>CM076583.1:391233754-392611297 GCA_034641835.2 Pinus albicaulis | reverse complement strand
CGAGCCCATAATTCCAGTGTTCTACCATGTGAAGCCGAGTGAGCTTCGGTGAGCTTGTGAATAACCAGAGATGAGGGGTTGCTGTTAGAGAAAGTAGTTGAAGTGGTGCTAAGAATGGTGAAAAGACCACTGGAGGTTGCTAAATATCCAGTAGGTTTGGATTATAAAGTAAACGATTTAGAAAATACTGTCCCTTCTAAATCAATTTCCCTTCTCAGATTGAAGATGCTATTCGATCGGCTTCTGTGCATGTAGCCATTTTCTCTGCAGGATACGCTGACTCAGAGTGGTGTCTAAATGAAGTCCTCATGATGTTGGATTCAAACGGGCCCATAATTCCAGTGTTCTACCATGTGAACGCTGGGCAACAGAACGAGGTATGGTGAAGCCCTGGAGAGACTCGCAAATAAGACTAATTATGACACTCAAACTCATTCTGAGACTCTTTCTCGTGTCTCAGAAATAAGCGGTTTTGAGCTCGATGCATTTAACGGGTGAGAACTCAAATTCTTCTGTGGCGATTGTATTATTTTTGTTATTTTATGTTGCATGATATATGCATAGACTTCCTTTTCTCATCAGTTCTATTTATTTTCTTGTGAATAACCAGAGATGAGGGGTTGCTGTTTGAGCAACTAGTTGAAGTGGTGCTAAGAAAGGTGAAAAAAGCAGCACTAGAGGTTGCTAAATATCCAATAGGTTTGGATTATAAAGTAAACGATTTAGAAAATACTGTCCTATTGCAGCTACAGCAAAGCGGGAAACCTCAGATCTTGGGCATCGTGGGGTTAGGTGGTGTAGGAAAGACCACCTTAGCAAAAGAATTTTTCAATAGTAAATCCTGTTTTTTAGATGATGTAAGAGATAATGCACGTAAGGGCAATTTAAATTCGTTGCAGTGTAAACTTCTTCAGAGCTTGACAGGAGTATATAATCCAATAATTAACAGTGTTGCTCAAGGTATAGGCATGCTCCGGATGGCTCTCTCATCTTCTAAAGCCTTGGTAATTTTAGATGATGTAGATCATGTTGATCAGGTGGATGCACTTTTGCCAATTGGAACTTCCGTAAATGATTACATCTAGGGACAAAAGTGTTCTAAGGAGCTCAAGAGTCGAAGAGTCGTCAATATATATCCTAACGGGGCTTGACACACAATCCTCCCGGGAGCTCTTTTGCTCCCATGCCTTCAACCAACCCTATCCACTCCAAGGATTTGAATATTTGGTACAGGAATTGGTAAAAACGTGTGATGGATTTCCTTTATCTATGAAAGTAATTGGGGCATTTCTTTATGGAAAAGGAAAATATGAGTGGGAAGACGAATTGCGGAGTCTTCAGCGAACACTTGTTGATGACATACGGCTGAGACTTCAAAGAAGTTATGATTCACTCAATAGAGATGAACAGAATATATTTTTAGATATTGCATGTTTTTTCAAAGGACAGAACATGGATAAGACTATAACAATATGGAACGGGTTAGGCTTGGAGGGTAGGCGAGGGTTTCAAATATTAAGGAACATGTGTCTTGCAGAAGTGGACATGAGTAACAATAATATACAAATGCATGACCACCTCAGAGATCTGGGGAGAGATCTTGCTGCGAATCCAGGGTTGCCCTGTCGTCTTTGGCGTTGGACAGAGAACACCATCGATGATTTGTTGCAACAACCAGTAAGTGATAATTCTTCAATAATTTTCTTTTTTTTTGAATTCTTCCATCATTTTACAAGTAGTAATGGATAATTATTCTCTGTTTCGAAATGGACAGTCAAAAGCCGTGAGGGGAATTAGAATGGTTCTCGGTGAGTACGACGATTCATTGAACGGAATTCATATGGGGAGGTTGAAACTTCTTGACAGTGAAGATCTAATTTTCTCTTCTCATATTCCGACCTAATTTTCTCTTTCTCCGGAGAGTTGCTTAGTAGCATCAAATATCTCGTCTCGTGTGTTGTAGGGTGTTATGAGCTACCAGAGTTGGAAGGCATCCACCATTGTGTGTCGTTGTGGAGGCTTGATGTCAAAGAATGTCCCCAACTTCGGTGGAGTGAGGGAGTAGTGGAGCTGCTGCGCCAAAGAAATGGGTTCTGCTTAGAGGGCGTTTAAGTAAGAGATTATTTAGTAGAGTGCTGTTTCTGAAAACACAAATGTTTATCATTTATTTGGTTGTTGCTGTTATGACACACAAATGTGAAAACATTTTAATGGTTTGAGGTATAACTGGAAGTGTAATTAAGTACCAAAGGAATAATTGCAAGGTACTTAATTTTTATTTAATGGTTATGGTTGTTTCCAAATGTAATTAAGCCATTTTATTATTCAAATAGATATATTGAATATTTGAAAAATGTTTATGGGGCCTTTATCACAGTATGTTTCCAGAATGTTGTCAATGTTATGTTAGGTAAATATTAGGTTATGTTAGGTAAATATTTTGACTTTATAACTCGTGGTTAGTTTTTTTTATAATTTATGGTTATGGTTTTTAAATTTATTTAAACACTTTAAATTTCTTTGAATTTTGAAATTATTTTTTCAAATAGAAATTTTTGGTTGGTCAGAAACCAAGTGCAAATGCCAAGCATCAATAGATATCTAGAAAAGCTACTTACTCTAATGCTGAAAAGCTATCAAATTTTATCGATCGATACCTTGAAAAGCTACTTACTCTAATGCTGCTGCTCTTGCAAGGAGAGCTTTTTCATATTTGAAGACACAATAGAAGTTGTGTCACTACTACATGTGGGGTGTTTTAAGACATTTTCTTAAGACAAAAGAAATCTTTTGTCTTAAAAAGTCACTTTTTTATTTTAGTTATTTTATATTAAAATTTAATATCAATTGAATTGTCTTAAAGATAAAATTTAAGACAAAAATAGTGTAAGACAAAAATAGTTTGGGACAAAACTTTATATTTAAGACAAAAACGATATGAGACAAAAATATTTAACACAAAAAGAATTTGAGGCAAAAAAAATTAAGACAAAAAAATTTAAGACAAAAGTATTTTAAGACAAAACTTTATATTTAAGATAAAAACAGTTTAAGACAAAAACATTTTAAGACAACTTTATATTTAAGACAAAAGCACTTTGAGACAAAAAAAAATTAAGACAAAGCCAATTTGAGACAAAAATATTTTAAGACAATTTTTTTTATTTAAGACAAAAGAACTTTAAGACAAAAATATTTAAGACAAAACTTTATATTTAAGACAATGGCGACTTAAGACAATGACAATTAAGACTAAACCCATTTAAGATAGTTAGCAATTAAGACAAAATCATTAACATTCTGAAGTTTGCATTGAAATATCCATGAGTGGATAGTGGACAATTATATTTTTTATTTAAAAATAGATATTCAAACCACATGAAATTTGATCATGTCATAATATTTATTTCTTTTATATTATATTTTTCTTTTTTCATTAAAACCACATTCTAAAAATATAATAAAAAAATATATAAAAAAATATTATTTTTTGGTTGGCCACTTAAAGGGATTTGAACTTTGAATCTCATGTTATAACATAATATAACTTCATAACAAGGTGATTGTCAATTGAGTTACATTCCATAAACTAAAATTGTTTATTTTTTAAATATCTGCAAATATTTAAACTAAAAATTGCACCAGATGTTGCAAAGGAAACACTGTAAGGCATGAAATAGAGAAGAATCTCGACATATGAGAAATCATTGAATGATAAAAATTAGTAACAAAACACCATTCAAAAAAATATTCAATGAAGAAGGCTCATTAGGTACAAGGGATGAAAATTTGGTTTTCAAATAGTAAATTGGCATTTGACATTCACCTATGAAACATCAGATTATTCGAAAAATGTTATGGTCACAATAAAATAAATAGATTGTTGGGGGTATAGAAATGATGCAGTTGAGTGAGTTGTTGAGGAAGTATTGCCTGATGAAGGAGAAGACAGTGGTCCTTGAGGGAGACAAGTTGTCAGCTTCATGAGTAGGGGTTGTTGTTAGCTTAAATTTTGCGAGTTGCCTTTTTTTTGGGTGTGCCACAACCTTGATCTTGCTGATAATTCATCAATTGGCTACTAATTGAATGCCTCCTCGGAGAGCTTATCTGCTAGTTTATTGAGCTCATGATAAATGTGGGTGAAGGATGACCATTCTAGCTCCTGAATGCGTGGCCAAATTTGAGACATCAGGGATTGAAGCCGCACATTTTACATATAAAACTTGCATTAGCCCAGTCAACAACTATTTGAGATTCCTGTCCCTTGCAAACTCTTCAAATTACCACAAGCACTTTCCAAATAAATAAAAACAAACAATGATGATAACTCGACCTTTAAATTGGAACCAGGAGCCAGAATATATCTGATATGAATGAATTGAAATGAATTTATATACAAAACACAGTGAAGAGCAAGAATAATCAACATATAAGGAGAAACATATTTTTTTAATGAGATCACCTGGAGATTCTCTGATAATTTGAGAGGGATTTCCTTCAAAATTCCTGCAAGGTATGTTTCCGGTTAGATGTACGAAAAAACACGAGACATTATAGCTACGTAACTTGATCTTGCAGGAAAAATGAATTACTTCACTCTGAAAAATTTATTATGAATACCATTTTCGTGTGATCTCAAGATGTGGGTAAAAGTGCATTATATAAGAAAATAAAAAATTTCATGAAATTCCCATGAAAGTGAGTGCATCAACCGATTTTAAGTTTGTTGTTCCATGTTGGTCTCTCTACTGTAGAGTTGTGGGATAGTTGTATCATGTGACTAAACTATATTCAATAAATAATCTTGCACTTACTCTGATATTTAAGGAGTAGTGCATTTTTATGCGCAACTGTATGGTCTGCGATCTCCTAATTGTTAACTATGTATAACATATCTAATTAGATGTTAGCCAAAGTTTTCCATAGGTATAACATACCCAATTTTCACCCTCTGAGGGTTGTCTTGCCCATGATCACAGACAACTTCTGATGACAACTATAATCAGGCCACTTGCAATGCTTCTTCTAGAGTTTAAAGGAAACACCTCCTTGAAGAAAAAATAAATAAATAAAACAAGAAAAAATGTTTTAACAATTTAGTTAGAAAACAACTAACAACCCTCTTGAGGTGGAAAATTCCAGCCCAATTGAAAGAAGCGAGAAAACTCAAGGTATTACAGAGATAAATCAGGACATTTGTGAAATTTTTTCAAGGATGCAACAAGAACCTTTTATGTACATAATAAGAAAATATTTGCAAACGAGAAGATACCACAGTGGGAATGCACAAGAAGAAGAACCAAAGAAATAAATTTCAATAAAGGAAGCACAACCACCACTCCAAACTCGCTTCTCTAAAACACATACAACCGCAATAAATCCCACTGAAGCTTACAAATTTATCAAACCCTAATTAACTTACTAACAAATTCAACAAGCCAACATGCTACAATTTGTTGAGTCACCCCCAAATCAATTAGTAACTATTGCATGAATGTACATTTTTTTGTAATTTTATTTAAAAGGTTGAAATTCTCTCAAGAGCGTATAGAATATATCCAAGAGTTGAAAAAATGGAAACTTTGCCTACCTCCACAAGGTATCATCGCACCCGGATAGGTGACAACATACAAGTCTAAATCTTCTACTTCTAAGTCTCAATGGCCTTCAACATATCAATAACATACTTGCAACAATGCTTAATGATTTTTGTCTATTGGCTAAAGAGATGTACATCGATCCATCCAAAAATAAACATCTCAATCAATCCAACACCATAAATTGTGCTAAATAGTTCATCATGTTATTTCAAATATTACAATATGGTCTTATATTAGCTCACATATTCCTTGAATATTTGAAAGCCAAATTTCCTTAGCATAGTACACCAAAAATATTTGTACTCTAAAAGACAAAAAAATACAACAAACTAAAATAGGAACTTTAACTCTAATCCAGACACTTCATTCTTAGCAACATGATATCTAATGAAGATGATACGTGGAAAAAAAGGCTTCATATATTGTCTATCACATGTCAAACTGAGTGAACAAACACATGCATAGAACACATCAGAAATAGGGTTCATAGATCGACTTGTATTATATGGTTTCAAACCCTTCTTGTCTCCTTCAAGGGGGTTTCTTGAGGTCTTCAAAAACACTTCCTTTTGCTAACCAAATGGATTGTTTCTTTCACACATGTATGGAAACATACTTTCCAAATCATATTGTAATAGATTCATAAGATGATATTATTGGTATTAACTACACCTTATTTGGAGACATCATTTTTATTGTAGGGGTTGGTACCTTTCAATTGGATGTGGTTGGTGATGTGAAGACTACTCAACCTCTAGTAAAGATTCATAATAACTCTAACAAGCTTATGGATGCTTGTTTACAAAGGGAGACACCTCTAAACTTAACTCACTGGATTCTTTGTTTGTTCATGCTAATTATTGCTTCATTTATTTTACATGGTCTGGTGAAAGAATAAGAATGGAGATTGTCTCCACATATTTTCCATTTTTCTATGTTACAAATAGAAAAAGTCAAATTCTATATCCAATAGACTAATAGCCTCCTGTAACACCTTTAGTGAGCTATGCATAGCTCTCACCTATCACTGTAGCTCAATGAAATGACATCTAATAGCTCCAAGACACCATTATAAATGTACTAGTTGTGAAGTTGTTGTTAAATTATTGCCTTCAAAAGTTCAATTATCTTGAATTTTGGGGGTGGGGGATATTTTGGTGTATTGAACAGGGCAAGGAGACATAAGGGTAGCATGGATGGGTATAACTGAGAGGTTCGAGCATGGTTTACTAATATCTATAATCCTAACATTAGAGAATGAGAAGGAGCCTTAGGGCCTTATGGCATAGGGGCTAGGGGACCTATAGGTAAGGCAATGACATAAATTGATAGGGGAACCCCCAATAATTGTGACAAGGGGATTAGGGGCCACATTATCACAACCCATACACACTTAACCCATAACCACTAAAATCCCTATCCCATTAACCCCAAAGCCACAATCCCTTAACCTCTACACCTATAACTCATAATAAATTAAGCCCTTGATCCCTTCAACCCAAAGCCACTAACCCCTTAACCCATAACCCCTAACTTAGAATCCTTCAACCCCATAAACCCTAATCCCATATCCTCTTAAACCTTGACCCTTAACCCATAACTCCTAAGCTCATTAACCCCTAATCAATTAACTCGCTAACACCTAAATACCATAACCCTTAGGCACTTAAACCCTAAATCCCCTGACATGTAAGCCCTTGATGGTTAATATTTAACCCCTGAATCCATTAACCACTAAGCCATTCCTCTAACCCTTAAACCCCCTATATGTCAACCCCCTAACCTCTAAATCCCATAAGCCCTAACCATTTACCCTTTACCCTTAACCCCTTACTCCTAGAACCCCTTATCCTTTCTCCCAAACCATAGCTGCTCCAACACTAATATTCTTGGGAATATTATGCTTTTTCCTGCTAACCGCTCCAAATACAACCCTTAAGAACTAATAGGGTCCAAGGAAAAGAGCTACAAGTTCCCCAAATACGATCTACATTTTATGGACAATCACACTTCCCCCAAATGTCCTCCACATATTTTCCTTGGTGTTGGAGTTTAAAAATTACATAGGATGCCACAAGTAATCCTAATCATAAGACTCAAATTTCCTAATGAATAGGAGGCCATAAAATCAAACAAAATCTTAACATATGCCTAAAATTACTAAAATTTCCTATCCCAAATATGAAATTAGAAATTCTACAAAATTATAGGGAAATAAGGAAACCAACTTCCTCTTCTATAGATCTCTAAGACCTTTTGGAGGAAAAATACAAATTTTGAAATAAATTGTTGAAATTATGCTCTTGCATCAATAGCTACCAATGTATCCTTGTAAGCCACCCCCTTTAAAAATAGTAATACCAATGTCCACCTAGAAGGAACTCCTTACATAATTCTCTCTTAGATCCCCTTAACCCATTGTAATGATTGTCTTTGATGACTACCTAGTTGCAAGCACGTTTTGAAGAAATTTATCATATTCATGGTTGAGGATTTTGATAAGTATGTGATTTTGTTGACATCTTGTGATTGTCCCGTATGTGAATATATAAGATTATTATTTTTGGACCAGTTTAAGGACTGATACCATCAAGTGTGTGCGCTAAAATGGATGGAATGCTAACTACATGTTGCATATATTGTAATGTAAATGAATAATCTCTTCTGTAAAAGGTTCCACTCATGATGTCATTTCGCAAATTCTTGCACTCACCAACTGTGGTCAGATTTTAAGGTGCCATGTTCTTGTAAGGGTAAACCTACCTATCCATCTCTTTAAATGCACACAACACACATGTAGGCTTGATCCTTTGCTTGTTGTGGGGAAAATGTTGTTGCAGTGGAACCCCCAAATCATATTTATTTGGGTTGACCCTGATTTGAAAGGTAGATTTATAAATGTTCTACACAGTACGTATATAGAAAATATGTCGGGTTCTCCATAAATTTCCTGAGAGAAACTCCCCAACACAACAAGTAGAATAATTTTTGCAGCCAAAGAGATTAACTGTTAATAGTTCTATTTCAGAACTAGTACAAACTATAGACAATCCAAAATGCCTTACTTTTGGGCTATCAATATAGTATCCATTTAAATAGACACAAGCATCAGTTAATAACAGATACCTAACACAATCTCAATGAAATTCTATGAGTAGAGAGAGCCACGTTTATATATCTGGTTTAGTTGAAAATGGATTGATATCTTCCTCAATGTGGCCTGCCACCTTGTTTTCCACTTCTTCAATCAAGTCATGGTTGTCTTGGATGCCCTTGTGACAGTCTGAAACTATCAACTCTAATGCCATAAAATTTATCCTAGTGACCTCCATTTCTTTGTTCAGTTCTTCCAGGCCCTTCTTGTTTTTTATTTCTCTCTTCCAATTTATAAACACATACAAAAAAAAATTTACAAACCTGTTGCTTTAATGAAATGGCTACAACGTAAATAATTCTCCATGGACAAAAATTCTCGGGGTCCTGCAATGGATACAACGTAAATACTTCTCCAATGGCTACAATGTAAATGCTCCCTTGTGTTTCCCTGACAGTCCCTAACACTTCCTAACACATGTTGGCACACCCTAGCACCTGGCACATCTTGGATGCATGTCACCCTGACATTATAACATGACTTAGCACTGCCTATGATACAATGTTACTCCCTCCTTGAGACACCTAGAACTCGCTAATGCTCCTTGTCACACACTCTTATTCATTCATTTATGCATTTTGACCTAGTGCTCTGTTATGTTTTCCTAGCACTCCCTAACACTCCTTAGCACACATTGGCACACCTTGGCACTTGGAACATCTTTGTATGCTTCACTAGCACTCTAACATGCCTTGGCACTTCCTAGAATACTTTTTCACTCCCTTCTTAGCACACTTGGAACTGGATGATACTTCATTTCCGTGCATTTGAAACTAGTGATCCATTTTGTTTCCCTGACACTTGGCCCTCACACTCCCTAGCATGTGTTCATGCCACACCCTGGCACCTGGCACATCTTGGAATGCCTATCATGCCGTGGAACTTCCTAGCATGTGTTAGTACTTTTAGGCATTCCCTGCCACACCTTGGTATTCCTTAGCTTTCATGCCGTCATAGATAGCCTTAATTTTTTTTTGACTTGGGAACCCAACCAAGTCATTAGAAAATCAATGTTGTGCCCAACCCAAAGTTTTCCTTTGTCTGAAACTGCTTTGTCCGACCCTTTATGTAACCTTAGGCTTACCTCCTACAAGTCTTATTTTGGCCTTCTCCTAACACACTTTATCCTTGAGACACTTGGAATTCGTTGTCACTACTTGGCACACACTCTTATTCATTCATTTCCATGCATTTTGATCTAGTTATCCCTTGCAATGTCCTGGCACCATCTAACACTCCTCAACATCCATTGACACTTTATGGCATGTGTTAGAATGAATTTTCAATCCTTGTCATGCACCGACACTCCTTATTTATTATGCCCTCACAATTACCCTTACTTGTTTTGGGACTTGGGAACCCAACCAAGTCTTTCCTTGGCTATAAAAACTTGACCAAGTTACAGTTACTACAACTAGATTGTGCCTTGTTCACCTAAGAAATGACTATAATTCCTAACCCATTTAACCCCCTAAACCCTTAACCCATTTAACCCCCTAAACCCTAAACCTCTAAACCCTTAACCCCTAACCCCTTAAACCCTAATTCCTGACCCCTAACCCATTTAACACCCTAAACCCCTAAAACCCTAACACATTTAATCTCGAAAACCATAACCCATGTAATCATTAACTGTTAAATCCCCTAACCCCTTAAATATCTAAACCCATAACCCATTTAACCCCCTAAACCTCTAACCCATTAACCTCTAACCCTTTAACCCCTTAACCCCTAACCCCTAAAATCCTTAACTGCTAAATCCTCTAACCCCCTAAACCTCTAAAATCATAAATCTATTTAAAGCATAAACCCTAAACCTCTAACCCTTAACCCCTTACCCCTTAAACCCTAAGTCCCAACCCCTAACCCATTTAACCCCCTAAAACCCTAAAACCATAAACCTCTAAACCCCTAAACCAATAAACCACTAACACCTAAACCCCTAACCCCTTAACACATAAACCCCTAAACCATTAACGCTTAACCCATAACCCATTAACCCCTCACCCCTAACCCCTAAAATCCTTAACTGCTAAAACCCCTAAGCCCTAAGACCTTGGAGAGGGTGTGCTCAAGGAGGATCATTCTAGGAAATGTTTGTATTTCATCCATACAAAAAACAACCTAAACAATGGCAGATGATCACTACATAATAAATCCATACTTTTTGGACATATCGAGCTGAGAAGTTTACTCATTGCCTCTCAATCAACTAGCTAAGTTATGTATGCTCGTAATTGTAAATGGATCTTCCAACTAGCACAAGCTTTACTTGTAATTTATTAAATCCATTATAGGCAAACATATTATTATGGAATAATCTTTGGTTTAAATCTCTACCCCTCTAACCCCCCTTCAACCCACCAATAATTTGTTGATGACACTCTTCTTATGGCTCTCCCTTGGTCAAAGAAGCCCTTTTCCTCCAGAATATTCTTGCTAATTTTTCCCAGGCCTTTGGCACCTCTATTAACAAAGCCAATTCAAAACTCTTCTTCCTCAATAACTCCTAGACCATTCAACTCAACATAGCTCTCATTATAGGCTTTTAGCTCATCTCCTTCCCCTCCAAGTACCTTAGATTTTCCCTGACTGATAAACCCCTGGCCAAAGCCAACTAGGAATCTCTGGTCACCCATTTTCTCGAGGGGTCCTGACCCAGGTTCGGAGTTCAAGTTTTTCCAAAAAATCCCTATACTATTGGCCCTTTCGGAAGTGACCTACTTGCGCAGGTCAAAGTCTCACCCGAAGTAGTATGGGTGGGTGCTGGAACCAGGTTTCCGCACTATGAGAAAGGATAGGTAAGGCAAGAAGAGTTGTGTCCTACCTCAAAATGTCCAGATCTTCCCAAGCAGGACTTATAGGTATCTTTTCGCATCCACGTGCACAAGGTTAATTATGCTATGGTGCTCAATAATCATATACTTCTAAGATAGTAGCTCAGTATTGCATAAAATAGAACAAAGCAGATCTAGATGTAGTAAAAACACTTACACAGAACTTTCGCAGCTGAATACAGAATACGCATAATATAGCAATTACCAATGATTCACATAAACAATACACATAGATTCAGTTCTCAAACAACCTTTCTTATTCATCAATTCATCAATTCGCTCTTACAATACCCATCCCAGCCTGCACACATAGTAGCAGGGTTCACACACAGCAGGACTCTGGATCTCCACGCACACAGCCAGTAGGAGTCCTTCCCCAAAAACCCAAACAAATTTACTAAACCACTATTCGCATCAATGGCTCTTCCTTTCTCTACCTTACAATTCAAAATGTTCCTCTATTTATAACAATCTAGCCTAAACTTTCCTATGGTCTGCAAACCATGGTTTTCGGACCCCAAGTTTACCCTTTGATCCCTTACAATGCTTTCGGGGCTTTGCCCCACCCCAAAACCCCTGCGCTAAAATAATGATAATAAAAAATATACAAAATCAGACCAGTTTTGAAGCTCGTAGGAGACCCTATTCCAAAAATCCCCCAACACACTCTTGTGACTTGTCCCGAGTCACTGTGGTGGTCCGGTATGTATCTGCTCACGTAAGGTGTGGAGGGTTGCGATCAATGGAGGGAGCACTTCTTGAATCTACATGGCAGCACTCTGTGCAAAGTCTACAAGCTTTTGGGAGGTCGGTCCTTCAGTGGCCGCAGTGACACTCTCAAGGGCCTGAGTAAGTCTCTTGGTTGCTTCATCAATATCGTGTGAAAGTTAGAGGGTCATGGCAGCCCAAGGATTCAGACATTCCACCATGATGTGTTGTTTACGCTGGAGTTTCTCAATCTCATCCTAGAGATCATTGTTGGTCTTTAACCGTGCCAAGCGTTGTGCAGGTACCAAGGTGGGCAGCGTGGCATTGACCTGCTCGAAAGCTTCTTCCTTCTGCCGTAAGTCCTGATTGATTTCCTGAAGGACAATATCGCACTGGACTTTGGTCTGGAGTTGCATGGCTGATTCCAGCATCTGGGCACCCTGGGAAATCTGCCCGAAATAACATTTTTTGCATCGGTGACTAGGGTGGCGCACTGGGCGTGGACTTTCGGAGGCATTTCGGGCTGCAGTTTGGCCTGTAATTCGGTGATTTGTTGTTCCATTTGTGTCTTGATGGTGTGTATTTCCATCCAAAATGCATTGAGTGCCGCAACCAATTTTTCCACTTTAGCCCGAGGTGTGTCTGCTGTCGGGATCTCGTCTGTAACCTTTGTACAGAGCTGGTGGATCGATGTTTCAAGCTCCGCCTGTTGTGACACGGCGAGGAGAAAAGCAATAGCCGGCTACATGATGGTGTGCTGAGCTGTACCAAGTTGTTGGTGTACTCGTTGGTAACGATGGCAAATCTCCTGGAAGATAGGATTATGGAGGCCCTGTAAGGCTTCGTGGGGCAGCTTAGCCAAATCCAGCTGGGTTCCTCTATCTACTGGGGGCTGAGTTCCTACCAAGGCAGTGCTAAGTACAGTCCAGAGATCACTTTCCTCCGTGAATAGTGCCGAACTGCTATCGACCGAAGGGGTCCATGCCTAGCCAAGGCTGGTCGGCAGCGTATCGATTTTTATCTGGAGAGTGCGAAGCTCGGCCTGGAGAGTGTCGACCGTAGCCTTTTGTTGTGCCTTGACGGATGCCCACTTGTCCTCTATAGCCATGGTGACTGCGTCTGTGATTTTATCAAGGTCACCTTCAGTCAGTGTGGCTGTCACATCATATTGTGCACGGTAGGCGCATTGTTTCTTTCGGGATCCTGGTGCTGGCTCACTTGACTGTTTCGTACCGGGGGGAGGGGTGGTATCTCTGTCAAACCATACCTAGGCTTTAGTCATAGTGGTCTGTGGTGTCTGTGTATCCCTATTCTTGGCTATGTCCGAGGTCGTCTGGCTGGGCTCCGCGGTCTCCTCATGGTTATCTGTGAGGCCTTTTTTCCAGGAAGGGGGCCACAGCGCGATCATCAAGTCAATCTGTTCATTTGCTACCATATAGGGGAGTGTTGTCCATGTCTTATTATTGAGGCTGCAGATATGAATATGGTGCATGGTAACTTGGAACGCGGCAACACTCTTATATTTGTCATATATCGTCAGGGACTACTGGGGTCGGGAGTTTATGGTGGCTACCACACTGCTCTGGAAGAGGATCCGAAAAAATTTGTTATCCTCGATGCGTTGCGCATCCTTAGAGTCCCATAAGTGAGCATATTGAGCTCCTTGGAAAATCCCAGGAAGAACTTCAGGGAGGACTGACTCCTTGGGGGTGTCCCAGGTGACGAGTGCGATTAGGAGTAATAACCATGAATAAAAGAAAGACATCCCTTGCTCCTAGGATTTGCGGACATTGGTTAGAAATTCATCGCAAAACATTTGAGCCCAATTGAAAGAGATGCCCTTCGCACACCGACCCATCAACTGAATCACATAGGCAGGGAAATTCGCAACCTGGCACTTCCTCATTAGCTTGCAGGCTAAGAGCCTAGTACCCATCTGTGTAGCCGGGTCATTGATAGTCTAGATCACAAACCCTCACTTATTTTGACGCACTGTGTAGGTCTTCTGCACAAACATAGTGGTAGATGCTTTGTACTTTTTGCCTACCCACTCTAGAGGGTGCAACCCTTGCATAGGAAGGCCTGTAATCTTGTGGATAAACACAACATCAATAGGGACCCTGTCTCGAATCATAAATAGCCATCATGAATGAGGGCGAGCAACTTGCAAGCCAATTAATCTGTGACGTTCTAATGGCCAAAATGGGGCATCCGGAGTAGATTCAAAAGTCCCGACGTGGCCAAGCCGCATACACAGTGCTAGGGCACCACCGTGACTCCACCATTTCCATGGATTGTATCAAAGTATAATGTGGGGGCCAATTCAGGGAGGGTTTCAAAGTCCTCCAAGTCGTGATCATCAAACTTGACCTCATGGAGTCACCCATAAGGATCACTGATGATAGGGACTTCTCCCGGAGTTAGGGGATTTGCAGATAGGTGACCAAGCCATACAAATTTTTTGGTGTTCATGTAGACGGCCTACGTGGGTGAACGAAGGGAGGTAACCAATCAATCGGGTTAGGAGGTAGGGCACCCTACTGTGTGTCTTGATCTAGAGGTGATGCTGACAGAGACCTGGCGTGCCTTGGAGAATTCCTAGGTGTCTCGGTAGTGCACCTCACCACTTTCAAAGCTTTTCCCAAAAATTAAGCCTTTCCTTTGCCTTTCCTTATGACCGATGTAGAGGGAACTTCTTCCAGTTCAGACTCAACCTCCATTATTTCTTCAACATCAGGCCCCATTTGGGTGGATGGCTCGGCAAGGTTAGTGGCTGACATCCTTGTGCGAAAAATGAATCCCAGCCCTTGGTGACTACTATCAGATGGATTAGGTTGACTAGACATGAGAGGGACAGTGTGGATAATAAAAATTTGATTTCTCAAGTGTTTCCCAGAGACAAATTATGAGGGCAAGTTGTGCAAGTGAAACGACACCTCTAGCTAAACTATCCTGCTCTTTTTATAGTACCGCCAAATGTGAAATGGTGAGGTAGGTTTTATCTGAGATGGGTCCCCCAAGAAATGGTAAAAAATCCCCCCAATTCATTTCATTAAATGCCCAGAGGTTGCTCCTTCCAACGGTAACTTTTGATTTTTACCAATGGGTACTGTTCCAATGGGTAGTTTTCGTATCACCTATAGGCTTGACCCATCTGTCATGCTAGGGTCACCCACTCTCATCGGCTGCATGTCTCCCCCCAAAATAGGCTTTCTTCCTAGGGAACTCATGACCCATGACAAAGAGAACCTTATCGTCTGTGTAAGTGAGGTTTTAAGGGGTGTTGTAGTCAGAGCATGTTGTCTTAACCATAGATGTGTTTGTGTTGTAGAGGTTCTACTTCCAGAACCTATGGCTAGTGTCGAGTGCATTATAATGCTACTTGCTTGTGGGTCAGCCTGACCCTTTCCCAGGGTTGGCCTGCAGTAGCCACCAATTCCTGGTCGAATGAGGGTCCTTACCTCTGAGGAAATGCAACGGAATTTTTTTGTGATTTGAAGACAAAACAATGTAGAGACTTCACGTAACTGATTCTGCCAAGTCTCTATTTCTTCATCAGGATTGGATAAGCATTCAGTATCCCCTTCCCCACAAAGTATTTCATCTCTTGTTGGATTTTTCGCGTCTTACGCAGTCAGCTTATAGATATAGTCCACATATTCCTCCTTAGATATTGGTTCCGTGTGGTGTTTACCTTTTGTAGGGTCTAATGGTATGATTACCCTTGTGCCATTATTTTTGAACATTGTGCTTCTTTTTTTCAACTTGATGATACCGCCCATGTTGATGGCCCAATCCAATCCCAGTAGCGCAGGGTAGGGGTCCACATCCTCGATGATTTGAATGAATTCAAAGTCAACCCAGACCTTTACTCCTATGATATCTACCATAATCCATGACAACCTTCCCGACGGTATGATATTTTGTTAGTTAGCCATGTGTAGCTAGATAGTGGACCATTCCAGCTTTGGTTACCCATTCGTTGCCAGGTTTTTTTAGGTAATACATTGGCGTCCGATCCGAGGTCTAAGATAACCTGATCCATCTCGTAATTTCCAATCTAGGCCGTCAACCACATCTCCCTCCAAGTGCGTTTCTGATACCTGTACAATTTGTGCACATCCTTAATATTGGGGGACACGGCGGAGCGCGTTGCACAACTACCTATTAAAGCTTGCATACTTTTCACTGCCCTTGGGTTTTGCAGCAATTTAATAAATGCTTTTAGGAAGGATTTGACCTCCTCAACTGCCGTATGACCCTCAGGGAGTAGGGACGTAGATGCCTCAGTCCCGAGGAAGTCCCTTCAAGCTTCCATAAATGTTTCCCTTGCTTTTTCCTGGTCCAGCCCTTCTTGTTTGCTAACTGCTTTGCGGATAAGCGTTCTAGTTTCGACCTTCTCCTCAATCCCTCTAGTAGCCAATCTGCTACGCGTAACAACATTTATGCTTGGGCCCTTACCCTCAGCTCAGTCTTAACCCTCTGCACCTTCTGTGTAGGTGGGAGTTGCTTCTCCTGTATTTTTGCTATTAAGACTAGACAATATTCAATCATATGGTCCAACTGTCTGCAATACCTGCATGACTATCTTGTAGGGTTCGGGAAATCCTTCTTAAAGTTCCCTGTGTCTCCACAGTTATAGTAGATCAATTGGCCCTGGCCCTAACCTGCACTTCCACTTCAGCCTCCTTCCCTGCTTCCGAAGGGGGAGCCATTCATGCCTGCGGGGATTTTTGGTGAGGCGGAGTCTGACTATATCTTCCACAATTTTTCCCGATCTATCACTAGATCATAGGTCTGACAGTTCTTCTCATCATGCCCTATTGACTGACAGAACCGGCACCAGTGTTGCTTTTGTTTGGGAATTTTTGTGTCCAGACAAGGGCAGTGGTTGGTATCATACAACCCAACTACATGGCCATCCTTGCACTAGGACGTAGGTCCACTTGGGCCCTGTCATCCTAGGTTGGGTCCCTCGCTTGATCCTGAGTGCCTCAGGTATAGGTCCTTCGTATGCCATTAGCTTGACATTGTAGGCACCATAGTTTTGCGCCAACTTCCCTTCCTCGTTCCTGTCGTAGGTCCTTAATATCCATGTGCATTGCCCTGAGCTGTGCCTAGATTTGTTGCACGCCTAACGAAGCACCTATCCTGGGCGTAGCTTCTAGTTTCATAGCGGCTTCCAAAGCATTGTCTTGTGAGTGGAAATTTTGGTGACTCATAGGTATGCGTAGGTGAGGGAGTACCATAGCGATGAACCATTCCGTATGCTTCCTATTGTCATACTTAAATTATCCTTCTTTGATAGCTTTCTTTAGGTGTTGATCAGCTTCCCACACCGACTTAGTCGTTCTTTGCTTGAAATCCTTCACGTCTACTATGATCTGAGAGTAGGACTTAGGTTTCCAGAATTTTTGTTTTAGGGCATCATTAATATCTTGAATGGATGTGCTCCCGTTTTGAGATAGGTACTGCATATACCAGTCCAGTGCTCTCTCCTCGAAGGCTAGGGAAAACTGTGCTCTTTTCATAGTATCACTCACCACACCTTGCATCATCCATACTGAGTTTGCAACAAACCGAAATCCGTCCATTTTCTCATATCTCGTACCTCTAAAGATAGGTAATTTCAAGTGCGCTGCCATGTCTCCTTTCGGCGGTGTTCCAAGCGAGGTTTTATCCTTACACAGTTTTGATGGTGGTGTAGCGAGCGGGATTTGCGTAGTTTCTCCTTCCTATGGGCTATAGACAGACTTATCCCATTATTGATTGGTTTGATGGCATTTACCGCTTTGTGTCATTCCCTCGTTCAAATTGGAATTCATTCACTCAAACCTGCTCTTCTTCCTTGTCAGGCTTCTAGTACTCTCTTGTCATTACATGATCCCTTTCTCAAAATGCTTCAGGGTCCCAGCAACGAAACCATTTGTCGGCTCAAGGGGTCCTGACCCAGGTTCAGATTTCAAGGTTTGCCAAAAAACCCCTATACTACTGGCCCTTTCGGCAGTGACCTACTTGCGTATCTCAAAGTCTCACCAGAAGTAGTATGGGTGGGTGCTGGAACTAGGTTTCCACACCCTGAGAAAGGATAGGTAAGGTAGGTAGAGCTGCATCCTGCCTCGAAATTTCCAGATCTTCCCGAGTAGGACTTATAGGTCTCTTTTTTCATCCACGTGTGCAAGGTTAATTATGCTATGGTGCTCAATAATCATATACTTCTAAGAAAGTAGCTTAGTATTACATAAAACAGAACAAAACAGATCTAGATGAAGTAAAAACACTTACACAAAACTTTCGCAGTTGAATACCGAATACGCATAATACAACAACTACCAATGATTCGCATAAACAGTACACAAAGATTCAATTCTCAAACATTCTTTATTATTCATCAATTCATCAATTCCCTCTTACAATACCTGTCCCAGCCTGCGCACACAGCAGCAGGGTCCACACACAGTAGGACTCTGGATCTTCATGCACACAGCTAGCAGGAGTCCTTCCCCAAAAACCCAAACAAATTTACTAAACCACAATTCGCATAAATGGCTCTTCCTTTCTCTACCTTACAATTAAAAATGTTCCTCTATTTATAACAATCTACCCTAAACTTTCCTATGGTCCGCAAACCATGGTTTTCGGACCCCAGGTTTACCCTTTGATCACTTACAATTCTTTTGGGGCTTTAACCCACCCCAAAACCCCTGCGCTAAAATAATGATAATAAAAAATATACAAAATTGGACAAGTTTCGGAGCTTGTAGGAGACCCTGTTCCAACATCACCAAATTGAAAATAAAAAATATTTCCAATTGGACTTTCAGGTCCTTAAATCTCCCAGGTAGATTAGTCTTGGTCCACTCAGTCTTGCAAGCCATTCCTCAATACCAGTACTTGAATATTGCTACTCCCAAATATATTTCAAACCAAATCAAAACCATTCAAAGAGACTTCTTATGGAAAGACAAAGAAAAAAAGGGAAAATGGGCCCTAGTAGCCTGGGGAAAAATCTGCACACCTAAAAAATATGGGGGGATTTGTCTCAGAGACCCAGACTTGTTGGGAAAAGTTCTAGGCGCTAAAACCTAGTGGAGATGGATCACTAGCCACAACACCTCTTGGGCAACACTCTGGAAGGAAAAAAATGCCCCATCTCACAACCCGAAGTCTCTAATCAGGATCTCTAGCAACCTGAAAGGTTCTTCGGTCTGGAACCAAACTTGGGAGAATAGAGCAATGGTCCAAAACCATTACTTTTGGGAAGTTATAAATGGTGGGATAACACTGTTTTGGGATGATTCCCCATAGAAATTCCCTCATATCAATCAAGACCAATTCCAACAAATCTGAAATCATATGGACAACCACAACAAAAGGCTTGTCAAATATTTATGGAGAAACGAAGAAAACACTGAATGGAGGGAATGACTTGAGGCCCCGGAATGGGTCCAGCAAAATCACCCTCATGATTGGACTAACCTAACTGATGAGCTAAGGAAAAGGCAGATTCAAAGGGATGATGAGCCGGACAAGCTAAGATGGGGCTCTAATGCGACTGGCCACTTCAACATAAAAGAAGCCTATGGCCTCTTATCTAACTTCACTCACATCCCCACAAACAAAAATGGAACAATCTCTCGAAGCGTAATCATTGGCCCAAGATCTCGCTCTTTCTTTGGTCTATCATGCACAAAATCCCCATATATTCTTCTCTCCAAGCTCTTTCCAATTACTAAATCCCCCTATTTGAACAAATGTTTGGTATTATCTTGAAAACTTTGAAACCTTTTGAAATCTTTTACTTGTGCCTCTATGTTTTCATCCTCACTAATACTAATTTTCATTACCATGGTATTGTGATGACTCCCCTTCATGATATTCATCCACCACTTCTTAATTATTGCATTTTGTTTAAAATCCTATTTTGCCAAAATAATATAAGAATATATCAAAAGTAGAATAACATATCTTATTATATTTCGAATGTAACAAACATAATGAACTCTAGAAACCTCTATGAACTAAATATACCTGCTTCCAGTCTCAAGCATCAGCCCCTTAGGAACCATCTTCAGTGCATCGATTTAGACAACTTGGAAGACATAGTTCAACCTCAAGACAACATACATTGCTATGAATAAAACTGAGATCTATCCCTTCTATCACTTCATAACATGAAACTAAGTATGAAATAATCTCCAAAGTTAGGTGCTTGACCAAAAACTAAGCATGACACAATCTACAAAGGTAGGTGCTTGACTAGAAACTAAGCATGACGTAATCTTCAAAGATAGATGCTTACCAGGTTAACATAAAAAGATGAACAAGTGAATAACCATTAATAGAATATATCAACACCAAGAAAGTGGTCCAAAAAGACACATCACTAAGGAAAAATTTAAAAAGTGTGCATAAATGATATGCTTCTCATTTATTCAAGTGTTAAATAAAAATAAATGTTTTTACTTTTCTTGTGACATATTTTAAAACCGTAAATTTGAACTAATACGAGTATTCCAAAATTTTATTTAAAAATACCAAATATTTTAATAATTTAGAAATAATAAATTAAAAAAATCCCAACATCACAAAAATTCAATAATAAAACCTAATTTGAATAATAAAAGCATTCACTGATTAAACTACACCTCTATTAAAACACATTTATATTTGTAAAAGATATATACATTGTATAGTTTTCTAACAAAAAAAAAAAATATATAATACCACAAATAAACATAATACACGAAACGTGACCATTTCCAACCTCCCCTCACAGACCTCGTTTCTCTTTCAAGGTTTTGTTGTAGTTCTTTTAGTTTTTAAGAGAATTCTAACCAAAGTTATAATTTTGCTCTGAAAACAATAGAAATAATTTTAATAGAAATTGGGGCAAGAAATTAGGGTTACATCTTCAATAGTATTTTGTAATGATGTTTGAGAATTGAGTTGGGATGACAAGTGGGCACACCATTGGGCATCTATCTGTTTGGGAGAATGTTTAATTGTATTCTCCAAAATGTTTTACCCTCGCTCTTGGCAGTCTTGAAGCGCAAGTTATTTGAGAAGTGCACAAGAGTTGGGCTAGTAACAGTGTTTTCAGGTAGGCGGATCTGGGAAAAAAATGAGTGAAAATAAATCTGAAGATTCCTCAGAGATGTTATTGGGTCAGGTGTCCAATCCCTTAGCTGAAACTGGTAGAGACAGAGAGAGGAGCAATGTGGCATCAGCGGGAGAGATGGCCTCGGTCGACCTCTACGATTTTAAGCAGTGGCAATGCTTCAATTCAATAATGTCGGAATGCGAGAAGCATCATTCTCAATAGAAACAGTGACCCAATATCCCTTAGAGCACTAGAGGCTAGGGTAGGAAGTAGGGCAGGACTCCTCGAGCTGTGGTGTTTCAGTGCTTCAACCCACCAAAGTTGGAATGTGAGAAACATCAATTGGAGCAGCATCATGAGTCCAATGCCACTACGAGCATCAGAGGCCAGGGTAGGAAGCGGGGTAGGCCTCGAGTTGTGTAGTTGCAGTGCTTCAACCCACTAGTGTTAGAATGTGAGAAACACTAATTAGAGCAGCAACACCAATCCAATGCCACTGCGAGCACCAACGGCTAGGGTAGGAAGTGGGGCAGGCTTGGGTTGTGCAATTGCAGTGCTTTAACCCACCAGTGTTAGAATGTGAGAAACATCAATTGGAGAAATAATACCAGTCCAACACCACTGCGAGCATCAGAGGCCAGGGTAGGAAGCGGGGTAGGCCTAGGGTTGGGAAGTTGTAATGCTTTAACCCACCAATATCGAAACGTGATAAATATCAATTGTAGTAGCAGCAGCAATAGTAGTCCAAGGCCACTGAGAGCTCCAAAGGTTAGGGGAGGAATCAGGGCTTCAGTGGAATTGTAGTGCTTAAACCCACCAATGTCGGAATGTGAGACACATCAATTGCAACAAAGACAAGAGTCCAAGGCCACTACGAGCACCAGAGGCCATGGTAGGAAGTGGGGTAGGAAGCCTCAGACCATGTCATGTGAGGGCAATGAGGGCGGTGAGAGGAAGAGAGGGTGGAAACACAAGGTCAAAGAAGAGCAGGAAGAATTTGGGGTTTTGAAATTGATGAATGTTGGTAACGAAGATGATGTTAATGATGAGGATCGCATAAATAAGGAAGCAACAAATGACTTTCTGGAGTACAGTGCACTGGTTTCGAGCACAAAGCCTAAATGGCCTGAGCCACTAAATTTACGCAACGAGGGGTTGAAGATTACCCCAACTCCTTATGTTTCCAAGGTTAAGAATACCAAGAAATTTGAGGAAAATTGCAGATGGGAGTGGATCCTGATACTGGAGTCCGTGATTTCTCTTAGTATATTCCAGCAGAGGAGAATAAAATGAAGTCATCTTCACAGAACAATGCGAATACAAATTTCCATTAGTGTAAAAGAAATGACAAAGGCAGAGTGGTCTATTGTTCCAAATTTCCAAAGAAGCACTGTCTTATCTACATTCAAAGATGGTACCCTTCACGAACAGAAGAGGAAATTGCATAGGTTTGTCCTTTTTGTCGGGGACACTATAATTGTAAAGCATGTTTACGGTGAAATCCCGAGGTTAGAGTGCTGATAGGGTCTATTTTCTCCATAACGTAATTTGCAACGACCTCCCCGTGGTCGCTAAGATTCATCTTGAGAAAATTCTAGAACTTGAGGCAGAGACCAATATTCACAGTAAACCAGTTGAAGCCCTGGAGATTACCGAGGCTAATAGCGAGGACGAAAATGAGCGTCATTACTGTGACAACCGCAATACATCTCTAGTAAGTTTCCACAAAAGATGTGAGGTTTGTAAGTATGATCTTTGTCTATCTTGTTGTCGTGAGGTTTGGGAAGGGTCACAGTTTAGAGGTGATTCACGAAACATATTATTTGAGGATTCCGAGGTAGATAATCAGGAGGATACTGAACAAAAATATATGACAGTTCAGTTGGATTCTACACCATTACTTGATTTTAAAGTTAATTCTGATCTTTCCATCCCATGTCCACATTGTTGCTGTGCAAATAAATTGTTAGAATTAAAGTGCACTCAGTCTGGGCCAAATTGGGTTGCAGACATAGAGAGGAAAGTGAAAGAACTTGCCAGGAATTTTCAATTTCAAATGGAATTAAGAGGTTCATAGCCATGTTATGTGTGCTTCAAGCCTAATTTTGAGCTTTATGATAAGCCGAGAAGAGTAGCTAGCAGGCAGGATAGCGGGGACAACTATTTATATTTCCCAACCGTTCAGGGAGAGACTCTTGAGAGTTTTCAGAAACACTAGAGCAGAGGTGAGCATGTGATTGTTGGAAATGTCTTAGATAATACTACAGGACTGAGCTGGGAGCCAATGGTCATGCCGCAGGCTTTCAGGGAAACCAATGACAGGTTTTCAGAGGAGACACACACAGTGCATGTCATTGATTGCCTGGACTGGTATTCGGCTGAGATCATTAGACATAAGTCTTTTGATGGTTATCAAAAGGGAAGGTGCCATCGTAATCACTGGCCTAAGATGTTGAAGTTGAAGGATTGGCCTCTTGCAAAATTATTCGAAAAATGTCTACCACGACATGGTGTTGAATTTATTAGAGCCTTACCTTTCAAGGAGTACACCCATCCTAAATTTGGGATTCTAAATCTCACCACAAAACTTCCACCACATTGCTTGAACCCTGATTTAGGTCCCAAAACATACATAGCTTATGGCACCAGGGAAGAACTTATTAGAGGGGATTCAGTCACTAAGTTGCACTGTGACATGTCTCATCTTGTCAATGTTATAATGCATACTTCCCAGGTCAAGTTCACAGATTCCCACCAAAATCAGATAGATAAATTGAGACAAAACTATACGCGAATTGATGGGCTGCCAAATATTTCAGAGAATATGGAAAACCTTAACTTGGAATAGATATATCATATGATATGAATATGGATGTATGTGATGTCACCAGTGTTTGTGAGACCGTTGGAGAAGTTAAGCTTAACAAATAACTAGCTTGTCAAGTCAATGGGGTCCTATATATGTCTACCATTCTACCAAAATTCAACAATTGACTTATACAATCTGGGCCGGGCCATTTACCGCCTATTGGAAATCCACTAATTTTGAGCGAAAAGATGATGATGCTAAGTTTCCTTGGTTTCAATGGAAAAGAAACTAGTTACAAGAACAATTTCCACTTATTTACCAAGTCCTTCAAAGAATGATTACTGTAAGTGTCTACTTTTAATTTTGTTGTGTCATTGGTAAATAAATTTTTCCTCAAATTACAATGTATTTTTTCCAAGAATAAAAAATATATTGACATGAAAATAGAAATCAAACATACAATAGCTTGTCTTTTTTCAACGCGCTCAAACAAAAAAAATTGTTCCATAGTCTACATATCTACCTAATACTATATATTATCGATTCATTAACAACATCTTCTAGCCAGGCCTAAACACTATCACTACAAAAACATATAATAGAATATGAAGAAAGTGAAATAATAAAGTAACATCCACCGCAGCTATTCAACTAAATATCTATTTTTAAGTACATATATAGAGATATGAAGGACCCTCAACTTTGATTTTCATCTTGCCTTTCTGAATCTTTAATGCTTCTATTGATAACATGTGTACTACTATGCTGAGCTACCTGTATACGTGTTGGAATGAGCTAAATTCAAACTGTGCTCTTTCCTCATTGATTTGTAGTGTACCTAGGAGGGTAATATAGGGTACCTAGCGAGGTACCAAAGGGGAATAATAGTATATGCCTAGGTGCTTAACAGTTTGTATCAGAGCACTTCTTTCGACCGAAAAAGGGGCAGTTTTAATTATTATTTTGTAGCTTTTAAAAGGAAAAAAAAAGAGGGTTGTGCTTTTGGTGAAAAATTTGGCAAAAAAAATTGTATATCTCAATTCCTTTCAGAAAAAATTCTGATTTAAAAAAAATATAGTCATCTCAATTAGAGTTTGGGAGGTCAAGATATCATTGTTCTGAAATTAGCTATTTCAGGGCATTTTCATGATGGCCACAAATAATTTGTTGTTTTCTAGTTTTGCAATGATCATGCATTGCTCCCTCCCTTTAAAATGTGATGGGATAGATGTGAAATTATGACTGTTTGAATCATGGTTAACTTGTAAAAGTAAATATTCAAATCCCACAAGAAAATTTAGAGACTTTAAGTTCTAGTGTGTTTCTAAAATTTTGTGATATGATTGTTTCCAAATCTGATCTATGAGACTTAACTGGAGTTAACATATTTCAAATCCAAGGTAAACATTAGACACTGGTTTGAACACTTTTTCTTTGTGATTTGTTAATGGCCTCTATTTTTTTCCATAGTTGGCACTGTCTTCTTTGTCCAGCATGTCCAACCAGGGCACCACAATGTCAACTTTTTTGTCGAATTTTCTTTTATGGGCCATCTCTAACCACGGCACCAAAATTGCACCTTCATTATCTAATTTTGCACCTTCACTGATGATTGCAGTTACAGTTCCCCTTACAACCTTCAGCTGTATGTCATTGCAGGGTGTTAAGTTGTCAACCCACTTTCCCAAAGAGTATACGTGTCGCCTCCATGAGCGAGGGAGTGGACCAGATATGAAATGCATTATACCACCAAAAAATAGGTTGATCTTGGCATAAACCCACACTCTTAGATCCATGTTGAATTCCATTAATGCAGATATAAAGCTCAAGGCTATAGGAATGAGCAAATTTATGTTCGCTTCCTTCTTTTTTTGTAGAAACAAGGCCACCAAATTTAAGATTTTCACAACTTTCTCCTCCGAGATTGATAAGTTCACTGGTAAGAGCCAATAATTATTTAGACACCTGCTAACATGTTGATTCTTAATAATGACATCATCCAAGGCTTCCTTCGAAGTCATGACACTGCCTGTCATGATTACTGTCTAGAATCCTTTGTTACCCTCCACAAACAACGTATCCGGTGTCAGGGCAGCGACGACACGGGCATTCTCGGCTTCAGCCAATGAATTTTCTTTTTATTCTTACAATATGAATTTTTTTAATGGCCTTTATTAATGGCCTCTGTTTTTTTAATGGCCTTTGTTTTCTTTGTGCTTTGTTAAGTTTCACTTGTCCAACTCTTATCAGGGACTCTTTGCTACCAAGGCTTCCTTTACATTTTTTTCAATTGGTCTAGCTGAGAAAGATAGTGAAGAAAAAGTGAGATTTTTCATTATAAAAAGGCTCACAGGCTTTAGAGTAGGAATATCTAGGTGAATGCTTGTATGGGAATATGTGAGAGATGTCTTGGGTGTGAACTTGTGACCTTACGTTCTTACAAAAGTGTTTCTGTCTTATGTACGGTTAAAGAGTATATTTTATCAATAATATTTGTTGAGGATTTCTGCAATATTTTTCACTACCACAATTCCCAGTTTCTATAATTACTATTACAATGTTTGTTATGATAATTTTAATTTAACATAAAACCAGATCAGTGCTCTAAATTATTTTTTTGCATGGTAAAAAATATTTTTATTATAGATCAATCTACAGTTGTTATAGGTAAATATATTCTTATTTTGAGAAGAATATTCCTTGTACTAGAAATGAACAAGTTGTCACAGAGATATCAGTTTGTTATTGATAGACTTAGTTTTTTTGGGCTTTTCTTTTACATCGATAAGAATTGGAATGTTAGTACAGTCCTTGATTCCATAACAGTTGGACTCATAACGCACGATAACTCATCCATACCACATCTATCAAGTTGATTTCATGGGAACATCAAGCACAAATTGTCTCCTTCGATGATAGGCATGCTAGACATTATGGTGGCATGCAACAACTCAGATCACTAAACCAAGGACAAATTTCATGTGTCCCTAACTCAATTGCTCGATACAAGTAGGCATGGACCACAATATGTGATTCTAAATATTAGCATTGCATTAGCCTATAAACTTTGACAAATGGCTTAACACAAAAACAAGTGCTAACCAAAGCGATTGTTTTCATGCGATTTATTCTAGTATTTCCACACTACTTAATATTACCATGCATTAGGTGGTAACATCCCAATAAGAATTTAGATGACTTTTCTGATAATTCTATTTAGTATTTAATATAAGAATACACCTGCAACATAAGTAAATAGTGAGGACCAGTATGGAAAAATGGAGATGGAAATAGAGCCTCAAAGTAATTTCTGGTGACACCGAAATTACAAGTACTGAGTCTTTTAACAACCTGCAGCTAGCTATAGCCTCTTTTAGTGAAAGAGTGTTGCTTCTTTTATATGTTTCCTGAAGTGTCTGTTTTTAATTTTGTTGTGTCATTGGTAAATAATTTTTTCCTGAAATTACAATGTATTTTTTCCAAGAATAGAAACATATTGACATTAAACTATAAATCAAATATACAATAGGTTGTCTCCGTTCAATGCTCTCAAACAAAAAAAAAAATGTTCCATAGCCTACATATCTACCTAATAATATATATTATCCATTCATTAACAAAATCTTCCAGCTAGGTCTAAAGACTTTCGCTACAAAAACATATAATAGAATCTAAAGAAAGTGAAATAATCAAGTAACATCCATCGCAATTCTCCAAATGAATATTTATTTTTAAGTACATATATAGAGATATGTAGGAACGCCCACTTTGATTTTCATCTTTCCTTTCTGAATCTTTAATGCTTCTATTGATAACATGTCTGCTACTATGCTGAGCTACCTGTATACATGTTGGAATGAGCTAAATTCAAACTGTGCTCTTTCCTCATTCATTTGTAGTGTACCTAGGAGGGTAATACATGGTACCTAGGGAGGTACCCAAGGGGAATAATAGTAGATGCCTAGGTGTTTAACAATTTGTATCAGGCCACTTCTTTCGGCCAAAAAATGGGCAGATTTTTTTGTTATTTTGTAGCTTTTCAAAGGAAAAAAAGAAGAAGAGGGTTGTGCTTTTTGGTGCAAAATTTGGAAAAAAGAATTGTATATCTCAATTAATTTCATAAAAACTTCTGATTTAAAAAAGAGATATTCATTTCAATTGGAATTTGGGAGGTCAAGATACCACTATTCTGAAATCAGCTATTTCAGGGCTTCTTCATGATGACCACAAATAATTTTTTGTTTTCTAGTTTTGCAATGATCATGCATTTCTCCCTCCCTTTAAAATGTGATGGGATAGATGTGAAATTCTGACTGTTTGAATCATGGTTATCTTGTAAAATTAAATATTCAAATCCTAGAGGCAAATGTAGGGACTTTAAATTCTTGTGTGTTTCTAAAGTATTGTGATCTGATTGTTTCCAGATCTGATCTATGAGACTTAACTGGAGTTAACGTATTTCAAATCCAAGGTAAACATTGGACACTATTTTGCACACTTTTTGTTTGTGCTTTGTTAATGGCCTTTGTTTTTTTCCATAGTTGGCACTATCTTCTTCGTCGAGCATGTCCAACTAGGGCACCACAATGTCAAATTTTTTGTCAATTTTTCTTTTATGGGCCATCTCTAACAACAACACAAAAATTTCACGTTCATTATCAAATTTTGCACCTTCACTGATGATTGCAGTTACGGTGCCCCTCAAAACCTTCAACTGTATGTCACTGCAGGGTGTTAAGTTGTCAACCCACTTTCCCAAAGAGTATACGTGTCACCTCCATGAGCGAGGGAGTGCATCACATATGAAATGCATTATACCATAGAACAATAGGTTGATCTTGGCATAAACACACACTCTCAGATCTGTGTTGAAATCCATTAATGCAGGTATAAATCTCAAGGTTTTAGGAATGAAAAAATTTACCTTTGATTCCTTCTTTGTTTGTAGAAACAACGCCACCAAATTTAAGGTTTTCACAACTTTCTCCTCCAAGACTGATAAGTTCACTGGTAAGAGACAATAATTATTTAAACACCCGCTGACATGTTTATTGTTAAGAATGACATCATCCAAAGTCATGACAGTTCCCGTCATGATTCCTACCCAAAATCCTTTGTTACCCTCCACAAACAACGTATCTGGTGTCAGGGCAGCGATGACGTAGGCACTGTTGGCTTCGGCCAATGAATTTTCTTTTTATTCTTACAATATGAATTTTTTTAATCACCTTTTTTAATGGCCTCTGTTTTTTTAATGGCCTTTGTTAATGGCCTCTGTTTTCTTTTTTCTTTGTTAAGTTTCACTTGTCGAACTCTGATAAGGGACTGTTTGCTGCCAAGGCCTCCTTTACATTTTTTTTTAATTGGTCTAGTTGAGAAAGATAGTGAAGAAAAAGTGAGAGTCATCGTTATAAAAAATCTCACACGCTTTAGAGTAGGGATATCTGGGTGAATTCTTGTATGGGAATATGTGAGAGAAGTCTTGGGCGTGAACTTGTGACCGTATGTTCTTGCAAAAGTGTTCCTGTCTTATGTACGATTAAAGAGTATATTAATCAATAATGTTTGTTGAAGATTTATGAAATCTTGCTCTCTACCACGCTTCCTACTTTCTATAATTGTTGTTGCAATTCTTTTTATGATAATTTTAATTTAACATAAAACCAGATTAGTGCTATAAATTATTGTTTTGCATAGTAAAAAATATTTCTATTATAGGTCAATCTACAACTATTTTAGGTAAATATATTGTTATTTTGAGAAGACGATTCCCTGTATTAGAAATGAACATGTTGTCACAGAGATATCAGTTTGATGTTGATAGAATTAGTTTGTTTGGGCTTTGCTTCTACACCGATAGGAATTGGCATGTCAGTATAGTCCTTGAGTCCATAACAGTTATGATTTGGACTCATAACAGACGATAACTCATCCATACCAGATCTATCAAGTGGATTTCATGGGAACATCAAGCACAAATTGTCTCCTTTGATAATAGGTATGCTGTGATGGTGGTATGCAACAACTCAGATCACTAAACCAGGGACAAATTTCATGTGTCCCTTCCTCAACTTCTCGATAGAGGTAGGCATGGACTATAGTATGGGATTTTAAATATTAGCATTACATCAGCCTATAAAATTTGAAAAAGGGCTTAACACTAAAACAAGTGCTAACCAAAGTGATTTTTTTCATGGGATTTATTCTAGTATTGCCACACTACTAGAGATATAATTTCTATAAAGAAACCAGAATCTACTCAAAGCGATTGAGACCTATAAACCATAACCATTAGGAATCAGTGAACCAAAAACTATGATTAGTGAGAAGCTCTAATCCATGCTCATATGAGAAATTGTCAAATAATTGTATAATAATTAAATAGGGATCAGTGAACCAAAAACCTATGATTAGTGAGAATTTATAATCCATGCTTATATGAGAAACTGGAAAATAATTGTACAATTAGTTTTGCATCATAATTGTAGTATGTTGAGTTTCCATTGTGTAGTGTGTTGCAGAAACTAAAAGATATGGATTTTCTTTAGATTTTTTAATTGATTATGTGAGAAAAACATAAATTATGGATTTTACCAAGGTACCTGTGAACAGAATTAAATACCCACGAGATGGGACCCTTGTTGCTACAATGATTTTTCTTCCTCTATTTTTGGCCTTCTACTTTGAAGAGTGTTAATCATCCAATTTTTTTGTTTTGGGTTTTGTTTTGAAATTGGAAGAATTTCTTTTAAGAAGAATTAAAACTTGGAAAAGACCGATGAAAAGATACACAACCCTTTAATGTGAATCAAACCTTAGTCTCCATCAGTGTATGTAGGCTCCTCTCCAAAAAGGATTCTCCACAGGTTTTTTAGAGCCAAAGATTTGGAAAAGTAGGACAAATGTTTTATACCCAACCACCTATACTTTTAGGCTAAGAGAGAAAGAACTAGTTTTTGAGATATATACTTTATTTACTGGATTTTCCAGCCCACAGAAAGTTAAAGATCAATTGTCTAATGAGGGGATTTTAGTTACGGAAAACCAATAAACTGGAATGTTTTCCAATATTGTTATTAGCTAGGATCACTCTACCTCCAAGAGACAGCTAGTGGTTGAAATATTAATTAATTTTATGCTCCACTCTTTGTATCATCCACTTCTAGTCCTCTAAATGGTAGTTTTTAGTCTTGATAAGAAAAAACCAAATACTTGAAACCATTTTCTAGAGAGATAGTCTGCAAGGGTAAGAAGGACTGGATTTCCATAAGTTTATGTGGGCTCCTCTCCAAAAAGGCTTCTCCACATGTTTTTTAAAGCCAGAGCTTTGGAAAACCAGGACAATTTTTTTATACCCGATCAACTAGACTTTTAGGCTAAGAAAGAAAGAACTAGTTTTTGAGATGTATACTTTATTTACTGGATTTTCCAACCCACATAAAGTTAAAGATTAATTGTCTAATGAGGGGATTTTAGTTATGGACAACCAATAGACTGGAATTTTTTCCAATATTGTTATTATCTAGGACCAATATACCTCCAAGAGATAGCCAGTAGTTGCACTATTAATTAATTTTATGCTTCACTCTTTTTATCATCCATTTCTAGTCCTCTAAATGGTAGTTGTTAGGCTTGATAAAAAAAACAAAATACTTGAAACCATTTTCTAGATAGATTGCCTGCAATGGTAAGAAGGACTGGATCTCCATAAGTGTATGTGGGTTGACCTCTTATTGATGAAATGAGGATTTTTTAAGATTGATCTCCATTTCAGTGGCACGGCAGATGAGGATTATGGTTCTAGGAATTACCTACCATTCAACAACAGTTCGCAAACCCAGGAGAACACCATCCTGAAAGAGAAGATGAGCAATGAATTGATTTTTGGAGATTTTAATGGTTTTATATTGCCATCCTATTTTTTTCATCACTGTTAAAAGTAACTAATGCTTAATTATCCAATGAGAACTGTTAGGTTTATAGATTGGATGAGTTATAATTATGTAAATAGGTCATGGCTTTAACAAATACCAGTTAGATATACTATTATAAAAATTCTGGTAAGTAAAATGGTTTTTCTTAGTCAATTTATTTTTGGAGATTTTAACGGTTTTATATTGCGATCCTATTTTTTCCATCACTATTAAGAACAAAAATTAAGACCAAGAGAATCCCTACCCGGTAAAAATAAACTAACGATGTCCCTACATCATACTTCCATAATTGAAACTATGCATGGACTCTTGTCCATGAGAGTTCCATTGAACCGTTGTTTTTCTGTAATTTATTGCAGCATTTCCCAAGAATTTCTACAGTTTGGAACCACATGCATTTTCAAATAACTTTCTTCTCCATTTAAGTGGAGCTCTCCTGTTATTCCAACCCAATAGTTCCATTTGTGATAGCTGGTATTTCCACTTCATAGCTTGACATGGTGTATTTGGAAGATTTCCCTTTGGACTTCCTCGTAGAGGTTGTTCTCTTTCAACTAAACAGATTCTTATACTTGTCACAAAAACAAACAATAAAAATAATGTAAATAAACGTAAACTTGTTAAGATTGTCTAGAACCACAAACTCTATGTGGAAATTTTCTAGTCATGTTTTCCTTTGCTTGCTACCTATTCATAAAACTTTTCCAGTTTGTTGTGCAATTTTTGTACCAAGGAGGCCAGACAGACATAGGTTCCATGGATGTTCCTTAGGTAGATTAGTTGATGCCATTAATTTGTTAAAGTGCACTTAGAAAACTGATATGCTAATTAGTTTGTCACTTGTGATGCATTTGTAGGTGGATACTTCTGGGTGGCGTTATATGACACCAAACCATGGGGCTGTGTGGGACATACATAATCCACCAGGAAGTGCTCTCCAGTTTTGATTCGTGTGGATACGGATAATTTGCAGCAAAACTCTATGGTGATAATATGGGAGCTACTAGTTCTAATCTCTAATATTTAACTCTTCGATGATGATATTAACACATATCTGTGTTATGACATTACTGAAATAAAAACACTGAAATTAAGTGTATTGGGAAATCAATTGTACATTCGAATGCATATACATTTTTGCTATTTTTTGTTATCAAGGAAGCCAATTCCAATTATACAAAGGTGTTGAAATGGTGGAGCTAACCACTGGATATGAATTTATTTTTCCAACATTTAATGTGATTCAACCTTTTCGATTTATATGGCAGAGATTAAAATCGCTTGTAAGATGGAGAAATATTGTACATTTTTCTTTTGCCTCATAATAGTCATGAAAAGTTCCGAATTAATATCTTGCATGCTCAAATTCAATGACATGAATTTATTTTCAGCAAATATAAGTGTGATGCCTTAATATTTTCAAGGTTGCTTTCCAGAATTGTTAAGTTTTGGAAAATTGTTTTTTCACTTAGATTTAAAATGATTGCTGTTAGCTTTAAAGAAAATGGAATTTATTCTTTCTTTCCATAAAAAACAAATATTTATGGTAATTAAAATCACTATTTGGGAACTTGAAAATTTGAAACCACCTTAAAATAACATTTAAAATGATTTGTTTACTTATTTTTAAATATTTTTTCATATCGTCTTTAGAGAGACAACAATTTGAATTATGGACATATAGTCTCTATAGAGACAATACGTTTTGATCTCAGTTATTGTCCATAAAGATACAAATGTTATTGTCTCTACAAAGACAAAAAAGAAAGTGTCTCTATAGAGACAAATTGTAGACAAATGAAATTGCCTCTAGAGAGACAAATGAAATTGTCTCTTAAAAGACAATAATGCCTATATCTTTATAGAGACAATAATAATATGTGTTCTATATTGTCTTTATAGAGACAATTGTTTGAGACACTAATTTTGAGACACCCGCTTAAAGACAATATTTAAGATGATACAAAATTTTATTTTTGTCTCTAATTAAGAAAATTCACTGAAAAATTGTCTTAAATATTGTCTTAACACACCACACATGTAATAGTGTTTATTGCATTTCCGCAAAGACATTGTTATGAGAAGATTCTATTTTATATAAATAATATAGAAAGTGATGAAGTTCTTTGTCGAAAGCAACGTTATTATGATAAGATTTTTCTTTACACAAATAGAGTGCACAATAACATAGTGTGGTTTACATAGAAAGTAATGAAGTCCTCTGTGGGAAGGGACATTGTTATGATGAGATTTTGCTTTACACAAATAGAGTGCGTAGAGTGCACAGAAACATGGAGTCGTTGATCTTTTTGGCGTTTGGGACTTTGTATTTTATAACTATTTGCATTGATTTTTATTTTTTTGGGTTCGGTAAATTACATTTTGATCGACATCTTTCGAACGGTTAAGTGTGGTTAATTATGAGAGCTTAGTTGATTATCTAAGTCTTGATTATGAAGTATTTAGGGGTTGGAAATCAGACTATCTAAAAATTAAAATGGGATTTACTATAAATATTTTTAGTAACAAAATAAATTACAAAATTTTATATTCTAAAATACTTTTATTTTTTATTTTTTTCAGTTACTTGAAACTTGCTTGAAACTTGCTTAATACTCTTTTATCTTTTTAGTTACTTGAAACTTGCTTACTTTCTTTATATTTTTAGTTACTTGAAACTTCATTATTATATAATGATGAGATTTTGATTTGTTAACAATTGAGACAAGGAGACCATGACTAAATATAGAATACTATAGAATATAGTATATTAAAGTAGTAGGATTCAAAAATAGAAACATGTATGTTTTTTTATAATTTGACAAATTTAATATTAAAATAAAATTTTCAAAACATGCATTCTTTTATATATGCATTCTTCTATATTTAAGGATGTGACCGTGAAACTCTGATAGGTTTGAAAGAAAGCAGCCAAAATCATGATTATACAATTGTCCAGTTGAGATTTTAATGCAAATCTTAAATATCTATCACCAATTTGTAATGGTATATCTATTCTGTTTTGCATTTATGAATAATTTAACAAATTAGAGTGTTTTTAATTTTTGTTATTTTTATGGTCTATCACTTAATAAATTAGTGTTTTTAATTTTTATAATTTTTATAGTAAAATATAGAGTATTTTTAATTTTCATGAATTTCGTAGTGAATTATAAATTGTTTTTAATTCTCAAAAAATTTATAATAAAATTAGGAATAGGAAGTCAATTCCTAAAAATATTATGAAACGAAAAATTTACCACTTACATCATCTTAAAAATATTAAATATACAAAATATTTTTTTCTTACTTGTAAATTATCTATTTTATATCTAATTGTAACAATATTTATCAAATTACCAAATTTTCCTAACGTTTCAAGTATTTAAAAAAATAAAAATAAAATAATAATGATAGAAATAAGCCATACAATATTACCTTTAAAATTACACAAACCATCAAACTCTTTAGCGTTATGCCAAAATTTTCCCGTCAAATAACGATTTCCCCTCACATAAAACAAAAATGAAATAATTAATTGATGACATCATCTCCTAACATGTTTCTACATTTTTTTTAATTTACTCCTCTTGACACAAGTAGCGACGAAGAAAATGGCACACTCGTATTAGCTATTTAAAGGTTTAAAAGTGACAATGAGACAACGATAACTATCGTCCAGCAATTCGCAGGCCAGGGAGAGGATGAAGAAACCTGCGCAGCATAATCTTGTAACAAATGGGGGAATGGTTTGCTACATTTTTACGCCTATAAAGTAATCGATGGAAAACAACTTTGCTAAATTGCCACGTGTACCATTGTACACCATTGATATGAATGTTGGACGATTGAAACCATTTGAACCTTAGGATTAAATACAGTTACAAAGAAAAATATGATGAAAACCTAGAGATGAAAGATAACGCAGACGCACTAATTTCTGAAGAAACCCTGAAGCCACCCAGGAGAAACCAAATACTGAAGCGGCCGAGGAGAAACGGAACAATGTCAATGAATACACAGAAATTGCAAGCAGAAAGCAATAGGAATTTTGTGGGCGCCCATTTCATGTAGCAGGCGAGAGCTATGCGGGAAAGTATATATTGAATGAATATATTCCTCTGAACTTCATTGACATCAAGTAAGTTGAACTCCTGTTGAATAACTAATATATGAATTCTTTTGGGCATTTGCAGGCCCTAGATGTTCATCCATCGGTTATGGAGCAGCACAAGAATTGGGCCCTTTTCAGGTCAAAACAAATGGCACAGGCCTTTCCCTGAAAAATATTCTTGGAACAGAGGTAAGCAGAGGCTTCGAACTCATCGCCATCTAATAAATTATACGATTTCTGAGATTGCTCCTCCTGATTTATATTTTGCAAGCAGAAGCGAATTTTCTCTTTCTAGAATCTCCTGTGGGTGTGGGATTTTCATATACCAATACGTCTTCTGATTTGCTGGCGCTGGATGATCAATTTACTGGTAAATTCCATATTGAACAAAATAAAATCTTAATCAAAGATTATTGTATTATCTTATGCAGTATTAGAGTAGTGGCAGAGGATCCATTGTATTATCTTATATAATATTAAAATAGTGGCAAAGGATCCATTGAGGCGTAATAATGTAGGTTTTGCAGCCGAGGATTCATATGAATTCCTTGTGAGATGGTTCCAGAGATTCCCACAGTATAAAACCCATGACTTTTACATAGCAGGAGAAAGCTATGCAGGCAAGTTTTATGTAACCAAAGCTTACTGTTTTTCTATTTACTTGTTTCAGTTATCCAATACATTTTGAATTGGCAAACAATAATTACACAGCAGTGCAGCATTAACATTAATGTATCTTGGGATATACAATTCAGTATTGCCACTTCCGAGGACTTGTACGCTGTCCTACAAGGGGTTTTCAATTTGAAACCCCTGTTTCATGGGTGCCCATTTCATGTAGCAGGCGAGAGCTATGCGGGAAAGTATATATTGAATGAATATATTCCTCTGAACTTCATTGACAAGTGAGTTGAACCCCTGTTGAATAACTGATATATGAATTCTTTTGGGCATTTCCAGGCCCTAGATGTTCATCTGTCGGTTATGGAGCAGCACAAGAATTGGGCCCTTTTCAGGTCAAAACGAATGGCACAGTCCTTTCCCTGAACAAATATTCCTGGAACAGAGGTAAGCAGAGGCTTCGAACTCATCGCCATCTAATAAATTATACGATTTCTGAGATTGCTCCTCCTGATTTATATTTTGCAAGCAGAAGCGAATTTTCTCTTTCTAGAATCTCCTGTGGGTGTGGGATTTTCATATACCAATACGTCTTCTGATTTGTTGGTGCTGGATGATCAATTTACTGGTAAATTCCATATTGAACAAAATAAAATCTTAATCAAAGATTATTGTATTATCTTATGCAGTATGAGAGTAGTGGCAGAGGATCGATTGTATTATCTTATATAATATTAGAATAGTGGTAAAGGATCCATTGAGGCGTAATAATGAGGGTTTTGCAGCCGAGGATTCATATGAATTCCTTGTGAGATGGTTCCAGAGATTCCCACAGTATAAAACCCATGAATTTTACATAGCAGGAGAAAGCTATGCAGGCAATTTTTATGTAACCAAAGCTTACTGTTTTTCTATTTACTTGTTTCGACTTACAAATTTGCTGGCTAAGAGTGCCGATTAAACCCTTGTTTAGCCTTAGTTACAGCATATGCATATTTTATCCATTAGTCTGTGATTCTTTTTGAGTTTGATATTGATAAAAAAATTCTGGTGACGATCTAAATGACTTTTGTAGAACATCTTTTCCGATTCAGGGAAAATTGGCTCAAAATCAATCACTGGAAATACTGATCTTTGGCACATTTAAAGTTTTGAATAGCTCTATAGCGTTTTCTTCCTGGATTATATGCGAGAATTGAAGCTTGTTTAAAATATCGATTTTGAAGCCAGAACATGTTATCAGGGATTGATTTCCTCTCTCTCAATTCTGCCTGATCATTATACACGATATATTTTAACAATTTTTGAGGTTTGCTAGCATAGTAGATACATTATTCTATGGCAAAGTCTCGCTGCCAATTAAATAGCATCTTTTTTTAATTTGAGCCACTTTTCATGCGCTGACGAAATACAAGTGAAGGAAAATTAGGGGTATTTGTACAGCATTCTGCGGATAAGTTTTGATCGGCAAACTAAAGATTGTTTTTTTTTATTTTTCTATTCATGACGAAGGATCTGTAGTCTTTTTCGTTCTTCGATTTATTGTCAACATCATTTAAGTTTTATCGAGAATGAAGTTTGAAGAAACTCATTTGATTGTTTTATTCCACCATATTTTACAGACTCAAGATACTAATTTCCGTGTACCTGTTAATTTTTCAGACTTATATGTTCAAGTATGACAGTGTCAACGGCAAATGGAAGCATCATGAAGTCAAGGTCAAAGACTCGAAAACTTTACTCTTTGGAGAAAAAACTTTGGCCGTTTTCAGTTTCAGGTAATACACTATTTATGGCCATGAATGAACAGAGAACTAGATGCATGCTGAAGCTTTTTTTCTTGGGTGGGGTCGAACTTCTAACATTTGGGTTTCAAAACTATAGAAATCCTGAGGAAATACCATGGGGCGAGGTTGGCGCAGACTATGTGGTTGAATCCACGGGTGTCTTCACCGACAAGGAGAAAGCAGCTGCCCACTTGAAGGTTTGAATATTTCCATTCCATACTTCAATCATTATTATTGGTGTTCTTTCTTTCAAAGTTTATTGCCTAAAATTACAATGAACCGAAAAAAAAATGATAAATGATATTTGATGGAACTAAAGGGTTGTCAAATATAATACCTCTACCTACATGAACATGGAGATGCTTTCGCTCTATCTCAATCTATAAAATTGACATTTTTGGTTGATATCCGCATGGCCAACTCTATTCTAATTTGAAACATCTCCCAAACTGAACGGAGCGGTCACCTCCTGAAAGGTTGTTAAAATTTCCCCATAGTCCTAGTTATTTGAATAAGATTTAGGAGGTGATTCAAAAATGTTATCTTTTGTTTGCAGCCAGCCCCTATGGAGAAATCTATGAATTTTTATATGTGCATTGAAAAATATGTGTGGCTATTGACAAATCTAATTGTAGTGAATTCTTATTTGTGCATAGAAAAATATGAGTGGCTAATGGTATATCTAATTTGAGTTGAGTGGTTATAGACATATCTAAGTATAATAACTTTCAGACAGTATAAAGTGCAATGATGACAATTTACAGTTTGAACTTCATATGATAAGATTTTCTTTGTTGATCTTTAACAGGGAGGTGCTAAAAAAGTAGTTATCTCGGCTCCCAGCAAGATGTCTATGAGATAAAATATGCACACAAAATTGAAAGAAGGAGTTGTAGCTCTCAGGTGTGGCCTGCACCTGGAGACTACACTCAGAATAGAGAGAGAACTCTCATACACTCTACATTCATGAATGAAATATTACATCATTAAGTACAATACTAGAAGTTAGGAAGTTGCAACCAAACCCCTAATCTCTAGGAACTAATCCTAAACTAAGGAGATACGTTACAACTTATGTAACCTTTTCTCCATTAATATATAAAATAATTAATTATTTTCAACTCCCCCCCTTAATGGAGAAAGGATTGTCTTGAACTCCTAGCATCCTTCTAAACAATTCAAACTTCACACGTGCAAGAGGCTTTGTAAAAATATCAGCCACATTGTCACAAGTTTTACAATATTCAACAATAATCTCTTTTGACTGTAGTTTCTCTCTGACAAAATGGAACTGAGTGTCTATATGTTTGGTATTTTTATGGAACATTGGATTGTATGCCAATTTAATAGTGCTCTGGTTGTCGCTTTTGATGGAAGTGGAATTCTTCTGTTCTTCTCCTGCATCATTGAGAAGCCTTCTCAACCAGATTGCTTCACACGTCGCTGCACACAATGCTTGATACTCAGCTTCACATGAAGATAGTGCTACAGTACTCTGCTTCTTGCTGCTCCATGCTATGACCCCGGATCCTATGTTGAATGCGTAACCTGTGATGGACCTTCGATCATCCAAGTTACCTGCCCAGTCTGAATCTAAAAAGCCTGCTAGAATAACATCAGATGTGTCAGTGTATAAAATTCCATAATTAACAGTACCACAAAGATACCTCAACACGCTTTTTGCTGCTACCCAGTGACTTTCAAGCGGTTTTGACATAAATTGGCTCAATACACTAACAGAGTATGCCAAGTCAGGTCTGGTTGTTGTAAGATATATCAAGCTGCCAACCAGCTGTCTGTACATCGTGGCATCAACCTCATTAGTGCCATCGTCACTGCACAACTTCAAGTTCTGCTGCAAAGGTGTTGCTGCTAATCTACACTGATCCATACCAAACTTTTCCAACAGATTTCTGGCATACTTCCCTTGGGTAAGAAAAGTTTGCCCAGTATCTCTCCATACTTCTAATCCTAGACAGTAATGGAGGCTTCCGAGATCCTTCATTTCAAAAACTTGTGCCATAAGCCTTTTGATTCCTCTAATTAAATCATCTACATCTCCTGTTATAATCATGTCATCTACATATAAAGAGATCAGAATAATCTGCCCCTGCTTATTGTACTTGGTATACAAATTTGGGTCATTTAAACTTCTATGAAAGCCATACTCTAAAAAGAAAGAATCAACCTTTTCATACCATGACCTGGGAGCTTGCTTTAAGCCATATAAAGCCTTTTTCAATCTGCAAACAAGATGTTCCTGCCCCTGCTTTACAAACCCTTCTGGCTGTACTAAATAAATTTCCTCTTTTAAGTCACCATTCAAAAATGCAGATTTGACATCAAGCTGGTGTAGCTTCCAATTATATTTAGTAGCTAAAGAAATAAGCATTCTGATTGTATTTAGCTTTGCTACAGGTGCAAAGGTATCATCAAAGTCTATACCTTCCTGCTGTGAGTGCCCTTTTGCAACCAGCCTAGCTTTCAATTTTTCAATACTTCCATCTGCATTCATTTTTGGTTTAAACAGCCATTTACATCCTATGGGAGTTTTGTTCTTAGGCAGTTCAACTAAATCCCAAGTGTCATTTCTAAGAATAGATTCTATCTCTTCATTCATTGCAGCCCTCCACTCCTTAAATTGACTAGCTTCTTTGTAATTAGTGGGCTCTACAATGTTCAAAACATTTGACATCAAAGCATAGTCTTTCAATTTTAGTGGTATTTGAGTCTTCCTACCTGATCTCCTTGGTAGGGGACTTACCTCAAATTTGTTTTCTTCAACTCTAATTGGGCTTGCATTATCACCTTCTTGCTGTTCTTCTTCCTGTTTCTTCTCCAGCTCTCTTTCATCCTCACTGCTTTCATCTATCACTAATGGAATGTGCCAATTATCACCAATGTCATCTTTCCCTTCCTGTACCTGTTCATGAAACACTACATCCCTGCTTGCAAATATCTTACGAGACTCAGGATTGAACAATTTATAAGCTTTAAATTATGTGCCATAACCAACAAAGATGCATTTAACAGCTTTAGGGTCTAATTTCTTCCTATCAGCTTTGGGTATATGGGCAAATGATTTTGACCCAAATACTCTTAGATGATTTACTGCTGGTTTAAATCCATATAGAGCTTCAAAAGGAGTTTTGAAGCCAAGATATCTGGTAGGACTTCTGTTCTTCAAATATACAGCAGTATTAATAGCCTCTGCCCAAAAACTATTAGAAAGACCCTTACCTTGTAACATGCTCCTTGCGCACTCCACTAAGGTTCTGTTCTTGCGCTCTGCAACTCCATTCTGCTGTGGTGTGTGTGGCACTGTAAATTGCTGAACAATCCCGTGGAATTTGTAGAATTTCATGAATTCCCCTAGCTTATATTCTCCCCCTTGATCAGATCGGAAAATTTGTATACTCTTACCAAACTGTTTTTCCACCAAGGTTTTAAATTCTATAAAGCACTGGAAAGTCTGACTTTTCTTACTAAAAAAATAAACCCATGAATATCTAGTGCAGTCATCAGTAAATAACAGAAAATAATATGCTCCACCTAGCGACCTTGTCTGCATAGGTCCGCATATATCAGTGTGCACTAGTTCCAAAATATTTGTTTCCTTCCTCCTATCATGCACAGGAAACTGTTCTCTATGCATCTTACCTAAGGCACAACCATCACAATTTAACTGAGTATTACGAAAGATAGGGAGTCCCTCAACCATACCTTTCCTCTGCAATAACATGAGATCCTGTAAGTTCAAATGTCCGAACCTCTGATGCCAGAGTTGTTCGGCTGTCGATCCACCTGCAACCATGGCTCGCTTTGGTATACTTTTCACATCCAACCTGTATAGGCTTCCAACGCGCATGCCAGTTGCAACAGTTTCTCTCCTGCAATCCTTTACCACACAATGAGTCTTGAAGAACTCGACTTGCATATCTTGATCAGTTATCATGGATACAGATATGAGATTTTTCTTAATTCTAGGTACATATAAGACATTTTTAAGATGACTGATTTTTCCATTTGGTAACTTAACTGGAATAACCCCATAACCTTTAATCTCGTATCCACTATCATCTCCTAAATATATTTTCGATCCATATGTACTTTCTTCAAGACTTTCAAAAAATTCCTTTTTACCTGTCATGTGGGAGGATGCTTCGGAATCGACATACCAAATATCGTCCTCATTGGATGCTGAAAGGGCACAGTCGACTGTGAACAGTCGAAATTCATGGCTGAAATCTTCATCTTCTTCAACATCTTCTTCTTCGACAAAGTATCCTCTGTGCTTTGCAGTTGCCAGTTTTCTCTTTGCATCATCTGCTTGCTTCTTAAGACATCTATCCTGCATATGACCCTTTTTTCCACAGTAATAACATCTTCTTATAGGATTATTTACAAGCATACCTTTATATGGACTCTTCTGCGATGTACCTCCTTTCTGCTGCGGTTGCGACTGTGATTGCTGCTGTGGCTGCTTCCCTCTGAAAGGTCGCCGTTTCGCCATCAGCGCAAGATCATCGTTCTGGGGGTTCAAGTTCTGTCGCCGCTCCTCTTCTTGCAGCAAGATGCCTGTCAGATCTTCAAATGTGGGCGCTTTTTCCCTTGCCTCCAATCCAGTGATGAACATTTGAAATTCATCTCGCATTCCGTTCAGTGTGATTGTGACGAGATCGGAGTCAGACACCTTCTCCCCAATGTCCCCTAATCCGTCTTTCACATCTTTGATTCGCGCAATGAATGCAGCAGCAGTCTCACTTTCGTCCATCCTCATTGAAAATAACTTGCTTTTAAGTGCCATAATTCGACTTGTATTCTGGATCTGATACAGATTTTTGATGGTCGTCCAGATCTCCGCAGACGTTTTGCATTCTCTGATATGGGGGATAATGTTGTCCTTGACAGACATCTTCAGCAAAACTTTTGCCTTGTTTTCTCGTTTATCCCATTCTTGCTCCTGTGTTCTTGTATTCGAATTCGGCCTCTGCTCATCACCTGTAACTATGGACCAAGCATTCGCACCCTCAAGCAAGGTCTGGATCTTAAACTTCCAGTTCGTGAAGTTATATCCATCGAGTTTGCCAGACTCGTGGATGTAAGATTCCATCGTATTACTCATTTTGATCAGATCTACAAAATGAATCTATTCAACAGTAAAAAAAAATCGATACCTGTCAAATCTTGTCACCCGATCTGCTACTTTTCTGCCACTTCTCTGCCAGATCTTCTGATCCACCCACTGACAGATCTACAAAATCAATCCCGCTCCGATGAGAAAATCCGATGTTTTCTAGTACAGCCAAAGAATCAATCTAATCGAAACTGATCTGCTTCCCACGGATCCCCTTGAAGGTGAGTTGGCGCCCTCCCGAACGAAGAACCCGCGCCTGGATGAAATCGGTGTAAGGAAAAGACACTTGGCGCGATTTTCCCGTGCGACTCCGCGCCAATGGCGCGGTGGCACGATTAACAGCTGAACAGACGCGCCAGTAGCGCTTCCTGGCGCTACTGTCAATGCGAAAAACGCGCCAACCCCTTCTACTCAGAAAATTAAAAAATCATCTGAGTCCGAGCCAGGTGTTCTGCAGTCCACCTGCTCAATCGAGCACAAAGCTCTCGTGTACACACGGCCACAAAGGCACTTTTAGCCACGAAGGCGATTCTGCCACAAAGGCAATCTGGCCACAAAGGCACTCCAGCCACAAAGGCGATAAAAAATCAGGCTCACCCAAACTGAGCTCTGATACCAAGATAAAATATGCACACAGAATTGAAAGAAGGAGTTGTAGCTCTCAGGTGTGGCCTGCACCTGGAGACTACACTCAGAACAGAGAGAGAACTCTCGTACACTCTATATTCATGAATGAAAGATTACATCATTAAATACAATACTAGAAGTTAGGAAGTTGCAACCAAACCCCTAATCTCTAGGAACTAATCCTAAACTAAGGAGATACGTTACAACTTATGTAACCTTTTCTCCATTAATATAAAATAATATAATTGTACAACTCTATAGTAACATTATTGTTGGGGTTAATGAGCACCAATACAAATCTGATTTGAACATCGTTTCAAATGCAAGCTGTACTACTAACTGCTTGGCTCCTTTGGCTAAGGTTCGCAATGATACTTTTGCTGAGAGTTATGACATTTTTAATTCTGTGGGTGTATTTACTTGAGGAAAACCCCATAATTCTCTAGGTGTATTTACTTGAGGAAAACCCCATCGTGAAACCCCATCGTGCTTGGGAAGAACTTATATGTTATAATAAAACAAAAACTATCTGCTTTTCTGGCAGGTGATCAATGACAAGTTTGGCATTGTTGAAGGTCTTATGACAACCGTGCATTCCATCATAGGTACACGTGCTATCTGAACAAAACTCTTATCTCATTTGATCTAGGATTATTCCCTTGCAATTTATTGTTTCAAGGCATCTACAAGTTGCATTGATTTGTATATCGTATGTAAACAGCAACTCAGAAGATGGTTGATGGACCGTCAAACAAGGACTGGCGAGGTGGCAGAGGAGCTGGTTTCAACATTATCCCTAGTAGTACGAGAGAAGCTAAGGTAGGAATCAGTGACTTATCAATGTTAATTAACCACATTTAGAATCCTCGGTAACATCTTGACTGGTGATTCTCATTTGCATAAATTTGCGTAAACAGTTTATATGGTTAGTTTTTATTCAGTTGGTTACTTTGTTTGAATTAAAAACATTTTAATCAAATTTTGGGTAAAGGAAAAAGGCCTAAGTTTGTCTAGATGCAGCCCTGATAAGTCTGATATATCATCCCCTCTTGAGAGGTCACAACTAGGACTTTACCTGGACCAATCTTGGTATGGCCAGGATCTTACCTGAGCACCAATCAATTGCACAACCACCTTATCGTGCGTGGTGACAAAATATGGCTTGTTACCCTTTACTTTCACATAGTTATCGAAGCTGACTGTTGTTGGAAAACTACTGCCCATTCCAAAGCCCAGATTTTTCAGCTTGTTTGTTTATTTCGTTCCACCAGTGTTAATTCATCCTTACGGTTATACTCTAGGAGAGAAGACGGGATTGTGAATAGCAATCTGCTACTCTTGATGCTAGTGCCATTGAATCCCCTTAGCTAAGGTTATTCGTTAGATGATATTATCAGACTCTGTTTTGGGTACTTCCTATAGATTGAAGTGCCACTTTTCATAGTAAGAGCAACAACTACACATAGTTTCGTTGACATTGGATCCCATTTGAGTTGTACTATTTTTATTTTTTTTAAACTAATTTTTGCATTTTTTATTCATTGGTTTTCCTTTGAGGTATACTGGCTGTACTTAAGGAATTGGTTCACTCTCTAATCAATTGTCTTCTGCACATTTGCTTTCCAATTTTCATAAATATGAATCTCTGCCAGCTTGTCTCCTATGTTCTCACTGACACAACCTCTTACTGTATTATTGAAGGCTGTTGGCAAGGTTTTACCAGCTCTCAATGGAAAGTTGACTGGAATGGCCTTCCGAGTACCCACACCAGATGTTTCAGTTGTTGATTTGACTGTTAGGCTTGAGAAGTCTGCTACTTATGATGAGATTAAGGCGGCCATCAAGTAAGTTATCCCTCTTATCCCCTGAGAGAAGGAAGGATATAAAAAATCTCTGACAGGAATAAGGCTCGAGGTTGTGTATTTAATTCTAACTTATATATGGTGCATATCATTTTATAGGGCGGAATCTGAAGGAAATTTGAAAGGAATTCTTGGTTACACAGAGGATGCTGTGGTATCTACAGATTTCATTGGGGACAGTCGGTATGTTGCGAATCTGTCCGGCATACTACTTGTTTGTTTTTTAACTTTTGCTATGCATTAGTTGTGATATTTACTGTAACTTGCTTATTGTTGTAGATCAAGCATATTTGATGCTTCGGCTGGGATAGCCCTGAGTGACAAGTTTGTGAAATTAGTGTCATGGTATGACAACGAGTGGGGTTACAGGTGAGAATTGAACCACCTGTAAATTGCAAGTATGGTAAATGAATTTTATAATTTTCAACAGTATTACTGCAATGCTTATGATATTAATTTAGTCCCATCGACTCTCTTTTTTGCAGTTCACGAGTGGTAGATCTGATTGTACATATGGCCGCTACGAAATAAAGTTATGATGATAGTTCTTCGTAGTCCATGTCTTGGAATATTCTTTAGATAGATTTTATGGAGTTTAGCGATTCTGGTTCCCAGAGGATTATCTGCATTTAAATAAAAATAAAGAACTTGCGTAAATTATATCATTGCATGTAAAGAAATGCATGCCTTCCATGATATTAGTGCATGGATAAGAATATGTTTTAAATTTTTGGAAAATAAAATTATCGAGGATATATGAATGGGTTTTCTCTTATTTGCTAGTTTTGTTTGTTTGCATTAGTTACATATATAATCCAATTGTTATGTGGCTGGGAATATAAATTTCCTATATAATCCAATTGTTATGTGGCTGGGAATATAAATTTCATATATAGTTCCATTGTTATGTGGATGAGAATATTTGATTATTTATCCAAATTGTTGAGTAGACTCGAACAAGATTATTGGTTGCTCTGTCTATCTTATCTGGAACGTTTGGAAGGTGATTTTGGTGAATTTTTTTTGTTTCTATTAGTTCTATATATAATCCAATTGTTATGTGGTTGGGAAATTTAGTTCCATGTATAATCCATGTTGTGTGGATTGGAATATTGATTAATCCAATTGTTATGTGGTTGGGAAATTTTGTTCCATATATAATCCATGTTGTGTGGGTTGGAATATTGATTGTTTATCCAAATTGTTCAGTAGACAGCGACAAGATTATTAGCTGCCCTGTCTTACAGACTTAGCTAATTTGTGGCGTGGTTCCAACTCCCATCCCATATCAAGCTTTTTGGGTTAGTTTAGAATCCTACAAAAACTCAAACATAGTTATGGCAGGGATAACGTAACTATAGGTTGAAATTGTTGAATCAGCCTAACTATGGATTGAAATTTTAGTTATTTATAAACATAATTATAAGTTTTGAATAAACTACAGGTAGTCTAACTTTGGTTGAAATTTTAAGATTTTTTCTTCTATATTACTATTTCCTATGTTACTGCTTTACACCGTTTCCTTTGCAACATATGGTGCAATTGCTAGTTTTATATCTGGTAACTCATGGGGGAGTGGCTAGCTACATTTTTTTCCTTTTTATGGATGAAAAATAGTTAATTGCTTTTTGGTTTTTTTAGTTTATCAAATATTTATTTGTTTTCCTTATTATGATTATAATTATTTTTGGTTTTTAAATTAATACAACTATAATTATAAAGTGATTGATATACATTTTACAAAAGTATATAAAATACATCTACAATTATATTTATCAATGTGATTACTATATATTTATAAACATATATCTATCACTTATCACATAAATAACTATTAGATGTATTTTATTTAAAAGATATATATTTCTAATATTAATATATATATAAATAATAATAATTTTATTATTTTATATTTATATAATGATACTTAATATATTAACATTATTTGTATATTAATATAATATTAGTTATTTCATAAAATTCTAGTTATATGTTAATAGTTATATTTAAAACTAAAATATAATTTAATATATCACAGTAAAATAATTAAGTTATTATTAATAATATTTATTTACTATCATTTTTTTATGCTCAATAATTATTATATATTTATGAATATAATTTTCATTATATTCTATATATTTAGTTGAAATATATTAATAATATTAACAATATACACACTATATATTAAACTAAAATATATTATATTATTAATTGAAAAATATAAAAAATATATAATATATAATAATAAATTAATTTTTAATAAAATTTTTAATAATAATATATTTTTAGTTTTTTTTTAATATATTAATAATTACAACTCAAACTATAATATAGTTCACATATAACATGATAATAATATTTTGTTATTATTTATAATATTTTTTCTCTCATAAATATAGTAAATAAGTATAATATATTTATTAATATAAATTTAAATATCTTTCATATGATCATTTAAAGTAAATTAATATATTTATTAATATACCTGTTAATATCTTTTATATGATCACTTAAATAAAGTGGATAGATATTGTAAATTTAAGGAATCAACATTAAAAACACAAAAAATTAATAAAGCACGATAATTAATATTTTAAATTCAAAAACATAATAAACCCACATGATTATTAATATCAAAAAGCCAAAATATTAATAAATTTTAGGGAGTTATAGCATTAAATCCTTAAAATTTACTAAAGTAGAGGACAACGTCCACTAATTTGCAGGGAAGGAGGATGAGGGAGACCAACCCAACATAATCTTGTGACAATTGGGAGAGTGGCTAGCTACACTTTTCCTTATGGATGAAACATAGTTGATTTTTTTTTTTTTTGGTTTTTTCTGTCTATCAAATATTTATTTTCTCCTGAGCATTGTAGAGTGTTATTGAATAGTGCACAAAAGGATGATTATGTACGCGATCATGTATTCATATATCAACGCATGCATGTGAATCCTGAGAAGGAAAAATAAATGAGCGCATGGCTAGGGTTTGGAGATATCAAAAACTTCTAACAACATTGGATTTGAGGCAAGGAGGAAGCTACTCAGTGATAGTTCTAAGTGGTAGAATTCCAACATCACCATGGGGGGTGAGATCTGCTCCTACCAGAATGTAACGACAAGGGAGTACAATGCAATGCAGCTAGGTTCTCAAGGAGGTGTCGGCCCTAACCTAGGACCTATTTTAGGAGCCCAATGGCAGACAAAGATCAGACGCCAATGCATGCCAAGAGCCACAAAGAAGCCACGCTTTGTCATTCCATCAAATAAATTAGACTAGTATCGGAGCTACATGAAGGACCATGCTTTAATCTGTAAATTTATAGGAATTTGGCCAACATAGAAGGATTTAATTAAATGGTTATAGTTAAAATGGAAACCAAAGGTCCATATTGATATGAAATTTGGGGCAAGAGGCTTATTTACGGTGATTTTCACCATCCTTATAGATAAAGAAATAATTTTTGAGGTAGGACCGTATTTTTACTACAATGAAGGGTTATTTGTGATGCAATGGGAACAATGTTATAACCCCGATGAATAAAATTTTTTGGTAACACCTGTCTGGGTTAGGCTCTTTGCATTTCCATTTGATTTCTAGGACCCAAAAATACTAGAACGTACTGGAAAATCTCTTGGTAAATTTGTTAAAATAGAAGAAACCAGCTGTCAAAGAAGGTATACTTCATTTGCTCGCATTTGTGTTTACATGAATATAACTGAGCATTTAACAGAATCAATTGAATTGGAATATAAAGGATAAGTTTGGCAACAACTTGTCTACCATCAACACATTTTGTTTAGATGTCGAAGACGCCATGAATATGTCCACTTATTTAAAAAATTTCCTCTAAATAATCTAGACCATATGGAGGGAAAAAACCCAGAGGGAGGAGGAGTATCAACAGAAAATGATGATGGATTCAAGACACTATCTAATAAGAGAAAGGACAAAAAAAATTAGTCAAACCAGAGCAGTAGCCCAACCAGGAAAAAGAGTAACCAAAACAGGTACGAAATACTATAAGAAATGGGAGAAAGTTCAAGAGAAGCTCAATAGTCCACTGAAGAAGGATAGGGACAGATAAACCAAAAATTTATGAAAAACAAACGAAAGGCTCAAGCAAAACAAACATAGAAGGAATATTAATCTCAAACTGTGGAAAAATCTGCGATGGAAGTAGACACAACCAATGATGAGTTAAGCACGAATGGAGAAATTGTTGCATGAATGGAGAAACCTGGATGAGTGGTTCATAGAAAAATACCAAAATAGGTTGTACAAAGAAACATTGGAACAACACATGACTAACCAAGGACAAAGACAAAAGGAAATGGTAGACACCTTGAGCTCACAAAAAGGAAACTCTCAAGAACCCAGTACTCAAGCTAAATGAGGAAAGAATAGGAGAGGAAATAATTTACAAGAATCTATTCAAATGGTTGCATAAATGTTAGTGAATTCAGGAAGGGTAATAAACCAAATTTTCTCCCTTAAATATTTAGGAGGTAATAGGTTGGTGCAACATCAAGACATGGAGAGCTTACTGGTGGAACATTTTAGAGAGATCTTGACGGAACCAGATCAACACAGGATAGAATAAATAGAAAGGATACAATGACACATCCCCCGAATAGTAAGTCCAGAACATAATTTGGCTCTATTACAGGAGACTATGCTAGAAGCAGTGGAAGAAGTTGTAAAAGGCCTAGCAACGAATAAATCACCTAGACTATATGGTTTTGTAACCTAATTATATCAAGGAACACTTTCATTCATGGGCGAATACATCTTGGAATTATTGGAGGAATCACGCAGGACCAAAAAGGTATATCCTACCCTAAATTCCAGCTTTCTTGCTTTAATTCCCAAACATGAGCACTTTGATGAACCCGCTAATTTTATTTCTATATATTTATGTAATGTTATATATAAAATCCTTTAAAATATAATCTTTAATCGCCTTAAGCCTATCCTTCCTACCTTAATATCCCCTGAGCAGATTGGTTTTGTCAAAGGAAGACAAATCCTAGATGGAATAATCATTGCTCAGGAAGCCATTCATTCTTTTATCGAGTTGGAACTACCTTCAAATAATTTTATAGGCTTTTAGCTTTGATCCGAGATGGATTCAATGGTTTCTTTCATTCATCTCTTCCCATAATTTCTGTATTATAGTAAATGGAGTTCCTTCTGATCCATTCAATGGCACTCGTGGGCTTATACAAGGAGACCCTATATCCCCTTTCCTCTTCATCATTGTTCCAGAAGGCCTAGGAGATATATTAAAAGTATAGTCGAGGGAGGACACTTTAAAGGGTTTAGTTTATGGGTAGATGGCCGCACTTTAACCCACCAACAGTTTCTTGATGACATGATTATTTTTGCTAGGAAACTCTTAAAGAATCTAAGGCTATTCTCTCTATTCTCAAGGATTTCATCATTGCATCGGGAAGCCTCATAAAAAATGATAAATCCAACGTTTTATTTATTAATACCCATCACCAGTCTCAATGCTTCTTGGTGAGAACTCTGGGGTTCCGCATAGGATCCCTCCCCATGAAATATTTGGGCACTCCCCTTATCCTTAACTCCCTCTGGGTATCGTTGTGGAAATATCTCCTCAACTGAATCCAATCTCGTCTGCAAAACTATTTCTTCAGTGCGCTCAATTCCCCTAGTCATGTTTTCCTTTTCAAAGAAGTCTTAGATTCTATCCCCATTTAGAAGCTATTGAGGTTGGAAACCCATAAATATAGTTGTAAAAATATGGGCAACATATTAAAGAAATTTTTGTGGCAATGGTCCCAACAAGAGAGAAAATTGGCCTTTCTCTTGTGGGAAAAAATAATTAAAATTAAGAATTCAGGAGGTCTGGGATTCAGGGACCCATATATGCTCAACCAAGTGATGGGACCAAAAATTTGGAGGTGATGGATACAGGGAGGCAAGGACTTGTGGAAACATATATGGGAAAGAAATTATGCAATGCCACGGCCTACAGAAGGAAAATTGAGGATTCATAATATGAAAAAAGGATATGATATATGGAATTTAGTAGCTTCAAATAAATATTTCATCAAGGAACATAACATCTGGAAAATCAGGGGAGGAAACATTGCTTTATTTTGGGAAGACTCATGGCAGCAAAGGGAGAAGATTTTCAGTAGAATATATTTAGCGAAGATTCTCCTATTCACCAATTGAATGAATAAAAAAATAGTAGCTCATCAATGGAGGAAATGGAAGCAAAAGGGACAATGGCAGAATGCTTCGGGCACTCAGAAATGGGAGACTTATGAGCAGGAGTTAAAGTACAGAAAACTACCTACAGTGATGGGAGAAGATATTCTGAGATGGGGGTATAGAACAAAATGGATGTTGACAATTTAAGAAGTATACTATATCAAAACTAATAATATACAACCTCAAGCCTCACATCTTTGGAAAAAAATTTGGTCTACGAAGCATTGGCAAAAATTGAATACTTTCTATGGTTAGTAAGTCATGGAAGGATACTAACTTGGGATCAGTTGTGGAAATGCAGGATGCAAGGGTCGTTTGCATGTAATATGTGTGATAAACATAATGAAAATATAGAACACAGGTTGAACAAATGCCCTGTCACAGAACATCTTTAGCAGAACCTCCCCTTCCTCTTTCAACAAATGGATAGAGACAAAGTGACTATCAAATACACAACATAAAACTATAGAAAAGGGGGATACCAAAGTCTAGTCATTAATAAGGCTTGGTCAATATCCTTAGGATTCCTCATGTGGGTAGTAAGGAAAGAAAGAAATAGGCGAACGTTCAAAGAGGAGACTTACTAGACAGATGAAACCTGGGAAACAATTATTGACAATATAAGAGAAACAATTGCTGCTAAGAAATAGCATGAGGATGATTGGAAAGTGAATGCTCATGAGGCTCGGATATTGGAAAAACTAAACCTAAAACCACAAACTATTTCCCCTACCTCCTGGAAATTAAAACCGATGGTATATCGGTGTGCGATAAAGAGAAGACTTTTGTAGTATACCTAAGGGGGATAATATGAGGTACGGAGAGAGGTATCAAGGGAATAATATGATGTTAATATTATTCCCTTGAATCATCTCATGCCCTATATTATCCCCACGATATACTACGGCACTCCCCTCGAGGTTTTGTAAAAATCAACTACGACAGGGACCCCAAAGGAAATCTAGATCAAGTCTTTACTCTATGCCCACATTCAAAACTGGAATTATTATAAATTCTAAATACATAGGCATGCTCGCAAGGGCCTATCTTAGGGACTATTGGGTATGATAAATGTATAATACTATCATATCAGTTTAAGGTGGTCTCGCTGACTAAATATAAGAATAATTCTCGAGATAGGGGAATATGGACAAAACATCGGGATAATATTAATATTGCTGAGGTGCTGACCCTCAATAGACAGTACAATATTCTATGTAGATTGACTAAATCGAATGGTGTTACTTTGTTTCCTTGTATAGTTCCTCCTAACATTTCTCACCCTCAAGTATTTGCACATTGGGGGAGAACCCCAGTGTGGATTCGGGTGAATGTATAGTTGCTGGGAGACCAACATCAAAAAAAAATGGTGAAAGCACAGGCAGGAAAAGGAACTACTCGAAAAATAGAAGGCAATGAGAAATTCAAGGAAAATTTGGGGCCTAGTAAGTGGGGAAAAAAACATGGAAAGGAAATCATGCAGAACCTACTCCATGCCTATGCAATGGGGACACTCGGTCAAGTGAAATCCTTGAATTCTGGATGGGAGCATGACCTTAAAACTAAAGTGGTGGAATACATACCTAATGAATAAATGGATCCTATGCTGACTGATCCTAGGAATACTAGAGGAAGAGTGTCCTTGTTTAATAAATCTATTCATATTTATCAGACGATGAAGTGCTTAGTGGTGAACGCCATTTTAGTTGTTCAAGAGGTAGGAGGAGACCTGAAGGTAGCCTCCATATTGGCAGAAGCACAGAGATATTCAGGAAATTCACCTCCAACAACATCATCAGAATGTCTGCCTTGGTCGAATAGAATGACAACTCCAAAGTATGAATCAAGTCGATATGCCTCGGTCAAGTGTTAAGGATCCGACACCCATTGAATCATCAGATGAACGATTTGAGAGGTTTATTTTTATTTTTAATATGGAAAGGGAAGATATATTTTACTTTGTATATATGTCCCGATATATATATATATATATATATATATATTAGAAAATAGACCTAATAAGGTATGTAGAGACAGATTAAAATTGTTCCAATTTTGGTTGGCTTATAACTTTTTGAGGTGGCCAATAGACCCAGTTTCCTACAACACGATTGAGGCTACCAAGTATATAATCTCTTAATCTAACATGCTATTTTGATTAGATGAATTAATAGAGAGGTACTACCAAATTTACAAAAAAAAATATATTTCTTCTCGCCTTATTATGATCATGATTACTCTTGGTTTATATATATATATATATCATTATTTAATTTTTACGCAAAATGGAATGTGGGAGACAATTATAATATTGTTGCTTAGATATTTAAAATATTTGTGAGGTTTTTTAAATGAACTAAAGTAGTTTTTTTAATTTTTTTATTTGTAATTATTATTATGGATTATGATAGTTATTATTCTATAAAATCAATTTATTAATAATTATGATTATTATTATTATGGATGATGATAGTTATTATTTTATGAGATCAATTCTTTTGTATTGAATTTTTAAATTTGATAAATAATTAGTTATTTTTTCAATATTATAATTTTTTTATACCGACCTTTCTCTTTCTCTTAAATATTTCTAGTTTCCATGAATAAAAAATTTAATAAGTTTTGAAGATTCATAAAATTATTCATTTTTTCAAATAAGATATATGATGTAAATAAGTAGCCACAATTCTTTTTAATATTTTTAATTTTTTTTTTTTTTTTAATTTTTTAAAGTCTTATTATTATTCTTTTAGTTTTGAAATATTTTTTTTTTCTTTAATCTAGTTATATTAAAAATTAATTTTATCTTTTAGTTTGGTTTAATGGTCATTTTATAATACTTTAACTTTATTTTTACTATTTTAATATAAATTATATTTTTATTTAAATTTAATTATATAATAATTTTAATAATATCATTATTTCAAAAAAAACTTCATCCATTATCCAATAATAATATCGTGATGGAAACTATTCTCCATTAATAATATCTTTATACCACCTCCTAATTTTAAAGTAAACTACTTTATTAGAATATGAAGTAATTATAAAACATTTGTGATGTAATTACAAAACACCTCCCGATGGGCTAAGATGTTGAAAAGCACTGTGAAATTTCATTTTTAATTTCAAAGTTCAAAAGTAAAGTTAATTGAAATTTTAATTTTTAATTTTTTAAGATGTAATAAAAATTGAAAAAATATAATTATGGTATGATGTTGTAAAATTTGATAACTCGCGAAATCAATCAATCAATCTAATACCATGATAATAATTATATTTAGATTGGTGTTTTCATATACCAATAATTTGTGTGCAGGTTTAGTTTAAAGATAAATGTAAATGTAAAAATATAATTATATATTAAAATAAATAACCTAATAACACTTATTAATAAAATTCCATGTTCCTAGCACAACACTATGCTTTCAAATATTTATGGATAAATATTTGTAGATAAAAAGCTAGGAGGTGAGGATCACTATGTTATATAGAAGATTAATTATTTAAAAAAACAAGATAAATAATAAAATCTGATTAATAAGTTAGGAGGTGGGGATCATTATATAAGATTAATTATTAATAAAAAGATAACTAATAAAATTTGATTATTTTTAAAATAAAAATAGATACAAAAAGATTAATTATTTGAAAAAAAACAAGATAACTAATAAGATTATTTTTAAAATAAAATAAATATTTATATTAAATAGATGAACCTTATTAAGTGCATGTTACAAAATAATGCACCATTCTATTTTGGATTTATTAAAGCACTAGTAAAGAAATGTGGTCCACTGCTAATCAAAATGCAACAGTGAGTGGTCGTTATTTTTTCTATAAAACAAATATTGTATCGAAAAATTAATAAAAAAACAAATATTGTATCGAAAAATTAATAAAAAAATATGCTATATGTCTCATCATGAACTTATTCTTTAAAGACACATATACCAAAAATTTCGTAGCACAATTTTGAAATCTTCTTTAAATAGGGACCCAAGGGACTCAAGGGATGACTCCTTTATGGGAGAATATTAATAAATTTTGTGATTTCTTAAAAATTTTGATGGGTAATAAGAAAAATTATCACAATATTTAGAATTGAATTAAATTGATATTTTATGGATTTAATCATGCTTATTTCATTAATGTTTTATTGCATATTGTATGTGAGTGCACTACTAGCACCTTATGTGATTTAAGTGGATTAACTAAGAAAAGAATCCCATTGAAACCTTTGACCACTAAAAATCACTAGAAAGTTTTATTATAAATAGAGAAATATAACTTTTTGGGAGATGTTTAATAGAAGTGTTGACTAAATGTTTATATTTTAATGTACATGTTATGATTCATGGACCCTATATTAATACCTTAATAAACAATCATTACTAGTTTGTATATTACTAAAGTATTTCATTGCATATATATATAAAACAAGGATAACTAGTTCTAGGATGACAATAAAACATCCTTAGATTCATTGTAAAAGGAGGCTTTCCCTTTCAATTGAACTGCAATTACTAACTTCTTATCAAGTTCAAGGTGCATAGTTCATAATATTTAGTATTAGAGAAAAAAACTTAGGGTTTTAATTCTTAAGGAAAGATATATTAACATTTTCACTTTAATATTTTTTTGGAATGTTTCAAATGGTGGAAATTTGAAATTATTGAGAGGAGTTATTGGGGAGCATTGATCGAAATTTTAGATTTGAAATTTCTATAGTTTTGGATGATAAGTAAAGGGTTCACATAGAAACTATGAAATTTGAGATAAAATCATATCAACGGTATCAATGTGTAGTTAAAAGGAAGCCCCATTATTATCAATATACTTTTGGTTTATCTAAAAGAAACTTATAACCACAATATGGAAAAGTATGCAATTAGGACTACTTTAATCAAATGACAAGAATAAGTAATTTGGTGATATTGAATATTATAACTCATAATTTTATGTTTTGGTAACAAGGGTGCATAACATAAGTGATGAAAAATTGTTATAAGCTTATATGGGTGGATTAAAATAAGACATTAAACATGATGTTTTCCAAAAATCCTATAAATGCTATGGAAGGTATACCATTTTCTCGTCATATTCAAATCAAGAATAAGGCTACACACAATTATGTTACGAGAGTACACACAAGAAGTAGAGATAATTTTTGGGTTCATAAGGTAACCCTACCTTAATATACATTAATTTTGGAGAATGAAATGGAGGAAAGAAGATAAAAAATATTGTTCTTTGGATATACCAACAAATGCTCAAAAGGGTATAAATGTCATGAAACAAAATTTCTCACCTTATAAAATAATGATGAGGAGGAAATCGAGGAATTTGAAAAACGTAATAAGCGAGAAATTTAAAACTTAAAATTTAAGGAAATAGAGGCAAAAATTGTGCACAACATTGATTTGGAGAGGTGCCAGCTCTATGTTCATGCGTTGGTAGGCTTTCGAACACCTCAAAACCTAAATATTGTGGTTTAAAATAACATGCAAAGGGTAATCATGGTTATTGAATTTGGTAGTACCCATAACTTCATTGATAAAATATTAGTAGAGAACCTCAATTGTTTTGTATATCTAGTGACAAATTTTAAATTTTTAGTTTCTAATATATGGAGTATTTATTCTGTGGAAAATCATAAAAAGTAAATTGAGTATGGGAGAATATAATTTGGAATTAGAAATATATGTCATTCCAATTGGAGGTGTAGATGTTTCTCTATGGATTTAATGGGTTAGAACATTAGGTAAAATTTGTACAAACTATAATGATTTCTTCATGAGATTTGAAGTTGAAGGAATCTAGTATGATCTCAAAGTGTTAAAATTTGGATCTTATCAATACATTATCTCTCATAGCATGAAGAATATGTTAGAAAAAACTAACAAGAAATTTGTAGTTATATTGTAATCTATAGAAGTTAATTAATAAGATGGAAATATTCCCAAGGAATTAAAATTCACCTTCAAATAACATCATAAGGTCTTCTAGTAGATCTATAAAGGTGTGCCTCCATCTAGATATCATTACATAAAATAAAATTAACACTTATAAGTACTCCTCATAATAAAAGGCCTTATTTATATCCTCCTAAAAAAAGGGGAGGTTAAGAAAATGGTACAAGAAATTCAATATTAAGGTATTATTAAACATCATAACAGTTCATTTAACCTGAAATAATTATTGTGAGGAAAAAAGATAATTCTTGGTGGATATGTCCTTATTATAGATCTGAAAAAATTCAACATTAAAGATCGATTTCATTATCTCAAGTATTGATGAGGTATTATATGAGCTTCATGGAGAGGTTTATTTTAGAAATATTGGTCTTAAATCAGTTCCACCATATCAGATTAGAAAGAGAATACATTCCCAAAACATAGTTTATAAAACATGAATGGAACTAAGTGTTCTTTCTCATATCCTTTGGTTAACTAATGCTCCTTCTACTTTTCAAATCCTTATGAAGAAATTTTTGTGACCCCATATTAGGAAATTCACATTGGTTTTCTTTTATCACATACTTATTAATATAAAATCACAGGAAGAGAACATTAAACATGTTTATAAATTTATAAAAATCATTGAGAACAATAAATTATATGTAAAGGGATCCAAAAGTTCTTTCGTGAAACAAGAAGTATATTATATGATTCATATTATGTCAAAGGAAGGAGTTAAGGCGAAACCTCAAAAGATTCAGGCTACTACCAAATGGCCTATTCTAAAGACCACTAAGAGTCTTAATGATTTTTTGGACTTATTGGATATTATCAAAGTCTTGATATCAATTATGCATGCATTGCAATCCTGCTAACATCTCCCTTAAATAAAAATTAATTTTTATGGAATGATTAGACTACTTAGAAATTATCTCTCTTAAAGGATGCCATGTATTATACACATGTATAGGAAACACATGATATTGGTAAAACATTAACTGTAGAATTCACTACATCAAGACAAGAATTTGAGTGGTTTTGACACAAAAAAGGAGATCATTGGATTTTGAAAGAAAAAAATTGAAGGGAAAATATTTGGTGAAATTAAAATATGAAAATAACTAGAAAAACTTATATATGTGATAAAAAAATGGCAATTCTATCTCATTATTGGATAGTTTAAAGTCATGAAATACCATGGCAGTCTAAAATAATTTTGGATCAAGTATTATCATCATAAAATTAACAAAATGTGTAGAAAAATTACAAAGTTTCAATTCTGAGATTATCTACATGAAAGAGAAGGACAATGAAATAGCATATTCTCTTTCTAGAATAAAATTATATTACATGTCTCATTTTGGTATGGTTAGAAGAAGAAGAACATGAACGTAAAAATGAAAACAATACTAATAAAAAATACAATTTATGATGTAAGGAATGGAATCTCGGGAACATTTGGAGTAGAAAGGAGATATACATTGGTAGAAGAATATAATATTTTTATGCCCTCAATTGAATTTGAGGAAACAAATATTAAGGGGATCCCATGAAATTCAAATGGAGGAACATAAAAGGTTCCTAAAAACAGATCAAAGGATAAAAATACATATTTCTTTTTGGGGAAGGAATGAAGAAAAGTATTCAAATATTTCAGAGAAAGTGTCATATTTTCCAATGAAATAAACGAGAGTAACTAGAATATCTATGGTTATTTCAACCATTAGACATACCAAACCAAATATGGACAGAGATAATAATGGAACTAGTTATAGGTTTACAAAAATTTGAATGAAATGATGACATTTTTTACTTTGTTGACTCACAAAATATGCACATTTTTATAGAAATAGAAGTGCATACATAAAAGTACAAGTTGCATAAGTGTTTATGAAGTAAATTCATAGATTTCATAGAATTAATGAGGTAATAATAAGAGACAGATATCCAAAATCACAACAATTGTTTGGAAAAAAATATGGTAGATGAATGGGCCCCCAACACTATCAATGTGTTTAGCATATCATCCACAAATACATGAATAATTAGAAATAGAAAATGAATGTTTATATACTTATCTGTTATGCTATATTTTATGTAAGAAATATTAATGGATAATGTGGATTCCTATAGATGAATGGTTGTATAATACCAATAAATATACTAAAATTATCCCATTTGAGGCCCTTTATGGATAGCCAATTCCTAGTATCTCATACATTTTGCAAGGAAAGTATAAAATATAGGAAAGAGAGTCACATATGGAGGAGTCTAGAGAAACTTTGACATTTTTTAGTGAAAACCTTTAGATGACACAAAACATGATGAATTATTAAGCCAATCAACACCAAAGAGAAATACAAATTGAGAATGATGATTGGGTATTTATGAGACCACAAGATTACAAGTAATATATACTCAAACAAAAAAAAAATCAAAAATTAACTCCAAAATTTTATGGAACTTAAAATATTATTTGTAGGATTGGAAAATAAAGAATGAGTTAGATTTTCCTCATCACATTCATAAGGTTTTCCATTTATATTTCCTGAAAATGGTTTTGCGAAAAACTATTCCAATACAAATAGAACATTCAAAATTGGAGGAAGAAATGAATTTTATTCTTGAACCATAAAAGTAATGGATAAATGTTCTCTATCTATTAATAATAAAACCATTATTTAATGCCAAACAAATTGGAATCATATTCCTCTAAAATAATTTATGTTGGGAAATGAGTAGTTCATGAAGAAACATCATCAATTACAAGTCAAAGCTCTTTTAAAAATGAGGTGATTTATGTTAAGTCCCATGGACCCATATATTAACGCCCTGAAAATAATTCATCATTTTTCTATTTTTATATTAGGGGGTTGGATAGAATTGGTCATTGTAATTGTACACTGTGTCTATTATATATATACCCAGGGAAAATATTCTGAGGATCATCAAAACTTGTCATGTGTATTGAGTCCATTGTAAAATGTGGCTTCCCACTTTAAGTGGACTATAATCATTAAATTCTTATCAATTTGAAGTAACATGGTTTAGAAAGTCATACACCTAGGCTCAACTATGATAGGTGAATTATTTGCTTTGTTAAATATCAATTTGTTTTTTCACCTATTGTTGGAAGAATGTATCTCATATTGTAGATTTTTCAAGATGGGTATGAATATTCTCTATTTATTGTATTTTTTGGATATGTTGTTCATGGTGTTGGCATTGATGTCAACCTATTGGTCCTCATGATGTCAAACTAGTAGAGATGGTCCTCATGATGTTATCCTAGTAGTAGTGGTATTCATGGTCCTATTTCTTCACAAAGTATCATGGTGATAGAGTTGATCTGGTGCCTTTCATGATCCTGGCGTTTTATGAATATATTTTGCTATGGACTCAACTACGAAGTTATTTTCTAGGTGTCTTAGGTGTCTACCCGAGGAGTGAGTTGATGAGATAATTGTATTGGAATGATGTCAATAGGTATGGAGACCATGACAAGCTAATTAGTTGAATAGGGTTGGAGGCTTGAACATGATTTTTTAGAGGCTTCACATGAGGTTATAGAGGATCTAAATGCATGGAAGATTTTTGTAGGTACAAAGAGTCAATTTTAGGAGGTGTTGGAGAAGTTTCTTCAAGTTTTGGGGATGAAATTAGGGTAAGTTAGGTTTTGTTCATGAAACCTATGTTATAACTCAGGTTATATTCATGAAACTTGTGTTACGCCTCCTATAAGCACTTTTTTTTGAAGGCATAACCCACATCACCCTCTATGGACTCATTTTTCAGTATTCCTCGTGCATTTTAGTGATTTCTAGAGGCATATACTTTGGTTTTTGCTCATCGTTTTTTATGGAGAGAGTCCACTTGAGATAACCATCATCTAGATGGTGAGAAATTCAAAGATGAGGAAGATTATTGATGACTATGTATTCCATCTTCCATCAATTATAAAATAGAAGAGAGTGAAGTAGAAGGGGTTAGAGAGTGTGAGATTGAGAGAGAGTCCATGCTTCATGTTTGTAGAGTTGGAAAACATATGAAAGATTAGACATGGATCATACTCGAGAGGACGGTGGAACTACAATATACCTAGATGTCTAATCTATTTGTGCTGCAGATTGTGGCTCCTAGTTGTTGTGTGTATGGAAAGGAGAGATCTTGTTGTATTTGTTGTTGTAGAGATTCCATATCAAAGTTTATATTGTTGATGAAATTTTGTTGGAAGGGTTTTATTGGAGAGTTTCTTGTTTTGTATTCAATATATGATTTTTAGTATGGCTTCTAGCTTTAGCTATTGATGGTTGAGTGTGTAGAACGAGTTGGTGTAATGTGTTATTGCAGTTTTGGTGATTGTTTAAGAAAATTGATGACATTAGGTTGATGTATTGATTGAGATTGATTTGTAGAGATTGATTATGTAGGAGAGAATTTTATTCAATAGTTTGTATCTAGTTTTAGCCACACATTATGTTGATGTTCATGATAATATTGATATTGTGAGTCGAGTATGAAAATTGATGGAAAGAGGCTCACTATTTTTTTGATTTGAGTATGTGTGTGATAGTTTTAAAATAAATGAAATGAGGTCCAAGAGATGTGTTGAAGGTTGGGGATTTAAATGATAAATTGTTTTATTTCATATTTAGGTTGTGGTGGAATCATTTAGATAGTGGCATAATAATGTGGTAATGGAAGATCCCATATAGTGGTGGTTGGATAGTCCAGTGGTGGTTGGGTGAGGCTTAATGGTAGTGTTGGCTTCTAGTAGGTGGTGGTGTGGAAATTTGAGGGACTCGTGGCTAGTAGGTGGTGGCCTTGAAAGTTCATATAGGTTGTGGCCTCAAGTGTTATGAAACCAGCTCCAAAAATAGAAGAAAGAGAGATTAATGTCTTAGAAATCAGCCACTTCAAGGGGGAAACCTCCTTTACATTAGATAAACGAAAAATTCTTGAATTATTCAAATGTAAAACCTCCTTTCTATATATAGGAGTCCATGGGGTCACATAATCTTAGCTGTCCTAATAATAATAATGTAAGGCCACAACAATAACAATAGTGGGGCTTTATGGGGCACAATAATAACAATATGGGGACTACAGGGGTACAAAAGTAAAAATAAGGGGGCTACACTAACAAAAATAAGGGACTACACTAGTAATATAGGGACCTGACATGCCCCTCTCCTTCATACAAGTGTTGTCCTCAATGCTTGATTATTTCTGGATGCTTTTGTATAAAGTTATTATCCTCCCATGTGGAATATTCAATGGGTAAGTTCTTCCACTTGCTGAGATACTATGAAATTGATTGATTTCATAGTGTTCAAGTTCTTGTTTCTGTGACTACTTCAGAACTTATTTCACCGTGATGTTTATATTTCTGTTGTTTCATTCGATTATGCACCAAAGTTAGGTTATCCTTTAAGAGTTGGAGAATTTGTTGTTGATGCTCAATGGGATCTTCCACTACTTTATCATCCATATTAGCTTCCATTTTATCCTTCAAATCATCCAACTTAGCGTCCATTTCTTCTTTTAAAACATCTATATCATATTTGATTTTTCTTTGTAAGATCAAATTTTTTTGCACTTGGTACCGTAATTTTGATATATCATATTGCATTTCTTCCTCTTCATGCATCATAATAGAGATTTTTGAGGGCCTAATGGGTCTGGAATTATTTTTGGGAGGAATTATATAACTCAATACTGATATCTATGCTTCAATATGCCCTAGGAATCACTTTAAACTAATTTTTCAGACAAATTTTATGAAAATTTGTTTTAAAAATACACACTCTTTTCTTCCTTTTCAGGAATTCTATATTGAACCTGATTTATCTAGACTGTTGTTTCAGAACTTCACAATATAAATTTATATCCTATATTAGACCTCTGAGTTCTCTTTCCAACTCAATAGGTCACACCTGCGTTGGATTCTTCAAGACAAATTTATGCTCAATCTCCCACAATGACCTAATTATGGACTAGTTCGGTGGAGAGAACTTGTACAACGTGCCACGTGTCATTATTTCCTCCTTAGGCTCTGAAGTTGATACATAGGAAACTAACGTCTGTTTACTTTCAGCCCCTTTTTACATAATTCCAGTCTGATGCTCAGAGAGAGTTATGACGATTTTCCCAAGATCAACCCTTTGAGATCAAATTCAGGAGCACGCAAAAACCCTAACTTCCACAGATCATATCTCCAAAAATATTGTGAACCAAGATTTGAAACTTTTACAAAAAGTTCCTCAGTATTTATTCACAAATGGGTTTTATTTTTAGCTTCAAAACCTTCGTAGAAAAGAGTTATAGAGAAAATTCCAAGATCACCTGTTTGAAGCACCAAAACTGTAGATCCAAAGCTCTGATATGAAATTTTATCAAACCAGCTCCAAAAATAGAATAAAAGAGAGATAAACACCTTATAAATGAGCCAATTCGTGGGGGAAACCTCTTTTACATTACATAAATGAAAAATTCTTCGATTATTCAAATGAAGAAACCTCATTAATATATATAGGAGTCCATGCAGTCACAATATAATCCTAGCCAACCTAACAATAATAATGTAAGGGGAACACAATAACAATAATGAGGTTTTATGGGGCACAATAATATAAATATGGGGACTACAGGGGTACAAAAATAATAATAAGGGGGCTACACTAACAACAATAAGGTACTACACTAGTAATATAGGGACCTAACAAAGAGCGAGTGGTGGCTTGCAAGATATGCAAGTTGCGTCTTGCACACTGGTGGTAGCTAGTGATGATATATAATGAAGAATTATTATAATAGAAGAAGAGAATATAACAACAATCCCATGGTGGTTTTCTCCCTTGTAGTTTCCACCTTACATTTGGTGTCTGTTATGTGTGATGATGATGCAAATGTTATTTATGTTGTTCTTTTGTTTATCTATTTCGATGTTCTCATGTTATGTTCTTATATTTGTTTCTTATGAGTTATGGTTATGCATAGATATACTTATGTTTTATGCTGCTAGTGAATGATGATTCAATAATTTTGTAAATAAAGGAAAAAAATGTTAAAATTTGATAATAAAGAAAATAATGATTCATCCATACCCACTCAGTATTTTTCAAGGTTTCTAACGAGTGTGATCAGAGTGGGGTTCTTGGTAGTATCTTAATCACATGAGAGTAGATCATGGCATATTTTCTGAAAAATTTGCAATATTTTTTTCAAAATGAATCCATCAGGGGTGTGTGTCCTCGTTGGTGCAAATTTAAAGGCGTGGCATGAAATAGTGAAAGATAAATTATTTTCTTGTGTAAATAACATTTGGAGATTGTTTTGTAAAGGATGTTATGAGGATCCACATCCACCTCAAATAATGCAACAAAAAGCTCAAGTGAGACATTTCACTTTTGAGTTTTATTTATGAGAATCTCCACAATGCAGACTTGGAGAAAATATGAGATCGAAAGCCCATCAAGGATATTTAGGACATATTGCGAGGTTTTTTTGGTATAAATATAGCAATTATAGATATTCCAAGCATACGAGTAGGAAGAAGAAAAAGAAGAAGGCCTCACAAAAGAAAGAACTTTAGCCAAATAAGAGCAGTTCCCCTATTACAAATGGAGTAGCTTAATAATCTGAAAATGAAGCTTTATCAGAACTTTTTTGTAGCTTATTATTCCTGCAACTCCATTGGCTATAGATATTATTGTTGTTTCAAATCCATTGGTTGTAGCATATTGTTGTTGGAACTGCGTTGCTAGTAGGTTTAATTTTGTTGCAACTACATTGGTTGTAGGTTATCATTACTAAAACACTATTGGTTGTAGTTTGTATTGTTATTGAAACTCCATTGGTTGTAGTTTATTGTTGCTACAACTCTATTACTTTTAACTTATTTTTATTTAAACTCTATTGTAGCTCGTTTCCATGAACAAAGTATTGTATTTGTTACAAAGGTTAAATTAATTGTTGAAATTTTGTGTATTATATGTTGTAACATCCATGCAACTTTGTGGTTTTTTCATGCACGCCAATATGTGTTTGTGAGTTATTAGTTGTAGATACATATTTTGTTGTGGCCTTATTCATATTACTTGGTATGAGCTAGAAATCACTCTTTTCATCCATCTAAATATTTCAACTATCTCGAAGTTTAATTAAAATGGCATCAAAAAAAATTATGAATGAGTCATGTGTGACCATTTTGACTAAGAAAATTTATCATTCTTGTTTAATCAGAATAAGAATCATTATTGTTTCCTCATGACCTTTGGGGATTCATCACTTGCAGGCATCTAGAGTTTGTTTACAATGCAACGTAAATTCCTTTAACTTATGAATAACAAATTCTATTGAAGTACAATAGAAAGAAGGATAACAAAGTTATTGGTCTGATTCAGAAAATACTTAAGTGACATAATATTTTCAAAGGTTGCAAGTGTGAATTTCTTAAAGAAGGCTTGAGACACTCATGAAACATGTTATCAGGGTGTCTCCAAAGTGAAGAATGTAAAGCTTCACAACTTACTGAAAGATTTTGAGAGTATAAAAATGAAAGATATTGAGACTATGCATAGTTTTATGACTTAGGTCACGATCATTTTCAATCAATTTAGGAAATATACTGATGACATATTAGATAGGAGAGTGATTGGGAAATTCCTCTTTTGGAAATAAATTTGAAGCTTTAATTCTATCCATATAAGAGTTTAAAAAAACTAGGGACGTGTGAAATAATTAGTTGATTAGTTCTCTAGCTGCACTTGAATCTAGGATGATGAGATATTATGATAATACATTGGAGAATGCCTCCATAACTTAGTTTGAACTTACTAAAGGAAGAGGTCTAGGAAGGTCAAGTAACATAAGAGGAGGAGGAAATTTTTTTGATCAAATAGACAACAAAATCCTTTTTAATATGAAAAAATATCTCAACACTAACCCTTTAATTTAACAGGGAATAACAATAGAATTTGGAAGCAGGAAAATCATAGGCATGAAAAGTCTAAGGTACGATGTTATTATTTCAAAATGTATGGTATTTTTGCTAAAAGGTGATGGGAGAAGAAGGAAAATTCTCAAAAATAGTGTGCACACATTACAAATTAGTTTGAAGATAATAAAATCTTGTGTTTTGAATTTTAAATTGACTCAAAAAACTTCAAATGATGTTTGATTTTTGGACAATGGGTGTATAAATTACATGAATTGAAACATAAATTTATTTTCCAGCATAGACACTATTATTTAGTATGAGGTAAAGTTGGGAAACGATGATAAGGTAAAGGTAAAGAAGTGATTGTTGTATATACTAGAAATGGTGAAAGAAGAATATTTGATGATGTGTATTATGTACCTAGTTTAAAATGAAATTTTTTGAGCACTAGACAATTGATAAAGAAAAGTTACATAATGTTCTTCAAGATCAATATATGTAAAATCATTAATGAGTATCAAAGTAAGCAATTGATAGCAAGAGTGTAGATGAAAATAATATGTTGTTTCAACTTATAATGAGAAATGAAATAAATAATTCCTTGAATGCTTATAATAATAAGGGTTTGGATGCATCTTGGTTATAGAATTTAAGGTATTGTCATTTATATTTTGGTGGTATATATGTTTCAAAAGAAGTAGATCGAAAAAGGTTTGTGTAATATTCAACAATGAGTAAGCTCATGCGATAACTTTATACTTCCAAACAATCATAGAGAGAAGTTTGTATCTCGAATTTCCTATAAGGAAAAAGCTCCACTTGAGATTGTACATACATATTTGTCTGAATGATGTAAACACCTTCATTGGATGGTGATGTTTACTTTTAACATTCATTGATGATCACAATTGAAAAACTTGGGTTTTTCTTCTAAAACAAAGATTTGAATCCTTCAGTGTATCAAAAAGATTTAAAGTCATGGTTGAAAAGGAAAGTGACAAATATATAAATTTTTTAAGATTAGATACACATAGTGATAATGGCACGGTTCATGATAAAATAAAAACATCTACCAAATGAATATTGGGTAGAAGTGGTTATTTGTTTACTTTGTACTCTCAAAAAGAACGTGACTAAGAGTGTAAAGCATTGAGTTCTTCAAGAAGCTTGAAGTAGTAAGTGTTGCAGTATATCTTGCTTGAGAATTTTTCACATGTGTAGCTTATGGACATGAAATAAAGAGATGAGAATGAAATTGGGTTATATAAGTGAGAAGTGTATATTTATTGGATACAGTGAGAATTATAAGGCATATAGACTTTATAATCCCATCAACAAGAAATCTATATTAATAGAGATGTTGAGTTCAAGAAAGAAGAAACTTCGGATGGAAGCATAGATAAATATATTGTTGAGAGAGTTACATTATCTCATGGATATGAGTGAGATGAACATGATGGAAATTTTATTACATATGCACATACCCCTGCAATTAGTTACAGTTCATAACACCCACAAGCCAAGAACACAACGAACAATAAGTTTACGTTGGACTATAAACAAAATATTGGAGGTAAGTAATCAGTCAAATATTATGTTACATGAATAAATGTCAAAAAACTAGAATATTAATATATTTATTTGAGAATAATGATGAAATAGATCAAGTTTCAATTTTTTCATTAATTGGATATGTTCTTATAAATTTTTAAATATTCATTAAAGAAGAAGTTTGGGAAAATGATATGGGTCGAGAGATTAATTCCATATAAAGAAATAATACTTAGGATCTTGTAGATATATTATAAGTGTTAAATGGATTTACAAGGCCAATTTAAATTCTAACTTAAACTTAGAAACATAAAGTGAGACTTGTAGCTCAAGGTTCACTGAGCAACCCAACATTGACTATCTTGAAACCCTTGCACCTATAATTTGACTTGCAATAGTAACAATGGTGTTCTCTATTTTAGAAAAAAGTAAGTAGAAATTGTATCACATGGATGTTAAGTTCGCATTATTAAATGGAATTTCGGAAGAAGGGGTTTTGGTCAAACAACTACAAGGATACGTTTATGTGAAACAACCTTGGGATATGAAATTGAAGAACAAGAAAAGGAAGTCTAAATGTTAATGAAAACATTATATGGACTAAAATAAGGATTATGAGTATGGTACATTAGGATTGATGAATATTTAATAACAAAGAATTCAATAGGAGTCCAAGTAAGTCAACCCTTTATATACAAGTAAATATGGAAGGTAGAATTTTGATATTTTACTTCTATGTTGATGATATGATTTTCATCATAAATATTTCAATAAAAGATTTAGGATAGCCATGAAAATGATTTATTTAGAGCTAATTAAATATTTTTTGGTACTAAAATAATTCAATCTAAGAGTCTTATTTTTATCTGTGAAACTAAGTATGCAAAATATATATGGAAAAGATGATTTAGGATAGTGAATTGTAAATTAGCTATAACAGCACAACTAGTACAAAAATTCATAGGGAGAGTCAAGTTTCAAGTGTCAACCAAAATTTGTATAGAAAATGGGTTGGATGTCTCACTTATTTCACTGCAACAAATTCTAATATAATGTTAATTGTAGGTTTAATTTCTAGATTTATGAAGAGTACCCATTGGCAAGCTGGAAAAAGAACCGGGAACAACAACTTATGGTATCTGTATGCCTAATATTTAGATTTTAATTTGACTTGATATGCAAACAATGATTTTGTAGAGTGTGTTGATGACCAGAGGAGCACAACAATGAATGGGTTTTGTATTGGATGGTGTGCATTACCATGGGCATTAAAGAAGAAATCCAATGTGACGTTATTGTCTATTGAGGTGGAGTATCACGCAGTAACAATAATTTAATGTCAATTTGTGTGAATGAAAAGATTTTTTAGTGAGTTCTTGCATGAATGAACCAACTCACTTTTTTTTTACAACAAGTATGCCATTACATTATTAAGAAATCACCTTTTCCATAAAAAAAAAAGAGTAAGCATATTGATAGAAAGTATCATTGCATTTGATGATTAGTAAATGGTAATGGAAATTGTATAGATCAAAAGATCAGCTTGCAGACATGTTTAAAAAAAAATTTGATTTCAAAATCACAGTAAAAATATACATACTAGGAATATGTATAATGTACCAGCATTTCATTGTTGCAACCATTCTGAGTTTAACATTTTTTATATAACAACAAAATTTTGTTTCTTTGGGTGAAATAATTAAGGGAGAGAATGTTAGGAAGAGTAGCACGGGTGGTTGTAATCGTGAAGAGTGACTGACATAGCTCGTTGAATTCTGAAGGCACAGCATAGCCACATTTATTTAAGTTTCGTCATTTTTTCCAATTTAGATTCAAAGATTTATAGGGAAATTTAATTTTTAAATTTAATTAATCGATTGAATGTTATGCATAAATCTGGAATTTTATGGTTTATGTTTTAATTTTGGGAGGTATATAATATAATGAATAAAAGAGTAGTGAATAAAAAAATAATGGATAGAGGTTGATAGTTTATCATTTCAGGCTTCCTAGCTATCTAGATTATGTTCATTATAACTTGATATTGTGCTATATACACTTTTAATAGAAATTTCTTTATAAAAATAGTCTTATTAAAAAAAAAAACAATATTTTTATATTCTTGCTTCAACTATATAACTGACTCCAACAACTCTGTTGTAACTTATGGTTGTTGCAACATTGCTGTAGCACATTGGTTTTATAACTCCATTGGTTGTAGGTGTTATAGTTGTTGCAACTCTATTAATTATAGATTATTGTTGTTGCACCTCCATTAGTTATAACTATTTTGTTGCTGCAACTTCATTGGCTGAAGGATATTGTTGCAACAACTCCATTGGTTTTAGTTGTGATTGTTGTTGCAACTTTGTTCGCTATAGCACATATTGCTGCAAGTCTATTGTAAATTCTTGTTACAAATATAGTACTACAGAGGTCAAATTAATTGTTGAAATCTTGCGTTTTATATACTGTGACTTGTACTTTTGTGATTTTTCTTTACATGTTCGATACAATTTTGTAAATTGACAATTGTAGCAGCATATATGGATCTGCCGTCTATCATTATCTCCCTTTAAAAATACAATACTCTCTCAAAAAAAAATTAGCAGCATAGCTGGCTTCTATCAAGCATAATATTGGGATTTATTCTGCTTGCTTAGCATTGCTAGTTGTATTTTTTGGTGTGATTTTGTTGGGACATATTTACGTGTTTACTTGCAGTGTTTACCACGATGAAGGAGAATAAAACACCAAACGGTTACCAATTTCGTGGAACTAATGCTTCTGCATATCATAACTTTGACTCTGCTACAAAGTCGGTTGTGTTCATGTTTAGTATCAAATGTCTTAGCATACAACTACAACCATGGGTAAGGTGGGGGCCTTTAAGTTGGGCCCTACACGCAAAAGGAAGCCTTGGTCGAAGAGTTTGAGGATCCTTGGATGAAGGCGATCGGAAAACTACATTGAAAGCTAGAGAAAACCTACACCACATTCCTCTTGAGAATAGTCAATTCAATTCTCCGCTAGATTCTTTAATCACGTACATACTGGACATCTCGACCTTGCAATTCAACTTTGCCTGTTTTGTTTTTTAAATTGTTCAACTGTACAAAGACTACTTCACCCACCACATAATTGAAATTTTATGGTTCGAAGATGTTTTACCTAAAGTGGATTTTTTTCCGATATATAACGTCTGGTTAAGTTCGATACTGTTCACCTGAAAGATCCTACGTTTTTAGCAAACAAAATAAATAGAAAACAATTATATTTCAGCTGTTGTTAACATGACGTCAGTTATGGCGAGGTTGTAAAAATTTCAAAATATATGAGCAGTTATTAATATGACGTCAAATTGTGAATGGAAACTTTTTCCGGGTTAAAATTAAAATATAAAAGAAAATTTCAGAATCAACAATTAGCAATTGGATAAAATGTGTACCAATTAAAGGGAAAACGCCCTATCACACGTCCTTGGGACTCTATGTATATTCTTCACCTGTAGTTTATCTATTTTGGAAGTTTCTGTGTCATATTCATTGGAATTATAAATTTAATTTAGTAAATTTTGTAAGGGCATTTCAAGATGTTGAATTTATATATTTCAAAGAAAATTACTAATTATTGGCAAAGAAAAGCTCCTAATTACAACCTAAAAAAATCCTAAGCATATAATGTTTTATGTTTAAACAACGCCGATTCTCTACGTATCTAGCGACCAGGGAAATTGGTATTTAATGCGAAGGAAATCATGGAAACAGTCCAGGCAATCAAATTGTGAATTTATTGTCGATATTGACGATGGATACACATGAATAAATCTCGAAAATACAAATTCACGTGATAATCCTGAACTTGTGAGTATAAAATAAAAAGGAAAACTCATCGCAATTAAGATTAACGAGGTTGAACTCGAATGGGTGGAATTCTAAAATTGCTAACAGATCACAATGTTAGAAGTGAAATCGTAAAATTTTGTTAGTTATATTCCTAGTTTTATAATTCAATATTATGTGCACCAATCAACAAAACCAAGATTCTGTGTAATGCCAAAGGTTCACAAAACGAAAAGGCAAATCTCCGGTTTGTAGAATCGAAATTAGAGAGAAAATTTGCACTACAGTACAAGAAGAAGGGTTATTTAGCTTCACATTAGCATCACTATTTGTAAAGGATTTGAGAAATTCACACTTTTCAAATAGTTTCAAATAGTAGTGCAAAAGTGGTGATAATGTGGAGATACGCAAGTGGTGCTATGTTTTCTGGTGCAAAAGTGGAGTTAGTAAAAAATGTTAAATTTGGTGTTTAATGCATATGTGGCATTCCATGGCGTATGGTGCAAACCACCAAAAACCAATGTGAGGTGGATCAAGATATTGTGATGCAAAGCTCCAAAAACAATTTAAAAAAAAATAAAAATTTATCATAAAAATATCAAAATTATTATTATAATAATAAATTGTATATGGTGGAAAACACCGTAAAATAAATATAAAAAAAGATGAAAAAAACATGTATTATAATTATTATAATAAAATTTTGTATAATGCAAAGCAGCATAAAATATGAAATGGTGCAAAAAAAGAAAATATAACTTCATTTATTTAGAAAGGTTATATATTGCCAAGGTTTAAAGATAGACTAAGAAGTTGTATTTGATCATTTAGATGCTACTTGTCCATAATGCTAATTCTTCTTGGCAACTTGCCAATATATATATATATATATATATATATATATATATATATATATATATATATATATATATATCGAAGGATAAATATATTGAATTTGCATCAAACTAGAGGTCTTGAAATGATTTGTACCTGAAATCCTTTGTACTTGATCAACTCCTTTAATCTTTCCACAATTAAAAAGGAAGCCATCCTCATCAATGTAACATAGATCCCTAATTTTCAACCACCCTTCAGAGTTCAAAGTTGATGTAGTTGCTTCATCATTGCCAAAATAACCTGAATGGATTACTAAAAGCCTTAATGGTATTTCTCTGCTCAGAACCTGGGACAGATCAGACCATGAAAAAATACTGAACCTGTGTCTTGGGAGGTAGGGTTAGAGAAATATCATAGTGATAACACCAATCACTTTTGTTTTTTAACATAGGTTTATTTGTCTATAAATACAATTATTGTATGAAAGATAGTTTCTCTAATTAAAATCTGATAAAAATAAATTAACTTAATCTCATTGCAAATTCTAAAATATTCCCTTAACTATTCCAGAATATTTCTAAAAATACCATGAATTTAAACAAAAGTGAAACAATTAACTTCATTTATACATTTGTAAAAGATCCCAAATCTATACTAAACATAAACATTAATGGTGGGTGAAAACGGCCTCGTCCTTTCGGAAGGGTCTACGAGTGAGCTCATTGGGTTGCTCAATAATTTTTGAAAGTGTTTGCAAAAATACGACGGAGTCAAACACCATATATAATCTTGTGATGCATTGTCACATTAACACGAAAGATAACAATTGAATGTTAGATGCCTCCTTGAGTTTGATACCCCGATAAAATAATTTAGTGCATGTGGAATTGCATTTAATATTTTTTGACGATTTAATATTTTCTTTGATATATATATATATATATATATATCATGTAGCCTAGATATAATACAAATGAATGATCAATTTTTTAAGTGAGAATTATAATACAATAAAGATACTCGATCGCATTGAGATGCTCAATATTTTCAGATAGCTATTTGACAATGAGGAAGTTGATTAAAAATCTCCACATGCCTTATGAGCTTATTAGGAAAACATCATCTAACATGAGAAACACTTTTTAATTCATAACAATTATAGATATATGTACCTTCATTTGTTTTTTCAAACTGATTAATCCATTAGCAGTCACAAAAACTGTTGGTTCAGACGTCCCCACAGCCATAATTGCTCCCTGTCAAACATTAGAAATTTCACTCTAAAAGTTAGCCTTGAACAAAGAGAAAACTTGTGACTCAACTTGAGAATGGAATCGACTGAACCCCTTTGAATAAAATAATGCAGGGTTTATTTACAAAACCAGGAGGCGGGATTGCATCAAACGGTCCACACCAAACATTCCTAAATTAGGCAAAGTAAAAGTTCCTGCAAAGAGGTTAGGCATATAAGAATTAAGCTTTTATAGTTGACCTAGTCAAACTCGAGACACATCTACTTCAATGTGTAGGACACAAAAAACAGTTATAATGATAGCCTTGTGTTGGGAATGGCTAAAAGCTACCAAACAATAGACAGGGAAATTTTCTTTTGATCAGAAAATCAAAGCAGATCCAGAACACGAATAAGAAGAACATATTCATATTGCATTTTCACAAGCTTGTATTATATTTCTAAGGCTGAAGTTGATTTGCACGAACCTTATCTACCAATTCCTTCCATTTCCTAGAGAGAGTATATATCAACCTAAATGAAAGATACAACCTCTGAAAAGTTTAAACTTACAAAATTTCAGTCAGCAAGTAATGTACAATATTGTTAAGGCTTCATAAATTGAACCATCAAAAATATATGTAGCAAAAATTTGAATTTGATATAACATAGGCTGAGTTCTAAATTCTATATTATCTGGATTCCAAACCTTGTTTGAGTCCTAAAGAACAAGTGTAATTAGGCCTCCATCAATAGCCACATCAACTGCAATGCTTATGTTGCTATTGTAGGTGAAACTCTTGCCATATTTGCAACTTTCATTGATAGCTGGGTGTTTGGCTAAAGCAAGGGCCAAGGCTTTTTCAAGCAATGCAGTCATTATCACTCCTTTAGACTTGATCTGCACATGAGAGTCCAACTTGGAAAAATTAGTAGTACCTCAAGGCATCTGCATACATCAAAGGTCTTCTGCCTCCTCATGACTTTATAAATCAAGTTAAATTTTCATACTGTTGGAAACGAACTTCTCAGGGAAGCTCACCATAAAATTTTCATCCAATATGCCCATCATTGGCACATGTGGATAGCATCAAAGTCGACGGTGATTAAGACTACATAATTTAAAAATAGATTCTCACAAAAAGAGGCATGGGGCTTCATCCTGCTATAAATTATAATATCTGCCATAATGGGAATCTAAAGTTTGGATTATGTTGACTAGCTATAACCTACAAGGAAGATGCACAAACCAAAAATGTGGAGGAAAAAAATGTAACTAAAGTATAGAAACATTGAGAACAACTGCATAAAGCCACAAAATGCCAATTAAATAACAAGAAATCACACCCAAAATTTAATCATGGAAATTTCACCATGCTGAAGCTCAAGATATCATATTGATAAATGGATGGAGAAGAAAATTGCACTCCTCAACATATCATAGTTACAGAATGTTACAGTGAAAACATTGAGGAGGAATAAATCAAATATTCAATGCCAAAAAATACACCATAATCAAGTTAAGAAATGAGGAAAAGAATGGAAAAATTGTTTTCATTTCATGGTCCATATCATATATGGTTGTAATAATGTTAATTACTTTTCTGTAATAGTATATGGTCCAACATATGATGAGGTCAACATTACCCATGTTACAACATCTCCCTCATACAGGGCTGTAGAAGCACCTCTCAGCATAACCATCATTTAGAAATTCCATTACATGGGTGACTTACTCATATTATGAGAGCTATATGCTAATTGTTTCATTGGGAGGTGATGTGTTTACTATGTTGGCATATTTTCAATAATCTTTTTAGACATGACTTTAGTCATTGATATGTCCAGTACCTATGATCTGTGTAGTTGGACTCCACTCATACTTCATGGATCCCAAGAGAACGATAGTAGGATCCATGAAAGTGCCATTTATAGAGTGATTAGTTATAAACCTTCCACTTGGCATTGCCCCTTCATCGAGCTATTATGATGCATCATGATCAAATTCATGTTGCCACATATTCCAACAGAAACAGAGTAGCAGCATCACAGGTCGGTTTTGTAATTCTATAACCATATGACACATGTGCATTCTCATATCAACGGTTAATGCATAATGAAGTTGTGGTACCCTGGCATAATGTAGATTCTAGACTCTAGACCATGTTAGCTATTGGTTGCTCTAGAAGCATTTTCACCTAGCTAGGGGAGTGCTTCATGTGATGTGGAGGGTTAGTGTTCCCCTAGCCCCTTTGTTGTATATTGATAGACTTATTTTTCGAGATCTTAGTGGGTCTATATGCAAGGGAGGCTTACTTTGATGTGGTAGTTGGCACACATGGTGGTTTGACACCTTTTACATGGGTGCACTTATTTAGGAGGATGGGTGCTTAGGACAAGTGGATTAACAACCTCGGAGGAAATTATGCACTTAGAGGTTGGGCACAGAGCCCTAGGGGCATAGGAGCTACCTTGCATATATGGGAAGGAGGAAAACTTGACTTGAGGAGCCATTTTTGGTGAATGGACCATCTTTCTTAAAGAAGCCCTTGACATCTGGACACCTAGATTTGGAGAGTGCATCACCTTTGGGATTTTAGAAACCATAGATGAAATAATCACAATAAGAAATTAATGGAAAAAAGTCCAAAAAATATTAAATCAACAATAATTGGGAAATAATTAGGGAAAATTGAGAATTGACCATTCTTGACACACATGTACTCTTACACAAAATAATCAAGATAATTTCAAAATAATTGTTTCATTAATTGTGTCAAGGTTAGATGAAGATCTTCATCTATGGTAGAAACTCTATTGTGCCCTGTGGCATTCATGCTTAACGTGGCTCTCCACTAGATGCATTGTTGTTGAATTAGCAATAGCATTGCTTGTGGACTTGGTCCATGTTTTATTGTTAGCCTCCCTCACCTTAGTATATATAAAGGGAGGATATTGTATTTGTTATCACTTGTATTTCATATTAGAGATGTGGTGGTGTGATGATGTCTACTAGATGATCTCAGAAGAACAATGATTTACTCATGTAATAGGGAAGTGCTTGTGAGAGGCATGCACTAGAGATATTGGGCTTGTGTAATGAAAGTGAAAAGTAAAGCTTGTAGTGACGGAGATCTCTACCATCTAAGGTTGTAACTTGTAAGAGCACCTTGCTCTTCTCGGTGCAAATATTGTGTTTTTTACTCAACAACATACAAAAATATGAACAATGTTTAACTATTCTAATGCAACAAACGCATTTTGTTCAAACACATTTCACTCAATCACATAATCATAGACGTCAATGGAATGAAAATACAAGTATAATATAATCAAATTCATTAAGTTCTAAAAACTAAAAAGACATCTACAACATATATGAAGTATCTCAAGTCCTCCTCAAAATGGTGATATCACTACACATCGATTATCTATCCTTGGGCCTTTAACCCTAAGTTGTCATTTAACACAAAATAATTCCTCCATTAAAGACAAAATCATCATCCTCCCAAGCTATCTTTGACGATGTGGGTCCCATATGTTGAAATTTATTCTAAGACAAGATAGTTTATGTTTCACCTGTTATTGATCAAAGTAAACACCATTGCAAAACCTACAAAGCAGCATACCTATATACCTAAACTTTACTTTGGATGCAAAAAGAAACAATTCATTTTTCAGCACCACTATATTATAATATTAAGGTAGAATTTACCGTATGTAACTTTTTTAAGGAGCACATGTAGTTCTCCATATATCTTCTTTAGATTTGAGCGTCTAATTTTCTTAAAAATGTGGTGCAGGGATTTCAGGGAAAATGACTACTTTAGATTTGGAAACCATCACTGAATTTTAGTTATAGAAACATGTTTCCAGTTCCATATAAAGCTAACCATACTAAAACCACCCTTTATATATCATGATTCATGAATAAAGAAGAAAGAATGCTATGTTTTTGGAGGTTCTTGGAAAATAGAGATTTGACTAATCTTACTCATTTTATGTTCATGTGTTCCTCCTTTTTCTATTATTGAAGAAAATGGCATTTGTAGGCATGCTTTCTAGTTTTCCCAATTCTACTTGTGAGCTGACAAAATCGCTCTGGGCCAACAAACCTTATTTTACGATTGAATATTCATACCAATGGTGTGTGTTCTTTAAGCATACCCATGAAAACCTTATTCTACCATTGGATATCTATATCAATGGTACGTATTCTCCAGGTCTGCGTAATTTATGAAAGCCGAGATTGGGAGAGTCGATCACGAGGAAACATCGTTTCAACTGACTTTGGGATTCTAGGATCTGGCCCTCACGAGATGGGAGGGATCTCTCCAATATGTACAGATGGATATTGTCTTTGAAAAAGCCCAAGGTAATGATATTAGGTTAGTTATGAAGGCCAAGGGTTTTGTTTTGTTTTGGATGGTTGAGCATGAAATGTTACTTGAGGGAAAGTCCTAAGTGCAAAAGTTTCAAAAGTGAGAAGTTGAAAGCAAATAGAATAGTTTTGGCAGATAGATAGATATAACGCTGGTTTTTAGTCCATTGGGCTATGGAGTCATATACGGGCTTTAATTGAACAACAACATCAAGTGTGATCCAAGGGGCAAGTCATCTATACCACAAGATTATTGAGATTAAAATGATGAAATGGAAACATTAAAATGTTGGAGGGTGGAAACTGATAATAATTTCTCAGAGGATTTATAGTCAGTCCAAACAAGAAAAGCCTCTTAAGTAACTGTTTTAAAACCAACCAAGGACAGGGCTAACCATAGAATTCTTGGGCAAGTTCTTATTAAAGCAGCTTAATTGACAAACAATCCGGTAATCCACATAATTACCTTCAGAAAGTATGAAAACACATAAGAAAAACAGAGTGTAACTTAAGATCAGATAAAGTACTTTTAAACCTAGTCTGCTTTCAGTCAACACCAAGGGAAACTTTCAGAATCTGCCTTTGGAGAAAAGAATCTAGGAATCGGGGCAAACCATATCTTCTCTAGTCTAACTTTAATAGCAAATAATGGAAATAACATTCGAGAACAATGTTTGAGCAAACAGAAGGACGAGGGAACGCCAACATTCCTAACTGTTTAAACTGTATTGAATCATTCTTGAATAAACAAATCTGAAGAAAACATTAAGATAAAGATTTCTCAGCCAGAGAAGGTTACTGCTATGCAGAAAATCCTAACCCTGTTTAAACTGTTCTTTACAGAGGGAAAATGAACAATATGGCATACATAGAAGGAAAACGATTAACAAAGAAAGAAGCACTTCACCAGTGATAAAGACCAGGATCCCAAGAAACAACTTTTATATTGATGTCAAACCGGTTACAATCTTCAAGTCCAATGTTTCAGTTCAGCAATCATCTTCACTATTCAACCTAACTACTCTAGCGCAAACAGAGCTTCAAGGGCCAGTGAACACTATGTACAAATAGAAGTCTCGAGCTCAAGTGTATTTCAAAGTTCTGCAACCAACAATTTCTCATCTTCTTCTGAGGTATTTATAGAAGGATGAGGAGGTGATCTGAGAAAAGATCTCTCAAGATAATTAATACAGTTTCAAGACTTCGTGGCCTTTTGAGGGGCTCGATGAAGAAATTCACAGGTGGAACACTGTATTAACTGTTTACAATAAATATCAAAACTCGGTGGGAGCTTTATTTGACTTTGATGTTCTGTACGCTGTGTGGAGTAATTTCTTGGCTGTGCCGGAGGCGAATATTAGATTTTCTTCAATAACTTCGGCCTTTATTTGAATGATTTGAGGCAACAGGTGGCTCGGTGGTAGCTGAGGAATCAATTTGCCTCAGATGTGGCGATAGAGGATTTCTGTCTGATAAAACACTTTAGGTTTTCTTTAAAACTGTGTTTTAGATTGGGGATTAGGCTTTTGATAACTTTCTTAGCCGTAATCCCCATAAAAACTGTCTTCAATCTTCATCTGCTGTGCTCTGTCTTCAAAACCGATACTCTTTAACTGTGTTTGAATTAAAACAGTGTCTTGTCGATGTGCAGACCCGCACTGGGCTTTACGGCATCAATACTCATAGAGTACTGACGAAACATGGAATGGAGCCCCGTGGATGGCTTCTCTTTAATGAAACGAGGGCATGAGAATCGTCATTCCCAGCCCTTGGCATTTCTTCGTTATACAATGGAAAACCATTTAGAACACCTGCATCAAACACAAAACAATTAAGAAATCCTGCGGAAAATAGGTTTAAACTGCTTCAGATGGCGGGGGAGGAGCGTAGCCGTCGGATAAAAACATCTAACGGTGGAGATCGGCGCAAAACAGAAAAATGAGAGCAGGGAGAAGAAATAAGGCGGGGTGGTTTTGGACCGTCCGATCTGGACACGTGGACGGTCCAGATCTAATCGGAGGATCTCAATCGGGGGTGGCAAAAAAGGGGATGCGATTGAAACGCAACGATGCGATTAAGCGCTAGCCGTTGATCTGCAGATCAGATCAACGGTGGGAAACGAATCGGCGGGTTTTGAAATGGGGAAAGACTTTCAATCGGAGGGAATAAGGACCGTTGGATAGGTGGGAAATGGATGGCCCAGATTTAATCGGAAGATCGCAATCGGGGGGGTCAAACAACAGCATGCGATTGAGCCCTTTGCGATTGAGCGCTGGCCGTTGATCTGGAGATCAGATCAACGGTGGGAAACGAATCGGAGGGATCGCAAGGGTGCGCGATGGCCGTTGGATCAGCGGGAGATGAACGGATAGGATGTAATCAGGGGATCGCAATCGCAATACGCAGAAGGGTGGTGCGATCGAAAGTTTCGATTGTGATTGGAGTGGGTGTGCAACGGCCGTCGGATCATGAAACAGATGGACGGCTGCGATGGAATCGACGGATCGCAATCGGGAGTGAGACGGGAAGGTTTGTGATTGCGATTGGAGGGAACTTACGATTGAGCGCAGGCTGTCGATCTGAGAACAAGATCAATGGTCAGGATTGAATCGGGGAGAAACCCTTGTATTTTATATAAAACCCGAACTTTTGAAATAAACAAAGGTTTTTATGGATCGGGGTGGAAAAAAAAATATATAAAGCGGATAGGCGCCCGACTGCGGGGCCTTTGGATGTATGAAAATTGATAGGCTCGGGGCTTTATATATAATAAGGGCCTAATCGCAATCGGAACTGCGGGCCTGGTCTTTCCGATCAACCCATTGAAATTTCCCCGATTGCGATTGCGCGATCGGTCTTTTTGATCTAACCATTTTATATTTAACATGTGACTTTGGCTCATTAAATAAAAACTTTGGAAAAGAGGGTTTTTTTAATTTACAAAGGAAAAATCGGTCGGAAATGAAATATTCACAAGGTTTAAGCGTCGAGGGCGGGCTCAGGGTTATATGAAAATAATATGATCGGGGGTCTTAAGCGGCAAGGCTAATCGCAATCGGAACTTTTGGAGTATGGCAAAGACTTGCGTCTTTGATTCTTTCCGATGCGATTAGCACCTTAACGTATTAGCAAGTGGTTCCAGACCCAAAGCGTATGGTGGGGAAGTGGTTTAGGGTTTAGCCCAAGGGGCTTAGGTCCATAGCAATGAAACTTTGTTTTTTATGAAAAATTTCAAGGTTTTAAATGGATTTGGGGGTTCCGAAATAGTTAAAAAGTGAGTTTTTAACTATGAAAGGGGAAATTTTCATAAATGGAAAGAAGAGGACTTATGAAAACAAGGTAGTTTTGATGGAGAAAAAGGGGAGCAGATGAAAGGTTTTGAGAAGAGGAGAGATGACGATCTTTCAGCAGTCTTTCAGTTGGAATCAGTAGAAATTCCTGAGTATAAAATGGGACAACAAATGAGGATTTTGGACCGAGGCATGAGGCCTACAAGGAGTCTTCAAGAGCCAACAATTTTTAGTGATAAAATTTGTTCCTTGGAGGCTCAAAAAAGATCTTAGCCACCTTTTGGTATAACAATATATTATAGGCATAACATGTTCTTTAAGCATACTCTCTTGTGACCTTTGAACTTCAATGTAATTGTCACTATGTTGCACGGAGACCCGTCCCCACCATAATTCATGTTGTTACCTCCGTTCCAGCATTCCAAGGACTTTGGAACTCATCATAAATGTTCCAGATTTTGTAGGGTCTCTGTCAAGGACTTCGGGACTTCAAGGCCATCCCCTAGCTATCCCAGGAGAGAAGCCTCAAAACACTGGTCCTTAAATCTGGTTGTAAGTAACTCTCTTATATGGATAGATATGATTGGCTTTGGTGCTGATAAAATCGAGTTTACCACAAATATGTGGCCTTAATCAGGCCCTACTAGGTATTTTTTCTTAGGATCCAACTATGGCTTGAAGGAGGCCCTAATACTTCAATATAAAACTGGGCTTTTTCCTTGGAATGTCCCCTTAAATTTAGCTATAGGAGTGACTCGGATAGGCCATGAGAGGGCCAAAAACTGCCACAGAAAGAGGCCGAAATTCATTGTAGAAGAACCTTCAAAACATGCCCAAAACATGTCTAATCATAGAACTTGGATTATCTCCAAAATGCAGAAATTATACCTTAATTAAAGGCTTGTTCTGCCTTGAAATTAACCTCAGAGATGATGTGAATTTGTCCTTTTTCGTTGCTCAGAAGTTTAACCTTAGAAGATCAGAGAAAGAGCCTCATACCAAGCCTAATTCTTCACTGGATGAGGGTCGAATTATTGCTCAGATTTTCCTCAAATAAATAGAAAAAATATGCAAAAAATGCCTTGAAGAAACCTCCACCAATTTAGCAAGTCACCAACATGAAAGATAAACAATATGATCAAATTCACTTAGAAAAACATGTCCTGCTTCAGCTAATTTTCATTCTGCCCTGGTCTTAGAAGAAAAATAAGCCGTAAGTGACTCTCTTCAGTGGATAAATCTGATTGACTTTGGTGTTGATAAACTCGAGTTTCCCACAAATTTGTGGCCTTAATGAGGCCCTTATTAGGTATTTTTTCACAAGATCCAACTGTGGCTTGAAGGAGGCCCTAATACTTCAAGATACAACTGGGATTTTTCCTCAGAATGTCCCCTTAAATTCAGTTATAATAGTGACTCAGACAGGCCATGAGAGTGCCAAAAATTGCCATAGAAAGAGGCTGCAATTCAATTTAGAAGAACCTTCAGAACATGCCCAAAACAGGCCTTAGCACAAAACTCATATTATCTCCAGAATGAAGAAATTATACCTCAATTAAAGGTTTTTTCTGCCTCGAAATTAACCTCAGGGATGATGTGAATTTGTCCTCAGTCATGCCTCAGAAGTTTGACGTCATAAGAGCAGAGAAAGAACCTCATACCAAGCCTAATTCTTCCCTAGATGAGGGTTGAATTATTGCTGAGGTTTTCCTCAAATAAATAGAACAAATATGCAAAAAATTCTTTGAATAACCCTCCACCAATCTAGCAAGTGACCAACATGAAAGATAAACAATATGATCAAATTCACTTAGAAAAACTTGTCTTACTTTGCCTTATTTTCATTCAGCCCTGGCCTCAGAAGAAAAATAAGTCGCAAGTAGCTCTCTTCTGTGGATAAATCTGCTTGACTTTGGTGTTGATAAACTCGAGTTTCCCACAAATTTGTGCCCTTAATCAGGCCCTTATTAGGTATTTTTTCATAGGATCCAACTATGGCTTGAAGGAGGCCCTAATACTTCAAGATATAGCTGGGATTTGCCTTGGAATGTCCCCTTAAATTTAGTTATAGGAGTGACTCGGACAGACCGTGAGAGGGCCAAAAATTTCCACAGAAAGAGCTCGAAATTCATTGTAGAAGAACCTTCAAAACATGACCGAAACTGACCTCAGCACAAAACTCGGATTATCTCTAGAATGCAAAAATTATACCTCAATTAAAGGTTTGTTCTACCTAGAAATTAACCTTATAGATGTTGTGAATTTTTCCTTAGTCGTGCCATAGAAATTTTACCTCAAAATAGCAGAGGAAGAGCCTCATACCAATCCTAATTCTTCCCTAGATGAGGGTCGAATTATTACTCAAATTTTCGTCAAATAAATAGAAAAGAACTGTAAAAAATGCCTTGAAGAACCCTCCACCAATCAAGCAAGTCACCAACATGAAAGATAAATAGTATTATCAAATTCACTTAGACAAAATTTTCTTACTTCACCTTATTTTCCTTTTGCCTTGGCCTTAGAGGAAAAATAAGTCGCAAGAAAATCTCTTCTATGGATAAATCTAATTAACTTTGGTGCTAATAAACTCGAGTTTCCCACAAATTTGTGGCGTTAATCAGGCCCTTATTAGGTATTTTTTCACAGGATCCAACTGTGTCTTGAAGGAGGCCCTAATACTTCAAGATACAACTAGGATTTTTCCTGAGAATCTCCCCTTAAATTCAGTTATAGGAGTGACTTCGAAAGGCCATGAGAGGGCCAAAAATTGCCACAGAAAGAGGCTAAAATTCATTGTAGAAGAACCTTCAGAACATGCCCTAAACAGGCCTTAACAAAAACTCAGATTATCTCAAGAATGAAAAAATTATATCTCAATTAAAGGTCTATTCTGCCTTGAAATTAACCTCAGAGATGATTTGAATTTTTCCTGAGTCGTTCCTCAAAAGTTTGACCTCAAAAGAGCAGAGAAAGAGGCTCATACCATCCCTAATTCCTCCCTATATGAGGGTTTAATTATTGCTCAGATTTTACTCAGATAAATAGAACAAATCTGCAAAAAATGCCTTGAAGAACCCTCCACCAGTCCATCAAGTCACCAACATGAAAGATAAGCAATATATCAAATTCCCTTAGACAAACTTGGCCTACTTCACCTGATTTTCATTCTTCCCTGACCTCAGATGAAAAATAAGAGAATTTCTTAAGATTGGTGTGTCGAAATTGATGACCTTAGGAGATATTTGAGCCCTCTACTTATAGTGAACAAAGGGGCTCTAAAGAGTGGCTGATATGCCCATGAATCCTGAGCCGAATAGCCAATTAATTCATTAATTAAATCCATAAAAATGAATTCTGTAAGGGACCTACTTGAGTATTCGTTTGAAGCTGATTTTATAAGAATGTATTCACCTATGGAGGGCCGACTAGGAAAGCTCAAGACCTATATAAATTGTTTAGGAGCGCCTTAAGAGGAAATTTTTCTTAATGCATTATTTTCATCCTATATCTGAATATGTTTGTGGTTCTCCTTTTGGTTGTTTTTCTAAGTTATGAATACCTCGATATTACAAGAATCAAGATCTTTGGTAGGTCGTGTTTAGGAAGCTCTGTGCTTGTTACAGCAGGCATGACTATAGACCAAATGAACGCACAAATTTTCCTTATAAATTCTATAAGAACTAGATTGAGTCTTTTGGAGTGACCACATCATGGAGAATGGTAGTGCATGTAGAGAATTATCATTGGGGAAAAGGTGCAAATAACCCTGTACGAAGGACAGGTAATTGTCTAAGCCAGCACAAATGATGATTTGGGTTACCAATTGTTCAAGTCCATCTGAATCACTGTGGGTTACCAATTTTTATTGTGGCTGGTAGTTGAGCCACCCTGCATCCAAATATTCCAGGGAAAAGTGGGGGATCCCACATGGTTTTCCTTGAAAAATTATATATATATATATATATATATAATACCAATACCACCTATGAGCATTCTACATCTTATATGAGTTGTTTCATTTATGTGGTGTGTTTAAAATTTGAAAGTTACACAATATGTCATTATGGGCCTTTGATATTTCATTAGATGGAAAGACATGAAATGATTTAAACTTTGAAACTTCTCTGAAATTTAGTGCACTCGATTTCATTCTAAGCATGATTTGAACCATAGATAAAATGACAGGAAAACAAGCTACCCAAAAAATAGCCAAAGGAAAATGTCAATGTTATGTGTCTCTTAGGAAGACCTTAGGCCGCCATAGTTCTAATTACAACAGTTATTTTACAAATCAAAGATATTTATAATTTATTTCATTACCTATTTTATGCATGATTCAAAAGTGAAAAAAGATAAATGGAATCGTGGGAATAGTGCACAATAGAAGCTTTCAGATCAGTGATCATGAGTGAAATTGCTTGGCCTAAATTATTTGATCAAATTCAATTTTTCCCTCACCTCACGGACTAGATCTGTCTAGTCAACAAACATATTTTTTCTTTTGCGCGCACATCTTAGGTTGGAGCGATTATCCATCCAAAACAAAACCTTTGGATTTTGGATGAAACATTTCAATGAGAATTGAAATACATTGGTCTAAAGATCCAAACAAACAAAATAAAGTTACATTGTTCCCCCAACTCATCATGTCTACACCATAAAGCACCTATACAACCTTTTCCTTATGTGGGAAATAGGCACCACTGCCAACCCATTTAAGCAGTCTTAGGTGAGCACAACAAGTTGTGACAGAGCTAGACAATACAATCAGGCAACTGTCTTACTACATTGATAAAGAAAAATTTCAATCAATAAAAGAAGCCAAAGAATTTTGTGCTACATTGATCGATTTAGAAATTAGTGTTGTAAAGGATATTTCTCTATCACTAAATTGAACGAGGTTTTCAACGATGGGAGACATTGGACCATGGTGTTGGAGTCCTAAGTTGTATATGTACGAGAAGGCAACACCAGAGAGGATACCTTCATGTTTCCAGACACTGTTGTGACATGCAATCTGCAATATTTGGCTTATTTCTCTGATCATCTTGCTCAAAGGCAACAAGAGTAATAAGGTATATTATTTTCATGATGATTGGTCAATGTCAATAGTTTTGAGGCCATTCCTAATTATATGTTTCTATATTTTATTTTAGACTTGAGCTCTTTTATGCTGGAGTTTTACTTTGAATCAATGGTAATGCGTTTTGGCAAGGCTAGAGTGTAAAGGTTTTATGGGGAATGTTGAAAAACTAGGCAAAGCCATAGTGCAAGAGTTTGACTGGAACACCACAAAATCTTAGTAGCAGAAACTGTTCAAACTAAGGTTTTCCTCTAGGCATTTATACTCGACAAGTTTTTCCATCCACCCAAAAGTTGGACATGCTTGGCAGCAAATGTGTCGTAAGTTACTCACCATTCAGGTCCTGAGCAAGCGGCGAGTTAGACTCAGGACTATGTTAACTTGGTGGGTTAACAGGGCCTGGCATAGTTTGACACAAGAATGCTTAGCAAATTCAACTTTTTCCCTATCTATAAATGTGTCTATTGCAACACAAGAGCTAGGTTAGATGGTAAAGTAGGCATATTTTATAACCCTGCAACCATTTAAATCCTCCTCGAAGCCTCATCACCACCATTGTTTTTCACTATTTCCAGAACCTCAGAAGGAGGCTTCAGAATTGGGTCTTTCTTGGGCATAGGGAATGATTAATCCACATATGGCTGGGGTGTGAGGGTTCTCTGAGAAAAACTCCTCTGGAAACTTTTGGGTAATAGTGAAGACATTATAGAGGGTTGGGATTTTTCTTGATGATTGTCAAGCATAGTATAAGCAGCACCTCTTGCTGGGGAAAGGATGTTACATATCAAAGGAGGAAGTGGGGAAGAGACTGGAGAAGTTAGATGACATTTTCTATTGAATTTCTATAGTAGTATTGCCTCTGGAACATCATCTCCTTGTATTGCAATGAATGCATACAGTGTACATACAAAGTTAAAACCCGTGATATTGAAATTTTTTACCAAAAAAAGATAGAACCCCAAAAAATAATACAGGATAGCAAGAGTAAACACGCCTTGGGATAAGCCTTGAAAAATGCAACAATGTAGTTGTGGAATGATTTTCACAAACCTAATGTTTTGTAGCCTTTGGAGACCTTGTCCTTTCCACTTAGCACTGCATTATGCAAGAGAGTGATTTTCAAGTCTGGCTTCATGCACAACGTCTTCTAGTTAGGTGCCATGGTATTCTCCAACATCAATCCTTCAGGGAAAATGTGCTTCATTTGTGCCAGATGATGCATAAATAGATCATGAAAATATTTTTAGGGTCTACTACTAGTTTATGATACAGTAGAATTGAAGAACACATTTAAATAAATCAGTCTTTGCAGTTAGAAATAACCCTAAATATTTTTACTGGCCTATCGACCCTCTAGTGATTAGTACCATATATATTACGATATTTTTGTTATTAGCATTGTAGGTATGAGAGGAGAACAAGAAACATTCTGCTGGTTAAACCGATACATACTTGTGGGTCATTGTTTCGACTTGGGGACATATGTTATGGAAGTTACTGATTTTCTTAGAAAGCTGAAGTAATCTGATGGAAGCTTCCATGGAATCAAAAAACTCTGCCAACATTGCATATCTATAAAACTCAAAAAACTCTACCAACATTGCATACCTATAAAACTCAAAAAACACTGCCAGCATTGTATACCTAGAGGCTGGATTTGGAAAAATGTAGAAAATCATGTATAATCAACTCTTGTGAGTATTATCATTTGACTGGTTTTTCTCGCCAATCCTCCTTGGCCATACGCGCGAAAAATGAAATTTAATGAAAATCCCAAAAAATTTACCATTATCATAATTATTATGCAAAAAAAATAGTATTTGAATAATAATAAATGCTTTAATTTTTGTTAACCTTATTAAAGGTTAGATCTTAGACTTTTTAATCTTATTAAAGGTTATAAATGGTCTAATTTTTTCAAAACTAATGGTAATTGAATTTGCAAATTATTTGTTTTTTCAATTTTTATTTTTATTCTTTTCATTGTATATGACCAGTCTAGATCAATTTAACTTTCAGACCGAGAGAGATCAATTTCTTTTTTTCACTCTAAAAGAGAGGTTTTCACCTTAATAAAGGTTTGATTCCTCTCTCTCGACGCTTGGTGCTTGGTAGATATAAAGGTAAGATCGATCTATATCGGTTTAATTATTAGTTATAGTTATAGTTATATATATTTTTTTACGATGTCAAAATGTGAAAGAGGGCATCACAACATCTCTACCATGGGAGAGCAATTCAATAATTATGGAGAAGCCCTATAGGCCCATGGAAAAATTGCAGGCAAATGAAGGGGTGTGGATTTTTTTACTAGAGTGAGGCGTAGTTTTGACGAAGAGTGAATGGGCTCTGGACAATGTTAGGCTCAATATCCTTGTGAAAATGTAAAATAAGATTAAATGATAACCATGAGATTTTTATTCACATGATTTACATTTTCTAAGTACATAGATAGTCGTCGTGATAAACCCTCTAAAGACACACAACTATTCATGAAATATGTTTTTCAGATGAGATGTTGGTTTCTTACTATCAGACCCACATGAAGGAGGAGGAGTTGGTGGATTGCACATTGGAGGAGGGGGTTTTCAACAAATTTGGGCTAGTCGCAAGGATTTTATCCATTCACATTTGGAAGCTACATTGAAAGGTCACCATGCCTCAGTTTTCATGCCTACCAGGTATTTAGAAAGAAAATTTAATAATTTGATAGGGAAATCATTTAGTGATTTATAGGCCCTAACCCTAGATCCAATTGCACATTGTTCGGGTCCTCTATTTTCATCCAGCCCAGGGCTCGAGGCCTTTTTTGAGGGGTGGAAAAAATCTTCTTGGGGTTCTCTACCTCTAAATTTGGTTTCCCTTTCATTCTTGTAGAGATCAGAGAAATACATGCAATGTGTTATGAATTTTTTATGGCTTTCAGAAGTTACGACTTTCTCGAATTTGTTATTTTTCTTGTTATTCATCTCAATTTCCATTGGCCTCACCCTCCTTGGACGAATTGGTGAAGGTGAGCCTAGCCTCGACGATGAAGGAAAGTTAAACTGAGGTTGAGAATATCTGAATCTATCTGCAGTGTTAAAATTTAGAGACAAAAGGGTGTTCATAATTTTAAAATTGTAGATGGATTCAAAGACCCCTTTGTCTCTAAATTTGAACACTATAGATGGATTGAGAGACCCCTGTATATTCTTAAGTATATGGAGAAACTGTAAGTATTATCTTACCCTACCTCCAATGTGATATTTGGGTGATAATTGGTATTTGGTATTTGTTATTTTAGTGAGATGTATTGATGGGATCGATTAGTTTTAGATATAAAACATTGAGGAATTTCAACGAATGGAGATGCATGGTAGTGCTATAGGGTTTATATATGGCTCTAGTGTTAGTTCTAGGATGTGACATGTACTCCAACATGGTGGGGTAAGAGATAGTTGTGTGGCACATGAGTTGCGTTGAAAACATGGGAAATAAATCAATCAAGTGTGAAAAAATTTGGGTCTTGAACCCAATGATGAATGAAAAGGGCTTTAGTCACGATTTGGGATTTTACCTCCAAAATTCTAGAGTTTACCCATTGAGTAGTCCACTCAGAGAATCATTACCCCTATCTTATGGAAAACACCAATGAGAAATGGTGATGGATAAGCATTATATCATATTGATTTGAATGATGATGTTAATTGATGATGTTAGTAGAGGATGCATGGAAGAAGTAGAAAACAAAAAATGGACCCAAAATAGGGGTCATGCAATGACATAGTAGTGCCATATGGAAAAGAAGTTGGTGACCATGTTGAAAGGGAGTTTGCCGAGGATTAAAAAAATTGTTTAAGTGTTATGAGGCCTTTATTTAAGACCCAATGTAGTCTTTAAAATTTATTTTTGTTAGGGGGTTAAAGTACAGAAAGGCATCAAATAAGTTCCATAAAAAATTCCCTTCGAGGATTTTTTTGCCTCCCTCCATCGACAAGTGTCGATAGTTGGACCTGATGAGAAGGTGACATCAACCAGGAGGAAAAGTCAATTAAAAGTGTCAATATTTAGTGACATAAACATGATGTCATACAACTGAAAAATTTAATCAAGTGTAAGTGAATATAGTCATATTCCCCTTGGGGAATATTTTCTCGTAAGTGTTTTACAAGCCAACCATAGAAACCAATGGATGATTTTGATGGGAATGACATTAAGGTGATGTTAGCCCAATAAGAATCATATGGAGGGAAAGGATATGGATAATATTCTTGGCCTTAATAGTAAAGGAAAATAATGGTATTTGAAGGAGCGACTGAGGGAAAGACAAGGCCACCATTATGATCATCTATGAAACCAAGATCCATGAAGCCAAGATCAAAGGGATAGTTTGAAGTTTCAAGATACCATATGAAGTGATTTCACTCAACTCTAGAGGAAGTTTGGGAGGACTAACCATTTTTTGGAACCCGACAGAAGTCGTCTTTGAGGATTGAGTAAGTAGTCCCTGAATGCTTACAAGGTGCTTTAGACACAGAGGATTGAGTGATTGGGTTCTCTTTACTGGGGTTTATGGGCCTCATGCCCTAGGGGAGAAAGAGGCCTTTCTCCACAACCTGGCCAGTATGAGAAGAGAATTTCAGGAATAATTATGGACAATAGGAGGGGAATTTAACATGATAATGTCCCTCGAAGACAAGAAAGGAGGAATTCGCTGACAAGACCAAGATATGGATATGCAGGGATCCAATATCAGAGCTCAAAATAGTGGACCTACAAACCAAGAACAGAACCTTCACCTAAAACAATAGGAGAGGAGGTAAAAATCAAATTGTGTCAAGATTGGATAAGTTCCTGGTCTTGGAACAGGTCATATCCAGAGACATATACATGGAAACCTCCATTCTCCCTAGAATGGGCTTGGAAAAATGGCTGGTAAGACTGGAAATCGACCTCAAAATAGAACCAAGAAATATTCCCTTCATATTTGAAGCATTTTGGCTCCGAGACACTAAGATGCTGGGGAAACTCGAAGAATGGTGGAAGAACAATGAAGTGGTGGGAAGAAATATTATGCATACATTCAAACTCAAGCTAAAAGAGATCAAGGAAAGGATCAAGAATTGGAACAAAGAAGACTTTGGAAACATCTTAAAAGACTACGATGGGTTAAAGAAGAAGATAGAGACTGTCCAACTGTAGATTATCAAAGAGGGTAGATCAAAACTTCTAGTAGAAGAAGAGGGGTGGCTCATAATGCAACTAGAAGAATGATGAAAACAGGAGGAGATACTTTGGAAGTATCAATCTGGAGTCAACTGGTTGAGGGAAGGAGAGAGTAACACACACATCTTCCATAAAGAAATGGTCCAAAACAGACAACATAACAGGATCTTCCAATTGAAAAATGAGACCGAAGATAAAATAGTTTATCATGAGGATATGGAATAATTGGTTGTACATCACTTTCATACCTTTCTATCTGAACCAGAGTAGTATCGAATTAAGGAAATCCATAGAATCACCCAAAAAATTATGTGCCTCATTACTAGAGATCATAACAGTAGCCTTATTCGGGTGATCACAATGGAGGAGGTGGTAAAAGGTATGGCAAAAAACAAAGCCCCAGACCCTGATGGTTTCACCGTGGAATTCTTCCCAGCTGCATGGAAATTCATATGACAAGACATTATGGAAGTGGTGGAGGAGTCAAGACGACACCAAAATGCATCTCCGAGTCTCAATGCTAATTTTATAACTTCGATTCCTAAATATGCTAATCAGAGGATCCCCAAGGATTCTGCTCAATTTCTTTATGTAATGTCATATCCAAAATCATTGAAACTATTATTGTTAAGCACCTTAAACCTTTGTTTCCTTCCCTCATATCATCTGAATAAACTGGTTTTTTAGAGGGTCGTCAAATCCTAGATGATTTTATTACCTCCCAGGAAGCAATTCACTCCTTGAAGCATATGAAAATCTTGGGGATGCTGATCAAAATAGATTTATCTAAAGCCTATGACCACATAAGTTGGACCTTCCTCACCAAATTCTTTCAAGACTATGGGTTTGATCAGAGATGGATATGATGGATCCAGGCTATGGTTTCCTCTCCTATCTATTCCATTCTCCTAAATGGTTCCCCCACAATATATTTTAACCATACTTTGGGGCTAAGACAAGGAGATCCCATGTCCCCATTCTTATTTATTATAGATGATGAAGGCCTTGGCAGACTCCTAAAGAAGGAATCTCGTAATCTCAATATTCATGGTCTTAGGCTCTACGGCAATGACCTCCCTCTTACCTACCAGAAATTTGTTGACAACATTATGCTCTTTTGTCATGTCTAGCTAAAGGTTGGGCCAGGGCTGAAACAACCATCAATACATAGCTTCAAGCCAGCTTCCATGACATGCAAGTCTTTATTACAAATTCAAGGAATTAGGATTAGAGAAACAGATTCATCATTTTTGCTTAACGGTCCTTGCAGGAGGAGGTAAACTTTGTTTGCGTTGTTTTCCGCTTCCTTGTTTAAACCTATGAGTATGTGAAAAAATTGGTATGAGGAGAAGTCTAACAGTATGTACGCCAGCCTTAGAAGGCTCTTGTTTAGGATAAATTCTCAATGTGAACTTGAATCAGTTAAATAAAAGTGATAAATTCAGTTAGCTAGTGGATTTCAAGTTAGAGGTAGTTGGTGAGGCATGCATAGTAATTCTAGTTGCAACATATTTCGTAGTGCAGTGGTGCATTAGTTAATGGAAGTTGTAAATAGTTTAACTTATTTAAGTGATTTAAACTCAGTTGTGCTAGTTGTAACTGAAGATACACTAGTGAGAGATCAAGTGAATTAAATATTAATTAATTCACAATTAGTGATATCACATGCAATTGAGGATTTACCATAATTAGCTACATGCATGTGAGATCCAATGGAGACCTAGATGAGTTATAGGTGAAATGGAAGTTGACTATCAGTTGTAGGATTATTGGGTTGCACAGATGCAAGCAAGCCCTCATTAGAGTGCCCATGATACTTGTGCATTCAAGGTAGGAAAGAATTCCTATATCTTAGGGATCTGTACCATCATGGATTGTGCAAGAAAGGCAAGTTGTCTAGAGGTTGATAATTGGCTATGTGTTGGTCATTTTTTCATATGAAACTGTGAGACAATTAGTTTAGTATTGGAGGGCTCTTGTGAGAACACTTTTGTATGTAATTTTTTCATGATCCATGCTAAATATACAATAGAAGATAGTGGGGTTTTTAGCTGAAAGCTTTCCCTGGGAAATTATCTATGTTGTGTGTGATTGACCTTTCTTCATGTTCATGTGATTAGTGATTGTCTTTTTAATTCCACAAAATATTTGTAGAAGCGATTTAGTATTTAACTTTAGTACATTGTTAGATCGGGTGAATCCAAGATATACATGCATGTTGTATAATTTTTACAGGGTAGACCTGCCTTAAACCCCTCGAATATTGAAAGTAATTGGCAGTTATACCATTGACAAGCGGGGCAATCCAAGGCTTATCTACACAGGATTTGATCATGTTAAAGAAATCATAGGAGAACCCAAAGTTAAGAAGGACTTTATAGAGGAACGATGGGCTAACCCTGTCAAAGGCATTTGCCATGTCAAGCTTGATCAACATCCCTTGCTCCTTCCGTTGATGGTTGGAATGCATTGATTCTTGTACTTGTATGACATTATCCAGGATGTGCCTACCTTTAACAAACCCACCTTGAGAGGGGGATATGAGATTCCCTAGCAATGGCTTGATTCTTTTGGCTAGGAGCTTGGCGAGGAGTTTTTACGAAGCATTACAGAGGGAGATGGGATTGAATATTTCAAAGGATTTGGGGTTCACCTCTTTAGGGATTAAGGCTAAGAAGGTGGAATTGATGCCACCCCCCACCTTAGCTTTATTTTAGAAACCTTTGATCATTCTCATAAAATCAAATTTGATAATTTCCCAACAAATTATATAGAAATGGATTGAGAAACCATCAGGTCCAGGGCCTTGTTTGGTTCCATTGACCATATGAATGTGCATATTTCTTCATCAGAGAAAGGCTTCATGATGTTCTTATTGTATTCTCTATTGAAATGGGAGGGGATGTGAGAGAGGAAGTATTTTTTATCCTCTTCAGTGCTATCACTCTCTTTTCTATAAAGAGTTTTGAAGTGAGACTTTGGAGCTGCTTTGATATTGTCGAAACCTTTGCAGACCAACCCTTCAGGAGTGGTGATTTCTGAGATGTGATTGTGTGAGAGGCGAGCTCTGTACTGTCGATGGAAGGAAGAAGTATTTTTGTCTCCAGCTTTTAGCCATAGGCTAAGAGACTTAATCCTCCAATATTCTTCTTTAGGATGAAAAGAGAGATAGGAGTTTCTTTGTGCAATTTGCTCCTTTTCAAGCTCCATAGAGGTGTTGTATTTTTTTTCCATCTCCATTTGCAGGTCTTCCAAGAGCTCAATTGTTTCTTTTCTCTGACTGGTTGGGGTATTTGTGGGCTTTCTAATCCACTCTTTCAATGAGTGTTTTGTAGCCTTGAGTTTCTACTCCCATACATAGCTTAGGGATCCTATGACAGATTTGGACCAAGCCAAGTGAACAATGTCAAGAAACCTGTCTCTCTCACTCCAGAGATGGCTGAACTAGAATGAGATTGGGCCCAGGTTTTCTTCCTCTTCCAAGAGGATAAGGATAGGTTCATGATCAGAAGTTCTTTTGGGAAGGATTTTGGAGGAAATTAGCCTTTGTTCCACTAGCAACGAATTATGTACAAGAAACTGGTCAAGGCAAGTAAGATGTGGTCTTCCCCTACTCTATTGTTGGACCAAGCGAATAGTCCTCTTGTTGGTTTAAAGTCCAGAAGATCCCATTGGAGGACAAGGTCTTCCACCTTGGGGAGAATTTGGTCCCTACTACTACTGCCTCCTCTCTTTTCTTTCAAGTCTAGGACAATATTTAGGTCTCCAGCTAATATGACGTTATTGGGAGAGAAAAGGTATAAAAATTCAGAAAGATATTGTTGGCAATCTCTTTTTTTCAGCGTACAACATAGGAACATAAATATTAAAAAGATAAAAGGTTAACTTACTTGTGGAGTGCCTTAGCTCGGTGAAAATCCAGTGTTGGGTATCGAAGGAGTTCTCCAAATGAAAATTTTCCTTTGGCCACAGAGTGGAAATTCCACCTGAGGAGCCCATTGCACTTACGACCTTCCCTGCATTTTTCTTCCATTTAAATTTTCTGATGTCAAGAAGGGTGTCCCTTTCGATTTTATTGTCTTGGAGCATGAGGATTTCAGGACATCCCTTCTTCAGTAGATCTTTGATAGCTTCAACTTTCATAGGGTTCCCCAAGCCTCTACAATTCCAAGAGACTAATGTCATTATTTATTGTTGGAGGGGTTGGTAGCTCCTCCCTTGGGAGGCCTTGTTATGGTATTTATCCCGATGGGCATTTCGATTGTGGATTGATTTCCTTGAGTTTTTTTGTTTTTGTTCTGCTTCTTCTTCCCTGGCTTCTTTATGTGATTTTCTTCCCACTCTTTTCGAAGGCCTCTCAAAGGTTTCATCCTCATAGGAGCAATAGTTTTCCAATGAATTCTTTCTAATCATTTCAATATATGCAGGTGGAGAGGAGGTACCTATGATTACTCCATAGGGGGATGTTTCTTCATTACCTTTTCCCAAGGAGGGGGAATTATTATGTTGTTCTATGGCTTCCAAAGTTGTTACTAAGGGGTCTACAGGAGTGTTGAGCTCTTTAATAGGTTTTTTGTCTTCAACTGATGGGGGAACATAGATTTCTGCCCCAAGGGTCTACCCTATTGCTGAAAATTTGGACCCTTTTGTGACTCCTTTTCGTTTAGCTTTTGTCGGGGCTACTTTCTGAACAAAGGTCCATTGTTATCCTTTTGAATTCTTACTTTCTTCTTCTGCCTTATTTTTGCAGTGCCTTGCAAAATGGCCATAGTTGTGATAGTGTTTGCATTTAAATGGAAGTTGCTCATAATCCAACTCCTGGATATGGGTCCAGTCAAAAATCATTTGTTTGATAAATTTAGGTAGCCCAACTTTGAAATCCACCTCGACACATATTCATGCGCATCAGTATTGATCTTTTCTCACTGCTTAATTAATATAATTTCTGAGGGTATTGCCAATGGTTTGGAGAGAACTTTGTTTCTAGTAATGCAGTGGGAGATGTACTAACACTGGAATAGTTGAAGGCACATCTTGAGTGGGATCGAAGTCAGGGGTCTATTTATTTAAGTAGAGTCCCTTAGGACCCATAAAATATGGGTCGTTTATGAAGATGAGGCTTCTGTCTTCCACATTATCAAAAACAAAAATAAAGTATCCTTTCCCAACGAAGTGGCTTTTGATGCCTTCCAAGACTAAAGGAATCCAATTCCTCTGCACCTAGTCTTCCACGGCTTTGGGAGAGGGCCATAGGCGAATAAAATGTCCAATGAGCCCTCTTTCAGCCAGGTTCAATGCAGATCAACAAGTTTATTCGATTGGAACGGCCACCGAAGGGATGCCATCAAGCTTCTTCACAAACTTTTACTGATATATAGTTAGAGGGTGCTTGTTGCTAGCTGATATCAGTTTCCTGAATGCAAGGAGTTCTAGAGGAGGAGGAAGGGGAGCCTCGGGCCCCCCTCATGATGCCATGGCGGCAAGGAGGTTGTAGGTAGGTCAGCTTACGCTCGACCTATCAGAGCGTGTGCTAGATGGTACATTAATATCATCTAGTCGTATATATTAACCCTAGACTAAATTAGTCATTTTTAGTTTGGTCACTTAAAATTAATCAAATTTAGTAGTAATTCACTTGAAATAATTGTTGTGACTAGAGTTTTTAGTCACCTAGTCACTAATTTCATCATTTTATACTAGTGCATCCTCTCAGAGAAATGGAAGCCAAATGATTGGCTAATGGCTCATCGGGAAGCAAGAATTCTCTAGGGCCTCCACCTATTGCCTATCATGGTCTCCCAAACTTCTTGGAAATATATCCCTAACATAGGGGACACCATCAGGATATTCAAACCTCCTCGAGAAGGATTCATCAAATTCAACTTTGATGGAGCCTCGAAAGGTAATCCGGGGGCAAGCATGGGTTGGAGGGATTTTTCGAGATCATCAAGGCACAACAAGATACATATATGTTGACTCATGTGGCTTTGCCAGCAATAATGAAGCATAATTCATAGGATTCCACCAAGGCCTCCTCTTGGCCATCACGTTAGGATACAAAAAGTTGGTAATCGAAGGAGACTCTTAGTTGGTTACGAACACTCTCAAAAAACTTAATCAAGGAACAAACTGGGGAAATCTTAGCCAAAGATGGTGTACTTCTTCACATGTGTAGGGATTGGAGGATACAATCGAGAAATTTGATTATATCATTATCACCCATGTAAGGAGGGAAGGAAACCAAGTAGTTGAGCCCAGGGAAAATTGTGGTTGCGCTCACCCGAATGAACCTATTGAATTAATTAGGACTCCTAATCTCAGGTAAGAACCATGGATCAAGCTGCAGAGCATCATAGAGCAGGACAGGGCGGAGGGCAAAGCTCACCCACAGTTCCCAGGGTTAGCTACCTGATCAAGTTGTAACGAAGAATATTGGCCCTCCCATCAGTGTTAATGGTAGTGGCCTTGGGGTTGAAGCCCACCACCTTCCACATGAGTGGCAAGGGCGACAACCTATATTGTCGCATGTAACACGAGGTGAGGTGGCGAGATAGAGGCCTGCTCATGGAGCTTAAAATAGGGTGGAGGAAGGCATGGGGGTTTTTTTATGATGTAAGACTTTGGTGTAGGCATGACAGTGGGATAATAAACCTCCATTGCACTTCCAACACGATGAAACTCAGGTATGTGATTGGTTTCCTCTCCCTTTTTCATGCCATCTTTATTTTTTATGATTTGGGTCGATCTCTATGGGAGCCTAAGGGGATTAAGCTGGACTGGTATAGTCTTCTGCTAGGTAGGGGAGAGTGAAACCATTCCGACTCTGGTTGGGTGAAGGTTGGGGTTATTTTGGGTCTCTTCCTCTGTGTCAGAGTAGGAATTGGGCATGGCCTTAGCATGCACCTGAGTGTGAGTCTGTCGGGTAATGGATGACAACAAGAAGGAATCGTGAGGGGCCGGTAAATATTTCGAGGGTATAGATTTAAGGAGCATTCTGGGGTTGTGTTTAGTTCAGAGGCTTTGCTAGTTTATACCACCTTGAGATACTTGGGCTCAGTGTGCATGGGGAATGGGAGAGGGAATTCGACCTAGGCCCGAGAAATGGGCATCAATGTCTCCTATGTCAATTTCGAGGGTGGGAAGTTTGACAAGAGAGAGGACACTAGAAGGGAGGTCAGGAGATTGAAGGAATGTGGGATCTCTTTCGGTTATGGGGATAATTGACGGGGTGCGTACGACCATCAGGGACATGGGGTGGCAGAGATTAAGAAAGGTATGAGCGCGATGGGTCAGTAGAGCGACGGGAAGGGGAGAAGTCCTAGGAAGAGGTCATCGAGTACCTTTTCTTCTGATAACTGGGATGCATGGACCTTTGATCATTTTTATTATATGGAATTATGCCTTCGTTTGATTGTGTGGACAGGTCACCTACCCGGAAACCTTGTCAAAGACTGTGGGATGGAATGCTCCAAGAGTCCTACAGCTTGTGACCATTCCAAGAGCCCTGCAGCTTGAGGCCATGGCCAGAAAGATAAAGGGAAGGTAGTAGAAGCCCAACCCAGCTCACCCCCGAGCAAGCCGAGAGAACAAAAGTCTGCAATTGATGTGATCCAAGAGGGAGCGAAAGCATACCACGAGAACACATCAGAGGAAATTCAAAAGCTCATTGAAAAATGAGAAACTAAAATAAATAGACATGCAGAGACATAGATGAATACTGAGGAATGGAGAGGTTTAATACGAGATTTGGAACAAACAAGAGGCAGAATAACACAATTCAAGAAAACATTGTATCTTTATTGGTATATGAAGAGAATCTTTGGAAAAGCCTTGGAGGATATCTCTATTAGCTTGATGACATTAGTCCAAGACTTCCCAGACTACAAGAGCAAGTTCGATAAGATCAAGTTCCAACTGAGGAAACAGGATGGGCGCCTTGAGCGTATTGACTACCACCTCCCGTGTATTTCCAAGACTTTTGAGCAGGCTCATACCTCGGTTCACGATCCGACACTAGTGGAGTCGACCTCTATTCTAGATGGGGCTGAGTAGTTCATGAATATTTTAATCTGTCTTTTTGCCTAGTATTTATATGCAGCTATCATCTAAATTTCAAGTATCTAGTAAATATGTTAGTCAGTCTGTGAAAAATGTATATGTGTGAGTATCCAGACTTTGTTTTCTTGGTATGAAAGACTCAAAACCTTGTTTTTTTATGGCATACCACGCCATTAGGTGGCCAATAGACTCGGTTTCCCGCTCAAGGCGGGTTCAAACCACCAAACTGGTAAATCTAGTTGTTTGTTGCTTATAAAATGAATGAAAAAGGAGTCCTACCAAGCTTACTCAAAGAAATTTAAAATGTAATTTACCAATAAAAATTATTTTTAACAACTGAATGAATTGGAAAAATTTACATTCTAAAAATATTTTCTTTATCTTTTTAGTTACTTGAAACTTGTTTATTGTGTAATCATGAGATTTCGATTTGCTAACAGTTCAGACAAGGAGACCATGAATAAACATAGAATATTATAGAATATCACATACCAAAGTAGTAGGATTCAACAATAGAAATATCTATGTTTTTTTTTTTTAATTTAATAAATTTAATATTAAAATAAAAATTTCAAAATATGCATTCTTCTATATTTAGGATCAGACGGTGAAACCATGATAAGTTTGAAATAAAGCATGCACAGCCAAAATCATCATTATACAATTTTGCAGTTGAGATTTTAATGCGAATCTTTACTATATATCACCAATTTGCAATGGCATATCTATTCTCTTTTGCATTTAATGGATAATTTAACTAATTAGAATGTTTTTTTTATTTTTGTGAGTTTTACGATATATTATTTAATAAAATAGAGTATTTTTAATTTTTATGAGTCTTATAGTGAAATATAGTGTTTTTAATTTTCTTGAATTGATGTAACTCCTTGTTCATTAATGAATTATAAAACTGCATGTCTAATCAGAGTGACGCAACGGAAGTGTGATTGGCCTGGGGTTAAATCTGGTTTGGCTATGACCTTAGGAAATATATATATATATATATATATATATATATATATATATATATATATATATATATATATATATATCTTCTATGGTATTAATAAAAAAAATATGAAAACAATGTGAGTAATGAGATGGAGTTTTGATGTGTATGTTGAGTTAATGATTTGTCTTTTGGAGCGTTGTGTCTGAGATGAGATGGAGTGAAGTCGCGGTGATTAATTTTGAGAGTCTTTAGGTTATGAGATTTTAGCCGAGAGGAGAAAATCGATTACATTTTCCTGAAGGAAGCAATTCATGATTTTCATTTAAATTCTAGAAAAAGCGTGAAGATTGAAAACTGATGGCGAAGATCAAATCGAAAAATTGAAGTGAAAGCATTGAACGGTCCAGATCATATCGCAGAGATGAAATGAGAATTGACCGTTAAAATCACTTTGCAAATATAAGTGGGAGAAAAGATGAGGAGCCATCTGTCAGCATACAATTCCATCGCATATCACGTTCAGTGGAAAGAGTTTCGGATTGCGATATTACAATGAGCATTGAAGTTTTGATAGCTGAAATGCGATAAATTGTGATTTCCGATAAAGCCTGGGTTGCAATAATGCGATATAGAATTTGCGATGTATTATTGCGATGGGAGTCTCGGTAATGTGAAGCAGTCACCTACAACAGGTAAAAGAAGCAGGGTAAAAGTAAGTTGAAGCATTTAATGTTAAAGCACACATATGAAGAATTATTTCAAGTATTGACCCTAGATCCCACAAAGCCTGCTATTAATGACTATCCCATGTGATAGGGATTCTTTTCCTTTTAAATTTAAGTATTGAAGTATAAGGTTGGCTTGAAGGGAGCTTCTGCATTTTTTAATTTTGATAATAATTAAGTGAGTTTGTAAACGGTTAAGAGGTTTTATGAACCTATCCGAATACATCACGTTCAGAGTGTATACTCTTTTGTGAATATAATCCTGGGAGTAGAGTAGGCTTAGCCATTAGCCCTGCATCACTACGGAACTTCCAAACAAAATGACTCAATGACATAACTCCCAAATAGAAATTTTTAGTTGGATTTGGTGTATCGTATTGGATTTTTGTAGTAACCGAGTCTAGTTTCTAGAATTATGGAAAGGTTTTCCCTGTTTTTGTTGTATCAGTCGTCTCTTTGACCATGACTAGTGGTTATCTTCATGGCATATTGCACACACCATGGCCATGAGCAGAGTTATATGTCAAACCTTTCCATGATAAGAGTTATATGTGAGAAGTTACATAACTATCTCCTAGCAAATTGTATGTATAAATACTAGAGATTATTGAATAATATATCAAGTGGTTCATGTTTTGTGAAGTTCTGGGCTGACAGTGGTATCAGAGCGGATTAATTCAAAATTCAGATCCTCTATTGCTAAAGGAAGTGTTCTCGCTGACTGTCTGGAGGGCAGTTTGAATGCTTTTGTGTGGAGCAAGTGTTGAAGCAGCAATGGAGTGAGTGGTTTAAAATACCAGCGTTTGGATTTGAGTGGCGGCTAGCATGAACCTCGGGAGCGATTTTTTTTTGTTGTTTTTGGGAGAACTATGCAGAGAGACTGCCAGCGTTTGCAGCACTTGATCGGGAGAAAAATTAGACTGTGCAGAGAGACTGCCAACATTTGCAGCATTTGAATTTGTAGCGTATTGCTCGATTGGAGAATCTATCACCGTCGCTGTGGAGGAACACGAACCCTGTCATGCTGGTGTGATTGCTATGTGAAGTGTGAAGTCCGACTGTGATTTCTACCATTGAATCCCTGCATTTTCTTGGTGAAGTTCGACTGCAGTTGTAGTGAAGGAAATGTTGTGGCACAACATTGAACCCAATTCAAGTAGGTTGCAGTGGTATGGACCAGTAAGTTAATTAAAAAAAAATCATTTTTTTTTATAAAGAAATCTGTGGTTGAAACCAGAGTTAAATATGTTGCAAGTTAAAACAAAGTTTTTTTAAGAGAATATGTGGCAGTAATTGAGACCAGTATTTTTTTGGATTTCCAAAATAAAAATGAACTCCTTGGTGTCCTTAATTGGGATTTTCCTTTCCGGAAAGTAAAATTACCCAGAGTGGTTTAGGAAAGTTAAAAATACTCTTATTTTTAATGATTTATGGGATGGAGTCTGTGAAGGAGAAGGAGAAAATGCACTGGTGCAACCTGATGATCGAAAACAACTCGCAATCTGGAAAAGTAAGGATAAGAAGGCCTTTGCCTTAATATCCACTTCAGTCTCAGAAGAGGTAAGCAGATACATTACTCAGAGTAAAACAACTTATGATGTCATAGAGAAACTAAAAGAGCTTTATGATTCACATTCTAAATTGGAGATAATTTAGTTATTGTTAAAGTTATTTAATCTAGAAATGAAGGATAATGATCTTCTAAAACTTGCCTCTCAAATTAAAGCCATCAATCATGAAATTGAATGTACTGGAGTTAAAGTTGATTTTCTGCTCACTGCCTTTATAAAAACTCTTTACCCTAGTTACTCACACTACTTGGAATATCTCCAAGCTAGTGGGCAATTAAAAGATATAGATTTTGAAAAATTAGTAGGGAAAATTGCAAAAAGGGAGAAGGCTTTTGGCAAGAAAGAAGCATCACATAGTTCTCATACCGAAACCCTATGTCTTGCTAAAAAATACCAAAACCCTCAAGAGGAATTTTTCAGAAATACTAGAGGTAATAGAGGTTGAGGTAGGAAGAATTATAGAGGCAGGGGGAGCAGAAATATTCAGGGAGATAGACAGCAGAATGAAAAACAAAGAAATTTTTCTAATAAACCAGATATAAAATGTTTTAGATGTGGTAAACTTGGACATACTACTGCAAATTGCAGAATTCCCTAGGATTAAATTAATGAAAAAATAGAATAATTACTTGAAAAGAAAGATCATTTAATTCCAGAAAGAGGACAGTCTTCTGAGAATGCACATTATGTTGTCGCACATTGTAATTTCCACATGGAAGATGTTTTTAGTACTTCTTTTCTTCATGGTATGACAGTTGGGTTCTAGACATAGGTGCCATGTGTCATATGACCTTTCGAAGAGATTTGTTTGATCAATTCAATGATAATATTGACGGAGTAGTGTATTTTGCTGGTAAGTCCCAAATCAAACCATCAGGGATTGGTTCAATTCAATTAAAGGTTCCTGGACTTCCAAATTATATTTTGAATGATGTTCTTTACATTCCGCAGTTCCAAAGAATTTTTTTATCTCCTATACAAATAAGACAATAGGGACATTCCATTCACATATTTGATGGTAAAGTAGAAATTAAATGAGTAGCTAACAATAAAACTGTAATGTCTGGTGTAGAAGAAGATAAATTATTGAAGTTGCATGGTATATCGTCTGTTGCATTGAACACAACTTATTTGGTTCAACAAAATGATAATATGTCATATTCTTTATTATGGCATGCATGCTTCGGTCATGTTAATTATGAAAGTATTCGAATTATGAAACAATGGGGGATTAAGGGACTTCCAACAGTTCCCAGAAAATTTACCCCATGTAATTCTTGTATACTAGGCAAGCATCACAAACAGTTTTTTCAGAATCCTAAGTTTAGAGCAACAAGAAAATTAAGTCTCATACACTCTAACTTATGTGGTCCAATGCTTGTAACGACTGAAAATGAAAATAAATACATACTCACTTTTATTGAAGATTATTCGAGGATGTGCGGGGTTTATTTTCTTAAAGAAAAATCACAAGTTTTTGATGTGTTTAAGAAATTTCATCTCCCAATAACAAATGAAGCGCAACTTACTATTGGTACTATAAGGACTAATAATGGAGGAGAATATACTTCACATACTTTTGAAACATATTTGCAAGATAATGGCATCAAGCACTAGACTACAATACCATATAATCTACAACAAAATGATGTTGCTAAAAGAATGAACCGAACATTGCTCAATATGGTAAGTTTAATGATGTTTTTTAAGAATGTAAAATTAATGTTTTGGGGAGAAGCCATGCTTTGTGCAGCATACATTAGAAATCGGTGCCCTTCCTTTGTCATTAACAACAAAAATCCATATGAGATGTGGTACAGTCATCTTCCTGTTGTTAAGCATTTCCGAATTTTTGGTTCTCAATGTTATGCTTTGATTCCCAAACATCAACGGAATAAGCTGAGTGAACGAAGCAAAAAATGCATATTTTTAGGTTATTCCATGAATTCTAATGCATACCTATTATATGATGAAGTCAACAAAAAGTTTATTTTGTCAAGAGATGAAATTTTTCTTGAAATTGATAAAGATTCTCTCACTGTTGATAGAAAACTTAATCAGATAGAAAATTTTGTGCCTCAAAAGTTTTATTATGATTCCGATAATATACTTCCGCATCCTAAAGGGGGGATTGCTATATTAGATCAGTCTGTGGATTTTCCTTCTCTCAATGATGCGAAATTGGTTGATGATGATAAATCCATTGTTGCTGATTAGGAGTTAGTTGATGCAAGTGTTTCTATAGAAACAATGACAGAAATGGAAATAACTGAGCCAGATGAAGAATATGAGAAACTTCATGAAAAAATTCCTACACAACCTTTGTGAAGGTCAACTTGTACTCGAAAATTTCCAAAGAAATATGATGAGTTTAAGGCTGGAAGTTCCTCAGGTAACTATTCTCATTGTGAATTTAATTTTTCTATGGATTGTGAGCCTACTTGCTTTGAAGAAGCTGTTAGTTATGAACAGTGGAAAGATGCAATGCCAAAGGAATTTTATGCTCTCATAAAAAATGGCACATGGAGGCTGGTGGATCCTCCTGTTGGCATCAAACCTATTGGTTGCAAATGCATTTATAAAACTAAGTTTAAATTTGATGGTTCGCTAGACAAGTACAAAGCAAGACTTGTAGCGAAGGGATATGCACAGAAAGAGGGTATTGACTATACAAAGACTTTTTCTCCTACAGCTAAATGGGGCACCATTAGATCTTTTTTTTTCCATTACAGCTCAGAAATAATGTAAAATTCATCATATGGATGTCAAAACTGCCTTTTTAAATGGATATTTTAAAGAAGATGTTTACATGTTTCAGCCAGAATGTTTTTCTATTAAAGGGAAAGAAAAAAAGGTTTGCAAACTAATGAAGTCCTTGTACGGCTTGAAACAAGCACCACGAGCATGGTATGAGAAGCTAACCGAACATCTTCTTAAATTAAACTATAAACATTTTGACCTAGATGATGCAACTCTTTTCGTTAAGAAAGTTGGCAGGTCAGTTGTATATCTAGTTGTGTATGTTGATGATTTGATAATCACAGGAAACAATGATAAATATATATCATCTATAAAGAAGGAATTGAAAAAGGTTTTTGATATGAAAGATTTAGGTTTACTTCATTATTATCTTGGAATTGAAGTTGATCAAAAACCACAACATATTTTCATCTCTCAGAAGAAATATGTTGATAAGTTATTGACCAGATATAGTATGACCGAATGTAATCATGTTGCTACTCCAATGGAGAAGAATTTGAAACTCACTTCCGAGGAAGGAAATTTGTTTGAAGATCCAACAAAGTACAAGCAACTTGTTGGAAATTTTATTTATTTGTCTATTACTCGTCCTGATATAACCTTTGCTGTTAGAATACTTTCCAAGTTCATGCATCATGCTTGTGAGGGGCATTGGGTAGCAGCAAAAAGAGTTTGGAAATATTTAAAAGGAACTTAAACTTAAGGCATTAAATATTTCAAAATTTTAGACTTCCATCTTGTTGGTTATTCAGATTCATATTTTGATGGAGATAAAGAAAATGGAGTCTCAATTTCTGGATATTCGATGAATTTTGGATCAGCAACCATCAGTTGGAGATCACGCAAGCAATTTGTTCCTACTGATTCTACCACCGAAGTTGAATATGTTGCAGTAGCTCAAGCCACTAAGGAAATCATTTGGCTTCGGAAAATACTCGAATATTTGCAAGAGAAGAAAAAAGCCTCAACTCCTTTATTTGTCGACAACTCTTCTACAATTCAATTGGCCAAGAATCCTAAATTCCATGATTGAACCAAACATATCAACACCAAGTATCATTTGATTCGACATCATGTAGAGGCCAAAACAATTTATTTGACACATTGTCCTACGTCAGAACAAATTGCAGATATATTTACCAAAGCATTAGGACATGAAATTTTTTAAAAGTTCAGATCTTCACTTGGCATCTCAGATATCCCTTCGAATTAAGGGGGGATGTTAAAACTAATTCTACGGGATATTGGTTAGTTATAAATAATTTCTTCTATTCCCATATGTGATAAGTTACATAACTATCTCCCAATAAACTGTATGTATAAATACTAGAGATTATTGAATAATATATCAAATGGTTCATGTTTTGTGAAGTTCTGGGCTAACAGAATCATGACACAATAAATGAAAGTTTCAAACCGACTATGGAGAAAATCTCAAGCCTTTGACATGAAAAGCTTGTCCAAGGAGATTTTATCAAACACTAATATGTTCATTAATGAGTTCTCCATCTTGAATTCCCACACTGATAAGAAATATGTTAAGGTACCTTACTATGCTTCCTAATTGAATATATCTTTTGGTATTGTCATTTTTGCAAAGCTATTTCGGGGGCGCTTGAGACACATATTGACGACATGGTGAGGTAATTGGTCACACTATTCAAATATTTGGTGCATCAATCTTGATGCAAATGACAGCTTTAAGAACCCTCAGTCTACTAGCAAAAATAGGTCACAGAAAAAGTAAAGAAAGGCAAGTGAAAAGCTTCAAATTTTGCAAGCCTATACAAATGGGTTGTTACAAAAAATTTCACAATCAGTGCATTAGTTCTGGTTTTCCTCACAACTAAACTTGGTCGGCTTAGCACATTACTGTAAGTTATAGCTATATCTAATTTTTCAAATTTTGGACGTGAAAAACATGTTTTGAAGGACGTTCTAAGGGATCTCTTTATTTGGGACTTTCTTTTTTTACCAATTTCAATGATTTAAGAACAACATTGAACTAGTAGGAAATGGCCTTTTTATTGAATGGTGTAAAACATTGTAAATTTGAGGTTAAAAGTACATCTTCATTCAATAACAAAAGCAGAGTGATCATCTAAAATTACAAAATATGAGATGCTTCCTATTGATAATTCCTAGATTCTTTAAGGTTAGATAGGCTACACACTTACTTTCTCTATGGTTGATTAGTCCATATATGGCATGATCAATATTTCTCACCTCAAAATAATTTATTGAATTTTTTACCTATTTGTCAACTAATCTACGGATATGTAATTGTCCAATAAAAAAAATACTTTCAGATTCATATATGATGGATTTTATTTGTCATTTTCTCTAATAGATAATCATCATTTTAAGAAAAGGGATAATTTCCAACAGACTCCTTTTTTTTTAATAATATAGATAAGATCAAACACAGTCCTATCACAATTATGCAAGAAATATGTCTAGATTTGGTGAAATAATGTTAATAAAGGTTCCAATATTTCGGGAACTGAATTGAGCACTCCTAAAACATGTGTATTAGAGACGAGTAGATTGCATTTTTAAGGATTATTCCTAGATTCTGAGTCACTGTTTTATTCAATAGAAAGAAACAAACTTTATAGATTTCAAGGCAGTGATTGAGGGCCAACAACAATTCATTTCAACATTTGTGGATATGTGGAATCACTTGACAGAAAAAAAGCTAGCAAAAAATAACATTACCTAACATTTTATACTGCCAACAAATTTGTGATCAAAATATTTCAATATTCAAGACAACTTACAACATTTTCCATATCTGTTTTATTTTTAGAAATATTAATTGATTTTGTTCACTAGAAATTGGTTGTGCAGTTTGCTAATAGTATTAGAATATATATTCAAGATTTGGTAATGTAACAAGGGTAATTGAGAGAAAAGAGACTCTATTGTGTATAAATTATTTTGATATTAATGAAATTTCAAAGACATAACTTTCTAGGCTTGCATATCTAAGATTCTTTTACAGTGTTTACCATTCAGCTTCTTGATGTTGTCCTTTTCCTTTGTAAATTTATTGGTTGTTGGTTTTCATGTTTGAACGATGTTTATAAAAAAATTGAATTCAACTGCACTCATACACTACTATTTCCAGTTTCAACTACTTAACCTTTTTTCCTCTGAATTTGCACAAAATTCACAAGCATGCTTTGTGTAAGGGATTGTTTTCGCCTTGTTCTTACCAACTAGATATTTTGAGGTCTAAGTGAACATTTTTTTATGCATTTCATCCTTACCTTTCTTGCCACCATCTCTTGGAAACATAATTAAGACCAACCTTATGACTCCATGCCAAATCTTACATTTTTTTGTTATCCAATCAAATTTGTTTCCATTTACATTTGATCTAGCCACTGAGAAAATGAATTACATGTTGTTGTAGATACCTTTAATAGTGGAGTAAAGGGAGATGCCTCTCTAGATTAGAACGTGGAGCTTATAATCTTAAAGTGATATGGATTTTGCGGGAGGCCCCTAAGATACGAAAAATTGAAATTAGAGAAGAGATGGAGAACATATCATAAACAAAACCATAAATAATTATTTTATTAAAATAGAGAATACCTATACAATATACATAGTGGTGGGCATCTTATTCGTTTACGAAATGAAACTTGTTATTTATAGCCTTGTTTAGTTACAATAGAACGAGTAAATTCCATGGGTGGGTGAATACTATTGGTGAATCAATACCATGGGTGGATGCCACTTTCCATTTAGGTCATTGTTACAATACCATTGGTAAATTGCATGTGTGGATAAATAACATTGGTGGAAGAATACCATGGGTGGATTCCACTTTCCATTTAGATTATTCCTCCCCCCTTAGAAAGCATTGGTCCATTGCATAAATTTACCTCTTCAGAAGCATTTTATGAATATGAAGAACCACTAAAGAGAATAATTTTGTGTGATTAACCCATAACTGTGGTGAACAAGTATCCGAGGATAGAGATACCCTATAAAGCTTGTGACCAACTATGATATTGATAGTGTGCAACTAGAAAATGGATTTCAAGGAAGCGTGGGTTTGTGGATGACCGATAACCATGATATATGAAGATATAAGGATAGATATACCATGTAATTCTTATGAATGACTACGATACTAGCAGTGTGCAGTTAAGAAATTGGACTTTGATGAAAAAGGTTTTATGCAGTTGACTCATAACCTTATATTTGTGGGTCATCCATTTCAATGATGAACAAGGGTCTAAGGATAGATATATTTTGTAATTATTGTGGGCCAATTTTGAGACTAACAGTGCATATCTTATCAAATGGAGCTCGAAATAATTGGCTTGTTCAATATTTAAAGCATTAGTAAAATGAATACCAAATGTATTGTAATCAATTTTCCACATGTTCAATGTTTCATACACTTCTAAGCACTGCTTTGATTGAGCTTTAGTGTAATCCTTCTGAGCAATCCAACTCAAGGTATTAGCATTGAAAACATCCATAGTATTTACTGTAGAAGCTTCATCCTTTATGACTGAATATATGTTAGATATGACATCTCTTGAATGAAATACATTATCAGCAATTTCATATTCATATTCATCACCAACCGGAAAATTATCCATATTTCACTTCAACAAAACATTATTATACTCCCTATTAAGTCAAGATTTAAGAGAGAGATATCTGACCCTAACCTTATCTGTGATTGGTACAAGTTATTTCACTTTCATAAGAATATCTAGTTTTAAAATTGGTGCAAATATAATGATAACCATGTGAGGAACTTTCAATTGAAGGATGTAATACAAAGTCGAAAAGTGCAAGGAAACTCTATGAAAAGTGAGTTGATTCAATTAGAGGGCATACATATGTAAAATTTAAATATTACCACCTCTCTCTCTCGTTTATTCAATAATACATAGTACTCATGCTCCCATTCCCTCAACATATCTCTCTCATCCATGGCAAACAACTAGGGATGTAACTATAGCTCTTTGACCCCTCGTCGCTTCGAGGCTTGAATGGTTCTTGAATGGATGATATTTCTCACTACCCACAGGCAGAGACAACCACCAAAATGCATCATTCAACTCCAAATCGAGTACTATGTTATGCGGGAACTCGCTCTCTAAACGTGTGCATTGTTGGGCACCGTAGAAGGGTGACACAAGTATCAACCCTCTTAATGTAATGGGATTCCAAGCTTCCACATTGCCATTAAGTGCCATGATGTGATTTGCAAAGTTGGAACTAGCACTATCTCCCATCAAACAGAATGCAAAATTTTTTGTGAGACTTCAACCACGGTTTGTGTTCGAAGTGTCCTCTATCTCTCGAATTTGAGGCCACCCACTAGTAATTCAATTTACAATCACGATATCCATCATATATATTACATTATTTAAAATATATATTTCAATATAAATCAACATTTGCAATCCATTGACCCATGATTGAGTAACCATTATTGAGTACCATGTATTGATGCAATGTGATCCAGACGTTATCAAAACTAGAAGCTGATAAGTAAATCACCCAAAATGAACTAATTCTTTTTGTGTGATTTAGTGTAGTTATGATATTAGGACATGGAATCCTTTCACAAATAGTGTGGCTTTCAAGAACCCTCTCCATGGACATGATCATATCTTGAAATTTTTATTGCAATTGAGTTATAGCTCACTTTGACAACATTGATTTGGAACTTGGGGGAGGCCCCCATGATCTTAAAAATTTGAATGCTAGAAGAGGAGGAGAACATAATGTAAAAAAAACCACAACAAAACTTTTTATTAAAATATGATAACTAGAAAAGCTAACTTTTGTTGTACAATCTATCCTTTTACAAAATGTAGCTTGTTACTAATGGACTTGTTTAGTTAAAATACAAGGGTAAATTACATGTGTGAGTAAATACCATGGGTGGATGACACTTTATATTCATAAAATTTTTACAATACCATGCATATATTTTATGGGTGGATAAATACCATGGGTGGATTCCAATTTTCATTCAGATCATAAGCCCTGGTTTGAGGTTATACTTGTAATTTTATGTTACAGCCAGCGAAATTACAAAGTGGTAAAACAAGAGATGCATTCTATTCGCAAAGATTTACATATTGATACATTTAATTTCAACCCTTAGTTTCATTTTCCAAGGGGTCCATTGGACTACAATGATTGTTCATATTCAACACCATAACCCTCAGTGGATTAGTTTTTGAACAATATGGAACTTGGCAATTTAATTGTAAGACGTACCTAACATAAAGAAGAATAGAATAGTGAATAAGAATAGAGTATCTTTGTATTTTTTCTTCAACTCTATTCGTTTTTGTTGCAACTCTATTGTAGCTTATTGTTGTTGCAACCATTTTGTATATTATTTTTCTTGCAACTCCATTGGCTATAGGTATTATTGTTTCCGCAAATTGATCAGTTGTAGGATATTGTTGTTGCAACTCTGTTTCTTGTAGGATTTATTTTGTTGCTACTCCATTGGTTGTAGGTTATTATTACTACAACTCTTTCAGTTGTAGTTGTTATTTCTATTACAACTCCATTTATTGTAGGTTATTATTTTTGCAACTCTATTAATTGTATCTTATTGTTATTGCAACTATATTGTAGTTATTTCCTATGAACAGATTATTTATTTGTTACAAAGGTTAAATAAATTGTTCAAAAATTTGTGTATCATATGCTATAATATCCATGCAGTTTTATGGTTTTTTCGTGTAGGTTCAATGTGTTTGTGAGTTGCTAATTGTAGCTATATATTATGTTGTTCCCTTATTCCTACAATTTTGTATTAGAGCTAGAAAAAAATGTTGCCCCCCATCTAAATATTTCAGCTATATCGAAGTTTAATTAAAATGACATCAAACACTAGTATGGATGAGTTATGTCTACCCATTTTGACTAAGAAAATTTATGATTCTTGGTAAGTGAGAATAATAATCATTATTGTTTCCTCATTACCTTTGCATATTTCTCACTTGCAGGAAGCTAGAATCTGTTGGAAATGCAATAGAAATGCCTTTAACTTATGATGAAAAAAATATATTTAAGGACAATTGAAATAAGGATAACAAATCTCTTGGTCTTCTTCAGAAACTGCTTAAGTGACATCATATTTTAAAAGGTGTCAAGTGCAAAGTTTTAAAAGAGAGCTTAAGACACTCTTGAAACATCTTTTCAAAGTGTATCCATAGTGTATAATATAAAGTTAAACAACTTGAGGAGAGATTTTGAGAATATCAAAATTAAAGATAGTGATTATGGATAGTTTTAAGACTTGGGTCATGATGATTTTCAATAAATTTGTAAAATATGTTGATCACATATCAGGTAAGAGAGTGATTGAGAAATTCCTCCAAAGTTTTCGGAAGAAATTTGAAGTTTTTTTTCTATCCATATAAGATTTGAAAACAAATAGTGATGTGTGAATTGATGAATTGATTAGTTCTCTAGTTGAGCATGAATATAGGATAACAAGATATTATGATAATCCATTAGATAATTTCTTTATAATTTAGTTGCAACTTACTAACGTAAGAGGCATTAGAAGGTCAAATAACATAGGAAGAGGAGGAAAAATAGTTAATCCATTAGATAATTCCTTCATAATTTAGTTGCAACTTACGAATGTAAGAGGTATTAGAGGGTCAAATAACATAGGAAGAGGAGGAATAATATTTGATAAATAGAAAGCAAAATAATTTTGAGTATGAGGATAAATATGAACACTACCTCTTTAATTAAAGCGGGACTAACAATAGAACCTCCAAGCAAGGAAATAATATGCATGAGAAGTCTAAATTACAATGTTGTTATTGAAAAATGTATGGTAATTTTGCTAACAAGTGATAAAAGAAGTAAAGTCCTCAAAAATAGTATTCACATTACAAGGTAGTTTGTTACAAAATGGGTTGTTACAAAAATTTCCACAATCAGTACATTAGTTCAGGTTTTCCTCATAACTGTACTTGGCCACCTTAATGCATTATTTTAAATTATAGTTATATCTAAATCTTCAAATGTTGGAGGTGAAAAACATGTTTTGAAGGACGTTCTAAGGGATCTCTTCATTTGGGACTCGATTTTTTACCGATTTCAATGATTTAAGAACAACATTGAACTAGTAGGAAATTGCCTTTTTATTGAATGATGTAAAGCTTCGTAAATTTGAGGTTAAAAGTACATCTTCATTCAATAACAGAAGTACAATAATAATCTAAACTTACAAAATATGAGATGCTTCCTATTGATCCTTCCTGGATACTTTAAGGTTAGATAGGCTACGCACTTACTTTCTCTATGGCTGACCAATCCATCTACATTTCTCACCTCAAAATAATTTATTGAATTTTTTACCTATTTGTTAACTAATCTTCATATATGTAATTGTCCAATAGAAAAAATACTTTTAGATTTTGATATGATGGATTTCATTATCATGTTATCTAATAGAGAATCATCATTTCAAGAAAAACGGATCATTTCCTACATAATCCTTTTTTTCTTAATAATATAGATAAGATCAAACATATTCCTATCACAATTGTGAAGGAAACCTGTCTAGATTGGGTGAAAAACTATTAATAACAGTTCCAATGTTCTGGGAAGTGAACTGAGCACTTCCAAAACATGTGTATTAGAGATGAGTGGATCGATTTTTTAAGGAATGTTCCTAGATTCTGAGCGATTGTTTTATTAAACAGAAAGAGATAAAATTTATAGATTTCAAGGCAATAGTTGAGGGGCAAGAATAATTCATTCCCAAATTTGTGGATATGTGGAATCACTTCACAGAAAAATAGTTAGCAAAAGATAATATTAGCTAACATTTAATTAAAAAAGATAATATTAGCTAAAATCTTATAGTGTCAACAACTTTGTGATCAACATATTTCAATATTCAAGACAACTTACAACATTTTCCATATTTGTTTTATTTTTAGAAATATTAATTGATTTTGTACACTAGAAATTAGTTGCGCAGTTTGCTAATAGTATTAGCATATATATTCAAGATATTGTAATGTAACAAGGGAAATTTAGAGAAAAGACACTATATTGTGTATATATGATTTTATTATTAATGAATTTCCAAGACATAACTTTCTAGACTTGCATATCTAAGATTACCATTCAGTTTCTTAATGTTTTCCTTTTCCTTTGTAAATTTATTGGTGGTTGGTTTTTCATGTTTGAAGGATGTTTATAAAAAAATTATATTCAGCTGCACTCACACACACTACTATTTTCAGTTTCAAATATTTGACCTTTTTTAATCTAAATTTGCACAAAATTCACTTTCATGCTTTATGTAAGGGATTGTTTTCGCCTTTTTCTTACCAACTACATATTTTAAAGTCTATGTGAACATTATTTTTATGAATTTTATCCTTGCCTTTATTGCCACCATCTCTTGAAAACATCATTAAGATAAACCTTATGACTCCATGCCCAATGTTACATTTTCCCGTTATCCAACTAAATTTGTTTCCATTTACATTTAATCTGGCCATTGAGAAAATGAATTACATGTTGTTGTAGAGACCTTGAATAACAAAGTAAAGGGAGATGCCTCTCTAGATTGGAACACCGAGGTTCTAATCTTGAAGTGATACGGATCTTGGGGGAGGCCCCTAAGATATGAAAAATTGAAATTACAAAAGAGGAGGAGAACATATATTAAACAAAACCAAAAAGATTTTTTTTTTATTAAAATAGAGAATAAATATTAAATATACATAGTGGTAGACAATTTATTCATTTACAAAATGAAACTTGTTATTTATAGGCTTGTTTAGTTACAATAGAAGGAGTAAATTCTATGGGTGTGTAAATACCATTGGTGAATGAATACCATGGGTGGATGCCACTTTCCATTCAGATCATTGTTACAATAGCATAGGTAAATTCCATGTGTGGATAAATAACATGGGTGGATGAATACCATGGGTGGATGCCACTTTCCATTCATATTATTCCTCCCCCCTTAGGAAGCATTGGTCTCCATTGCATGAATTTCTCTCTTGAGAAGCATTTTCTGAATATGAAGAACCACTAAAGAGAATTGTTTTGTGTGATTATCCGATAAAAGTGGTGAACAAGAGTCCGAGGATAGAGATACCCTATAAAGCTTGTGACCAACTATGATATTGATAGTGTGCAGCCTAGAAAATGGACTTCAATGAAGCGTGGTTTTGTGGATGATCGATAACCATGATATATGAATATATAAGGATAGAGATACTTTTGAGCTGCATTTTTGTCCATGTTTTTACGATTTTTATCAAATAAATACATACTTGTTCCTGGTGTTTTTAATCATTATTAGTCCATTATGTTGTTAGTTAGAGGAATTTAGAAACAATAGCTATTAGTTTATAAATTATTGTTATTAGTTAATTTTATGAGTGTTTTTAATAAATTCCTTCTTGGTTGTAGGAAGGTTCGGTGCAGGAATGCATATGAGTACGAATTCACCAGATGCATAAAAGAAACAACTGGGTAGTTTAGCACAAGATTGTTGTAGGTGAAAAAATAAATTTTGGAATGAAATGGAGCAGAATAACTAAATTCCAAGACATGGGTTTTGTTCATAGCACCATGTTTCATATAACCCTGAAACTGTTTGGAAAAATTCGGCTTCGTGAATGAGTTATCGTTAGGGGAATATTCCATTGAAAACCATTTCTAAATGTGAGCGTATTGTAGTCTTTCTAGATTATGGGATAGTTTCTCCTATTGTAGAGGTTATTGCGGCATGCAGATAAAAACCTGAAGCTTCCAACTGGCATAGGCTTACTCCAGAATGAAAATATGAAGAACAAATCAGAGGAAAACTTTGTTGTTGAGATTTATTTTCAAGAGGATCAAGATGTTGGTCAAAGTTCAACCAGAGAAAATACCATAGCGGATCTCTTTGAGGAAATTATTTATGAGAAATATTTTTATCAGCTTAGGACAAAGGAAAAACTTGGATATGTTGTGAATTGTGGCTGTAGGATGACATATTGTGTACTAGGATTTTATTTCAGTGTCCTCTCTTCAAACCATAGCCCACCATATTTAGAGGAAATAATAGATGCATTTATCGATAAATTGTAGAGATGGATCATAAAGAATTTGAATCCCACAAATTTGCATTAATCGCAAGGAAATTAGAGAAAGATCCATCTGTCATTGATGAGGCTAATCGTTACTGGACTTAAGTTGTGAAAAAATGTATTTTTTTGAAATGCTGAAGCTAGAAGCATATGAGTTAACCAGTATATAGAAATCAAATGTTATTGAATGATATAATTCATTTCTAAATGCAAATTCCTCCCAGTGTCATATGTTAGATATTCATGTATGGGGTTGCAATTCTCATAAGGTTGAGGTAGCGGAGTTGAAAAAGTTAGGTAATTTTATTGATGATGTTTTCACACTGAGCTTACTAGCGAGTTTTATCCATCATTATGCTGAAATCTCCTGCCTATACAGTGAAGCTTCAAGTCAGTTCCATCGGTTGTTTAATGTATGGAATCCTAAGTTCCACAAAATAACCCTATCTTCCTGTTTGCACTGATGACCCCGAGTACCGCCATTAGAAATACATTAAGGAGCTTCCTCCGCATCGTTAAGCATAAATTCGACACTTCTTGGAGGATTACAAATATTAATACCAGTTATTGCAATCAAGCATGCACATACGAAGGTTTCGATTGAGATCTAGAATGAATTTTTGAATGTTGTTGTGAATGATTTTCTTCCTGCCTCTACTTCTTGTGAAGTTATCCAACACAATGGATTTGTATGCTACATACATTGCCATAGAAAATAGAACAATTCTCCCACTACCCATGCAAGAGCCACCCAAGACGAGAGAAGTATGATGAAATCGTTCCTACGCTGACTTGCCAGCTATGAAATATCTGATCTAGTTGTGTGATGCCTCAGCTAGCTACGCCTTGCTTCCACCAGCTATATGAAGTTCAATTTCCTCCAGAAGCCAAGATTGCACCTTCCAGTAACAGAAGCATCCCATGAAAAGAGGAGTGATTCCCCTCATTCGACATTCTGTTTCAAAAACTAATTCTTATTCCGACAAATTGTTAAAACTAATAATCTCCTATATTATGATCCTAGAATTTGTAATTATATATATATATATATATATATATATATATATATGTGTGTGTGTGTGTGTGTGTGTGTGTGTGTGTGTTTCCTGGAGCAGAAAAAGAAAAAAAAGTAATTCATGAGTCCGTCATTTAGTCAAGATGGAATTTCTCATATGTAAAATAAGACTTTCTCAGATGTAGAGGGCATTCGTCCATCAACTAGACAAATATATATTTCTCAGCAGCATAAAATCAATCTGTCATTTAAATGCATAGATGTAATTAATGGTAGTCCATCAATTAGATGGAGGGCATAAATCCGTCAACTAGACAGAGGAATTTTTGAGATGTAGAGGGGCAGAATTTCTCAATGTGAAGCCGAATTCTGAGATGTAGAACCAAAATCAAATTTGCAGAGTCGTGTAATAGAGATAGGAAATTGTTGTGTGTAAAACTAGAATTGTTGTGTTGGACTTGTATAAATCGATTTTATAGATGCTGTCTCAAGAATAGTTGACTGCCTTCAAGTTGTTGTTGTGAGCGGAAGCATTTGTGCCATGGTTAACTACGCATTCCAGTTGTTAATGTTTTAAAACCATTCCTTGGTTGTAGTAAGTAGGCTTACTCCAGGCGTGGGAGGGCCCACCACCTATGGAGCTAAGCTTGATCAATAACGTAGGCTATTTAGATGTGTGTGATTTTAACATTTCAGGTTTCTGTGTAAATGAGTGGTTCAATTACAAATAATTTCAGTATCGTAGCAATATGCCCATTAATGGACTAAACAATTATTACTCATTACATAATTTGTGTTTGAGTTATAAAACAACGCTACACTCTTATTTCTCTTAATAAAATCGAATGTAATGGGAGCATAGGAATACAGTGATTTCTGAGTGTGAATATGGAATTAGAACATATTTTAATAGTTTGAATTTGAATATGGAATGAGAACAGATTTAATGCTTTGAGTTTGAGTTTGGTTTTCATTACCTAATTTCTTTGATTGTTTGCAGGATTTCAATGCGCATTTTATTTGTTTACCCAGGACTTCGCTCAATATTTAGATCTCTTTTAGTTATAATTTGTCTTGTATTAGATCTCTTTTTAATTAGATTATCTCTTGTTTTTGTAGTGTAATAATTTCCTTGTAAGAGAAATTTGGAATGCAGATTGGATTGTGTAAGTAGAGAGATCAATTTGAATGTTAATTTGAATACTGAGTTTGTTTTCAGGAATAGTTCTAGTTAGTTTAAGGTGTGAATTTATAATGTGTGTCTTTTTTTCTTATCTCAAGTTTAGTTTCAAGAGTTAATAGATTAAGGTTTTCAAGATATCATAGGAGATTTAAAAATTAGAATTCGATTGCGAGAATGTCATATGATTTAGAATTGCTTTGTATTTCCTTGTAGTTTAATTGCAGTATGGATTTTTCTTGATAATAATTAGTTCAATAGGATTCTTTTTCGAGATTGTTTATTTGCCAACAATTGTGTGTTTCATTCCAGTACCTAGTTTACATTACAAAGGAATATATTTATACTCTGACCATTAAGCTGAGCCAATACGCAGTACAAATCGTGTTTACGACTTCCAGATTGATAATTAATATTGAGAGGTTTAATCCGACAATTAAGCCTACCAACATTTTGGTGCCATTGCCAGGGAGTTGTATTTTGGCTCAGGTAAAATTTTCTTACAGATTTTCAAGGATATTACCAGATGTCAGACAGAGGAGAGTTTATGGTAAAAGTGGAGAGCCACACATCCACTTTTGTGGGGTTGCTCCAAAGTCTGGCCATCTTGCTTATTTGTTGAACTTTTTTTTCCTTTCCTGTAGAAGCAGGCTTTAAACATTTAATTTCAAAATTGCCTTGTTTTTAATCGATTAAATAGTACTTTGATTCCAAATTTTCCTTTCATGCAAGTGTGGTGAGCTTTATTTCAGTAAAAAGCTTTTAGATTCATTTATTTTCATAATCCAATATTCAACGTTATATAATTTTTGGGGTGCTGTAAGAACCCTTGCATACTAATTCATGTGATGACAAAATGTACCAGTTTGCTTGTTGAAGACAAGAAGATGGTATTTTGAGGAATCATTCAATGAGGAGTTTTCATGCTGCTACAGAAACGAACAACTCATCTGATGAAGAATTCACAAGTGCAAAATTGAACACCTTTATTGAACATAAATTCAATATTATTAAATATTTTATTTCAGAATTGGATGATTTACAGGAGCAGGAGCAAGATGAAGAACCATTGTTTATCCTTTGCACCAACTGTCGAAAAAAACACTGCCTTTGATAGTGTCCACTTAGTGGTCTAAAAGTTTTCGAAATTTGCGAGGATGGTCATGCAACCAATCATTTCCCATCACTTCCATGATTATGAAAGGTACTTAGGGAATGAAGTAAGGAGTTGAATAAACTGCCAAATATAACTCAGAACCCAATACCATGTGATACTTGAAGTAATGCTTATTTTTCTGAGCAAGTTCCTCAATATGTTTATAATCCTCCAACTTCATGGAAAATTTTTAATCCTCATCCAATTAAAAATCCTACTTCATTGCCACAACGGACCCCTTCTTGGCCCTCTCCTTGGCCCTCATCCTTGAGCCAAATATCTCTATCACCTCAAGAATCATTTAGATATTTATTTCTAGGGAAATATCCCATGAAAATTCAATCGTATGAGCACCCACAACAACCACAATTTATTTCCAATGCACCATTAAGTTATCCTCCTCCATGGTCCCAACCATATGTGCAACCTTACCCTAACTCTCATCTATACCCTAACCCTAATCGACACTCTCATCCATACCCTAGCCTTTATCCTTACCCTAGACCTAACCTTAATCCATACCCTAACCCTAGTTCATACCCTAATCCATACCGTAGACCTAAGTTTATTCCAAAACCTAAACCTAGCCCTCATTCAAACCCAATCCTTAACTTACAACCTAGACCTAACCCTAGTCCAAAGCCTAATCCCAATCCAAATCCAAATCATAGTCCAATATTTAACCAAAACTCTACCCCAAACCATCTTTTAAACCCTAATATAAACCATGAGGTTGCACAACAGTTTGAACCACCTATTATCTCCATTGATTCCCCTATTGAATAAAATGTTACACCTTCCATGTTAGAAAAGGGAATTAATCTAGAAACTCCCCCCATTACTGTAGAACACTCACCCTGGGAAGATGTAATTCAAAGACCACTAGAGGAGCAACCTTTCATTGGAACATGTTCTGAAAATGTTGTTAAAACTCAAAACCTTACAATCTCTCTCAACCATTTTTGTCAATTTGAAAAGGAGATATTTGAGCCTGAATTTGAGGGATTTATATTTTGTCTTTCTCTTGATCCTTTGTGCTTCCAAGAGAGTGAATATAAAACTATGGAAGATTTGCATCAGTTGAAAAATCATAAACATGTGGATTCCATTGAATCCTGGTTTCGAGCTGTCATAAAGCCATCTTATTTCCTCAGCATTCAGGAACTCTTGATATTATATCAGTTGAAGCAACTAGTTTCTTATGCTTTCGTATGTCTTGAATTCTATTATTTAAAACTAAGTGTGAGTATCACAAGTATTTTGTTACGCACATGGCTTCATTGGAATTACTCCTATACTTAAAAAGGGAGTCTTTGGCCTCTGAGTCTAAAATAGGGTATGAGAATAAATGAATAAAGCTGTTATAATGCTATTAGGGTTTTGAATTTTAAATCATGGCTATTAAAACTACTTTTGATCCACATTGATTGTTAAGACACACATTTGTGACAAATCTTGTTGAGTACAATTCACTCTAATACCTTATGATTTTGTAAAAGTAACCATGATTAATCACTCTAATAAGTTGTTGTCTCGGATATATATTTTTAGTTTTCCTTAGAAGGCACTATTGGAAAACCCCTATGGTGGATCACTCTTGTTAAGATCATAATAAGCTATTCAGGAGAACACTATAATTCTTAACTCAAAGAATCTTTCAGTCATTGTCTGGGATGTCTTTAACCAGTCTTTAGGGTAGAGGAATTAGCCAAAAATGATTAATCATTAAAAAAATTTCACGCCATCATGTACTCTTAAGGAGTAGATCTGTCTCCCCACTTATTAAGTAACCTTTAAGGTTAATCATAATCGGAGCTTACAATGATTTATGGAAGGATAGGAGGTCTCGTGATGAGCCGAATTACCACGATCATGAGACGTAGCATGCATGACATTACTGCTACTGGTCACTAAGACAGAGTAATGGCTTTCAGCCAAATATTTGGAACACAGGAGGTCTCATCACGAGCCGGCTTGTTCATTCATGTTACTTCTTGTGAGTGGAATGATCATCAGCTGGTTACCAAGCCAAGACAATGGCCTTCATCTAAAGAGTCAAATAAGCTAAATATGAATCTATGTCTATTAAGTGGGACACAGACATTTCAATGGGTCAAAAGACATCCCTGCCGAGGTTATGGACACTTGCAGGCAACAAGGCCATGTCTGTGGTATTAAAATTAACTGCATACTATGATTTTCTTGGTTATCCTTATCTTTTCCTAAGACTCATCATTTTTCTCGGGCAATGGTTTTAAGACAATTTGAACATGATGCTTTGAGTTCTATCTTTCAAAAATCAAGAATCTTTGAATGATGTGGTACCCTTAGTGAAGGTAATCCTTTGTATAATATTAAGAGGAAATTTAGCTTTGAATCTGAATGACAACATAATTTGGAGTGTTCAATCAAGAGGTTGTTGATTGGTATCATAACTCACTTTAATTTTCATGGTATTCAAAGTGATGAATTACTCAATGATGACCACTCACAAGGTGTTGGTTGTCGACAATGTGTAGTGATTGTAGTTGCCTCTAAATATGTGATGCATAACTTGGGTATGAGATTGTTTTAATAGGTGCAATAATCTTGTGTTTATCTTTTTAAAACTACACTTTTTTCAACAAAATTTTATTCTTTTCATAAGACTTTGGGTAGAAAAAAGATAGAGAATTCATTTCGAGCAAGGTGACAGGTATGTGCTACACTATTTTTTCCATAAATGTTTACTTTCGATACCTGATCTTGTTTTATCATTTCACATGGTTTTAGCTAGTAATGTAGTAGAAATGTCGGGGGTTAATGAATGCATTACAATATCAAGCATCTTCATCCTTACTTGCTAAAGCCATTGCTGACATTTTCCCTGCCTTATTTCACTGTCTTAAAGGTTTTTCTTGCACGAGGACGTGTAAGAATTTCAACATGGGGGGATGTTGAGCTACATTTTTGTCCATGTTTTTTACGATTTTTATCAAATAAATACATACTTGTACCTGGTGTTTTTAATCATTATTAATCCATTATGTTGTTAATTAGAGGAATTTAGAAATAATAGCTATTAATTTATAAATTATTGTATTAGTTAATTTGATGAGTGTTTTTAATAAGTTCCTTATTTATTGTAGGAAGGTTCGGTGCAGGAATGCATCTGAGTACGAATTCACCAAATGCATAAAAGCAGCAGCTAGGTAGTTGAGCACGAGATTGTTGTAGGTGAAAATATCAATTTTGTGACCAAATGGCACAAAATATCTAAATTCCGAGACATGGGTTTTGTTCAGAGCACAACGTTTGATATAACCCTGAAACTGTTTGGTAAAATCCGGCTTCTTGAAGGAGTCATCATCAGGGGAATATTCCACTGAAAACCATTTCTAAACGTGAGCGTATTGTAGTCTTTCTAGATTATGGGACACTTTCTCTAATTGTAGAGGGTATTGCGGCATATAGATAAAATATTGAAGCTTCCATCTGGCATTGGTTTACTCCAGAATGAAAATATGAAGAACAAATTAGAGGAAAACTTTATTGTTGAGATTTATTTTTCAAGAGGATCAAGATGCTGGTCAAAGTTCAACAAGAGAAAATACCATAGCATATTTCTTTGAGGAAATTATTTATAAGAAATATTTTGATCAGATCAGGACAAATGAACCACTTGGATATGCTGTGAATTGTAGCTATAGGATGACATATCGTGCACTGGGATTTTATTTCAGTGTTCTCTCTTCAAACCATAGCCCACCATATTTATAGGAATGAATAAATGCATTTATCGATAAATTGTAGAGATGGATGATAAATAATTTGAATCCCACAAAGTTTCATTAATCGCAAGTAAATTAGAGAAATATCCATATGTCACTGATGAGGCTAATCGTTACTAGACTCAAGTTGTGAAAAAATATATATTTTTGAAATGTTGAAGTTAGAAGCAGATGAGTTAACTAGTATACAGAAATCAGATGTCATTGACTGATATAATTCACTTCTAAATGAAAATTCCTCCCAGTGTCGTATGCTAAATATTCATGTATGGGGTTGTAATTCTCATAAGGCTGAGGTAGCAGAGTCAACAAATTTAGGTTATGTTATTGATGATGTTTCTGCACTGAGCTTACTAGCGAGTTTTATCCATCGTTATGCTAAAATCACGTGCCTATCAAGTGAAGCTTCAAGTTAGTTCCATCTGTTATTTAATGTATGGAATCCTAAGTGCCACAAAATAGCCCTATCTACTTGATTTCACTGATGACCCCGAGTACCACGATTACAAAGAGATTAAGGAGCCTCCTCCACATTTTAAAGCATAAATTCGACACTTCTTGGAGGATTACAAATATTAATACATGTTATTGCAATCAAGCACGCACACACGAAGGTTTCGAATGAGATTTGGAATGAATTTTTTAATGTTGATGTGAATGATTTTCTTCATGTGTCTACTGCTTGTGAAGTTATCCAACACAATGCACTTGTATGCTACATACATTCAACACTCCCACTGCACATGCAAGAGCCACCCAAGACGAGAGAAGTATGATGAAATCATTCCTACGGTGACTTACCAGCTATGCAATATCTCATCCAGTTGTGCGATGCCTCAGCCAGCTACGCCTTGCTTCCTCTAGAAGCCAAGATTGCACCTTCCAGCAATAGAATCATCCCATGAAAAGAGGAGCGATTCCCCTCATTCGACATTGTGTCTCAAAAACTAATTCTTATTCCGACAAATTGTTAAAACTAATAATCTCCTATATTCTGATCCCCAAATTTGTAATTAAATGTGTGTGTGTGTGTGTATATATATATATATATATATGTTGCCTCGAGTAGAAAAATAAAAAAAGGTAATTTGTGAGTCCGTCATTTAGTCAAGAGGGAATTTCTCATATGTAAAATCAGACCTTCTCAGATGTATAGGGCGTTCGTCCATCAATTAAACAGATATATATTTCTCAGAAGCAGAAAGTTAACCCATCATTCAGATGCAGAGATGTAATTAGTGGTATTCCGTCAATTAGATTGAGGGCGTTAGTTCGTTAATTTGATAGAGGAATTTCTCAGATGTAGAGGGGTAGAATTTCTCAATGTGAAGTAGAATTTTGAGATGTAGAACCAGAATCAAATCTACAGAGTCGTGTAATAGAGACAGGAATTTTTTGTGTGTAAAACTAGAATTTTTGTGCCGGACTTGTATAAATCAATTTTGCAGATGCTGTCTCAAGAATAGATGGTTGCCTTCAAGTTTTTGTTGTGATCGGAAGCATTTGTGCCATGGTTAACTACTCATTCCTATTTTTGATGTTTTAAAACTGTTTCTTGGTTGCGGTAAGTAGGCCTACTCCGGGCATGGGAGGCCCACCACGTCTGGAGCTAAGCTTGATAAATAACATAGGCTAATTAGATGTGTGCGATTTTAACATTTCACGTTTCTGTGTGAATGAGTGGTTCAATTTCAAAGAATTTCAGTCATCGTAGCATCATGTCCATGAATTCACTAAACACATATTACTCATTACATAATTTGTGTTTGAGTTATAAAACAGTGATACACTCTTATTTCTCTTAATAAAATCAGATGTAATGGGAGCATAGGAGTACATTTATTTCTGAATGTGAATATGGAATGAGCACAAATTTAATTCTTTGAGTTTGAGTTTGGATTGCATTACCTAATCTCTTTGAATGTTTTCAGGATTTGAATGCACATTTGATTTGTTTACCCTTGACTTCAGTCAATAATTAGATCTCTTTTAATTAGAATTTGTCTTGTCTTAGATCTATTTTTAATTATATTCTCTCTTGTTTTTGTAGTGTAATCATTTCCTTGTAAGAGCAAGTTGGAATGCAAATTTGAATGTGCAGGTAGAGAGAGAAATTTGAATGTTAATTTGAATACTAAGTTTGTTTTTAGGAATAGTTCTATCTATTTTAAGGTGTGAATTTATAATTTGTTTCCTTTTTTCTTATCTCAAGTTTAGTTTCAAGTGTTAGTTTCAAGAGTTAATAGATTAAGGTTTTCAAGCTATCATAGGAGATTTAAAAAGTAGAATTTGATTGCAAGAATGTCATATGATTTAGAATTTATTTTTATTTACTTGTAGTTTAATTGCAGTATGGAGTTTTCTTGATAAGAATTAGTTCAATAGGTTTCTTTTTCGAGATTTTTTATCTGTTAGCAATTGTGTGTTTCATTACAGTACCTAGTTTACATTAAAAAGGAATATATTTATACTCTGACCATTAAGCTGATCCAATACACAGTACAAATCACGTTTACAACTCCTAGATTGATAATTAATGTTGAGAGGTTTAATCCAACAATTAAGCCGATCAACATTTTGGCGTCGTTGCCCGGGAGTTGTATTTTGGATCAGGTAAAATTTTCTTACAGAGTTTCAAGGATACTACTAGATGTCAGAGGGTGGAGAGTGTACGGTAAGACGTGAGTGAAGAGCCACGCATCCACTTTTGTGGGGTTGCTCCAAAGTGTGGCCATCTTTCTTATCTCTTGAACTTTTATTTCCTTTCCTATAGAAGCAGGATTTAGACATTTAATTTCCAAATTTCCTTGTTTTTAATAGATTAAATAGTACTTTGATTCGACATTTTCCTTTCATGCAAGCATGGTGAGATTTATTTCAGTCAAAAGATTTTAAATTAATTTATTTTCATAATCCAATCTTCAACGTTATATCATTTTTGGGGTGCTGTAAGAACCCTTGTGTACTAAATCAAGTGATGAAAAAATGTACCGGTTTGCTTGTTGAAGACAAGAAGATGGTATTTTGAGGAATCATTCAATGAGGAGTTTTCATGCTGGTACAGAAACGAACAACTCATTCGATGAAGAATTCATAAGTGCATAATTGAACACCTTGATTGAACATAAATTCAATATTATTAAATATTTGATTTCGGAATTGGATGATTTGCAGGAGCAAGAGTTGGATGAAGAACCGCTGCTTATCCTTTGCGCCAACTTTCGAAAAAAACACTGCCTTGGAAGCATCCACTTAGCAGTCTAAAATTTTACAAAATTTGCGAGGATGGTCATGTAATCGAACATTTCCCATCACTAGCACGATTACGAAAGGTACTCAGGGAATCAAGTAAGGAGTCAAATCAACTGCCATGTACAACTCAAAACCCAATACCATGTGATACTTGGAGTAATTCTTATTTTCCTGAGCAAATTCCTCAACATGTTTATAATCTTGCAGCTTCATGGAAAACTTTTAATCCTCCTCCAATTGAATATCGTAATTCATGGCCACAACGAAACCCTTCTTGGCCCTCTCCTTTTCCCTCATCGTTGAGCCAAATATCTCCATGGCCTCAAGAATAATTTAGATCTTTCTCTCTAGGTAAATATCTCATGTAAATTCAATCGTATGAGCACCCACAACAACCACAATTTATTTCCAATGCACCATTAATTTATCCTCCTCCATGGTCCCAGCCATATGTGCAACCTTACCCTCACCCTCATCCATACCCTAACCTTAATACATACTCTCATCCATACCCTAGCCCTTATCCTTACCCTAGACCTAACTAATCCATGCCCTAACCCTAGTTCATACCATAATCCATACCCTAGACCTAGCCTTATTCCAAAGCCTAAACCTAGCCCTCATTCAAACCGAAAACTTAACTTATAACCTAGACCTCACCCTAGTACAAAGCCTAATCCCAATCCAAATCCAAATCATAGTCCAAGCCTAACTAAAACCCTACCCCAAACCATATTTTAAACCCTAATCTAAACCATGAGGTTGCACAACAATTTGAACCACCTATTATTTCCGTTGATTCCCCTATTGAAAAAAATGTTACACCTTCCATGTTATAAAAGGGAATGAATCTAGAAACTTCCCCCATTACCGTAGAACATTCACCCTGGGAAGATGTAATTCAAAGACCACCAGAGGAGCAACCTTTTATTGGAACATTTTATGAAAATGTTGTTAAAACTCAAAACCCTAGAATATCTCTCAACCATTCTTGTCAATTTGAAAGAAAGATATTTGAGCCTGAACTTGAGGGATTTATATTTTGTCTTTCACCTGATCCTTTGTCCCTCCAAGAGAGTGAATATCAAACTGTGGAATATTTTCATCAGTTGGAAAATCATAAATATGTGGATTCCATTGAATCCTGGCTTCGAGCAGTCATCAAGTCATCTTATTTCATCAGCATTCAGGAACTCTAGATACCATATTAGTTGAAGCAAATGGTTTCTCATGCTTTCGTATGTCTTGAAGTCTATTCTTTGAAACTAAGTGTGAATATCACTAGCATTTTGTTATGCACATGGATTCATTGGAAGTACTCCTATACTTGAAAAGGGAGTCTTTCGCCTCTGAGGGTAAAATATGGAAGGAGAATAAATGAATAAAGCTGTTATAATGATATTAGGGTTTTGAATTTTAAATCATGGCTGTTAAAACTACTTTTGATCCACATTAGTTGTTAACACACACATTTGTGACAAATCTTGCTAAGTACAATTCACTCTAATACCTTATGATTTTGCAAAAGTAACCATGATTAATCACTCTAATAAGTTGTTGTCTCAGATATATATTTTTAGTTTCCCTTAGAAGGTACTATTGGAAAACCACTATGGTGGCCCACTCTTGTTAAGATCATAATGAGCTATTCAGGAGAAAACTAGCATTCTTAACTCAAACAATATTTCAGTCATTGTCTGGGATATCTTTAACAAGTCTTTAGGGTAGAGGAATTAGCCAGCAATGATTAGCCATTAAAAACTTTTCACACCATCCTATACTCTTAAGGAGTAGATCTGTCTCCCCACTTATTAAGTAACCTTTAAGGTTAATCATAATTAGAGCTTACAAATATTTATGGAAGGATAGGAGGTCTCGTGATGAGATGACCTACCACGGTCATGAGACCTAGCATGCATGACATTACTGCTATTGGTCACCAAGCTAGAGTAATGGCTTTCATCTAAATAGTTGGAAGACATGAGGTCTCATCACGAGCCGACTTGTTCATTGATTTTACTTCTTGTGAGTGGCACTGCCATCAGCTGGTTACCAAGCCAGGACAATGGCCTTCATCTAAAGAGTCAAATAAGCTAACTCTAAATCTATGTCTAGTAAGTGGGACACAGACATTTGTATGGGTAAAAAGACATCCCTGCCGAGGTTATGGACACCTGTGGGAAGCAGGGCCATGTTTGTGGTATTAAAGTTAACTGCATACTATGATTTGCTTGGTTATCCTTCTCTTTCCCTAAGAATCATCATTTTTCTTGGGCAATGGTTTTATGAAAATTTAAGCATGATGCTTTGAGTTCTATCTTTTAAAAATCAATAATCTTTGAATGATGTGGTACCTTTAGTGAAGGTAATCCTTTGTACTATATTAAGAGGAAATTTAGTTTTGAATCCGAATGACAACATAATTTAGAGTGTTCAAGAAAGAGGTTGTTTATTGGTATCATAACCCACTTTAATTCTCACGGTATTCAAAGTGATGAATTACTCAATGATGACCACTCACAAGGTGTTGGTTGCCGACAATGTGTAGTTATTGTAGTTGCCTCTAAATATGTGATGCATGACCTAGGTACGAGTAATAGGTGCAGGAATATTATGTTTATATTTTTGAAACTACAATTTTTCAACAAAATTTGATTCTTGTCATAAGCATTTGGGTAGAAAGAAAATAGAGAATTCATTCGAACAAGGTGACAGGTATGTGCTACACTATTTTCTCCAGAAATGTTTACTTTTGGTACCTGATCTTGTTTTATCATTTCACATGGTTTTAGCTGGTAATGTAATATTAATGTCGTGGGTTAATGAATGCATTACAATATCAGGCATCTTCATCCTTACTTGCTAAAACCATTGTTGACATTTTCCCTGCCTTATTTCACCATCTTAAAGGTTTTTCTTGCACGAGGACGTGCAAGAAGTTCAGCATGGGGGGATGTTGAGCTACATTTTTGTCCATGTTTTTATGATTTTTATCAAATAAATACATACTTGCACCTGGAGTTTTTAATCATTATTAATCCATTATGTTGTTAATTAGAGGAATTTAGAAACAATAGCTATTAATTTATAAATTATTGTTATTAGTTAATTTGATGAGTGTTTTTAATAAATTCCTTCTTGGTTGCAGGAAGGTTCGGTGCAAGAATTCATCTGAGTACGAATTCACCAAATGCATAAAAGTAGGAGCTGGGTAGCTGAGCACGAGATTGTTGTAGGTGAAAATATCAATTTTGCAACCAAATGGAGCATAATATCTAAATTCTGAGACATGGGTTTTGTTCAGAGAACCATGTTCCATATAATCTTGAAACTTTTTGGCAAAATTCGGCTTCAAGAAGGAGTTATCGTCAGGGTAATATTCCACTGAAAACCATTTCTGAACGTGAGTGTATTGTAGTCTTTCTAGATTATGGAACACTTTCTCATATTATAGAGGGTATTGCAGCATACAAATAAAATCCTGAAGCTTCCATCTGGCATTGGCTTACTCCAGACTGAAAATATTATGAACAAATTAGAGGAAAACTCTGTTGTTGAGATTTATTTTTCAAGAGGATCAAGATGCTGGTCAAATTTCAACTAGAGAAAATACCATAGCGGATCTCTTTGAGGAAATTATTTATGAGCAATATTTTGATCAGCTCAGGATAAAGGAACAACTTGGATATGCTATGAATTGTGTCTGTAGGATGACATATCATGTACTGGGATTTTATTTCAGTGTTCTCCCTTCGAACCATAGCCCACCATATTTACAGGAAAGAGTAGATGCATTTATCAATAAATTGTAGAGATGGATGATAAAGAATTTGAATCCCACAAAGTTGCATTAATCGCAAGTAAATGAGAGAAAGATCCATCTTTCACTGATGAGGCTAATCGTTACTGGACTCAAGTTGTGAAAAAATGTATTTTTTTGAAATGTTGAAGCTAGAAGCAGATGAGTTAACTAGTATACAGAAATCAGATGTTATTTACTAATATAATTCATTTCTAAACGCAAATTCCTCCCAATGTTGTATGGTAAATATTCATGTATGGGTTTGCAATTCTCATAAGGCTCAATTAGTGGAGTTGACAAAGTTAGGTAATTTTTTTGATGATGTTTCTGCACTAAGCTTACTAGCATGTTTTGTCCATCTTTATGTTGAAGTCACGTGCCTAATAAGTGAAGCTTCAAGTCAGTTCCATCCATTATTTAATGTATGGCATCCTAAGTGCCACAAAATAGCCCTATCTGCATGTTTGCACTGATGACCCCGAGTATCGCCATTACAAAGACATTTAGGAGCTTCCTACACATCGATAAGCATAAATTTGACACTTCTTAGAGGATTAAAAATATTAATACCGGTTATTGCAATCAAGCACACACACATGAAGGTTTCTATTGAGATCTAGAATGAATTTTTGAATGTTGCTATGAATGATTTTCTTCCTGTGTCTACTTCTTGTGAAGTTATCCAACACAATGGATTCGTATGCTACATACATTACCACAAAAAATGGATCAATTCTCCCACTGCTCATGCAAGAGCCACCCAAGACGAGAGAAGTATGATGAAATCGTTCCTACGCTGACTTGCCAGCTATGCCATATCTCATCTAGTTGTGCGATTCCTCAGCCAGCTATGCCTTGCTTCCACCAACTATACGAAGTTCAATTTCCTCCAGAAGCTAAGATTGCACCTTCCAGCAACAGAAGAATCACATGAAAAGAGCATCGATTCCCCTCATTCGACATTCTGTTTCAAAAACCAGTTCTTATTCCGAAAAATTGTTAAAACTAATAATCTCCTATATTCTGATCCCCAAATATGTAATTAAATATATATATATATATATATATATATATATATATATATATATATATATATATATATATATATATATATATATATGCTTTCCCCGGAGTAATAGGAAGGAAAGTAATTCGTGAATCCGTCATTTAGTGAAGAGGGAATTTCTCATATGTGAAATCAGACTTTCTCAGATGTAGAGGGTGTTCGTCCATAAATTAGACAGATATATATTTCTCAGAAGCAAAAATTTAATACGTCATTCAGATGCAGAGATGTAATTAGTGGTAGTCTGTCAATTAGATGGAGGGCATTAGTCCGTCAATTAGACAAAAGAATTTCTAAGATGTACAGGGGCAGAATTTCTCAATGTGAAGTTGAATTTTGAGATGTAGAACCAGAATCAAATCCGCAGAGTCATGTAATAGAGACAGGAAATTTTTGTGTGTAAAACTAGAATTGTTGTGTTAGACTTGTATAAAGCGATTTTCCAGATGCTATCTCAAGAATAGATAATTGCCTTCAAGTTGTTGTTTTTAGTAGAAGCATTTGTGCCATGGTTAACTATGCATTCTAGTTTTTGATGTTTTAAAACCGTTCCTCGGTTGTAGTAAGCAGGCTTACTCCAGGCGTGGGAGGGCCCACCACCTCTAGAGCTAAGCTTGATCAATAACGTAGGCTAATTACATGTGTGCGATTTTAACATTTCAAGTTTTTGTGTGAATGAGTGGTTCAATTTCAAAGAATTTCATTCATCGTAGCATCGTGCCCATTAATGGACTAAAAAATTATTACTCATTACATAATTTGTGTTTGAGTTATAAAGCAATGCTGGACTCTTATTTTTCTTAATAAAATTGGATGTAATGGGAGCATATGAATACATTGATTTCTGAATTTGAATATGGAATTAGAACATATTTTAATAGTTTGAGTTTTAATATGGAATGAGAATAGATTTAATGCTTTGAGTTTGAGTTTGGTTTGCATTACCTAATTTCTTTGAATGTTTGCAGGATTTGAGTACGCATTTGATTTTTTTACCCATGAATTCACTCAATAATTAGATCTCTTTTAATTAGAATTTGTCTTGTCTTAGATCTCTTTTTAATTAGGTTATCTCTTGTTTTTTTAGTGTAATCATTTCCTTGTAAGAGCAAGTTGGAATGCCGATTTGTTCGTGTAGGTAGAGAAAGCAATTCGAATGTTAATTTGAATATTGAGTTTGTTTTCAGGAATAGTTCTAGTTAGTTTAAGTTGTGAATTTATAACGTGTGTCCTTTTTGCTTAGCTCAAGTTTAGTTTCAAGTATTAGTTTTAAGAGTTAATAGATTAAGATTTTCAAGCTATCATAGGAGATTTAAAAATTAGAATTCTATTGTGAGAATGACATATGATTTAGAATTGATTTTTATTTCCTTGTAGTTTAATTTCAGTATGGAGTTTGCTTGATAAGAATTAGTTCAATAAGTTTCTTTTTTGAGATTTTTTGTTTTCCAGCAATTGTGTGTTTCATTCCAGTACCTAGTTTACATTACAAAGGAATATATTTATACTCTGACCATTAAGATGACCCAATAAACAGTACAACTTGCATTTATGACTCCTGGATTGATTATTAATATTGAGAGGTTTAATCCGACAATTAAGGCGACCAACATATACCATGTAATTCTTGTGACCAACTACGATAATAGCAATGTGCGGTCAAGAAATTGGACTTTAACGACAAAGGTTTTATGCAGTTGACCCATAAACTTATATTTGTGGGTCACCCATTTAAATGATGAACAAGGATCTAAAGATAGATATACCCTATAATGATTGTGGGCCAACTTTGAGACTAACAGTGCATGTCCTATCAAATGGAGCTCGAAATAATTAGCTTGTTCAATATTTAAAGCAATAGTAAAATGAATACCGAATGTATTGTAATAAATTTTCCACACACTCAATGTTTCATACTCTTCTAAACACTCCTTTGGTCGAGCTTTAGTGTAAGCCTTCCGAGAAATCCAGCTCAAGGCATTAGCATTGAAAATGTCCATAGTCTTTACTATAGAAGCTTCATCCTTAATGATTGAATAAAAGTTAGATATGACATCTCTTGACTGAAATAAATTATCAATAATTTCATATTCATATTCACCACCAACCAAAAACTGATCCATATTTCACTTCGGCAGAACATTATTATACACCCTCTTAAGTCAAAATTTAAGACAGAGATATCCGACCCTAATTTTATCTCTGTGATTGGTACAAGTAATTTCACTTTGATCACAATATCTAGTTTTAAAATTTGTCCAAATTTAATGATAACCATGCAAAGAAATTTCAATTGAAGAATGTAATACAAAGTCGAAATGTGCAGGAAAATCTATGCAAAGTTTGTTGATTCCATTAGAGCACATACATATGTAAAATTTAAGTATTATTGTCTCTCTCTCATTTATTCAACAATACATAGTACTCATAGTCCCAATCTCTCAACATATCTCTCTTATCCATGGCAAACAACATGGGAGGCAACTATAACTCTTTGACCCCTCGCTGCATCGAGGCTCGAAGGGTTGTTGAATGGATGATATTTCTCACTACCCACAAGGAGCAACAAATTCCAAAATGCATCATTCAACACCAAATTGAGTACTACGGTATGCGAGAACTCGCTCTCAATTCATGTGCATTGTTGGGCACTGAAGAAGGGTGACACAAGTTTAAATCCTCTTAATGTAATGCGGTGCCAAGCTTCCACATTGCCATTAAGTGCCAGAATGTGATGTGAAATGTTGGCACTATCATTGTCTCCCATCAAATAGAATGCAGAAAATGTTACGTGAGACTTCAACCATGATTTTTGTTCGAAGTCTCCTCTGTCTCCTGAATTTGAGGAAAACCACTAGTATTTCAATTTACAATCATGATATCGATCATATATATTAGATTATTTAGAATATATATTTCAATATAAATTGACATTTGCAATCCATTGAGTAACCATTATTGAGTACCACGTATTGATGCAATGTGATCCAAACATTATCAAAACTAGAAGTTGATAATTCAATCACCCAAAATGAACTAATTATTTTTGTGTGATTTAGTGTAATTCTGACATTGGGACATGAAATCCCTTCACAAATAGTTTGGCTTTCAAGAAACCCTCTCCATGGACATGATCACATCTTCAAACTTTGATTTCAATTGAGTTATAACTCACACTCACAACATTGATCTGGAACTTGGGGAGGCCCCCAAGATTTAAAAAAAAAACGAAAAAGTAACTTTTTATTAAAATAGGATAACTATAAAAGATAAATTTTGGTGGACAATATATCCTTTTACAAAATGCATCTTGTTACTTACAGACTTGTTTTGTTACAATACAAGGGGTGAATTACATGGGTGAGTAAATACCATGGGTGAATGAATACAATGGGGGGGTGGCACTTCATATTCAGAACATTTTTACAATACAATGGGTATATTTTATGGGAAGATAAATACCATGGGTGGATTCCAGTGTCCATTCAGATCATAAACCATGGTTTGAGGTTATAATTGTAATTTTATGTTACATCCATGGAAATTACAAAGTGGTAAAACATGAGATGCATTCTATTCACAAAGATTTAGATATTAATACATTTACTTCCAAACCTTAGCTTAATTTTCCAAGAGGTCCCTTGGACTACAATGATTGTTCATATAAAACACCATAACCCTTAGTGGATTAGTTTTTGAACAATATGGAACTTGGTAATTTAATTGTAGAACGTATGTAACATAAATAAGAATAGAGTATTTTTGTATTTTTTCTTCAACTATATTCATTGTTGCTACAACTCTATTGTAGCTTATTGTTGTTGCAACCATTCTGTATCTTATTCTTCATGTAACTCCATTGGCTATATATATTATTGTTTCTTCAAATCGATTGGTTGTAGGATATTGTTGTTGCAACTTTGTTTCTTGTAGGATTTATTTTGTTGCAACTCCATTGCTTGTAGGTTATTATTAGTATAACTTTGTTAGTTGTAGTTGTTATTGCTATCACAACTCCATTGGTTGTAGGTTAATGTTGCTGCAACTCTATTAATTGCGTCTTATTGTTACTGCAACTATATTGTAGTTATTTTCTATGAACATAGTATTTTATTTGTTAGAAAAGTTAAATAAATTGTTCAAAAAATTGTGTGTTATATGCTACAATATCCATGCAGTTTTGTAGTTTTTTCGTGCAGGTTCAATATGTGTTTTTTAGTTTCTAATTGTAGCTATATATTATGTTGTTCCCTTATTCCTACAATTTTCTATTAGAGGTAGAAAGCACTATTGTCCTCCATCTAAATATTTCAGCTATATCGAATTTTAATTAAAATGGCACCAAACCCCAGTATGGATGAGTTATGTCTACCCATTTTGACCAAGAAAATTTATGATTCTTGGTAAATGAGAATAAAAATCATTGTTGTTTCCTCATTACCTTTGGGGATTTTTCACTTGCAGGAAGCTAGAGTCTATTAGAAAAGCAACATAAATGCCTTTAACTTATGATGAACAAACTCTATTTAAGGACAATAGAAATAAGGATAACAAATCTCTTGGTCGTATTCAACATATGATTAAGTGACATCATATTTTCAAAGGTGCCAAGCGAAAAGTTTTAAAAGAAAGCTCCAGACACTCTTGAAACATGTTATCATAGTGTATCCATAGTGAAGAATACCAAGTTAAACAACTTGAGGAGAGATTTTGAGAATATCAAAATTAAAGATAGTGAGACAATGGATAGTTTTAAGACATGGGTCATGAGCATTTTCAATCAATTTAGAGTGATTGAGAAATTCCTCCAAAGTTTTCGAAATACATTTGAATTTTTTTTTTTGTATTCATAGAAGAGTTTAAAAAAAATAATGATGTGTGAATTGATGAGTTGATTAGTTCTCTAGTTTCACATGAATCTAGGATGACGAGATATTATGATAATCCATTGGATAATTTCTTCATAATTTAGTTGCAACTTACTAATGTAAGAGGCATTAGAAGGTCAAGTAACATAGGGAGAGAAGGAAAAATAGTTGATCAAATAAAGAGAAAAATAAGTTTTAGTATGAGGAGAAATATCAACACTACCCCTTTAATTAAAGCAGGAATAACCATAGAACCTTGAAGCGAGGAAATAATAGGAATGAGAAGTCTAAATTACAATGTTAGTATTGAAAAATGTATGGTAATTTTTCTAACAAGTGATAGAAGAAGAAGGAAAGTCCTCACAAATAGTATTCACACATTACATAGTAGTTTGAACATAATCAAAAACTTGTGTTTTGACTTGTAATGTGAGTCAAAAAAGTTCAAATGATGTTTTATTTTTGGACAATGGGTTTATAAATTACATGAATGGAAACATAAATTTATTTTCCAGTATAGACACTAATATTAAGTATTCGATAAATCTAGGAAATAATGATAATGTAAAGGTAAAGGAGGGATTCTTGTATATACTAGAAATGATGGAGGAAGAACAATCGATGATGTGTATTATGTACCTAGCTTAAAATGCAATTTGTTGAACACTAGACAGTTGATTAAAAAAAAATACATATTTTTCTTCAAGATTAAGGTACATGAAATCATTAATGAGTATTAAAGTAAGAAATTGATAGCAAGAGTGGAGATGAAAACAATATGTTCTTTCAACTTATAATGAGAAAAGAAATAATTGATTCCTTGAATGTTTATAAAACTAAGGGTTTGGATTCATCTTGGTTATGGAATTTAAGGTATGGTCATTTGTATCTTGGCGCTATATATATGTTTCAAAAGAAGTTGATGAAAAAAGGATTGTGTAATATTCAACAACTAGTAAGCTCATGTGAGAACTTTATACTTGCAAACAATCATTGAGAGAAGTTTTTTCTGGATTTTTCTATAAGGAAAAAGCTCCACTTGAGATTGCACACACATATTTTTTGTGGAATGATGTAAACACATTCATTGGATGATAATGTTTACTTTTAATATTCATTGATGATCACAGATGAAAACCTTGGGTTTGTCTTCTAAAACAAAAATTTTAATATTTTAATATATTAAAAATATTTAAAGTCATTGTTGAAAAGGAAAGTGGAAAATATATCAAATTTTTAAGATCATATACACATGGTGAATATATAGTAAATTGTTACATGGACTTTTGTGAGTAGAGACAATTTAATACATGTTACACACCATAGTAGAATGCAGTGTTTGAATGGAAGAATTTAGCCATTATGAATATGGTATAGATCATGATAAAAGAAAAAAATCTACCAAATGAACGTTGGGGAGATGTGGATATATGTTTAATTTATACTCTCAACAAGGGTCTAAATAAGAGTGTGAAGGAATAAGTTCTTCAAGAAACTTGGAGTGGTAAGAGTTGCATTATATCTCACATGAGAATTTTTGAGTGTGTGGCATATGCACATGTACATAAAGAGAGAATGAAATTGGATCATAGGAGTGAGAAGTGTATCTTTGTTGGAATAATTGATGATTCTAAGGGATATAGACTTATAATCCCATCAACAGGAAATATATATTAGTAGAGATGTTGAGTTCAAGAAAGAAAAGGCTTGGGATGGAAGCATAGATAAATCTATTGTTGAGGGAGTTGCATTATCTCATGGGGGTGATAATGGAGATGAGTAGGATAAACATGATAGAAATTTTATTCCACATGCACATAAATGTAATGTCAGTTATAGTTCATAACACCTAGAACCCAAGAACGTGATGAACAATAAGGTTATTTTTTCCTACAAACAACATAATTAGAGGCAACTAATGATTCAAATATTATGTTACATAGATAAAGGGTCATAATTGAATGTCAGAAAATTAGAACCTTAATATATTTATTTCAGAAGAATGATGAAATAGATCAAGTTTCAAAATTTTCATTAATTACATATGTTCTTATATATTTTTAAGAAGTAATTAAAGAAGAAGTTCGGGTAAAGGATATGGATGGAGAGATTAATGCCATAGAAAAAAGGCCAATTTAAATAATAAAGGTAAACTTGAGCAACATGAACTGAGAATTGTAGCTCAGGCGTTTACTCAACAACCAAAAATTGACTATATTAAAACCTTTGCACTTGTAGGTTGACTTAAAATAGTAATAATGGTGTTTGAAGTTTTTGAACAAAATAAATAGAAAATGTATCAGATGGACGTTAATTTAGCATTATTAAATATACTTTTGGAAGAAGAGGTTTATGTGAAACAGCCTCAAGGATATGAAATTGAAGAAAAAGAAAAGGAAGTCTACATGTTAAAGAAAGCATTATATGGACAAAAACAAGGATCAAAAGTATGGTACATTATGATTGATGAATATTTCAATAAAAATGCATTAAATAGGAATTTCAAGTGAGCCAACCCTAAATATAAAGGTAAATATGGAAATTAGAATTTGATATTTTACTTCTATGTTGATGATATGATTTTCATCAGAGATGTTTCAATAGAAGACTTTAAGATAGCTATGAAGATGATTGATTTAGGGCTAATCAAATACTATTTTGGTACTAAAATAACTCAATATAAGGATGCTATTTTATTTTAAAATCTAAGTATGAAAAAGATATATTGAAAAGATGATTAAGGACAGTGAATTGTAATTTAGTTGTAACACCAATTTCAAATACTACAAAACTTTAAAGGATTATTCAAGTTTCAAGTGTTTGTCCAAAATTCTATAAGAAATTGGTTGGATGTCTCATGTATCTCAGTAAAAAAAAAAAACTGTAATATAATATTTATTGTAAGTTTAATTTATGGATTTATGGCATCTCAAAAGAGTACCCATTGGAAACCTAGAAAAGGGTCCACTAACAATAGTGATGTGTGCATTAATGAGTTGATTGGTTCTCTAGTTGGACATAAATCTAGGATGACGAGATATTATGATAATCCATTGGATAATCTCTTCATAATTTATTTGCAACTTACTAATGTAAGAGGCATTAGAAGGTCGAGTAACATAGGAAGAGGAGGAAAAAAAGTTGATCAAATAGAGAGAAAAATAAGTTTGAGTATGAGGAGAAATATCAGCACTACCCCTTTAATTAAAGAGAGAATAAAAATAGAACCTCGAAGCGAGGAAATAATAGGCACGAGAAGTCTAAATTACAATTTTATTATTGAAAATGTATGGCAATTTTTCTAACAAGTGATAGAAGAACAAGGAAATTCCTCACAAATAGTATTCACACATTATAGAGTAGTTTGAACATAATAAAAAACTTGTGTTTTGACTTGTAATGTGACTCAAAAAAGTTCAAATGATGTTTTATTTTTTGAAAATGGGTGTAGAAATTACATGAATGGAAACATAAATTTATTTTCCAGTATAGACACTAGTATTAAGTATTTGATAAAGCTGGGAAATAATGGTAAGGTAAAGGTAAAGGAGGGATTCTTGTATATACTAGAAATGATGTAAGAACAACAATCGATGATGTGTATTATGTACCTAGCTTGAAATGAAATTTGTTGAACTCTAGACAGTTGATTAAAAAAAAGATACATATTGTTCTTCAAGATTAAGGTACATGAAATCATTAATGAGTATTAAAGTAAGAAATTGATAGCAAGAGTGGAGATGAAAAGAATATGTTGTTTCAACTTACAATGAAAAATATAATAATTGATTCCTTAAATGTTTATAAGACTAAGGGTTTGGATCCATCTTGGTTATGGAATTTAAGTTATGGTCATTTATATCTTTGTAGTATATATATGTTGTAAAATAAGTACATGACAAAAGGATTGTGTAATATTCAACAACCAGTAAGATCATGTGCTAACTTTATACTTGAAAACAAACATTGAGAGAAGTTTGTATTTGGAGTTTGCTATAAGGAAAAGCTCCACTTGAGATTTCACACACATATTTTTGTGGAATGGTGTAAAAAAATTGATTGGATGGTAATGTTTACTTTTAACATTCATTGATGATCACAAATGAAAACCTTGGGCTTGTCTTGTAAAACAAAAATTTGAAGCTTTTAGTATATTAAAAAGATTTAAAGTCATTGTTGAAAAGGAAAGTGGAAAATATATCAAATTTTTAATATCATATACACATGGTGAATATATACTAAATTATTCCATAGAATTTTGTTAGTAGAGATAATTTAATACATGTTACACACCATAGTAGAATGGAGTGCTCGAAAGGAAGAATTTAACCATTATGAGTATGGTATGGATCATGATAAAAGAAAAACATCTACCAAATGAATATTGGGGAGATGTGGTTATATGTTTACTTTATACTCTCAACAAGGGTCTCACTAAGAGTGTGAAGGACTAAGTTCTTCAATAAGCTTGGAGTGGTAAGAGTTGCAGTATATCTCGCTTGAGAATTTTCGAGTGTGTGGAATATGCACATGTACATAAAGAGATGATAATGAACATGGATTATAGAAGTGATAAGTGTATATTTGCTGGATACATTGATGATTCTAAGAGATATAGACTTATAATCCCATCAACAGGAAACACATATTTGTAGAGATGTTGAGTTCAAGAAAGAAAAGGCTTGGGATGGAAGCATAGATAAATCTATTGCTAAGGGAGTTGCATTATCTCATGGAGGTGATGATAGAGATGAGAAAGATAAACATGATAGAAATTTTGTTCCATATGCACATAAACCTACTGTTAGTTATAGTTCATAACACCTAGAACCCAAGAACACGATGAACAATAAGGTTATTTTGGCCCACAAACAACATAATTAGTGGTAAGTAATGAGTCAAATATCATGTTACATATATGAAGGAACATAATTGAATGTCAAAAAACTAGGATCTTAATATATTTATTTGAGAAGAATGATGAAATAGATCAAGTTTCAAAATTTTCATTAATTACGTATGTTCTTATAAATTTTTAAGAAGTCATTAAAGAAGAAGTTCAGGTTAAGGATATGGATGGAGAGATTAATGCCATACAAATAAGGCCAATTTAAACACTAAAGGTAAACTTGAGCAACATAAACTGAGACTTGTAGCTCAGGGGTTTACTCATCAACCAAAAATTGACTTGCACCTGTAGGTTGACTTGCAATAGTAACAATGGTGTTCTCTATTTTTCAACAAAATAAATAGAAAATGTATGGATGTTAATTTAGCATTAATAAATACACTTTTGGAAGAAGAGGTTTATGTGCAACAACCTTGAGGATATGAAATTGAAGAATAAGAAAAGGAAGTCTACATGTTAAAGAAAGCATTATATGGACTAAAACAAGGATATGAAGTATGGTACATTATGATTGATGAATATTTCAATAAAAATGGATTGAATAGAAATTCCAAGTGAAATAACCCTAAATATAAAGGTAAATAGGGAAAGTAGAATTTTGATATTTTACTTCTCTGTTAATGATATGATTTTCATCAAAGATGATTAAGAAGAAGAAATTAAGATATCCATGAGGATGATTGATTGAGGGCTAATCAAATATTGTTTTGGTACTAAAATAACTCAATATAAGAATGTTATTTTTGTGCCGAGAGGCACAATTTAATGTCAGCCAAAGCATTAACGCAATCTTGAATTTTATATAACTTGAATATTTAGATTATATATAAATTTTTTAACTTATTAATGGAATGCGATTAACTATTAAAATACAACCATGTATTATTTATATAATTTGAATGGATAGTAAGTTATATAGGTGAATTTTAATGGATCATAAACTTACCTTTAACAAAAAAATTTACCACATTGAATTTCCAAATTAAGTAAATTTTTAAACATCTTTACTCTTTACTAAAGTCAATACCATTTCCTAAATCAAAGGAAAAGAGTTAATTCAACACAAACAATCAAAATCCAAAATATTTTAATATTTATTTTAATTTAATATTTGTAAAATGAATCTTTAAAAAGAAAACCCATATTCTATAGATAAATTAAAATATTTAAAGACATAAATACTTCCCCATCAAAGTTGCAATATTTTAAAATTTAAATAAATAAAAATATAAATAAACATGAGGTATGGTAAATAAATAAAACTTATTTTTATACTTACTGAGTTATGGTAAATAAATAAAAATATATATAAAATAGATGTATGGTAAATAAATAAAAAATATTTTTATATTTACTCCATAAACCTTTTGATATTTAAAAAAACTTTAAAAAATGGTTTATTTGGATGAAGCCTATGGGATGAATACCATGGGATGAATTAATATTGATACCACTAGCAAAATACCATATTTGTAAAATAAGTATGGTAAGTAAATAAATATAAAGGAGGTATAAAGAGGTATGATAAAGAAATAAAGAAATATAAAAGAGGTATAAAGAGGTATGATAAATAAATAAATATAAAATAGGTATAAATAGGTATGGTAAATAAATAAAAATATAAATAAACCAGAGGTATGGTAAGTAAATAAAACCTCTTTTCAAATTTACTCCATAATTTGCTTTATATTTACTAATATTTATGTTCATTATTTTACATAAGTAAGAAGAAATAGAGAGAGAGAGAAGTGGAGAGAGGGAGAAAGTTATAAGGGAGAGATGGAGAGAGAGTTTGTATGTTTAGGGGTGAGATAAAAAGACAAAGTAAGATGTATGGAAAGAAGGGGGGGAGAGAATAAGAGAGAAGGAGAGAGGGAGGGATATAGTAATGTATTTGGAGAGAGAGAGGGGTGGAAAGAGATAGATAAAGAAAGGGAGACAGGGGAAGAGAGAGGATTAGAGAGAGAGAGAGAGAGAGAGAGAGAGAGAGAGAGATCGGGGAAGAGAGAGGATTGGAGGGAAAAAAGAGAGGGAGGTAGGAGAGAAATGGAGAGAGAATAACGATGAGAGAGAGAGAGAGAGTTAGGAGAGAGAGAGAGAGAGAGAGGAAGGATGAGAGAGAGGACTTGAGAGAGAGGAGGAGAGAGGGATCAATAGAGAGATGGAGTTGGAGGGGGAGATATGTAGGAAAAAATAAATATAAAGAGTGACAAGTGGAGAGAGAGATGGAGTGAAAAGGGAGAGATAGAGAGAGAGTGTGTATGTTTGGGGCTGAGATAAAGAGACAAATAATGAGAGATGGAGATGGGGGGGGGGGGATAAGGAGATATAAGGAGAGAGGGAGGGATATATTAACATAGTTGGTGGGTGAAGAGAGAGAGAGAGAGAGGTAGAGAGAGATGGGAGAGAACGGGAAAGATAGGAAGGAAGACAAAGGATGTGAGAGAGTGAAGAGAGGGAGGGAAAGAAGGATGGACTTGGAGGGGGAGGGAGAGGGAGGTAAGAAGAAAGACATAGAGAGAGAAATGTGGAGAGAGAGGGAGGTAAGAAAAAAGAAATAGAGAGAGAAATGTGGAGAGAGAGAGAGAGAGAGAGAGAGTGATAAGGAATATGGAGAGAGAGGGAGAGAGGAAAAAAAGAGGAAAGAGAGTTTTAGTGAGGGAGAGGGAGAGAAGGGGAAGATAGAGATATAGATGGAAGGTGAAGAGAGGGAAGAATAGATATTTGGGGAGAGGAGGGGATTGAAAAATAAATTGATATATATGGAGCGCGAGAGCATGTGTGTTTAGGGAGGTGAGATAGAGAGACAAAAAAGAAGAGATGGAGGGGGATATAGATATGGATGGAGGGTGGAGAGAGGGAAGAATATTTCTCACACTAGATTTATTGATATAAGTGAAGATGGTGATTTATAATCCTATTTGATCATTTTCAATATATGCATTGATTTTAGTGTAGATATTTATTTCTAATGATATTTGATTACTTGCACTAGATGCATTGATTTCAGTGTAGGTGTTGATTTCTAATACAATTTGATTGCTTGCAATGAATTTGTTGATTTAAATTTAGATGTCGATTTATAATTATATTTGATTAGTTGCACTAGATGAATTGATTTCAATGTAGATGATTTCTAATCCTATTTGATTGTTTGCACTAAATACATTGATTTCAGTGTAGATGGTGATTTCTAATCATATTTTATTTTTTCGAGTAAATGCATTGATTTAAATGTAGATGTTGGTTTCTAGAGAGAGAGAGAGAAAGTGATTGATATGGAAGATGAAGAGAGAGGGAGAGAGGACAAAAGGAGGAAAGAGAGATATTAGTAGGGGAGAGGGAGAGAAGGGAAAGATAGAGATATAGATGGAAGGTGAAGAGAGCGAAGAAGAGAGATATGGGGAGAGGAGGTGATTGACAAAGAGATTGATATATATGGAGTGCGAGAGTGTGTGTGTTTAGGGGGGTGAGATAGAGAGACAAAAAGGAATAGATGGAGGGGGATATAGATATGGATGGAGGGTGGAGAGAGGGAGGAATATTTTTTGCATTAGATGGATTGATATAAGTGGAGATGGTGATTTATAATCCTATTTGATTATTTGCACTAGATGCATCAATTTTAGTGTAGATATTTATTTCTAATGATATTTGATTACTTGCACTAGATTTGCATTACATTTTCAGTGTACACGGTGATTTTTAATAATTTTATTTTTGCACTAAATGTTGATTTAATTTAGATGTTTATTTATAATTATATTTGATTACTTGCACTAGATGAATTGATTTCTAATGTAGATGATTTCTAATCTCATTTTGATTGTTTGCACTAAATGCATTATTAAGTGTAGATAAATTTCTAATCCTATTTGATTTCTATAAATGCATTGATTTTAGTGTAGGTAAGTGAAGTTTATAGAGAGAGTAGATATGAAGTAAGATGGAGAGGGAGGAGAGAGGACAAATGAGAACTGGTGAGATATTAGTCAGAGAGTAATGTATGTGGGAAGTGAATAATGAGGATGGAAGTGAAAGAGAGGGAAGAACAGAGAGATGGGGAGATAGGGTGATCGACCAAGAGAATGATATATATGGAGTGTGAGAGCGTGTGTGTTTAGCGGGGTGAGATAGAGACAAAAAAAAAGAGATGGATGGGGATCTAGATATGGATGGGGGGTGGAGAGAGGGAAGAATATTTCTTGCACTAGATGGATTGATTTAAGTGGAGATGGTGATTTATAATCTTATTTGATTATTTGCACCAGTTGCATTGATTTTAGTGTAGATATTTATTTCTAATGATATATGATTACTTGCACTAGATGCATTGATTTCAGTGTAGGTGCTGATTTCATTAATTATTTGATTGCTTTCAATTACGTTGATTTCTAATTTAGACTTCCATTTATAATTATATTTTATTGTTGTACTAGATGTAACATCACTGCAGATTATTTCAACCATTTTATTGTTTCTACTAATTGCATTGATTTACAGATGGAAATTTCTAATCCTATTTGATTTATTTGAGTAAATGCATTGATTTCTCATGGTAGATGTTGGTTTCTAATCTTATTTGATTGCTTGCATTAAATGCATTGATTTCAATGTATATGTTGATTTATGATTTGATGTAATTGGATATATGACGGTACATTAATTTTAAAGAGATTGGATTAACAATATGCATTGATTTTAGTGTAAGTACAAAAAGTTATTGACAATGTACATCGATTTTTGTGTTATAGTAATTTGACCTATTAATATTGGAGAGCAAGAGAGACAAGGTATCGTGTTTACTACAATAGCTCAAGCTAAAGGTTAAATGGTTTACGATTTAAATTTTCTTTTTCATATAATCGATATGAAAAGATAACAAAACTAACAAGGTTGGAAATAAGAATAGTAGAAGAAAATAGTTTGAGATTGATCACAATGAAGACTATTTGTAACATGAGTACATTCTTATTATTCACATTTTCTATCTTTCAACACTATTATTGTCACTTTGCATTCAGAAAATATATTTCATAATTTTTCATCATTGTAGTTATTAACAATATTTATCATCTCAATGAATTGAGGTAACCAAGAAAATTTAAAATTAAAATTACCAAGTTAATCTCAGGAATATTTAGCATATTTAAAATGATTATATTAATATTTGATATATTTACATATTATTGATAAAATTAATCATATATTCGATAGATTTTTCTTGGCAGCACAGGAATGAAACCAGCCTAGATCCATCTTCACTCTTGATCTATCAAGTGCTGAGAGGGATCAAATCTCTCGAGGTGAAAACCTTTCCTCAAGTTTTGCATTCAAAAAAGAGGTTTTCACCTCGAGAGATTTGATCCCTCTTGGCACTTGATAGATCCAGAGTTAAGATGGATCTAGACTCATTATTTGTGAATCTAAGTATGCAAAAGATATATTGAAAAGATGATTTAGGACAGTGAATTCTAATAACTCAATATAAGGATGCTATTTTTATTTGTGAATCTAAGTATGAAAATATGATTTAGGACACTAAATTGTAAGTTAGTTGTAACACTAGTTGCAACTACTACATTTGTAGAAAGATTCAGTGTAAAGTGTGATTCCAAACTTGTATAGGAAATTGGTTGGATGTCTCACGTATTTCAATAAAAGAAATTGTAATATAATGTTTATTGTAAGCTTAATTTATGGATTTATGAAATCTCCGAAGAGTACCCATTGGCAACCTAGAAAAGGTCCACTAACAACAAATTATGGTATTGTATGCATAATATTTAGATTTTAATTTGACATGATATGCAAACAATGATTTTGTAGGGTGTGTCGATGACAAGAGGAGAACGACTATGTATGCGTTTAGTATTGGATTACGTGTAATAGGATGGGCATTAAAGAAGAAATTCACTGTGACTTAATTATCTAATGAGGTAGAGTATCATGCAACAACAACAATCAAATGTAAAATAGTGTGGATGAAAATAATTTTGAGAGAGTTATTGCGTGAATAAGAAGAACCAATTTAGTTTTTTGTGACCACAAATATGCCATTGTATTATAAGTAATCATGTTTTCCATAAAATGAGTAAGCATATTTATAGAAATAATCATTGCATTTGATGATTAGAAATTGTACGGAGTTGTATAGATCAAAGTATCAGCTTGCAGATATGTTTACAAAACCCTTTTCAAAAAAGTTATTTCAAATTCACAATAAAAGTATAGGAGTGTGTATGATGTACCAACATTTCATTGTTGCAGCAATTGTGAATGTAACAATAATTTTGATCTAACAACAAAATGTTGTTCTTTGGGTCAAATAATTAAGGGGGGGATGTTAGTAAGAGTATATAGGAGTGTGTATGATATACCAACATTTCATTGTTGCAGCAATTGTGAATGTAACAATAATTTTGATGTAACAAAAAAATGTTGTTTCATTGGGTAAAATAATTAAGGAGGGATGCTAGTAAGAGTATCATTGGTGGTTGTAATTCGGAAGAGCCACTGAAGCAGCTTGTTGAATTATGAAGGACCGGCATTGCTACAAAAATGTATTTATGTTTTTTCACTTGTTCCCAATTTAGATTACAAGCTCTATCAATGAAGGGAAATTAAATTTTTAAATTTAATTAATCGACTAAAAGTTATGTATAAATATGGAACTTTCTGGTTTAATTGTGGGAGGTATGTAATATAATGAATAAAAGAGTAGTGAATAAAAACACAGTATTTTTGTATTGTTGCTGCAATTATTTAACTTGTCGCTAAACTTATGGTTGTTGCAACTTTGTTGTAGCATATTCGTGTTATAAATAGTTGAAAATAATTATATTATTTGTGTATTAATGGAGAAAAGGCTACATAAGTTTCAAACAGACTCCTAAATTCTAGGAGCAAATCCTAAACTAAGGAGATACCTTACAGTTTAGGATTTGTTCCTCGAATTTCGGAGTCTGTTTGCAACTTATGTAACCTTTTATCCATTAATACACAAATAATATAATTATTTTCAACTTAAATCAATTGGTTGTAGCTGTTATTTCTGTTGCAACTCCATTAGTTGTAGATTATTGTTGCTGCAACTCCATTAGTTGTAGCTATTTTTTCGCTGCAACTTCGTTGGCCGAAGGATATTATAGGATATTGTTGCATCAACTCCGTTCGTTGAAGTTGTTATTGTTGTTAGCAACTTTGTTGGCTATAGATTATTTGTTTGAAATTCTACTGTAAGTTGTTGTTATAAATAGAGTACTGCATATAGGGATCAAATTCATTGTTGAAATCTTGTGTTTTATATAATGCAACATGCAGCTCTGTGATTTTGTTTACATGTTCAATGTATATTTGTGAATTGACAGTTGTAGCTACATATTTGGATACGTTGTCACTCTTTCATTATCTCCCTAAAAAACAATATTCACTGACAATTTTTTGTCAGCTGCATATCTGGCTTCTTTCGGGCATCGTAGTATTGGCATTTATTCTGCTTTCTTCGTTGCTAGTTGTATTTTTCAGTGTCATTTTTTTGGGACATCTTCACGTGTTTACATACAGTGTTGACAACAATGAAGGATAAGAAATCACTAAACAGTCAGTAGTTGCATGGAACTAATGGTTTCGTATATTAACTTTCATAGTGCTTCAATGGCAGTTGTGTCATGGTTACGAGCTCTAATTGTGTGAAACATTTCATTCTCTTGCTAAGGGTAATACATATTTCTCAGGTTATAGATAATTAAATGTTGGTGGGTATATATGGTAGGGAGTATATGCAATTAAATTTAAATTTGTTTAAATTTAACTATAAGTATATATTTCTCACCATTATTTAATAATTGAGTAGTTTATAGTGTGATTTTTTCAAGGCTTTTGTAATCGTTTTTTTCGGTTTAATTTCTCTAAATTGCAGCAGGAATTTATTGAAAATAGAATTTTGATAGGTAACCTTGCACAATTGAAGTTCCCTAGGAGTTTTCTAGGGTGCTGAATCCATATATACAATGAAAAAATCAATTTAAATAATAGAAATCAATATTTTAGATAAATTTGTTTCACATGAAACTTCAAAAAATCACACTAAAAACAACTCCTTTAATAATCATTTAATAACCTATAACCTGAGAAATAAAACTCCCCCTTGCTAAGGCTGAAGTTGTTACCAGTATACAGCCTCGAGTGTTTTTTATTCATTAGTGCAGAAAATCTCTAGAAAGTACAAGGGTGCAACCTTCGTTTTTTTTTAATTCTATTTGTTTCTAGTTTTTCTCTTTTTCTAATTAAATCAGGAGAGTTCCCGAAGAGTGCAGCCTCCAATTATTCAGGTTTAGTATCAAATGTCGTAGCATACGACTACAACCATGGATAAAGTGGGACCCTTCAAGTTGCGCCCTACACGCAAAAATTAGCCTGGGTTGAAGAGATTATGGATCGGCCGATGAAGACCATCGGCAATAACACTGTATATTAAATGCAGTATATTTTTTCAAACACTTTTCATTCACAGCTATAGAAAGCAAGTAAACATCTTAAAATCAATGCCACATGTAACTGTTACAGCATTCCAGAGTGAGGAAGAGTTAACCAGTAGAGTAGCAAATATAATTTCAGAGAATAGGGATCTCCTACCAAAATTATCAACGTCTGTGGTGAATTATTTCATCCCTGTATCATCCAATAAAAAAAAACATATTACATTAAGAGAGCCTATATTGTGTAAAATGGTATGCAAAGCTGTAGACGTTGATGAGTGATAAGTTGATGAGCATATATGCCTTCCGATTGGCAGTCGACCATCGTACTCATAAGATAGATTGGCATTATGAATATCGGCATATTTCCATTTGATCGGAGTTGATATAGATATATGGTTATTATAAATCTTCATCCGGAAATATAACAAATAACCATGAACCAAATATGCTGGGCTTAGTATTCAGGCTCACTTGTGATTTTGAACCAGGCTCGCTTGATGATTTAGAAGAGACAAAAAGGAACATAGTACTAAAACAAAAAACAAAATCACCTCATTCTTTCTCGGACAGGTTCGCTTGAAATAGTAAACCAGGCTCGCTTGTTGATTAAGAAGATATAAAATGGAATAGGGTGAAAACAAAAACTAATGCACCTCCTTCTTAGTCGTACAAGCTCACTTGTGGGACTAGTATGTATATAGAACCTCGTAACCATAATCATCATCTTAAACACAACAATGGATAGTCAATATCATGGCAGGGGAACATAATTCTGCCATATAAGAGAACTATTTCTATAATGAAGCATGTGAATACAGCCAAAATCTGCTAGAATGCCCCTCTTCGATAGTGCATCCGCCCTTGTATTATTTTCTATGTAAATATGCATGATGGGCGGATTATTTAGCCTTTTCCATAATCTTCTAGAATGTTTCAACCATCCCTGTAGGTTAGGATTAGACAGTGTGATTTTACCCATGATGCCATCCACCACCATTCTGGAGTCGCCAAAGAAAGATATATGTGGTAAATTTAGATAGATAGCAGTGAAAAGGGCACCCCATATTGCCATAATCTCAGCTATGTTTTTTGATCCATAACCGTCATTCCAATAATAGTGGACCCTTTGAGACTGAGAAATCTTGACCCATGCTTCGCAACCAATAACCCCCTCCATACAGGCCCCATCAAAAAAGAAAGCTGGGATGGAGATTTCATGTGTTCTGATCCAAAGAGAGCCATCCACCACTTTGTCTTAAACCATAGGCCTTTTGTCAATCCATTTGATGATTTCTCAGTAAATCTGAGGAATGTTAAAAGGCCGATTGTCAAAACTTAACCTATTCCAAGCCAACTAGACAAAAGGAAGGGGTTTGAATTTTCCTTTCAGCCTTCCCCACTCCTCTGCCACTGATATGAAATCCCTCGGCATCCACGATGGATCCAAAAGAAAATGACTGAAACACTTCCATAGCCCTTTGATACCAGAACTGTTGAAAAATAAGTGGGTGATGGATTCCTCCTCCTGACAACATATTGTGCATTTGCTAGGTCCAAATTGTGTCCCCTTTTGATAAGGTTATTGGAAAACTACGTGAAAAGCTAAAGCAAATTAGAGCACATTCCTCTTGAGAATAGTGAATTAAACTCTGTTCTGGATTCTATAATCACAATCCAGTGGAAATCTCGACCTTGGAATTCAAATTTTCTTATTCAGTATTTTCTATTCTACAACTAAAAAATGAATAGCTCTACAACTTACTAATTTAAATTTTATGGTTTTAAAATGTTTTAGCAGTAGTCTAACTAGACTATCTTTTTGCCTTGAAAATCATTGAAATTCAGGTAAGATTTTAAGAAAATCCGGCAAGGATTTTTATAAATATAGGTTATGGCTATCAAACTTCAATATTTTGGGTGTTCTAGAGGTTTTCAATGGTGTTGAATCCATTTCCACCATCAAAAAAATGATTCAAACACTCTTATTACAAGAATTCTTAAAAAAAATTACTCGAATTCCAACTGATTTTAGCAGACAATTCCAGGCAATTCCTCTGACCAAATAGATAACTCCAATGTTTTCACGTAATTTATATTCTACAAATTAACTTACCTGCCATGAAATTTTATGCTTCCAACACGTATTCCATATCCTTTAAAAATATCTAGTGAAATTTTTTTGGATAGGTAACCTGCTGCTTATGTTCACCTGAAAACTTATACGTTTCTCACAAACCAAAAAAAAATAGAAAACTAAAAGGTATGAGCAGTTGTTAATATGACGTCAGCTATTGTAAGTTGTATAAAATTTCAATATATATCAGTGGCCACTGATATGACATCACTTCTTGTAAAGTTGTGTAATATTCATAATTAAAATTTGAAGTGAAACCTTTTTCTCTAGCTAAGGATGAAAAAGTTTCTAATTTCAATTTAGAAATTGGATAAAATTTTTATTAATTAAGGGAGTAGTCTAACTAGACGGAGGAATTGCCCGGTTTCTGTCACCAGCCGAAAAAATTTCCAATTCCTTCCTGCTCCGATTTGGGATCGCAAATCTTCTGCCGTCTGACATCGGTTCTCTACTGTCAGAATAAAAATATGACTGAATCAAGAAACTTCCAGCAATCGAATGCTGAAAGCAATGTTTCCAATTTGACACACCCTCATCGCTCCTCCATTCCTCCCCTAGCTCATTGCACGCCTGTCCCTGTTTGAAAGAAAACTACACCTGTTTGATTCACCTTCCTGCATAGCTTTGCATAGCTCCGTTTTGAATCAAAGTATTGTAACTGTATTTTTGCTGCGAACTGTAATAAGGTACTGTTAATTCTAATGATTTTGATGCAAAATGTAACAATTGTTGATGGTGTATTATAATGAAGATAACATAGTATATCCCTCAGTATTGTACCCTCCGCAACTCGTATACAAGTGGCTTGTTGAAAATAGTAGGTTCCACGATAGAGTTTGAATTCAACATGCGTTGGGAGAGTAGGGAGAGTAATAAAGTTGATGCTTTGATAGTAGAAGTTGTGCACAATAATTAGTATTTTTGAGTTATTCCAATCCTATTGAGAACCCTTTTTTCTTCTGTTTACACTAATAGCCTAGTTCGCACACTAGATTTCTCTAATTAATGCTACCCTAGTAAGAATTTTTCAAAAGTATCTTCCTTCATATGACAAATTTTAATTTTTTTTTTCAATCAGATTGCTTTCATAGTATTTACTCAGGTCTACTTCTTATAAATGTGAGAAAACACAATATATTGTATTTCACGGCAAGAAAATGTCCAATGTGAGTGTGCTAGAGAAAAACAAATTATTCCTGCCTTAAAATCCTTAGAGATACTATAAGATAAAGATACTATAATTTATTCCTGAAAGAGTACTTCAAGAAAATGTCCAATGTGCTTGTGCTAGAGAAAAAAAATTATTCCTGCCTTAAAATCCTTACAGATAATTTTATGAAAAGATAAAGATACTATAATTTATTCCTGATAGAGTTGCTGAGCATATACTACATGAAATAAAAATAATTTTATTCAAGAGCTATCTTAATTTATGGGCTTGTGAAACTGACCCTCACACATACTGATACTTTCACTGTTTAACAACATTTTGTTAGTTTGATTTTGTCAAGTAATAAATATTTGATACCAGCACACTGCATCCAAATGTTTCTCAAATATTTTCTAACACAATCTCTTTTGGTTATATCCCATATAAAGGTAGAAGAAAAAAAGGTTTGTCCCTAAAGATGACCAACAAAGTCTTACTCGCACCAGTAGTGGTGACTATGGGCCAGTTTTGTAGACAAAAATAAATAAGGTGTTTGTTGGTGGCTTGGTCTCAACTATTACAGAGAAAGACTTCAGAGAATATTTTGAGTAGTTTGGAACAATTGTTGATGGGGTGGTGATTTATGACCCAAATACGCAGAGACCTCGTGGGTTTTTTTTCATCACCTATGACTCAGAATATGCAGTGGATAGTGTTATGCAAAACACTTTTCATGAGCTAAAAGGAAAGGTTGTGGAGGTTAAGAAAGAAATCCCGAAGGAGCTCTCAATCAGCCTTCCTTGAAGCACTTCTGTTGGGCTGAGTATGGCTACAGGTAGAGGAGGCAATTCCAGCTCTGGGTTTTTTCAAGTATGCAGTTGCAACCTTACAGGAAATTATAGTGCTAGAATGGATATTATAAGTGGTCATTCTCCAGGATAGACTAGAGGTGGTGGCTTTGGATTTTGTGCAGAATATTGGCATGGTATGGTTGCAATGGCATTGGAAATATTAATCTGTATGGAGACCTCTTTAGCTATGCTGGGAATGGGAATTTTGGTAACCCTACTGTTGGTAGAAACATGTGGATCAATGGAGGTATTAGTTATGGAAACACAAACACTTTCACGTGTTATGGAGCTCAAGGGGGTTCAAACATGTATTGCTTCGGTGGAGCTCAAACTTGGGGTTCATCTCCCATTGCTACTAGATAAGAAATTCAAAAATTCTCTAGTCACTACAGTGGGAGCTATGGATTTGGAATTGCAAAGGGTATTTATGGTTAAGTTGGATGTGGTGACACAAGGCAAAGCACTTGGGTTGCACCATATAGCTCATCTATTTGGAGATATGCAAGAGAAGGCAGTGAAACAAGTGACAGTCTTGGCAATAGAGATTTGAAATCGAAATCAAGTGCACCCAAATCGAGAGATATCTACCAATAGGTTATGGAATTGGCAGCACAATTATAGATCTTTTGAATTATAATCGATCTGATGAGATTGCACGCAGGGAAACAAATACAGGTGAGGCTATCAAACAATTTTTTAGAGGATTTTTAACACATGAATTATATTCATATGATTTGCAACACCTCGTTTCTCTTTCTTACTCCTATTAGACTAGCAGTCCATTTTTTTGTGTGTGCAGGAAGTGAGTAGCTCACCTCGTATGATGAGCACTTTAATGTAGGACATAGAAATAGAGATTTAAGCTAGTATTTTTTGTAAATATTTAAATGGATTTCTTATGTTTAAGAATAGTGTATTTATATATTTTATTTATGTATCAAATAAATAAATTTAATTACAAACCAAGTGCTAGTAGCAAATTTCAATTCACTTATGTGAATTCTATGTGGCAGAAGGACACCACTCACCCTGAATTAACAACTTGGTTTTCCATGTTTGATACAGTTAACAAATTTGCTATCATTTTTAGTGATTCCTGCTCCTTTTATTGCAGTTATAAGATTTGTCACCTTGCAATACCATATCATAGTAAATTTTTTCATTTCTTCAGTTTGTCTTCCTTGGTTATCTAATAGTCTTCATATTAAACCTTTATCAATTTAACTCAGATTTGGAGCCATAGTTATGCTGTCAAAGTTCATGCAAATTAGTGCTTAGTGATATATGTATATGCACATTGTATGTATTGGATATGGTTTCTCAATATGATTTGATGTTTATTTATTTTGCAGGAGTTGCAGTACAGGTTTATGCAACTAAGTAGAGATTCCTGCTTTGTATCAGTTATTGAAGTATTGGAAAATCGAGTAGTCTGTAGATTGGATACAAATTATGATAAAATATTCACTCCTCTTTCTATCTCATGGATATAATCACAATCTCAGTTGGAATGTTATTTTGGATATAAAAATATGGTTATGTTCATTTTAAAATTCAAATTTACTTGAATCAATTTAAGGTTCAATTTCACATTGTAGGCAAGTTTAGCATCATATATTTGGTGGCAAGAAGGAAACCTTGGTTAGTGTTATTAAACAAAAAACAGTACATGTGCCACCAGAAAAAATATATAAGAATTGAATTATATATTAGTTCTTGAATTTAATTCAATATCATTATCCCACCCTCTCTAATCAATTATTAATAAGATCACTAATTGGTTGTGCTGATTTCAAACATGGCATTTATTTCAATTAGATAATTGCATCTATAGAATCATCAGAGTTACTTATTGAGAGATTAATTTTAAGCATCTTGAGCATTATAGTAGTTTAGATATGGGATAATATGCATGATAAATAATAATTTCAACTTTGGTATTTCTATGAAATAGATAATTGCATGTAGGAAATAATAATTTCAACCTTGGAATTTGTTAGAATTACGTAATGGCATCTATAGAACCACCAAAGTACATTTACATTAAGTGTTACATCACACATATACATCAATAGGTTTAACCTCATATGTACACCTTAAATTTGTGAGGCCATCCCTATCCCTATCCCTATTCCTATCCCCATCCCACCCTTAGATTGTACATCGTCCAAAATCAAAAGAGCACATATAATCTATGAACGCTCTTTTACTTATTTCTTTCTTATATTTTATTATAAATTATGATACATGTACATCAAGTGTTACATTGTACATATACATCAATAGGTTTAATCTCATATGTGCACCTTAATATGTGAGGCCATCTCATCCATATCCTCATCCCCATCCTCCACCACATTGTGTGTATATATATATATATATATATATATCAAGAGGTTTAATCTCATATGTGCACCTTAATATGTGAGGCCATCTCATCCCTATCTGCATCCCCATCCTCCACCACCATGTGCACTCTCATGGATGAGGGTGAGGATTGAAAGTATATGATGCACAATTCTTCCTAGCAATGAATTATTATGTAAATGTTTACCCTACAAATCACCCATGTATGAAAATCTTTCTTCATCAACCTCTTGCTTACATAGTATATGAAAATATTTCTTCATCAACTTCTTCCCTACAATAGTAATCCAACTTGAATGTCCAAACTAATAAATCTTGTTCATTTGCAAGGCCTTTTTAAGTCATAATTGCTTTCCACGGTCATTAATTTCAAATCTTGTTTCATCCTTATCCTAAAATTTTTAAGACTACTCCAACAAAAATATTTTTCACTCTAGGATTGAAAATGGTCAAAATAAACATATTTGTGAAGTATCATAATGAATCTATGCATATAGAAAATTTTAATAAACCCCCCAACTCTAATAAAGATCAATTTCACACTAGTTAATAATCAATGGCCCATGTTCCCAACTAGGCACTATATGTTATTCCCCTACTATGCACTAAAGTATGAATATGCCACAATTTACCAATGCACGGTTACATGGTTTGTTTATTAATATGCCTACGATGTTTTATCATTTTTATCATTGAATTCAATATGTTACCAATGACTAATGCTCATGCTTGACATAAGATATTATAACTTATGTTGGCTTATGATATTGAAATTAATGTGGGATGTAGATGTAGCAATAAGCTTACCATCAATCCTTTATTATGCCATTTAGCACTAATGTGATGGCATATGTTCTTAGCTTTCTTGATTGCTCATTTTGGATTTTACAAGTTTGTTTTGAAAATGTATGAATATGCTAATGAACTTTTCATGGCTTGTATGCTCTAGCTTTAGTGGTCTTGGTCTATCACACCCACAACAATGTGAAACATGGTTAGGAAGCTAATGTAATACCTTATTTAAACCCCTTTTTTGTAATTGAAATTATGAAGTATATTGTTGGAATGGACAACATGGATATCTTACAAAAATTATATATGATGTAATGCATTTTTTTTGGCTATATTACCAAAATTGAAGAAGAGATAAGCCTACACAAATCTGGATGTCCGAGAGGAAGTTTTAAGGGGGGATTGGGAAATTCCTTGTCTTACCCTAAATTAAATGCTCAATTTCCTTTATATTTATAAATTATATTGGTTTTTGAACTACTAAATGCTAGTATTTATCCCATATAGAGACTTTGGAATTGACCAAACAATCTAGGTATTGGATCCCAAATTCTCTTGCAAAGTAGTGGTTGGAGAAAATGGGAGAGAATGTTGTTGCAGAGTGTGTGGTTGTAGCTGGTAATAGAGAGAGAAAAAGAAGTGCATGAACTAAAGAAAAACTCATGGAAAAGAGAAACTGAGACACATGAGGGTTGGGTTTTGAGACCGTGACTCTGAATAGAAGGTGGCAAAAAATTATAAGACACAAAAATCTTTGGAACTACAATTTAGCTGGTTTGGGTCAAGGAAATTAGTATCGAAGTCTTTAATATGAGTTAAAGGGCTAGGAAATTGTTGAGTATTTGTTTGATTCAAGCATGAAAAGCACTAAGAAATTGGAAGTACGGAGGAATTATGGGATCAAACAAGGACTCCCTTTGTATTGTGCAAGCATATTGTGGCAACCCTATGAATTATTATAGACCTCATCTCAATAAGTTGAATGGGAGTATAATTATTTCTGTTTATTAGGAGAGTTGTCTTGATGAATACACCCTACAATGAACCCTATTAATGTTTGAGTGAGTCTTCCTATTGTGGCATTATATCTAGCTTGGAGTTGAGCCTATGTTTGTGTGGAGAGTGGCTCTCCCTTCTTTAATTTTCAACAAAGTTTAAAGTGAAGTCGATAAGTGTATTTATTTATCTTCTATGAAATGAAATTTTTTGTTCAAAATTTCATGAATATTGCTATGTTGGGTTGTTGAGTATGTATGTAATGATGAGTTGGAATAATTTTTACTCATGCTTGATTACTAGTTGTAATTTCTTATGAGAGTGAATTCTACTACAAAGATATTCATAAAAATATGTTAATATACTACTATTGATTTGTATAGTGTTAATTGGTGGAAAGTTATTAAAGGTGTGGAATTGAGCTCTAAGGCTCTTCAATATTTGTTATATGAATGGCCTTTACTAGATTATCTTTAGAATTGAACAACTATGTTGTATCCTTGTTTGGAGGTGAGAAGACATGGAGGTTTTCCTTAATTTGAGACCTTGGAAGGGTGTGGTAAATGTCGTTGGGGTGGAAAACTATGGAATTATGACGTAAATCTTAAAAGATCCCTGAGATATCTTGTATAATGCTTAAGTGTTTGTGTGTATGTGTGTGTGCCATGATTTTCTTAAATGCACACATACACACACACACACACACACATGTAAGTAGATCATGATAAAGACATATGTAGGTAATATTATGATCTAGTATATATATATATGTGTGTGTGTGTGTGTGTGTTTTGTTGATAATATTTAAATGGGGAAAGTTTGTTTTCTTAGTAATAAGAAATGTTTGGAGATGGAAACACATACATTGTCACGTCAATATATTCCTCTAGCTTTAGGCTAAACTTTAACTATATAGATAAAATATGAAGTTCAAATATATATTCCCAGCTTCAAATAAGTTGGTACAACTTTCCAATCTCTCCACATTTTTTATGACAATATTGGTTCTGTAATAAAGTCCTTGATCATGTGCACACTTGTTTTGAGCCTGCTTTTGAGTCCCTGGTTTTGAGTTGCTTTCATCATGAGTGCCCATAATACTACTTTTGAGGAATATACGAACGAACTGATTCTCCATCACACAAGAGGATGCCACAAACAGTAACAAAACTACAAGAAGTTTGCACTCAACAAATAAGCACAAGAAAAATACTGAGATTCATATTATATAAATAATATATTTGTATAATGTATTTATTTTTTATTTCTAAACTTAGAATTGGGTCTAGTGCACATGGAATTATAAGGAATATTAAGAATAGTTTTACACTCAAACCAAATAAATTAAAGAATCATATCCAAGTTACTATGCAATTAATTGACCCATCACTTCGAAAAGTACATGCATACAATTTCTGGAAAGTACTTACATATTATTTTTTCATAATTCATTGATTCCCACCAGAGTTGAAGCACTTCAATGGATGATCATTCATGGTAGAAGATGATGCTTCTCCACTTGTTCTATAGTTACCTGGCAATGTGTCATATGTTAGTGCAATGAAATTTCTAGAACAAAAAAGGTATATGTGTGCACACAATGAAATAGTGTCAAATGTACCTGGCATCGCAGGTAAGGTTGAATGGTCTTGCATCTCCCTTTGGTTTGGGTTATCGCCATGGTTGTGGATTGTTGCATTTCTATAAAAATAAACATACCACATGTTAAAGAATGATGATGACTAAATACTTAAATCTAAAACCATGAGTCTATTCAACACATAAAACTAACCTGGAACCATAGAAATGGCATTATTTTATCGAGGACGTCCTCGCTTATTGAGGAATCACAACTCAAATGGTTCATATTCTGATGGATCAACATTTAAATCAATTTCCAAACCATTGTTCTTTCTCCTGCATTTTCTTTTCTTTGTAAGGCTAAGGAAACTCTTCTTCCTCTTCAAAGATGAATCAAGAGAACCTGACCTAGGTGTGATGTCAAAATCCATAATATGCAAATTATTGGCTTCATCCAACAATTTTTTAAGTATACTAGTCAACTGGCTTGTCTTCGCTAAAGTAGTAGGAGGGTTATCTAAAATGAGATGTAAAATGCTAAACATCTCCTCCCTTGCTAAATGAAGTGTCTCGACATCTTCATCATCAATATTTGGGGCCATAAGAGTAGCATTGACATCTACATCATGGTTTTGGGGCTCTATATCGATCTCAGGTGGGTCACTGAATATGTTATCCTCTGCATGTTTATGAAGCAATGGATTTGAATAATCCAAGTGGAAATACAACCAATTAACCTGTATGGCATGCTTACAAAGGTTTTCGCAAATTGAACATGGACATTCACATGTTATAAAATCTGTGCGATATGACGTGACAAGGTATTTTTTACCTCAATCAGTCTGGCTTCTGACCCAGTAAGCATGGGTTATGCTCTCATGAGGACAACAATCAGTACCTGGAAATTTTCTTGCTCATTCCACTGATGATTCCAGTTGTTTTTCTCTCTTGTAATTGTTTAGAAATCCTTCTTCTTTTAAGATTTCCTTGAAAATATAACAAGGTTCAATGGTTGTTAATAGCATATGCAACAACCAATCCATCCTCCGGGAACATTTTTTCCTTCTATCAAAAAGAAATTTTGTTTTTAAGTAACAATGGTATGACTCAAAAACATTATTGGTCTCCTGATTTTCATGAGGAAACTCCTGATAACCTTTCACCCACATCCTTATTTGCAAATAGAACCATGTTATTCTCAATACATCACCTTCGTAAAAAAACAAAAATGCATATGATATGAATTTTTTTTTTACTGACGAGTCTTATCTCTAGCAACCAAATTCTTGTGGAAATAGTCTAAGAACTTCTCTTCATCTCCAAATTTGATAAAAAGTTGACTTATTGCATCTTCCACCTCATTGCTGAAAGTGTGTTTCATGTTGTAACCTAACTCACTGAACATCTCATTGGATTTTATGGAACTAATGGCCAACTGATTGAAATTTTTTAACCAAGCCCTCCATACATGCCAAACACATAAGATCACATCACACCCTGTGATCCTCCTGCCATATTCAATGCATCTTAGTGTGCTATTTTTAGAAAAAAATCAAGTTTAGTTATATCAGGACAATGTTAAAGTTACCTCAATGCAGTGATTTTAGCCAATGCATCATCAAGCATGAAAGAATTGACATTCCAATCAAGACAGGTTTCAAAACACTTGTGCATGAGCTACTCCAACCATAGTGCAATATCATCTGATGTGTTTCGTGATGCCATGACCCATGCAACTGGCACCCCACTTTGTTGTTCATCAAATGCAACAAGTTTATACAACTGATACTATCATATTGAACATTACATAAAGTCAAATACAAGTTTTTAATCATATTGAATATCTACAAATTAAATAAGTATATTCAATCAATCATTGGCATATGACTTACCCCATATCTATTTGTATTAAATGTTGAATCCATGTCTAGTAAGCTATTGTGCGATAGCTTGACCATTGTCTTCAACATCCACTTTGTTTGAATCCCTATTATAAAAGGGACCTCCACACCATTGGGCTTTTGGTAAATGAAAAAATCTTACCGATGCTTTTGATACCAAAGGTTTACACTCATTTCATCATTTTGGTGAAGTTGATAATTTCCCTTCGCCAACCTATTATATATATTTCCAATATCTTTCCTACACAAGAAGAAATCCTTATGTTGAGTTGCCGTGTCCATGTCAACATGTCTCTTAATGTGACTTCTATAAGCCATATCAATAGGCACTCCCAAAAAGAAACAACTCTCTACATATGAAACAACATCCCTCGAAAGCTTTGGCTTATGCAAGGTCCTAGTATCACTTGAAGTGTCATGTTGGCCATGACAAGGCCAACCTTGCCCATCTTCATGTTCATACATATTGAAAGTTAATATTTCTCTATCGGGAATATCATGCATAACCTTTACAATAAAATGGCTCTAGCAACCCCTTTTTTGCACAAAGGAGGTCCTTCGTTTAGTTGGAGGATTTCCTATTTTGTCTTGTGGCCAAATGAATAGTGATAACTACACCAAAAATTTAAAGTGTTAGTACATAGAAAGAAAGATAAATTTGGATTCAAAGGATCTAAACAATGCATTTTTTAAATACTCACATTTCATATCACAATGCAGCGGTCGCTCTTTGTTTTGGTTCTTTGTTTGTTTTCCGTATGAACTTACATGGAACAATGGGATTCTCTTCCTCTCCTTTGATAAAATCGGAAACTCGTTTTAATGGGATTAAGGAAACTCGATCAATAATATTGTTATTTCAATTTATTTCCATCCAAACCAAGACTGTACTAGAAAATATTAATCTTTCTTTGAGGTCTTGCACCTCAAGATCCATGATATGCTGCCATTTTCTTTGCTTTCCCATTTTGAACTGATATGGTAAAACAATATGCAAGAAAATCAGAGATATAGCCTATATAGAAACATGTGAGTAGCAAAGCTATCCATTCTAAATAAAAATTGAAGCTACATGTACAAGAACTTCAGCAAGCCTTGAACACTAATGAAAAACTCAGGCAAGCACAAGAGGATTTTTATCAGCATTTAAATGAGTGAACAAACATTAGAATTAATATGTAAATGGTACATTAAACACTATTCATTTGAAAAATGACCCATGATAAATTTCAAAAATAACAATAGGTAAAAACCATTCAACTTTGAAAAACAATGCAATATCATCATATTACAATCTAAATGGATCTCAAATTACAAGAAGTAGATTAAAATAGGAAATTCAACATAATTGATTACTCAATATTAAATAGGACATAATATTTCTTACAAAATGATAATTGAAAGGGATCTTAAAATGCAATCAGTTTCTCTTTGAAGTAACTAAATTTCTCATGTTTGTAGCCTATGAGGAAAGAAATTATCGCATAGTGAGTGATAATTGAATATTAGCCCTTGGGAATTTCATTCTACAATTAATCCAATATTGCAGTTGAATGCAGTAAGATTGTAAATGAATAGTTGAGTTGAAATACTTAGATGAAGTTTTGATTGTAGCCGGATGAAGAGAGGGTCTACATTCTAACTTGAGCTCCTCTTAGGCAGGTAAGGCCTTGATCCCAAGAGTTGCTCAGGCAAGGTCTTGTCTTGGTGTCCAGTATTGAATTCTGCTGATTATTTCTTTAGCCATGGCAACTTATGTGCCAACTGCCTATCAGAATGGGACTACATCTCCTGATTGGCTTAACAAAGGATAAAATTCTTGGAAAATGGTATCAGCCACGTTTGTGGGTATGCAGAGCATGTCGAACCTAGTCATCCTATATGGCAGCATAGTAAAAAATAAGTGGGTTGTAAACTCTGCTTTTATGGCACTCTATGCATTTTATTCTGTTATGATTTGCTGGGTTACATGGACATATCAAATGGAATTTGGGCATAAATTTGTTCCTTTTTGGGGAAAGGCAAGTCCAACACTAGGCCAAAAGTACCTAATTGGAGCTACCCACCTTCCTGCATCATAGCACAACTATCATAATGGCACTGTGGTGACCGCTATGATTACACCTTTATTTCCTATGGCTACCATGGTGTATTTCCAGTTTTCTTTTGCAGCAATAACATTGATTTTATTGGATGGTTTAGTGATGGGAAGGGCTCACCTTCTCATATACGGTGGGAGCCTTGAACTTACGGGGAGGAGGATTCATTTTCCAATGGGGTGTGATTGACTATTCGGGAGGTTATTTCATCCATGTCTCTTGAGGCATTTCATGTTTCACTACAGCTTATTGGGTATGTTTAATTTCATATTAATTCAAATTTCTCATTCAACATATGATATAAATTGCTAGTTCAATGTTTCTAGAAATGTGGTTACTTCCCTACCATGAGTGTGTGATTAAAATACCTAGATTAAGCACATTAATCTATGTCAATATTAATGGGTTTACAAAGTATGCCATCCATAATTGTGGGGAGCATTTCTAGGTTCCAAAGGAAAATTTTGGGGAGCATTTCTAGTTTTTGACTCCGAGGTTTTCCCTGAAAAGAAATGATGTATTTTTCTTTGACTCCAAAGTTTTCCTTGAGAATAATATGATGTATTTTTCTTCTTTTGAAAGTGGCTTACAGTATATATATTGAAGAAATTGTCTTACAGTATATATATTTCTGCTTCTTTCAGGTTGGACCTTGGTTAACAAAGGACTGCGAACGATTTCCTCCCAATAATGTACTGCTAATGTTGGCTGGAGCAGGGCTTTTATGGATGGGGTGGTATAGATTTAATGGAGGGGATCCTGATGCTGCCAAAATTGATTCATCAATGCAATATTAAATACCAACATTTGTGCAGCCACCAGTCTCCTGTTATGGACTTGCTTGGATGTCATATTTTTCATTAAATAAATATCTTAAGTTAAAATACCATTCATATAAATCTCTTGTGTTGTTTAAACTAATTTTTCGACTGCATATATGGCCTAGCTTAGCCTATGTTAGCCTAGCCTTACCTAACGTAGACTATTCTAACCTTGCCTAGCCTAGTCATTCAACACCCTCAAAACCTGGTGCACCTTGATTGTGCAAAGTTCACCCATCAAATTTATGATTTCAATGAATTTTTGTGAGATTCTAGACAAATTAGATTGGAAAGTAAACCGATTTTTTTTTCAAAAAATGGCACTTAAAAACAACTCCTAAAACTTCCACTGTAACTTAATTTAAAATAATAATAATTAATTAATTTAACAAGTATTTTATATATTTCATAATTTTTAATTGAGATGTTATATAAAAATTAAAAATTTTACAACCAGAAACATTTCAGGATAAAAAATAATCTCCTATTATTTGATGCAAGGCATAGTTATTGTGAACCAAGTTGTTTCAAAGCAACCAGCAAGTGGAACTGGTTTGACTTGGAAATCTGTCTGGTACAGGCATGCCATAATTGGATGTTTATTGAAATATTTTTTAATGGTGGCCCACATAAATTCTCTCATAAAGGAAATGTAACAAATGGTGTTGAGGTTTTCCATGATAATTCCTTGAATTCAACTGGTAGTCACATATCCTAACCCATTAAACAGTATAAGTGGACATAATGCAGTTTGTATAAATTATGTAATGTATCTCCCCATTGCATTGGATATCTTTGAAAGTAATCACAATGGAATGAAATTGAGAGATTAACTATCATTTCTGAAAAAAAAATCCTAGAGCCACCATTTAATACTCACTTTGTTCCTGTTTTGGAAACCATATTTGGATTTACAGAACTTATTTTGCCATTGCAGGGTTGTTACTACAAACTAGAGTATCTTCGCCATCAGAAACACCAACATTCAAATTTTATACCTACTAGCTATCCAATGGATTTGATTGCTAGTGCACTGACAATAATTGGGAATTCAACACTCAGTATGATGCTCATTTCCAACCATATGTGGTAATGTGGTTTTGCAATATTTTCTAAACTCTTAAGATGCTTTAGCATTAGATATTTTTGGGTATCTAAACAAAAGTGGCATGTCAAGATGGAGCCTGGACCAGGAGAAAAGATGCTTGGCATGGTTTTTTCTCAAACAATCATCTCAAAAAATTACCCTGTGACAATTCCTATGCATATAATCACTTTAATAATCTCAAATACCCAATTTCAAAGTCTGGGTATTTTATTTTCACACATAAATCAAGATATACAACTGAGAAAAAAACAACTCGAAGTTATTAATATATTCAAACTCTAATCAATATAATTTGAAACATAAATCTTATTTAAAATTGATCAAAACTAAATATCTCAGTGTGAAGAAAGATACTCCAACTTTTATCTTGCCTATAATCACTTAAATAATCTCAAATACCCAAATTTCAAACATTAGCTATTCACTTTTTCCACCCGCACTATATAAAACCCATTAATTGCTACAATCATTTCAATAATCTCAAATTCCCAACTTCAATCACAAGCTATTTATTTTTCACTTACCTATAACCACTTCAACAGTCTCAAATACCCTATTTCAAACACCAGCTATTTACTTTTCACTTGAACTATGTAAAACCCATTAATTGTTACATTCACTCCAATAATCTGAAATACCCAATTTCAATATCCATCTATTTACCTATACCATGTAAAAGCCATTAATTGTTATAAGATTAGCATGGTCTATATAATTGTGTCAAATAAAAACAATTTCAAGAGCCCGCTCTTTCCATCTTACATGTTTACCTTGTAAATCCATTAATTAGTTGACTCGATATAATCGAGTAATAATCTAAAAATAACAATTTTAAAATCATTAAAGAGAAAAAATTAAACCTAGAAATGAGATGAAGAACTTCTTCAGAATAGGCCAAAAATAAATTTCCTTGCATGCTTGAGTTTTGTTCACCCAATTGACAACTAATTTTGAGTCATGATAGAACTGTAAATAGTTGCAACCCTTTTATAGGATAAGATATTTGCATGCGATCAATAATTGTTATAGTTCGCAACAAAATCATTAGAATTAACAGTACCTTGTTACAGTTCGTAGCAAAAATACAGTTAGCAATTCTTTGATTCGAAACGGAGCTGTGCAGGAAGGTGAATTGAACAGGTGCACTTTTGTTTCGAACAGGAAAAGGTGTGCAATGAGTTAGGGGAGGAATGGAGGAGCGATGAGGGCGTGTCAAATTGGAAACATTGCTGGCAGCATTTGATTGCTGGTAGTTTCCTGATTCGGTCAGATTTTTATTTTGAAAGCATAGAAATGGTGTCAGACGACAGAGGATTTGCGATCCCAAACTGAAGCGAGAAGGAACCTGAAATTTTTCCGGCCAGTGATGGAAACTAGGCAATTCCTCCACCCAGTTAGACTACTCCTTAATTAAGAGGCAACCAAATTTATCACACGTCCCTAGGACTCTCTCTATATTGTCTATGTATTTAGCGAGAAGCACAATGGGCAGTTAATTCAAAGGAAATCATGGAAATTGTCCAGGTAATGAAGCTGTCAATTTATTTCCAATGGATACACATGAATAAATCTTGAAGAAAAAATTCACATGAAAATCCTGAAATTCTAAACTGAAAAGGCAAAGTCATCACAGTTATGATTGACGAGGTTGAACTTCGCAGATCACAATTCTAGAAGTGAAATCGTGAAATTTTGATAGTTATATTCCCAGTTGTATAAGTCTAGGTAATGTGCACAATGTGCACAAGATAACAATGATTCTGTGTAATGCCAAAGGTTCGCAAAACTAAAAGGCCATTCTCCTGTTTGTAGAAGATGAAATCAAAGGGAAAACATGCAGTGCAATTATTTTATAGCGTGAAGGAAAACAGACGATACATAGAAATCTATATTTAAAGAGTAAAATTAACATTGGATAAATAATCATGCCACTGTAGATTACATGGGTGCATTGACGAATTAATTAAAATGAAATTGTAAATCTGAGACCACAGATGCACATATTCTAGACCACGTCGAGGATGTGATTAGATATAATTCTTTAGGAGGATGTCGTCCAATCACTACTACATGTGGGGGTGTTTTAAGACAATATTTAAGACAATTTTACAGTGAATTTTCTTAATTAGAGACAAAAATAAAATTTTGTATCGTCTTAAATATTGTCTTTAAGCGGGTGTCTCAAATTTAGTGTCTCAAGCAATTGTCTCAAAATTAGTGTCTCAAACATTTGTTTCTATAAAGACAATATAGAACAAATATTATTATTGTCTCTATAAAGACATAGAAGTTATTGTCTTTTGAGAGACAATTTCATTTGTCTCTCTAGAGTCAATTTCATTTGTCTACAATTTGTCTCTGTAGAGACACTTTCATTTTTGTCTTTCTAGAGACAATAAAATTTGTATCTCTATGGACAATAGATGAGATCAAAAATGTATTGTCTCTATAGAGACTATATGTCCATAATTCAAACTATTGTCTCTCTAGAGACAATATGAAAAAATATTTTTAAAAAAATAAACAAATCATTTTAAATGTTATTTTAAGGTGGTTTCAACATTTCAAGTTCCCAAATAGTGATTTTAATTACCTTAAAATCTATTTTTTATGCAAAGAAAAAATAAATTCCATTTTTTTTAAAGCTAATAGCAGTCATTTTAAATCTAATTAGTGAATAAACAATTTCCCAAAACTTAACAATTGTAGAAAGCAAACTTGAAAATAATAAGGCATCACACTTATATTCGCTGAAAATAAATTCATGCCATTGAATTTGAACATGCAAGATCCTCATAATTTGGAAATTCATTTCATGAATATTATGAGGTAAAATAAAAATGTACAATATTTCTCCATCTTACAAAGATAGTTTAATCTCTGACATATAAATCGAAAAGGTTGAATCACATTAAATGCTGGAAAAATAAATTCATATCCAGTGGTTAGCTCCACCATTTCAACATCATTGTATAATTGGAATTGGCTTCCTTGACAACAAAAAATAGAAAAAATGTATATGCATCTGAATGTACAATTGATTGCCCAATTTACACTTAATTTCAGTGTTGTCATAAGAATGTTCTGTTGATAGAGCACATATATTATAGTTTTCTTACATTTTGGAGAGGAAAGGAATCAGGCTTGGTCTGATTCTTGTCCAAAACTGGGTGCTGCTGCACATTATCTCTAGATACTTTATATTTAGAATTGGCCACTATACGACTTGAGCTTCTCAACTTATGTCCCTGTTCCCTGGCAACCTGAATTTGAGTATTCCTTTCCTATTCCCCCCTCTTTCTCTGTTTCTGGCTCACAGAAAGCACTGATATCCCTCGCCAGATTCCTCTGCTGAGTTGATTGCTTTATTTTATTGGGCGTGTTATTGTACATTTTTTTCCACTAGCATCATAATAATCATCATATCCATCGCTCTTAGACTTTTCAGCTGCATGAGGGTCTACATTGACAGAAAAGAATGTTATGAATGATCACAATTCAAAAATCATAACAAATAACTTAATAGCCACAAAATAGAGTATGCATTATGGAATCAAGCCACAAAAATATTAAGAAGCTGGAAGGTAAGAGTAACTTACTCCCATTATCATCGATGACATCAAAGATATTTATTTTCAATCACATAAAACAAGCAGAAAACAATTTATTCACAACAAGCTCATAATCAAAGTATAGATACCAAAATTAGAAATTGCAATCACACATCAATTTCTTACAAATACTAACCATTATCACCTTTTCATATTTAGGGTTTGTCTCTTTAATATTCATGGTTTGTCTCTTCCTCAATGTTCTGGAAGCTAAGATATCACTTGGTCATGGAAAAAAACCAATTTCTTCCATGACCAATTGATATGATATATCTCAGCTTCAAGCACGTTGAGGAAGATACCAAACTCTACACATATTTGAAGACTACATGAGATATTTCTATTGAAGTCATTTGGGTTGATAGAAATTCCCAATCATCAAGTGGGGGTGAAGGGAGTCCATTTTAATCATTTGCAATTGCAGGTGAAACAGAATCTGGCAAGGTAACTACGACATGCAAAATAATGTATATGAAAAAAAACAAAATATTTAAAAACAAAAACCTTGGTAGTAGAAGATAGGGAAAACTTAGGTAACTGCTCTAGCATAATACCATACCTGCACTTGCAGCTACAACAATATTTTCAGTGGTCTTCATCCATTCATCTGCAATCTCTTTCCAGCCACTGTAGTACATCATAGCGAAGTAGTAAGCACATTTACGCCTTTTAGTGTTCACTTAGGTAGGTCTAACTCAAATTAAATAAAACATAATCAAAGCCATAAAGCCATAAAGAAGTTGTTGCAACTAAAACTAATTTCTACATAACAAATTCTTAGATTTCACCATTAGATTATCCATGCTTTCAACATTGAACCAGAAGGTTTTCGCTTAAAATACCAAATAAGTCTCTTCACCATATACCGAATTTATTTTGAATTATGCTTCCGAAACTGATTAATTTGCTTCCCTATCTGAGTTTCCCGAATGGAACACACCATTGCAAAACGTGTTGATTATTGAACAAATTGGAGGAGGGGTGTTTGACTTCAAATGACGCGTAAAAGAACACCTCCAAACCCAAAAGGGAGAGAACTCTGTTTAACTCTATTTGTCTATGATTGAAAAAGCATACCTTGAGGGTTTCCACTATGAGTTGAATCAATCCCAATCTTCTCAAGCACTCATACAACTCAGTAACAAGCTGCAGCACAAAATAGGATTGACTATGGAGAGAGACAAATAAACACACCCATAAAAGGAATATTGCTTGCAAGAATTGACTCAATAAAACTATCAAATATTTAACTTATAAGAAACACTACCATATATGGGTTCGAAATAATGTCTCTTATCTTAAAGACCTCTTTGAGAGCTGGGGATCCATCCTAAATTTCATTGCTGAGGGCTCTGGCCTCATGATAGCTATAATCGCTAATCCTAATCCCATCTGTCTCACCAATGTCGTTGTTTTCCTTGTCACTGTTTTTGTCATGGCAACCCATGATACCCTCCTCTGCATCCTCATCATCAATAATTTCATCATGGCATTTAGCCAAAGTAACAAAAGTACAATCACAACACTTGACGGCCTTCACACACCTCTCTTTTATTTTTCCACTTCCACATCCGGCAACGTAATATTTTTTTCATTAAAAAATATGAGTTAGCATAGTTCAAGAATGATATATATAATTTGTTCACGATTATATGTTTTATTTATAATTCTAGTAAATATCACCTATTTTACTGGTTAAAGCCATGATATATAGTTTCATGTCAGATCATAATTTGTCTACTTACCAGTGGGGACATGCAGGAGGATTTGAAGTTTACGACATCGTTTGGCGAATTCCACAATATTCTTTTCTCCCTTTGCATTGACATTGAGAGAAATATCATAACTACATTTTTCAAGAATGTAGTTGAAGGAAGATACACTTTATAAACACTTTCCTATAATAAACATAACTAAGTAACTAGATTTATTAACACTTTCCTATAATAAACATAACTAAGTAGCTAGATTTATAAACACTTTCTTATAATCGACATAACTAAGTAGGTAGGTAGGCCGTCATGTGGAATTTAAATGGGTCATCATATTGATGTGAAATTGTGTGAAATTGTGTAAAATTAAGAGATTTAAGGTTCAATTCTACTTCTTTAATTTCTGTCCATTACACTCCATTTGAGTATATATAAATATGGGCTAGGAGGACATGTATCAGGCCTAGCGGTATAGTGGTAACGGTTATATTTTGGAATGGAATCTGAATCCATTTATATATTCTCGAAGAGAATAGGTAATAGGCCTCATATGTATAGTGGTAGGGGCAATCGATATCAAGATGCAATCAGATTTTGGAATAGAATTTGAATCTACATAAAGATCCTTGAGGAGGAGATGTTGTAGGCCCAAAAGTTATAATGGTAGTGGCAATCTACATTAAAATAAGAAAAATTTCCAAGTAAGACAGGTTGTAGGCCCCAATTCAAATCTAAATCAACATAAAGATACCCAAGGAAGATAGGTAGTAGGCCCACATGTATAGTAGTAGGGGCAATAAAGAGATGGAATCTCCAGAATCTAAATTCACATAAAGATGTATGGGGAAAAAAGGTTTTAATCCCCACTTGTATAAGGCTAGCTTTATTTCTTGGGCTATATATTATTAAATGTTGTTGGGCATATACTTCCCATGGTTGTTGGGTATATATTTCCCATTGTTAGATTTAAATTTAACCATGGGAAGTATATTCCCAACAACATTCAATAACTTATAGCCCAAAAAAGAAATCTAACTGTGGTGGTCCGTATATGCCCAAAAACATTCAATAACATATAACCTAAGAAATATATTTCCCATACAACTATAATGGAATTCTGCATAAAAATGAAAGACAAGTGGTAGACCCAAAAGTATAGTGATAACAAAAATTAATAAATGCCAGAGTCAGAGGACAAGTAGTAGGCCGTATAGTGGTAGCATAAATCAATATTAAGATGCCCGAGAAGGAGAAGTAGTAGGCCCAAGAGGTGTCGAGGAAACTCTAGAGTGACCGAGTAGTTGTTGATTCCTCAAGGTTAAGTGAAATAAACAACTAAATAACTAGGTAGGAGAAACTAAAGAAACATGTCATCAAGCACTGTGCTTGCTGCATTATTTACAATGGTGTCTAGATTTTCCTAGAGGTATTCCTGGTACTCTCTAAATTGATTTCGAGGCTATCATTTGTTGCAATGTCTCCAACTAGTGGAAAAAATTTCTGCAATATGAAGCTTTTGAATTCGTCTCCATGTTGCTTCGTCAAAGTCTTGAACAACTCCAGTTTCATAACCTGTAGCAAGAATAGAAATTAATTAGCTGAGTGGGAGGATATAATATCTTTGAGCAAGAAGCTCAGTATTACGATTTCTTACTTCATTTTTAAAACAAAGTCTAGAAGATGCCACATATTTTGCTCTTAGCAAAACAAAGATACGCTTAATTCCGGGCTGCGTACGTAAGATTTTCTCCAGGAAAACTGCGCCAAGGTAAACACCAATTAGCTTCCTGAAAACAAAATCATATATTTCAGTAAAAAATGGGCATTAACATTTATAATACTTTAGAAAATGGGAATTAAAGTTTATAATACTTTTTCCAAGGAAACCAGTTGATCCGGACACTAATATGTTCTTGTCATTGAGAAACCCTAGAACGTTTGATGCCATCGATTGCTCTGTTGTTTGAGAGATCTGACCCTCTGCTATGATAAATCTGACCTTTCTAGTTACAAATAACTACAGATGTTACATGTGGATCATACATATGCTACAAGCCCTTTTATATGTTTCATCCACTGCTTCAAACTAAAGTTGATACAGTGCCAACTGCAGTAGCCCGATAAAATAGGGGAATCTGCTATATCTGATCTTGTCCCTTTCAAGAAAAATATTGTTCTAGAAATAAAAAATGTTGTGCAATCGCCATTGCTGTACACAGAAGGAGGCCACAAAGTCATAATGGGATGCAAAAAATATTAAAAAATTGGAGTGCATCACTCAAATTAATGTCTCTCACCTATTCACAACAAGAAACCATGTGTGTTTAATGTTCACAACTGCTTTATGAGAATTGAATAAATGTTCACAATGTAGTTAGGTCTGTGGCATCCCAACTGCATTCATGCCTCCCGTTGGACTTTGAGCATGGTGTTAATTGGTGTACACCTTTTTTCAGTTTGTGAGGTCTCCAACTCAGAACACATCTTCAAAAAAAAATCTCTTTTATGAAGAATATTTGAACCACACAAATTGAAATTTTGAGAAATATACCAAAAACAATTTGAACAACATGAAAGTGTTGCAAAACAATATGCCAAAGTCAATACTACAACAAAAATCTTAAAAGTTTCTTGATTTCAAAGAATATTGTCAAAATCAATAATGTTAAGACAATTCATATTGAGAAATATATCAAAAACAAGTTGAACAACATTAAAGTGACAAGGATGCCAAAGTCAATACAACAACACCAATCATAAAAGTTACCTGATTCCAACGAAGATGCCAAAATCAATACTATGACGACAATTCATACATCTCCTATGCATCTAGCTTCAATAATAACAGTATGTAGATTTTTCCTCTGGATGCCTCACTGACAACACTTAAATGCCCATGTGCTCATTGATATCATCGACACAGTCATGACTATAAGTCAACTTTCCCTTCTATCTCATAAATTTTTTTGAATTCTCAATATCCTCTCTAATGACAGTGTATATCTTCTCTGAACTCCTCACCTACATTACTTAAATTCCCATGAATGCCCTATTCTCATTGATATCATGAACACTTAAGTTATCACCATTCATATTCCATATTTTCCCTATTCTTGAAATCGAGAATCTTGAAACCACACAAAAGTCTTGTAAACCTAAGCTGTTTAGGTGAGAAATTTATTAGTCTTGAATAACTAAGACATAAATTAGTTATTAGTCTTGAAATAATCCAAATTTACAAGAAATAATTAGAAACTTGAATAATTAAGACATAACTTATCAATTTGATCAAGAAATTTGGATCAAGTTTCTAGTTATACGATAAGATCAAGTTTCTAGTTTCTTAGTTGTACGATAAGATAACTTGTATGACTTTGTTTTATCCAAATTTACAGGAAATAATTAGAAACTTGATAGGATTAAATCCTCAAATCACATTGTTATGAATCATTGCAAAAATGGAAAAGTTAAAAATAATAAAATACGATAATTCTACCTTTCTCCATAAAAATTATTCATGATTATAAATCATTTGATTATATATATACATATCTTGGAGGAGAAATATACATATTCTGATTCATCCACATTTTCAACAAAAAAGCTTGAAGTCTCTTCTTTTTACTCAAAAATAAAATTATACATTTGATTAATATATAAAAAAATTATATTATGTATATGCATTATAAGGCTTTAAAAATAGGCTAAAACAACCATCAAGAGAAAATAAAAATTTAGTGTTTACTTAGGTAGGTTTAAGTCAGATTAAATAAACCAGAATCAAAGCCATAAAGCCATAAATAAGTTCTTGCGACTAAAAATACATTTCTGCATAACCAATTCTTGGATTTCACCATTATATTATCCATGCTTTCAACATTGAACCAGAAGGTTTTGGCTTAAAATACCAGATAAGTCTCTTCACCATATACCAAATTTATTTTGAATTGTGCCTCCGCAACTAATTAACTTGTTTCCCTATCTAAGTTTCCTGAATGGAACAAACCATTGAAAAAAAATGTTGATTATTGAACAACTTGGAAGAGGGGTGTTTGACTTCAAATGACACGTAAAAGAACACCTCCAAACCCAAAAGAGAGAGAAATATGTTTAAATCTATTTGTCTATGACTGAAAAAGCATACCTTGAGGGGTTCCACTGTGATTTGAAACAATTACAATCTTCTCAAGCACTCATACAGCTCAGTAATAGGTTGCAACACAAAAGAGGATTGACTGTGGAGAGAGACAAATAAACACACCCATCAAAGGAATATTGCTTGCAAGAATTGACTCAATAAAACTATTAGATATTTAACTTATAAGAAACACTACCGTATATGGGTTGGTAATAATGTCCCTAATCTTGAAGACCTCTTTGAGAGCTGGGGATCCATCCTCAATTTCTTTGCTGAGGGCTCTGGCCTCATCAAATCTGTAATCGCTAATCCTAATCCCATATCTCTCACCAATGTTGTTGTTTTCCTTGTCACTTTTTTTGTCATGGAAACCCGTGATACCCTCCTTTGCATCCTCATCATCAATAATTTCATAATGGGGTTTAGCCAAAGTAACAGAAGTGCAGTCAAAGCACTTGAAAAACCTATTTACATTTTTCTATGTTTTCAAAGGTTTCACTATTCCAATACGTCCATAATTTTTTTTTCTTACACAGATTTCTCTTGAATACACTTCTACAATCAGATATCTACCGTAAATTCTACAACCCCCTCCAAAAAAATAAGAGAAAACTTGCAATACATTGATTCAAACATTGAAAATTAAAAAGCACCAGAGGGCCCAACTTCTATGGCTACACCTAGGTTATCTTTTTCCACTTGGGAAGTATTTTCTTCTTGCATCGCTGGAACTCGAAACTCAGTAGTTTGCAGAACTTTACCAACTTCCAAGTCTTAAGAACTTGATATCAAGCTCAGGAAATCCTTCCAATTAACTTTGACCTGCAGAACTAATAACTCTTCTTCCATGTTTTCCAACTTCTTATCCATCTTGCTCTGCAACCATTCACACCACTTTTTCAGCCACTGAAATCTGTTTCCAAATTTGCATGAAATAATTAGAAACTTGATAGGATTAAATCTGCAAATCACATTGTTCTGAATCATTGCAAAAATGGAAAAGTTAAAAATAATTAAATACGATAATTCTACCTTTCTCCATAAAAATTATTCATGATTATATATATATATACATATCTTGGAGGAGAAATATACATATTCTGATTCATCCACATTTTCAAAAACAAAGCTTGAAGTCTCCTTTTTTTACCTAAAATTAAAATTATACTTTTCATTAATATATAAAAAAATTATATTATGTATATGTATTATAATTCTTTAAAAATAGGCTAAAACAACCATCAAGAGAAAATCAAAATTCATGATATGTAGAGAAGTTTTTTGGTGTCCGAAATATATCACTAACATGATATATAGATGTAAATATAAATAACAAATACAAAACATATATTCCTAATGACGTGAAGAATTTTATCTCAGGTAACAAAAAATAAAATCTTGTATTCAGTGAAGTTGTATATCCATTAGCATAATCTCTATGAAAGACTTTCGATAATATTCAGAGGTGTTTTCATCTATTTTCTCGAGGATATTTCAAGTGCCAAAAATATGTTTAGCGCATTTAACACATATCAATCATTTTTGTCCTCTTTTTATGAGGCACTACTATAATTGTGGGTGTGGATTGCTCATCAAATTCAACACCCTCCTCATTATTTTTGTCTCCCATTTGCTGAAATTCAATAATGGTTTCTTGCCAAGGTTCAGGAATGACAATTGAATGATTGTGTGCAACAAACGATTCATCTTGTGCTTGTATCTCCTCCTCATGCTCACTCCCAGATGTTTCACCTGATGATTTAGATTGTTGGGATTCCTATACACAACACAATTTAACTTGTTAATATAATATTATACCTCCAATTAAATTATTGCATATTTCATAAGATATTATAAACAACTAACCTCATATTCATAACCAGTAATTAATTTTTCCCTTCGATCTATCATGTGTTGTCGTAAACCTTGGGAACCGTGTAATAAAGCATATTTTAATTCTTCCTCTGAAGCTTCCTTGTGAAATTTGTGAACCTACATTAACAAATATAATCATATTTATAAGCTATAATGAATAATAAGATACAAATAACTCAATGCGACCATGCTTATTTTCCCTAAAATAGAAAATATAATAGATGAAAATAATCACTTACCATGCCACCACAAATGCTGTTATATCCACCAGAGCCTAATTTATGAGATCCAATACTTGACACCCTAGCTTGGGTTGCTTTCGTTGTATCTTGAAGTCGCCTTTTACCTCCTCTTCGTGCAGATGGCCTATAGTTTGGATTATTGTGCACCTTCCTTTTAAACTTGGCATCTTTCATAAGTTCATCCCATGTCACTTGGTCTGTGATCCAAGTTGGCCGTGGATACATCAAATTTTTTGTCAACTTTGACCTTAAATTGTCTCTTTTTGAGTGAATGTATTTATATGCAATATCTAGAATAATTTATTTATCAAAACCAGGATTTCCAAATTATATTACAACATCTTTAAATAGTTCTTATTTTTTAGCATTGGTTTTCTTCCTCCAATCCATTTGGATGGTATTGCCAAACAATTTCTCTGCACGAAGAAAAATAAAGTGATAAAATTTCAACCCCATTTCATCGTTCAAGACATTTATTTCTGCAGTTAGCAAGATTGTAACTTCTTTCATTCCTTTTATAGTCACCGATGATATTTTTGTAGATCTAGGGGTCGAGGTAGATTCCCTTATAGGTACATCAAGCACTTTCTCACTTATTTCTTGAATTTACAAAGAAATTGTGGAACTGTTAAAAATAAAACCAAAATATGAAACTACTTTCATTTCTAAATTAATTATCCTAAACGTAACAAATGAAATTACAAAAAATTAAAATAATTTTACCTGCTCATTTGAAGTAGGCACTGCACTCTTCAATAATAGAATTTCCCATAACTGAATTTGTTCAACCATTTCTTGTCTAATTGGGTTCAGTTAGAATTCTAATAGGGATACTAGGAACATCAATATTTGATGTAGAGGGCATGTTATGGGGTTCTAGTCTAGGTATCGAGGGAATAACATAACCCTCTATACCAATAGATTTTTTACTTGTTGGAGTCACCCTAGAAACATCCTGCGAGGCACAAATATAAATAATAAGATGGAATAAAATATGAATAAAGTTGAAATATGTAAACCAGGTTTGGTATTCTTAATGACATATGTAATCATGATTTTATATAATTTATGTAAAGAAGGAAAAATAAAATTATTTTTGTTATGTTTGAAGCATGGGTTTCATGCTCAAGGATAATATAGATGAATAATAAGAAAAAATTAAAAGATGAAAGACATTTTCAATGGTTGAATGCATCTTAGTAAGAAGGCATCATGGTAAGCATAAAAATTGAAGAAAGAGCTCATAGATGAAGTAAAAGTATACAAATAAATAACATAATCAAGTAAAAGTCACCTCCATTGTTATGCCCTAGATTTCTCAAAAAATAGCATAATCAAACTCACACAAAAAGATTGTTGAACCTTACATTTTGCATAACATTGGATGTATTAGGGGGCATAAACGATACATGCATGGAAACATTTGATGTATTTACCAGCAGAAATGAATCCTGCATGCCAACAAAATGCATGCTTAGAAAAAACACAAATATTAATAAATATATAAAGTGAAATAAGTTAATTCAATGCACAAAAATATTGATCAAGCTTTACCACTAGCATAAGCTTAGATGTATTGAAAGGTGTGATAGGGGTTGGAATGACTTTAGAAATTTCCTGCATTCCAAAAATATAAATTAGCATAATATAAAAAAGAACATAAGATAATTGAACCTATAAAATACGATATTCAAGCTTACCTCATGCACCATCATAGCAATGTCTTACCCTCGTGCATTTGTTAACATTTCCATAAAAGCAGTTAAGATCATTGAATCCCCCAGTTCAAAAGTAACATTCTTAAAAAAAAACATAATAACATAAAAATACGAAAATATTGATTTGAGAACATATGCTAGTGACATTAATAACAAAATTCAAATTCACTAGCACATGAAAAGTAACATAAAAAAATTTCAATATGTTTCAATACATAAAAAAAAACATAAACAATACTCAATATGCAAATTTTTTTTTAGGTTTATAGTATTATGTTTCTCTTGCCTAGGTGATGATGGCATAAAGTAAAGGTGTTCAAAAATTCAATTAAGAAATTGAAGTGTAGTAGATTAGGTGCCTCCACCAAATATATATGTGCTTTTTAATTAAAATCTCAAACATTCAAATTAATTAATGTCCATTACAATTAGAAACTCAATACTTAACTGTAGTGAATCCTTACAAATATCTTAAAATAAGCATAGTGATCAAATTTTTTTATCCTCACATGAAATTTCCTAATCTGATGGCATAAATACCCCATCATTAATGGACCCTAAATCGACAAATAAATTAATACCATCATTTTCATAGTCTTCACCACCTTCAACTATAGGTATATTAAAATCAATAAATTCATCATCTTCATGCACTTGATGTCCATGTGGTTGGTCACGTCCTTTAGGCACTTCAGTAAACTCATCATGATCTTCATCTTGGTCATATGAATCATTGACAATAACATCATATCCATCTTGGCCATCTATGTCTTCTGGGGGAACTTCTACATCTTCAAGTAAATCATGGTCCTCTACATCTGGAACAAATGTTACTCTTCGTCCCCTTGGATCATAATCAATCACAAATGACCAACCAGGTTGTTCTAAATTTGGAATGAGAAAAATTTGGTCACGTTGACTTGGAAACACATACGGTTCAGAAGTGGCTTCAAACCTAGATGTATTGATCATATGGAATCCATTATTATGGAGCAAGATAGTTTTTTCTTCTCCCACTTCGATAAGCTTGTACCATTCAACACAAAAAATAACTTTCTTGAAAGACATAAAATCAAGCTCTATAATATCCTCCAACACTCCATAGTAGCGAAGTGTGCTTGTGATTGGTTATCTATCATTTGCATGTGAAGGACATTCCACCTCAAATGATGCTAAAACTCCACAATCATAAGTTTGTCTCTTTTCATCAACTTTTCTGATGCGATAATGATGACCAAAATTCCACATTATTTTGTAATATCTTACCTAAATTAATAAAAATATTAACTAATTAGATTCAAGGATATAAAATTTAATAGACAATTTATTAAATATATGCAACATATTAATATATATCACGTCCCCATATATAGATCCTTTAATGAAATTCAATTTTTGTTGTGTCACTCTATCATTCCCTTTTGTTTCCTCATTTTGAATATTGGTCTTTAGCCATTTCCATGAGCATCTATCTAGCAACTTTATTTTATGGCTTGCAGGTAATCCTTGATTAGTGTTTTTAGCATGTCTATTATATATATTGGTCCATGCATTTTCATCTTCTAATTTCTTTTGTTCAACGTACTTCTCCATCCATTCCAACATAAAGTCAGAATTGTATGCAACATACAAATGTAATGCCTCCCACTCCTTAGCATCTACAATGAAAAATATATTTGTTCAATGAATTAATAATTATTTATAGCCATGTATTATAAAATTTAAGATAAAAATAACTACTACTAACATTTTGTTTACCTTTTCTCCTCTTTGAAGTCCCTTCACTCTCTAATTTTTCTCCTTCAAATGATTGAGATTGGTTATAATTCCATAATCGCGGAGCTTCAATATGAAATTGAGGTAAGTACTCACTCAAATGAACCATTTTCTGGAAAACCATGTACCCCTCAACTATGGACCCTTCTGGTCGAGCCTTTTTCCTCACAAATTGTTTTAAGACCTTCATATATCTCTCCACGAGCCACATTGTTCGAATCTGAATAGGACCACATTGTTCAATCTCTTCTACTAGGTGTACAAGGTAGTGCTCTTCAGAATTAAAGAAGCTTGGAGAGAAGCACATTTGAATATCACACATCAAAAGTGAAACATTCCTCTTCTAATACTTCAATTCATCCTGATGTATCTCTTTAGATGAGACCCACCTGCAAGTATTACCATGTATTATAATAAAGACTTGTGATTTATCGTAAACTAAAAGTAATAACTCATATAAAGGCATAACAAATGATGCACTTCAAATGATAAGATTCATGGAAGAGTATGCATGATGGATTGAAAATACCTCAGATAATTGCATAATTTGTAAATAGTCAAAGTGACATCATGGTGAAAAGTACTTGGTATTGCTGCAGGAAACACATACTCCATGACCATTAACAAATAACCATGTTAAAATATGCATGAGATGATATTATCACAATACTAGCATGACCATTAACAAATAACCATGTTCAAATCAGGGATAATTTTAAGAACCCCCCTAAATTTTTATATATAAAAAATAGGCGAATCCCCATGATACATAGGAAAAATGGAAGGCGATTTTATTAATAATATAATATGTATATATAATTTTTTGGCGAATCTCTCACGAGATTATATTATCCTGTAAAATCATGGCGAATCACTAGTACAAATGGCGAATCACTACTACAAAATGTTGAATCGTTGTCTAGTGGATTTCGGAGTGTTGGTTCCAATGAAGATATGGTAATTGAACCAGGAGTAGAAGGAAGAGAACCACCGAGACCAAGCATGGCACATGGTGACTCGTGAGGGAAGTAGTTCTCGTGTAGTTTGGAAAACACGTTCTTCTAGTTCTGCTAAGCGTAGTGTTGGTTGTCATGCTACTACTAGCACTGATATTGAGGTTGGAGAGGAGTTTGAGGAAAGGTAGCAGTGGTGGAGAATTACAAAGAGTACCCCATGATGGGCTCCATTTTTCCCTTTGGTATTTGTGCCTGCAAGACCTTCTGTCCATTGAACCAACAATTAGTCATTCAAACAACAATCAACTTGACTGAGTTGATTAGGTACGAGTCAACTTAGACTAATCTTCAAAACTATGCTTTGCACTATCCCATATTTATCACACTAATGCTACACAACATTGTGCATTTGCACCTAACTCTCAATCATTCTTTTCCAAGAAAAATCTATAATAAGAAAAATATTTTACTATATTCTAAAAGGTGAAGATGTCGAAATCATGCCACAAAGTGAAAGGAAATAAAATATCTTTCCTCAAAACACCAAATATATAAAGAAAACAATAATGATTATAATAATAGAATTGGATCTATCGATCTATCGATATATGCATGATATGAGAACCATAAGCATTCAAGAGACTAATTTCAAGCTCAACAAAATCCTCTAAACAAGCAACAAACAAACCACTAAAATTTTCAAAGATATCAAGGCTAGACATTAACACAATTTCATGTACTTGAATAAGCCCATTGTTGCTTAGCGCTAGACTTCTTAAATTAGTTCTTTATCATTTAATACTATGACACTATCTATGTGAAAAGAAATAGGTCCCAACTTCATCAAATCTGATTTCATTTCCAATCAAAGATCAAAACTAGCTTCGTTTCCAATACCAATATAAAATCACACATTTTCCAAATATCAATAATTATTTTCCAAGAAAATATAAAACTCAAAACTCAGCAAAATTCCCCAAACACAAGCAACATATATACCATTAAAATTTTCTAAGATGTCAAAGCTAGACATCAAGGTAGTTTCATGTACTTGAATGAGCCCATTGATGCTTTGCATTAGTGTTGTTAAATTAGTTATTTATCATTTAATACTAGTCAAACACTATCTATGTGAAAATAGGTCCCAAAATCATCAAATCCAGCTTCATTTTCTGTCACAAATAAGAAGCAAACAATGTAAGGATTAAATATGAAACATCAATCTTAAAATAACACACATGAAAGAAATGTAGCTGCAATGTTACAATGAAAAATACAAAATATAGAACCCATTTTTACCTGAATTTGACATGTAGTAATCTTGCATGATCAACGGAACATGTATACCAAAATAAGAGTCCTAGGGTATTTCAATTTCCCAATTCTCATCTTGGTCATCATTTTCTACATTGTGAACATGATCTTCTCCAGATGTACTATCATTATGAGCCTCCAAAACATTATGCTCTGTATCAAGTTCATTAGATAAATTTGTTATATTGTTTTCTCCCCTTCTATCACAATCTGATCGCCAAAGCGCTAGTGCTCTTTCATATGGAAAATTGTCAACGTCATACTTTGTTACATATAATCTTAAACATGTATCCACATGTTTATCAAGCTTGTTCCTCAACTTTGACTTCAAAAATGATAGTGAACTAAACATTCTCTCATCCTCCACTGATCCCAAAATCATAGTTTGACACAAATCTGCTAATTTAAAATATTCTGATATGTTTTCTTGCAGGTATTGGCTAGCACTTAAGGTATTCCATAATCTTGTTATAGCACCGTTTTCATTAGGATTCTCCAAAAAAGGATATTGCTTCCACATTGTTTCAGCAAAGCGTCCACCTTGTTGATACAATTTTGATGAATCTAAAATACCTTCAATCTGTTCTCCATGTATCGAGAATTTCTTGCAAAAGTGGTCTACTAAACATTTTAATCTCTTTTGAAAATCGGCTTTTAAATTTCTTGAACATTGACAATTGTTCCAATATTGAGGGTATAACACACACATGGCCTCCAACAATTCATCTCGAGGAAATCGTTCTCTTATCTCTGATGATAGTGATCTTGCAATTTCTATCAAATTTTGTCTCACTGAGATAACAATATCATCAAATTGGTCTCTTGACACGGGGCAATCTTTGGTGATTCGTCCTGTATTACTAATATAATGAAAGGGGACCATATACCCATGCACTGTGATACATAGTATCCCTTTTTCATCAAACGTCAAAATTTTTTCAGTATTTTCTATATTGATGATCTTAGTCCAACTTGTAAACTCTGGACCAGTAAAAGAGTCCGGCATCATATACAAATTATCCAATGCAAGGCATGCTGACTTTCTCGCATTTGTGTATTTGGCAATATACATTGTGCGATTCTGAGACATTTTCACGAGGACATTCATTTCATGTAGCATAGGAAGAATTCCAGCCAATGTCAATAATGTTTCTATATCAGTTAGTCGAAAAAGAAGATCTTGAGCTTTGTCTACTTTGTAGCGATTTGCATACATCAACCCTACCAAAGATTTGAACTCACTAAATAGTCTTTGAGCTGGTCCATTTAATGAGATCCATCTTGTATCAACATCTTTCAGTAGTTTTTTTCCATCCGTAACACCATATGCAAATTGTTGAAACTCTAAATATCGTTTGGGACTACGAGAAAAGTATGCATGAGTCTCACGTACAAGATCTTCAACTTTTTAAACTAATGGAAACTTGCTTACTATTTTAAATGCAAGATTCATCCTATAAGCCATACAATGAATATTAATCATATATGGCGAAGCTGATAGTTGTAGTCGAACACAAAGACCATTCCTTTGTCCTTGCATTACCGATGCTCCATCTGCTCCAACACATACCAACTTTTTTGCAATCGTTAAATGATCCATACCACTTTCCTTCAAAGTATTAAGAACAAGTTCATAAATATTTTCAGTTGTAGAAGTCTCTCTCATATTTTTAATCCCAAGTAGATAGGAATGCCTAATATGGTCATTAACCATATAAATGCTCATGCAAATCCATGAAGTATTATCAATAGTTGTAACCTCATCCAAAGACAATGCCAAAAACCTAGCATTTTCAATCTCCTGTTTCAAATCATCAATTTCTACTTGAGCTAGATATCTTGCCCATTCCCAACCACTAGTTATGGACCAATGAGAAGATGGAAAGTTTGGCACGTGAAGAAAAGATAGAAATTTCATCTGATCTGGATAATCTGTCATAGGACGACCTTTACTTAAGACGTGAAATACAGTGCTCAATTGTATTGTCTTGGATAACAAACTTCTTTCCATCGTCTTTTCAAATTGAGATATGATGGTTCCTCCACTTGCCTCAAGTTTCTTCTTATTTATTAAATATTTTTTGTATTCTTCCACACATTGGCTATGTCGGCATTCCTCCAAAGATTTCCATCCGACAATAGATTTCTCTTTACCATTTACAATTTTCTTTTCATAAACCTTTCCTGCATGCTTTTGTACTATATCTAGCTTCATCTGAAATTTCACTACCTTGCAACTTTTCCAACTACACGCAAGACATTTAACTTCTCGTAAATCCTCATTTGTAGAAGGTATTTCTTCAATAAATGGAAAACTTGAGAGCCAATCATCTTGGAATTTTCTCCCTATGGTCCACCGGCCTTTTTTCCTTTTCCGTGAATGGTTTGTGTCACCTTCCAAGGAAATATCTTTAACATTTTCATCATTAATTTCTGTTGAAACTGCATTTATCTCACCCTGATCACTTGCGGAACCTATTATTTCATCCATCATATGGATATCAGATACATTTTCACAAGAGTTAACATCTCTCTTAGTAATAGATTGTTTAAAGGAGCTTGAAGCATGAAGAGAATGTGTATTCTTGGATTGAGACTTTTTAAAGTATGATAATACATCAATTTGCCTTGATAGTTTCTTCCCAGGATTAGATTTTGACATCTCACTGAATATTCCAGAACTAAAATTTCAAATCGATCTAGAAACCTGCATCAATAGTTTCCAAGAGTTGAGAATTACTAGATTTGTAAGTAGCTTTCAAAGTAAAATAAGTGTAATGTTCACAAAAACCATTATGCAATTTTTTATTAAAATGTTGTGCCAAGGCCCAAGCCCAAAAGCAAAAATAAATCATTATACACAAAACAATAACATCATGAGTCATCATCTATAAAACAAAGAACATCATTCAAATATAAAATATAAAAAAAAATTCCACTAAATTAAATCATATCTCCAAATCACTTAATGAACACTTGAAAGCTTTAAACAAAACAACAAAATATTACAATAACTTTAATCATCCTTTCCAAAACACCTCTCCCTTAAGTTGTAAATAATTGGTTATAAGAAGTTGAAACATATCCTCTATCATTTTCCATGATAAAAGTGAGGAAGGAAACTAGTCAGTTACTAGTGATTCTTTTACTTATCAATGGAAAGAAATCCCTTAAGACATTGTCCTCCTGTTGACCATAATTTCTTTTCCATAGTGAAACACGTCCAGTATGGCCATGAAATAACCTAAAAAGACTCAAATGCTTTCCATGATTTGTAAACACACGGGTGCCATGTAAAGTTTCAGGCCCAAAAAAGCACGTTTGGGATCCTATAAAGCAAAATTAATTATTGTATCAAACATTTAAAACTACTAATTAGCACTTAGTGTTTGTTATTTAACCAAGTTCCATTGAAATAATAGTCATGGGATGTTACCAAAGAGTTAACCAATAGATAAATGCACACCACAAATCATACATTCACTGGAACTTCCCCTCCCATGAATGACCATCTAAGGGAAAGGGGCAAAAAAGAAGAAAAGAAGTCAACGAATCACCACAATCAACCAATGATTCTTAGTGTCAAATCATTGGAAACTGCAAATCAAGTGCAAATTTAACCCATGCATCCATGGGTTGACAAAAAGAGTTTATAGCAGCCACAAGCTAATCATTCTACGAGTCTACCCAAATCTGACACAAACTCCTAAAACTTGTTGATTAGAAATTCCCCAAGAAATTTCACTTGGTTCATGAGAGAATGAAAGACAAGTGAAAATAAACTTCCATGAAAGACGAGTGCAAATATCCTTCCATGAATGGATATCACTCTCCAAAATCATTTTGGGCATATTCCAATATGTAGGAGCCAGGGAAACATGGTGCATAACAGCAGTCTATTGTGCCTGAATTTAAACTGCATCAAGGGAACATTTGCACTCTTCACACATTAAACATTGAAGACAATTAATTAATGCCTGACATGACCATAGCAACAAAAGCATCAAGCAGAGACTATAACAAGATTATGTGAAAGTGAGAAAGAACACCCATCATGAAGCATCAAGTAATATCATCCACAACATCAACATCACTGTTGGGCAGATTTTGATCGCCTTCGGCTACTAGAAGTAACTTCTAGTGGTAAAGGTGGTTTTAAAGCTAATCTACGCGAACGACGGGGGGTAGGATTATGTTCTTCCATGATTGCTGATTAATTTTAACCAAAAATAAATAAACAAAAAGAGGGTAATGCTAGGCAAAAGGGTTTACCAGTAAACTGTGAACTGCAGAATACCTCTTGGCAAGCCAAGAAGTACAGGCAGGCAATCTCCCCGAATGCTCTGTTCGGTGTATCACAATTTAAAGGCGGCCGACTCGGTTCACTATGGATGGATAGCACCTAAAAGTTGTCCTCCCAAATATACCCGAAGGTACGTGGAGGCCCAAGTCCGTAATAGCGTTGTCTAATGCGAAACCGCACAGTGAGAGCACCACCTATATACTTATCGTACTGTAACGCCGCCCCAAGGGACGTGCTACGATATACTTACGTACGTGGGGTGAGATATCACACTCGGAATGTATCGCAGACAAGTTAACGACAGCTGTTATGTTTTACGACGCCGGAACACGTCTCTAGCCTAGACCTTCTAAATGTTATTGTTATGGTTCCAATGCATTTTTAGATAAATTGAGATTAATTTTATGTTGATCTTGCTTAACAATTTTCCTTTCAATGGTACCGCGATGATGTATGTTGAAATTCCTAAATGCAAACTAAGAATGATAAGCAAACTTTTCACTTTTAGTTTTTCAATGAAAGACCTAGCTACAAAGGGAAGAGAGCAAATAATTTTGTGAGCAAGCAAATCAATGAACAAAAGAAAACATTGAGCACAAAACTAAATGCAGATTTTCTAATGTTCTTTTTTTGTAAAAAAAACACAATCCTACATGCAAATGCAAGTTTTTCTTTTCAGTTCCTTTAATGTTATGAATGCAAAAAAGAAACTAAGTGCATCAAACAAATGCTTTTTACTTTTTGAGAAATGAAGAATATGAACGACAATTGTATAATTGCCATCATTGCCAGCGTATACATGCCATTTACAAAATGTCAAGGAACTAGATTAAGAAGAGATATCTCAAAGATCGAATTAAAAAGGAAAATAAAACAATCATCATGATACAAGAAACAAAAATATCAGATGTCTTAAATATCAGATTTTCTCTAACTCACAACAATTTGCTTTCTGTCTGCTCAATATTAGTTCTTATTTTTCTGTTATCCATTCTCATTTATTTAAAATTCTCATAAAATTTACATAAAAGGTCCTACAATTCCCTAATTTATTCTTCATTTTGAGGTTTTATTTGAATTCATCACATTTACTTTTCATTTATAAGGTCTACTTCCTTTTCTTCATAATTGAATATTTCTCTGAGGAACATGTCCAAAGAAATTATAGCTTATTTTTCCAACGAATTTCCATAATCAGAATCAAGCTTAAAAAAACATCTATGAACCAAGTTCACTTATGAGAATTAACTACATTCTATTTTTTAATAAGAAAAAGGAGTCTTGTATCAAGATAAGACAATCTCTCCATGCAAGGAACAATTTCCAAAGTATAATATTAAATGAATTCCTCAATGTAAGCTATTAACTTCTCTATGGTAGTATCAAACTGGTGTTTCAAGTCAGGATGAAATCATGAGGGGGCTTTCATTGATATTTACTTTTCTTAAAGATATTTTCTAAAGGAATCTACCTCCAAATGTAAGGAATCTCTGTCATTTGCATTTTGAGCGGCTTGAAAATCCATTTCATGTGGCCCAAACATATCCTACCACCTGGAATCCATAATGTTTTACCTACCACTCAACATCTAGATCCCAATTTTTTCTCTATGCCTTAATGCCTTCTCTAGAGAATGACCAATACAGTAAATTTTTGCACAACTCATCAACCCAACCTTCATTGTTTTCCTTGAGTTCTCTTACCTCTATCAAAACTTTTATAAGACTTTTGTTGCCTCATCAAGACATGCTGCATGCTCTGAAACAGATTGACTGTTCTTTCTACCATTTTCCACAAACAAATTACTTTAAATCTTCTCATCATCATGAACTTGAGGATTTGAATTATTGTTCCCATTGTTATTCTGCTCCACAATTGATACATATACACAACATCCGGCATGATGTCCTTTCCGATGGTTTCCTGCCACATGATGCCACTCTGCATGTTTCAGTAGACCACCAAATTTTCCCCCTTTGAATTCAACCTGAGTGGTCTCTTCATTTTCTGTCTGTGTCTAAAAAGAATCAAACCCTCAAGCTCTTTCCCCAAATTACCCTGGATCTGTTTATTAATAAACAAAGATGTTGAAAAAGTGGCATCCATTATGTGCTTTATAATTAAACTCCACGTGTAGGGATAGAAGGCCCTTGCAATAGCTTGCACTGGCTGTAACTATACAGGAGATAAGTGACATCCCATTTAAATATTAGTGGTGTATGAAATTGTGGCACTGGAATGAATATCAAATGTTCTATTTACTTATGCAAATTTTAGAATTGAAAAATAGCATCCATCTGTGGCTTTGGTCACTTGTGTTATAATCCGTAGCTTCCAAGTTTGAAGGCATCTAAAAAAAGACCTAAGTAGACTCCCGCTTTCTAGAAGTTTTCTGTAACTAGAGACTGTAGCTTGGCTATGGGTATGGGGTTTCTATACACAACAATGCCAATTCCCTAAATTGCAGCAAATACAATACCAGCTACTAAAACATCCCAATCACCTGTTTTCCCAATGATTGTAGCTAATGCATTTGCTGTATAAAGTTGGTGATGGAGTTCGAAACTTTGAACCGCAACTTCACAAAGTTAACTTTCTTCCTTTAAGTGCATTGTGGAAGGTCATGTGTGAAGCTGTGATGTATACTTTAACAACTTTCTTCCTACCACAATACAAATTGGTAGCTATAGCCTATGATAGATAAGAATCAAGATTACTCATTGATGGAGTTTGAAACTTTGAAACTTGAAGGATGAAACACAGTAAAAATGTACACCCCAGAAATTCAGTCACAGCCCAAATACTCAGCCTAGGTTGGGGATCATGGCCCAGAAACACACCCTACAAACAAAGCCAAAATGCAGCCCACAAATGCAACCCAGAAAAATAGAGAACTGTGGCCCAAAAGCACAATGATTCTTCTCTCCAGATGAATTTCAGATAATAGTTTTTAGAATCACATGTATTGGATGAATCTCAACCTTAGTAATGCACAATGGATTAGAGAAAACAATCTGTCCTTGGGATTTTTGATTTAGTGGGTATTTATAGGGTTTCATCCAATTTTAGGGTTTTTTTTAAATTTAGAACTTTTTTTTGCTTCAGCTGTACAATCAGGACTGTATGTGTACTGTATGGAAAATATTGTGTATCCATACTACAGACATACTTCCTTACAGGAAAGGCAGTACGACCAAATCTTGCTACTATTATCAGATGACCACGAACAAGGACATAAAATAGACAAGTTTAGTGCAATATTATTTTGAAAATAAGCATGTCTTCATTTTGGTGCTCTTGAGGGCAAAACTAAACTTGTTATACCAATCTAAATTATGTTATAAAGATATCTTTGGGTGCTAGAAATTATGGTAATTAAAAACAATTTACATCTGGATTATTGTCGTTTTGCTTCAATAATGGCATGAGCCAAGCCATCTATTATATCAATACCTTCCTTTCACTATAGTCCTATGAGATCCAAGGTGGTTGTTGACTTGGTGATTTTTCTCGCATATAAAGACATAATTTTAGCTGGACAAATGCTCTGGGAGCAAAGATAAGGATAAAGATTCATGAGGAACATTTCACCAAAGAGCATTTTCATTTCCACTGTTAATGAATCAATAAGTTTATTTTGCCACCCATCTTCTTTGGCTACTGCACCTATGATTGCCCTGTGAAATCTTTATCGCCATCTCCTAATGCCATTCAAAATGCTTGATTTTATATGAATTTGTTTAATTAAACTTAACCTATAAAATTTTTTAGTCCAACAAAGCCATGTTGTCAATGTGGGTGTCAACTCGAACCTTGAAGTAGGACAACCAAAAATCAAAATCTCATGTCATTAGAAACTTTTGCTAAAGACTTAGAAGGTCAACATGCATATCTTGTGGCTAGCATTCAAGACTATTTGAATGATTGTCATTCTTTTTTTGCTATTTTGTAAGAATTCATGTAATTCAGTTTGCAATATCAAAAGCATTTAAAAGCTAGTTTCATGCATTCTATTAGCTGAGGTCATACCCTGTTCTCTAGAGAAGTACACCTGTACATGAGCATATTCAATATTTTTATGCAAAAATGTAACTTACAAGCTACCGTAGCTTACCTAAAACCGTAGCTAGATTAATTAAGGGGAGGGTGTCACCTCCTGAAACCCCTGATCTTGTTCCTACATTGAAAAAGGTTTATACTAGGAAGGGAAAAAGAATTATGAAAGAGATAACCTTGTCTCCCCCCCAGGAACCAGAGCAAGCTAAAATTTCATACCCTCCAAAGAAAATTCCTGTAAGTGAGCCAATTTAGGTTGCAGAGTAAGGACCCAGTGAAATAGAGGAGCATAAAATTGGCATAGTGAAAAATAAGAATAAAAAGGAACCTACCATGGCTGAAATCTATGTGATTCAAAAGCCCCATACTAAACCCGTAAATAAACCCAGGCTCAAGTTTAAACTGAAGGAGAACCTTGCCCTATTAAACTAGGGTATTGAGTTAGATGATTCACCATTAAAGGATATGGTGATAAAACAAGGAAAATGATTCTAGTTCCAAGAAGCAAAAGTAAGTCTGACCAAAGGTTAGAAAGAATAAGAAGGTGAAAACAAATCCAACATATGAGGTGGGTTATTTACTAAGGGAAATAAAGCAACTCAAATAATATTTCTGAAACATGATGCTAGTTGTTTTGTCAGTGATCATTTTGACATTTTTTCATAGAGCATTGAAAATTATTTTGTGAGTGTTAGTTTGTTCTGTTGAGAGCTGAAAATTATTTTGTCAGCACTGGTTTTTCTCTGTTTTGGCAGCACAATACAGGATTGCTTCCTGATATATAATGCTAATTATTTTATCAACACCTGGATATTTTGCATAATTTTGGCAATGATAAAAATATCAGTTTTGTTGAAGTGATCTAGAGGATATGTTTACACATTTGATATTATTCTTGAGGATCATATCAAAGGTCTAGGGATATGTGCTATTTCGAGCATAGTTATGAATATTTGAGCAGGATTCTGAGGCACAAATTAGGGGATTACCAGGTTTTATGGCAGCATTTCAAATACATGTTTTCATTCCTCCTCTTCAACAGTCTACTGATTATAGCTCCACTTTTATTTGCAAGCATTTTATCATGTATAATGAAATCAAGAGACAACATATCAATTATTTTGTATATGCATATTATATTTAGCATAAGAGATAGGATATATTTTCTAAAAATAGTTTGCAATTAAATTCTCCCAGAATCGTGGATTCGGTTTGTAAGTAGTTCTCTATAAAGTTATTCTAAAAGACAGATTGAGGGATGGAATTTTTTGGAAAAAACCTTGTGTATCATTGTAGAATTTTAGATTAATATATTTTTCTGTAAAGAATCTTACATGCCCAGTTTGGAGAGATACATGTATGAATGATTTCCAGCCTATTTTCTATTTATTTAAATTTCTCATTAGTCACACTTTTTGAACATTTGTCTTCAACATTTGGATAAAGTTTGATGAATTAGAATTCATGTGGAATTGCTCAAATTCATGTTATTCATATGATTAATTATTTGTTTTTCATCATAAATATCACTGCAAATTTATTCATTACCAATTAAGGCTCGTTGAAGGGGTTCAAGCAACAGACCTGTATAACTCATTGCGAGATTTCGTTCTTGTACAAGTATTATGTCTAGTTTGAATCAATTGCTGACACAATTTACTCTCTAATTTATAAATGTGCCTTTGTTAGGTTGTAGGGATAGAAATGAGTGCCCCTGTTGTTGCAGATGCTCAAAGAAATGCAGAAATCAATGGCATAAAAAATTGCAAGTTTGTTTGTGCCAAGGTGATAAAAATAGGAAGTCCAGACAGCATCATGAATTCATTTGCATTTGGTTCTAAACATATACTGCTTGTCTGATTTGATTTTTGGTGGAGGCATTTTATTATTGCACTAATTAAGATGGGATTGTTATAGGCAGAAGATGTGATTGATTCATTGTTGAAGGAGTATCTCGAAATGCCAGCAGAGATGGCATCAGATATCTCAGATAATGCCACTGACAAGGATATTGACAATATATCCAAGAAAAGTGCCAGTGAATATGGCACGCAGGGTAATACTTCTTCAGTGTCTACAAATGACACAAAAATAAAAGGTGACACTATTGCCAAGGAAACTGAACATATTGGTAATATGAGCAGCAAGTCTCCAGGAATCGCCAGTGAGACAAATGAGCTTACTGAAAACAAGAAAGAAGAAAATATTTTGGAGGGGTTTAGAGAAGTAGTTGTTATAGTTGATCCTCCACGTTGTGGCCTCCACCCTGTTGTAAGCATGTATTGGATTTCAAATGCAATATGACGATTGTTTATGCCTTCACCAAGTAAATATAATATGACTCACATGAAATGAATTTCATAGTTTGGAGTAACTTGTCTGAAATTATTTGTTTAAACTTTACAGGTCATCATAGCTCTTAGAACTCACCCCTGCTTGCGTCGGGTAGTGTAAGCAATCAGAGTGCTTTCCTGTTGTTTTTCTTTGATGAAGTTCATAATCTCGATAGTGTTGTCTTGTGCATCAGACACAAAGAAGCAATGGGGTGGGAATTTAAGACACTCAGATTTGACTTCTTGTGTTGTTTGCAATGTGCAGTTATATCTCATGTAATCCAGAGACCTTAGTAGCTAATGCAATCGAACTTTGTACACCATCAACTGGTAAAGTGGAGAAAGTAAAGGGGAAGAGAGGTGGATACAGACACATGGGCAATGCAGGTCATGCTAGGTAGCGTGCCAAATCCATGCCAGTTTCGGAACCATTTTGCCCAGTCAAGGCAATGGCTGTAGATTTGTTTCCTCATACGTCACACTGCGAGATGGTGATGTTGTTGGAAAGATAGGATTTGGCTTTTGAGGACATTTCTTCATTGCATTTTTAGCCATAGCCAACTGCTCTAAATCTCTTATGGGAGAATATGTTAGTCTTGTGCAATGCGAGTGAGCCTTAAGTTATGCAAATGTGGCGCTCTTGAAGTGCATTTTTAGATTTTGCTAGTGTGGCAAAGTCAGGAACGCACCTGAATTAGATTTTGTTGTGAGCTGCCATCTTTCTCGTATGTTGTTTTTGAGGAATCAATTAAATTTAGTTAGAAAATAGGTTTTCTAATCTCAGTCATCTTTTATTCTTCGACAAGCTCTTTTGTGAGGATAGCCATTTGCATTGGCTGTTAATGATGATACACAGAGTAGGTCACCAAGCTTTACTACCCTATGCTGAACAGCTATCACTGGACCCTGCAACTAAAAACCTTAGAGTTCTAAACCTCTTTTTATGCATAGAGGTAAGTGTCTCTACTCAGCTACAAAAGATTAAAATTTGAAAGCATTGGACCATGCTACTACTCAAATGTTGAGGTGGATATTATAAGAGGTTAGCATTTCTACTCGGCTACAGAAGATTAAAATTTGAGGGACCAAGTCAATGTCAAAGATAGATACACAACTATATTATGATGTGAGTCAAATATATTACATTAGAACATTTCAATGCTGTAAAATGTTGAAGAAAGACTAAATATGTAATTGCTTATCTTCGCATATTCAAATTCTACATTGCTTTTGGTAAGGACAGTTGAAAGGAGTGTCAGCGATATTAGGGATAAATTATGAAACTGAGAACCCTCTTGATGCATTTTAGCTCATTAGATATGGTGTGATTTCAACTTTTAGATTGCTTTTCGAATAGGTCAGATGAATCTAGTATTGCTGATGTTGGATAAATAATGAAACCATAGAACCACTGTACCATTCTGCTCATTAGATATGGTGATGAGTAGGTAATAGGATGTTATTATGACTTTAGCCCTCTATGCATACTCAGTTGTTCAACATACTTGGTAACAACATCCTCTGCAAGCAACTCACATGATTCCCAAAAGATTATCATAAATCAGACTCCTAGTGGATCAACCATGGTGTGGAGAGGCTCCTGGACTTAAAGCACCACCAAACCCCATGGGGTTATGGTGTGTCGGGGTCTTACTACCACCCTCAATCCCGGTGATCACAATCACACTGAGAATGACATCTCCCTCTTTAAGGATCTTGCTATCACTTGAGAATGGATTGATCACAACCACTTTCAACAGTTGTGTCCTGCAATGGCTCCAAAAAAAAACTGCAAGGAGCTAGACAGAATTTGAGTGTAACTACCCCTCCCATCCCATTGTCCACTCATAGTAGGTTAAATCAATCAATATTCTGTTTATTTGAGTACATAATTCAAATAACTAGTTGTAGCACAACAATGAGAACATATTCTGCTGATCCAAGAATATTTCCTCATAAGCTAGCCAGCCCCATCAACGGGAAGTCAACTTTCTTTGTATTTTTTCTAATTTAACATCTTCTCTCGATTTAGCTCTTGGCATATATCCCTTCTAAATTCCAAGGGTGAATTGGGTTTGATAATGAATATGCAAGTGTTGATAACAAGGTAAATGAAAGTTATTGTTCTTTTTCTTTTGCCTTTTAACTCAAGCTAACTTTGTAGGTCAAGGTCAAACCCCTTCCTCAAGACTTCGCGAAGAGTCCTTCCCTTGATCGCATTTCCTTGTCTTTCTGTCAGTGTTTTAGCTTGAAATATATTAGTCCTTTCAAAATACTAATTTATATACAACATCATCATAAATGAATATAGCATAATAACATGAATATCAATTTATATACAACAATATCATCATAAATGAATAGCATAATAACATGAAGTACACATCAATATATTCATTCAGATCAATATCTTCCACATCATCAAATCATTAATATTAACTTGACAATCAATATCAACTTGTGTGTCTTTAGCATAATAATGTTTAGAGCATAATAACTTGTGTGCCATCATCCATTTCTACATAATATTGCAATCTTGCCGTCTGATCTCATTTCCCTTGTGGTAACTTGTTGATGACTATAAAGGTATGACAGAGGCTTGCTCTTCAATGAATTTTATGGTTTCCTATGATCCAATGATCGGAGAAGACACGGCTAGAAACACACAGAAATTAACCATGGCATTACACAATCCAGATGTTTCTAGAGATCACAGTGTAGGAGTTTGTGTGGGAAAGCCAGCCCCTCATGTGGAAATTCAGATTGAACCAAGCAATTATAGTATCAAAGCTTGTTTCCCCAGTAATGTAACAAAATTCACACAACTCTGTTAGGTGTAATTGCTTATTCTGAATAGAACCTGGGAGCATTTTATTTTTCGAGGAGGTTTCATTGAGATTGTAAACCATAAGGCTAAAACCAACAAAAAAAGGAGACATAAGGGTGCTATGAAAAATGTTAAAACCTAAGGGGAATCCTCCTCCATTCAAACCAAAATTAAGGGGAGGGTGTCACCTCCTGAAACCCCTGATCTTGTTCCTACATTGAAAAAGGTTTATACTAGGAAGGGAAAAAGAATTATGAAAGAGATAACCTTGTCTCCTCCCCAGGAACCAGAGCAAGCTAAAATTTCATACCCTCCAAAGAAAATTCTTGTAAGTGAGCCAATTTAGGTTGCAGAGTAAGGACCCAGTGAAATAGAGGAGCATAAAATTGGCATAGTGAAAAATAAGAATAAAAAGGAACCTACCATGGCTGAAATCTATGTGATTCAAAAGCCCCATACTAAACCCGTAAATAAACCCAGGCTCAAGTTTAAACTGAAGGAGAACCTTGCCCTATTAAACTAGGGTATTGAGTTAGATGATTCACCATTAAAGGATATGGTGATAAAACAAGGAAAATGATTCTAGTTCCAAGAAGCAAAAGTAAGGCCCCAAGACCAAGGTTAGAAAGAATAAGAAGGTGAAAACAAATCCAACATATGAGGTGGATTATTTACTAAGGGAAATAAAGCAACTCAAATAATATTTCTGAAACATGATGCTAGTTGTTTTGTCAGTGATCATTTTGACATTTCTTCATAGAGCATTGAAAATTATTTTGTGAGCGTTAGTTTGTTCTGTTGAGAGCTGACAATTATTTTGTCAGCACTAGTTTTTCTCTGTTTTGGCAGCACACTACAGGATTGCTTCCTGATATATAATGCTAATTATTTTATCAACACCTGGATATTTTGCATAATTTTTGCAATGATAAAAATATCAGTTTTGTTGAAGTGATCTAGAGGATATGTTTACACATTTGATATTATTCTTGAGGATCATATCAAAGGTCTAGGGATATGTGCTATTTCGAGCATAGTTATGAATATTTGAGCAGGATTCTGAGGCACAAAATAGGGGATTACCAGGTTTTATGGCAGCATTTCAAATACATGTTTTCATTCCTCCTCTTCAACAGTCTACTGATTATAGCTCCACTTCTATTTGCAAGCATTTTATCATGTATAATGAAATCAAGAGACAACATATCAATTATTTTTTATATGCATATTAGATTTAGCATAAGAGATAGGATATATTTTCTAAAAATAGTTTGCAATTAAATTCTCCTAGAATCGTGGATTCGGTTTGTAAGTAGTTCTCTATAAAGTTATTCTAAAAGACAGAATGAGGGTTGGAATTTTTTGGAAAAAACCTTGTGTATCATTGTAGAATTTTAGATTAATATATTTTTCTATAAAGAATCTTACATGCCCAAATTTCTGAGAGAGATATGTATGAATGATTTCAAACTTATTTTCTATTTATTTAAATTTCTCATTAGTCACACTTTTTGAACATTTTGTCTTCAACATTTGGATAAAGTTTGATGAATTAGAATTCATGTGGAATTGCTCAAATTCATGTTATTCATATGATTAATTATTTGTTTTTCATCATAAATATCACTGCAAATTTATTCATTACCAATTAAGGCTCGTTGAAGGGGTTCAAGCAACAGACCTGTATAACTCATTGCGAGATTTCGTTCTTGTACAAGTATTATGTCTAGTTTGAATCAATTGCTGACACAATTTACTCTCTAATTTATAAATGTGCCTCTGTTAGGATGTAGGGATAGAAATGAGTGCCCCTGCTGTTGCAGATGCTCAAAGAAATGCAGAAATCAATGGCATAAAAAATTGCAAGTCTGTTTGTGCCAAGGTGATAAAACTAGGAAGTCCAGACAGCATCATGAATTCATTTGCATTTGGTTCTAAACATATACTGCTTGTCTGATTTGATTTTTGGTGGAAGCATTTTATTATTGCACTAATTAAGATGGGATTGTTATAGGCAGAAGATGTGATTGATTCATTGTTGAAGGAGTATCTCGAATTGCCAGCAGAGATGGCATCAGATATCTCAGATAATGCCACTGACAAGGATATTGACAATATATCCAAGAAAAGTGCCAGTGAATATGGCACGTGGGGTAATACTTCTTCAGTGTCTACAAATGACACAAAAATAAAAGGTGACACTATTGCCAAGGAAACTGAACATATTGGTAATATGAGCAGCAAGTCTCCAAGAATCGCCACTGAGACAAATGAGCTTACTGAAAACAAGAAAGAAGAAAATATTTTGGAGCGGTTTAGAGAAGTAGTTGTTATAGTTGATCTTCCACGTTGTGGCCTCCACCCTGTTGTAAGCATGTATTGGATTTCAAATGCAATATGACGATTGTTTATGCCTTCACCAAGTAAATATAATATGACTCACATGAAATGAATTTCATAGTTTGGAGTAACTTGTCTGAAATTATTTGTTTAAACTTTACAGGTCATCAAGGCTCTTAGAACTCACCCCTGCTTGCGTCGGGTAGTGTAAGCAATCAGAGTGCTTTCCTGTTGTTTTTATTTGATGAAGTTCATAATATCGATAGTGTTGTCTTGTGCATCAGACACAAAGAAGCAATGGGGTGGGAATTTAAGACACTCAGATTTAACTTCTTGTGTTGTTTGCAATGTGCAGTTATATCTCATGTAATCCAGAGACCTTAGTAGCTAATGCAATCAAACTTTGTACACCATCAACTGGTAAAGTGGAGAAAGTAAAGGGGAAGAGAGGTGGATAGTAGCTAATGCAATCGAACTTTGTACACCATCAACTCAGAAAACGTTATGTTATTTACAGCTACTGTCGTGACAACACCAGGTTTCAGAAACTCCTCCAGAGAATCGTATTCAATGTACAAATAGAACTGAAGGTGCATACCCTTGAACAGACTGGCGAAAAGCGGCGTGCGCTTGAGGTCGAGCGAACTTGTAGATCCGGCGTGCGCTTGAGGTTGAGCGAACTTGTAAATCCGGCGTGCGCTTGAGGTCGAGCGCGGCTCTGGCACACTGTTATCTCCCACAAGAACACCAATACCATATTTTTCGAACTGCATATCTCTGCTATATACCAACTGGAAGGGCCCTAACAACGAACGGACCAGAGAGGGTCGCCCTGGCTCAGCCAGTAAGAAGATCGGTGTCCAGCGGCCAGCCACCTCTCCTAACCATTGAAAAAATTGGGGCGAATCACTGTAACTCCCCATTTGAACCCTGTAAATCCAGGCGAATGCCATGGAAATTTGCTCCATAAGAAAACAATCGGGCGAATTCCATTTTTCCAGGGTTATGCGCCCCTTTTTTTGGTGGGCTAATACTTAATTATTAATTATTTTTAAAATATTTATTGGGCTAACTTTTTAAACTATAGAAAATGGGTTTTATGTAAAAAATTAGCCCCATTAAAATTGAAAACCCCTTAAAATTCGCCTTTGGGCTAAAATTCGCCCCTAAAATTATCCCTGGTTCAAATATGCATGAACTGCTATTATCACTAGGATATACAATTTTCTAATTAAGTTCCAACAAATCTAACATGTGACAATGTTACCTTTATCCAATTGTGCCAATAATGTGTTTTTAGGCTTGGGAACTCTGATCCATCTCTTGTGAATAAGTTTTTTATTGTCGCACCAAAGCCAACAGGAAATATTATGTTTTTCATAGTAGAAATGATGTTTTCTTTCTCATTTGATGTAAAATTCCATGGAGCATGAACATATGAGTTGTCTTCATGCAACCACATTTTTGGCATGATATTGGCAACTCGAAGGTCCTTTCTTAACTTTATTTGTGCTTCAAGGTTAGTTCCATTTATATGTTTCCACAAGCACTCTAACACATTTTTCTCGATGTGCATAGTATCCAATAGGTGGGCTATTGGAAATTTCTCTTAATATTCTAATTTGTAGAAAATAGAAAGTCTTTTCATTCGTAGGGGAAAACATGTCCCTTATTTTTGGTCATACATTGCTTTCCACCTATCATGGTTCATCTTTATTGGCTTCCTCATTTCAACTTCCTTTCCATTGAACTTATGTTTATCATGCACTAGATAACGATTATTTTGTGGTAAGAATTGTCTATACTCATAATATACAGTTTTATTGAGATCCTTTGAATGCTTATGGAACAATTTTGGCCCACATGATGGACAACCTTGTTTCCCCTTTTTTTTTTAGCCCTAAAATAAGATTGTAAGCCAAATTAAGTAAATACTAAAATTAAGACAATAATTATAAATGTAATATATAATACATTACAACAACAAATATTACCACAAAAAATAGAGAGCCTCGGGGCATCATGAATGGTCCAGATAAGAATCACATGAAAGAGGAAGTTTCTATCATTGACAGGTCTTGATACATCATATATATTTACACCATCCCATAATTCACAAAGCTCGTCAATGAGGGGCTCCATGTATACATCCATATCCTTTACCTGATACTTTCTTAAGTAAACAAAGTGTTATTTATTAGGATTAACTGAATTTAAATATTTTTATATAAAATTCAAGAGAGAATTTCATTCATATGTTCTAGTACCTGTTATGATGAGAGTTAAAATTGCATGTTCCTTTTTCATTGCCATCCAAGGGGGAAGATTATTGTTTATAATTAACACTGCCCAAACAAAATACATTGTTCTAAGATCTCCAAAAGGATTGACACCATCCATTGCTAGAGAAATTCTTGCATTCCTTGGCTCATTTCTTAAATGTGGCCATTTTTCCTCAATATCTTTCCAATATTTACTATCTGCAACCATACACATGACACCATCTTGGCTTCTCCCTTCTGCATGATAATCCATATATTTTTCCAACTCCTTGCACTTGAACATTCTCACAAACCTCGGCTTTAGTGGAATGTGTCATAGTACTTTATAAGGAACCTTCTTGGACACTTGATCTTGACGATATCTATTTGTGTGACACACTGGGCATTGTTGTAAATTTGCATTCTCTCCATAGTACAATATATGGTCATTTGGACATGCATCATATGTCTTGTACTGCATTCCAATGTCTTTCATTATTGAAGATACTTCTCTATGAGAATGAGGCAACGTATTTTCCTTTGGAAGTATTTTGTTTTCCAAAAGTCTGCATAGTACAAATAATTATTTTTATAAGTATACACAATATTCAAAACTTTTAAGACATCTAGAGCATTAATTTATAGGAATATCAAAACCAAACTTAATATATCAGTAAAGCATGTGTTTTTAAATCCATGTGTAACCTTCAAGTTCAAAAACAACATAAGTGTCTCCAATATATAAGATTCAATATTTGCAAAAAGAAGCATCCTAGCCAATTGAGCGAGGGGTGAATCAATAACTTCTTCAAAAGATGTGTAGAAGTCTTGGATAAATTCATTGACACCAGCCTCATTTATCTGTGAAGTGGTTTCATCCATAAATGTGTTTTTTCCTTCATCTTGAGAGTGGCTACTATCAATATAATCCATAGGTTCTTCAGGAATAGGGAACCAGAAGTGAATTTTCATTAAAAAAAATCAATTAAATGATCAATAATAGTGTATTAAATAATTTTCATATTTATTTATTATAAGAAAAAAAAATTGTTAATTATAATATACCTCTTCTATATAAACTCCATGGTCCAATCTATGGATACCAACTAGCCTTCGCTTTTTTATTTTCCTATTTTGGCACATTTTGCAACTACAATATATCATTTCATTTAAGTATTCATCTATCCCTGGAACAGGTCTTGTTGCCCAGTCATCTGAATATTCAGATGATGATGTGTTATTTTCCTAAATGCACCATGTACTATGCTCGATAAGACTGCAAATTTTAACTTGATTATTAATTCTTTTTTTGAGATAACATGACCAATGAATAAACCTAGTGAGTGAATCTATGAATATATAACTTTTTAGTGTTGAGTGAGCACTGAAAAGCTGTCCAACACTTTGAGGAAAGTCTCTCAAAGTGTTCCAACAAGCCTCTAACTGGTCACAAACAGATTTTTGAAGTATCGTTTTAGAGTTATTTCTAAAAATAAAACCAGTCTCTAACTAAATCAACAACATAAATACTACAAATACCAAAAACACAATAAATACCTGGTTTGCCATTTGTATATATTCAAAGAAATTAATGTAACGAAAATCTGCAAAGAAAAATGTGTGGACGTTAGCTAGGATCATTACATAAATAACCGTTGAAATATATGACAACGTGTATACAAAAAAAGCTTTTACTATTTTGTTTCTGATTGTAAATTCAAAAAATGCAGGCAAAAAATGAATAATAAGTGCTCTTAAATGGGAAATGGGACTCATGATGAGAGCTAAGGCATTTCTAAGTCACCTCATTAGGCTTATACAAATCAGATTACTGTAGTTACATTCTGATTTGATGGCCTAATATTCATAGAGAGCCACATAAAGTTTTCCAACAACCAAAAATGAAATGTTATTTTCTTTTGAGATGAAGGATCTAGGTGAGTTGCATTATTAAAATAACATTCTAATGACTAGAGACATGCATAATTATAATTATCAAAGCATTGTCTTCAAACAATTTTGAATGAAGGACAACAAGCCTATATCAATTTTTCTCCACCAAAACTGAAAATTATCAAACAAAAAATAGCTATAATGAGCTTGATTGGGTTATAGACATAGATGGAAGAAAATTGATGACAAATTATGTCTTTAATCTATGTGGGGGGAAATCGATTGATGTAGAAGACAATACTTTGTTGCTTGACCAAGTCTAGATGGCTCACGATCTGACTTGTTTGTCATAGAAGTGGCACATTGATTTGTTGGTCATAGAAGTGGCATATTGATAGTGGTTACTTGGATGGATGAGATCGTTTCTAGAAGAGTACTCCTCTTGGATTGTGATGAGCATAGAAAATCACTAGACCACTATAATGAGAGAATACTAGAGCCCATCAACCAATGAATATCACAGGACTTCCCCAAATAAAACCCAAACTCATTGGAGGAAGAAAATACTACCAACAGAATTGAAAGACATGCACATACAAATAAAAAACTATAAAAAACTTACCCCAGTCAATGAAAATGCCCGAAGGGCAGGATTATTTGAGGGAAACATTATTATTTATAAGTATTGCCTTCTCCGAAAGCCCAAGGAAATCTAGAAAACATACAGAATAATTACTTATTGTATTTGTAAGGCATTCATCGAAAGAAATAATAAATGATATCAATTGCATGCCATATCCATACAAGGGTTATTTGCAGTCATAATTATATGATTTTGTGCAACTTTAATGGCCATACTACTCACAATATTCTTCTTGCTACCTCAATTGACCTCAAAATGAAATGAAGATGATAATGTACCATCAAGGAATATCGGGAGCAAATCCTATGTTTTTGCCAAAAAAAACTTGGAGCCTCGCTTCTTCCCATAATAAGGTGTTTGCCTATATCAATTCGTCTCCACCAAATCCCTTTAAGTAGCTTCTGGTTTCTTTATAGAAATTTTATTTCCAGTAGTCTGGAAATACTAGAATAAATCCCATGAAAACAATCGCTTTGGTTAGCACTTGTTTTAGTGTTAAGCCATTTCTCAAAGTTTATAGGCTGATGCAATGCTAATATTTAAAATCACATACTGTGGTACATGCCTACTTGTATCGGGAATTTGAGGTATGGACAAATGAAATTTTTCCCTGGCTTAGTGATCTGAGTTGTTGCATGCCACCATCATGTCTAGCATGGCTATCATCAAAGGCGAAAATTTGTGCTTGATGTTCCCATGAAATCCACTTGATAGATATGGTATGGATGAGTTATCGTACGTTATTAGTTCAACTGTTATGGAATCAAGGACTGTACTGACATGCCAATCCCTATCGGTGTAAAAGCAAAGCCCAAACCAACTAATTCTATCAACAAAAAAATGATAACTCTATGACAACATGTTCATTTCTAGTACAGGGAATCTTCTACTCAAAATAACAATATATTTACTGATAACAGCTGTAGATTGACCTATAACAGCAATATTTTTTACTATGAAAAACAATAATTTAGAGCACTGATCTAGTTTTATGTTAAACTAAAACTATCATAACAATAACAAGCATTGCAACAGCAATTATAGAAACTGCGAAGCATGGTAGTGAACAATATTGTAGAAATCTTCAAAAAACATTGTTGATAAAATATACTCTTTAACTGTACATAAGACAGGAACACTTTCGTAAGAATGTACGGTCACAAGTTCATGCCCAAGATGTCTCTCACATATTCCCATACAAGCATTCACCTAGATATCCCTACTCTAAAGCCTGTGAGCCTTTTTATAACGAAAAATCTCACTTTTGCTTCATTATCTTTCTCAGCTAGACCAATTGAAAAAAAATGTAAAGGAGGCCTTGGCAGCAAACAGTCCCTTGTCAGAGTTGGACAGGTGAAACTTAACAAAGCACAAAGAAAACAGAGGCCATTCACAAAGGCCATTAAAAAAATAGAGGCCATTAACAAAGGGCATTAAAAAAATCATATTGTAAGAATAAAAGGAAAATTCATTGGCCGAAGCCGACAATGCTCACACCGCTGCTGCCTTGACACTGGATACGTTGTTTGTGGAGGATAACAAAGGATTCTCGGCAGGATTCATGACGGGTGGTGTCATGAATCTGTCATGATGATGGAAGATTCCTAATGAATGTAAAAGCTTAATGTGTATATGAAAAATGTATATTCTTTCAAATATTAATGGAAATACAAGAAAAAAATCAATTCAGAATAAATCAAATATTATGCTTTATAAACTTTAACCTATAAAAGTTTGATTGTATAATGTGCATCTTCAAAGTGCAATAGAAATATAAATTAAACATAAAAATATCAATTATTATGTATCGAGAAGTTGGAGATTCAAATCCCCTGATTTACCTATAGCTACAAAAAGGGCATAACTTACATCCTTGATTTACCTAAGGGCATATCATCTAGAGATTATAATGGTTTTCTCAAAATATTTTGAGAAAAATTCCAATAATTCATAATTGTTTGGTCTCATCCTGCACAGTCCTTAATTCCTAAATTAAGAACTTTTGAATTAACTACTTGTGAATTAAGAGCTTAGGCTTACGCTTATGCAGTATAAGAGCTTAGGCATATGGAGTGGAAGGAAATCACAAGCAAATTGTCTCAAAATTTTTTGTTGCTATTTGTTTTCACATGGAGCAAATGGAAAACATACAAAAGAAAATAACACATCTTTGAAATAGAAGAGAAAACATGCTATTGATTTCCCTCAACTCAATGTACCCTCTTGTGTGATGTTTCTCATAGCTTTTGTGGAGTCTTTGTTGAGTTATGCATGCATGTGTAGATTTCTTTAGCCTAGTTTAAGATATTTTTCCCTTGCCTATGATCTTCATCAAAGGTTTAGCACAATACAGATGTTTTCTTTGATGAAGATCACGGGCAAGGGAAAATTATCTCAAACAACATCTTTAACTAGGCTAAAGCAATCTACAAAGGCATGTATAAGTCAAAGTCTCCACAAAGTTGGTGAGAAACATCACACCAAAGGGCACATGGAGTGGAAGGAAATCACAAGAAAATTGTCTTGGATTCTTTGTTATGATGTGGTTGTATGCTCGTGGCAAAATAAAGTTAGGCAAAAGCTAGAAGAGAAAAGAAAAATACACATTTTTGTAGGGCGCAGTGAAGATTCCAAGGTGTATAAGCAATTTGAATGAGGAAGTAAAAATAATTCTTTGATAAATTTTAAATATAATATGCAAGAAGTATCATAATATATTGTTGTACCATGGCGTGTGTTAAAAGATAATGTAAGAAAGGCTGTAGAAGTAAACGAAAAAAATATAAAACATGAAAATATGACCAAACAAACATTAGGTGATGCTGAGGAAGCTAGTGCCAACAAGACAAACAATAACAAATAAGACCAAAGTTCAAGAGAATTCCAAATTTGTATCTACATAAAGAATGATTATGGATTGAAAGTTCCAAGAAATACCTACAACTAGTGAAGAATTCTGGAAGTCAATTAGCCTACAACAGTCAACTGTATATCGAGTAAGAGTTGCTTTTGAGTATTGACTCAGACGAGTCTAACTCATTTGAAGAAGCAAACATAAAGAAAGAGTTGCAGAAAGAAATTCCAGAGGATTGTTGGTTATGTGTTATATTCTTTCCACGACTAGTCCCACACGCTGTACGTTGTGCCGGGCGCAGCAGGGGGGGCGGCAGTCCCCCCTGTCAGGGTCCAGGGCAGTGCCCTAGCAAAAAATTTTTTGGTATGCGGTCCCACTCATATGCGGACCCACCCATGTTTTGTACATGAGTTTGCACATGGTTTTGGGGTACGATGGTTTTCAGCCCCTGGTATTTTGTAGATCCGGTCAAGTGAACTACGGTTATGTTCTAATCCAGGGTTAATGGATTGGGGTTTATGAATGCTTAGGCGTGTATATATATGTGTCGTAACACTAAAAGGATCATAATGAAAAATCAAGCTGGTCGTCCCAATTTGGGATCCAGGGGAAAATCTCTGTGTTTATCTGTTTTATGTTTTATGCTCTCGCTATTGTTTATTTTCTGTTATAAGATTCATGTGTAGATAATTTCTGTTCAGGGTTAAAACCTACATTTGGTATCAGAGCATAGGTCACGAGTTCGATACACACCCGACTCGCGTTAGGGGGGATATTGTTGGACATTGGATAAACCAACACTCCCCGTGTGTTTTGTGACATGGAATAATCGCCTCTCATGGATCCTTATCTCTGGCGATGCGATCGTTGACTAATACCTATGGTTTTTGGTCTAGCGGCAATCGTGATTTCCAACATTGGGCTCCATTGTAAATCTGATTTGTCATTTTGTAAGCTATTTTTACGTTGTCATATTGGCCTACTACTATTGTTTTCTCAAACTGCATTATTTTATGAGCAGTGTTCTTTTGTATTGCTATAGTCCCCTCTTTGGGTAGTTTTCAAGCCTTCCTAGGTGTGGGAGATCTGCTTAACCCACCTAGAAAGATTTCTTTCTGATCCCCTCTTGGATTTAGGACTTATATACTTAGATCTAAGGGATCCAAGGGCTAATTTCATATTTTGTAGTAGCCATTGCTGGAAAATGCGTTCTCCAGTCATGCCTTAGTAGTAGATCCCATTTTGGGATATTACATACAAGAATTTTGACTTTGGATGACATCAAATCCCAAAAATATTTTTCAAATATCACACCTTATCACTCCAATCCTTCACAAATATTAAAAAAATTTAATGCACCTTATCACTCCAAAATCACTTATCCCTCTAAAATTTCAAAAACAATAATTTCACCTTATTACAAAATTAATTACAATTTTTACCCTTATAACTCCCAAAATATTTTATCCACTTCTCTCCTAATTCACTCACCACTCACTCACCACTAAAAGAAATACCATGACTTTACTAAGTCTCTCTTTAAATTAAAAAAAAAATATGAATTCACTTTTAAAAAGTGAATCAAGACTTAATAAATAAATAGGTGTCACTTAAAGTTTCTTTCTAAAATTTACAACCTACCATATGTAAAGTTATATTAACCATTCACTTTACATACTCCCCTTTTTAAAATTTAATTAAAAAGTTTTATGAAGTCACTTTCAAAAAAGAAAATCTTCGTTTTAGATTTAAAGCACACCTTAAAAAAAATGTATTTGGAGAAGTGACATATGGAAGCATAGATTTTTTAATGATATTGTAAATCTGTAATGTTGTTGGAGATGAGAGCTATTGTAAGCACTGATGAGTTTCTCAAAGCAACATGGAAGATATCAAGAAAGTCCATCGTTGGTATGCATTCGTCAAGCCACTTTAAGTTACCTCCTTGCAATGCGTATATGTAATATCATATGTTTGTCGGAGAATTACCTGATGAGGTATTACTTCTCCCGCACCCTCTCATGGCTACAACTTGTGTACGTGGTCGAGGATGAAAACAAAAAAAATGTGAGTTATGTTTTGACGAAAATGGAAGAGGATTTGTGATTCCACGAAATTCCACAACCACATAACCACTCTGGCCATGTTACGTACACACTGCAATCTGCCCTACCCTTATCACACTTTTCAACACAATTTCATATAGTCAATATTTCACATTGACATCTTCAACCAAGCACGAACCCAACAACCTGCATACAAGTTGGGTGTTCCATCACCACTGCACAAATATCAACATCCTCTAACACATCTCTCTTCACAATTTACAAGAAGTCAATCTCAATTAGGCTCCGACTGGTTTCATATATGATTCACACATTCAATCAATCAAATTCACAAATTGCAGAAATTTGATGACTCAACGTTGCAATCTTGGCAACATTCTACATATAATTTATCAAGTATTATCTTCAATGCAAACTCCAACATGATTGATCATCTCTTATAAAGGAAAAGAAAAAACACATAGCACAATGGACAGCTTGTGTAGATTCGTAACAGATCTTATAGATTTAAATAATGGATCTGATATCCCACAAAAAAATAGCGGCTTCTAGGTTTTCATGTAATACAAATTCACAAATCACAAAAAATAAAAATATGCAGAGAAATTAAATTCAGGAAATACTTGTCTGTGACAGAGTGCACTTGGTACTCAACTACATCTTTTCTTATTCCTTTCGGTGATTCTCTCCTATCTGCTCAATGATCCAATCCAACATGTTGATAGGATTCCCTTTACCCTCAACGAATCCCGACTTTGTTTGTATTCTGAAATTCAGCAATGCAACGCTAGTGGAAATTGGCTTCTTCATAACGTGTTTTGCGTTGACTAATATAATTTCTCTACGTATCAGTTCCTGCCTTCATCAATAAACTACCAGGAGCTTGACCCAATACGTTGTCACAATGCATCGCTCACTTCTTTGGCTGAAACTTGTGTCTTTGGGGTCTACATACACAAGAATGATAATGGAAGCTACCTCGTCAGACCAGTTAAGAGTCACGACCTATACGGAATAGAACATCGACCCAAAGAACTCAGTTATGCTCAGAGTTAATGAGGAAACTTGACCTCTTTATTGGGTGATAAAGGAGGGTGAATTAGAGTGCCTTGATGACCTGTAAACTGGGCCCTCGGCCACTTGTAAAAATCCCATCAACAAAAACAACAGTGACGATTTCAGCCAACAAGAAGGATCACACAACACTCGCAGTGATCTCAATATTTTCAAGTGTTATGTTATGTCAGTGATAGAAAATGGGCATGTAAGGAATGTTGACTCGTTGCGTTAACATTTGAATTGACAACAAAAAACTCTATCTATGTTCTGAAATCACATAACAAATAATGGGTTTACATATATATCTCATACTAGTACAATTTCTAGAACACATAAATACATCACAGAAAAATATAAATTCATTTTAATTCTATTAATCGCACTTTATCAGATCACACTCTATTGCATACGATGATACCATGGTTGGAATTTTACTCACTGTATTCATTACAATCAAGGCACCTAGCCACTCTCTGCAGGAATAATTTGCAACAATCATTAGAAAAAATCACTCGCACCTCCTTCTCAACACACTATTTTGCAATCAATTATTTTCTCAATCTCAAAGAACAAACCAACCATATGCTCTAATACCACGTGTAATAATCACACACCATTAACACACATATGAACACACAGATTTATACCCAAACACAGTCATAGCAGAAAAGGCTTCAGCCTCATGACTTCCTCACATATTTTCTCATTATTAAAAGAATGTAATATTACAATTAAATAGATGAGGAGACTGTGTCTCAAGATAGTGTGTGCTATCTTGGACACCTTGGTTGAGATAATTTCTCAACCAAACAGATACCAATATAGGAGCTATCTAAACTAACTCCCATCTTAGAGGAAAAACCCAATCTAAAGAGTTAGGCATAAATTCCTAACTTTTAATAGAGGTTTTTCCGGATTTGGAAACCTCCGTAATGAAAATTAATCGTTAGCCTCTGTAATGAAAATTGCTTTGTCGGTAGCTAATTTTCCATTCAAAAAACCCTTGCTCCCTAGAGATATGCCTCGAGAGATGTTGTGCCGAGGGTTGCCGGATTTGGAAATCTCTGTAATGAAAATTACTCAGTAGCCTCTGTAATGAAAATTACTCAGTCGGTAGCTAATTTTCCTTTCAAGATGCATAATATCTAATAGACCCTACAATTAATAATTGAAACTAAATTTACCAACATAGCACACGACACCGTGATTATACAAATCAAATCATTATAGAAAAGAAAAGTATTATCACACCGTGTCATTGCACATAGAAAGATATAAGCTCTAAAACTAATCAGAAATATACATGAAATCTTGTTCATGGCCAAGAAAATCACATCTACCAAATTAAGTACACATGTTGTGCCGAGGATTTGCCGGATTTGGAAACCTCTATAATGAAAATTACTCGGTAGCCTCTATAATGAAAATTACTTAGTCAGTATCTCATTTTCCATTCAACAAACTCTTGCTCCCTAGAGCTATGCTTCTAGAGATGTTGTGCCAAGGTTTTGCTAGATTTGGAAACCTCTGTAATGAAAATTACTCGGTTGGTAGCTAATTTTCTATTCAAGATGAATATCCAACTGACCCTGCAAATTATAGTTGAAACTAAAATTACCAACACATCACACAACAACGTGATTAGCCAAAAAATCAATACAGAAAAGAAAAGTATTATCACACCCTGCAATTCCAAATAGAAAGCTATAAGCTCTAAAACTAGTTAGAAATATACATGAAATTTTGTTCATGGCCTGTAAAATGACATCTACCAAATTTAGTACACATGTTGTGCCGAGGGTTTACCGGATTTGGAAACCTCTGTAATGAAAATCACTTGGTAGCCTTTGTAATGAAAATTACTCGGTTGGTAGCTAATTTTTCGTTCAACAAACCCTTGCTCCCCAGAGCTATGCCTCCAGAGATGTTGTGCTAAGAGTTTGCCAGATTTGGAAACCTCTGTAATGGAAACTTCTCGATAGCCTCTGTCATGAAAATTACTCGATTGATAGCTAATTTTTCGTTCAAGATGCATAATATCCAACAAACCATGCAATTGATAATTGAAACTAAAATTACCAAAACAGCACACAACAACGTGATTATACAAATCAAATCAATACATAAAAGCAAAGTATTATCACACCCTGCCATTGCATATAGAAAGATATAAGCTCTCAAACTAATCAGAAATATACATGAAATCTTGTTCATGGCATGGAAAATCACATCTACCAAATTTAGTACGCATGCCACACCGAGGGTTTCCCAGATTTGGAAACCTTTGTAATGAAAATCACTCGGTCAGTAGCTTATCTGTCATTCAACAAACCCTTGCTCCCCAGAGCTATGCCTCCACAGATGATGTGCTGAGGGTATGCTAGATTTGGAAACCTCTGTAATGAAAATTACTCTCTTGGTAGCTAATTTTCCATTCAACAAATCCTTGCTCCCCAGTATTTTATCTTCCAACAGAAAATTATCTGCAACCCTTGCCAAGTGCTTGCAATCAAACAAGGTGGGAGAGCTTAAATGATATTTTATGAAGCAGTTTGAATTTTCTCTTCAAGTCTGGAGGAATGGTGGAACTGATTCATAACCATATTCAAACCTAAGGTAGATATCACTTTAATTGTCTAACATCAAAATTAATGGTAGAGAATGGTACATGTGGCATTTGAGAAAAGTTGTTTTCAAATAAAAACACTTTACAGCGTAAATATGTTTGCAGTTATTTAGATGTTTCGAAACTCATTTTTGTCCATTTTTTGTCATTTCCGAAGCCACACTAAAAGGACCATCACTAAAAACCAACCATTGTGGTCTTGCAGAATATTTTATGTTTATTAAATTACTATATTCGTTTGGTTGTGTGTGTTACCTAACTTGTTCTATCATTTTTGTAATCCATGAGGAGAACCTCCTATGACCTTTGGACATGCAACAGTGAGGGCGTACGGTTTTACCTGAGGGATTTGAAGAACTAAGAAAGGGAACTATAATCCAAATATGCTACACATTCCACTCAATGATCCATGCCACTTATTTTATCTCTATACTCAACCCTATTGGCGATATCCACTTCGCGGCTGTCATAGTGGCATGTGGGTAGGGAGGTTTCCACTTTCTAGAATAAAACTATTTCCACTGTATTATGAGCATCACGCACCTAGTTTATTCACACATATATTCCTGATTCCATTGGCACCCACGATAGAGTTTAATTACTTTAGAAAATGTGGACTTATATGCTTCATCGTGGAAGAATTTGAAACCACGTGCATTGGAAATGAAATTTATTCCATAAACATGTCAACACATGGTCCTAGAAATTGAGCCAGAGATGTATCTAATGGGGGCATTGGTGCAGTTCTTACCCCATGTCAGCCTTAGAGAATTTTTGAACATATGTGCTCTTCAAGATGGCATCCTTCATATGAATAAATCTTGGAGGCACTGAGTGGTTTTTAACATTCCATTAGATGGTTTTTCAATCAAATTCAATATTGATTTTCCTTCTGATGTTTTTATATCTAGCACTGAATCCCCAGTTTTTGAATTTTGTGATTTATATCACTCTGCAATTAAGATTAAAATAGTTTTATTTATCTTACTCTACTTTCCCTACACACAAGTCCTCCAAACATGGTGGATCTTAGCCTAGCATCCCTGTCGATATAGATTCTTACATCTATCCTAGGGTGTTATTTTGGCATTTGGTATTCCTCCTGATTCTAACCTCCATGGTTTGAGATATTTATGTGTTAGTATTTATGTCTCTTTATTGGTAGAACCCAACATAAATATGGATATTATTATACTGCTTTAGGCACTTTGAACGTACCTTTATAACCTTTAATCTATATTTATGTGTTCATCTAGACCCTACTCTCACATTGTCTCCCTTAACAACTAACCTGGAATACTCTCTAGGCAGGTAGTCGAGAGGCAGGACCAAGGCAGGGAGAAGGTGTTTTATCCAATCCTTACATACCATGTTTAGAAACAATGACTTTGTAGGACATAGTTTCCCAATTTGAACACTGCCTTTCTAACATAAAAGGTCTGGAGGTACCTCTAGGTCATCAAAGTGTGATTTTTATTACTTTAATCTACCGCTCTCTCTATCAACGGGTCTCCTCTATGGCCAGGTAGGGTGACTTGTATGACATCATGTAAGAATTCAAAGGTCTATAGGTTATCTTCTTGATGATAAAATTCTCCCTTGAATGGAATTCACAGGTGGATTTCGTATGCTCTCCCCAACGCAACCACTCCACTATATTTCACAAATATATGGGCAATGCTCTTTGAATGTGATTTTTGTTATGCCATTTGTTTTAGAACCAGTGTCCCATTCTTTTTATGTTTTATGTCAGTCACACAAAGAAGCTTATATTGATTCATGGCAGCACACATCTCACATTCTTTATATTTCTGGTAAGTCCAACCCCTTCAGCATCTGTTCTAAACTGTCAAGCTTCATGGTGAATGACGTTACAATGCCCAGACTCATGTCAATCGGTTTTGCCACAAATGTTGACAGTAAAAAAATTTCTGCAATTTATCATTGGAAGGATTGTTGGTTTCCTAAAGTTGGACAAATTTGCAACATCCGGTTGGAAGCATTGTGGGTTTCCTAAAGTTGGGAAACCATGAAAAATTGTTGGTGTACATGCACCTATATTAGCTTTAGTTCAGGGAATTGAGATGGAACCAATCTCAAAGGATGAGAATTCAAATTGGCTTAACAGATCTGACATAGCTTATGGAAGATTGTATCTATCTGTGTCTTGTGATATTATTTATGAGATCATAAATATTTAATCACCACATGAAATTTGGACTACATTTAAAGGATTATATGGTGATGAACATGATCTAGAAGAACACCATTTGGAGGTAAAGAGATCAACTTATTATAATATTCATGAAAGTGGTGAAGACTCCAAAAATGTGAAGAAATATTCTCAAGACAGTGTTGAACAAGAAGATTTTGCTTCTTCTATTGTTAATGGACCTGTTGCAGATGATAATTTTATCTTATCCGATAATGAAGACATTGCACATGAATAAATATATTCCTCTGCTAATGATGAAGAAAATACTTTCAAAATCATAGAAGAGGACTTTGATTCCTCTACTATTGACACAGATTTCACACGGTCTCAATTTAATGATGCCCCACATTCACTCTCAGTTACAGAGCCATGCATGCCCATGCATGCATCTAAGGAGGAATTTATAGCACCATGTATGCACATGTATGCAACCACAAAGGCATATCGAAGGCCACACATGCACATGCATGCATCCCTAGAGACAACCATTCTAATGCATGCATATAGGGTACATGAATTTGATCGTCAAATGCATGACGAAGTTGCAGGGAATCCATATTGGCATGCAACCATGTAGAAGGAAATTCAGTCCTTGATCCAAACATGGGAATTGATACCTATACTTCCAAAAATGAAGCTTATTCCTTCAGATCCAAGATGGGATCATAAATCTTCAGTATTTTCCAAGTCCGAGCAGACTGTTGATATCTTCACCAAGAATTTCACTGAGTAGAAGTTTCGATTTCAGTGAGAACATTTGGGGGTGAAGGACATGACTGCCTAGCAGTTGTCTTTTCTCTACTTTACAATTATATTTTGAGGGGGGGTTTTCTTCCCACTGGGTTTTCCCTCTTTCCTCTTTTCATGCATTGTATATGGGTACCTAAAATGGCCATGTTGCTGGGACTCATTCATTTTGCATCACACTCACCTAAGTTATGCTTAAGGGGTGTTGTTGGTGTACATGCACCTAGTTTATATTTAGTTCAACTCTAGAGATTGCATGCAATGTGCACTTGTTTTTATCTAGTTAACTCGAGTTATTACATACATGCGATGTGCACGTGGCTTAGTTAGTTAACTTACTCCTTTCATGTGGTGCATGTGCACGTTAGCAGAACATAAAGCACAATTACCTTCAATTAGCTTTAACTATCCATAGTTATTGCATGTACAACTAAGCTTAACTTAAATTGTTTTATATATTTATTCTTAAAATAATATTGATGAACCAATTTCATTCTCAATTCTAATTATTTTTCTTTTTCAACTTGGCAAGTTTGTGTAATTATTCTTCAACTAGATCCATATTTGTGCTCTAATAATTTTACAAAAACACATTTCTACGGGGACTCTAGTTCATATGACCATGGTTTTGGGAATGTAGTGAGGGATTAAAAGATAAACAAGCAGTATAAGCTATAACACTTCAACTTGATACCTAATTGAGAAAACAATGCCGATAAGGTACAATGGAAAAAAATAAAATAGAGATATTGATTGTATTTACAGTGTCAAATATATAAAACTAAACTTTACTTTAATCTTTTGCAACTAAAATTTACTTTAATCTGTTGCAACTAAACATATTTCAATATGCTGCAACAATTTTCAGGTTTAGGGTCACGAGAAGTGAGGTACATATCGAATTAAAAGAGAGACTGATAAATAGAAATTTGAGCAACCAACGAATGATTGAAACATTGAAAGCAAGAGTCTTCATTGAATGAACAATGCAGACACTGAGCACAAGAGTCAAGACTGAACGAACGATTCAATGAATGAATGAAATGCACTAGAGCACAGTTGTCTGGGTAACAAACCACACTAGCAATAAACCACATTAATTTTAATTTATATGAGGACCAGTTCACCAGGATCTTTTCCCTTTTCTGGCAAAGGAAATTGCGTACTAAAATAGTTCTATTTGGGTGGCTGGTATGGAAAAAGAAGGTTCTTACTTGGGATTCTCTTATCAAAACAGGTACTATGGGATCAAGTAGATGCGCTATATGCTATCAACAGGAATAATCTACAGATCACATTTTTTTCCAATGCCCCATTATATCCTCAGTTTGGAAGTTGATCAGTTGTTTATTCATGGATTCATTATGGATACCAGAGGATTTCATCAACTTCGCTTTGGCATGGGACAAATTATCTCATAAATTTCAATCTCTTCCCTTCAATCTTATATCGGAATTTTGGCTTGCACGTAATAGGATCATCTTTGAAAATAGACCCTTTGAGATTCTCTCCACTCATGCTACCATTATGAGATGGATTGAGGATTGGGTTCCTGCGGGGTTTGGTATAGTGGATGGATTTCATCGGCTTCACCGTCATAAGATTTTTCTTCCTGCTATATTTTTTTATGGGGCTTGTAATGAAGGAAAACTAGGATGCGGGGCTTGGATTAAAATTTCACATAGAGAAATAATCTAATTATATCGGAATGGGGGTTCAGATACCAATAAGGCTAAGTTGATGGCATTATGGGGTGGCCTTCTTGTGGCTATCAATCTAAATCTAAAGGAGGTCTGCATCTATGGTGATTCTAGCTTGATTATTGGGTGCATTTTGGGTCACCTCAAACTCGCCAATCCAGGTTTACAAAGCTATTTTTGTACGACTCAAAGGTTGTGGCAATGATTGAACAGGCCACATATATGTCATATTTGAAGAGAAAAGAACGCAAGAGCTGATGGTTTATCTAAATGAGGTATCAATGCTAATTTTGGGGTTTTGTAGGTATCACAATATTGGGATGGCAAACAAATTTGGAATAACACTATTCCGATTCTATAATGCTGGGAACCCTTTTCAAGTGAGCCTATTTTCCAGTTTTTTATGTATTGGGTGCGCTCATTATCTAATTCCAGATATCTTCTCCATGCCTCTATATGACAGGCGAGGTGGTTATGGTCACATGAATTTCACTTTTTTAATGGCTGTTTTCCTCCTTATGCGAGCCTGTTTATGTTTTTGTATTTATTTCACGGTAGCTGCATCTTTGCAATGTAATTTGGTCTATGTCTAGTTCATGTCAACAGTTTTGAATTATGGATGGCATACGGCTAATCGAACTATAAAGGATTTATATGGTATGTGTGGAATGACATAATGCTTACAGAAAATTAGTTTTCTAACATGCTCAAATATGGGATTATCTCTGTTTCTAGTCATCCGATTATGCTATCTTGGCTCAGTGGGTCGAGCTCTCTTTTATTTCTTATAAGGGATGATTTTGGATAGTATATTGGCTTTGGAAATCATTAATTTCATTTTTTTTTTTACAGCATCAAATGTAATGTTTGGACTGATGTGTTGTTTACATTATTAATATACAATGTTTTTTTCTTTCTGAAAAAAAAGAAATAAACCCTTACTGTAAACCCCCAATTTTAAATGTTGCAACACCGATACATTTATGGCTAAAATAATTATGCAAAGATGAAAAAATATGGCCTCATACCTCCTCTTTTTACCACAACAATGCAAAAATTAGTATCAGGTCATTTCATTATCCTCAGCCATAATGACGGTAGTTTAAGCAAAGTTTTGGTGGAGAGTCACATTGAATTCCCAATGTATTTTAGTCGTGTAATTCAATTTCCAATCAGGAGAGCTTTAATGAGGACTGATTCAAATCGTTAATCACATTATCATTTGGTTTTTAAATGGATATTTGTTTTTCCTAGGGTGATCTTATCGACTGCTGAAAAAGTATTCTTTTAGGATAAGACGATGAGTGCATAAGTCACTATCAGTGGAATGTAATATATATATATATATATATATATATATATATATATGGGATTATCTTTGTTACAAAGGATGACGTAGAGCCTAGGTCCATGTAGCCTTGGTGCCCTACATTAGCCTCAATTTTTGAAAAAACCTAAACTTCAACTTCGGAAAAACTTGAAAAAAAAATATATACGACTTAAAAAAATACCCTGTTGTGGTTACTAAATTTCACTGTAGTGACATAATAGAAAATAATATTATTCGTAATGAGGAGCAGCTTTCCTCAATGTAGCAAATAGGAAACTGACGCAGCCTTAGCTGCACATACCCACATCATGCATATTATATACATGTATCCAAGATAAAACCCAAAATGTAGAATTCCTTATTGCTGATCTAATTTTCATTTATCACAACTATGGTTATAAACCATATCAAATGTCCGCTTATAAAATATTACGTATGTTTCCAACTATGGGTTAAAAAATATGCCGACATGTATATAATCTCCGGTTAAATGAAATACTTACTTAGGTTTATAACATTGGTTAAAAACCTAATGCCGAGATCATATTATATCTACGCCTAAATTTATTAACCATTCATTATATATATATAGATATGGGCTTATCTGTGTTACAAAAGATGATGTAGAGCCTAGGTCCATGTAGCCCTGGTGCCCTACATTAGCCTCAATTTTTCAAGAAACCTAAACTTCAACTTTGGAAAAACTTGAAAAAAAAATTATATACGGCTTAAAAAAATACCCTGTTGTGATTACTAAATGTCACTGTAGTGACATAATAGAAAATAAAATTATTTGAAATAAGGAGCAATTTTCCTCAATGTGGAAAATAGGAAACTGACGTAGCCTTAGCTGCACATACCCACATCATACATATTATATACATATATCCAAGATAAAACCAAAAATGTAGAATCCCTTATTGCTGATCTAATTTCCATTTATCACAACTATGGTTACAAACGATATCAAATGTGTGCTTATAAAATATTACGTATGTTTCCGACTATGGGTTAAACAATATGCCGACATGTATATAATCTCCACTTAAATGAAATACTTACTTAGGTTTGTAACCTTGGTTACAAAACCTAATGTCGACATAATATTATATCTGCGCCCGAAGTTATTAACCATTCATTTTCTTACTATCAATTATATGCATTAGTAAATCCGATGGTTGTCAATATGACTATCAGATCTGACTGTCTTCACATCTCAATATGTATGATTCTAGAACTTCCTTTTACCCTGTGAAATAAGTGGTTTCCATATGCCATGTGGCACCTCCTAACCACTGTCGCATTATCACAAGAATTACTGCCTATAGTGATAAAGCAATGTGAAAAACCCTTGGTGGTTTTCCTAAACCATTTCACTGTTCCGCTATGACAACAACTCACGGATTGCTAGTTCCAAATAGAACACAGTTCCAAGCGTCAAATTTATCCTTCTATTGTGCCATATCTCACGTTTCAACCTAAAATACGAATTCCAAAGTGAACACACCAATGTAATATCGACAAACAGATATCCCTCCTTTGTTACTCCACCATTAATTCTCCTTTCAACATATTTAATCTAGGTGTTTATTATGCACAATACACTCTATCTTCACCCAATGCACTTTGAAATTTAAATATTGTGGCTTTTCAATTTCTCCAAGAAGCAGATTTATTCATTAACTCGAGGAAACTTGTCTTCTTTAGCAAGTTGACAATGCACAACACACAGATTGTAACTTATACTGAGAGATGCATGGATGCTTCTTCTGCTAAAACATTTTTCTTCATGATTTGTCACTTAACCCGAAAGAAAATTACAAATATTTCTCTTTTCGCTTGATCACATCAATTTATCTTCCCTCTATCTATTCTACCTCTGCATGGTTCTCTTCGAACACACCTATTTATGAAACTTCTCTAATACATAACCACACTTATAAATTCATTAACACAATGTACTCCATATAGACTGAGAAATTATGTTCTTAGTATTAACAATCAAATATTTACATAGAATTTATCTTCTAGGCTGATCTTCTCTATCAGTGGCCTCTTCATCTAACTTGAGTGTAGGATTACAACAACAAAAACCTTATGTATCTAAGACCTAAATATTCTCTTATGTTTTGAGGATTATAATTTTATAAAAATGGTTCTGAAACCAATTCTGGTTTTAGATCCTCTATCTTCTCAACAAAATCATGAATATCCTTTAAGTCCTAAAATCTCTTCTTTATCCTTAAAGATCCTCTCTAATCCACAAAATCATGAAACAAATTTCTAATTTAGGATTTACAATTAATTCTCAAATCTCTCATTCCATATGGAATCTCAACTATCATGATTCTCTCATGTTCTCCAACATTCGAGAACATTTACAAAATTCCTCTCAATAATTCCTATTCTAAATATCTCACTCAAAGTATTTAAAATTACATCAATTTAATACATAGGAAACCAATATTCTTTGAAAACACAAGACCTCTATATCTATTAAAAAACAAATAAATTTTTGAGCCTAATGATCCTGCATTAGACTCCCAAGGTTGAAAATAATCATGATCTCCCGCTCATGTGCTTCTAGTATTTGTCTTCCTGGATTCCATACCTTGTTCTGTAATTTGTCTTTTGTTGCTACTTTTGTTTGTTGGTTTTCTCTAGGTCTCCACACTTTATGTTGCTTTGCTCCACTAGCTATGCTTTTACAGTCTGTTATTGTCTTCCTCTTGCTGTTGTTGCTTCTTTTCTTTCCTGTTGTTGTCTTCTTCTGAGACACTTTCATCATTATCCTTCTTATCAATTCAATTTATTTGTCTAATATATCTTCTGACTGTTGATTACTTTCATCTCTTGATTGTTGAACTCTTATTCTTAATTCCGCCCTTTCATCCTTACCCTCTTGTTTACTGCTACTGGTAACTTCTTCCTGATTGTGACTTATGATAATTTCTTTTTCTTCTTCCTTCAGCAATTCCTTGGACTGATACATAGACTTCCATTTACTGCCATCTCCTTTTCTTTGCTTTAGTTTGTTGTTGCTATCCTCCAACTCTTGCATCTTTACATTCTGGATTTCTTCAAGCTCTTTATCTTCCATATTTACCTCTTCTTGCATGAAATCTTGACTTTTCAGCATTGTTTCGAACACTCTAATATATTTTTTCCGTGGATTAAATACTTCCATAGATTCTTCCTCTTCCTTCTTTACTTGACTGCTCACTTGTATCAAATTTCCTCCAGCATCTGCAACAAAATCTGCACACACAAAATAATCATTAAAATCAAAATCATAAGACCTTTGTGTCTCTTATTCCTTTGGAAACATTTCAATTTGTTGCTCTGCAATTTTTTTCTCTGTGAGCACCTCAATATGCTGATTCAATATTCCCAAAGAATTATCTAAAGGACTCTCGAGACCATCAGCAACTCTCTCTTCCACACCATATATTTCAATGATGTTTCTTTGTTCTTGTCCACTGTAGTGAACTCGTTCCTCTTCAATTTCACTGTCATATTATGAGTTTTCGATCAAATATTCTAGCAATACAATTTATTTTTGACATTTATTAAGTACTTCATCATCACATATAACTCCTGTATTTATACACAAATTTTCAGTTTGCAAATTACAAGGTTCAACAGTATGAATTTTTTCTTCACATATCAACTCTTCGAACTAAATCTCATCTCCTTCTTTCACAAGAAATTTTCCATGTGTTGTAACAGCTTCAAATATCAATGCATTACTAAGTTTTTTCCGTTGCAATAAATCACTTCTATTCTCATTCAAGGGACATTCTTCATCATTACTCTCTGCTTCAGAGTATTTATCTTTTGAAAGATATTATTCCATACTTTTGACAGCTTCAAAATATTTCTCATCCTCTGAAAAACCTGTAATCACATCAAAATCATTAGTTACAAAAATACAAGGCTTTACTTCCTCCCGCTGATCTGAACTTGCCCAACAGTTCAGGAAATCATCAATAATTCATTTTTGAGCAAGGTAATCTTCTTATTGCCTTGAATTCTCACAATAATTCGTAAGAACTTTCACAGATCTGCAATCTTCATCTTCACCCAAAATTTCACCCTGTTCTGGTCTACAAATGGAAACTTCCATTTCTGAATTTGTTTCTCTGAGTTTTTCTATCAACCACTTCACTTGTTTTTGTTGTATCCTTCTCTGTAATTTAGGTCACTTCACTGTCTTTCCCTTAAATACCCAACCTTGTCTTTGGTCTTCTTCTAGCATCATCTTTAATTTATTAAATTGTTCTCTTATCTCAGCAATCTCTTTGTCACACTCCTCTTCATTAATCTGTTTCCCGCATATTTCTTTAGCACTCTTCTTCTTCATCTTGTAGCCTTCTTCTAAACCTTACACATGAATTTCCATAGTCATCTTCTCTTCTGTGTGAGCTTCTGCACCTGTAACCAATCAAATTCCTCTTGAGTTGATCTTCTCACCAAACTTTTCCTCTATCTAGTTTTCAAGTTCTCTCCTTCTCTAAACTTGTACTGAGAAATCGTGCTCTCTTTTCTAGTTGTTGCACTCACTTCATTTAAAAACACCACTGTCCCTATCTATTCCAAGCCTTAGCTGGAATAAGACCTGCTACAATTTCTAAGAACTTTCAAAAGTTCTTCCTACAGTCTCACTGTTGTAATATTGTGCCAACTTTACACTCCTTAAATATGCTATGGTCTTGTTCAGAACCCCTGCTATGAATAATAGTAGTGATATTATTCTTTCCATCTCTATGAGTTCATCACTCACTCTCTCACTATGAGCTCTTTAGGCATCTGCAATAGCAAGTCCTTCTGCCTGCCACTTACCTCACCAAGTTTTCCTCTGTACTTCGACTTTTGGCAAGTACGGTTCTCTATCTCTAGAACCTATTTTTGAGCATTTCTCTCTGCTCCTTTTAGGCTTTAACTCTTCTCCATTTTTGATAGCACAATCGTCCCTTTTATCCAAACTTTGTTGGAATTCTTCAAGGTTCTTCTCCACACTTTTTTTTCACTTAGAAACTCTTACTAGCTTCCTTCATCAGTGTTCTTACATTTAAGGCTATCATTTTCTTTTCTTGAGCTTCTCTTCAACTGCCTGCAACTTGAATTTTGCAAACATAATCTTCAAACCAGATTAAAATAACACATAACACCTCACTTTGAAGATCTTTGTGTGATCTTGTTTCACCTCTCATTTTTACTTTGAATGGATTGTTCTTATTTATTTCTGCAAATGTATGTTACAAATCAATTCTCTATATCTACTCCTCATCAGATTTAATATATGATCTCCTCTTAATTTATCCATCACAAATTCATTTTGTACAATTCTAATTTAATTATTAAAAAAATTCACCTTCAAAAGAGCTTTTTCTAGCTCTGATACCACTCGACGCAACCTTAGTTGCACATACCCATTTCATGCATATTATATAAATGTATCCCATGATAAAAAAAAACACTAGAATCCCTTATTGTGGATCTAATTTCCATTGATCATAACTACGGTTATAAACCATATCAAATTTCTGCTTATAAAAATTATGTATGCTTCCGACTATGGGTTAAACAATATGCTAGCATGTATATAATCTCCGCTTAAATGAAATACTTATCTAGGTTTGTAACTTTGGTTACAAAACATAATGCTGACATAATATTATATCCAGGACTAAAGTGATTAACCATGCATTTTCTTACCATCAATTATATGCATTAGTAAATCTGGCGGTTGTCAATATGATTGTCAGATCTGACGCTCTTCACATCTCATTATGTACGATTCTTGAACTTCCTTTACCTTGCGAAATAAGTGGTTTCCATATGCCATGTGGCGCCTCCTAACCACTGTCGCATTCTCAAAAGAATAACTACCTATAGTGATAAAGCAACGCGATAAACCCTTGGTGGTTTTCCTAAACCATTTCACTGTTCCGCTTTGACAACAACTCATGGATTGCTCGTTCCAAACAGAACACAGTTCCAAGCATCAAATTTATCCTTCTGCTATGCTGTCTTTCACGTTTTCAACCTGAAATACGAATTTGAAAGTGAACACGCTAATGTGATCTCGAAAAACAGAGATCCCTCCTTTGTTACTCCGCCATTAATTCTCCTTTCAACGTATTTAATCCAGTGGTTTCTTATGCCCAATACACTCTGTCTTCACCCACTTCACATTGAAATTTGAAGATTGTGGCTTTTCAATTTCTCCGAGAAGCAGATTTATTCATTAACTCAAGGCAAATTTTCTTCTTCAGCAAGTTGATAATTCACAATACAAAGATTGTAACTTATACTGAGAGATGCATGGATGCTTCTCCTGCTAAAACATTTCTCTTCATGATTTATCACTTAACCTAAAATAAAATTACAGATCTTTCTCTTTTCGCTTGATCACATCAATTTATCTACCCTCTATTTATTCTACCTCTGCCTGGTTCTCCTCGAACACAACTGTTTATGCAACTTCTCTAATGCATAACCACATTTATAAATTCATTAACACATTGCACTCCATATAGACTCAGAAATTGATTTCTTAGCATTAACAATCAAATATTTACATAGAATTTCTCTTTTGGCCTGATCTTCTCTATCAGTGGCCTCTTCATCCAATTTTCCCGTAGGCTTACAACAAAAATAACCCTATCTGTCTAAAACCTGAATCTCCTCTTATTCTTTGAGGATTATAATTTTATACAAATGGTTCCAAAACCAATTCTGGTTTTAGATCCTCAATCTTCTCAAAAAAATCATGAATATCCTCTAAGTCCTAAAATCTCTTCTTTATCCTTAAAGATCCTCTCTAATCCACAAAATCATGAAACCAATTCCTAATTTAGGATTTACAATTAATTCTCCAATCTCTCATTCCCTATGGAATCTCAACTATCCTAATTCTCTCATGTTCTCCAACATTGGTGAACATTTACAAAATTCCTCTCAATAATTCCTATTTTACATATCTCACTCAAAATATTTAAAATTACATCGATTTAATACATAGGCAACAAATATTCTTTGGAAACACAAGACCCATGAGTCTATTAAAATACAAAGAAAAATATGAGCCTAATGCAGTGACATCAGAAACAAAATTTTGTTAAGAACTTGTATTTTCATAATGGATTCTCACTAGCTACACATGGGTAATTTGACTAGGTGCAATGTATGGAGTTCTACCACCTAGGTTGATGTAGATCATTGATTAGGTCCTCTCTACAAAATTGAGAGTTGCACATGATTGTAAATACTATATCATTCGATTTTTTTATAATTTTTGGTTTCAATAAATTCAAATAATATATATATATATATATATATATATATATATATATATATATATATATATATATTAAATTTAGTTAAAAATAATATAAATGTTGTAAAAATATCCTTTTTTTTTTAGTATATTTATATATTTGAAATAACTAAGAACCATCATTAAAATTTATATTAATAAAATAAAAATTATAATATATTTTATTTTAATTATGTCGATAAGTGTTACATTATTTGAATTGAACATTTTAATCATTTTTCTATTAAATAATTCTATTAGAAGTTCTAAATTTAAATATTCTAGTATATTATAGTCATCGCAACTATATGAATAGAGAAAATTCATATCATTAACTTCCTTGTATATGTAAATCATATGCTTCAACCATGTTTAATTTTTTTTTACAAATCCTGATTATAAATTTACTATGCAATTTGTAAATTTCCAGCTATTAAGATTAGCCAAAGTGAAAAGATTAAAAAAAAATTGTAGACACTTATCATAGTAATGTATGATCATGGAACGATGTGATTTGTTGATAGTGGAAATGTGATTTGTTGACGGTTTTCAATTTCAGAATGTTGATAATAGGTTTCCAATTCCAATAACAAGTGTCCAATCATTGTCAGTAACATGTCTTTTGATTTAACCATTTCATTATGTTATCCCTCACAATGGTACTTGTATTCTCCTCTTGAAGCGTCATGTAAAAATAGTATTAGTGTGATTCACAGATTCATCAATAAACGAGTAAGCCGATGTTCATAAAGGATAAATTGGAATGCGATTTTAAATGCATGGTTAAATTTGTGTTATTAACGGTTTAAAAGGTTGTGTGTTTAAAGATCATATTCGATTTCTCTCTACGAGAGAATCATGCACATATGTGCTTGGTAAAAAAAATTATTGAGGTAACAGAAAGAAAGAAATATTTATCCGAATTGATTCATTGTATCAAGTAGTCTATATAAGTCTATATAACTCTAGAGCAATACGAAAGTGTTGTGAGAGAAATTTGTGTACGAAAGTAGTTGATTCATGTAGTGTATAATAACTTAGAATGTTGAAGGAAATATATTAAAGTTTTTGCGATTTTGTAGCTATAATAGGTGTAATTTGAAGTGAAATTGACAAAATAAATATTTCACATAAATATCATGTGATTTAAGTGAAATGGGATTCATAAATTCAAATGGCAAACTAATTTTCGAGGAGATGTTTAAATTGGGTGTTAGATGTTAATAGAAGTTCCATGAGTCTTTTCATTCATTTAACATTGTTTTATTCTTTTTAGTTGGAGGTGTGATATTAACGTTGTAGAAAATATTTTTGTTTTTACATTGGGAAATGTGTGTACAAATAAAACTCTTTTTAAGTAATGTTATATTGTCAATCTACAAATATATTTTATGTTTGTGTTTTTCTATAAAGAAGTGTTGTATTATGATTCAAAATTTTTCAGGGTTATCTTTAGAAAATAGCACCTAGATACAATTACCTTTCAAGATGGAGAAGAAATTAAGTTTCATGTCTTCATTGAATTCAAGATGAATGTTTGTGAACAATATAAGAAATAAATTATTTTTAGGTTTTCATCCTGTTTATTGAATCTATATGAATAATATTTCTTTGTTTTTCTTAAACTAGAAATTGCACCATCACTAGATGTTGCAAAGGAAACGCCGTAACTACCTCTCGGACCTAGCCCGTAGCGCCTTGGCAAAAGGAATTCTGCTCTGAACAGGGCAACAACCTTCCTTATTGTTAATGTGAATAGTCGAAATGAACTATTAATATTTGTAATTATTGAATTGTTGGGATATTAAAACACCAGAGTTGTGTAGTATAGTCGTAAGGGTTCAACCCAATAAATAAAAAATAAGACTGGAGTTAAAACCCTCCATGAGGAAAGTTACAGAGTATGTCGCACTATGTGGCGAGTGAATAAATACGTAAATAAACCACAGTCCTGATAGAAAGATGAAATTTTAAACTGAAACTCTCAAGAACCCATAAAACTGAATCTAGTCCTTTGTGGCTATTCAGGTAGAGTAAGAAGCAAAAAAGGAAAAAGGAAAAACTGAAGCTCACAAAAGAGAAATAACTTGAACAAAAATTTAATTTACAAAGAAAATTGTAATCTCATGTATAAAACCATCCATACACCTACTCTATTGATTGAAAACATGGGAATTATAGCAAGAATAATAATATGAATTTACTGGTAAAGTGAAAAACGTTGAACCATTTCAAGAAGTAGTTAACCATAAGCATTTTTGTAATGCAAACCCTTAAAGGACCATACCCCACAAATTATGTTGACAATTAAGAAAAGGGAAGGTATTTTCAGACATAAAATGTCTAAAAAATCCAATGTCATGACCAAGGAAATTATAATAGAAATCCCAAGAGAAACACGAGGCATAATTCTGATTCGGGAGTGTTAAACACTAAATATGTTACAGTCTCTAGACTTGTGTAGAGGTATCATGCATGCACCTTAAAGAAAATATAGCACATAAATGACATCTGTAGGATATAAGAACCCTACATAACCTTGCCTAGTCGACCTATGGTAATAACCTACAGACCAACCCACTCTCCTATACAGAATGCAAGATGGGTGTCAATTCTAATTCAAAGCACAAATAGATTCATCAACTTCAAAGTGGGCAATCCATTCAAATTTCTTATAAGAAGTGTGTTATTTCTTGGTTAGTGTTGTATCAAGTAGTGAAGCACATCTTCTCAAAGTGCTGGTTTGCTCAGAAAGCACCTGCATTCAATTAAACACAGGATAAGGCATAAAATAATCCATATAGCTGAAGAAAAAAAATTGAAACGAAAAATAGAGTTCGGTGAATTTTCTTTCTGCTGATTTCTCACGTCAACCCCCATACGGATCAATAATTACTGATAAACTATTAAAAAACATGGTTATTGTCAAAATGACTTATAAGCAACCTTTTCCCTCTTGAGACAAGCTTATAATAGATGGATGAAGAACATCACTATGAAGAATTGTGAGCATGGTTCCGACTCTGAATTTTGCAGCAGTATGTATGTTATCAAAGTAGCATAGGTCTATGTTAACTCCTGTTTCTCACAAATCCATTTGACTTTGATCTCTCAGGTGCAGATAACAGATTGAAATGGATCGCTGTTAGTGTTAATTATTATATTGTGAAAAATTAAATAAAATATACAAATAATACATAAGCCCTTATAAACCCTAGAATGGCAGATACAAATTGTTGATGGATGCTCCCACCAAGGATTTAGAATGGAATTATAGGCCTAGTGAGTTTTTCTAACATAGATCATATTACATATGGATATTAGCAACAGATAGCCCATAACAAGTGAGAGATCCTCCAATTTAGAATTATGTGGATTTTCGCACTTAGTAAAGTTCTCCATTTAGCTTGGAGTGACACTGTCAAATATTTTTATTTTTCTGCAAAAAACAAGAACTTGATGCAATCTCACTCCAAATATAAGTAAACTATACACCATTTGACAACAAATCACAAGTACAAATTCGTTTATGGGTGGTGTATGAGTATTGAAAGAGCTTTGAAATACTTATTAATTGACTTCTAGCACGTTTGATAATTATGTGAGATGTGATGAGCCTGTGCATCACTTAGCACTAAGGAAAACACTTGCATGCACTTGTATTTGAAGCTTCTTAAGGTACTCGATTGCTTCATCAAGCATGAAGGCTTTGTCAGTCTGCCAGAATAGAAAATTCCCTTAGAGGCGGCACAGATAACATATCTAATCATGTAAGAAATTTAAATTTGAGGAAAATATAAGTTAGCTTAATTTCATTATCAAGCCATATTTATCTTAATTCAGAAAATCTCAAGGATCTATATTAAAAAATGCAATCCCAAATGTCTCATTTTATCTGTAATAGTTGAGTTGTGAACAAGTACCCTACCACACTAGACCAAAAAACCACCTGAAGGGCCTTCATGAATTAAAGTTGTTTCATAGGATTATTTTTTAAATTCTATAGGCAAATTGTTACTAACCTTATTAGAGTTTGGAATGAGATTTTAAAGGGCTTTCATTTTTTCATTGATTCTATTCCTCTGCCTCTATGTTACAAACAAACAAGAAATACCAGGTTCAGAATAATTATATTGAAATAAAAATGAGTATAAGAGTCAAAGGTAGTCCCTGATACAGGATAACCGAGTGAATCTGATGAAATGACATAGAGAAAATATCCCATAAAGAAACCTAGCGTGATGAGAGAGTGAACCGTTTTTAGAGACGCAAAGGATATCTGACTCCGGCTTACCTTGAACTTATTATAACCTTAATCTGACCGAAAAAGCAGAGATGCTTTGTTTTGCTAGATTATCATTATCCCCTGTAAATTTTTAACATATTCTTTTGAATGTAAAAAGTATTCTCTCAATGAAAATAGAAATGGGTTCTGGTATGCCAGTCACACCTTTTCTGATAAATTGTGAACTTCAGTGGCTCTGCTTCTTTTTGAAGATGTCCCAGTAGAACACTTTAAAATTTTCACCAGATTCTTCTCAGGCCTTCTGTAATTACATAAATTAGGTAATTGACAAAAATAATAACTTGCATTTTGTAGGAAACCAGGAAAGAAGAGGGTTTGAACATTCCTCAAATATTTGAAAAAAAAAATTGTAGAAAATATGAAAATCATGAATCAACTTCCATGTATTTTAATAACCTTTAATCTATAATGACACATCAATTCCACCATTTAGAAAAACAGAAGGAAAAGCATTCTCATTGGTAATAAAATTTATATTATAGAGCCTAGGACGAAGCATTGTTACATGTGTCAGTGATTTCAGATTCAAAAAACTGATGCCTATAAATATTTTATAGGAGACAACAATCAAGTGTGGGTTTTGAAAGAAACAAAATCGACTCTCAAAAGATGCCCAACGTGGGCACAATGGTCCATTCAAATAATATTAATTTCTTGCTACCACCGTAGTATAAGCATATTGTTTTTGTTGTTTTGAAAATCATGGAAATTTTGGTAAGATTTTAAGAAAATTCGGTAGAGATTTTTGTAAATCTAAGTTATAGTTATAAAATTTCAATATTTTGGATGCCTGGAAGTTTTTTATGGTGCTGAATCAGTTTCTACCATTTATACCATAAAAAAATGATTCGAACACTACTACTACAATTCCTTCACCTCAATATACAAATCCTAAATCCTGTGCTGCTTGCTAAAAAAAATAGGAATGAGACAAAGAATCCACCAGCTCGGAGGTAAACAAAGGAATTGACTCACCAGTAAACTGGTGTGTAGATTAAGAGATGTGAAATCAGTATAGCATGAAGATTTGTGTAGTTTTTGTAATGACTATTTTATATAGTATGTTGAGTTGTCATCAAAACAAATACACGGTTCCATTAAAGAATGTCTCACAGCATTATCTGAAAAATTAGTATATTGCAGATTGAGACATCCTTAAGATAAAAGAACGCGCCATAGATTCTACAAAATCTCCTATAGACACAAATAAAAATTATTCTAATACAATATAGTTTAGGAAATACAAAACCAAGAACAAGGTGCTACCCAACGTGGTGGTGTATGAGTATTGAAAGATCTTTGAAATAACTTATTAATTGAATTCTGGCACATCTGATAACTATGTGAGATGTGATAAGCCTATGCATCACTTTGTAATAAGGAAAAAACTTGCCTACACTTCTAATTGAAGCTTCTTAAGGTACTCGATTGCTTTGTCAAGCATGAAGGCTTTGTCAGTCTGCAAGAATAGAAAATTCCCTTAGAGGCGGCACGGGTAACGTATCTAATCATGTAAGAAATTTAAATTTGAGGCAAATATAAGTTAGCTTAATTTCATTATCACGCCAAATTTATCTTAATTCACAAAATTTCGAGGATCTATATTAAAAAACGCAATCCCAAATCTCTCATCTTATCTGTGATAGTTGAGTTGTGAACAAGTACCCTACCACACTAGACCAGAAAACCACCTGAAGGGCCTTCATGAATTACAGTTTTTTCTTAGGCTTATTTTTTAAATGCTATAGGAAAACTGTTACTAACGTTATTACTATTCAGAATGAGATGCTAAGGGGCTTTTATTTTTTCATTGATTCTATTCCTCCGCCTCTGTGTTACACACAAACAACAAATATGAAGTTCAAAATAATTAAATTGAAATAAAAATGAGTATAACAGTCGAAGGCAGTCTGTGATACAGGATAACCGAGAGCATCTGCTGCAATGATATAGAGACAAGAAGCCAGAAGGCAACCCAGCTTGATCAGAGAGTGAGCCATTGTTAGAGATGCAAAGGATATCTCACTCAGGCTTACCCTCCTTAATCTGACCCTTTTGATCTCTGTTCTTTTGTCTAGAGGGAGGGAACCCTGAGGGAGTGGAGAATATATTATTTATGTTGGAAAAGGTGCTGGGAACTTTGTACTTGCCATATCCTATGGTAAAATCATGTTTTCCTATGGCAAATTCCCCCTTGTTTTCATCAATCATGAGATCTAGGCACCTCCTTGGCCTTGCAAAGCCATCACTATGTATCAGTGTGAAAAAAGAAAAGAGAAAATGTATTTTTTTTAAACTATAGAGAGGCCTTAGGGATGAGGGACGTCAAGCTCTGCTCGATAATGACTAATTTATTGGTAACCATCTCTGCTTATTGTTTTTGATGATCTATTATTATATTATTGTCTCAATGAGGGAAGTAGAGGATTAAAATTAAGATTTGTTGCAGAATGTTATCGTCACTGTGATTTTTCCCTTTACTCACATCCAAACCTAAAAAAAAGAAGAAAACGGAGCCCATTTAATAAATTTTGTGGTATCAGTTCATAAACTATGAGAATTATAAAACAAGAAATGATGGGTTGAAAAAATTAACCTGATAGTTGTATTCTTCGTCCAACAACAACCTACGAACTATCTAGGGAAGAGGACTTGAACTTGTAGGAAAGGAGAGGATTCAAGATAGTAAAAGGAATTTCTTCTTAAATCACAACCACAGAGACCGTCATGGAATACAATACAAACAAGACTCTTACTGGTTAATGGTGAGAAGGTTTGGACTTGAGCCATAATTTTTCTCTCTGGTTTGCAGAGCTCGATCAAGTTCGAGCATTAAGCAAGCATTTTTGTAACGCAAACCCTTGTCGGGTCGACCTCCGGTAATAGCCTATAGCCGTTAGGGGAATGGTTAGGGTTTCATCCTGGTATTATCGAATAACTAATGACCTAGAAACACGAGGGCCAAGGTTCAAATGGAACACATTTTCTCACTTCAAATCCTGTTTTCACCAAACCCAGTGATAGACTGTCCGCCATGCCCTTCTGTTGATAGAATTGGAACCCACCTCCACCTTTTCTCAAAATCCCCAATTCTTCAGCCTTTGGAGCAACCAATTTTACTAACAAATCATCGCTATTACCAATAGATAAATCAAACCCTTCTTATTGAGAAATCTCGTAGGGCGAAGGTCCAAATGGAACATATTTTCTCACTTCAAATCTCGTTTTCACTGGACCTACTGATAGACTTTCCGCCATGCTCTTCTGTTGAGTGAATTGTAACCCACCTCAACCTTTTCTCAAAGTCCCCAATTCTTCAGCCTGTGCAGTAGCCAATTTTACTGAAAAATTAACGCCATTACCAATATATAAATCAAACCCTTCTTATTCAGCAATATCGTATTAGCATAATGAGAAAATACAGAGAACAAGCTTATCAGACTCTAAATTCTGTGTAGTTAGTACCAATGATGATTTTGCACCACTAGGGTTTCGCTCTACCGAGTGGACGGAATAGTTTGGCACTGCCGACATGGAGTCACTACAAGAATTTCTACACATTCAAGTCCTGCAACAAAATTTTTTCTTCATTTCAAGCTCTGGGCAGTCACAGGGCAAGCTGCCACTACAATTCCAAGTCCATCTTTCCCACAGTGCAAAATGATGGGGGTTCCAAAGAAGAAGAAGTTCATTGGTTAATTAATGGGCCATCTGTTGATACTTATAAGCAGAGTTTGTGCATTGAGAATAAGAAATTTAGGGTGCATGAACTCCCTGTGTGTCACAGAAGTTTTCCATCTGACCAAGCTTTGGGCGGTCATAAGAGGAATCATTCCACTCCCCCTGCTACTAATATGTAGCCATTCAACAACTGAGCTCGAAGCAGAACTGAGACATTGGATCTAACCGTGCTTGCTAAAAATGCAAATGATTGTACTCAATTGCAACACAATTCTGCAATTTCTATCAATTTTAGTGCAGACTCTACCAGTAAATGTGATAAATAAGGAATTACACATATGAAAAAAAACTGATACCAATGATGATTTGTCATTTTACAGCAGCAATGAGGCATAGCCATTGTAGTGGTTATGCGTGTCTCTAATGTTGATCAACGGTTGTCATTGATGTCAACCCAAGCAACACCAGGGGCTAACCCAATATTGCATGGGAATTTTGACCTAACAAATTAATATATTCTGGGTCAATAATTATTTTGATGGTTTATACTTTTTGAGATGTTTCTGTTGATATATGGCACGCCATGTAATTCTTCACAGTTTGAGAGATATTCATGCTTGAAGTTTGTACCCCCAATTAGTGGGATAAAACCCCATGGGGTTCGGGCATGGGTCATTGAAAAGTCATAATTAATATTTTTTAAGCTCATAAAATCCCTCCCACATTCACTTGTTGAAGCCCCTCTCAAATTAAGCATTTATATAAATTGTGATCTTCATTTCCTCCTTAGGCAAGGGATTTCGCCATCTGAAACAGGTCATTGTGGAATTTTCGCTCTAGATTTTTTTCTACGAAGGTTCAGAAGCTGAAATTTTTATGAGGCGAAGCCGAAATCCTGAGGAAGAAGTTGTAAAAATGTTGGATCAAGGTGAGCAATATTTTTGGAGATATGATCTGTGGAAGTCAGGGTTTGTGCAGGCTCCTGAAATTCATCTCAAAGAAGTGACCTTGGTAAAATCGTCATAACTCTCTCTCTGAGTATCAGATTGAATTTCCATAGAATGTGACAGATAGGGCATAGTCTCAATTTTAGATCCAAATGAAGAAACAATGACATGTGGCATGCCGTACAAGTACGCTCTACTGAAATAGTCCATAATTAGGGCATTGTGAGAGATTGAGTATAAATCTCTCTTGAAGAATCCAAATTGGTTCAGACCTATGGAATTGGAAATATGACTCACAGGACCACTACAGGACCGAAAATCAGATATTGAGGATCTAAAATAACAAAGATGCACCAGATTCAATATTGAGCTCGTAGAAGGAAAAGAAAAAGCTAGATCATGTGTTGTCAAGGGTTGCAAAGGACCAGAATTTCTAGGGCAACAAAGAAAATAAAGGTGCAGCAGAGGGTAGCATGAAAAGAGCCTCAACCAAGGTGCATAATAGTAGTAATAAGTTCATCCTATGAAGTGTTGAAGTGGGCAGCACTGCATACAGTCATTGTAAAGGTATCATTGTACTAAGTCATTGTAAATACATTATTGTAAAAATTGTACTAGTGTTTATCTACAAAGGGTTAAAGAGGCAGTGTTGGGAGGTCTAGGATAATCATTAGGTGGTTGTGTCAAATTTGGGGTTATGGTCTAGTATATATTCTTCTTCTACATCATTCTATATGATTGTAAAGTGGACCATATTCCTTGGTACGGGATTCCATTCTTATTTTATTCTTCTATAGAGTGGTAGGGTGGTGCTAAGGTGAGTTGTAGCTCATTGGGTGTTGGGGCATCCGTTTAGTTGACTACTGAAGAATCTCGGGTGTTGGAGCGTCCATCCAGTGGGAGCTGGAGAAGAATTCTTTTCTAGATTCTAGGAAGTTGGAGCTTTATTTTCAATTGGAGTTGAATATTAAAGAATTATTAGAAAAGCATTAGGTGGTTTTTGTCCCGGAGTGGGTTTCCACCTTAAAACATGTGTGCATTTGTGTTCCTCTTGTTTGCTGCTATCATTATACAAACACTGATAATAATTAAAGATTAACTAATGCTCTAATTGAAAGAAATATTGATTCACCCCCCCCCCCCCCCAAGTCATTCCAAGCCCATCAGACGTAGCTCGTTCCTTTAATAATGTATTTTTAATACCGTGGAAGGAGGTCATGGAGCATACCAAGAATGGTGTACCTCTATTCAATGAAAATAATTATGCACTCTGGAAAGGAAGAATGGAGGTCTATCTCTTGGCGCAAGGTTACGAAGTATGGGACACTGTTCAAAATGGAATTACATCAGCTACGGATGAATAAGGTAAGAAGAATTTGGTAAATGATGCAAAAGCAAAGAATATTATCATCAGTGAACTTATTGAATCTTCTTTTCATAAGGTGTTGGGTTGTAAAACTGCCAAAAATGTATGGGACGAGCTTGAGAATATATATGCAGGTGACTCAAATGTCAAAGAAGCAAAGCTTCAAATCTATAGAGCAAAATTTGAGCAACTCAGAATGAAAGAACACTGCAACATTGTTGCATACTTCCAATACGTTGATGAAATAACCAATACTCTGGAAGGATTGGGAGAGCCAGTTGACGAGAAGAATATTATATGGAAGATTCTTAGAACGTTACCAGGGAGATTCAACCCAAAGGTATCGGTCTTATAATATAGTGAAAATTTGGACAAACTCAGCAAAGAGGAATTACATGGAGTTCTCATAGCATATGAAATGAGACTTGATGAATAAGAGGGTACTTCACATCTAGAAATTGCGTTTGTTGCATCTAAGAAAAACAATAAGGATAAACAAACTTCAATTGAAAATACATGCACCTACAAGTGTGAAGAAAAGGGAAATGATGAACAAGGTCTTTCAGATGAAGAATATCCCTACTTTAGAAGAAAACTATAAATTGGTAAGGGAAAATTCAAAGGTAAACTTCCATTGATATGTTTCAACTATAATGAGGTTGGGAATTTTGCAGCAAAATGTCCAAATAGAAGTAATGGAAACTCAAAAGGAAAGAAAGGCTTTAAGAAATTCAACAAGAAAGTATCCAAAAGGAACTTTCTCTCTAAAGAAGATAGCTCATCATCCGATGAAGACAATGATAGTGAAGAAGAAGCCAATGAGAGAGTATCGTTTATGGACAAACAAAATAAACAAGAGGTATCAAAAAACGAAGAAGAAGGAAGAAACATAGAATAATATTATGAGGAAGCAATCAAGCTTATAAAAAATCTCAAGGTGGAGAAGATTCGTTCCAATACTCTTGAAGAACAAGTTCAAGGTCTCAAAATTGAATTTGAGGAACACAAAAGCATTGAAGAGTCACCTCAAAATAAGTTAGAAGAAAGCAACCGAGAAACAGAAGAATTAGAAGTTGAAGTAGTCTCACTGCGTGAGGAAGTGAAGAAAGGAAAAACTATCCAAAAATATGCCAACAGCTCAAGGGAATTGGAAGAACTCATCAACAATCAATGATCTTACAACGTAAAAATGGCATTGGTTACAAAGAAGAAGAAGCAGGACCTTCTACAACAAAATACAATGAAACTATGAGATCTGACATGCATGTAGACTTTATTGGACAAGATTCGCAAGAACAACCTTGGAAGACAAATCCTTGACAAAAATTTCCATCCAGGTACCAACATATTTTTTATGCCTACTTTTATTCATGTGGAAAATTTCGTCATAAAGCTGTAGAATGGCGCACGTACCCTAGGAACAAATACAATTCCAAGAGATCTGTCAAATATGAACCTCCCAGGGCTCAGAAAAACATCAATATATTTGAACATTTAAGAAATAATATTGAATGTTACAAATGTCGAAACTTTGGACACATAGCCAAAGACTGCAGACTTGAAAATCCTGCAGAAGAATCTTCGAAGCCACAGAACGAATGAACATGGAAGAAGAAGAAGAATGATAATTGTGCTCTTGCTTTCAAGGCTCAAAAGAAAATTTATGTGTGGTATGATGATAGAGGTCTCTCAATGCATATGACTGGAGATAGAAATAAATTTGTATCTATGAAAGAGAAGAAGGATGGAACTGTGTCCTTTGGAAATGATGGATCTTAAAATGTTATAGGATCAGGTACTATCACTCTCGGAAGCAAAGATGCTCTAGCCAAGAATGTTCTATTGGTTGAAAACATGAATCACAATATTCTCAGTGTTGGACAAATGTGTGACCAAGGACACACAATACTATTCAACTCCACGAAATGTGAAATCAGGAAAGGCATGTATGGTGAAATTGTGGCTACAGAAAGTCGAACTCCAAATGAAATATATGTTCTGGATGAATCAACTAAAGCATGTATAATAGCTAAAGAGGATGATACAATAATTGGTATCAATGATGATCGACTAAGTAAGAAGTTTGCTACAAAGGTGCAAAGTGATTTCGAGATGTATTTACTTGGTGAGATGACATAATTCTTAAGGCTTCAAATATCTCAAAAAGAGAAAGGAATATTTATATGTCAAGCAAAGTACATCAAGTAAATGCTCAAGAAATTTAAAATGGACGATTGCAAACCCATCCTTACTCCAATCGTAACAGGTTTCAAATTGAGCATAGACGACTCATCTAAGGATGTGGATGAAAGGTTGTATAGATCTATGATTAGTAGTCTTATATATGTAACAGCCTCCTGACTAGATGTTATGCAAATAGTTGGACAAGTAGCAAGATTCCAAAAAACACCAAAAGAATCACATATTAAATATTCACTAGCATTGAAATATCTTCTCTAGAAGCTTGGGATTCTCCCAAGTTCTCATTTGATATTTTTTTTTTTTTTCATAATATAAAGGGGGAATGGAAGTAGATTACAGGTCTGCAGGATGATTGTGTGTTAGGGGGAGCAGAAGTGTGTACAGGTCCACAGGATGGTTGTGTCTCAGGGGGATTTACCCTTTTCCATTGATGTCAAAGGGGGAGAGCATGATGTAGGAAGAGGTGTCATGAACACAGGAGGAGTACTTGTGTTGCAATCAATGCCAAAGGCAGAGATTGTTCATCAGCGGTTGTCATTAATGTCAACCCAAGCAACACCAGGGGCTAACCCAATATTGCATGGGAATTTTGAACTACCAAATTAATATATTCTGGGTCAATAATTCTTTTTATGGTTTCTAGTTGTCGAGATATTTTCATTGATATATGGCACGCCATGTAATTATTCACAGTTTGAGAGATATTCATGTTTGAAGTTTGTACCCCCAATTAGTGGGCTAAAACCCCATGGGGTTGGGGCATGGGTCATTGAAAAGTCATAATTAATATTTTCTAAGCTCTAAAATCCCTCCCATGTTCACTTATTGAAGCCCCTCTCAATTTAAGCATTTATATAAATTGTGATCTTCATTTCCTCCTTAGGCAAGGGATTTCGCCATCTGAAAAAGGTCATTGTGGAATTTTTGCTCTAAATTTTTTTCTACGAAGGTTCAGAAGCTGAAATGTTTATGAGGCTAAACCGTGATACTGAGGAAGCTGCTGTAAAAATTTCAGATCAAGGTGCGCAATATTTTTGGAGATATGATCTGTGGAAGTCAGGGTTTTTGCAGGGTCCTGAAATTCATGTCAAAGAAGTGACCTTGGTAAAATCGTCATAACTCTCTCTCTGAGTATCGGATAGAAAATTTGTTAAAGGTGGAAGACATTTCACATTCTTTAGTTTTCTCTCTATCAATTTCAGAGCAAAATAAAGAAACAATGATACGTGGCATGCCATACAAGTGCACTCTACTGAAATAGTCCATAATTAGGGCATTGTGAGAGATTGGGTATAAATATTTCTTGAAGAATCCAAATTGGTTTAGACCTATGGAATTCGAAAGATGACTCAGAGGACTACTATAGGACCAAAAATCAGATATTGAGGATCTAAAATAACAAAGATACACCAGATTCAATATCAATCTCCTAAAAGGAAAATAAAAAGCTAGATCATGTGTTGTCAAGGGTTGCAAAAGGACCATAATTTCCAGGGTAGCAAAGCAAAGCAAGGTGCAGCAGAGGGTAGCATGAAAAGAGCATCAACCAAGGTGCATAACAACAGCAAGAAGTTCATCCTATGAAGTCTTGAAGTGGGCAGAACTACATACAATCATTGTAAAGGTATCATTGTACTAAGTCATTGTAAATACACTATTGTAAAAATTTTACTAGTGTCTATCTACCAAGGGTTGAAGAGGCAGTGTTGGGAGGTTTAGGATCGTCATTCGGTGGTTGTGTAAAATTTGGGGTTATGGTCTAGTATATATTCTTCTTCTACATCATTCTATGTCATTGTAAAGTGGACCATTTTCCCTGGTACGGGAGTCCATTCTAATTTTATTCTTCTATAGGGCGGTAGCGTGGTGCTAGGGTGATTTGTAGCTCATTGGGTGTTGGGGCATCGATTCAGTTGACTACTAAAGAATCTTGGGCATTGGAGCGTCCATCCAGTGGGAGCTGGAGAAGAATGTTTTTCGAGATTCTAGGAAGTTGGAGCTTTATTTTCAATTGGAGTTGAATATTAAGGAATTATTAGAAAAGCATTTGGTGGTTTTTGTCCTGGACTGGTGTTGGAGAGGTAAATCTCCTCTGTGGGTAGAGGCGATCCCTACTATCCCAGATCGGGTCTAGCAACAATCGTATCATGCTAAGGTGCAAGTTCCTAATCACAATAGACCAAATTGTGAAGAAAGCCTGCCTTAAGTCCAACGCTGTTGTTCGTAGAGAATATAGCGCTCCTGTTTCCTTGCTCCGATAGATAAAAATTATTCTGCTTGTTGTGATCAAACACCTGCACATACAAGAAACACGACAAACACACAAGCATAAAACCCAATATATGAAGTTATGTATAAGTCAGATAAGACACAACTCATCATCACAATGAAAAATACGAGTGGAACCATAACCAAAGTTGCTTATCATTAATTAATACAAAGAAAGATACAACCTGGCTCTGATGTTGAATCTTCCTTTGGCGGGTCGACAGCGGAATACGTCTCGGTAAAGCTCGTCGGGAATGGGACAAGCCTCTCTCTTCGGTTTCCAATCCGCTTGCTACTGATTTGGCTCTATGATGACTACCAAGGCTCTTACAAAATTATTTAGGCTATGAAGGCTCTTAGAGACTCAACCATTCAGCCAGTTCAACCATTCAGCCATTCAGCTCCTTCATCAATGGCAGATGGCTATATTTATAGAGGAGAGGAGGAGGTTGGGATCCCTACAATAGTGGAAGGGATGACTTATCCCTTGGGAGGTTCCCCATAAGTGGGAAACAAAAAGCCAAAGGAGGAAGGCCATGGTTATTCAGTCGAAACCACTCCTCATGACTCATCCACAAAGTTGTTGTAATCGAAACTTGGCCTCTTTTAAAAAAAAAAAATCCATAAGTAGATTGGCACGAGTGCTTAAATGGTACAAAGCACCAACTGGCATGGGCTCAGTGTTAATTTTTCTCATTGTTGCGAGGAGATAACGAGCTAGCAGCACCAAGGAAAAAATAGTTGTTTTTAGGGGTCTACTGAGGAAATGATCAACAGAAGGAATGTTTTCCTCATGGAAAGGGATGCAATGATAGTATTTGCAAGGCATGAAACTTCTTATTGGTCACAGAAATGACCCTCCAATGGGCGAGATGGGGATTGTAGGGACAGTGAAAAATTATTGTGTAACAGATGCCCCCTAAAGCATGAGGCCCAAGAGAGAGAGAGGGGTGAAATTCTTTACGAGAACGTGTCCAAATGAAAACACTGCTGTCGGAAAACCTGCATAGAGAAGTACAAATGATATCTCAAATACATGATATATGTGGTATGGGTGCAACCATCCATAATAGAGCATACAATAATCAAGATCTAAGGCATGGACACAACCATCCAGTAAGAATCGATAAATAGACTTAGGTATGGTTGCAGCCATCCAATCAATGAGTCATATAACCAATCAGAATAATCCACAAAATCCGCAGCCTGGATTCCAACAGACAAAATCCAGGGTCTTGCACTCCATCTTGACCCAAACAGAGTACAAGTTCAAGCATGTGAATATGTGAGTTGAAGTCGAAGATGCAAGAACATCGTCTGATTACCAGCCAATGATGAAAGCCATTAACGGATGTGAGAGGTACCACTAATGATGAAAATGGCCCTCAAGGTACTATAGGTACAATCCACGGAATGTGAACAGTAAGCTGGCGTCGAACACATGTAGAATCACTCGATCGAAGGCCAATGATGAAAACCTCACATCAAACACGAATAACTTGCCATTGAGGCATGCAAGCTCCAAGGTACCAGAAGGGAATCTCTAGATCAACTTCCTGGATAATGAGCTGAAGTCGACAAGAAGTGACCTTTATCAAAGGTGGGCCATAGTGTTTCCCACATCATCAACGTGAGATAGAGGAAAATAATGTTTTTGAATTAGGATCAGATGAGAAACAGAGGAAGGTTGAAACTTTGCAGAGGTCAACTTCTCTTGAACATATCGGCGGCACGACATTGGATTTGGCATTATTTGACATCAAAATATCAGGGGTCATGATGATGAGGCAAAGAGCATATGAGAGGTCAAAATGGATTACCTAAACCCACAGAGGCAAATGGAGAGTGAGATGAGATGTCCCCACCCCAACACAAATGCAGACAAGTGCCATGTTCAAGAGCGACATACTGTTGACATGACGATGATACTGGTTCCATTTTTCCCGCACCATTTCTGGCGAGTACCTCTTTATTTCTACACAATCTTGAAGAGGATATCATATTCGTGTCATATAAGTTCATCCTTCAGACGAATCCATCCTAGTACATTTAACGAGCCCTAGAAAGGAGAAACTCGAAAATCATCATTACGACTGAATCCGATGTCATCAGGGTTTAACGAGTCTAAAAAAGGGAGAACTCAGCATCTTTTCATGTTTAGAGAGTTTGAAAAGATAGCAGAAAAGTAAACTCCAACAATCCCTTTTCGTAAATAGCTCCCTAGATCCGAAAAGGTAGAAAACTATGTCTGAGAAAACCTCCTAGTCACGATAGGCTAGGGTATTCCTTTTTCATAAATAATCTATCCCAGCCCGAAAAAGGGGTAAATGTATACTGGGTAGATGTCATTTCATAGCCATTTTAACGAGATCAAAATGACAAGCGACTCAACAATATTTTCATGTTTAAAGATTCAGAAAAGAGCTGAAAGATGACTCCTCCTATAGGAACGAGTGGTATACATGGTAGCTACTGGTTCCGGTACTAGTGGAACTGCTCAGAACAAGTAAAGGTAAGAGGTTGGCTAAAAATACCACTCATCGCAGCGGTTCGTCAAGAATGGGTAAAACAACAAAGTGAAGGCATATGATCAGCCAAGCAGATAGTGACGATGGAGTGAGAAAACCAAGGCTCATCTGGAAAAAATAGGCTGATAAAATGGCAATCACAAGAGGTAAAATGGGAATGGTTTCATTTTTACACAAGTTTGAAATAAAAAAACTTCGCTTGAAGTTGGTTTCAATTTTACACAAGCTTGAAACAAAGATAAACAATTCTTGAAACTGGTTTCATTTTTGCACAAGCTTGAAATGGAAACAAACGATGCTTGAAAAAGTTAAGCATGCCCCCAGCATGGTGACTCAATTCGAGGTACATGCCCCCCAAGCTTCAGTCCATATGAAAGGCAGATGGAGTGAAGGTTCAAGTTACGAGATCAAGAGAAAGACTCGACTAGGATTTTACAAGATCTTATCAAAGACTCGAATTGAACAGGAAAGTTTTTCATTATTTTAGCGAGGTTAACACACTAAAAGAACTATCCTCAGGATACCTTGTTTCATGGTTTATGGAGCTTGGCACAAGACAAGGAACTCTACTCCGACAACCTTGTTTCATTTGTTAAGGAGCTTGACACAAGACAAGGAACTCTGCTTCGGGAACCTGGTTTTAGTTTTTAAGGAGATTGACACAGGAAAGGAACCATGCTCGAGACCGACCTCATAATAGTGAACTAGAAATCATCACTTCCAAGATTTCCACTCCCGATGGAAGGAAAACATCCTGGAAGTCAGAACCCAATGCCCCTAGCACCTGATGCACAACGGTACTATCACTGAGTACAGGCACGGGGTAGGTAGCCACATAGTTGACTTGCGGTGGGGCATATACAATGGGTGGATAAAAACCAGGAAGGGATGATGGCGAGCCAGTTGCCACATCAATACCAAAGAATGAAAGATGATTAATGGTCATGATCCTTCCTTCATGTGGAAAACAAACCACACGAAAAAGGGAGGAGACGAGCACTCCCATGGCATTGGTGTAATCATGCCCCAAAAGCAGATTGAAATCCAAGGGGCCTGGAACAACCATCACATCCATATGGACAGATTTACCTCCCAAAGTAACAGGTAACCTTGGAAGGATCCCTAACAGTTGACTAGTTCTTCTATTGAATGCCAACATATTCTGCGTAACTGGCACAAGCGGCGACGAAATGAAATCTTGCCAAGTAGTCGAGGATAAAATACTAACAGATGCGCCTTCATATATAACAGTGCTAGGTACGACCAGACCAGAGGCTTATACCATTATATCAAAAGGCACATAAGACGGAAGGCGATATCCTGCAAATTAACTCCAGTCAAAGAAAGCGACCAAACTAGTTGGAGGTGCTACCATCGAACCAAGATGGTCTTCCCCTAGTGTTATGATCGAAGAAGGAGCATCTTCCATCACCTCCATCTCGAAGGCGGGAGGAGTATCCTCTGGGACCTCCATCATGGGAGGTGGAGGAGTAGCTTCTTGAGGTATAGGGACAGGAGAATCTTTCTCCAAGTCTGAAGAATCTAAAGAAACAAGACGAACCTAAGGGATGTGAGGTCCACTCTCAACGGAAAAGACTTGGTGCACCGTAGATGGGGCCAGCTCAACCGATCTCATGACCAATGATTGGTCAGGAATGGATTCCTGAATTTGAATTTCCGAGGGAGTGGGATCGACCAAGGATGACTCTTGACCAATCGTAGGATCAGCTGGTGGAGGACTCAAAGAAAGCTGCTTAAAACCAACCAGGAGGCATGGTGTAGAAACAACTGAGTTGTCCAAAACTTTTTTGGCTTCATCCATGTACAAAAAAAAGTGAATGGCATGGTGCCCTTCACAAAACTTATAGGGATTGGTGAGCTTACCCTTCTTCTTAAGAGTTTTACTAGCACTAGCTGAAGACATGCCCCCACCCTGACTCTTGGAAGCCAAAGGCAACGACGGAGGACCGTTGGACCATGCTTCGAGCACCTTGGGAATTCCACAGAAATCTCGAAGAAGATGGTCTCCCTGGCACAACATGCAAGGGAACCTGAATTTTCACGGAGGGTTGGAAGGTTTATCAAGAGGAGATGTTTTGAAAGTAGTAGTTGCAGGCTTAGCCTCTCTCTTATCAGACTTCTTCTTCTTTTACTTCTTCTTCTTCTTCTTAGCCACTTGGTTACTCGAATCCAGAATTTCACCAGGCGAAGTAGCAGAGGAGGATGTAGAAATAGGAAAAGAAGGGGAGAGGTCCACCTTGGAATCAACATGATGTTGTTCAGGCGGAGGAACTGATTTACCAGTAGCCGAGACATTCAGGACCACAGAGGTTGAAAACAACCAAACAGGCAACCCAACAATTAACCCAGGAAGGGACAACGTTGCCATATAAGGAGCACAAACTTTTCCAAAAGGAGGAAAAGGACCTGGATTCCCATCGGAGGGGATTCCTTGGTTGGTGAACTCTGAAAAAGTTGCCATTAGAAACAGCTCAACACAACACCCTAAGGAAACTAACTTTAACCAGGAATATTTCGTTGGCAGTTAATTTTTAAAACATTGAAACAAAACTCTACCGTTTCATCTTTTAAGAGTCGAGAAACAGGAAAAAGGTGACTCTATCACTTTCAGATTGGAAACAAGCGTGAAAGGACAAGCGCTTGATGATCTTTTCAAATTTAATGAGTCAGAAAATATTGAAATGACTACTCTGGTAATCTAGGCAAAGGGTGTACCAGATATCCGTGAACTGTAATATACACCTTGGTTTCAAAATGAAAGATAAATCAACCAAGGACTTGACGTACGTGCATGTAATCTCCCTGAATGTTGTGTCCCGTGTATCACGGGTATAGGGCAGCAGACTTGGCTTCCTATGGATAAAGGATGGAAGCCTAGTGGGGTATCCCTTTATATACGCAATGGTATGGGGAGCACAACTGCGTACTAGTGCTGTCTAAAGCCAAGATGCGAACGGCAGCTACTAGGTTTAACGACGCCAGAACACGTCTCTAGCCTAGACCTCTAAATATTTCGTTAATGTTTCAATGTTGCCTTACGGTAAATTGAATAAATTTTATGGTTGATCTTCAATTATGTCTCAGTTTCAAGGCCCTACCGCATTTCATCTGACAATCTCCTATATGCAGCTATATGAGAAACGAAAATTTTTCAATTCGACGAATGCTATCTAGTTAAGGGAAGAGCCTCAAACAATGATGCAAAAAACAACAATACTAAAAATGAAACATTTTCCAAACTAGATAACTTTCACTATCCAAAAGTAATTCCAAACATTAAACGATGTGAATAATGCAATGTAATCTATGCAAAATCCTCTTTTTAGAAAACTATGCAATTGTAATCTATGCACAATTTGCTTTTCTTTTCAAATGATAAGAATGCACCCAATGAATTTTTCGATGAAATAAGAATCTACTTAATGCATGCTTTTAATGAAGGAGAATACACTCAATGCGATTTTAGCTTTCAATCATTAAACAATGTGATTCAAGTTCAATGATAAATCTAAAAAAAAAACACTTTTCAATGCAATGTGATCTAATGCATGAAAAGAAAACTTTGAAACGAAAACTAGAAGAACGCAAAATTCCTTAATGAAGGACAAATAAAACAGAGATGTAAACAAACACTAAGAATGCAATCGTTGTTTCAAACACTTTTTAACGAAATTCCTCAAAAGGCTACAAGACAAATGAGGTCAAGCACAAAAAAAAGGACTTCCAAAGTATGAGCTCAAAACAATGCATTCATTCCCTTTTACATCAAGCAATAATGGAGAGAAGAAATTTCAAAGAATAAGAAATTTAATCTATGCTCATACAGTGAAAAGACCAAAAGGGAAATACACACTGGCAAAGGATTTAGGGAAAAAGTCTCAATTTTCACACACCCCAAAATTGGCACGACTTTATCATTGACAACTGGTGCCAAATGGCGTGACTTGCTCACTGAAAACTGGCGCCAATGGAAAATTGGCATGGGTTGCTCACTGAAAACCAGTGCCAACGCCTGAAAATGAAAAAACAAATAATTTCTCCCAATCAAGACCAGACTCACCACTTCAAGAAAAATCTAAAACAAAACCAGAAGCAAAGTACTGACCAAAAGAAACTTACGAACAAGGGAAAACCCTATCACCTACAGGAGATGGCACGACTGTCTGGCTTTAATCCATGCCAGATAAGGGATGGCACGAGTTATGAGCTGGAAACCTGTGGCAATTGGTGTGACTGTTAGGGTGGAAACTGTGCTAATCAAGCCAACCATGAAAAGATGAAAAATTCAAAAAAGCAGAGGTCAGATTTGATCCTCTAGGGCTGAACAGAGGTTTTAAACTAGAAAAAAGAAAACCAAAAGAGTTGATCAAGCAAGAAAAGTCAAGAATCGACCGAAAATACAAGACAATACCCCAAATCAACGTCTCCCCAGCGGAGTCGCCAATTTGTGATATAATGCATGAAAATAAAACTTTGAAACGAAAACTAAAAGAACGCAAAGGCGCAAGTTCCTAATTTCAATAGACCAAATTGCGAAGAAGGCCTACCTTAAGTCCAACGCTGTTTTTCGTACAGAATATAGCGCTCCCGTTTCCTTGCTCTGGTAGATCACAATTCTCCCACTTGTCGCGATCAAACACCTGCACATACAAGAAACACGATGAACACATAAGCATAAAACCCAATATATGCAATTATGTATCAGTGAGATAAGACACAACTCATCATCACAATGAAAAATATGAGCGGAACCACAACCAAAGTCACTTATCACTAATTAATACAAAGAAAGATACAACCTGGCTCTGATGTTGAATCTTCCTTCGGCGGGTCAAAAGCGGAATACGTCTCGGTAAAGCTCGTTGGGAATGGGACAAGCCTCTCTCTTCGGTTGCCAATCTCCTTCCTACTGATTTGGCTCTATGATGAATACCAAGGCTCTTGCATCATTCTTTAGGCTATGAAGGCTCTTGGAGACTCAACCATTCAGCCAGTTCAACCATTCAGCCATTTAGCCAGTTCAACCATTCATCCAGTTCAACCATTCAACAATTTAGCCAGTTCAACCATTCATCCACTTAGTCCCTTCATCAATGGAAGATGGCTATATTTATAGGGGAGAGGAGGAGGTTGGGATCCCTACAATAGTGGAAGGGAGGCCTTATCCTTTGGGAGGTTCCCCATAAGGTGGAAAGAAGAATCCAAAGGAGGAAGGCCGTGGTTATTCAGTCGAAACCACTCCTCATGACTCATCCATGAAATTGTTGTAATCGAAACTTCACCTCTCTTTTTTTTTTAAATTCCATAAGCAGATTGGCACGAGTGCTTAACTGGGACAGAGTGCCAACTGACGCGGGCTCATTTTTAATTTTTTTCATTGGAGTGAGGACATAGTGGTCTGCTCAGGAAATGATCAATAGAACGAATGTTTTCCTCATGGCAAGGGATGAAATGATGGTATTTTCAAGGCATTACACTGCTTATTGGTCATAGAAATGACCCTCCAATGGGAGAGATGGGGATTGTAGGGACGGTGACAAATTACTGTGTAACAAGTGGGTTTCCACCTTAAAAACTGTGTGCATTTGTGTTCCTCTTGTTTGTTGTTATCATTGTAAAAAAAATGATAATAATTGAAGATTAAATAATTCTCTAATTGAAAGGAATATTGATTCACACCCCCCCCTCTCAGTATTTCCAACATCTGAGAATGTACAAGTAAGGCGGCCCTGGGTGCTTCACACAAGTTTCAAAGCCATTGAAATTCCTGTTTCTTAGAAACTTCAGTAACATACCTATGACTAAATATGTGTAACTACTTTGGGATGAAATTTCATCTAAGGGTTGAAAATGTTTTAATCATCTAACATATAATCTAAAGGTTTCAAGTTATGACATGTTTGCACACTGGAAAGTTGTTTTCAAATAATGATGCCTTATGGTGTAAATATAGATACCTTGATAGATGTATATAAAAATCAAATACACTTCATCTTCATTGAATACATTAGAAAGAAAAAAAACAGATAATATTCTTAGAAGATGGATATAGCTTTATGTTGGTTATATTTGTTTTGAGAGAATAGATCCAAAGATTGGTGATATAGTTGGTGATATAGATAGCTAGCTTTAGGTTATTTTTTTAATTCTAATTGTAGATATAATTACATAGAACAATTAAAAAATATAGTAACTAAAGTTATTGATTTATTATACCTACCCACATTGAGAATTGTAAAACCAAAATAGATTCAAAATACATTTGTGCGTTGTTCATTTATTATAGAAACCCACATTGAAAATTATAAAACAAAAATAGATGCAAAATACATTTGTGTGTTATTGATATCTTATAATTTATTATAGCAACTAAAGTTGAAAATTATAAAACCAAATTGGATGATAAATAAATTTGTGCCAATGATCTCACCACAGGGGTGTCACTCAACTAACCTATGGCATAGCACGTGCGTTCGTGGGATACTAAACAATACCCTTAATTTGACTACATTTTGGAAAATACCTCTAAAAATCACTTTATTTAACCCCCTACCAATACTAACCCATTGCATTTTCCCAATTTAAAAAATCCCTACTTTCACTATATATTGTAGGTATCTGTTTTTTCATTAACATTTTTTACACCCCTTTATATTTATATCCTTAACATAATGACATGATGCCTCTCTTATGACCTCACATGAATTCTACAATTCAAATTTCTTCTTGTGATATACATAAGAGATGCATATTAGTATTCCCACAATGTGATTACTCAATCCACACTCAAGCACATCTTACTATGATTTGTGGCATTTAATGGTCTAAGGCATACAAAGATCAACCATTTTTTAGGAAGATTGACTATGTGCATGTGTATAAAATAACATATAAATTGATCTATATGATGATGAAAAATCAATTGATCAATCTTTATGAATATGTTTGCACAAAATAAGGTGTTCAATCACAAGTCTAGACCCTCTTCCCTTTGAAAGCTTCTTGTTCAAAAGTCCAACTACAACCTCATGTACTCAAACTAGTGTCTTATCAAGGTGGAACAACAAAAGTTACAATTTATAAGAGTTATATAGAGAAGAAAAGGCAAGGTGAGGATGAGTTATGAGACCCTCCCTTTTCTTTAATGAAAAAAAAACATTGTTCTCTGTTGTTTTTAATTTAAGTGTTTTAATGAGAGCCCCATGGTATATTTTATTAAGACAATAATACTTTTTACCTAGTAGTACAAGAATAATACAAGTACATGAATACAACACCACATATTGGTGTGTATTGTGACCATCCGGGTATGATAAGGCCCTCCTTAAAAGGAAATTTAGTGTGGATTTCCCATAAAAAGTGTTTTTTTCTTTTACAAAGAATGCATAAAAATAAAAGGAAAAGGTGGGTTGAAGATCTAAAACTCTAGCCTATCATTTTCTAGGTGTAAGGAAAAAGTCTATAAATCATGCTTGGGGGATCTTCATCTGATGTGGGGTGTATGATATGTTAATAACCCTTGGTTGTGCCATGATGGATATTCACACTCAAGATAGCTTTCTTATGGGAATTTCTAGACCTTGTCTTGATGCTTATGTGGTACACTTCCTTAGATCAGTGGAGATGTTGACTGCACAAATATTTTCATGGAATGTTTTGACACCTAAAATGAGCCTTGGGTGCATGTTTCATAGAAAAATAAATATCACCTCTTGAAATCCTCTCACTTTTGGTTTTTTGTTCCCAACAAAAAAGGGGTATCTGTATCACCTTCCTATGATCTACAAGTAAATCACTGAGAATGAACTATGCCAACAAGTAAAATAAACAAGGAAAATAGTAATAATATTTGGGAAGGATCCAACAATAGGTGTTTTCCATTGGGTCTTGAAGTCAAATAAGAGATAGAGAATTCCAGTGAGGCATATATGTTAGATGAATCTCACTACGTAACACTATTTTGAACCCTACAACATATGCCTAGACACAACCATACTCTTATTGTTTAAACCTAATCAGAGGAAAGTTCTTACCTTACCAATCTTTGTGGTCAAGGACCACTAGGAAAATTCATAATAATCTTAGTGAAACCAGGGGACAAAGGCCCACACCATGTCACAAAATTAACTTGACTAGGCTGAAAAATAGAGATGTAAGCATTCACCAACAATGGAAAATACCTGAGGAAGATGACCAAGTTCCCAAGCTTTACTCATTCCAGATTTTCAGGCATTTACAAGTCTTTTAGATTCTGAATCTACAATGACAGAGATCAAAACTCCTAGAATTCATCCTTGTTGCAATGATTTTTTCTTATTTTAAAAAGCTATTCCTCCTTGAAACCTGCACATTAAGTCCCAAAATTCCTGTGCATGCAGCCAAGAATAGAATTAGGGAGGTGTACCCTTCAGTTCCGTATGCATGCATCTGAGAATGCATACCATCCATCTTAGTGATATTCCTCTCTCCTTGTGTGCACCAATATGTTAATCCATCAAATTTAAAAATGTACCCTGTTACAACAGTCCAAAAATATCCATTGAAATGAATATCATAGGTGAAAAATCATGCCATATGACATGTAGCAAGCATATTTTAGAGTTTTTCAGTAGATATTTTGACTCTATTAGTGACCCTAACTCTATTAGAGACCCTACAACTCAATTTTTGGCCCAGATAACTACAATTAAGGGAGAGGTAGTTTTCTGTTGGTTGTGCATGCACTTGGAACCACATTTAGAGCACATGACTTCTCTATGAAAAGGTTATTTAATTATACTCAAGTCAAGAAAAAATCAATTGAATTCAAATTGGCTTTCTAGTCACTTAGTATTTTTTAATGTTAATTTATTCTATTGTCTCCCTTTCTACTTGCAGTAATTAGTGTAGCATTTTATCATAACTAGATCCTATACTTGTGCTTAAAATATAACACTAGCCAATGTCATTTTATTGGGGCAACATGTTCTTTCTAATAATCTTTGGAAGAGAAATAATATGAAAAAACTAAAAGAATAACATATAGAGAATCATTTTCATGTAACAGGTTGCAAGGGGGGCTACAACTTATTTCTTTCCTCGATCAATGATACATTGTCATTCTTTTTGAGCTCTTCATGGTAAGTGAACAAAGGCTTTGACACACTTCTATTACTTAAAATGTATAGATGGAAAAAAAGAGAACCATATTAATGATGCTGGATGGTGTATAATGACTTTAATATGGAGTTGTTGCTACAATAACCCATTGCTACAAACAAAAAAATGCTCATGACAAGAGATCAAATGCTAATTCACATAAATAGTTTGGACGTGACAACACCTGACAGATTCTAGCATTAGAATACCTACATCTTGTTTGAAATTTCATATGATGCTCTTCAAAAGAATTTAATTTCTTATAAAAACAGAAAGGAAAACTATTGTTTGGACGTGTCCTAAGTTCAACAAATCTTTGACGTGATTAAGGAGCTATAGAGAATTGTGTACTTGTGAAAGTTTTGAAGTTGCAGCAAGGCCACTCAATATGGCACCTTCAACATTTGGAGCAACACAAAAATCACCACAAACAACAAATCGCTTGTTATCTAACCACAGACATTTGTCATCTTTTGCACTGAATGTTGTTTGTAATGCACTACCCCTGCAATGAAAATATGAAATCAGATTAGCCAAATTAATTTATTTGAAGTTGATAAGCTTATGGCTAAAATATTGAGTCAAATATATCCTTTTTATCCTACATCTATGAAGCATCCTTAAATTTTTGCTCACGATGACTAGGATAAACAGAAATTTATAGGTTGACATTTAAACTAGTTATCAAATAGACGAGGATGGATGTTGCAATCATGTAACCCACAATCTCACCATATATGAGCTTTACTTTCTTATAACAGAAAAAAGGAAAACTATTTTTTGGACATGTCCTAAGTTCATCAAATCTTTGACGTGATTAAGGAGCTATAGAGAATTGTGTACTTGTGAAAGTTTTGAAGATGCAGCAAGGCCACTCAATATGGCACCTTCAACATTTGGAGCAACACAAAAATCACCACAAACAGAAAATTGCTTGTTATCTAACCACAGACATTTGTCATCTTTTGCACTGAATGTTGTTGGTAATGCACTACCCCTGCAATCAAAATATGAAATCAGATTAGCCAGATTAATTTCTTTGAAGTTGATAAGCTTATGGCTGAAATATTGAGTCAAATATATCCTTATTATCCTACATCTATGAAGCATCCTTAAATGTTTGTTCAAGATGACTAGGATAAACATAAATTTATAGGTTGACATTTAAAATAGTTATCAAATAGATGAGGATGGAGGTTGCAATCATGTAACCCACAGTCTCACCATCTATGAGCTTTCATAAAAAAATGGAGTAGGCATATGTGGAACTGTTTTATGGAATTCACTGAATAAGTCTCTTCTCACCAAATTCAATACATCATCTGAAGGCTTCTTTAAGCCTGTTTGACTTATGATATGGTTGGCATATTTAGCTGTAGAATTTAGAGCTCAGCACTCGTTGTAGAAAGCAACTTAAATTGTGTTAGCCCGCCAATCATAAGCACACATTGTTGGCAAATACAGAGAGCTCACAAAGTTTTAAGGAGCATATTCCACAGGACAATGTATGTAGTTAAACAGGGACTAGGCAGTTGAAAAAGTATATAGGTTTCGTGTTCAATGGAGTGCTCCCATGTATAGTGATTACTGATGTGTTGTGCACGTTAACTCACCACATGGCATGAAATTGCTTTAATTCTAGTTTCCTTTCAAGTTGTCCTATCTATAATTTTAATCATTCTGTAGCAACTGGATAACGTCATTCTCTAACCATAAAATCTTCAAGGTTAAATATCTCAAGTTCAAATCAAGTTGCAATGACATTATGTATATATTTCGTAAGAAATATGATCTATATGTGACATTATGCATATATTTCATAAGAAATGTGATCCTTTGAATGGGAAAGATGGATGGTTAATGATGTTTTCATTGTTGGTGTTTAACATTTCCATAAGAAATGTGATCCCATGAATGGAAAAGATAGCTGGTTAAGGATGCTTGCATTGCTGGTGTATAACATTTTCATCAGAAGTCAAATTGTTAATGTATTAGATGTAAATTTTGTGGCATATTCTCTTCCAATGAGGGGAGTTGGTTGATATTTTAGTCATATCCAATATATGGATGCCAGAAACCAATTTTTGTACAAATTAATGAACTCCATCACTGTCACAACCGAGTATACCAAAATCAGATTGCCACAAGCAAATAGAGTCATCACTCACAACAGATTGAGTAGTTAGAGCCTAAAGATAATGAGGTCAATAAGGAAAATTCTACGATTAAGATTTATAAGAGGGACCAACATATTGATATAATAGTTGATACATACACTTGATGACTAGAGGGAAATTCATAACCCAGGTTCTAGATTACACAGAATCTACACTCACCGAGGTTTTAACCTAGACTATTTTTTCTGGTTGTAGCACAGAGTTGAGTCAAGATGTGGTTCTAGCACTTTTTTCATCATCCCATGAATGCTGCAAGGCCATTGGTAACTTGTATCCTTATTTGGGAGACAATGACCCAAGTATGTTACTAGCCCCTAGATTTTCAAATAGGAGACCTCAGTAAAATGTATATGTCACATTTTTTCAAACAATAGCCATGAAACTGAAATAAGAATCGCTCATTTTTTAGATCTCAAATCAAGTGGAAATCAAGCAGAAGAGTAGGGCTGAAGAATAATGGTCAAATAGGAGTATAGTGTCCAAATTCCACACCCCTATCTTGAACCAAAGGTTGTAATGAATACTCACCTCTGCAGGTGACCTTGCTTGAAATAAGTGAAAGGTGTTGAGATTGAAATCCACGCCACTGAATACAATACACAGATCACATTGTAAATACATGTAGAAAATTGATGCTTTCAACAAGTCATGAATTATAAAACTGAGGCATGGTATTAAACAATTTAACATATCATCTATGAAGTCTTTCTGCGTGCAATATTGGACTGTAGAAAAATAAAAATTGTTGAGGGGTTTACCCACTTTTACCTTGCATTAGTGACCACTAACATATAATGAACTGACTAAAAAACATGTTAGTTTTGAGACAATTTTCATTTTTAATGAATAAAACAATCGCTGTAAATCACTATTTCAATGAACAGAAAAAATTCAGCAGTAGGGGAGATCAGAAGATTATAAATCCTAATAATGTATCTACTACCATACCTCTGCGATACAACTAACTTCCACACATATGGAATAAAAAACTCTTCTGGGTGAAGTTCCTGCTCATAGGTGAATTTTAACTGGGTGAACATCTAAAAAACACACAAAACATCTATAATTAGGACAAATCAAACCACTAACAGCAAATATAGAGAATAATAAAAGAAAATTCAAATACTGAAACATGACTCTTTCAAAACAAAGTTTTTTTCATATTACTATCGTCATTTTCTACCATGTCATAGCCAATTCTGTACCTTCATCCCTTCACCCCGCCATGACCAGCTATTAGCAACTATCACCTAAAGAACCTTTTCTACTGACCATTCCCCATCTGTATGTTGAGCATCAATACGACTGTTGAAAAAATCCAGAATAAAGATGCTTACCAATTCCACACCCCTATCTTGAAAGGATCGGACTTCCTGTAGGAAGTATAAGAAGCCAAATTTTTTATTCTCCATTGGGCAAGCCTGGCTGTAGTGTCAACTCTGCAACCAGCCTCACCCATCCGTGTAAGATCCAACACTGCAACAATCTCCGTGATGTAGTTAAAGAAAAACTCAATAAAAAGTTGTGGAAATGGTGTTCAGCAATCTGAAAATCCTGGATCAGTATCAAGTTTAGGGGTTTTCCTTGCAGTGATGATGACACCAATTCAAACCTATTGTTTCTATCAAGGATAGTGTTATAAAGTTGTTAGCTAAACGAATTACAGTAGCGATAATGGGGCAAGATAGGTAGACTTTGATAGCCTTCAGGCTTTGTCATTGCAGTGTAGGATGAGAAATGGAATTAGAATGAGCATTTAGATAATTAACTCATTCTATAAGAAGAAAGTAACACAACATAATTTCCCTTACAAAATAGAGCATAAATTGATTTATGAATTATGTTTATAACTCTTTAGAACAATGAGTGAAAGCATAATATATGAAATGGAACTGAGAAGACATTCAATGAAATGAAACATGAAGGGGATACAATGCTATAAAGCCATACCACATGAATCCAAAAATTCTTACTACAACTGCCTCTTTATTATCAAAAAAAAAACTCCAAGTACAATAGCTCTCCTGTGATATATCCAATATAGGCCAAATTACAAGGGCCTATTTTTCCAAAACAATAAATGTATTTTTGCAAAAATAAAAATAAAATGATATTAAGGTGGCCAAAATATAAATACTTGCAAAAAGACTCTGATGGCACATTTTTTGAGCTACAAACTCTGATTTATATGTCCAATTTGAAAAATAGGAAATCCAACTACCACAAAAAAATTCCAAATCAAATGCACTTCATGTGTTAGCCATTGCTCTGGTGTAAATTTGTTGACTTGAGTGAACATAAACCATCATGATTGAACCCCGTGCCATTAGGTCCTTGATATCCTTTCTAGCAAGTGAACCATTAATCTAAAAATTCAAGGAAAAAATTAACATTAGTGAGAAGAACCACATATGTTTCTTCAAAACATATTCATAAAAAAGGATCCAATTCTTCTTTCTTTTCGTGATTAAATGGACCAACTTCAGAAGAACCACAGTAGAAGGCATCCAACATAAGTGTTGAGGTAAGGGATGCCCTTATATTCAAAATGTATATATGTGTTGAGGTAAGGGGTATATATAGTTATATAGGTATGTAATTATATTGTTTTTATGGAAGAAATACCAAATTAATGTTTGAATGAAACACAACTACAAAAAGATAAATGGCTAGTGAAAGAAACTTACACCAAAAAGTAGGTAGAAAAAAAAGGTTGAGTTAACTTGAACATTCACCATTTGAAGTATTCACTATACCTAAAGCCAAAAAGTACAAAATTAACATCATATTCATACAAAAAAATCAACAAAAATATAACCAAAAACTATTTATAAATAATCCAACATATGGAAATAAATAAGGAAAGTGAAAGTAGAATGTTTTGAAAATTAACCTTGTTCAAATTTTTCACAAAATCTGAAAAAACTTTGTAATCACTTTCTTCTAATTTGTATGTATCATTCTTAGCATTGTACGATAAGTTTGCGATTTCTATAATAGATTCAAGTTGTACAAAAGCATGATCAGTCAAATCATATTTATACAAGTGTTACCCCTTTATTCGACTATACCAACATAATTGAAGCTCAATGCCTTATAATCTATCCAAAAGGTCGATGTCATTATGGTAATCAAACACCATATTACCATCCTTCTTCCTTATTCTTTGAACCCTTCCAATGTACCACATTCCACAAGAAACACCTTGTTCTGTACTTCGAGGAACACCTTTTCTTGCAGTACGTTCAATGGGAGGAATTGTGTTGTTCTCAAAAAACACCACACAATCTGATCCAATTCCAAAGCCAATTGAAACACCCTTTTGTAGAGTATTCAAATCTCGCCTGAAGTAGACCCCACTTCTCACTTTTGTCAACCTATCTTTGGATAATGTTGGATTTCCATTCAACTGACTAACCAAACATGCTTCAAACATATCCTTACCATCAAGATTCACCACTGGTTTTATAGTTTTGATTATATTTTCGTCAGTGGAATCTAAAATTTCATCCAACTCGTGTCTCCACTCACTTTCCATTATTTGCAATTCACTTTCATTGTGTACCAATGAAGATGAAGATTGAAATATAGAGTTGGAACATCTCGGTGGAGAATCATCAACTACTTCATCCACAATTTGAAATGTTGAATAATCTTTATCCTCTTTCCATGGTTTAACCCACCACGAACATTGAGTGTAATTTTCTGGTTTCATTCCAAGAGTTGATAAAATGTCTTGTGCATCCTTCAATCCATTCTTAAGGGCTTCTACAATTTTAGCGTCTGTGGATATTGAATCATATTGCAACAATATGTCAATATTTTGTATTGTTTCTTGGTGCAATTTATTCCAAATGTTTTCTTGCTTCTTATGGGTTTATTAAAATGAAGCCCTTGGGAATTTGATTCTTCTTCAACAACTCTATTAAGGGTTCCAATAGCATGAATCAATTCAGTGAAATCATAAGTCCTCTCCACTCCAACCATCCCACCAAATTTGCTAAAGAAGTTCTCACATACATCTGACCCAGTCAAGTGCAAAACACATGGCAAGTTAGAGTATTGATCTCGAAACAATTTCATCAACAAAACTGCAAAATGACAAGAAATTCTCACATCTTGATATGCCTCTCTACTGATGAAATTTATGTTGACATTAGTATGAGATTGTTTTTGTACCCAACATAACCATAATGTGAAGAAATGATGAACTCATGAAGCATTTCACACTCTTTCCCAAAGGCTCAAACTATGAGACATAAAGATGTCAATGTAGTCAGCAACAATCATTAGGTAAGTCTCTGTAGCTAGTGTCCTCTCTAACTTTCCACTTGGTGTACTTCTCAACTCTTTCAAACACCTCTGAACATGCCTTGAAGCAATCCATTGTGTGGAACCCAAATTTTGTCGATCCATCCTCTCTATATCTTCACACTTAATCTTGTGATCATCCACTTTAAAAGTGTGATAAACCATTCTGACATGGCCAAAACATATGTAGTCATTTCCTAAAGCCAATTCTCGTCGACTGCTAAACAAAGGATTCACTAGCTTTTTGCCGTTGTGGATGTAATCTTGGTCATGCAATCCTGTTACATTGCAACCATTGTACAACCCAGTTAGCCTCCACCCTTCCCAAGGAATTTGATTTCGAAGACCTGATGTTGAAGAATAATCCTTCAACATAAGTTGTCTTCTTCTGCTATCCCCATTCGAAGAATGACCAACAATAGGTCCCAAATTTTTTTCTACGTGTTTCTTCCACATAAATTCTACCTTTTTCCCTTGTTGATAAAAAAAATTTGCATTGAATTTATTGCATGTTGGATGAACAACCGCAATCAAACGAGGAAGTTTTTTCATTTAAAGGGTTTGCAATAATAACACGTGCATAATGTTCAATAAAATTTTTTTTAAAAGAATTTGTTATAATCTCATAGCCTACATCTCCCTCACCAACTGTCACCAAGAAATGTGATTGGCATTGATGTTCTTCTTTCAAACCACAAAACCCCACCAGTGTATCGCTTTTTGCTACCCACCTAACATATGTTTTCACAATTGTTTCATCTTTTTCAAGGCATACAGGAATTGGTCCATATATACCATGTTTGGCTTTATAAGAAGCATAAATTTTTCCAACTGCCTAAAAAATGTGTTCGTGCTCCCCTGGAATATATGTCAATGACTTTCTAACTTGCCTTAAAGTTATAGATATTGAAGGACCATCCATATTCAAGCTAATAAAGTTATGTAATCTAGGACCTCCCCATAACTTGATCATCTCATAAAGGGATTTTGTGGATGTACTATACCTTCTCCCTGCTTTTTCATGAATCAAGCTATGAAATATATCCTTGACAAATTCCCAAACTGCATCTTTACCTTGTAATTTTCCTTGTTTATGTGCCTCACAAACATCCTTACAAAACCTAAAGACATCCTTCCTTTCTGCCGATTCAAACAACTTTTCATTTAGAGATCTCATTCTAATAGAGAGTGTAGCAACCTTTGTCCTCTCCCACCGAAGAGCTCGCATTGTTGATCTATGGTTAGAATTTGTAACCCTTGCAGCATTCCTCAATTCATTTTGAGTCAAATAGTCCAATCTTCTACCTTTTCCTGTATCTCGTTCACTTCTTTTATTGGTGCACCTTGATTCATGATATAATCGCATCCTGAAGTCATTACATTCTGGAACCAACTTACAAAATCTACATGTTAGTGAATAAAAAGGCGTCCTTGTTTTAGAACCCCTCTGGCAATGAATATGCCTATATTTACCATCAATATGACATTCAATACCCTCATAACATAGCATGATCTTGGTATGCTTCTCTATGGCCCATAATTTTCCACCCCTTTGATCATCCATTAGGACCTTTGTTTCCAATCTCTCCCCATTTCTATCAATATAAGAATACAAATACCCCCAACATTATAGTAACAAGGGAGACAATTGAGCTATAATAAGATGACAACACAATAAATAAAGAAATAAATAATTAGAAGTATGATAACTAAATAATATACAAATTCATATTCAAGTTTAGTCTAAACTATTAATTAACCACTAATTAACACACCTGAAGTAGGAGTCACACTTGTAGAACCTCTATGTAATACTGATGGTGATGATGGCACTAAGAACCTAGTCAAACTTTGTTGGGACTTATCATTGGTAGGCTTCTTAGTTCTCCCAACTATGCCACTCCTCAGCCCAATCTCCTGATGTGAAGCCTCATTTGTCGTAGTAGTAGTGTGATTCTTTGATTTCATGTGTTCATTTAGAGATCTAACAATATTACCACTTGTCGGAACTAAACAAAACCATTTATTGCATCGTGTACATTCAACTCTCACTTTTTTCATGTCCTTATAGTCTGCAAGTGTTGCTTCCACCACCTTGAACAAATTAGGCTCTTGTTTCTTGTTGAAATCATCTAGAAGTTTGATTGCTTGATCAATATGAAATTGATCTCCAACCACCGTTGTTTGTTGTCCTTTGTTACATGAAGGAATTTCACTACCACTTGGCATTGAAAGGCGTTGTTTTTATATGATGGTTTTTGAAGTTGCGCATTGTTCCCGCTACCAAGGATACATCACCTTCTCCATAATCAATGCCACAAATTTCACAATGGATCTTTATTTTAGATTCTCCCTTTTTTGAATATACTTTGAGAGTAAGTTTCTCATTGACAAACTCTTCCATTAAACTTTTCACTTTTTTTTCCCAAGATGCCAATACACAAGAATCAACAATTATGTCTTCTTCCATTGATAAAGGCATATTTTCAACTCTTGGTTGTTTATTCATAGGTTCCTCCACATTCTCTTCAATGTTTTCAAAGATTGGTATTGCTTCCACTGTGTTTGAACACCTTGTTCCCACATCAAATGTGTCTAGTTTCCTCTTGATGCCTAAAAGTGTTGTATAAAATTTCCATTTCTTCTCTTGCTTTGGATTTAGAGCTACTCCATCATGGATAAAATCAAAAGGGTATTCAATGATTCCATCATCCACAATTTCATCACGGATTTCAGCAAATGTACAACCTTCTTGACACCTGACAATGCCAATGACAGGTTTCTCTTCATTGATAGTAATTTTATAAGACAATTCCATCTGTTTTTACACATAAATAAATGAAAAAGTAAGTAAAATTCCACAAACATATTGGTTTATTATGAAAAAAAGAGCAAGGAAGCAAGGTATGCACTTTCAATTCAAATCTTCAAAAAAAATGAATAACTCTTACTATTGCGATGAAACACTTTGATTCAAAATGTACTATCGATGGATTCCTCAAATGGAACTAAAACCAGAAATAAAACAGAGTACTAAAATAGATTTGAGAGTTGATTTATTGCGTCAAACATTGACAAAATTATAAGCAAGCTTAGGCCCCAAAATCTGCCTCAATTTTGGCCTTATTTACATCATTTTTTGTGTCCTAAAGAGGTCAAAACCGTGTCAAAACCAAACCATCATAGCTTTTACTATTCGTTGGTATGAAATGGATTCTAAAGTTTTGAATTCTTCGAGACTCTGCTCATCTAGGTCTTGGCTCTTAGTTTCCCAATTCTGATTTTTCTTTGATATATAAAGAAATTCTTCGTATTTTACTGATTGAGAATAAAAGAAATAGAAAGGCAAGATACAAAGATTAAGTGCTCATTTATGCATGCAGTGACCTGATGTAAATTGTTAAGTTGAATCAACTTTTACATTCCTCGATAATCCTTACTCTTGCATACCATATTGACTTGGCACAACCACTTTGTACTGACAATGGATATACTATCTTTAGTCCTTCCGACATACTTTTGTGGTTTATTCTTGGACATTAATAAAATGTATTATCTCTCTTATCTATATCACATTTATAATAGTAAGTTTGATCGTCTGAATCAATACCTAACATAGCACAATGCAAATGATTGCATATAAAAATATTCATTACCTAATCCAACATGATCCAAATTATTGGATATAAGAAGGTCTATTACATGTTTATCCTTTAGTATGTTGTGTCCTCTAAGCAAATAATAAAAAATTTAATGTTAAATCTTGTGAACTTATGTGAACTTATGGCGTGCAAAATCTCACATTGAAGAGGAAAACGTATGAAATAGACATGTTATATGCACATACCTAATCATTAATGTATAGATAAGTAATTATTTCACTTTTTAGAAGATAGAATCTAGTGGATTATTTCATGTATACAGTTGTGGTACCACTATCTAAAGGCTGGGAATAAATGGAGTTGAAGAAACGGTTCAAGTCATATTCTGCTAACCAACAGAACATTCTTAGTGCATGCTTATGTGATAGAAGTATTGTTTTTTAACTTATTAGCAAGCAATATATAGTTGTCACAAATACATATTGAATTTTTTGTGACACTGGTATGCCCCATATTTATTTTGAATTGAAGATGCTCAGGGAAAACGCAAAGCAGTATGCCTTACTGTTTGAGCACTCATATTCCCATTGAAGCTTGGGAAGTCTTTAACACCACAATAACTTAATACCAAAAAGCTGAGTGCTGAGAAAACACTCAGCCCATCCTGTAGAAATCACTATATTGGACCTACTACCATTGGAGGATATGCAAAAACAAGAAGGAACAAGAAAATATCAGAATGTTTTGAAACCAGTCCTAGGTGTTTTACACTACAACAGAATAAGGCCACTTTGAGATTTCAAAATCCAGCTCTTGCCAAAATGACAGAATTTAATAGCCTGGTTTATTTTATTTTTGTAAGTGTTTCCATATGGTGCACACCAGGTTTAGGACGTAAACATGGACTTGGGACCTGCTTGCAAACATATTCGCCCCTTTGAAACTCATATCATTTAGAAAGGGCAGAAATAACAGTGATTTCCAAAGCCACTGCTTAATATTTTAGCAAATATCACTAGTGAACGAACACCATGTTTAAAACAAGGCCCAGTTTGAAAGAGACTACTAATAAAATCAAATAATAGCAGCATACAACTTATGCACGTAAAAATCCAGTCAATCAATGCACTAATCATTTCTCATTCCTTCAGATCATCTAGAATATGGAACCTGATACATATAGATTGCAGACCTACAGAGGATTCCTATGTTTGAGAAACAATGTAATGAGGCATTCAAATTATAAATAGATTTTGAACATAGCCATGTGATTCTCAAATTTTTTGATGCAATGCCTGCTTAGAAATACCCCTTTTGACCACTATGTTAATGTAGGTTTACCCAATAGAGTAACAGAAAAATAAATTGCAGAACATTGCTATAATTTTAATTTAAAGATCATACTCAATTTTAAAAATCCCTCTAACGTGCTTGGGGATAGAGCAGTATGGGAACACCAGCCAAGGGCGTTGAACCATAAAATCATGGATTTTATTGTCAACTCTATAGTCTTGTGTCGTAAGCACTCAATTTTTGTGTCAATGCATATCATGGAAGGGAAATCGCTAAGAAAAGGCTTGCATGCCTATCCTCAGTAGTCTTTGTCAAGTCAGATGCTCTTGTAATGCAAAATCTTAGCAATCTGAAGACTATAAATTTGTTCAACTAGTCTGGTTTCCCATCAGGAAAATAAATCAGGCAGCCCAGTAACACAACGACATATCATATGTAACTTTTTGATAGCGTGATGAAAAGGACAACCTACAACCTACACATACATTATAAGATAACAAATTATATATATAGATAGATATATTAACAATAGTTGTTTATTTAAAAATTATATGTAAAAAAAAAACTCTAACTCAACAAAGTATGCTACAATTCAGAAATTTCCTCAAACAAGATCTCCTTTTAACAACGATGTTAATGTAAGTCTACCCAATAGAGCAACAGATCAATACATTGCAGAACATTGATATAATTTTAATTTAAAGATCATACTCATTTTTGACAAGCCATCTAACTCAACAAAGTAATCTATGATTCAGAAAACTTCTGAACCACAGTTCAATACCCCATCAAGATCAGTTGCTTCAACCTTCCAGTGGACACAAAAGGAAAAGCCCACAGTGAAACATCAACGGGTCGAAAGTGACCTCAGACATAATTAAATCAACAGACAAATTATACAAAATAGAACCAACTCCAAAAGTTGAGGTCAAGGTTATTTTACAGTCCAGGACAGCTGCACTGCATGGGACTTGCCTTCAATTCTGGCATTTTCTTCCCAGGGGATTTTTCAGTTTGTGTAGACACTTTTCCCTGTTAGTGGGTTCTCGATATCCCAACCAACCTGGAACATTTGAGCTACAACACTTCTCAATAAAACTCCAACAAAAAGTTAGAACCCCAACTTATAAACCAAGATTACAAGGGTATCATCCTTATCTCATCTTTTATTCATAGATAATGTACTCTTGTTAAGTAATGGATCTCTAAGAGAAGCAACAAAAACTAAACAAAATTCTAGAGATATAAAGTGTTGTTATGATTGTGGAGGTTAAAGTTCATGAAATTGCAATATGCTTGGAAACTAAACTAGAAAGTTAGTTACAATTTTTTCCCTCATATTCAATTCAAGGAAGCATTCAAATGCCTTGGAATCTTTCTAAATCCAAATGGATATGGGAAGAGGGATTGGTTCTAGTTACTAGAAAATATTAAATATTAAACAAAGCATTAATGTAATAGATGGTTGTTAGTTAGAGGAAAATTGACATTTGGAACTCTATATTGGTAGTAATTGTAGTACTCTAGCATTCCTTGGCTTATCCTAGAAGGAGTTTTGTAAAATATCAAGAAAAAATGCTCATGGATTTGTGGACATGCAAAAAAAAATTAGGGTATCCCCTTAGTGGAATGGAAGAACATAGCTAAGACTAATCATGAAAGAAGTCAGGGATTAAAATATATACATTTATTTGGTCAATCCATAGTGTTTGAGAGTTTATGGAGAGTGTTACCCCTCACATAACACGAGGCCTTGTCCAAGCAAATCATGTTTGGAAGAAGTTTGTTTTGGAGCTAATACACTATTGCTTTCATGCATATGTGTTAATGGACCACCACCTTTTAGGATCTTCATTTCATATTTGGAGGATTGCTAGGATGTTTACCTTAAACACTAAGCATTATTTTTTGAGGTATCCTAGCGTAAATTCCACCTTTGGATGTTTCTCTCACATGGATCCATTCATTTTCACATATTTGGAGACATGTCACATCATCCAATGTATGTAGATTTGGAGGAGTTACATGTTTGCTAAGGGTTTTGTTTAGCATGATGAGTGTCTTGACTATTGTTGGTGTGTTCACATGTGCCATGGCACACTTCTTGGATATGAATTCATCGTTATGGCGGAAGGCATATGGTTCTAACTTATTTTTGGATAACATGCCACCCTTTATGCACACATTCCTAAATTGGCCTACCTACTTTTCATGTATTAGGAATGTAGTTGGTTTACATGGATGAATGTATCATTTTTTTGATAGATCACTCCCACATTATTGGTTTGTCAGTGACGCCCCCGTGCTTTCAATAGAGTTACAAACCCAATCAACATTAGAGTACCAATGTAGTCTTACATCTTCAACAATATATCTCAGTCCAAAATTGATGGTCCCATGCAGTTATCTCAACACATGCTTTGCAACAATCCAGTGTGCATGTGACGGCTAAATATTATAGTGGCTCAGAGTGCTGTCCGCGAAACATATGTTCAATCTAGTGTTTTCTGAAATGTAACTAGTTTAGTCTTCATAATTTTAGTTGAGTCATGACTTGATGTAATTATTGATGTACTTGACAAAAGAAAAGAAAAGAAAATTTATTTGTAAAAAGGAAAATTATTATGGGTTTCGTGCCCATTATGTTTTGTTCCTAGGTCAAAGCACCCATTGAGTGCTCTAGGGGTCTTGTTGTCAAGGTCATGATGGTATAATCCTTGGAAGAACCATGTAACAAGGAAAGAAATATTATTAATGTAATATCTAGAAGTCTCCAAATGATGAGTCAGACATCTCTCTTCAAGTCGGCCTAGAGAGAACTAATTTGCTCTCTTGGAAACCTATATACAGGAAGAACCTCACTTCTCTTGGGACACACATCGAACTCAAGTTAGCTTTGAATCTAAAGTAAAGTGAAGTCTAATGCAACGATAATGTGGAGGAAGAGGAGAAAATCTCTATGGAAGATCTCAAAGAAGAAAAGGAAGTTGAACTCAGTCTTTGCCTGCTCTCATGTTTGAGTTCCTTGGAAGAACCAGGGTTTCCTTAGTCATCATTTTGTAGAGATATGTCATGAGTTTCTCGCTGGCTCATCATTTGGAAGCTCTGGTGTTGGGTCAAGGTCAAGGTCTTGGAAGTCTTCGTTGGACAGATTCTATAAGAAGATATTTTGTGGGTTTTCCTCCCGAGGAGAGATTTGGCCCTGGCTTGTAGCCTACATCTGGTGTTCTTGTGTTTGCATTGTGATATTCTATTGGAATTTGTCTTGATGATAAAACAGAACTAAATAACAATACTAATGCTCCAAGTTAACTCACAAGAAAGTGTCAAGAATTGTCAAGAAATCAAGTAATAAATTCTATATCTGTTTTGCCTCAGATTTATCAACATGATATCAAAGGTAAGGCTTTGGAAAATGGGCAGAAATAAAATTAGTTTGGTAGTACTATACCTCAAGAAAGATCAAGTTCCCTAGACCAAAATTGTGGAAGCAAGAAGTAGAAATTCTAGGCAGTTTTATAAAGCCCTAATTACAGAGATTAGGCTACAGGTCCTATCAAGGATAGAAAAGGTACTGAAAGAGAATTTTAGCTCTATTTCAAGAGACTTAATGAATAAGGGAAGAACCCTCTCAAGACCGCACTCTCTGGCAAGTATTTTTGCTTCTCCATCAGCTCTAATATCTGATTATAAGCTGCAGACCTATCCACTGGATATCAAGGTCATAAATAAGTTCGTTTCTATGGAGCGAAAGGATAATAAATCCCATAAAAGCAAGTTGAATTCTATGGTATAGGAGAAAAGTTCAAAAATTCTACAAATATCTTCAAATCTCTGGTATGCATATCCTATTTCTGTTACAAATTGTTTTGGGCATTAGAAGGTGTCAAATGCCTATCTAGAATCCCTTGAAAGAGACAAAATCATCTATGGTATGGTTCTGTGCATTTGTATGCCCTAGAAGAAGTTTCAAATACTCTTTATACCTGATTCAACCTAGTAACTAAGTGTCTTGATGATAAAATAGAACTAAATAACAATACTAATGCTCCAAGTTAACTCACAAGAAAGTGTCAAGAATTGCCAAGAAATCAAGTAATAAATTCTATATTTGTTTTGCCTTAGATTTCTCAACATGATATCAGAGGTAAGGCTTTGGACAATGGGCAGAAAGAAAATCAGTTTGGCATTACTATACCTCAAGAAAGATAGAGTTCCCTAGACCGAAATTGTGGAAGCAAGAAGTAGAAATTCTGGGCAGTTTTACAAAGCCCTAATTACAAAGATTAGGCTGCAGGTCCTATCAAGGATAGAAAAGGTACTAAAAAAGAATTTTATCTCTTTTTCAAGAGACTGAATGAATAAGGGAAGAACCCTCTCAAGACCGCACTCTCTGGCAAGTATTTTTGCTTCTCCATCAGCTCTAATATCTGATTATAAGCTGCAGACCTATCCACTGGAGATCAAGGTCATAAATAAGTCTGTTTCTATGGAGCGAAAGGATAATCAATCCCATCAAAGCAAGCTGCATTCTATGGTATAGGAGCAAAGTTCAAAAAGTCTACAAATATCTCCAAATCTATGGTATGCATATCCTGTTTCTGTTACAAATTGTTTTGGGCATTAGAAGGTGTCAAATGCATATCTAGAATCCCTTGAAAGAGACAAAATCATCTATGGTATGGTTCTGTGCATTTGTATGCCCTAGAAGAAGTGTCAAATACTCTTTATACCTGATTCAACCTAGTAAATAAGTGTCTTGATGATAAAACAGAACTAAATAACGATACTAATGCTCCAAGTTAACTCACAAGAAAGTGTCAAGAATTGCCAAGAAATCAAGTAATAAATTCTATATCTATTTTGCCTTAGATTTCTCAACATGATATCAGAGATAAGGCTTTGGACAATGGGCAGAAAGAAAATCAGTTTGGCATTACTATACCTCAAGAAACATCGAGTTCCCTAGACCGAAATTGTGGAAGCAAGAAGTAGAAATTCTGGGCAGTTTTACAAAGCCCTAATTACAGATATTAGGCTGCAGGTCCTATCAAGGATAGAAAATGTACTAAAAGAGAATTTTAGCTCTGTTTCAAGAGACTGAATGAATAAGGGAAGAACCCTCTCAAGACCGCACTCTCTGGCAAGTATTTTTGCTTCTCCATCAGATCTAATCTCTGATTATAAGCTGCAGACCTATCCACTGGAGATCAAGGTCATAAATAAGTCTGTTTCTATAGAGCGAAAGGCTAATCAATCCCATAAAAGCAAGTTGAATTCTATGGTATAGGAACAAAGTTCAAAAAGTCTACAAATATGTCGCATACCAGTTGAAGCAATCGCGGCTAAAAACTCAGAATCGTGTTTACTTCCCTAACCCCGCTCCTCCAGTCCAAGGCAATCGAACCAAAACTCCAACCAAAGCTCAAAATTAGATTTTCCTATTCTCTCGTGCTCCTCCACGCTCTGTCTTCCCACCTTGCTCTGCTCCAAACCCTGCACCAGTCGAACCAAAACCCCTCAATGCCTTCCCACCTTGCTCTGCTCCAAATGCACCTTCATAGACCAAATAGACAAAAGAAGTAGGCTATCGATCGTGTTAAGGCTATTGAATTCAAAATATGGTGAGGCACACTTCCCTGAATGAATGAATCTATCAATGCATGCATTCGGCTCCATCCACGGCAGCTAACCGGCACCCCATCCTTTGTATGATAATGAAATGCATCTATTACACAATCTCCAAGAAGCGTATAGATCTCCAAGCGTATAGAGATGAAAGTGTAGATGCCGAGTAAAAGGTGGACAGTACCTCAGACCTGGAAGGGAAGGTGAGTTGTGTTCCTAATGCACCAGTCGAACCAAAACCTTGTTCTGCTCCAAATGCACCAGTCGAACCAAAAATCACATTTTCCCCCTCGCGGTCTTTGCCTTCTCGCCTTTCCACGACTTTCCTAACTCTGCTTGGCCATAAAAATTAAAAAAAAAAAACTCAAAATATAAATATTTTATATAATAAATAAAAAAACCCCCTCCCCTCTAGTTATAAAGGCAATATAATGTTTTTTGATTTTTTGATTTTTTTTACCCCAATATGAACGCACGTGATATAATATTGGTTTGTGAGTGACGCCATATTGAAATTTGTGAAACAAAAATGGATGCTAAATAAATTTGTGCCAATGACCCCTTTCCAATTCAATCAATTACAACATTGTAGTTTATTTGGTTAATCAATTTAAAAGGCTTCAAACGGTACAAAATGAAACAACTCTTCTTAGATGTGTTTTTAATAAATTGATTTTATCATTTAATAAATAATGTTGTATAAGGAATACATGTTCAAATTATAAGCTTTGACAAAAGTCTTTTCATTGAGAAAACCCAACTTTATTTAAATCCATTGTTAAGTAATTTTTCTATAATAAAAAAATTATATTTTATCTCTAAAATTATCATAACAAATTATTCATTCTTCAAATAAATTTTATTATTCCAATAACTAAAATTTACTATAATAATGTGTGACATTTAGAAAAAATGAAGTCGATTGGTGATTAAATTTTTCCTCACATTCATTATAATAGATCCACTATAATAGATCCACTGGTTATAAATCTACGACTATTTAGGTTTGTTGTTTATATGACAACTTTAAGTTTTATATTTATTGTGTTATATAATATATTTTTATTTGATTTTTGTTGTTTTATATAATATATTAAATTTTATTTTAGGTTTATAATTTTATTTTATTAAAATATATTTTAATGGAAAAATATTGGTCAGCACATTCAACTTTTGGTAAACATAGATACTTGGATTATTTTTTTCTTCTTCTTATGTGTAAGTAAATAATGTTGATGCAAAATTATAGTGATATTTGAGTTAGTAAGTTATATAATCCATAATATTTGTATTTAATATTTTTGGAAGATATGTCATTAGCATTTATAATTAGGTTTAAGTAAATACTAATAGTAAGTTTAAATTTTTAAATATTAGTTTTATATTTTTATATACTAGATTTAATTTATATTGAATATTAAATTTAATATTATTTAAGTTTAACATTAGGTTTAGGTTTTATAATATTAAATTTATAGTATTAGGTTTAATAAAAATATTATTAGGGTTAGTTTTAATACCAATATTGTTTTAAATTTATAATAATATTAGTTTTTGTATAGTAATAGTTAATAACGTTATTAATTATTATTATTGATGATATTTTAACATTAATATTCACTTTAATAATTATAGAACAAGAATATCAATTATTAATAATAGTTTTCTTAGAAAAATAGAGATAAGATTAATATTAATTAATATTATTAGATTTAAATTTAAATTTAATAATATTAAATTAGTTAGTAAAATTATTATTTAGTATTATTAATAATATTTTAAAATTATTTTTCTCTAATATTAATATTAACATTTATATAATAGTAATAATAATAATAATAAAAATTATAGAACACTCATATCAATTATTAATAATATATCTAAAAAATAAATGATAAAATCAATATTAATAATATTGTTATTATTAATGATAGTAATTTGCATTAATACTTTAATTAATTAATATTATTAATTAATAATAATATTAGTAGTACCAATTTTATGTTTAATATTAATAATATTATATATACATTTACTAATGGGTAAATATTTAACTTTTTCTTGTATTTTATATGATAACTTTATCTATATGAAAATTTTATGTTTTAGGTTTATTGTGTTTTAATATATATATTTTGTATGTTATTAAAATATATTCTAACTCGCCCTTTAACAAATACAATTTTTTTTAATAAATATAGATTGTTGGAATATTAATTTTTTGTTGTTGAAGTGTCGAAATGATCAATGTTGTTCAAAATTTTGGTGATATTTGTGTTAGTAATATTAAATATACTTATATGGAATGTCATATCCATTTATAATTGGGTTTAATACTAATTCTACTAATATTAGATATAGGTTAGATTAGTATTTTGAAATATTATATTTTGTGTATATATATATATATATATATATATTTAATATTAAATTTGATATTATTTAGGTTTAATATTAATTTTAGGTTTTACAATATTATGTTTATAGTATTATTTTTAATAATAATAATATTAGTTTTAAATTATAATGGTCGATAACATTATTAATAATATTTTAATATTAATTTTTACTAATATTTATATAACATCACTAATATTAATAATATTATAATTACTAATTATAATAATTTACATTAATAATTTGATTAATTCACATTATATTGCATTAATATTATTAATTAATAATAATATAAATGAATGATAGTAGTATTATGTTTGAGATTATTAATATTAAAGGTATATTTATTAATGGTTGAATACTTAACTTAATATTATTTATATTAAAGCCTTAAAAATAAACCACGTACTAAAACCTCGAGTTTACAAAATTATGTTAATCTATAGAGAACCATATTTAATTATGTTTAATTATAGTGGATGGTTATGGTTCATCATCGTGCCCTATAATGCATGGTTAAGGTTAACTATAGTCAAACCATGGTTAACCATCAACAATGACAATTGCAATATTATCCATAGTCAAATCATGATCAATTATAGACAAGTAAAAGTCAAACCATTGCCTATAATATTAGGTTTTATATATTATAGACAAACTATAGTCAAAATATAACCAACCATATTATAATATTGGGTTTTAATATTATATTTTATAATGTTGGGGCTATTAATTTTTGGTTTAATATCAAGGTTTAATATTGTTGCATTGTGATAAACGTCGTCACAATAACAATATTACAGTGCTACATTACATTACAATTTTTTCAGCATCACATTGTGACATTATGAAAATAGGATTTAATATTAGGATTTATAATATTAGCGATTATAATGTTGATTTTAATATTAGGGGTTATAAGATAAGGTTAATATTAATTTTTAATATAGGGTTTAATATTAGATTTCAATATTGTGTTTATAATATATGATTTAACATTAGGGTTTATATTATTAATCTCTTGGGTTTATAATTTTAATCTTAAGGTTTTATAATATTAAATACTTGGTTTTATTAATATCTTGGGTTATACTATCAAGCCCTTGCGTTTATTGATCCTTTGGGTTTATAATATTAATCTGTTGGATTTATTAATATGTTGGTTTATATTATTAATCACTTATGTTTTTAATATTAATCTCTTGGGTTTATTAATCCATTGAGATTATAATATTATTAATCTCTTGGTTTTAGATATAGTTATATTATAATAATAATATGGAGTTTTAGGGAGTTTCATAATAAAAATATGTGGTTTTATAATAATGATATGGGATTTTATATGAGATTGTATTAATATATTAATCTAAAGGTTTTATTATTATAATATTAATAATCCCTTGGGTTTATATGGAGTTTATAACATTGGTTTATAATATTTAGTTTATAATATTGGATTTTATAACATATGGTTGATTTTATAAGATTTGTTTGCAAAATTTCATTTTTAACATTGGTTGACAATATTATGTTTATTTTTACGTTTTATAATATATATTTTATAACATTGTGATTTATAATATTCGACTCATAATATTGGGTTGATATTAGTTCATAATATTTGGTTGATGACAATGGAGCTTATAATATTTGGTTTTCAACATTGAGGTTTATAAAATTTATTTATAACATTTCGTTCATAATGCTGGGGCTTATAATATATTTTTTAAAACATTAGGCTTTATAACAAGGGGGTTTATAATATTAATGTAAGTATTTACAATATTAAACTTTGGGTTTTTGATATTGAGTTTATAATATTAAACCCAAGGATTTAATATTATTTCTTTGTGTTTATAAAATTGTTAGTCTTTTGAGCTTAATAATTTTTTGAGTTTATAATATTATTAGTCCTTTAGGATTTTAATCCCTTATATTTTAATATTGGGTTTAATCCCTTGGGTTTATAATATTAATCCTAAAGACTTATAATATCAACCTTTTGGTTTTATTAATTCCTCGAGTTAATAATAAATATTTACTAATCATTATAATAATAATATGGTTTTTTTTTAAAATAGGATTTTAATAATAATGTGGGGTTTCATATGGAATTTTATAGAGGATTATATTATAATAATAGTCAAAATGGATGATTGTTATACTATTAATAATCTCTTGTGTTTATATGGGGTTTATTTTATGGGTTTATAATATTTAATTTATAACATTCGGTTTCTAATTTCAGGGTTTATAATTTTGGTTTATAAAATTTGGTTTTTAATATTAGTTTATAGAATCAGTTGATAATATTTGGTTTATACATTACGATTTATAATATTTTCTTGATAATATTGGATATTATATTTGTCAAGTTTATACATTATTGTTTATGATATTTTGCTCATAATATTGGGTTTTATAGTATTTGGTTTATATTAGGGTTGATAATATTTAGCTTATAACATTGATTTATAAAAATGGTTTATAATATTTGGTTTGTAACATTATAGTTTAAATATTTGATTTATAACATTGAGGATTATAATATTTGGTTGATAAGATCAGGGTTTATAGTGTTTGGTCTATATCATTGGTTTGTAATATTTTGTTTTTAATGTTAAAGTTTATAAAATTTAGTTTATAGCATTGAGGTTTAGAAATTTTTTAATAATTGATTCATAAATTGGGGTTTATAATATTAAATTTAAATTTTTAATATTATTCACTTGGGGTTATTAATATCTTTCATTTTTTATATTATTAGTCATATGGGATTATTGATCCCTTGGATATTAATATCATGTTTAATCCCTTGGGATTTTAATAATAATCACTTGGGTTTATAATATTAATCAAATAGTTTTATACTATTAATTCATTCGATTTATTGATCCTTTGGGTTTATAATATTAATAATCCCTCACATTATACTATTAATCCAGTGAGTTTATTGATCCCTTTGGTTTATAATACTAAAAATCTCTTGGGTTTATTAATCACTTGGTCTTATAACGTTATTCCCTTTGGTTTATAAATATCTTGGGTTTATAATATTAATTCATTAGGTTTAGAATATTTATCCTAAGGTTTTATAGTATTAATTATTTAAATTTTTTTATATTAATCCCTTGGGGTTATAATATTTATAATCCATTGAGTGTTTTAATACCAAATGTTTATTGATATCTTGGGTTTATAATATTAATCCATTGAATTTATAATACCAATAATCCCTTGGGTTTATTAATCCATTGGTTTTATAATATTAATTGCAATGGTTTATAATATAAATATATTGGGTTTATAATGTTAATCCCTTGTGTTTATTAATATTAATTATTTAAGTCTATTACATTTGGTTTATAACATTGAGATTGTAATATTTAGTTCATAATATTGGAGTGCATAGTATCTGGTTTACATCATTGGTTTATAACATTAGGTTTTATAACATTTAGCTTATAAAATTCATTTATAAAATTTGGTTCGTAATATTGAGGTTTATGATATTTGCATTAAAACATTAAGGTTTATAACAACGAGGTTTATAATATTGATGCAAGACCTCGGGTTTATAATATAGGGTTTATAACATTAAACCAAAGGGTTTAATATTATTACCTTGGGTTTATTAATCCCTTCAATTTATATTATTATTAGTCCATTGAGTTCATTACTCCATTGGTTTTTAATATTGACGTAAATTCATTAGGTTTATTAATCCATAACATTTATATATTAATCCCTTAGGTCTATAATATTAATTTGGTGGGTTTATAATATTAATAATGTCTTGGGTTTAGCCTGCATGGTCTTCGATAGACATCGACCAAGTGCTTTGTTAAGGAACTTCTTGATGTGAAGTCACTCATTCAATTAGATGGTGACCGAGTGCTTTATTAAGGAACTTCTTGATGTGAAGTCACTCATTCAATTCCCTACCCAATCAGGGTGATATATTAGACATGTTGAAAATGTAGTTGTGCCAAGCTTACAAAAAAAAAATCTCTTTGGTTTATAATATTAATCTCTTCAGTTTATTAATCCCTCATATTATAATATTAATCCTAATGGTTTATAATGTTAATCTATTCAGCTTCTAATATTAATAATCCCATTAGTTTATAATATTAATAATCCCTTCTATTTATAATATTAACAATGTATTTAGTTTATTAATATCTTAAGTTTATATTATTAATCCCAAAGGATTTTAATATCAATCTATTAAGTTTATTAATACCTTGAGCTTGTTTTGATATTATTCATATAGATTTTTTATATATTATTATGATATTATTAATCTTATTAAAATATTATGTTACTTATATATATATATATATATATCTATATATTATTATGATATTATTAATATTATTAAAATATTATGTTACTTTTATATATATATATATATATATATATATATAAAAGATGATGATGAACTATAAATAAGTATTATTAATAATAACTATATATTATTATTAGTGTTAATTATGTTATAATTTGAAATATTATTATTAGTGTTAATTATGTTATAATTTGAAATATAATTATTAGTATATTAATATTATGTTATAGATGAACAAAATATTATAGTAATATATAATTTAATATATTATTAAGAGAAAAATGATATATGTATATGGTTGTCATTATTTATATTATTAATAATTACAAGTAGTCAATATTTTATAGTACATTTACATTATACATCTAATAATTATTAATGTTATCAATAAATGTGGTTATGTCAAGTATAATTTATAAGTAGATTCATATGACCTCATTTGAAATAGATATGATCCTTTCTATGAAATTGAGTGATACACATGATTTTAAATATTATATTATTTGAAACATTTTTGGTAATTTACTGTTTTAATTTTTTTTCATTTTCCATATATATATTTTGAATATGTTATTAAATTTAATTAAAAATAATTGATGTGTGTGTATATATATATATATATATATATAAGCACAGATGTAGAGAAACTGAAGGACAACCATCTACAACAAATAAGTAAATACTGACAAAAAAAAATGCATTGCTAGGGTTTGTGAAGGTTGGAGGGGTGCTGGAACAAAGATTTCTGGAGTTTTCGGCTGAGAGATGCCACGCGATGGGGGGATAGTTTTTCCTCGTTGGTATGAGATAGATGTAGAAACACATAAAAAACATCAAAGATTTAAAACCCTTAGACATTTTCTTTTTCTTTTTTTTTGTAAATTAGGTGGGACCTCACTATTTTCTATTTATAATAAAAGGACAGGTTACAAAAAAAAAAACCATGTAGTGGCCTCAACCTGCCCGTAGTAAACCAGGTCTGTTGGCCACCTGTAAGCGTGAAAAGCATACCAAAATTGAAATTGTTTCATTTGTCTATACTTATCATGAGCTATCTATCCTCCTACTTCCTTATCTACCTTATTATCACATAAGGAAAGTTCATATACATATACATAGTGCATAAAAAGAAAATACTGAAAGGCAACAATCCATCAGATGAGGAAACTGGAGCAGGATCCTTCACTGTTGACCCGGGCATATAGACTTGATGCATCTGTTGGAGAGTCTTGTCTATACGGCCTACCCTGTCATCCATTCTACTAATTCGGTCTGTAGCCTGATATTGGGTGATCTTAATGTGTTGCAATTGATCCTGGATTTCTGTCAGCAGATGTTGAATGCTTGGTTCTATCTTTAGCTGGCTTGCCTGGACATGAGCAGGAGGAAAGCTCTGCATTGCTTTTGCTATGAGGCATTTTACTATCCAATAAGTGTGAATAGTTTGATTGAACAAGGTAAGATGGCCACGGGTGTTGCCTAGGTCTGTAATGAAGTCTAAGATTTCAGCCTCTATTTCATTGTTTTTCGGGTCAGTTTGTATATCTCTTTCCCATCCTCGTATTTCTTGACGCATAGTGGAAGAGTTACCCAAGACATAATTAGCGTCGAGAGTTTCCAGATGCTCCTGATTTGTCTTCCGGCCACGTTTCTTTGGAACCTGCTCCAACTGTATCTTCTGTTTTCCTCTCTCTGACTCTGACCTTGTTTTTATTTTCCCCATGTCAGGATGAATCCTATGCAATAACAGAGAACCGTATGATGCATTTGTGAGGAAGTTTGTGTCAGTGATTAACCCACCGGTGTAAGTCCATGACGTGTATCTATCGATACTAAGAAAAGAGCCTAACAGAAAAACCGATTGTACAGAGATAGATAACCCATGCATCTCGACCAACCAGCTTCCGAGAGGTCTAAGAATCACATACTCCTTCATCTTGTGGTGGAAAAGATGACTAAAATGTACAGGGAAATTGTCAAGGGACAAAGTCGGCCTTTTAATTGCAAGGGTGGCCAAGCATGACACAAACACTGTTCTGGGGTTAGACAGAGCATGGAGACTGTGAGGCTATTCCAGGGGGCTACAAATCCTCTTCGAATCCCAATTCCTAACAAAATCCCAGTAACCAGTGACTATGTAATTTAGGGATAGGGTAATTCTGCATGCGCAGCCCAGAGCCGGGAGCCTCTCAAGACAAATACAAGACTTACGCAGATAATTTTTATGACTTCCTGAGACATAAAGCATGGTTAAGGGCGCTGACCTGCCCAGAATGTTACCAAGAGACGAGGGTTTTACAAGCTGAAGACAAGGGTCCCGAAAGTAGGGGGGACTGGGTTTAAAAGGGAAGTGAAAAACCATGCAATCCTTAAAAAGACCCAAACTGCCATGATTTCCAGATGCCTAAACCAGACCAAGCTTAGAAGCATTTTGAAAACAAAATAGAATACAGAAACATACCCTGGTCGAGTAGCAAGGTTGATGGAGTGAGTAGAGCACGGTGTCCTCCTCTTCTGGCTCCAAGCTGTTGCATGCAGTTAGCAAAGCATTAACAAATGGAGTGCAGGAAGGAGCTGACTTACCTTAACTGTAACCTTCCTTCGCTACTTTGACATACCAGCCTGTCGATAGTGCGGAAAGATCATGAGGTTCGATATGGTCACACAATTCATTGATTGAGAATGGTGGTGGTCCATCAATCCTCTTAATTGCCCAAAGGCCGGACTGATGCCATGTTTCCATTCCGTTCTGCCACTTGGACACCCTGATTGGGGGGTTGAAGATCCTTGCTCACAATTAGCTGTAGGGAATGCAGCTCCACATCCCATATAGCTTCAATGGGTCTAGCGTCTATGGGGTGGTCTGTGTGTTGGCATCCCCAATTAGCCAAATAATCTGCCGCTGCATTGCCTTTTCTATGGATGTGACTTGGAAGTAAATACTAAATTTGTTTTAGTAATTTTCTTACTTATTCGATGAGGGCTGTAGTTCTCCAGCTATGCGATATTTTCTCCCAGGGTGTGCCTTGCTGCAGTTTCTGGAGAATACCTGTTACCATTGCAGAATATCCCTGAACTATGAGTCTCTGATAGTTTTCTCTAATTGCGATAAGGAGCCCTTGCTTAACTGCCATGAGTTCTGCTTCATTATTTGTGGTGTGGCCTAATTCAAAAGCATAAAACTGAAATACTACCCCCTGTGAGTTACAAAAAATCCCTCCTGAACCAGCTTGCACCGGGTTTCCTTTGGAGGCCCCATCATAATTGAGTTTTAGGAAGCCTGGTTGTGGCGGTAACTAGTGTTCCTCAATGGATTGACTGGGAGGTTGGTACTTCCATAAACCTTTGTGAAGCATCTGGGGTTTAAGGTTTAGGTACTCTATAATTTGAGATTCTATACCCTCTTTTTGCCAGTCTTCATCTCTCCAACTTTCAACTAGGATGGTTTCTCGAATATTTTCTATAGAGCGCTGCCAAATGTTTTGCATTGGTTGTACAGCTTCTTGAAAAACCCTGTTATTCCTCTCTTTCCAAATGTTCCAGAGAAGGAAACTGAATGATAGGGCCCATGCTCTATTGATCACTTGACAGTGATATCTTCCTTTTTTCCAATTACCAATTGTATCTGGAATACTATCATTATTTTTATCCATTTGCTTAAACAAATGTTCCAGGTTCCTCCAGAGTGGCTGCACGAAGGGGCATGAATTCAGAATGTGTTATGTTGTTTTAGTCTCAGATTGGCAGAATGGGCATCGAGAAGGGAATATCATTCCTCGTTTCTACAGGTTCTCCCATGTCAATATTCTGCAATGGCTTACCAGCCATAAGAAAAACTCCACTTTAGGCCAATGTTTCAATGCCCATATTTTTTTCCATATCGGCCGAGCATTGTTCTGGGCTTGTTGGGATTCTATATGATATCCTTCTTTAATGATAAACTACCCTTTTGTCATGTAGCCCCATCTAAGGATGTTTGGTCCTAGAACTCTTCTGATTTTACGAGTTTTGAGTTATTTATGAAGATTATCCCATTGTTACGTTGCTGGAGTTGCTAGCCACCCATTCTTGTCTTTCCATTTCCGCCACAATTCATTATGATTGGGGACCCAATAGTGTTTCATGAGCCTCTGATTCGGGGTGTTTGTGTACAGGAAAATCTCTCCCAAGTCTAGTCGACTAAACAATTTTTCTCGTTGCTGCCAAGAGTCCTTCCAAAACAGAGTTGTACTTCCTTCCCTGATTTCCAAAAAGCTGTGGGTTCGAATTAAATATCTATTCATAGTTGCCAGGTTCCAGATGGATGAGCCTTTAGGGACATTATATACCTTCAATCGTGCTGAGATTGGGGTTGGCATGGCATATTTTGTGCTCCAAATATTCTTCCAGAGGTCTTGTCCTCCCTGGAGCTAGCGCCACCATAATTTAGCTCCCAGCACATTATTCAAGATGAACGGGTCCCGGAGGCCCAATCCATCGGCGACTTTCAACTTCAATAGTTTGTCCCAAGTTAGGAGCACCCATTTCCTATTGGCTTGAGCTCCCTGCCATAGAAATTTTTTAAACATGCTGACCAATTGAGTACAAATCCCTTCCGGGCAGGCCCTTCCAGATAGTTGGTACACTGGTAAAGCTTGAAGCACTGATCTTAACATTATGAGGTGTCTAGGTGCATTCAACACTCTGAAATCCCATTTCTGTATCATTTTATCCACTCTTGTAATGATATCCTGCCAATCATCTATTCGAATTGGGCCTGAATTTAAAAACATACCGAGGTATTTCAAAGGGAAGGAGCATCGTTGAAACCCTAAGGTCCTTGCAAGAAAATTCTGCATTGAAGCAAGACAATTAAAGAAGTAGACATTAGACTTATCATTATTGATCTAAGTTCCAAACGCGTCCATGAAGACTTCAAAAATTTTGATGATAGCTTTGCTCTCTTTCAATGTCGCCATACAGAATAATAGGCTGTCATCTACAAATTTCTGGTGAGTCAGCAGAAGCTGAGGTCCCCACAGTTTTTAGACCTTGTAATTTCCCTTCTACTACATGAGCTTTAATGAGTCTACCTAGACCTTCTGCTACGATGATAAAGAGAAATGGAGAGAGGGGTCACCTTGCCTGGGACCTCGTGAGCTATTAAATGGAGAAGTAGGGCTTCCATTCAGTAGGATTGAGAAATGCGGGGAGGAGATGAATGAGCGTAACCATTGAAGCCACCTTTCATCGAACCCAAAGGCTCGCATCACCTCTATCAGGTATTGCCAACTTATGCAATCATACGATTTAGATAAATCCAGCTTGATTAGCAGCCCCTTCCTTTTGTGTTTCTTAAGTGAATGTATTGCTTCCAGGGCTACCACAATGCCATCTAGGATTTGTCTTCCTTTGACAAAACCAGTTTGTTCAGGGGATATGATAGTTGGCAGCAAAGGCTTTAACCAATTTACCATAATAGTGGATGGGATTTTATAGATGACATTACAGAGGGCTATTGGCCGAAAGCCTACTGGAGTATCTACATTTTGTTGTTTGGGTATAACAGTAACAAAAGTGGCATTCAGGGCTGGATAAACTCTCTTGTTCCTTCTCGATTCTTCCACTCCATCTAGAATATCCGGACCAATGAAAGAACAAGCAGCTTTGAAGAATTCGCTTTTAAACCCATCAGGTCCTGGGGCTTTATTCTTAGGTAAATGCAGGACCACTTCTTCTACCTCTTGTAAAGTGACTTCCCGAAGCAAGCCTAAGTTTTGTTCTCGAGTGATCGTTGGAGGAATGTGCGCTGTTATCTTTTGAATTTCTGCTTGTCAGTTCGGGAGAGGTTCCGTAAGAAGTTCTTTGAAATGAGTTACCAGCTCGCTCTCCATATCTTCGTGTTTGATTAATCGCTCTCCATTTGATGCTTTGAGCGAAAATATTATGTTGTACTGACGTCACTGCAGCATAGCTTTGTGGAAGAATTTTGTGTTGTGGTCGCCTTCTTTAAGCCAGTTTACTCGAGATTTTTGTTTCCATAAAATCTCCTCTTACTTTTGTCACTCTTCTTGTAGAATAAGAGTGCATCCTTCCTCTAGAGCTAGCTCCTCTGTTCGACCTTGGAGGATTATTTGCTGCTGTATCTCCTTCATTTTTTCCTGCAGTCTGATTTGGTCCTGGTGAATATTACCAAATTCTAAACAATTCCAGCGTTTAATTTCTGCTTTTAATTGTTTGAGGTGAAGCTGGAATGAATGCATTTTGTTATGACCCCTTACTAGATTTGAACACCACCAGTTTTTAACCTTTTCCATAAACCCTGGATCCCGTAGCCAAAAGAGTTCAAACTGGAAGGGTCTGTTGTAGCGACTTGCCTTCACATCTATCTCCAAGCCAATCGGCCAATGATCAGAGCCCAGGGTAGGAAGGATAGTAGCTTCATAATAGATATGCAGACTTGCCAAGGCTTTTGTGGCTAAAAAACGATCCAACCTAGAGGCAATCTGATGACTCTCTCCCATGCAATTATTCCAAGTGAAATTTCCATTTATAGTTGGAATATCTACTAAATGGAGGTCATTTAACAATTCTCAGAAGAGAGCCATTTTTGGGTCCTCTCTTCTTAGACCTCCCTTTTTTCAGAGAGATTCAAAATCATGTTAAATTCCCCACCTAAAAGCTAGTATTTTTCATTATGCATAGTGCTAAGCATTCAAATACTCTGCAGAAACGCAACTCGCTCTCCTAGGATTGGAGGTCCATAAACAGCGGAGATGAGGATCCTTTCCTCAGATCCAATCTGACGGAAAGTAGCTGTTAAAATTCTAGGGAAGTCGATCCATCCTTCTACATTGATCTCAGCTACATTCCAAAGGATGGCTATTCCCCCCGATGTTCCTATTGAGTCGATAGCCATACATTCATATTTCATTTTAAATGATTGAAGTTTAGATTGAAGCTTTTGCTCAGAGACTTTTGTTTCTTGTAATAACATGACCTGAGTTTTCTCGGCCTTCAATTTATCTTTCAGATATCGTTGCTTACCCTTGCTATTCAGACCTCTAATGTTCCAGGAGAGCACCTTCATTAATAATTTTTGGGCAGTTGTTGAAATACTGTTGTTAACGGTATTATATTTCCTGTATTAATCAACATTTCTCCAACTAACTGTATCGATTCCTGCAGGGTTCTCCGTCCTCGCTTTTTTTCCGGTTTTGAGGGAGGGGTTGCCTTCTTGATGGCTGATTGTTCTCATTCTTGAGCTTCTTGCTTGGCTTGGGCGGTTAGGTAATGCTCGAAGGTTTCTTTATACAATTTCTTCTAATCTGCCGGGATGAATCTGTCATGAAGATTTCTCCATTCGAATAGGAGCCGCTTCAAAAGTTTCTCTTCTGCACTCAGGTCTTCTTTTGGCTATTTTACTTCCATCGGTATAAGTTCTTGCATCATGCTCTCTTCAGGCGGCTCTGTATCTTGCCCTGATTTTTGTTTTGAAGACTGGTTTTTCTGAGGAATCTCCGCATGTCCATCTACTGGGCCTTCTGCAAAAATCTCAGAAACTGTCGGTTTGCCTTCTTCTTGCAATACTTCATACCTATTATTTGTTGCTTTCATACCAGGAGGGTTTTTTTTGGTGGTCGAAGTCGAAGCGACAGTCCTTGGACGAGAAGAGCGTTTTTTTGCAGTGACCAGAACAAACCCCTCTTCATCCTACCGAGGTTGCATCTCAGGCCCCTTAACTCGAGGTTGTTGTTGTTCAGGGTCGTTTAAGGGGAAGGATCTATACAAATGTCCATACTCATGACAACGGTGACAGCGAAAAGGGATATGCTCATAATCGAGTAGCTGAAGCCAGATTTTACCTTCATATTCGAGTTCAATCATCTCTGGTAAAGGTTCAGAGATGTTCATATATACAAAGATTCTTGCAAAGGATGTATATCAACCCCGAGCTATGGAGTCTGCAATCTTAACAAAAGTACCTAATGAATTTCCTATACCTTCCAAAATTTCAGGGTCCTAGAAATCCATGGGAAGCCCAAAGAGCCGAACCCATACTGGAGCAGCCAGAAATTTCTCTTTTTTAGGGTTGTAACATTCCTCCCATTGTCTGAGAAAGAGCCCTGCATCGCTGTAAAAATAGGGCCCTCCCTCAAAAATGCGTTCTTTATCTTGTAAATTGGAAAAAATAACTGTAAAAAAACCCTTCGCCCCTAATTTTGGATCAATGTGACCTTTGGGCTGCCATTTTATTTGAATCCATTTCAGTAATTCTTTTTCTGAGGGCCATATACCTATAAACTTACAAATTAGAACGTGATTCTTCATGTAACCTCTGTACTCATCCAACTTCGTTGCTGGGATAACAAATCTTGGTTTCTTGACTGCCCTTGGTAATCATTGTCCTTTCATTTTGGCTTGCCATTCTGCTCCTAATACCGAGGCAGTCTTTTGCTGAGTATTGGCTGAAAGGGGTGACTGCAGAGAATGGTCTCCGCTGGTTACATTGCGGTAGGAGGGTGGCTGCCCTCCTCCCGAGGACGCTGCCATAGATGAACCAGTCAGCAATGGCATCTAGCATTTGAACCCTAGTAGAATATGTTGTCTCTTCACTGCGTTCTTGGAGCGCTCTCATCTTCCTCATTCCTTATTCCTTGAGAACGTCAAATTTTTTGAAATCTTCTAGTTTTCGTAGAGAAAAAAGTGAAATATCATCAAACCCTTAGCCATTTTCAGGAACAAGAAGTGGATAGTGTAAAACACAAACTATCGGGATTGCAGTACACTGTATCAAACTGTGTGGCTCTGGTTTTACCGGCGTATCGAGGGTTCTGAATTTTTATTTTCCGATAGATTGGCTACTAGATACACATGCGTCTTGTGGGTTGTGAAGATGATTTTACTTGATATATGCTCTGTGCTCCTCTTGCATGAGACAGAGTGGTATATGGTGATCGAGCACGTACCGTTAGACCATTTTTCTCACAGGAAACCACCGACACCTCCTTTATTGGTGCTGGATTTCAACGGGTGCTCCAACTCATGCATCTAGTACATGGTTGCCTCATACCAAAGGTGCGTTCCCTGGCTGATGGGTCGTCGCTCTCTCCTTGAATTTTCCCCATCGACACTAATAAAGGGCACTCTCTCGAGTGGTTTGCCCTATTTTGAGCCTGGGACGGGGCACTGCTAGATGCCTCGATTGTTTGGGATTTGGTTGGGGGCATAGTTTTTTGTCTACTCTATTTATGATTTCTGTAACTTGGTGCTCTTGAGGGCCAAGGATTTCAGCCCTCCCTATGGAGGCTCTACTTCTTTATATCCTTGGATCCATCTCAGCCACCAAACAAAAGTGAAATCCCTCTCCTACGAAACTCCAAAAGTGAATCAGAATGAAGACAACATGTTGGAACTAGATACTCTGAAACAAGTATCACCTTCCTGTTTTCATTTTTTTATGAGGCCCCTATGGGGAAAATTATTTTATGATGGGTACTCGATGAAGAAAAAGTTTTTCACTTGAAATAGAACATTATAGAATATATGGGATACCATGTTCACCTATAATGCCTTTTCTGTGGCACTAGATCGCTACAAGACAACTAGACAGTAATGGACCATTCCATTCTCTCGGAGTCCACCATTACACTCAATCTACGTTTGAGGGGATGTGTTTTCGAATAGAGTAAAACAAGAGAAATAGGGGGAGAAAGGGGTAACATCTCATAACAAAACTAACATACTAATTGTGGCCCCTCTTATATGAACATTCTTCGGGGGGAACTCTAGTACAGTACCATCATAACAAGCTAGAAATGCCCCAAGGCCCTACATAGTAGAAAAATTGAGCCAAACACTAGCTTTGAATATAGACAATTAAGAAATAGAAGAAAAATACACTACTTATGAATAACAAGCGATAATATATCCCTTTAACAGTTTTTGGCCTAAACCAATGGAGCTCTTCCATTGGATTTTGACAAACTCGACCACAAACTGTGAAATTCATCTCTGCTCCAAAGCATTTTTCATTGTTAAATTTGTTAATTTTGGGAAACTAGGTCCAAACTCCATGTTGCACTACTCATATGAATATTTTCATATTTTTGTTGGATTCCTCTTTTGGAGAGGTGCAAGACTGATCTAAAGATCATCTTGTTTGGATGAGGAAAACATATATTCTGAATTTATTTTCCACACATGTGCAAGGTCGACCAGATTTGTAATGTAGGCTCACATGCTTAATAGATGTTTCACACACCCTCACTAATGGATATAAATTGGAGAGACTTAGAGGTAATTTTCTCATCAAAACTCCACACATTCTCTCATTGTGATCTGATTGGTTCGATAGCCTTTGGAGGCCTTTTTCCCCTCCCACATGTGGAGCTAAAGCTCTTGTTCGTTGGGGATCTTTTTAGGGCTTTTTCCTGTAGCGTTGACCAGCATTGACCGTGGTCAAACCTTCATATTTTGACCTAAAAAACCTGCCAAAATTCTGATTTTCAGAGGTGTACTTCTCAGCACTTAAATCTTGGAAATCTGAGCAGTTTGACGAAAGCCCTAATCTAGAGCGTTGACTTTATATTGTTGAATTTTCTACATTGACATTGGCTTTACCAGTGCTGACTTGTGATGGGGTGTCTTTGAGGGTTTTGGGTGTGACACTTGAAGGATTGGCTAACTGAGAAAGGCTTTACTGGTTGAAGCACTCCGTTAACTGTTGTAAGGCAACAATATCTCATATCTTTTCTAGACCAAAGGAGTTGTAAATCTGATCTATATTTGGCTTGTCTTCTATTGATATATTATTGTTCTATCAACATTTTAATTTCATGTTTATGTGATTGTTATTTTATGTCAGGCCTAGGAAAGATTGAAGTAAAATTGCATCAAGCATAGAACACCATGGTTATCTAAATTTAACATGGTATAAGAGCTGATGTGAAGACAAAGTCCAAGATGATGTTAGAAGCAATCACTGAAGAAATAAATTATATCAATTATAAATGATCTCCTCAACCTATAACGGCTCCAAGGCTGATGATAAATTGAGAAATAAAGGAAGTTGTCCTTGGATTTAGTGCTACAAGATCAAGGTGTCATGGACTATGTGTAGGGGAACATTCAAGATGCTCCATCAAATGTAGTTTTTGCCTCGAAGATGAAGTATAAAAAGGGGGAAATCAAATAAAAGATGATTATTCGAGATTTTATTCATAAGCACTTGGTTTCTTACATTTATGAGCTGAACAATATAAAGAGATGTATGATAAGTTGGTGAGCATGTTGAGGGCTAGCAATGCTAATCAAATCCCCTTCTTCAAGAATCAATTGAAGAATATCGAGAAGGGAAAGGATGAATCTATTCAATCCTATTTTATGAGGCTCACTGAAATCAGGAATAACCTCCTATATATTGGGGAAGAAATATTTGATCGAGAGATTGTTCTCATTGCACTTGGAGGTCTCCCCCATTATTGGTTTGTATTCAATACCACTATTCTTAATAATAATGTGATTCCTAATTCTGATGAAATACTGATGAGATGCACTGAAGGGGAAAGAAGAATGATGGAGTATGCCTCTAATGGAAATGGAAGTGACCCTACTTCCTTCTCTGCTCATGCAAAGAAGAAAAAAATGGTGGCCTAAGAAATAAAAACCATGGAAGAGTGGGGTCCAAGAGAAGGAAGGCAAGATGTTACACTTGTAACAAGACTGGTCATGATGAAAGAGAGTTCCCTAATAGAAGGGACTCTCCTGGGGATGATATCAACAACAAATCCAGAGGGAATGGCAAGAATAAGAGGTTCAAAGGAAAAATGAAGGCTCCCTCTGATCGTAGTGGAAATGGCCAACCTTTCAAGAGGTAAAAAATTCCATGTAAAATGAGTCTAATGTTGTTAATAATAAAGTAAATGAATTTAATCTTGTATCTACCCTCCCTATTACATCTCCACCCGACACCCTCGATGTCTGGTTGATTGACAGTGGTGCTTCAAGGCACCTCACTGGTTATACAGTAGCCCTCTATGATTTGGTTGAGAAGGATACTAATTTGGAAATTATCCTTGGAGATAATGCCACCTATCCCATGAAATGGATAGGGACTGTGACCCTCCATCTATCTCAAGGTGAAGTCCTCTAATTAAAAGATGTGTTGTACGTACCTGATTTGAAGAAGAACCTTATGTACATTTCGAAAATGGAAGACAAAGGTTTGAAGGAGGCATTCGTTGATGGAAAGGTACTTATCTAAAATAAGAAATTCAAGGAATATATTTTTATTGGTTTTAGAATTGAAACACTCTACCAAGTTGGAGGAAGTCCGTTGGGGGCTATGTCATGTGATATAACTCTCCAAACATAGTTATGGCACTGAAGGTTTGCACACCTTCATTACAAAGCCCTTCCTGAAGCAAGGAAGGTGGTGATAGGGATGCCTGAATTTAGAGATGATCATGAAGGTATATGCTAGGGTTGTGCCAAAGGGAAGCATACACAGGGACTATTCTCCTCAAGTGTCACAAAGACAACTGATATCTTACAGTTGATACATTCTGTCTTATTTGGTATGTTTCACGTGACCTACATGGGAGGATGTTCATATTATATTAATTTTATGGATGACTTCTACCACAAGAGCTAGATATATTTTTTGAAGAAGAAGGATGAAGCATTCAAATGGTTTCGTACCTTTAAGGCCTTGGTGTAAAATTAAACCGAGAACAAAATCAAAATTTTGAGGACTGATAACAAGACCAAGTATGAGTCAAATGAGTTTAACGAATTTTGTAGAGAAGATGGAATTAAGAGGGAGACCACAACTGTGTACACTCTTGATAAAAATGGTGTTGTTGAAAGAAAGAACAAGACCATTGTGGAAGTTTCCCGCGTCATGCTATGTGACCAAGGTATTCTGAAGTTTCTATGGGGAGAAGTTGCGAACACTACTTTGTATGTTCAAAATAAATGCCCGCATTCCACTTTCGACTCCAAAACTCCCAAAGAAGTCTTCTCTAGTGAGAAACCTGAAGTTTCTCATTTTAGAGTTTTTGTTTGTCTTGTTTACTTTCATGTGCCGAAGGAAAAGAGAAGCAAGTTGGATGCTTCTGGAAAGAAGGGAATGATTTTGGGCTACAATGAAACTTTGAAGGCATATATAATCTATGTGCCTGGTCAAAGATAAGTGGAGATATGCCACGATGTCACCTTCGATGAAGATGTTGCCCTTACGAAAGTGAGAAATATTCCTTGCTCCAAGGAATAAAAAGAAGATCAAGAAGCAGGGAATTAGGAAGAGCCGAAGTATGAACTAATGCCCGATGTTGAAGGACCTATGGATCTTATTGATCCACCCACTTCTAATAAGAGAAGATCCTCATGGCTTATGGATTCTATCGTAGATGTCAAGAGACATATTTCCCCAAGGGGGACATTCCGTGAAAGAAAGAAGCCGAAGAGATGCCAAGGGTATCTAGTAGCCATGAGTACGATAATACAATATGAGTCTAGATCATTTGAAGAAGCCGTAAAGCAACAACTTTGGAAGGATGCTATGCATGAATAATGTGATTCCAATATGAAGAATGATGTCTAGGAAGTGGTCTCGGGACCGGAGGAAAAATCTATTGTCACCTAAAAATGGCTCTATAAGATCAAGCATGGATCCGATGGAAGTGGTGAAAAGTACAAGGAAATATTTTTTGCTTGAGGCTTCTCTAAAAAATAAGGCGTAGATTATGACGATATATTCACACCTGTCGCATGCTATACCACCATACAATCTATTGTTTCCCTTGATGTAATGCAAGGATGGAGTCTACATCATATGGATGTGAAGACCGCTTTTTTGCATGGTTCTATCAAGGAAGAGGTGTATGTGGAGAAAACTCTGGGGTTCAAAGTCTGAGATAGAGACACCCATGTATGGAGGTTGAAGAAATCCCCTGAAGGGTTGAAGCAAGCCTCAATAGTTTGATACAAGAGGATATATGGATACTTAATGAAGATGGGCCTCACTCGAAGTAATGTTGATCTGAACCTTTACTTTAAGGTTGATAGAGAAAGGCCTCTCATTCTAGTTCTCTATGTGGACGATCTCCTCCTGACAGGTGCTGAACCTCTCACTCATTAGTTTAAGAGGGATATAGCTTCCATGTTTGAGGTGAAAGAACTAGGACTGATCTACTACTTCCTAGGCTTGGAGGTCTCGCAGAGGCTCGGCCATATTTTCCTCTCTTAAGGAAAATATGTCGTGAAGCTGCTAGAGAGATTTGGTGTCGTGGACTGTAAGTCTGTGTCAACACTGATGGAAATCAAATTTAACAATTTGTGTGGAAACATTTTTGGGCCCATGCTAGAAAATCCTACTAAGTATCAACAACTGGTGGGGGCATTAATGTTCCTAGTGAAATACCATCTGGACGTATGTTTGCAGTGAACACTTTGAGTCAACATATGGTTGATCGTAATCACATTCACTGGATTGGTGCCAAGAATTTGTTGAGATACCTTCGGGGAACAATCATCCATGGGATGAGATACACTACAGGGAGTTTGAAACTCCATGGATATACTGATGGCGATTGGGTGGGGAGTGTGGTGGATAGAAAGAGCACATATGGATGTTGCTTCACCTTGGGTTCTGATTCGATCTCTTAGATGAGCAGGAAGCATATGTCAGTGGCTTTGAAACTCGATGAGGTCGAATACTTTCTAGCGAGTATGGCCTGTTGTGAAGTTGTTTGGTTGTGGGAGCTCTTTAGTGAGTTGTTTGGGCATGTTATAGATACCATCATTATCCTTTGTGATAACTAGAATGGGATTTGTCTTTCTGAGAATCCCATGTTCTAGGATCGATCCAGGCCTATTTATATTAGGTACCACTTTATCTGGGATATGGTACAATGAGGTGTCGTAAGGCTCGATAATATAGGAACTGATGAGCATGTCATGGATATTCCCAAGAAGACCCTGGAGAAGGTCAAGTTCCTAACATTCCATGAGAAGCTTGGAATCATGGAAAGACCCTATTTTGAGGGTCCTAATTGAGGTGGACGATGAGCTCTGGGAAATCTAGGGGGCTTGGGGATAACTTCTTGGAGCTATAAGCACTTAAGAGGTTAGGCTTGTTGAACCTTGTTGTGCTTCAGCCCTACCATTATTATATTGAGTTTGTTTACCTCTCTTTGATCTATGCCCCACATGCATCCTACCCATGGAGTTTCATACAAATGGGAAGTACCTCTCATTTGGAAAATGAGGTGGGAAATGTGGATAGAGACCAATAGAAAGACCAATGGATGCATCATAGATTTTCGTACTCTTTATGTATAGGATGGCACGTGTCCAACACCTTGACATGGGATCAAGTATGATGAGTTTCATACCTCTAAAATGACTTCAGGTCAATAAAATAACTTTGAGTTAGTATAAGACTCTTTTTTAGTCCAAGAGAGGTTTTAACCTCTATGCTAACTTCAAATTAGATAAGTGCGATGTCTTTGTGAGTCACCTTTTTGTTTTATCTGAGAGAGAGAACAAACAAAGAAAGTTACAAAAGGATGGCACATGATGTTTGGTAAAATTACACAATGGTACTGATGGATGGAACTTGTGGAAATATGGATTTCACCCTAGTTGAGAGGGAGTGTTAATTTCAGGAAGCTAGGTCCAAAATCCATGTTGCACTACTCATATGACGATGGTGATATTTTTGTTGGATTCCTCTTTCAGAGAGGTGCAATATTGATCTAAATATCATCTTGTTTGGATGAGAAGAACATATTTTTTGAATTTATTTTCCACAATGTGCAAGGTCGGTGAGATTTGTAATGTAGGCTCACATGCCTAATACATGTGTCACACACCGTCACTGATGGATATAAATTGGAGAGACTTGGAGGTCATTTTATCATCAACTCATCACACATTCTCTCATTCTAATATGAATAGTTCAATAGCATTTCGAGTCCTTTTTCCCCTGACATGTGTGGAGTTCAAGCTATTATTCTCTGCGGATTTGTTTAGGGATTTTTTTCTGTAGTGTTGACCAGCATTGACCATGGTCAACCATTGGTCGTTTGACCTCAAAAATATGCAAAAAATATGATTTTGAGAGGCTATACTATTGGGCACTGAAATTGAGGAAATATGAGATGTTTTATCTATTAGAGCCTAAATATGCCTTAGGCTGAAAGAAGGCAAATCTTAGGATAACCACAAACCACGCTCAACCTCGTAGCTAGCCCTACGAGGATAGGAGAGGGCTCTCTCCGGGTCTATCTCGGCAAAAGTTTTTCAAAGGGGCTAAGATGACCTATAATGGATACTGATTTTAGGCTAGTAAATATATAAGAAGGTTTGGTTTTGATTTTTTTTGGGTTTTTTTTTGGAAAAATGGGAACGGCAATTTTGGGCTTGGGGATGAGGCCAGATCTTCGCAGAATTCGAATTGGGTCAAGGTAGGCAGTAGTCTTGATGCTTTTGATTATGTGTATGGATGGATTAGAATGAAAAGGAGCTGAAGAGGGCAAGGGAGAACAAGGATCCTCTCCAAACTGACGAAAACATATAAAACTAGACAAATTTAATGGCAAAGCACTGGAATTAATGAATTCTACCTCATTTACTCATTCATCTAGTTTCAGAAGCAAAAGAAGGGAATGGAATACATTAAACATGAAATAAATTACAAAAAACTAAGAGAAAACACCATCAAGAACTGAAATCCACAAGAATCCCAATAGGTGCTACAAAACTGCTAATCTTTCCTTAGCCAAAAATGCAGAAAATATGTACAATAGTGTGCCAAACTTTTCCCAAGAGTCCAACCTGTTCCCCCCTGAAAGTGCCTTAGAAAATACAATAAATAGACAATTCTAAGCCCTTCCCATGCCTCTAGGGGTTGAGCTCATGCTTCTAGAAGCAGTTTGAACCAATTCTAAACAAAGAGCTAAAATCTAGGCAGCCAAACAACTTGCCTCTATAAGCTAGGAAACTGATCCATTCACTTGATTTTCGCTTTTTTGTGAATGAATCATCTAGAACAAGTAAATACATGCCAAAATTACATCATGGTTACCAAATTACATCAAGATAGATCAAACCTCTCATAAAAAAGTAAAACTAGTCAAAACTGGCCGAATTCCTGAGCTAGAAGGTGAAAAATAGGCTGAATTCCTCTATGCGCCGCGCTCCAAAGCTCTATGCGTCATGCTACTTTGGACTTGTTTTTGGAGCACTTCCTGAAGTCAAAATCAAGCTCATGTTCTCCTCCAAAACTTCATTCTCCCAAGACTACTTCCTGTTCGTACAAAAGGTGGTAGAAAGGTGATTTTCATGGTGTTTTTGGCCCTTTTGACCATCTAGAACTTGATGAAATGATTTGGCCATTTCTGAGCATGCATAACATACCATGAAAAATCCAAAAATATCAAGTTTTCCTCCAGAAGGTGTCCCAATCATAAGCGCGCATCGGGTGGCGCGACGCGTCGGGCGAAAAAACCTGTTTTGAGACCAAAATTTTCAAAAATGACAAAAAATTCACCAAATTTGCTGAAATTCAGAGAGAAGATATCCCATCATGCCTCATGCTCAGCCAAGGAAGCTTTGGCCATGATTTGGAATCTAACATGCCTTTCTCGCCTCCTCGATGCCTTCTTGGTGCATGCATTTCAGTGATGCAATTATTGTCTTGGTCATATCCCTGCTCATATGGTGAATCTGTCTCTGACATGGCACTAAAATCAAGGTGTTTGAAAAATATATGCTGATATATGTATGGTAAAAACAAGAGTTAGGTATATGTCTGAAAATGATGAATTGGTGCTTGCCTTTCAATACCAAATATGCCAAATGTATCAAGCATGAAATGAGGGACTATGGGATGTATAAACAGTGGGCATAAAGGACTGTCAAATGAAACTTAGCTTGTGAAAAAAATAATTTGACTGTATGGGGATTAGGGATTTGGGAATTTAAGTGATATGAAAGGGGAAGGGTGATAGGAAATAGAAGGGTTTTTAGGGATAGACAAAATGGGAACCAAGGATATAGTTGGTTTTTGGAAGTAAAAGCAACGGGAAAAGATCGTAATAACAATGTAATAGTGATGGGGAATGGAAAATAGGGTGATAAATGACAATATTTCGGCACCAAAACTCAATTTTAAACTTCACACATAAACCCTATGAAGCAGCCTTTGATATAAATATAGGGTTTGTTTTTCACCATTTAAACTCTTGATCTTTGACCTCCAAACACACAGAACATGAGTTTATGAACTTAATTGAGCAAAAAACCAAGTCAATACAAGAATTTGGTTGAAAATGACAAAAAAAATATGATTCCAGGCCTATGCGTCGCGCACCAACCCAATGTGCCACGCACAAACCCAATGCGCCGCGCCCACTTTTCTATGCGCCGCGCCATTTTGCAAGAGGGTTTTGGAGGCCTTCCCAATGTCAAAATTGGGCATGTGATAGCTCGTTGGAAATCTCTTGGAGATTAATTTCCAGCCCAGGTGGAATTTTTCAATTTTTAGTTCATTTACTCTGTCAAAAATCAAATCTCCCAAGACTGGTCAAAATGAGTAGAATGAGGCTGCCTCAAGGCAGAGTGTTGTTGCAGTAAACTTTTGAAGGTCTACCTCAACTCAAAATTGAGCTCATGATAGTTAATTGGAAAGATATTTGTGTCTAGTTATCATTTGACTCATCAAGAAAATCATTTGGCCAACCAAGCTAGGAGAAATCTTGATTTTCCCAAGGTCACTTCAGAGGTGCATCAATTCTCCCAAGCCGATTGTATTTTTGACATTTCTCTAAAACCATGACACCTGTGTAAAAATTGAAGGAGGTTTTTATTCCTTGGTCTATTTTGGACAAAATATCTCTCATTTTTCCCAAATTATTCTTTTATTTCTCAGAAACATCATTGGAGTAAAACCTATCCCGATGGGTGGAACAAGGGATTTGTCGAAATGAATCGAAATGAAGGGGATAAGGGGCTTCTAAATTCTTGGGGAAATTTTGGGAAGTAGGGAGGGATGTTAGGAAGTAGGAGAAAGTGGAATATCAGAAATTGAGTGAGGGGGAGGGGTCCAAAAGGGCAAAACACAGGCCTAGTCTCGAAAATTGCCAAGTTCTAGCAAGAAACTAGGGTTTGTGCAAAAATGAGGAATTTGGGGGATATCAGTGATGGGAAATGTTTAATCAGGTACATTAAGGATAGGGGAAGGTGTATGAACACCAGGATACAAGTTTTGATGATGATTTGACCATCCAAGAGAAATTACCTCCAAAACCCTAGGAGAGGGAAATGAACCTTACCTAGGCACAACTAAAGCATGAACAAGGTGTAAGAGTATGTTTTATCACTGGAGGAAGGCTGCAAAGGCTGACACTAACATTGGCTCTAATGGGGATGGTAGCTCCTTGGAGGTGCCAAGAACGGCAGATCTTTGGGAGAGCAGACCAGTGCCTTCATCCATTGGGAAATGGAGTCCATTATTTTGACAAAACAACTCAAGAATGTTAACTGATTTATTGACTGAATCTGTGACTCGAACTAACTCAATTTTTGGAACTAAAAAGACTGAAAAAATGACTCGACACACTCAAATCGAAACTGCAATATAACTGTAATGAAGTACTGCCTCTGGTTGTTTATTTATTTAAAAAATCTACCCTAGTTTGCTGCAGAGCCAATAGATCAAGTAATGCTGTAATGCCAGATCAACCAGTCAAGTAACTGTGACCAGGATGTTCCTTGAGAGTGCTTCCACCAGTACACAGATGTAATTTATGGCAGCCCTACATGCACATAATGAGTCTGGTTATGTAAAAGATAATCTAATCTATCTTTCAAACTGAAAAACATTTCCATGTACATCGCAATAGGATCGCAAAAGCCAGACTCTGTTTGCTGCCCCAACTCTGCAATACATACTTCCAGCTACACGTTGTCAATGCAAACATCCACGGGCAGCTCTATTGTTTCTTGTTTTGAAGGAGGAAGAGTTTCCAAGAACTTTTTGGGATCTCGAAATTCATATGATTGGATTTGATCATTTAAATACTGAATCTCCTTCTCAAATATTTCAACAATTAACTCACAGAAACCAGTTTTATCTTCAGGAGGAAACTTCAGGGATTTCAAACATTTAAGCACAGCAATGAAAAATGCTTCATCAATTTCAAAATCCACTAACTGATTTCTAACCTCTTTTACAGCTTCACAAAGCGCAGGGTTTGCCACATACCCTACCATTGCATGAGTGGATCAGCAAGCATTGGAAACTCTGGATCGAGTTGGAGTCGCCAGGTGAATGTTTCAGCCTTTATATGTGTATGATTTCTGTCCACCATCAGCAATCAGATGCAACACCTAGATTATGAAAATAATGCATTCAGATGCAAAATTTATAAGCAGAGAAGACGGTTACAAAACACATTCCCTGATGCTAAGAAAGAAAATAGGAAAAAAAATAAGGTTCGGAAACAACCCTAAGGATGGAAATATATCCCACATGGGCCTAAGGAGGATGTTGAAGAAGAAGAGGACAAGAGCATCCCCAAGGAAAAAAAATCAAGGAAAAAACGAACCAGAGGTACAAGGAAATGATTCACAAGATCCTTTTGATCAACAACTTCCCCGAAACAACCTGTTATGAATCTAGAGGGCACAAAAAAATGTGGGATTAAATGAAAACATACATCAGAAAACTCATATTCAGACAAGGAAATTGGAACAGATGCAGTAGAAAATGAGATTGTCCTTGTCTCTTCCATGCCATCGGCCCATCACAAGGTGATTGGCTGTAAATTTGAGAAGAAAAAAGGCAGGAAAACGTGATCACTTTACAGTGGGGCTTTCTCTCTGCTCTGGTGGACTAGATTGCACTTCATTTTCATGTGGTTTGGTTGTCGTTTCTCGTCATTATATTTTTGTTGTGGTGCATATTTTGTTTTTGCGCCCAATTATGACTTGGCATTCTTTTGGTTAGGGTGACCTGTTTCTTGTTATGGGCATTGTAAACCAATGCAATGTTGTGGCATCTACGATGTAACTTTTTACTTTTTATAAAAAGCTCGATTTTTTCTGTGGAATATATATATATATATATATATATATATATATATATATATAATTGAAAATAATATAAATGTCGTAAAAACATCTAAAAATATCCAATCTATTGTATATTTAAGATCATTAAAAAAATCATTAAAAATTATATTATTAATATAAAAAATTATAATATATTTTATTTTAATATAGAAAAAATAAAGGTTTTGTAGAAGTAGTTGAGAGAAGTCTCATGCTTTCTCTAATTCATCTATGACAACCTTACAAATCAATCATTTCTTCCCCTTGAAGTGTTGGTCCATCCTTTCACTCCTTTATCAAAATTTTAGCATGGATTTATCCTTAGGAGAAGGTCCGCAAACCCCTCTCACTGCAATTTAGCCAACAATGATGCCTCAACGAGACATCATAGTTGTTATTCCAATTCGTGGCCTTAGCATTATGGATCGATAGTCTTAAGAGAACACAGGAATGCCACTATCCTTGGCGCAACTTCGAAAAATAAGGGGCAGAACATGTGTCTAACTAAAACTGGCCATAATCCATGTTACTAGGTAGAATGTGATTCCATCGTAATCTATATTGAATACATGCAGGATTTCACTCTCATTTGTAAATTTCTAGGAGTTTGGCCTATTGAGAAAGTTTGGTCCTGATGGATTCAAAATAAATGGTAGCCCAAGGGCCACGTTTAGTTTCACATTGGTGCCAAGGGCTTATTCACCATGATTTTCACCAATATTGAGGACCCATCTAGGATTTTGAGGGAGGTCCATATTTCTTAAATAATGCATGAGTCTTTCTTCGCTTATGGGTTTCTAGATGTAATCGTGGTAATGATGAGTTCTTAGTAACTCTTGTGTAGATCCATTCATATGTATTAGCATTGGAATAATGGAAATATGATATTTTTATGTAATAGAATTGGAATAATGGAAATATGATATTTTTGAGGGCATAGGTACTACATTAGGATTCTACATCAGAAACTCGTCTTCAATGTCTGTTTTCCCTAGTAACAAAACACAACTAGAAAAGAATTTAAATATACTTTACTTTCTAAACTAATCAATGAAATTATAAAGTAGAAAAAATATATTATTAAATTTACTCAAAACCTTTCACTAAATGTATAACTATAAATTATCAAGTCTCGCAAGCACAACTAATTAAGGATGGGCCCCTTCAGCAAGGCGATTGAGGATGAAACCTCAAGGGGATTCGACATGGTAAAAAATCCAGTCAGCTAAGGGATGGTGTGGCCCATGAGACGTATGATCCCCGAGTGACTTTGATGGCTTAGATGCCCCACAGTCATGACTCCTCAAGCCACAGGTCAAGCCTAGAATATCACACACAACTTGAATATATATATATATATATATATATATATTAAAATCTACTTATCAGTAAATGTATCCATATTAGTATTGGAGGCGACTTCGATACAAATTATTCACGATTTTTGACTCATTTCTCTATCGGTTATATCAAGTACACACATTCCTTATCTTCCTCTTCTTCTTCTTATTTTTAATACATATATACTCCTCATATATTTGTTCACAAGTATGAATAATTCACCTCATCTTCCAAATATTGTGAAAGGTAGACCTAGCAAAGTTACTCTACAAGGCCTTTATGAGTATATAGAATCTTTAGATAAATGGAGAGAGGAAAGAGAAGTCAAGCTCCAAATGGAGTTAGAAGCCATGATCGAAAATAAATTTACATCTCTTGAAGAAAATATCCAAAAAAAAATAGAAAATAAAATAAAACTATTTGAGAATAAAATTGATACAATGGAGATTATATTATAGGTATAGAAAAACAAATCCAAGATACGAACCAAACATCCTGACAAGGAGATTCTGATACTTTAGAATGTCTTAAAATGAATTAAATGATTAAATAATTGGAAGGAAAAGATAATAACAGCCTCGCCCTAAATAGTTTGGCAGGTAAATTAGATATCAAACACATTAAAGAAGAAATGAAAATTTGATAGAATTAGACCATGAGTGTAACAAAAGGGCCAGGAACATGATAATCTTATGTTTGAAAGATTAGGTAGATGAGGATAATTTGGCCTTAGCCTAGACATAATTACATTACAGAGTACAAATTGAAACAATGTGTCTCATAAAAGCAATAAGGTTGGGGAATTTAACTCAGAATAAAGGAAGGTTGATCCGGATAAAGGTGAGCTCTACTGGCCATAAGTATGACATACTAAGTAAAACCTCAAGTCTAAAAGAAACGAGAATATTTATAAATGAATTTCGCATTGCATAAGATCAAGTAGAATTAAGAATGGAGGTTCAAAAGGTAAAAGAAACTAGGAAGGAATGAAAATAGGCAATAATAAAAAATAGAAAATTCATTATTTGAGATAGAAACCAAAAATATAGTAATAAATAGCAGTTCAACATGCTCGAGATTATTTCTTGGAACTTTCAGGGCTTTCCATGGAACAAAGGCCCTAAGCTAAGTTGGATCTCGAATGAGGTTGATTTTATATTGCTAGTTGAAATTTGGGAGCACGAAGTATCTAAGGTCCCTAACATAGATGGATTTGTGCTATTGTCAATATCGAACAAGTGATACTACCATAGATTCTTTGGGGGTATAAATTGTTACATTAGGAAGAAAAAATCCCCCCATGCTAGGCTTTATAAAAAAGACCCTTACAATGAATATATTTGGATATATATTAGTGACATTAATGATAAAAAAACCTACATAGAAATCTGTTATTTTCCCCTATCAATTCTAACTTCTATAAGAAGAAAAATTTAGATAAAAATGGTCCTTACAATGGTTTAGGAAAAGATATTTCTAGCCTATGGAATGAGGATAATATCCTCTCAATGGGTGAATTTAATGCACGAAATTCAAGCAACCAATATATTCTTCTAATAAATTATTCCAACCCTAATCCTCTTTGGTTAGACGAAGACCTTACTCTAGATAAATTGTAGAAGAGAAGCTCTGAAGATCTAGGGGAAAACTTATTTGGTTTTGAGCTAGCCAAGCTATGTAGTGATCAAGATCTCATAATTTGCAACAGTCTAAAGAAGTGGCCCAGTTCTAGCCAGATGACATATATCCATGGGCTTGGTAGCAGCGTGGTACAATATGTTATTTCTGATATCCCTTTATATACAACAAAATAATCAATTTTGACATCTTAAAGGACCATGAGCCTGACTCTGATTATAGACCTTTAATTATAACTGTCAATTTTTTCATGCATAGAGAACCCATAGAAGATAATCCTTATAGCCAAAAGAATTTAATCTTTGACAAAAATAAAAATGATCTTTTTCTAAATGAATTAAAAATTATTTTTCTTCCTTTATCTAGTATAGACAACATAGAATACCTCTATCATAATTTTACTACAACCCTCTCATATTCTATTAACAAGTACTCAATTGAGGTTTCGAGTAATAAAAGAAATATCAAAACCAACCCTTGGTATGATAAAGATTGTAAAAGTGCAAGAAGAGAAATTAAGGAAGCTGGTGACAAGTCTCTTAAAATTGGCAAGATAAAAATATACAAAGCCCTAACTAAAAGGAAAAAAATGTAGTATATCCATAAAAGACGAGAAAATCTCTTACACCTCTCTAAGGTAGCTTTAAGAGATTCTGGAGGCAGATCCTAACTAGAAAAACTAAATATATTAATATAATTGCTCTACACGACTAAAATTCCTATCTTAAAAATATTTATTCATCTCCAAATTTTAAATATTACTTTGAAACCCTTCTCACAACGAAGGAATTTTTCTCATTAGAAGACATAGATTTTGGGGTTAAGCGCCTAGAAAATGGAAAAGCTAAGGTCATTGAAGGTTACTAGGTAGAATTCTTAAAAATCGTAGGTCTTTTTCTCATCCCTCAAATCCACAAGATTTTCAATCAAGAAGTTAAGAAAGGGTTCCTAAAACCATGGACTTAGAGCCTCATTATTCCTATTTTTAAAAGTGGGGATACAAATAACCCTTCTAATTACCAAACTATTATGATTATCCCTCTCTTAGCCAAGTTATATGGCATTTTTGAGATTCAAAAAGAATATTCAACACCCACACTACTGCATTAAGCACCTGGTTCCATTAAGCACCTAAACTAGGGTGGGGCCCACAGGGCTATTTTTCAGTGCATGTCTAATTTTATTATCCCTTAATTTAGAGGAGAATTAAACTACAGTCTATTCTCAATGTGGACTTGAAATAGTTAAATGAAGTGGAAAACTCAGTTAGCTAGTGAATTTTGAGTTAGAGGTTGGTTGGTGGGACATGCAGAGTAATTCTAGTTGTAACAAAGTTTGAAGTGCAATGGTGCATGAGTTAGTGCAAGTTGTAAATCGGTTTAACTAAGTTAAGTGAGTTAAACTTAGCTGTGCTAGTTGTAACTGAAGATACACTAGTGAGGGATCTATTGAATTAAATATTAATTAATTCACAATCAGTGGTATCACATGCAACTAAGGATTTACTATTATTAGTAGCATGCACGTCAGATCTAGTGGAGCTCCACTTGAGTTCTACGTAAAAGGGAAGTTGACTATCAGTTGTGACATTATATACTTGCACACATGCAAGTAAATAAACATTTCATGTGGCCATGATACTTGCATAGTCAAGGAAAGTAGGATTGCATCAATTCAAGGATTTCATTCAGCAGGGATTGCACAGTGAAGGCAGGCTATCTCGAGGTAGTAAATTGGCTAAGGGGTTTGCCAATTTTTGTATGGCAGTGTGAGATAATTAGTTGATGTACTGAGGGCTCTTGTCATAATATTTTTGTATGTACTTTTTTCATGATCCATGATATAATATAAAATAGATGATATTGGGGTTTTAGCTATAAGCTTTCCTGAGAAATTATCTATGTTGTGTGTGATTGATCTTTCTTCATGTTCATGTGATTAGCGATTGTATTTTTAATTCCACAAAATATTTATAGAAGTGACTTTATCACATTGTTAGATCAGGTGAATCTAAGATATACATGCTTATTATATAATTTCTACATGGTATCCGAGTACATGAAATTGCAGAATTTAAGTAGGGGTTGAGTTTCTTACTGGATAGAATTCCAATTTACAGAAAGACTTTCTTGGTGCCATAGATAATTCAAGATCAAAATGGATTTCAGTGGCTTGAGGTTAGAGTATGCACTTGAGGTAAAATCAAACTACATTTCTTTGAAGAATTGGATGGTGGCAGTACTTGAAGATATGGCTTCAAGGAATTCATTCAAAAATATGTTCCTAACACAGATGTTGCAAATGCTGTAAATCTTAATGCCTAGCAAAAGAAAGTGGGAAAGGCGAGGAGGATCCTATTGTAGGGAGTACAAAACCACATAGTCTTAAGAATCCATGGAAAAGCCACACTGTATGCTATAGGGAAGGCTTTTAAAGTTCTATTCCAAATAATTAGCGACCATAGGAAATTCGCGGTCAAAGATAAACTCAGGAAGATCAAGATGGAAAAGGGCGACACCATTCCAATGTATCTCACAAAGTTTTTCAAATGTCGGGATGAACTGGGGAGTATGGGAATAACATTTTTTGATGATGATTTGGTGAGATTGGATCTCCTAGTACTTCCTAAGAGTTGGAAAAGTTATGAAGACTTTGTCAACAGACAGGAGAAATCGCCAGATTAGGAATGACTATGGTCGGATCTGGTGAAGGAGGAGTTTAGATGGAACACCAAAGATGGCTCTTCATCAATGCATGATGATGAAAAGGGTTTTTCTATAGGTTTTAACCCTGCAAAAAAAATATTTTCAAACGAATCTTAAAAACAGAGAATAAACAATAACGAGATCATAAAACATAAAACAAATAAACACAGAGATTTTCCCCTAGATCCCAAATTGGGACGACCAGCTTGATTTTAGATTATATTCCTTTTAGTGTTACAACACATATATATACATGCTGAAGCATACATAAACCCCAATACATTAACCCTGGATTAGAACATAACTGTAGTTCCCTTGACCGGATCTACAAAATACCAGAGGTCAAAAATCATCATGCAAGGGGCCACAGGAGAGCTGAGTCATTAACCCAGCTTTGCAACATCCATTCTTTCCCTACACTAAGAGAACTTCCGAGTGCTCATAGAATTTGTCAATGCATCTACAACATTCTTCAAAGTGTCCACCTTAACCAGCAACACCCTTTTATCCTAAACCATATATCTCACAAAGCGATATTGAAATTCAATGTGCTTTCTCTTTGAATGATAAGCAGGGTTCTTAGCCAAGAAAATTTCACTTTGGCTATCAAAATCTATCCTTATATCTTGCTGCACCAACCCCATACTTGAACACAATTTCTATAACCAAAATTCTTCCTTGCTTGCATGAGTGGTTGCCATGTATTCTTCCTCTGTAGTTGAAAGAGCCACTACAGACTGTCTTTTACTCATCCAAATGACTTCACCTCCAAATAGGCTAAACACATACCCACTTGTAGATATTCTTTGGTCCAGATCTCCAGCCTAGTCAGCATCAAAAAAATCACGAATGTCCAACACTCTTTCCAATCCTAGTCTTCCCTAGTAGCACAAGCCATAATCACTAGTGCCATGCAAATATCTGAAAACCCGCTTCACTTCTGTCAAATGCTCCTTCCCTGGGTTTGACATAAATCTTCTCAATACTCCCACTGCATGTGCAATGTCTGGTATAGTATAGACCATTGCATACATCAAGCTACCCACTGCACTTACATATGGAACACGGGACATATCTCCTCTTCTTCTTGTGCCTTGGGACACTTTTCAACGGACATATTTGTACCTACATGAATCAGAACATTCATTGGTTTACTATCCTGAATATTGAACCTCTGCAATATAGTCTCGACATACATCCTCCGGTTTAACCAGACCTTCTTATTTGCCTGATATCTCTGTTGTAGTGTACAAAAACCCTCCCCATTTTTAAATTCTAGAATAAATCCCATTTAAAAATAGGTCCCCTTTTATATATCTTTTTCCCTAAATAGAAATATAAGATCCATGGATAAAAGGATGCATATCACATTTTTTTCACAGAGTGTACAAACCTTAGAAAACTTTCCAATACGATGAGTTAGAAGACCTTTCAACATATTTGAAAATATTACAAAGATTTTATACTTAATAATATGTTAAGATGAACAGTAATCGCAATCAGAAATTCGGAGAAGTTCTTTTAAGGAGTTTTTTTTTATTTGAAAAGTTCTGATGCGATCACGCTCAATCGCAATTACATTTCAGATTAGTGTTAAGTATTGCATTTTTCTATCTATAACCAATACGATGTGATTTATCGAAATTGCATTTTCGAAGAAAGTTAAACATTGCATTCCTTTCGTTAAAAGTTGCGATGCAATCGTGCTCAATGTTGAAAATGCAGCAAGATGATGGAGCTTAGTGAAATCAAGTCGCCTTCACTAAGTGGGCTCGCAAGCAAATTCTGGCGCAAATTCTATTTTTAGACTATGTCTATTTTTAGACATATGGAGCATGGTCCAGGGGTTGCAGTATGTTATTCTTGGAGTATTGGTCATGTTGGTAAAAATAGATGAGACTCTATTTTTTAGGTCGAAGAGGTCGAAGGCTATTTTTAGACTGCCTCTCCTAAAAATAGGGAAGTCAAATATTATTTACCCTTAATAATATTTGGACTCTAAACAGAAGTTTACTCTCTTGGAGCACTTCAGTTCGAGCTACAGAAGTGGCTCATGCATCTGACAGAGGAATTATGCTATTCCCAAGGGTTTGATGGCATCATGCATGGTTGACTTCAGTTAGGACTTCAGTGGCAGAAGTTTGGTGGAGTTAATGAGATAGATAATGGAGTTGTGTTCTGTTTATTTTAGTTGAACTAGTTGAGATTAGTTTAACTAGCTAATCAATTAGTTATGAGTGGAGTGAATTAAATATTATTTAATTCATTAATTAGTAACTCATTATTCAACTCAAGAACACATCGGTTCACTACAGTGCATGATCAGTTCAGTGGAGACCAGTGAAAGAGGTAGATGAAAGGGTGGAGTTAGCTATCAGTGGCGACATCAGTTGTGCATGAGATTTGCACCACACTTGGAGGAATTTCCCATGATGATTGCACTATCAAGCCAAGGAGATTCAAACCTTGGATCTCTATTTAGACAGGCCATGATTGCGCAATAGAGGCAAGGCAATTAGTGGTGAGTTTTGAACCAGTGACTTGTTCAAAACCAAGCTAGTTTGTGTGTAAATTCATGAGATAGTACTGAGTACTTGTGAGGAGTATTGTACTGATTTTGTTACATGATTTCTCCATTATAATATACACAATAGCTGCGGGGTTTTCAGCTATAAGCTTTCCCCATACATACTGTGTTAATGTGTATGATGATTTGATGTGTTATCGCTTGATTTTATTTCCGTATGTGTGATGATCTGAGTGGAAGAGATTATGTGTTGCATATAAATTCGAATTGTATGTGATCAGGATAGTCTCGGTGGATAATTAATCATTATTCAGCAAATTTCTACATGTTATCAGAGCTATTGAAGCAGAGATTGATCATCACAGTGATTACAAACTTATTTCGGTAGACAGAGTCTGCATGCGGGCCAGGTAGCCTCCGGATTCATCTTTCTTCGGAAAGTGAAAGGTCTGGTAAATGCCCCTTGCAGTCAATCTCTATGCTAGAAATAATTTTTTCTCACAGATCTAGAGCGGTTGAGCTTTGAGGTGGAATTCAAATTTTGCAGCAGTTTTGTTTTCTTGGTGCCGGTGTTGAAAATGTCTTTCAACGGTTTGCGACTCGAATATGCTCTTGAAGGCAGTTCGAATTATGTTGCATGGAAGGATCGCATGGAGGCAATATTAGAAGATAATGGTCTGAAGGAGTTCGTAGATACGGATGTCCAAAAGCCCACTGATCTTGCTGAAGTCGAAGCATGGCAAAAGAAGATGGCGAAATGTCGAAGGATCCTGTTGGAGGGCGTCAAGGATCATATTGTATCTAGCCTGCATGGAAAGGCTTCTCCATTTCTAATGTGGAAAGCTTTGACGGATCTATTCCAGAGTAAGAGTGACCAAAGGAAGCTGGCGCTCAAAGATAAGCTCATGAACATCAAGATGGAGAAAGGCGACAGTATCGCCAAATACCTCACGAAGTTCACTCAGTGCAGAGATGAGCTGGGAAGTGTGGGGGTGACTGTCGAAGACGAGGACATGGTCGACCTGGCTCTCCTTGGTCTTCCGAAGGCTTGGCACTCATATCAAGCTAGTGTCAATGGTCGGGAGAAGCTGCCGGGATGGGAGCGCCTTTGGGCGGATCTCATGCAGGAGGAGATAAGGAGGACTACTCGAGATGGATCTTCATCAAAGGGAGCCGATGAAGAAAACTGCGCTTTGGTGTCCAAAGCAAAGAAAGGGAAGGGTAAGAAAACCTCTCATTCTGGTGCTAAGGGCAAGAAGCAGGATATGGCGAAAGTGAAGTGTTTTCACTACCATGATCACGGACATTATGCTACCAATTGTCCAAAGAAGAAGAAGAACAAGCAAGCGGGAAGATCTGCAGATGGAGAAGCTTTGGCTTCACAGTTCGAGCTTGAATTTTCACTGATCGCATGCTTGGTTTCAAGTGTGATAGGATCGGTATGGTTCTTGGACAGTGGTGCGTCATTTCATATGACGGGAGATCGGGATTTGTTCTCAGATCTGGAGGACAAAGATTTGGGTGTGCACATCGAGATGGGCGATGATGGTAGATACAGTGCGACTGGTATCGGTACCATATCCTTTCAGAGGGAGTCTGGTAAACCCTTTGTATTGAAGGATGTCATGCATGTACCTAGATTGAAGAAGAACTTGATCTCTGTGGCGATGTTGGAGGATAAGGGGTATGATGTGGTATTCAGCGAAGGAAAAGCCTTCCTGCGCAGTAAGACTACTGGAGAGACCCGGAAGATAGGGGTTCGAACCAAGAACCTTTATCAGTTGCAGGTAGATGGCTGCGCAGCTATGGCATGCAAAGTGGGAGAAGTGGTGAGTCGGGATGATGAGGGCGAACTGTGGCACAGGAGATTGGGCCATCTTCACCATGGAGCTTTGAAGATCCTGCAACAGATTTCTACTGGGCTTCCTAAGGGCACCCTTGCGCAGTCAGATCAGTGCAAGGGGTGTACTTTAGGGAAGTATGTGAAAGCCACCTTTCACGAGAAGGATAGTCGCGCCACGACGATCCTTGAGAGTTCACACAGACGTGTGTGGTCCTTTCTCTGTTGCTTCGACAGCAAAGCACAGGTATTATGTGATCTTTGTTGATGATTTCTCTCAAAAGTGCTGGATCTTCTTCATGTCGAAGAAGAGCGATACATTCGCGAAGTTCTGTGAGTTTAAAGCACTGGTCGAGAAGGAGTCGGGGAAGAAGGTGATTGCTCTAAGGAGTGATAACGGTGGTGAATTCATCTCGGCTGAATTCAAGGAGTTCTGCAGCGCAGAAGGGATTCGGAGAGAGCTCATCACACCCCATAACCCATAGCAGAACGGGGTGGCTGAGCGGAAGAACAGAACGATCGTGGGTGCTGCACGGGCGATGTTGCATGATCAGGGCCTACCCCTTCACTTGTGGGCTGAGGCATGCAATACAGCAGTGTATGTGTAGAACTGTTGTCCTCACAAGGTTCTTGGCATGAGTACACCAGAGGAGGCTTATTCTGGCAAGAGGCCTGATATTTCCCATTTGCGGATTTTTGGTTCTCCTGTCTACATGCATGTGACGAAGGATGCAAGAAGGAAGCTGGATCCAACTGCTGAGGTTGGAATATTTGTGGGGTACACTGATACACCTCATAACTATCGAGTGTATGTGCCAGACAGTCGCAAGACTGTTGTGCGACGGGATATAAAATTCCAAGAGGAGAAAGCCATGCAGTGTTCGCTTGAGAGGGAGCTACACTTGCATGCAGATGAGGAGCTGTTAGTTCCTAAGGAGGAGCTTCCGGATGTGGATCACCCACAAGAGGAAGTTCAGGAGGTGGAAGAAACCACCCATGCAGCGCCAACCATCAGAGGGCGCATGCGCACTACAGAAGCTGAGCGACTGGCTCGAGATGCAGAGAAGGTTGTAGGACCACCTACAGCATAGCACAGACAGAGGCAGTCACCGGATCGGTACACTGTATACATGGCTCTTGTGAGTCAATGTGTTGTGACGGAGCCATCCTCTTTTGAGGAAGCCGTGGAGGAACCCGCATGGGTTGATGCCATGATCGAAGAATATGATTCGATCATCAGGAACAGTGCATGGGAGATTGTCCCAAGACCGGTTGGGAAATCAGTTGTAGGTTCGCTATGGATCTACAAGGTGAAGCAGGCGGCTGACGGGAGTGTGGAGAAGTACAAGGCGAGATTTGTCGCCCGTGGCTTCTCACAGATCGAGGGGATTGACTATGAGGAGACTTTTGCACCTGTCGCAAGGTACTCTTCCATACAGATGATCCTTTCTCTCTCAGCGCAGATGGGGTGGCACATTCATCAGATGGATGTGAAGACTGCGTTCCTCAATGGAGTTATTGAGGAAGAGGTGTACATAGAGCAGCCTGAAGGTTTTGAGATCTTCAGCAGTGAGTCGCATGTGTGCCGACTCAAGAGAGCACCGTATGGGCTGAAGCAAGCACCTCGTGCTTGGTACACTCGGATAGACAGCTACTTCACCGGGCTTGGATTCTCCAAGAGTGAGGCGGATCCAAACCTGTACCAGATTGTGGTGGAGGGGAAGCTGTTGATCATCGTACCGTATGTAGATGATCTGATTTTGACTGGCGATGAGCAGTTGATACTTTCATGCAAGGAGGATCTTGCACGAGAGTTTGAGATGAAGGACTTGGGCATCCTTCATTATTTCCTCGGATTGGAGATTTGGCAGCGCAGTGGAGGACTGTTTGTTTCTCAGGGCAAGTATGCCCGGGAGATTCTGGAGAGGTTCAACATGCAAGGCTGCAAGCCTGTTGACACTCCTCTTCCTGGTGGTTGGAGGAAGGAGGATGCTACTTCAGCGAAGGTAGTGGATGCCACTGTCTATCGACAGTTGGTGGGGTCGCTTATGTATCTGGTCAATACATGACCCGATATATGCTATGCAGTTAACTAGCTTTCGCAAGCTATGGTTAAGCCTACCAAGCTCTTTTGGAAGGCAGGCAAGCATGTATTGCACTATATTAGAGGCACATCGAGATGGCGGTCTATGGCACAGAGGATGGAGCCGAAGCGCATGTCACTGATGACAAGGTGGAGCCCAACTGACTTAAGATACCCAGAGTGGTTTTTCTGGTATTAGTCACAGTTAGCTTTCTGGTATAAAGGTGAAGTGAACTGTGGGCACTGGGTCAAAGAGAGGTCAGAGATAAAGATTAAATGAGGTGCTAGGCTATTTGGATGAGGAAGATCCTCGCAGGTTTGTTCAGGTTGCATTTGGAGCCTACAGTGATCTACTGTGATAACCAGAGCTGCATCAAGCTCTCGGCTAATCCAGTTTTTCATGATAGGTCCAAAAATATCGACATCAGGTACCATCACATCAGAGATTGTGTTCAGCGGAGAATCATGATGCTTTCATATGTTCCCACGGAGGATCAGGATGCCGACATCCTGACGAAGGCGCTCACCAGGAGCAAGTTCGAATTCCACAGAGGCAGGATAGGGGTTGAAAATAATCCATATCTTGCTGAGAGGGAGTGTTGAAAATGCAGCAAGATGATGGAGCTTAGTGAAATGAAGTCGCCTTCACTAAGTGGGCCCGCAGGCAAATTCTGGCGCAAAGTCTATTTTTAGACATATGGAGCATGGTCCGGGGATTCCAGTATGAGATTCTTGGAGCATTGGTCATGTTAGTAAAAATAGATGGGACTCTATTTTTTACCCAGGCTGATAGAAATGAAAGTTATTTTCAGACTACCTATCCTAAAATAGGGAAGTCAAATATTATTTACCCTTAATAATATTTTGACTATAAACTTCAGTTTACTCTCTTGGAGCACTTCAGTTCGAGCCTTGGAAGTGGCTCATGCATCTGACAGAGGAATTATGCTATTCCCAAGGGTTTTATGGCATCATGCATGGTTGAATTCAGTTAGGACTTCAGTGGCAGAAGTTTGGTGGAGTTAATGAGACAGCTAGTGGAGTTGTGTTCTGTTTATTTTAGTTGAACTGGTTGAGATTAGTTTAACTAGCTAATCAACTAGTTATGAGTAGAGTGAATTAAATATTATTTAATTCATTAATTAGTAACTCATTATTCAACTCAAGAACACATCAGTTCACTACAGTGCATGGACAGTTCAGTGGAGACCAGTGAAAGAGGTAGATGAAAGGGTGGAGTTAGCTATCAGTGGCGACATCAGTTGTGCATGAGATTTGCACCACACTTGGAGGAATTTCCCATGATGATTTCGTTTTCAAGCCAAGGAGATTCGAACCTTGGATCTCTACAGATTACCGGGATTGCGCAATAGAGGCAAGGCACCGCGTGAGTTTTGGTCTAAGAACTGCTCAAAATCAATAGTTTGTGTGGAATGTAGATAATATTGAGCATTGAAGAGTAATATGTACTGATTTTGTTACATGATTTCTCCTATTATAATATATAATAAGAGTTTGGGTTTTCATGTATAAGTTTTCCCTGCTGATACATATAGAAGAATGGGCAGATGATTTAATGTTATCGCTTGATTTTATTTCTGCATGTGTGATGATCTGAGTGGAAGAGATTATGTGTTGCATATAAATTCGAATTTTATGTGATCAGGATAGTCTCGGTGGATAATTGATCATTATTCAGGAAATTTCTACACTCAATCGCAATCGCGTTTTCAGAGGTAGTATTAAACGGTCCATTTCATTTTAAATCTCTGATGTGATTGTCGAAATTGGAAAATCGACATGAATTATTTTGCATTATTTTGTGCACCATTGAAGACTTGCGATGCGATTTTTACTTCACATTATATTTATTCATCGCATCAAAAAGAATCAAAAGTGAATTTTAACATTTATTCCAATGATGCGCGGATCTCCAATTGTACGTTATCATTAATTGAAAATCAAACAAAATATCATGAGTTATTTTGTTTTCAATAAATGAATGTGACCCCTTGGAGAGAATTTATGTTTTAAATACGGGGAGATTAGATTGTAATTAAATAAACGGATCTTTGGATAAATATTCTCATTATTTTGTTTTATTTTGGCTAAAGGCATTCATTTGAATTATAGAACAAAAATTCGAATCCTTTCATTCGCAAAACTAGAGAGAATTTTCCTGACACTGAAATTTCAAAGAGAAGCAGAAAATATAAAGCCGATTTTCTTGCAAAAGCCCCTGTATTAACCATGCTGCCCAAGGAGAAACCGGAAAAGATGAAATGGGAGAATGTATAAAATTTGATTGAAAAAGAGAAATGACACAGCTTTAAGAAACTGCTCCAGAAGAAGATCTGTATTCTATTTCTGAATCCATCTCAATGCATTAGAAAACTATTTTTTATACACTAGAGTTACAAATGCTGTGCACATTTTTCTCTAATATGATGCACAGATTTATAAGTTTGGCTGACAATGGATCTGCTCAAAACTTAATGAGCAGCTTTGACTGCATCTGGTCATATAGGTAGAAGATATTGAAGAAATGCACCATCTCCCCAATCAAAATATTTACAAATAAAAGACTTCTGTGAATAGAAGCCGCATGTCACAAACCGTGCAGCCAATCACGGAGCGTGGAGGAATAACCCTATGAAGCATAAGAAGGAGGCATCAGGTATGTACTCTGTGGAGTCTCTCTCGCCTCCATATTGTTATGCCACAACAATGATGTGTAGGTTGTTCGGAAACGATAACTTTGCTAGGTTTTCTATTCAAATGGTCCAGTTAATTCATTATGCTGTTAGTTCTAAAATTATGGATTGGGCTGTCATTTTGTCTAATAAAATAGCCAATTAAATTCTTGAGTACAAAAGAGACAATAATTTAGGGAATTCCACCCCTTTCCATTTTTGTGCTTATATCTTAGATGCCCTCTGTTTTAATTCGGAATTCCCCATGCTAGGTTGGAAATGGAATCCAAAAGAACATGTCCCTATTCATGTGTATCAGAAATTCTTATGGAATGAACATTGAAAACATAATGTTTATAGAGTCTGCCATGGTTTTCTCATTCCAATTTACCAAACCATTTTTGGCCATTTCCCTCCTAGACTTTCCAGTAAAGATAATATTGATTTGTCATTTATCAGAGATTGGATCAGGGAAGAAAAATTTACTTATATCAGAATTTTTGGGAGTATTTTTGAGCCACATATCCTTCCACTATACGTTCCAGATAAGCTGTTAGCTCAGGATATTTCTTATCAATTGACAGTAGAAGGAATATCTAGAATTTTGAAAATCAATAAAAAGATTATGTGGCCTACATTCCCTTTTAAGTGTGGTGACTATACTCTTAATAGTTTCGCTCATGCTAAGAAATAAGTTGGTAAGATTTCTGATCTTAAGCTTTCAACAATTCCTGGAAGACAATATGACCCAAGGCAAGTTGCGTATGATTTTACTACCTCTGTTTCGATTTCTCGGTTCGAACATGAACCAGAAATTTTTGATGATTTATTTATTTCCGTGGATGATATATCCCAATTTTTTGATTTAGCCAAGTCCAAGTTGCAGGCTGAGGAAATGAAAAGTTTTTTTTGTTTGAAAGTCAAAGGTTACTTAAAGTGCCTCTTGATCAGTTGACATCTCCCACACACGAGAAAGCATCACAACAGAAAGAAGCAGGAAGTACTTCTGGTAAAGAAGTAACAAGAACTGATCCTATTCTGGGGAAAAAGGATGACAACAACAAAGATGACACTGCCAAGAGAGAAACAGCTACTCAAAAAGGTACACAAAAGTCTTTAGTTCAAACAGAAAAAGAGAACATGGGTATTGATGCCCATGTACATATTGAAAAAGGAAGCACAGAAAGTAAAAACAATGAATAGGCACCCAAGAATGACATAAACAATAATGCAGGAGGACAAGTAGATATTGAACTGATTTTTTCTCCTCATTTTTTGAGCCAATATCAACAATTTTCCCAGTAGATAGGACGACAAAACACTTCTCATGTTGATAATCCCAAAGATCAGGATGTAGAAATCATTCCTGAAAATCCCACAAGAGAAATTATGCTAAATACATAAGAAATCCCTCCTCTAGATATATTCTACACTCTCAAACATATGGATGTAGTGAGAAAACAAAGGAAAAGGAGGAGAACGGATCAAGATGCACTTTTGGCATCACAGGGGGGATTTCTAAATATTGTTTATAAAAATGTTGAGGCGGATCCATCTGAGGATCTCACCAAATTGTCTCAGTATGTCGGAGTCCTTAGTGCTGCCACTATAGATAAAGCTTCCGAAGTTCCACAACTGGTAAAAAAAAGGATGTGCAAATTTCTATGTTTGAAGAACAGGTTGCAGGAAGCCAACAAAAGATTATTTAGTTGGAATAGCGAGTACAAGATGCAGAACTCAGAACTAAACAACTAGAAGAGCAACTCAGCCTTGAAAAGAAGAAGATTGATAAACAAGCCTTGTACAAACAACAACAGTTGAATCAAGAGGTAGAAAAGCTACAAAATCTTCTGCAAAGTGAGAGGAATTCAAAGATTGAACAGGAAAAAATGTTCCAATCAACATTGGACAAGTTCAAGGATTATCCCAAATTAGCTCAATTCATAACTGAAGCTCTTGAAATAAAAAAACTGCTATCTCAATAGTTAAATGATTTTTTTCTAAATTTGACACAAATTGAGCCTTTGTGCGAAATAACATCATCTTTGATAGATAAATCAGTCACTCTTAGGCAAGAAATTGATGATACTGATGATAAAATTTCCAAGTTCCTTTCATGGCAAGATACAGAGCAGGGAAGAAAAGATAATCTTCCTAGAATTGAAGAGAGACACAAGGAAATTTTATTGATGGAATGGGAACAACAGTTCATGAAATCAGAAAGAGCCATATCAAGGGCTAAAGGTTTAATGAATAATACAACACAATTGATTAATGACAGCTTGTAAGCTACCAATTTGATCTCAGATTGTACCCCGGGCAAGTTACCTAAAGTAAAAGAAGCTGATTCTAGTTGGAAGGAAGAGATAATCAATAAAAATCAACAGATTAGCAAACTTCAATGAATTTCATGGGATATTATGTGGACTTATTTGATCAAGCCACACAGCGAACATATGGCCATCAAAATATTTTCGAATGCTATTCATTATATCATTCCTAAATTCTCTGTTGCTACATACACTGGACAGTTACATTAAAAAATGAGTTTGCCAACAGAAGTCGAAGATATGCTAAAAATTTGCCACCTTCACACATCTACCTCAACTGATGATCAATGAGCTAGTCTACTACAAGATCGCATTTTTATTTTAGATTTTTTTGGATATTAGATAGATTATAGGAATAGTTCTAGTTATTTTGTTTTGTTAAGTATATATTTAAGCCCCTTTCATGCATTTAGAAAGGGGTCCTTATTTTGTAATATTTTTAACTCAGGGATTACATTTCTATACTCCATTTAATACTATATTATTTTATAAAGGATCACATCTGGTGATTCTGTGCAGAATTATCTTTAAGAATTGCATTTCTGTACCTTGAAGTTGATTTTAGATCGTAATTGCTGGATTAGAGTATCAGATTGCATATGAAAGTCTCAAGATGGATATGGTATTTCTATCTATTCACTATTAGTTTATTTTGTTATATGATGTTCTCTCTTAAATTTTCTATCATTTATATGTACTTCATTTCATAATATTTCTTTATATATATCATTTCTGAGTATATTGGAAATATTTATCTTTCATAGTATATGCAAATGATATACAATGATGAATACAATATTTTAATATAACTCTGTTTAATTTCTTAAATAGAGTTATATTTATTTGTTGCTGCACATTTCCATTAAACTGTAATACATTTTTATGGTTATTTTTCAATTGAAACAATTTAACGTTGTATTCACATATGATACCCAGGTTAGTTTTAGAATTTATTTATCAGTATTTAAATCAGATTAGTTATTATTTTCATTTCAGTCATTTAGTTCTACTTTCCCTTCATCCAACCATTCCATTACCAACCCATTCAAATTAGTAGGAAACCATTCCTATAAATCCAGTCGGAGCCACCATCCCAAATAGAAAAGGAGTTTTCTTAAGGTCCCGACCGGGTGGTTATCCCCCAATGTTTGAAGCAACGATTTTCGAGGCTTAAACATTTTTGGCGCTAGAAGGAGGGCCATAAGCTATGAATGGCAGATAAATATAAATTTGAAATCCATTCTAAGAGCACATCACCCTCATCACCTTCAATTTCTTCCACATCTCAAATCACAAGAGAAGAAATTGAGAAAAGTATTCAAACACCCACTACCAAAGTTACAGATCAATCGTATAATCCAACTCTTGAGTCCCCTGAAGTTGAGGCCTTGACCCATAAACTTCAAGGCTTATCATTATCATTAGAAGAATCAGAATTATCTGAAGGTAGTTTCTCTTCGAAGTTTGTTTCTTCTAGACCTCTTACTAGATCACAAAGTGAAAAACTCATAATTTCCCCAAAATAATTTCCTATACCTACTAGAGTCAAAGCAAGAAAAACTCAATCAGAAACAGAAACTCATACTAGTTCTTCATTATGCATTCAACCATTTGTTTCCCAAGCTCCAAATCAGGAAATTACAGTAGCCTCATCTACATCTGCTCAATCTTCCTCCTCTGTTAAAACGTCATCTGCTCAATCTTCATCTCCTCAAACTACATCTACTCAAACATTAATTGTATCTTCTGGTACTTCAACAATTACTACTCATATACCATTTATCCCTTCTATTTCATCTACCATTATTACAAGAATGGCTCAAGCAGCACAAAGACCATGGACCAGACCAGGAGCTGTGAATATGGTTGCTCATTTGCATGATCTACCTGATCATCCTGAAAAATGGCTCCCAAATTTTAGTCCAGATAGTGGTATATTAGCAGAAGAACATATCAATAACTTCATGCTTGCTATAAATCTGAATCAAGTGGTGCATGAAGATGTTGTAGTTCGATTATATCCCTATACTTTACAAGGAACAGCAGGATCCTGGTACTTTTCCTTACCTGTTGATTCTATCATTGACTGGGATATTTTTGAGGAACAACTTTTAACTAAATATGGAGATGATAGATCAGTTGCTACCCTAATTAACGATCTCTCCAATTTAAGGACTCAATCAAAGGAACCCATTAAAGACTTTAACTCACGATTTAATAAACTCTTGAACAAGATCCCCGCAACATCTAAACCTAGTGAACAAGTTAGAAGTTAATGGTACATTAATGCTTTACCCTCAAATATAGCAATTTTCGTAGATAGAGCTGCAAAGCCAACTTTAGCTGAAAATATGAAGGAAGCTATTTCAGTGGAAAAGAGAATGATTTTTCTTGATAAGAAAAATGTTACTGGTGAAAGAAAATAAAAAAAAGTCACTTTTAAAGATGATTCCAAGAAAAAGACACCAAGAGATCCATATGACATGGAAGGTTTACAAAAATTTCTTAAAACCATGTCTAATGAGATAGTTTAGATAAAAAATCAACTAGCAGAGACTTCTACAAAGAGATCATTTAGAAATTTCAAGAGAAATCAAACTGAATCAAAACCTCCCAATGCAATCTCCAATGCAAAATTAGAAGATGAAGAAGAAGAAGAGAATCCTCTAATATCAGATGAAGAAGATGAAAGGGAAGAAGTTGTTGAACTAAATGGAATGTGGGATTTCATTCTCCCTAATTCAGATAGTGACATGGAACAAGAAGCTATGCCTATAATTACAAGGAGAAAATATACATCGAAACCTGTTCAAACTGTTCCAAAGAAGAAAAATACAACTCCAAGTATTAAAGACAAAACCTCCATAAAGAAACTTTCTTCTTTTCCCACTCAGAATCAGCCATCATCTCCCAATCCTCCCACATCATCATCCAAAATCTGGTAATATCAGATACAATGGATTATAATATTATTGAGAACATGAAAAATACTAGAGCAAACATCTCATTACATGAACTCAGTAAACATAAACATCACAAAAGTTGTTATTAAAAGATTTAAATGCTACACCTATTGCTCCTTTACCAAGTGGTGTAGTAGCTAAAGAAGCTAAAGGGACTGGTAAGCCACCAGAAAAAGTAGATGCATCTGACACTATTCTTATTGGAGAAAGATCAGGTTCCCAGACACCTCCATTTCTGCTAACCTATGAGATCTACAATAAGAACTTACATAATTGTTTAATTGATTCTGGAGAATCTTACAATATAATGCCTTCTTCAGTTTTTGCTAAGTTGAATATCGAACCTAAGAAGGCTGTTGTTCACATTGTACAATTGGATCGCTCCAAGGTTCAAGTTATTGGAGAAATCAATTCAGTTACCATTAGACTAGCTTCTGACCCTAGAATTGTCCAAAGAATTGATATTCTAATTGCAGATATTCTGAAATTCTATGGGTTAGTCTTAAGCAAGGACTGGTCTGCAAAAATTAATAGTTACATCACTACTAATTATTCACATATGTGGCTTCCCTACAAGGGAAAACCAAATAAAATTAAAATCAAGTGAGAAAAACATATGATGCACACTATGACTGAATTTGAACAACCAAATGAACTTGTAGCTTTCAACAATAATATTCTTGGAGGTTATTCTGCCGAGTCTTTTCTTGGAAATTTTACTGCACCACAATCACCATTCTCTGTAAATACTTTTGTTTCTCAAATTGAAAACTTTTTGCAATCTGATTCTTCTAGAATTGTTAATTTTTCTGATTTATTTGTAGATAAACCTACAGATAGAACTTTATTTTGGTCATTATATTTCTATGGATCAAAATCTAATTATGGGGCAGTAACAGGATGCGTCCTAATATATCCAAAGGGAAAGAAGACTATGGTATCATGTAGATTAGAATTTGAGTGCACTAATAATACTACTAAATATGAGGCCTTGATTCAAGGGCTTTATAAGGCCATAGGGTTAAACGTAAAATACCTGAAAGTATATGGAGATTCTGAAATTGTCATAAGACAAGTAAGGAATACCATCCATTGTCTTTCAGGACATCTCAAACATTATCAAACTCTAGTACAAGATCTTACCACTCAATTTCTATCATTTAATATCTCTTCTATTCCTAGAAATCAAAATCCATCAGCTGACTTGTTAGCTAATGTTGCGTCCAAACTCCTTCCTGCTAAAGATTGCAGTCCTGATAGATTTTCAGTGGAATTGATTTTTTGCCCATCTGTCCTAGACAATATTACTAACTGGAGAGTATTCTACCATGATCAAGATATTTTGAATTTTTTTAACTTCTGAGAAATCATATGATGAAAAAATTATTGATGAAGATTATCATGATCTGCAAATTACTTCAAGAAATAATGAAAATCCGATTCCTAACTCAGTTGTTAAACTTGAGGATCTTTATGATATAAAAGACAGATTCAAGATAACTACTAATTCTAAAATTCAAAGTTCAACTTTGAAGTTTGAATTAGTCAACCTTGGCTCTGATTCTAAACCTTAGAATATTAATCTAGGTCTCAATTTAACTCCAGAAGAATGATCTGCTTTCACTAAAATTATAAGTAAATATAAAAATGTTTTCGCTTGGAGTTATGAGGATTTAGAGACTTATGATACTTCTGTAATTCAACACACAATTCCAATGCTATCTAATGTTAAGCCTGTGCAACAGAAGTTAAGAAAGATTCATCCAAATCTTGAAGATCAAATCAAAACAGAACTCAATAAACTTTTGAAAGACAAAATCATTTTTCCTGTAAGGCATTCCAATTGGGTTTCCAATATGGTACTTGTTAGGAAGAAAAATGGCGAAATTAGAATCAGTATTGCTTTTAGGAATTTAAACAAGGCCTGTAAAAAAGTCAACTTCCCATTGCCAACTATGGAGAAAATTCTCCAAAAGGTAGCTGGTTCTGAACTCATGTCTTTCCTTGATGGATTTTCAGGGTATAATCAAATTCTAGTACATCCAGATGATAGGTTGAAAACCACTTTCAGAACCAAATGGGGAACCCATGCTTATCAGAAGATGCCTTTTGGTTTTGTGAATGCAGGAGATACTTTCCAGAGAGCCATGGACATAACATTTAAGTGTCTGATTAATAGATCCGTTGTTATTTATCTTGATGACATAACAGTTTATTCAAAAAGGAGATCCAATCATTTACATGATCTAAAAAAATATTTTAAAGATGTAGAAGATTTGGTATTTCCTTAAGCCCAAAGAAATCCTTCTTTGCTCTCGATCAAGGAAAACTCTTAGGATTTATTGTGTCAAAAGATGGTATATACATTGATACTGAAAGAGTTAAAGAAATTTCTGATATTTCTTTTCCTGATAATAAAAAGTCCGTGCAATCATTTTTAGGTCAGATTAATTTTGTAAAAAGATTCCTTCCATATTTTTCTCAAATTGTTTTACCTATGTAGAATATGATTAGGAAAAATTCAGTTTTCAAATGGGGATATAAAGAAAATGAAGCCTTTGAAGCAATCAAGAAGGAAATTATTGATGCACCTACATTAAACACTCCCAATTTTTCCAATGATTTTATTTTGTATACTTTGGTAGCTGAAACATCCTATGATGCTGTTTTAACACAGCTCAATGATCAACAAGTTGAAGAAATGATTTCTTTCTTCAGCTCAAAACTGCAAGGAGCTGAGCTGAATTATTCTGATGTTTAAAAACAAGCTTTCACTGTATTTAAGTCAATCAAACATTTTAGGACTTTTCTCTTAAAAACACAAAAAAAAGTTATTGTTCCCTTCTCTCCAGTAAGACAATTACTAATTCAAAGAGAAGTAGGAGAAAAAAGGGCTAATTGGGTGACAACTTTGAAAGAATATGATATTGACATTAAACCAGCAAATATTGTTAGGGGACAAGGTTCTTGCAAATTATGAGCAAGAGCTCATAACATACCAGAAAATCAAGATCCAGAGAATGTTTTTCAAGTGAATCAGATAAGTATTACAGATTCTGAATCTTAGTATGTTGATCTAATATTTTACTTGAAAAATGGGTATGCTTCTTCTAATCTCAGCTATAAGAATAAACATGATTTAAGATTGAAGGCTACTAAATATGAAATCATTGATGATGTGTTATTCAGAAAGAATTATGATTCAATGTTACTGAGATGTCTTGAAAAGTTTGAAGCAAATAAGGTATTGTAGGAATTGCACGATGGACCAGCAGGAGGTCATTTTGGAGGCGATACCATAGCTCAAAAAATCATCCATGATGGATATTATTGGCCTACCCTTTTTAAAGATACTCATGATTATGTGAGGAAGTGCAAGATTTGCCAAACTGCTAGTGGAAGACAAAGGAAGCCAGGTTTTCCTCTACAACCAATAAACATTGAACAACCATTTGAGCAATGGGGACTTGATATTATTGGTGAGATAGTTCCTCATTATTCCAAGTAGCATAAGTATATCCTCACAGCAACAAATTACTTCACAAAGTGGGTAGAAGTAATTCCTCTAAAGGTAGCCAATTCTGATGCAATTATTGATTTCATTAATCAATTCATCATTACCAGGTTTGGTGTACCTAATGCTCTGGTCTTTGACAATGCATCTTATTTCTTTGGTAATAGTATAATGGAGTTTTCAATTAAAAGAGGTTTTAAATTGAAATATTCAGCTAACTATTATCCACAATGTAATGGTTTAGCAGATTCCACCAACAAAAATATCATAAAAATCATTAAAAGGAATATTGATCAAAATCAAAAGAATTGGCACAAGTCTTTAATCTTTGCATTATGGTCTGATCGTATTACCTTTAAAGCTTCTATTGGAACTTCAATTTTCAATTTATTTTATGATAAAGACACTGTAATACCATCAAATCTAGCTCTTCCATCATTAGCTCTGGTGCAATTCATTGAAGAAAATCCTTCCTCATCCATTCAATTAAGATTTGATCAAATCCTAAAATTAGAAGAGGATAGAAAAAAAACAAGAAGTGTTCATGAAAAACATCAACAACTTGTTAAATCTTCTTTTGATTCAAATTCCACTTGCTCAAAACATTTGTCAATTGGTGATCTTGTTATGAAATGGGATAAAGCACATGAAGAAAAAGGTAAGCATACCAAATTTCAGAAGATGTGGCTTGGACCATTTTAGATTGCTGAAAAGATAGGTTCATATACATTCATACTTCAAGATTTAACAGGAAAGAATCTCTTCCTGTAAATGGGCTTGTCTTAAAGAAATTCTTTTCATACGGAGGTAACCCATTCTTACTTCTACATATTCCTTTCTACAAATTTTTATTTATTTTTGTAAATAAACGTTGTTAAAAGTCTTTGATTGAGTTTTTACTATTAGAAAATTGTCTTGGAAAGAATGTTATAAATACTTATTTCATGTAAATGAGAATTTTTAGGGAATTGATTACAAATTTTATAATTTAAAATAAAATGTTAAACTTTGAAAATATGTTTAAAACATTTGCATGATCTTTTGAAACTTTGAGGAAAATGTAAATCATTATAAGTTTATTAAGCAGAGAAAGGTTATCTTTAAAAAGTGAAGACTTTTTCAAGCTTTGGCAAACAAAAACTCCGAGAATTGTCATCCATTTATTCATAAGGATACAACTATTTCACTCCATCCATTTCTATTGTGATTTTTTAGAATGTAATTCTAAAGAAATTATATGACCAAATTTAGGAGATAAGAGGTGTCATCACGAGCCTGCTTACCATGATCATAGGAAGTAATGAAACTGACATTACCAATACTGCATACCAAAACAGGGTAATGGCTTATAAATTAAGATAAGGGGTCTCATCACGAGCTAGACTTTTCAGTTTAATTACAACTAGTGAATGGCATTGCTACTAACTGGCTACCAAACCAGAACAATGGCTCTTAAATTAAGAAAAATAAATAAAAAGACAAAAAAAAATGAGAAAATATGTCTTATGAATTTATTTTTAAAGAGTCATAATATTAATTGGATGGGACAATGAATGGTTGATGGTTAAAAGGTAACCCTGTCGAGACTATGAATATTTGCTGGCAGTAGAGGCAATACCTGTGATATTGGAGTATATTACATAAGCTAAACTTAATAAAATCCACTTACTTTATTATTATCAACCAATTAAAGCTTGAGATAACCCAAAAATGTTTTTATCCTTGAATAATTAGAAAGAAATTGTAAGTGATATATATTGTTTTTCATAGTTAGATTTTATTTGAATTATCTTAAGAAAAGTTTTCATTATCTTTAGAAATTTTTACTTACTAGAAATATAGTATTCATTTCATTTTTCAGAGATAAATTTTTCTTCCAGTGAATCACCAATTCTTGTACTGTACAACAACCATCCCCATTTTTAAATTTTATAATAAATCCCATTTAAAAATAGGTCCCCTTTTATATATATTTTTCCCTAAATATAAATATAAGATCCATGGATAAAAGGATGCATATCACATTTTTTCAAAAAGTGTACAAACCTCAAAAAACTTTCCAATCCAATGAGTTAGAAGACATTTTAACATATTTTAAAATATCATAAATATTTTATACTTAATAATATGTTAAGATGAACAGTAATCACAATCGGAAATTCAGAGAGGTTCTTTTAAAGAGTTTTTTTTTCTTTGAAAAGTTCCGATGCGATCGCACTTAATTGCAATCGCATTTCGGATTAGTGTTAAGTATTGTATTTTTCTATCTATGACGGATACGATGAAATTTATCGCAATCTCGTTTTGGAAGAAAGTTAAACATTGCATTCCTTTCGTTAAAAATTCCGATGCAGTCACGCTCAATCGCAATCGCATTTTTTGAGATAGTATTAAACGGTCCATTTCATTTTAAATCTTCGATGCGATTGCCACAATCGGAAAATCGGCATGAATTATTTTGTATTATTTTGAGCACCATTGAAGACTTGTGATGCGATTGTTACTTCGCATTTTTATTTATTCATCGCATCGCAAAGAATCAAAAGTGAATTTTAACATTTATTCCAATGATGCGTCGATATTCGATTGTACGTTATCATTAATTGAACATCAAACAAAATATCATGAGTTATTTTGTTTTCAATGCGTGAATTTCACCCCTTGGAGAGCATTTATGTTGTAAATACGGGGAGATTAGATGGTAATTAAACAAACAGATCTTTGGATAGTTGTTCTCATTATTGTGTTTTATTTCGACTGAAGGCATTCATTTGAATTGCAGAACAAAAATTCGAATCCTTTCATTCGAAGAACCAGAGAGAATTTTCCTGACACTGAAATGTCAAAGAGAAACAAAAAATCTAAAGCTACTTTTGTTTCAAAAGCCCCTATATTAACCATGTCGCCCAAGGAGAAACCGCCGAGGCTCAAGCTATTCACAAACACCTCCTGTCAAGGATTGGGGAAGATGACATAGGAGAATGTATACAATTTGATTGAAAAAGAGAAACCTAGGGTTATTGTTCCTAAGGCAACTGTTCCCGATGAAGAATATTCAGAATCTGACTCTGAAAATCATCTCAGTGCATTGGAAAATTCATTTTTACACTGAGTTGTTGCTCGGGCAAACATTTTTCCCTACTATGATGTTATCAGATGGGTTATTGAAAATGTGACCATTCAAAACAGGACTTTTGTTTCTGCTTCTGGATCAGTGTTTGGGTCATTCAGGGCAGAAGATATTAAATCAATGTACCATCTCCCCAACCCGGAAAAGATTTACAACAAAGACTTCCTTAAGGAATATGCTGTAGAACATCCAAACCAGGTAGAGCCAATCAAAGAATGGAGGAATAACCCTGAGAATAATAATCAGGAGGCATCAGTTATGTACTCTGTGGAGTCTCTTTCACCTCCATATTGTTATGCCGCAACGATGATGTGTAGGTTTTTCGGAAACGATAACTCTACTAGGTTTTCTATTCAAATGGTCCTGTTAATTCATTCTGTTGTTAGTTCTGAAATTATGGATTGGGCTGTCATTTTTTCTGATAAAATAGCCAATCGAATTCTTGAGTACAGAAGAGAAAATAATTCAGGGAATTCCACCCTTTCCAGTTTTGTGCTTATATCTTAGATGCCCTCTATTTTAATTATGAATTCTCCATGCTAGGTTGGAAATGGACTCCAAAAGAACATGTCCCTATTCATGTGTATCACAAATTCTTATGGAAGGAACATTGCAAGCATAATGTTTACATATTCTGCCATGGTTTTCTCATTCCAATTTACCAAACCATTTTTTTCCATTTCCCTCCTAGACTTTCCAATAAAGCTAAGATTGATTTGTCCTCTATCGAACATTGGTTTGGGGAAGAAAAATTCACTTATATCAAAATTTTTCGAAGTATTTTTGAGCCACACATCCTTCCCCTATATGTTCTAGATAAGTTGTTAGCTGAGGAGATTTCTTATCAACTGACAATAGAAGGAATGTCTAGAATTTTGAAAATCAATAAAAATCTTATGTGGCCTAACTTCCCTTTTAAGTGTGGTGACTATACTCTTAATAGTTTCACTCATGCTAAGAAATAAGTTGGTAAGATTTCTAAGCTTAAGCTTTCAACAATTCCTGAAAGGCAATATGACCCAAGGCAAGTGGCGTATGATTTTAATACCTTTGTTTCGATTGCTCATTTCGAACATGAACCAAAATTTTTTGATGATTTATTTGTTTCCGTGGATGATATATCCCAAGTTTTTGATTTATCCAAGTACAAGTTCCAGGCCTATGACATGAAATTTTTTTTGTTGTTTAGAAGTCATAGGTTACTTAAAGTGCCTCTTGATCAGTTGAGATCTCCCACACAGGAGAAAGCATCACAATAGAAAGAATCAGGAAGTACTTCTGGTAAAGAAGTAATAGGAGTTGATCATGTTCTGGGGAAAAAGGATGACAGAAGCAAAGCTGATACTGCCAAGACAGAAACAGGTGCTCAAAAATATACACAGAAATCTTTAGTTCAAACAGAAAAAGAGAACATGGGTACTAATGCCCATGTACATATTGAAAAAGGAAGCACAGAAAGTAAAAACACTGAACAGGCACCCAAGAATGATATAAACAATAATGCATGAGGACAAGTAGATACTGAACTGATTGTGTCTTCTCATTTGCTGAGCCAATATCAACAATTTTCCCGGCAGACAGGACAACAAAACACTTCTCAAGTTGATAATCCCAAATTTCAGGATGTAGAAATCATTCCTGAAAACCCCACAGGATAAATTATGCTAAATATAGAAGAAATCCCTCCTTTAGATATATTCTACTATCCCAAACATAAGGCTGTAGTGAGAAAAAAAATGAAAAGGAGGAGAACGGATCAAGATGCACTTTTGGCATCACAGGGGGAATTTCTAAATATTGTTTATAAAAATGCTAAGGTAGATCCATCTAAGGATCTCACCAAATTGTCTCAGTATGCCGGTGCCTATAGTGCTTCCACTATAGATAAAGCTTCTGAAGTTACACAGTTGGTAAAACAAAAGGATGTGCAAATTTCTATGTTTGAAGAACAGGTTGCAGGAAGTCAACAAAAGATTATTTAGTTGGAACAATGAGTACAGGATGTAGAACTTAGAACTAAACAACTAGAAGAGCAGCTCAGCCTTGAAAAGAAGAAGATTTATGAACAAGCGTTGGGCAAACAACAACAGTTGAATCAAGAGGTGGAAAAGATACAAAATATTATGCAAAGTGAGAGAAATTCAAAGATTGAAGAAGAAAAAATGTTCCAATCAGCATTGGACAATTTCAACAATTATCCTAAGTTAGCTCAATTCATAACTGAAGCTCTTGAAATAAACAAACTGCTATCTCAACCGTTAAATGAATTTTGTATAAAGTTGACACAAATTGAGCCTTTGTGAGAAATAACATCATCTTTGATAGATAAATCGGTCACTCTTAGGCAAGAAATTAATGATGTTGATGATAAAATTTCCGAGTTCCTTTCATGGCAAGACACAGAGCAGGGAAGAAAATCCAATCTTCCTAGAATTGAAGAGAGACAGAAGGAAATTTTATTTATGGAATGGGAACAATAGTTGATGAAATTAGAAAGATCCATATCAATGGCTAAATGTTTAATGAATAATACAACACAATTGATTAATGACAGCTTGTACGCTACTAATTAGATCTGATATTGTACCCTAGGAAAGTTACCTAAAGTAAAAGAAGCTAATTTTAGGTGGAAGGAAGAGATAATAATTAAAAATCAACAGATTAGCAAACTTCAAGGAATTTCATGGGATATTATGTGGACTTATCTGATCAAGGCACATAGCGAACATATGGCCATCAAATTTCTTTCGAATGCTATTCATTGTATCATTCCTGAATTCTATGATGCTACATACACTGGGCAGTTATATTCAAAAATGAGTTAGCCAACATAAGTCCAAGATATGCTCAAAATTTTCCACCTTCGCACATCTACCTCAAATGATGATCAATGAGCCAGTCTACTACAAGATCACATTTCTGTTTTAGATTTTTTTTTGATATTAGATAGATTATAGGAACAATTTTAGTTATTTTGTTTTGTTAAGTATCTATTAAAACCCCTTTCATGCATTTAGAAAGGGGTCCTTAATTTGTTATATTTTTGACTTGGGGATTACATTTATGTACTCCATTTACTCCTATATTCCTTTATAAAGGATCACATCTCGTGATTTTGTGTGGAATTATCTTTAAGAATTGCATTTCTGTACCTGGAAGTTGATTTTACATCAGAATTGTTGGATTAGAGTATCAGATTGCATTTGAAAGTCTCAATATGGATATGGTATTTCTATCTATTCACTGTTAGTTTCTTTTGTTATATGATATTCTCTTTTAAATTTGCTATCGTTTATATGTACTTCGTTTCACAATATTTCTTTATATATATCATTTATGAGTATTTTGGAAATATTTATCTTTCATATTATATGCAAACGATATACAATGATGAATACAATATGTTAATATAACTCTATTTAATTTATTAAACAGAGTTATCTTTATTTGTTGCTACACATTTCAATTAAACTGTAATACATTTTTATGGTTATTGTTCAATTGAAACAATTTATGGTTGTATTCACATATGATACCCAGGTTAGTTTTAGAATTTCTTTATCAGTATTTCAATCATATTAGTTAGTATTTTCATTTCATTCATTTAGTTCCACTTTCCCTTCATCCAACCATTCCATTACCAACCCATTAAAATTAGTAGGAAACTGGTCCTATAAATCCAGTCAAAGCCACCATCCCAAATGGAAAAGGAGTTGTATTAAGGTTCTGACCGGGTGGTTATCCCCCGATGTTTGAAGCAACGATTTTCAAGGCTTCAACACTCTCTTAATTTCCATGCCCAAAATATAGTTTGCAGCACCAAGATCCTTCATGTCGAATTTGGAGAATATTTGGGTCTTCAAATCTTGGATAATTTCTTTGTCATTTCCAATCAACAACATATCATCCACATACAAGACCAAATAAATAACATGGTCACCAATAAATTTAAAATAAACACAGTGATCCTCGCTTTTGGTGAAGCCAAGTCCCCATATATAGATATAAAATTTCTGATACCACATCCTTGGTGATTGTTTTAACCCATACAGAGACTTTTTTAACCTGCATACCAGTTCTTTCTTCCCCTTCACCATAAATCCTTCAGGTTGTTTCATGTATGAAGAAATGTTGTCTTCAAATCCATCTATTCTACCTCAAAATCAAATGCAGCAGCAATAGATAAAATTAATCTAATAAAATTAACTTTGGCAACAGGAGAAAAAATATCACCAAAATCAATTCCCAGCACCTGGGAATAACCTTTTGCTAGCAACTGAGCTTTGTATTTCTCCACCTTGATTGGTACATTCTTCTTCTTCTTAAACACCTATTTGCTCCCAATGGGCTTTCTTCCAGCCCACAACTCCACCAGATCCCATGCCTCATTTTTGTGCAAGGATGCCATTTCATCAACCATGGCCTCCTTCCAGAGTTTTCCATCCTCTGAATCTATTGCCTCCCTGATAGTTCTAGGATCATCATTAGTTATAGTTAAAGAAAAATCTGAATAGAAAGAGAATGGACTATACATTTCTTGTTGTCTCCTTTCTTGAACTGATCTTCTCATAGTTGGAGTTTGTGGCTCTTCCTCTTCTGAGTATTCTTATATTGTAGAGTCTAATTCATCCTCCTTTAGCTCAAATTCTATATTCTTAGGTTCCTTTGGTAGGAATTCATGTTTAAAAATATCTTTCACCTCTCTAAACACCACATCTCAGCTGTACACAACCTTTCTTGTTTACAGGTTCCAAATCTTTTAACCCTTTAAACCATCCTTATACCCAATGAAGATGCACCTTTCAGATTTATTATCCAACTTTCCGCTTTTATCCTTTGTAACATGTACATATGCATCACATCTAAATACCCTCATATGTGAAAGAGAGGGTTTCTTACCAGTCCGTACCTCACATGGAGTCTTATCCTCCAACGCTAATGAAGGTGATCTGTTAAATAAGTAACATGCAGTCTCCATTGCCTCTGCCCAGAATTCCTATCCTAACCCGGTACCACTGAGCATGATTCTTTCCTTTTCCATCAGTGTTCTATTCATTCTTTCTGCAACTCCATTTTTAGAGGTGTGTATAGATTAGTCTTCTGCCATGCTATACCACACTTCTTACAAAACTCTTCAAATTCCTTCTTGCAGAACTCCCCACCATTATCTTTCCTTTGCACCTTTATCTTCTTCTCAGTTTGGTTTTCCACCAGAGCCTTAAATTCTTTAAATCTGTCAAAGACTTCAGATTTATTCCTCAAGAAATATATCCATGTATTCCTTGAGAAGTCATCTATGAATGAAACATACTACATAGACTTACCCAATGATGGAACCGACATAGGTCCAAACACATCACTATGCACAAGCTCTAATATCTTATTCGCCCTCTTAGCACCAGAAGGAAAACTCACCCGATTCTTCTTCCAATATACACAATGTTCACAGAAATCGAAATCCAGAGAGCTATTGGACATACCGTCTACCACACCATTTCCATGCAGTATCCGAAGGCCCTTCTCTCCAATATGTCCAAGCCTTTGATGCCATAGCATGTTATTTTATCCAGAGACCTCTACGATTTCTGCTCTACTTTTAGGAACCATAGAAGTATTACACCCATCAATAATAGTGCTACCTTGTAGCTTGTACAGATTTCCAATCCAAACTCCTTGCATTAATACCAGTGCTCCCCAAACCATCTTGCAGGTATCTTTCTTGAACACTGTTTTTACACCTGCATCATCCATATTGCTTACAGAAATCAGATTTTTGGCCAATGCAAGAATATGCAGAACACCAGGAAGTGTTCTAATCCTTCTACCTTTTAGCTTCAGCTTAACCTTTCCAAATTTGACGATTCTGGCCTTCCTATCATCCCCTAAGAAGTCATCACCACCATCATACTTCTCATACTCACAGAACCACTCCTTATGGGGAGTGAAGTGAAAGGATGCACCCGAGTCAATCAACCATGACTCATGATCTACATGTGTATTTGAAGAAGAAGCTAAATACACATCCCCACCTTTATCCGAGGTGTTTTTTTCCTCTACAGAAGAAGCATCATCAGATCCCTTTCCTTTCTCAGGAGCTTTAGATCTGCAGTCCTTTTTGTAGTGCCCTTCCTTTTCGCATTTCTAGCACACCTTTACAAACTTTCCAAGAGATTTAGATGTTCCTCTAGATTTAGATCTCCCACTTGAAAAATTATTCTTGTTTCTGTTCTGGGACCTTCCTCATATAGATAAGGCATCTCCATTCTAACCCTCCATATTTCTCCATCTCATTTTTTTTGACAACAAGGATGAGAGAATGTCATCAAAATTCAACGTAGTTGTATTGCTACCTGTTGCAATAACTAGACTGCCCCACGAGTCTAGTAGAGATCACAACAAACTACACTTGTCTTCATTTGAGATTTTAATATCAACAGATGACAGCTGACTTAACGTAGTATTGAAGGTGTTCTAATGCTCTGTCACCGATTCTCCATCCTTCATCCTCAGGTTATACAGCTTTTTCTACAGGAAATTTTTTTTCACCAGAGACTTGGATTGGTACAAAGTCCCTAACTTGTCCCACAAGGTCTTCCCCATAGCTTCCCTAGATACATTCAAAAATACTTAATCTGAGACACACAACCATATTGTGCTCTTTGCCTTATGATCTAGCTTCTTCCAGTATTCACCTGACATTGTCATTGGTTTAGTACCCAGATCTACCACGATCCACTAATCTTTATCCACCAGCAGATCCTCTATCTTGAGCTTCCACAACTCAAAACTCTAACAATTAAATTTCTCTATCTCTATTTTCCTGCCGCTCGCCATCTTCTTTCATTGCAAGAATCAGTCCCACAGATCTCCCACTGAACAGGGTCTACCTCAAGCCTGAGAAAAAAACCCCTCAGCAGTAAAGGAACCCCCTTTAAGCTAAAACTACTCTGATACCAAATGTAGGTTTTAACCCTGTACAGAAATTATCTGCAAACAAATCTTAAAAATAGAAAATAGACAATAGCGAGAGCATAAAACATAAAATAGATAAACAAAGAGATTTTCCCCTGGATCCAAAATCGGGACAACCAGCTTGATTTTTCATTATATTCCTGTTAGTGTTACCACACATATATATACATGTCGAAGCATACATAAACCCCAATCCATTAACCTTGGATTAGAACATAACCGTAGTTCCCTTGATTGGATCTACAAAATACCATGGGCCGAAAACTATCATGCCCCAAAACCATGTCCAAACCCATGCACAAAACCATGGCCGGGTCTGCCCATCAGAAAATAAGGACCAAAAAAAAAAATTTTGGGGTGCTACCCCAGACCCCAACAGGGGGGGGTACCACCCCCCCTGTTACCCCCTCGTGCATGACTAGTCGTGGAAAGAATATAAAACAAACCCAACATTTTATTTGGCTTCCAAGGTGAAGAAGGGGAAGGGGAAGAAATTCCATTTGAAATCTTAGTCTAAAGGAAAGAAGTGGGACATGTCCAAGGTGAAGTGTTTTCACTGTCATGAACATGGGAATTTTGATACTAACTATCAACAAAAGAAGACGAACAAGAAGGTTGTTGGATCTGCAGCTGGTGAGGCCCTTGCCTTGCAATTTGATCTTGACTTCTCCTTGATTGCATCCATAGTCTCAAGTGCATTGGGATCGGTGTGGTATTAGGATAATGGTGCTTCCTTTCACATGACGGGAGATAAAGAACTTTTTAGTGACTTGGAGGAGAAATACCTGTAGATGCATATTGAGATGGGTGACGGCAGACGTTATAATGCTACCGATATTGGTACCATTACCTTTCAAAGGGAGTCAAGTAAACCATTTCAATTAAAATATTTAATGCATGTACCAAGTCTGAAGAAAAATCTAGTCTTAATTGCAATGTCGGAGGACAAAGGTTGTGATGTTGTTTTTAGTGATGGAAAATATTTCCTATGACATAAAACAATGGGTCAAACAAAGAGGATAGGGATCCGAGCTAAGAATATTTATAGGATGGAGGTAGAAGGCTGCACTGCCATGGTGGGCAAGGCAGAGAAAGTCGCAAGCGAGGATGAGGGTGAATTATGGCACAGGCAATTGGGCCATCTTCATCATGGAGCCCTTAAAGTCATGCATAAAATTTCTACTAGACTTCAAATGTGAACACTTATTCAGTTATTTCAGTGCAAGGGTTGGCCCATGGGGAAGTATGTAAAGTCCACCTTTCATGAGAAGGAGAATCATGCTTCAGGGATCCTTGAGAGAGTTCACACAGTGGTGTGTGGACCATTCTCGGTTGCTTCAACAACAAAACATAAGTACTATGTAATATTTGTTGATGAATTTTCTCCTAAATGTTGGATCTTCTTCACATAGAATAAATATAAAACATTCTCCAAGTTCTGTGAGTTTAAGGCATTGGTGGAGAAAGAGTCGAGGAAGAAAGTGAAGGCTCTTAGGAGTGATAATGGTGGCGAATACATATTTAACAAATTCAATAACTTCTGCAGCAAAGAATTAATTCAAAGAGAACTCATAGTGCCTCATAATCCACAACATAATGGGGTCGCAAAGAGGAAGAAAAGAATGATTGTGGGTGCAACATGAGCGATGTTGCATGATCAGGGCCTACCAATTCATTTGTGGATGGAAGCATGCAACACTGCGGTTTATGTGAAAAATTGTTTTCCTCATAGAGTACTTGGCATGAGTACACCTGAAGAAGCTTTGACTGGTAGGAAACCAGATGTTTCACACTTTAAGTTTTTTGGCTCATCTATTTATGTGCATGTGACTAAGGACGCCAGGAAGAAGTTGGAACCTGTTAGTCATCAGTATTTTTTTCCTGTTTTAGAGGACTAAATGCTTTGTCTCAGATTTCTAGAAATCAAAATTCAAGAATCATTGTGTCTTCTAGAAATCTCCTCAAAGAGAAAATTTCCACCATCCCTCCTCTCTGTCCAAGCATGGCCAATCTGTTTATCCAGATAAAACCCCATCCTAGACTAATGTCCCTCATTCTCTATATATTTTTCACCCTTGCCTATAACTCTCTGTCTCATTTTTTCTAAGCCTTATATTTCTCACCCCTTGTATTGCCAGGTCAACCAAACATTTTCCCCTATTCACCATGTATCTCAAGCAATGGTGTTTTCAAAGTTCTTTTCTAAAAAATCCTTTGAAGTAAAATAAGACATCTAGCTGTATAGGATGATGTAGCATAAGTAGAGTGTCAAATGCCCTATATCTTCCTTCAAAACCCTGATTCAAACTTTCAGTCAAAAACCCATTCTAGGACCTTGCAAATGAGTCAATTAGGTTTTCTTAGGTCATGCATTGTCATGGTTCTCATTCCATTATTTCCACAAGAATTCAAATGTGAATTCAAGAGAGCATAGAGTTGAGGTTTGTCATTATCTAAAGAGCAATTAAGAAACCTCCAAAGGCACCCTCTTGATCCAACAATAATTCTACAAAAGAATAGACTATCATATCCCAGCATTTCTGCAGGAATTCCTTGAAGATTAGTCTAAAGCAGAACAAAGGCGAAGAAAGACACCTAAGAAAGTTCATGAAGTCATTTGTAGTTGATAAAAGATACAACAAGCTGAAGGCTACATGAATATCATGATCTCATGATAAGTAGTAAAAGTACTTCTCATCAAAAGATCTGTGTAAATTTTAGAGGGATAGTGGCGTATGAGTAACATGGCACATTATAGCAAGGAGATCATTGGAAATTATTTTGGCCTCAAATCATGAAGCTGGTAAAGGGATAGATACCCTTTGCCACACTCCTACAAAAATACAAAATAGATTATCAGATGATCCATAAGGTGAAGGAAAAGACTAAGACCAGCATCAAGAATGACAATCACACTCATGAAAGGAACACTAGGTGTGTCTATAGATGAGAATGCAAATATATGAATATTTTAACAAACAGTGGAAAAGTACTTAGGTTACAAAAGTTAAGGAATTCCTCTAACCCTCCAAATAAGAATTGCAGAATTTATTGGGCATAAAAAGTGAGTTCAAATGAAAATTTCCTTTTAAATACTTGGAGGTCAGCTTTGTTTGTTTTTTTAGATACCCCTGAAGGTTTATAAATTGGGAGAATGAAAAAAATGGTCATGGCAAGTGGAAAGGAGAACCTCATTCATCAACAACAGATGGTGTCAAAAATAATTCCTAACTATCCTCTAAGATTGGGCAAAAAAGGGCATCAATTACACTGGATCACAAGTTAAAATCTGAGGTCTTAAAAGGTCAAAGAATAATATATTGACACATTATGCGCCATTTCATTGACAGAAGAAGAGCATCAGTTGAAGACTTTGTTTTCTCACAAATAAATAGTCAAAGGTGTGTTTAAAGGTATAAGCATGAAAACAAACTTTTTCATCACCCAAGAAAATGGTTATGATAGACAAGGATTAGCATGAATCTGACCAATTGATCAAGCTCCAAATGAAACAGTGGTGAAAAAGGCAGTAAAAAGAAATTGGAAAAAGAGGAAAAGGTTCATGAAAATGATCTTTAGAAAGAGGGTTTCTAAATGTTAATTATTTCAAAAAAGGGGGTTATAAATACTACAACAGCTCTTGTCCCCCCCTTCATTCCACCTTTTTCAAGATAGAGTGCAAATTTTGGCTTTCGAAGGCATCCTTACAAAAAAATCTATAGTTTTTGTGCTCTTGTAGGTGGATGCTACACACCCGTAGCTTCCACCTTTGTAAACTTCTTCTGGACACTGTGCGCCTGTAAGTGGGCATTGCGCTCTTTCAGGCTCACTCTTCATGCAGGAGTGGACGCCTAGCCAACGCTCGACTCTCGTGCAGTTGTGCCCGCCCGGTGCTGCACTCTAGCATTTGTTTCCACTGTTCGACTCTCGTGCAGTTGTGCCCAGCTGGTGCTGCGCTCTGGCACATGTTTCCACCACTCGACACCCAAGTGTTTTGCATTCACCACTGCATATATCACCCAACGTTGTGCCGCTGTAACGGGTGTGTAGTGTTGAATGCGTTTGCGTTCAGGCATGTCTAGGGTGTTGCGCTCGTGGTGTAAAAACGCAGCACTACCCAGAAAGCCTGCAGAAGTGCCAAAACTGCCCGGAAAGCTCATAAAAGCTTGTTTTTTGTTGTGGAAGGAACTTTTAAGAGGTATTTTCCCTAATTATCACCTATTCGTGAATTTCTAAGAGATAAGGGCGCTAAGTAAATTCCTAATTTGTGTCAAAGAATGCTTGAAGAAAGCTTGAAAGGAAAGCTTAACCTACTCTTTGATAAGTCTCCTAACCTTTTTTGGAAGCTCAATATCTCCTTAAACCTTTATCCTCATTATTTCACAAAGAAAATTTACTTTATTTTTAAAGATTTTGAGGGAGGGATGAAGAAAACACCATGTCTGAAGTGGAGAGGGTTAACCTAAATGAAGAGACAAGTCCAAGAAAACAACATAAGAAGGGAGGGAAGCCTAATAGGTTTGAACCCATAGGCACTGTAGAACTGACAACCTCCCCTTATATTCCTTCCTTTTTCCAAGGGTTAGGGTATTTTGAGTTCTGTAACAATGTACAAGATATCAAAAGCCATCCTCAGTTGACTGAGTTATTTTCCCTAATGCTTCATAGGCATAAACCACATCTAGCAGGGGTGAGGTTTGAGTTGACCCCGAGTGCTATCTCTAAAGCCACTGCAATACCTGGCATAGGAGAAAGGTGATTTAAACATAAACAACTTGACTTGACCCATTATCATCCATTCTTAAAACCTAGTTGTCAAGCTGAATGCAAAGCCATTTTTCCCTTTTCTCATCTATTGGACATATATGCCCTCCTCATGAAGATTATCATGAAATACTTTACCTCTGAGGGTAGGTTCTCCAGAGTCTATTCCTATCATATTAGACTCCTCATGAATTTTACCATGACCAAGCTACTGAACATGCCTTACTACCTTTACAAAAGCATTGAAAAAAATTTCTCTGTCATGCGAAAGAGGCCTCCAGCCCAACAAATGTCAAGCCTATTTCATCATTCTCTGATCAAGGTAATTGTCTCATACCAAATAGAGAAACAAGGAATTCCTTGGAAGGTCTTTATCACCCATGATGTTTTCACAACTTCACCCTCCATGCCTCTGCGAATTTTTCCATCATCTTCTCAAAATCCTCCTCATACCCCTCCATCACCCTCCACTGACCTTGGTTCATCTTCTTCACATGAATCAATTTCCCAAACCAACCTTCTTCATACACCTTCCCCTAAGAAAAATGATCATGAGGAAAGAAAATAAGATCATGATGAGAGCACTAATGACCATGAAGAAAGTAGAGATGATCATGATGAGAGCACTAATTATCATGAAGAAAGAAGTGATGGTAAAAATGAACAAAATAGTGAGAGAGAGGGTGATGAAGATGAGGGAGAGTGTGATGAAGATAGGGGAAGAAAATGCTGAAGATGAGGGAGAGAGTGATGACCAAAGTGATGAAGATAGGGGGGGAAATGATGAAGATGAGGGAGAGAGTGATGACCAAAATAATGAAAGTAAGGGAGAAGATGAAAACAGTGAGGGAAAAGATGATGAAGAAGATGGAGAGAATAAAGAAGATGGAGAGGATGATGAAGATGAATGAGGATATGATGAAGGCCTTGAATAAAACAGTGCTATTCATGAACAAAATAGTGAGAGAGAAATAATGAGGAAGAGGGAGATGGCCAAGAAGAAAGTAGCAATGGCCAAGAACAAAACAGTCAAAGCAGTAGCGGGGATAAGGATGCAGATGAAGAAGAAAACAGAGGTGGGAGCAGTGATACAGATGATGGTCAAGGAGTGAAAGTAATGGGTCTCATAATGAAGAATAAGGCTCTAAAAATACTACAGCAGGCAGTAGTGAGGAAGAAAAAGAGAGCCATGACAGTGACCAAAATGACAAAGGCAGCCAACAAACGGATTTTAAAATTGTCTTCATTGATAAAGAATATAATGAAAAAATTCCAAGGAATGAAGAAAGTGATGCAGAAGATAAATTTGGTAGTGAAAAAAATTATGCAGAGGGTGAGGAGGAGGATAGTATTGAAAGTGAAGACAAGCCAAGCACAGATGCCTTTGATATTGCAGAAATAGAGCATAGCAGTGTTGAGGGTCTTGATAGTAAAAAAAGCATGAAATATTTTGAAAATTTTGATTCAAAGGACAACTAGCAGCAAGGTAAGGAGGATATACACACAGAGAACATTTTTCAAGGAGGAGACAGTCCTAAGATTGTCAATGATCAAAGTTTGCAAGAAAAGTCTATGGTGCCTTGCACCATCACTTATCACAGAGGAGGGAGGCATGTGTTTTCTCCCTCCAAAAGGCAAGGGGCCATGCTATCCTCCTCAAAACTAGTGAAGGACAAAGTATCAAAACCAGTGGAGGACAAAGTCACAAAACAGTGAAGGACAAAGTCACCAAACAGCAAATGAAGGACAAGGGTAAAAATAAAATGAAGTAAAAATGTAAAAAGCCGATAAAGGACAAAGGCAAGAAAAAAATGGAAGAAGCAGAAAGTAATCATGAGGAAGAGAGGGAATTTGAACTCATTCACATAGATAGTGATGAGGAAAATGAAACGAGGATAGTTAATTCTCTCCTACAGGACCGGAATGCAGAAATTAGAGACTTGGAGGTTGAGCTAGAAAGGTCAAAAGAGCTTATTCATTTCCTACATGTGAAAAACAAAAAGATGAGTGGCCAGCTAGCCATCTATGAAACAAGGGTGCTAAAATATAAGAAAGAAGCTCAAATGTCACATGCACAGTTGGAGGAATACATGGGTGATTATGAATAAGATTATGAGGAATAAGGGCAAGCTAGAAAGAGACCTAGGATTATGTGTCTTAAGAGAGATTTGGCAAAACAGAAAGAGGAAGAAGTAGGCCAAGCCCAACAATTTCCACTCCCCGAGCTCCTTGCCTTGGAAATTGAGCATAACAAGGAAGCATGGCTTGGAAGGGAAAATATACATTTATAGGCTAAATTGGAGAAGGCCAACAAAGACTTGAGCTTGCAAAGAAAGATGACTGAGCACTACAAAAAGAGAAATTAGTTTGCAAGGAAAAAGCTCAAAACTGCCCAAAGGGAGGGCCTGGTGCCAAATGATGGAAAATACCAATCTAGACTTGTAATTTTGGCTCAGTATTCACTGCAGGTCTCTAAGGACCCTTCAGGTACCCACTCACCAAATTTGAGCAAAATTGAAGAAGTTTTTTTTTTTGGTAAAATTTTAAGCCTAGGAGGATAGCACCTTGGGTGCTGCGCTTTTTCTCAGAGCACTTTCAGAGGGTGAATATTACATTTATTGGATTCCCCATCATGAGAGGAGTACGCTAACCAATTTTTAGCTCAATTGGAGTCATTTTGATCCACCAAAAGGGTCAAAAACACCCAATTTTTCACATTTCTACCCTCTTTTTTGAGCAGCTGCTGTGCTCTTGGATACTTAAAATTTTTCCACTTTTTGGGTAGCTTTCAGAGGTCAAGTTGAGGAAAAAAAGATATATTTGGAATTTATACATCCAAATATTTCCAACGGGCCGTCACAGAGCCTTTTTCGACATAGGGAAGGCCTCCCAAAATTTGTTACAAAAAGACCTTTTTTGGCGCTGTGCTCCTGGAAAATTTTCAAAATTTGAGACAGAGTACTGTGTTCCTATGTGGTGACTAAGAAAATGTGTGTTAGGCTATTTTCCTCGTGTATTTCAGAGCCTAAAAGTCAATTTTTTTGCTATTTTAGTCTGGAAAATATATTTTGGAAGATATTTTGTGCCTTGGACTTTGCAAGGCCTCAAGGACAAGTTAGGATATTGTTTTTTGGCCAATAGGCTTCTAGATGCTCTAGTGAGCTCTCTTCCTCCTTGCTTGTTATATAAGCTATGAGGATTGATTGTAAACATTTGGGACTTGATGTGTTATAGAGAAATAGATGGCTTTTGAGCTTGAAGAAGATAACTGGTTTCATGAAGTGAATGGATGACTTGTCTGGCTTGATGTTGGAGAAGCTTACTTGTACGATTCCATAGCTTGGTGAATGGTGATGTTTTTCTAACTTGTTAGTGTTTTCTTGTCCTCATTTTGTTTCATTCTTCTTATTTTTTATATATCAGAAAATTATAGGTTGAGATATGCTCCTGGAAGCACCTCAAACCTCCTGCATGTTATAGTTTTGATGTTTTCTTCTTTTAGTTCATCTTAAGGAATTCTTGACTGCTCCTTAGGCCCACTAAGCTTGTTATTTGTTTCATGAATGATCATTATGTTAGCTTATAAATATGATTCCTGGTATGCCCTACTTATTTAAAGTTTTCAAAAACTTATTGTGAAGCTTTCCTATGGAATATTGATTGATTAGGTTAATGCAAAGAGGTCTTGTTTCGATCTTTCCCTTTGCCCATGCTCATAAACTTGTTTCATAGTTCCCGATAGTTTGATATATTTTGTTTAGGAGTTCCCTCTCCATATATTGAATTTTTTTGTTTATCTTATATGTTTTCTCAAGAAACTCCAGGTGGATTTCTAAAGTTAGGAGTTCTAATGCTTCTATGTACCACTGGATTGTTCATCTTGTATGTTTATCAGTTTGAGTATTTTTCATAGAGATTAATGGTTTTCCCTACCTCATGAATCATTGCTTTCAGATTATATACGTTTAAGACCTCTTAGTTTCTTCCCAAACTTAATGTTCATTACACCTCATCATCACTTTAAGGATCCACTCACCTTGGTCAATCAGCCCTACAATACACTCTGCTTCAGCATTTAGAAACCCTAGACTTCATCTGACCCCATAGCCCTATTGATTTGATATTATTTCATTCCACCTATCCTACTTGATCATCTTACCCCAACCCAAAAAAAACAAACAAATTACACTTAACAACTAGCCTGAAATCAATCATCTGAATCGAGCAAGCTTACATCCTTCGTACAATAGAGAGATCCCTCTCTAAGTCCAGGAATGCTAGGTCCTAGGACTCCAAAGATTGGTTTTATGTTACCTTGTCATTTGGTTAGCCAATCTGCAAAATCAAGGGACCCTAACAGAATTGACTACTGAAGTTGGGACTTTTGTGGTCCAAAAAGAAACACCCGATAATTATCATGTGCATTTTCAAAACAACATAATTACTATTGTGCGATGGGATATAAAATTTGATGAGGGGAAAGGCATGCATTTTTCCATTGAGAGGGAGATAGAATTGCATGCAAAGGAGGAATTGTTGGTTCCCAAGGATGAGTCTCAAGATGTGGATCAGCCACATGCGGAGGTTCATGGAGTGGAGGAAATCAATCATGTAGAGACATCCATCAGAAATGGTAGAAGGGGCACCACGGAAGCTGATAGCTTGAGACTTGATTCTACAGAGAATGTAGAAGCCCCTACTTCACAGTGTATACAGAGATAATCTCCTGACCGATTTACTGCATACATGGCTCTTACGAGAAAATGTTTCGTAACTGAACCATCTTCCTTTCATGAAGTATTCTAGTAGCATACTTGGGTTGATGAAATGGTGGAGGAGTATGACTCTATTGTCAAAAATAATGTATGGGAAATTGTCCCAATACTGGTTCATAAATCAATGTTAGGTTCGAAATGGATCTACAAGGTAAAGCAAGCTGCTGATGGGAGTGTGGAGAAATACAAGGCCAGATTTGTGGCCTTTGGCTTATCATAGATTGATCGGATAGATTATGATGATACTTTTGTGCCTGTCGCAAGGTACTCTTCCATAAGATCCATCCTTGCACTCTTAGTGTAGATAGGTTGGCGCATTCATGAGAATCTAGATGTGAAAACTATGGTTATCAATGGGATCATTGAGGAAGAGGTGTACATAGAGTAGCCTGAAGGTTTCAATATCTTCAAAAGAGAGTCACATGTGTGCAAAATCAAAATAGATTTGCATGGGTTGAAGCGAGCACCCCGTGCTTGGTACACTTGGATGGACAGCTATTTCACTGAACTGGGCTTCACCAAAAGTGAAGAAGATGCAAACCTATACCAGATTGTGTTTGAGGATAAGCTGTTGATCATTGTTCTTTATGTTAAAGATTTCATTTTGAGTATTGATCAGCAGCTGATACACTCATGCAAGGAGGATCTTGCAAGGGAGTTTTAAATGAAGGATATGGGTCTCCTTCATTATTTCCTTGGATTAGAAATATGGCAGTGGGATGGTGAAATTTTTTTGTCTCAAGGCAAGTATGAAAAGGATATACTAGGTAATTTTAACATGGATAGTTGCAAACCCATGGATACTCCTCTTATAGGAAACTGGAGGAATGAGGATGCTACTTCTGGAGAGGTAGCGGATGCTACTGCCTATTGACAATTAGTGGGTTCACTAATGTATCTAGTGAACATGCGACTGCACATTTGCTGTGCAGTTAACAAACTGAGTCAAGCTATGGTTAAGCCTACCAGGTTCTTTTGGAAGGCATGGAAGCATATCCTGAAATACTTGAGGGGCACATCAGAGTATGGTCTATGGGACAAAAGAATATATGGAGTGCAGTTTCATGGCATGACAGATGCATATTGCGTTGGCAGCCCATCAGATAGAAAGAGCACATCAGGAGGGATCTTTAGTATCAGATTGATAGTTTTTTATTTGTACAACAGGAAGCAAAGCTCTGTGGCCCTCAATTTAGCAGCAGCAAAATACATGGACGTAAGCCAAGATGCATGTGAGGCTATCTGGATGAGAAAGATCTTGGTTGGTTTGTTTGGTTCTTAGATGGATCCGATAGTGATTCATTGTGATAATCATAGTTTCATTCAACTTTCGATTAATATTGTCTTTCATGATATTTCAAAGAATATAGATACATGATACCATCCTCTTAGATATTTTGTGCAAATAAGGATCATTTTGCTTCAGTAAATTCCCACGGAAGGTCAGGATGCATATATTCGGATGAAGGCGCTGACTAGGAGAAAATTCGAATACCGTAGAGACAGGATCGGGGTGAAGGATAATCCATTTATTGTTGAGAGGGAGTGTTGATATTCAAGAAGAAGATTCACCACCAACACTAGTGCATTAAGCACCTGGTTGCATTAAGAAACAAGTTTCATTAAGCACCTACAATAGGGTGGGGCCCACAGGGCTATTTTTCGGTGCATGTCTATTTTTATTATCCCTTAATTTGGATGGAAATTAAACTGTAATATATTCTCAATGTGGACTTGAAATAGTTAAAATAACTGCAAAAATTATTTAGGTAGTGAATTTCAAGTTAGAGGTTGGTTGGTGGCACATGCATAGTAATTCTAGGTATAATAGAGTTCGAAGTGTAGTTGTGCATGAGTTGGTGCAAGTTGTAAATTAGTTTAAAGTGAGTTAAACTTAGTTGTGCTAGTTGTAGTTGAAGATACATTAGTGAGAGATCTATTGAATTATATATTATTTAATTCACAATCAATGATCTCAAATTCAACTGAGGATTTACTATTATTAGATGCATGCATGTCAGATCCAGTGGAGACCCAACTAAGTTCTAGGTGAAAGGGAAGTTGACTATCAGTTGTGACATTATTCACTTGCACACATGCAAGTAAGCACACATTGGATGTGCCCATGATACTTGGGTAGTCCAGGCAGGAAGGATTGCATCAATTCAGGGATTGCATTCAGCAGGGATTGCGCAGTGAAGGCAAGCTATCTAGGGGCAGTAAATTGCCTCACGGATTTTCCAATTTTGTATGATAGTGTGAGACAATTAGCTGATGTACTGAGGACTCTTGTGAGAAGTGTTTTTCATGTAATTTTTTTATGATCCATGATATAATATACAATAGGATATAGTGGGGTTTTTAGTTGTAAGCTTTCCCTGAGAAATTATCTGTGTTGTGTGTGATTGATCTTTCTTCATGTTCATGTGATTAATGATTTTGTTTTTAATTCCACAAAATATTTGTGGAAGCAATTCAATATTTAAATTTAGCACATTGTTAGATCAGGTGAATCCAAGATATACTTTTTTATTATTATAATTTCTAGAGGTATTATTTTGGAAAAGAAGAGGATCATATGGCTTGAAAGTGAAGGTAAGCGGGCTAAAGGCCAAGCGGGTTTTAGAAGGTAGCACTCAACAACATACCACCTTGTTATGCTTAGGATCATTGTGAAGGAATTGTATAATTTTAAATCCAATCTCTTTTGTTTCTTTGTGGACTTCAGAAATCTTTCCGATACAATACCTACAAATAACCTATCGAATAGATTAGAAGAGCTAAAGGTTCCTTTAGATTTGATAGTTGCCACTATAACGTTATACGAGAATGTAATTTCCAAGCTTAAGAGCAATGAAGGGTGTTTGAAAGATATTAAGTGTAATATCAAAGTTAAACAAGGTTGCCCCCTCTCCCCTACACTATTTAGCATTTACATTGACAAGCTAGAAGGTTGTGCTAGCAAAATCTTAGCTGGAATAGTCATCATCCTTATTCTCTATGCTGACGATATTGTTCTTCTAGCAAGGTGCCTGTCTGATCTTGATAAGAAACTAAGAATTATTAAGGATTTCTTCTCTACCATCAGTATCATAGTTAGCACTAAAAAAAAAAGTTATGATTATTAAATCCAAGAAGGACACTTACGCTAATTTTGTGTATGACAATACCAACTTGGAGGAAGTGTATTATTACAAGTACATAGGAATTGATATCCATCACAAGCTCAATTATAACTATAGAATTGATAGAAGGATTAATGGAGGGTGGAAAGCTTATTTTGGTCTTGAAAATAATTGTAAAGTAGTAAACCTTGTGATGTGGGATAAGAATAAGCTCCTCTTTGAAACTTTAGTCACTCTTGTTATCTTGTATGGATGTGACGTTTTGGGTTGCAGAATCTCTAGAGAATCATGGAGAAACATGGAGAAAATCCATAAGCGCTTTATAACGTATAACCTCAAAATTAAAATCAATACACCTTATCCTATTCTCCTTATAGAAGTGGGTCTTTCATCTATCGAGAGCCTAGCTATGACTAGGCTCCTGTTGTACAAGAACAAAATCAATAACATGGGAGACCATAGAGTTCCTAAGCTATCTTTAAATTCCATCCAGAACCAACTAAGGCTCAAACGATTGGTATAAAGATACCAGGGCCTGGTTAAACCATTGGGAGATCGAAGAAAATGTTGCATTGCAAAATAGTAATAACATTAAAAATATTGCTAGTTCTAAGTTTAAAGATAAAATGTTGTGTGAGAAAGATTTAGAGGCTAAAATAAAATTAAGATATTATAAGGAGGTCATCAAACCTATTCTAGAAGCTCAAAAGTATCTCTTTGTTTTAACTATCTTGAAGAAAAAATTTAAGATTTCCAAGATAAGAACGAACTCCCATGAGCTCCATAGTGAAACAAGTCATTGGGAAATTCCTAAAACACCATGGGTGGAAAGGATGTGCCATCTCTGTGAGAATATGAACATTGAGGATGAAAATCACTTCCTCTTATAGTGCCCTACGTACACCCACATTAGATGTTAGTTTCATAATATTTGTTGCAATATCGACCTTCCCAGCCTTTTAACATATCAAAATTATAGTAAACTCTGGACACTTCTCTCGAAGCTCTCTGAGCATAGGAGTACAATTTTAAAACAAACTAAATGATTCGTTTCTTTAGGTCTGATAGACCAAAGTTTGGTCCCAATGGATGATGATGATGATGATGATGATGATGATGATGATGATGATGATCATCATCATCATCATCATCATCATCATCATCATCATCATCATCATCATCATCATCATCATCATCATCATCATCATCATCATCATCATCATCATCATCATCATCATCATCATCATCATCATCATCATCATCATCATCAAACTCCGTTACTTGAAAGGTATCAATTATATCATTAACTTCCATTGTGAGAAAAATATCACAATATGAGTTTTAGATATACAGTTACATAATTAACATTAATCATAGAATGATATGAATCTTCAGTATTTATTTATTCAATTTCGTTTCTATTCACTATTATTTTAAATATCATTAACATTGAATATATAAATTTTAGATTTTCTTTTTCAATTTATTATATTTTAAATTTAAATAAATGTATATTAATAAACATTTTTTTAAATTTTATTTTAAATAAAATATTTATTTATTATATGAAACTTAAATAATAATAATAGTAATTTCAAATTTAAATTTTACATTATTTATCCATTCTCAAATTCAATTCAACATTTTAAAGAAATTCAAAACCATAACTATAATATCATAATTATAAAAATGCACAAAATTTTCATTCATAAATACAATAAATAAATTTAAATAAATTTAATAAACATAACATCATATTTACGAAGATATACTAGATATTCAATGTGTTTAATGGAACCATTCTAAATGATATTAATTAAAATAAAAATATAAATGGGTGATGGGTTAATGATAATGCTGAACATTAAATAAGTTATAAATAGAAAATATATTATTGTTATTATTTTTATATTTCATAAATATAAGTATAATTCTTATATATTTAAATTATTTTATCATTATTTTGAAGTGAAACCTTTTTTTATTGTACTTAATATTTAATTTTTAGATAATTTTATTTGAAATTTGATAAATATTTTTTTTTACTTATAAATTTAAGTGGGATATTTTATGCCATTTAAATATTAAAAATCAAAGAAAATTTATTTATCTATTTCGAAATATAATTTAAATAATAAAAATTACAATCTAATTAATTAATGATAACTTGTATCATTAAAAAAGAACAATTCTATAAATTTCCTTAATTTATCATTTTGCAAATCAACATATTGTAAAAAAAAATAAGTTAAACAAAGTGAGTTTTCTATGCGTAAGGGATGTATATGGTTTGGGCAATGCGAAGAGCATAAGCCATCAAAATACAAAGTGGAGCCCTGAGCATATTTCGCTCTACCTAGGTATGACACTGCGATGTATCTTAAAAGTGTCTCTACTTTGTCGAGTATGGATGCTTGAGGGATCTGTTAAGGGTCAGGTGTCTCTAGGTTTTCCTGGTTAGGGTTGGTTTTCCCTAGTTCCTCTCTAGTTAGAGTTTGGTGTCTCTTGTGGCTTAAAGGGAATGAAGCAGTAATAGACTGATAGGATTTACGGGGTACCATATTTCTATATGGTAGAGTGTTTGTTTCTGTATGACAGTAAATATTTCATTGCCAATATTTATATAGAATAGTAGTGTATATTGACATCGAAGGGATACATGGTGGACAAGAAGTTTTTAGTTCCATTTTCCTCTAGATAGTGTCGTGCTACTTCCTTTCACTCTGTTGAGGTTTCGATTTTCATTTTTCGGTGTATGTTGATGGGTGTATGGAGTGAACATTATGGTTCCAAATGTTAGTATTCTCATTATACAGATCCAGTTATTGGGGTTCATTGCACTGGTTATATTGAACGCCACAGTGAAGACTCATAGGGGAGCTTGATATAATCATCCAAATGAAAAACAAGGGGGCTAGATTATCCAGTCACGAGTAATCAAAGAACTTTGAGTCTCCCTTACCATTTAACCAGTTGAGGTTTATCTACCTTTTGGAACAAGTGGATAGATGCATTCATTATTTCCAAACCTTGTAAAGACTTCAGGTTTCAATTATTCTTCCGATAGTGGCACTGTACATGGTGTTGTTGTTGTTGTTGTTGTCATCTGTAACTTAGCTCTGTGTGAACCCGCTCCTCTGGTTTTACCAGCTACCATGTTCTGGATAACACTATGGGTCTCCGTTCAATTTTAGGTGACGAGATTGGCTTGATCTCACCTAATTCCTTTGTTTCCATTTTTTCTCATTGATGTCCCTAATATTACCTGACAACATTCTTTATTCTCTAGTTGCCCCCATCACGGTTCTATCATTCTGCAAACATTGGGTTTTAGGTTAGGGTCTATCCTATCTTGTTCTGTGGGATAGGTACATTCTCGAGGCACACTTGTCATGAGGACACCCAAGCCAGGTTTTTTGCTCTTTGTGATGATGGCCTCTAATTAATGAAGTTCTTACAGGGCCTGACAGATATACCTGATCAACCATTTTGGGTAGCCTGTCAAGTACAAGATTTATTTCGAGTTGGTGGGGATCTTTTTCTGGGTCACATAGGTCGTGTTTTTCATTATTGGTGGATGGTGATGGCACAAGGGTATGATATCCTTTCATCCGACACCTCGGCACATACGGCCTTAATAGCTGCCACACTTGAGGCGTAGCGGGCCGGGAAGGCTAACATGGACGTGGATATGGTCCCCCCTCCTCGATATGGTAAGGGGTCTTCATGCAATGAAGAGGGGGATGGGGTAAAAATACTATCGGATAATCCAGATGGCATAAGGTGTGTTGATGGGACATGGAAAGAAAACTTTACCCACAAAGGTCTGACCGAGAATAAGGTTTATAAGCTAGCACCTGAAATTAAGCAAGTGATTTTAGAATACAAATATTTGTGGGGAAGGGTGGCTAGCCTTCAAAAAAGAGCTTTGATTGGCATATGGTTGTTTTCGGATATGTCTGAGGCTGATATGGTTGGGTGGATAAAGGCCTCATGGAGCCCCATCCTCGGATATGACCCAAAAGTCAGTTTAATGAAGAATGCATGGCAGAGTATACACTTCATGCATGAAGAATACTGCATCAAAATCCTTTGATGCACCTGGGCATAAGGCATAAGTTTTATGTAGGCTTTTCCTCACTATCTTGGTCTCAATCGGGCTATGGAGCCACTGAGAAATAACATGGTATGGGTAAAGCTTCCAGGGCTTCCACTTGACTTTTGTAACCTCACAGCTCTTGCAGAAATAGGTAACTCTATTGGTTGCATGAAGTATGTTTATCCAAAAATATTGGATTCAAATGACAAACGGATTACATGGTTACCTATTGAATTCAGTTTTGTTGGTGGGATGTCTTGCAATGTGGACTTGAAATGAGGTCGAAGATGGCACAGACAGAGGGTTGATTATTAGGGAACTATGTTCAGGTGTTTGGTTTGTCATCATACAGGGCATGTTACGAATAAATTTCCTTCCTAATATCGACAGACAGAGCGGAATAGGACAAATGTCTGTTTTGGTCGAAGAGGGAAGCCGAAATATTGCATGAATGATCATCCCCCATCAGGTAAGTTCTCTCATATTTCTTCTAATTATGATATCTCTGTTACTATTGTGTATGATTCTAATAGGTTATTCGCACCTCATCTGTTTTCCTCCCTTATCTCGGACCCTTCTATCCATGGTTCATATGTCCCTCCACTCGCATCTAAACCGACAAGCCCTCCCTCTTTACACAAGAATTATCATCGACCATCTGATGAATCTAGTGAAAATCATCATAAACTATCTTTGATACCACCCCCCCCCCCCCCACGTGTCAAGGATCATCCGCTCATGGGCATGTATGCATCTCCGCTACTCATCAATACTTTGTCACCTCACACTCTCAATGTGAATACATCCCGAGCATCTGATGATTCTGATGTGGCCATAAATGCCCCAGATAATGTGGGACTATTGACCGTGTCTCCATCTATGCCCCCCCTTGAATGGGTTTCTCCATTGCCTCCTCGTCATTTTGAAGCATGTGCTCCCCTTGAATCCACGAAAAACAGTATTGGCAGTGATATTGAATCACTCATGGGTAATCTGGTGCTTGAAATAGTGGCCTTAACCATTTTTTATTAGCCTCCATCTGACTCTCCTATTAATATATCCCCTGCATCCACATCCAACATCACAGTTAGAAAGAAGTCAAAATCTAGATCTAGAAATTTTAGGGGTCATCTTAAAACCAAATCTCTTTTCAAGGAGGATTTGAATGATTTCAGAGATGTCCCCATCTCATCAGTTGATGATCTTCGGGCACTTAGATCATGTGTCCCTGTTAAGGTGCCTAAATTAATTCTATCATTTCTCTTAATATAAGGGGTATTATCGACCCCTCTAAAAATCTTCACCTCAGAGATGTATTCATGGAGAACCAACCATGTATTGCTTAATTTCAAGAAACATTATGTAAAAGGACTAAAGCACTCAAGGTTTTTTTAAGTATATGGCTAGGATGGTGTGTGGTGGGTATTGAATCTTAAGGCTGAGAGGGTAGTATGATGCCCATGTGGAATCCAAAGGTTGTCAGCTTCTGCACATGCAGGTTTTTTGGGGGTATTATTTTGGAAGGGAGTTTCAGGGGTTCCTATGAGATTTTCCATCTCATTAATTTGTATGCCCCACGCCATGGTTGATCATGTTTTTAGGATTGTCTTAAACCCTCTACTGTTATTTCTATTAGTAATATCATGGTTTTGAGGGACTTTAATTAGACTTTGGAGATGGAGGAAAATTGGGGACAAAGGGACTGAATCGATCCCTTGGCGGATCGCATTGGCAAAAATTTTCATGGCACAACATGGTTGAAATTTAGCCTGCTCCTCTTAGACCAACATGTACAAATCGGCTTACGGGTGCAGACTTCAATGGGAAGGTTTTGGACTAGACGATGGCTCGTGAAAGCGTCATTGAGCTATTTGTTAATACCCGAACCAGGGTTGTTGAGGATACTCTTTCGGACCATATGATCACCATTCTCTTATGGTGCAAGGAGCAGGCTCCAACATGGATTCCTTTCAATTTTAACAGGATCTAGTTAAACTATCTGATGTATAATCAGTTAGTGGCGGAGGTTTAGAAGGAGGAGGTCCCTTAGTATGCTAGAGACGAGTGGAGGAGGTTTTCAACAAAATTAAGGAAGATGAAAATATCCACCAAAAGATGGGAGCGAAGGCGAAAGGATGAGCTTAGATGGGAGTTGGAAGTAATATTAGAAAATGTGGCACTCATTTATGATGGTGTTCTTTCCAATGCCCTATCCCAGTAGACATATAACCTTCTGGTGAACCTGGGAAAAATAAATTTGGAGATCCTAAACATTCAGGAGGTGACGTGGAAACTTCAGAGTCGCATTAGATGGTTCAAGGAGGGGGATAGGAACACTAAATATTTCCACCATGTGGAAAATGGCAGGAGGAATATGAGTTCAATTTAGAGCATTGAATCGACGATTGGCCAAATATTCTACTCTACTCGGGACATACAGAAGGAAGCCTTCTCTTATTTCTTATATTTTTACAAAGAAGAAGCTAGTATTAATCACACATGCCAAACATGGGTTTTGGACCACATGCATACTATGTTTGATTCGAGCGAAAATGAAAAATTGGTGGTATTCATCACTAAATAAGAAATAAATATGGTTGTTAAATCATTCCCTCATGATAAGAGCCCCGGGTCGGATGGGTGGCCTGTAGAGTTCTTTCTGCACTTTTTTGATATCTTGGGGGATGAATTGCATAATATTATTGAGTGGTCAAGGTTATTGGGGTATATACCTGGAGACATCAAATCAACATTTATAGCGATGATCCCCAAGTCATCATGCCCTTCATATTTCACTAATTTCAAGACGATCTCATTATGCAATGTTCTCTACAAAATAACATCCAAAATTATTTCCATGAGGATTAAAGGTGTATTATCTTCAAATATTTACACTGACCAATATGGTCTTCTTCAAGGACGATCGATACATGATGCAGTGGCTTCTGCTTAGGAGGTGTTACACTCTTTATAGTCACAGAAGATGGAGGCGCTCATTATGAAAGTTGACTTATTAAAAGGATATGACTACGTGTATTGGTCCTATATTAGATTGGTCCTTCTTAGGATTCGCATATCACTTATCAATATAAGATGGATCATTTCTTGTGTTACTTCAATTAAATACATAGTTATCTTAAATAGCCTACCAACTGATTTCTTAGGAGCTGAACGTGGATTACGCCATGAATGTGCTCTCTCTCCCTTAATTTTTATTCATGTAATGGATGGATTAAGAAATCTTATGAAGATGGCAATGAACGCTGGTTATTTTTAGTCCATATCCTTTTCCTCAATTGTATGCATTTCACATTCGTTGTTTGTAGATGATCTACTTGTTTTTGGTAGGATCATCAAAAATAAATGGTTTTATTTTCACTTCCTCCTTACTCGTTTCATAGAGACAACATGGTTTCACCTCAATAAGAGAAAATCTCTTGTCATGCATGTAGATGGTGATGAAAATGAGATTAGTTTCATTGCAATTTTCTTGGGGGTTCAAAAAAAGCATCTCTTGGAGGGTATAACTTACCTGGGCTTTAAATTGAAACTAGGCAGATATAGATCGATTTAATGGACATGGTTAGTGGATAAATTTGAATACAAAATACATGAGTGGCCGCATAAATGGTTGTCTCTTGGCGAGAGGTGCATCTTTTTCTAGGTCATTCTTCAGCAATTTTTAGTATATTGGGCCCATTTGTTATTCCTTCCTATTCACATGATTTCACTTATCAACGCCATAGTATCATAGTTAATATGGGCTGGGGCATTAAAAGGGAAAAATATCCACCTCTGCAAGCTAGAAAGGATTGCTGTGCCGAAAGAATTCAGAGGTTGGGGATTGTTGCATGTTCGCTCCTTTTTTACTGCCCTCCTAATCAAATTGCTATGGAGGGTGTTAAATAGTCATGGAATTTGTTCGGATATATGAAGGATAAAATACTTCGAGGGAGAGCCTCTTGTACAATTTTATAGAGGCTCTTTGGCTTGGAGAAGACACGAGTCTGGATTTTTGAAGGGTTTCTAGAAGGTTATGGACCAATTCACATTGCGTCTAGCTTGGGGAATGAAAAATGGGGGGAGTATTGTGTTGGGCTGTGACAAGATCCTGAGTCTAATGGTGGAACATAAAATTTAGGATAGTCTAATTCACTTATTGTCTCACAAGGGGATCTTCTTCATATCACAATTGATTCCCTCTTGGCATAAAGGGTTCCCAGCATGGAAATCTGCGAAGCAAGTCAATTTTATGGATTGAGATGTGTACTTTTGGTAGGATTATGTAGAATATTTACGATCTGGTCATATTTCATCCCGGTGGGGATCAGAATGTATGGGACGGCATCATGAAAGATGATGGTTTGGTTGTGCAGGAAATTTATCTTTTCATCACCAAGAATCTAGTTGGTGCAACTTCTAGATCTCCTTTTTGGGTGTATTGGCACTGGAACATCCCTTACAAAGTTCTTGTGTTTTGATGGTTGGTTTGGAAGGAGCGGGTGCTAACCTGGCACAACCTCATTTAACAAGGTTTTCATGGACCGGGTAGATGCATTTTATGTAATAATAATCAGGAATCAAATACCCACTTAATTCACGAATGTACTTTGCTGCTTAAAGTTTGGGCACTACTCTTTCAGTTTGTTGTTTATCCGGCATAGAGACTGGATAATTATATAAATACATTATATACTTGGGGTGCACTCAAAGCATTTTACAAAGCTATGCCTTTCTTCCTCATTTGGGATATTTGGCTGGCTCAGAGTCGTGCTATTTTTGAAGGTAGGCCTATTATTATTGGACACACATATGGATCCATCATAGCTTGGATCAATGCATATCCAGTTTTGTCCCATATTGTGAAGGTCCTTTCTCACTGGGTCAAACCACAACGTATATCCCTCCTTGTGATGTTTTTTGATGGGGCACAACAGGGTAGATTTTTTCGATGTGGTGCCTAGATTAAGATTTATAATCTGGAAATATTCTAGATCCATTGGAATGGGGGTAAGGGTTCCAATGTCAAGGCGGAGCTCCTAGCCTCATGGAGTGGATTATGGATGGATTTCAACCTGAATTTACCTTCTGTCAATGTGTATGAAGACGCTAAGGTTGTCTTGGATGGACTATCGGGCCATGCTATCTTACAACCTAGAGGTTTCTTGGGGTGGATTCAATGAATTAAGACCCTCCTGACAAAGCTCAACAATTCATCCTTGAATCACATTTCTCGAGAGTGCAATACCCGGGCTAATCTGTTATCCAAGAAGGGCCTCATGGATCCTCCCAAAATCTTCTACATAGCTCGGTACAAAGGATCACTGTTGTTGCAGGAATGTGTGGTCTCGGTTTTCTAGTGACAGGAGATGGTTTTGGTTCAACAAATTTTCCTGGATATTGGGAAATTTGATTGAAAAGTATTCTTAGAAACCTCTAAGACATAGAATATTTAGACTAATACATCACCTAAATCCCTCCTATAACAAAAAAAAATCAAGGTTTCCATTCCACTGGAGTCTTGGCATTAACTCTCGACATCCATCATTTAGACTAAGACATCAGCTACCTCCCACTTATAACCAAAAAAGCTCAAGTTTTCCCTTCTAGTGAAGTCTTGGCATTAACTCTTGACAGCTGTACAAGGTTAAAAATTGAAGTCATGATTGTGATTCAACATCTCTCTAGTCTCCCATAGAAGAACATAAAATAATTTTCCATGCGAATGAAAATTAAAATAAAATAAAATAATTGTTAAATTTAAAAAGAAAATTATTTGTGATTTTATCAATTGAAAAGGTAAGGAAACATTTCATAATATGTTTAGTTTGTCATTATTTTGAATTTATTTTTTCTTTCTTAGTGATTTTTCTATAAACTATGACAATTAAAAAATAAGAATGTTAACATTTTTTCCCTATATCAGCATAGTTATCATTTTTATACAATAGAATTTTATTGTTAAAATGTCTATGCATTCATGTATCCGTTATTTATTGAAGCCATATCTTATTAGAGAGAATTAAATCCTCCTTTTTCTCATAGATGAGAAATAATTATAATTAGAATTAGCTTAGAATCAACTCCCATTCTCTTGTTGCATGGATTTATTCAAATGATAACTACCAATCTTCCATGGCTCCACATAAGGATTTTTTTTTACATACTCCATTCACTTGTATTTAATCTCTATATTGCTTGTTTGCATTTATTGATTGCTCAAATTGCTTGGATTTATGAATAGTACCTACATTTTTCTTAAAACCTACTTAATGTGAAGAAGCGATAGTGAAAACCTTTAATCAAAATTGATTTAATGTAGGTTTGATTCCTTATTTTCAGATTTCTAATACTGAATAAATAGTATTTGATTTAAACATTCATTTTTATTAACAAAAAGTAATGTAACTTCTATATTGGTTTATGGAAAAAAACTTTGAATTTTTTTAAAGAGAAGTTATATTTTTTCGAAGTTTTAAATAGTTGTTTTTTTCATTAGACAATGCAATAATATCCTTCAAATAATATTATATTTCGATTTTCTTTTAAAAACTCTTTGCTGCTTTTTAAAAGTGTAGACTGGTTACCATGTAAAAATAAGAGCAATTCCTTTATATTTTAAGAATGGGTAAATAATTGATCCTACTAAATTTTCTTCATATAATGTCGATATAAACTATTATATATATACTTAACGAGCCAAAGAAATGGTTCTATTAATTTCCCTTCATTTAATTCTAATATAAATTATAATATTTTTAAAGTTTTAATTTAAAATCCTTAATTTCAAATTTAATAAGTAATATGATATTAAAAAACATACATAGATTTATTTTTTTATTTTTTTTCATATGAAAAATAAATTTTATTTTATAATTTCAATATAGATTATAATATAGTTAAAGTTTTGATTTAAGATTAAAATCTTTATTTTGAAATTTAAAACACTTAATAAGAAATCCAATATAAAAGACTTTCATATTTTTTTTTCATATATGAAATACATTTTATATATTTTCACTTTTCAATATTAAAAAGCTAAAAATTGCACCCTTGTACCCTTACCATTGAAATGGAAATAGAAATGTTAACTTGTCGGCAACCTCCTTCAGGGCAGGAGAAAATCGACCAAAGTTCTTTCATCCGTATTCTTCCTAACAGATCCCACTGATATTACCTGTTTAGCGTAGTCTAAGAAGGCCTTATTTTTACTCAGGATTTGGCAATGATTTTCAGAAAATCTGGTAAAGATTTGCCTAGAATCTTGTTTACAGTTGTTAAACTTTAATATTTTGAGTGCTCTAAGGGTTTTTGATAGTGCTTAATCGATTTCGAGCATCAAAAATGGATTCTAAACACTCCAAACACATGATTTTTCCAGTTTTAGTCAACCGAATTCCCGCAATTTTCTACCATCCTGACTATTTCACGAGCTCGGTAGACAACTTCGTTTATATATCGTGTTAGATCAAATAGAGCGAAGGATCCAGGAAATCCCGCTACGTCAAGATAGGGCAATGATAGGCCAGGGCTTCTGCAAATACCGTCCACCTTTATTGTCAATGCGTCATGTTAGAGCAATTTATGTGTTAGTGCCTATCAAGTACCACGCACTTGCACTGACATTCAAATTTCAGATCACTTTAGCGACTTTTTTCTGCCGCAAAAGAAGGAAGCCACGTGGGGAAGTACAGAGCCTTTTTGCAAATTCGCCATTTTCTAGACATGTGTCCCTGACGTGAAGGCTACAGTTAATCAAAACGATCGGCCATTTTTATGTAGCTTAGTCTAAAAAAATCGATTGGAAAATAATGGATATTTTGGTAGATAAAATCTGATAATTTTTTTAAAAATTTAGCTTACCGCTATTAAATTTGAAGATTTTTGATGTTTTAAAATTAGATAATACTAAATCCTTTTACACTATTAAAAAAAATTCAAACCTCCAGCATTATAATTTTTTGGAATTTTTTTTTATCAAAAAATCTATCCTCCCACCTAATTTGCGTCCATAAACAAGCCATTTTTAACTTTCAACGTGGCTCCTTGAATTAAGGACCAAGCTATTAAACCACCGCCCAATTGGACAAACCTCGCTAGTCTATTTTTTAATTTCAAAGATTTCAAAGGACTTCCTAACTGGTAGAAGGGAATAAAAAATCTCTGACTAGTTTGTATAGAAGGTCCCAAACAACTTTACAAGTGGGAGGACTCTTGTCTAGCGGTTTAAAAATGACAACATATCGGCCAGTAATTTGCAGGCCAGGGAGGATGAGGGAGACCCGCACAGCATAATCTTGTGACAAATGGGGAGTGGCTAGCAAAACTTTTTCTTATCGATGGAAAATAGTTGATTGCTTTTTGGTTTTTTCCTTCAATCAAATATTTCTTTTCGAGCCTTAGGTTTATAAAATTATATTTATTATTATCGTTCTTTCGTTTTTACAAAAACTGGGATTTGGGAGACCATTGCAATTATGAAGCTGAAAGGTTTAAAGATTTGTTATGTTTCTTAAATGAATCAACATAAGTATTTTTTAATATTTGTGATCATTATTATGGATGATGATAGTCATTATTTTATGAGATTAGTTTTGATGTATTGAATTTTAATAAATATAAGTAATTAATTATTTTTTTAATATTATATTTTATTATTTATTTTTTTCTTCAATATTTTCAATTTTCATGAATATATAATTTAATAAGTTTTGAAGATTCATAAAATTGTACATATTTTGTTTTCAAAAGAGATGCAAATAAGCATAGTTAACTATTTTTTATTTTTTTTAAGACTGAGAGATATATTTTTTCTTAATCTAGTTATGTTGAAAGATATTTTTGTCTTTTAATTTGGTTTAATAGTTATTTTATAATATTTTAATTTAATTTTTTATTTTTCAAAATACACCAAAATTCCTACTTTTATCATTAATTTAAAAAATAATCTCTTTACTTATTCTTCAATAATACTATCTTTATACCAACTATTCTCCAATAATAATATCTTTATTTCACAATCTTAATTATATCACCTCCTAATTTTAACGTAAACTACTTTATTCGAATATGAAGTAATGATGAAACACTTGTGATGGTTATGTTATGCTTATGTCAATAATTCCAAAAGCACTATATGAAAATTAAAGTTTAAATTTTAATGTTAATTTATTAAGATGTAAAAAAAATAAAAATAAAAATAAAATTATGATATGATTTTGTAAGACCAAATTAATGGATAATGTGAAAGAATCAATGAGTCTAACACCACTACAATGATAATATTTAGATCATAGTTTTCATATAAGGTAGTTTGTGTCCTGTATAGTTTAAAGCATAATTGGAATGTAAAAATGAAATTATATATTAAAAAAAATCACCTAATAGTTACTAAGTAAAAATTATGTTTATGGAACACCACAATGTTTTAAAATACTAGTAGATAAGGAGCTACCAGGAATTATGACTTCATGTATATATTATTTAGAAAATCAACACTCTTTTTTAAATTTGGTTAAATAAAATATAATCTTATTTTATTTTAAACAGAATTAGATTAATATTCTCTCTTGTATCCTCTTATATACACACTAGTGTACATATCATGCCACAATGTGTTATATTTCTAAGATTTCATAAAGTTCCAACATTGTAACTACACCAACTTACATTAATTAAAAAAAAAAAAAAATTAATACATATTTATTATTTAAAAAATAAAATAGATATTTAAAATAAATGGATAAATTGTATTGAGTGTATATTATAAAAGAATGCACCATTATATTTTGGAAATATATAAGCACTAATAAAAAAAGGTTTTTTTTGGTGCATTGCTAATAAAAATGCACCATTATATTTTGGATTTATATAAGCACTAGTAAAAAATGTTTTTTGGTACATTGCTAATAAAAATGCATCAGTAAGTGGTTGTTAATTTTTCCATAAAACAAATATTGTATCCGAAAATCATTAAAAAAAATTGTATATATCTCAGTTTGGGCTTATTATATAAAGCCACATATACAAAAATTTTCTCACATAATATTAAAATCATCTTCAAATAGAGACTAAAGCTATGCCTCATCTATGGGAGCATATTAATAATTTTTTTGTTTTCTTGAAATAAAAACCGATATTATATAACATAATGCCTATAGCTCATTCAAAGAATTGGAATTGTCTCACCTTGAGCTTATTCTTTAAAGACACATAACCAAAAAAATTCAATCGAAATCGTTTTCATATAGGGACTAAAGCTATGCCTCCTTCATGGGAGCATATTTGAAAAAAAATGTGATTTCTTGAAATAAAAACCAATAATATATAACATAATGTGTATACCTCATTGAAAGTATTGGAATTAATCCCATATTGATCGGTTGATTAACAATAATATTTTTTTATAATATTTAAAATTAAATTAAATAGACAATTTATTGTAGATTTAATCATGCTTATTTCATTAATGTTCTAGTGCACATTATATGTGACTCTGCTCGAAAGCTTTATTATAAATAGAGAAAATATAATATTTTTGGGATGTTCACATTATATGTGACTCTGCTCGAAAGCTTTATTATAAATAGAGAAAATATAATATTTTTGGGATGTTCCATAGAAGCATTGACTAGGTGTTTATCTTTTAATGTACATGTTAAGACAGTTGGGCCTCTATATTAAAATGTCATTATAAACATTGATTACTAGTTTATGTGTTATATTAGGAGGATAATTAGAGTGTTTCATTGTAATTGTACACTTTATATCTTATATATATACAATAAGGAGAACTAGTCTTAGGATGACAATAAATCATCTTGCATATTTAGATTCATTGTAAAAGAAGGTTTTCCCCTTGAAGTGGATTGAAATTACTAACTTCTTATGAAGTTTAAAGTGCTTAGATCATAACATTCGGTAATAGAGCAAGACAACCTAGGATTTCAATTCTTAAAGAAAGGTATCTTAATATTTTCACTTTAACATATTTCCATAATGTCTAAAATAGCGAAAATTTGAAATTATTGAGAGGATATATTGGGGAACATCGATAAAAAAAATTAGATTTGAATTTTCCATAACTTTGGAGAAATACTAGGTGGAGATAGGGCATCTAAATAGTCTTCAATTTGGTTTCAAAAAAATAATATCAGTGTTTTCACTATAAGGTTTTTGTGCAAAAATTGATAGTATGAAATTTTTTTCATGTTTAGGAATAATATAAAGGCACATATAGTCAAAATATCAAATTTTGGTTTGTTATACCTTCACATGTATACCTTGTGGAATTTAGGATTTGTAAATGGTATTGAAATTATTATCAAATAAGTAATCTTGGAAATTTCACTATAACTATTTTCTCGGAGACATTCGACTATCATAAATGTCATTATGACATTATGATATAATCCTATTCCAGTAAGTGGATAGATAGCATGAATTACAAGTTCACTATTGGGAAAAGACTTAAAATTAACACTTTTTTGTGAAGTTACCATAAATTTCAATTGGTACATCAAATCTTGGACAAATTTTTGGAACTACACATAAGGCATATTACATTATTAAAGAAGCAAATTTAATTTTTTGTAAGGTCTCAAATCTTATATATAATTAGTCATGTAGATAGTCTACAAATTATGGTTTAAAATGTACATAACATATAAATGAGATAGCTTTTGATTGGAATATCAACATTTTAGGATGATAAATTGTGAAAAAGAGGATAACTATTATTATTTCTCATGTGGCTCCACTAAAACATAAAAAATATAATATACCAATTAAACTTCCTAAAGGCGCATCCATAACTCATGAACAAATAGAAAATTTAGAATATTGGGTATCCACGTTGGAATATTAATAATGAGTTAAAAGGGATATTGAACAAAATATAGATGAAGATAAAAAATAAAGTTGAAGAATTGGAAAAAAAGATTATAGAACCCATAAAGATAAGGACCCTTAATATTAATAATGTGTCTAAAGGGACTCATAAAAATAAAGGTATTATTCAAGTTGAATAACTCCTAATAATAATAATTTTTAATGTGGATTTAGGTATATTCGTGGAGATACTTATACATGGTTTCATAAAGGAGTGGAACTTCATGAATGTTGACTTAAAGATGTTTGAAGTAATATAGGTCTTAACGTAGGCATGCGAAAAATGGAAGTAGTTTGAATTACATAATATTATAGATGATAAGTAAAGGGCAAAGAAAATGAAAATATATTTTAAAGTTTATAAATATTGGTGAATCTCACTAGTGTCTAATATGAAAAAAAATATAATGTTTTTTGATACATTTATAAAATATGAAAATTACTAATTATTTTATAAGTAGAGTCCATATAATTTTGGCAATGTTTAGGGTAAAATAAATTTATTCACTAAAATTTGGGCGATTCATTTTTAAAAGAAATGTGAAAACGAGAATCTTTTTTTTTTTTGAATCATGGAAAATTAGCCCACTTGCACATATTAGCCCCTACAATTTTCCATTGTAAAGGGTTAATATAGAAAATCTGAACTTTGAGATAAAACCATATCAATTGTATCAATGGGTAGTTAAAAGGAAACACCATTCTTATCATTATAGTTTTTACTTATCTACAAGAAACTTAGAAACACAATATGACAAAGCATGGAACTAGGAATACTTTAATCAATCGAAAAAATAAGTACTTTGGTGATATTGATGATTATAAGTTTTTTGCCTCTAGTACAAAAACATCCAAAACATTACTACATTCACATTTTGAAGCCTACCCAACTTTTGCATCAATTGACACTTTGGTCATCAACTGTCGCTTTAAGTAACTCCACATGTTTCAAGTGTTCTTGATCATTCTTAATTTTCATCACATTGTTTATAACATCACTAATTCAGTTCATTGTTATAATACCTTTGTTAGTCATAAAACAACACTTTAGGTCGTAGTCACACACACTTTGTCTATTATGCTTGGTGAGTGTTTGTAAATTGGTGTTTTGATGTCTATTTCTCATGATTTGGTATGTGTCATACTTGATTCTCTGTCTAAACTCATCATGTTCGCTGATTTTTCTATCTTCAAGAGTTCGACAAATGTTGATTGCGCAAGTCATCCCACTAAGGCTAGGAATGCATGGAACACTCCTATGGCTTAGTCGGGACCCCTTCCCCATTTAGAAGTGTGCCATGTTCCCTCCAAGAGTGCATAGCAAACTCCCAAGCATCTTCATCTCTGCTCCCTTTCTGAATTGTGCCCTAAGGTAAGCCTTCCTCCTTGTTAAGCACATGGCGCATCACCAAACCAACATAATTATCCCTTTAGCCTTCACACCTATCTCATATTTCCTTGTGACTTCTCTTGAGTGCACAACGCACTTGGGAAGGCCTAAGCGTGACCTCTTCGGCATTCAAACTTGCGCCTTGTGCCCTCCTGGTCTCCCTTAAGCACATATCCCACATGCAAAGCCTGGGTGGTGTTCTTTCACCATTCATATATGTGCCCTATGCCCTTCCTTGAGTTCCATCTCTCCCATTTGAGCGTAAAACAAAAACTTGAAGCTAAAATCACTCAGTCCTTTCCCCCTCGATAGTGCACCTTGTGCCAAGAATATTCCCTTGTTCTCCCTGAGCGCAACTCTCATAAATCACGGACAAAGAAAATCATGAGACATGTTAGAAGAGGAAATTTTCTGACTGATGTTTTCTTTCCATGAGTTATTTTAGTGGCAAATATTATAGAAAAACATGGAAACTATGCTTAAAGAGATCAAGAAAAGAAGGAACTAAAAGGAAGAATTTAAGAGTGCATAATATATGATGTTGAAAAATGACGAAGATTGAAATCATGATGATTGAAGTAGCCCAAAATAATCCATGTGATAAAATACCATTTGAAGGGTGAAGCCATTAAAAAAATTAAAGCCACATGTAGAATCAATGATTCAAGTGGTAACATTGTTACTAATCAGGAAATTCCATTCGTTAATCACTATGGGTTCAAGCCATCAATGCTAGTTCAATACCTCTGATTTACAACTTTTATATTATGCCAATAAGAAAAAGGTCTAGGTGGACATATGGAAGAATTATTTTATGGAAATAATTATTTTAAGTTAATAATTATTTATGAAAGAAATGTCAACATTATAAAGACAGAGTAATTGAGATCATAAATTTTTTTTCTATGAGGATGGAATAGAATTTCAAACTTTCCCAACATTCTCTAGAAACTACTTGGAGAAAAATAAATAAATAATTAAATTGGATGGGAGAAAAATATCTAATAAAAATCCCAAAGAAAGCAGAAAGTTAGTGGGAAGAGGTAAGAAAAACTCTGCCGAGGAAAAGCAAATTTTAAAGTAATATTTTGTGGAAAAAATAAAAGAAAAGCCTAAGTTATGGGAAACAGTATCCCATAATAACGAGATGTCATTATGGAAATTGGTTGAGGGAAAGTAGGTTTAAAAGTGGCCTCACTAGTGTGATAAGAGGTTGTCAACAATAGGGAATATTAATCTTTGCTCGGGGGAGAGCTTTGAGGAGAAGCTCCTGGTAGGGAGGAAATTTTTTCTTTACAAATTACTATGTTATCTCCTGAGGTTTTATTTTAAACTTTTGATGTTTTCAGAAATGTCTACTTAAGAATTCTAGTCTAAAGTAATAGGAAAAATTCTACCTTGAAGGTGTGAAATGGTAGTATGATAATAGTTTACATATGTTTTGGTTATATACCTTATTAGACTAAATATTTAAGTTGTGTTATGTACTATGGATATGTAAATGGTTAATAATATATTTAGTAATTAGTAATGTATATTGTATGTTGTCCACACTTTAATTAACGACAATGAATATGCAGTCTTCTTACACACAATATAAGTTATTAGAGGCAGATATAATCAAAGACTGTAAAATTATAAACCCAATGGGGTTATATTCTGATACACATTAGCATGTACAGATGCCTAGATGAATGATAGTAAATATTTTAGTCAACAAGAACAAAAAATTACAACTACATTTAGGTTAATAATACAGATACATGAAACAATTACTAAAAAAGTACCAAGTAAGCCAGCATTAAAAGAAAGGGAACTCTAAAAAATTAGGAGAGCCATTATACTTTTGAAAAGTTGAAGCAGTTACATAAACATGATATCTCAGAATTGAAGATATCAAATAAATAAACTGTTTAATTACAATAATTCTCAAATGTCCCTGAGAATGTCACTATCATATTTATTTATATGACTAATTGAAATATGAGAAATAGTACATTAATATTATATTGTCAAAGACCAAGCATGGCCTTGACACATAAAATCTAGTAATGCTCGATTCAACTAGGTGTCATAAGTAGAACCGTGATGGAACAACAAATTACCAAACTCACAGGGAAAGTATAAAATTGTAAGCATGCACGGAAAAGGAAGTAGCTGTGTCATGAAACTCAATGAAAAATTATAATAGTGTACCTTCAAAATAATAAACAAGAATTAGAAAATAATTCAATTGACTAATAAAAAGTAATTACGTTTTCAATACATGAAAATGACATACTTATGTATACTATCCCATCATTCATTTCCTTCACCTATTCATACATGTTGAGAATCTTTTATGTAATATTTTTTTTCAATAGGTACATCATAAATTACTAGATACAGACTAGATAATAATTTAATAAATTTGACTAACCTAAAGAGGAGAGGATGTTCGTTTATGGATCAGTAGTCTAAATCTGAGTAAAATAGGTAACCTAGGTGATATTAACCCATATTTAAAGTCAGATAATGAATTGAAAGCAATACAGAAGATAAGAAATTATAAAATTATGCATAACAGTAAGTGAAAAATGGAGTTGAATGATAATTAAAAAGGACCATGCAAAACCTCAACACGATAATAGGTCTGTGTTAATAGACTACGTATTACCTTAAGGGGAAGAACCCAAGAACATGGTACACAACTTTTCTAAGTACTGTAAATGAAAGGGGAAAACATAGAAGTGTCAAGGCAACTACTCTGAAGGAGGTGATTAATAGAAACTCAAGGTTGCCATATGAATCCATATATAAATGTAAACATAGTAACAACTCTTAGAGGCCTAATTTCTTATGATTCAAAATCATGAAAAATAGAGTAAATAAAATTGATATATAAGTCAGAAATATCCTAATTGTAAATCAAGGTAAGAATTATATAAACAATGTAGTGAAGAACCATATGCTCCGGTGAAATATAACCATATACAAAAATGTTATGCGTATTAAATAAATACATAGGGATCTTAGAACATGTTGTGTGTAAGAAAATAATGTGGATAACTGTGTAAAACATATCATAAGTATTAAATGAGAACCCAAGGAATTAAATTCAAGAAAAGAGGATAGGCCTCAGACAATACTAAATCATAACCATTCAACCTGATCAATACACAGAACGAATATATCTTATGCTCTCAGTAGTATGCTACCATATCCAAAAATGGAGAGTTTAAATATAACTTAACAGTAAGGGAATGATAAGAAATTATGAAAAATACTAAATATCTTTGTCTCATAACAAGAGGTCGAATGAGCCTCACATGAAAAACTTAAAGAGTTATGAATTAGTTGCTACATATATAACATTTCCAGGTAAAAACCTGATTCTGGTTAACCAAAGTGATCAAAATGCTGGATATGATAACAATAAATAATATAAAACAATCAGTAGAGAAACAAAGCCTTACGTTGAACTATTTTACCCTAAACCTCATGCTCACCCATGTCCTACAGAGTCACGTTGAGCCATGTGAGATACAGCTATGCTGAGCCAAGTTATGCTAAGGGCATGAAACAATCATGCCACTTAATGAATAAGGAGGGGTTTTGGTAGAGAAGGGATTTCTTATACATAATAAATTATAACTCAGCCATGGCAGCATAACCCTTAGACAAAGTAACAAAAGAGAAATTACGAATTGAAATTTAAAAACACCGATTCCATATTGTAAATACGAAACCTAGAAGGGAAGAGGAGGAAACCCTCACACCATCAACACAAAGACAAAATCTGGATAAATAATTTTAAAATAGCACAGATAATCAAAAAATAACAATTGATCGAAAGAGGATTTGAACATAGAACATGCAAATCATACAAATATAATGTGAAATGGAAAACCCAGAGAATTGGGAGTAGGGTAGACACCTGAAATCGACATACTAACACTACTTTGGTTCTATTTTCAAAAACCCAGAAAAGTCGAAGTGAACTAGAGAGGAAATTCGAAAGGGGCTTACCTCTTCTTCTATGAAGAAGGGCAAAGGGTTTCGTGTTGGTTGAAGGAGTTCCATCGTAGTGCTAGAAGGAGGAGATACTTATTCAAAGTATTCTCATAGAGGGTAGAGGAGGCACTCTTCAAAATGAAAGAAACCCATATCAGAGAGCGGAAAAGAAATAAAAAACCTTGATCAAAAAAACACTAAGGATAAGATTGTTTACATGAAGGGATGATGAGTAATCTAGTCGAATTTTTTTGCATCCTCCCTGCAAAAGTCAACGAAATCTCATTAGCAAGGAAATTTCTATGAGGGTCACATCATACAAGTAAATAAAAAGCATAAAAAAATTATCTATCTATGCTTGGACACAAATATATGTGCTGTATCAAGTTAAACCACAACCCTCACCATAGTAATAGAGGAAATTATGTGTAGGGCCTCTGAAAAACTCATTATAGGTCGAGCTATGGAGGCATAGCTCCATAGAGATAGACATATGCCTAACGCACAAAAAAATGTTGAAGTGAGGAAAATTTAGGTAGGGTAAACCCCTTAGGGTTTTCCCAATGCATTTGAATCATCGATTCATCTAGAGTGATGTCCAACATCCATGTGGAACCTCGATATAAGCGTGAGGGCCATGTGAGGACATGTGACCCTGGCCACATGGATACCAGCATGATGGACATGTCATCAAGTGGGGTACTCCAATAAATTCAAATTGAAAACTATTGTAGCAGCACATAAAATTTAGTACCTACCTTATGAAATCCAAATAAATATGCATTAAAGGTAGTAAGACACGTATCTACTATGTATATTAATATAGGGGTATCGATATTAATGTACGATTTGGAATATAATTGTAATAATACCATAGGTTAGATGGTTAGAGGAGTTGATTATGATATAAATTAATAATGTAGAAGGTTACATTAGTTAAAATTAGATGTAGGGTATGGAGTGAAGAAAATGAGAAGGTAAGGATATGGTAGAATTAAAATATAGGTTAATTTATATGTCGAATATGTTAACAATGTTAATTATGACTATGATTTTCAATGTTACAAGTTCACTATAACCATAATAGAGATGTCATTGTGACAAGAGGTTAAGGAGAAAGGTGAGGGTCAATCACAGAGATAAGTATAAAGAAAAGAAAAGAAAATTGGAGATATTACAAGTGGTATGCGATCCCAAGTTAAAACATTGGGCTTTTGGACCCCAACACATGGAAGCTTAGTTGTATGGAAGCTTAATTTATGATTAGAAAATTATCAGCCAGTTAAATATTATGTTTTATGAATGCTAATTTTTTTCTATGCATCAAATATAAAGTGTAGATAGAATTATAGCTACTGTCATGACTGACAGAGAAGATTTGTATGTGGAAGTAGGTGATGAGGATGCCCAGGTGCTGGAAGTTATCAAAAATTTGCAGCAGGAAATGGTTCGGATAAGAAATAGAAATGAACGTTCATTGCAAGCAAGTAACGAACAAGAGAGGTTGATAAGAGAATTAAACTCTAGATATAGTCATCAAGAGGAAGAAAGAGAAAAGTTGAAAATAAAAGAAGCAAAACCCAACTCAGAGAGGTATGAGAGTGGGGAAGGGTTTGGTAAAGAAGACTCTAAATCCAAAAAGAGGAAGGAATTACAGACGGAATTCCACAAGATCACGCTTCCAACCTTTGACGGGGAGAAGGATGAGCATGTGGAAGCCTGTATCCTAAACAAGGTAAAGTACTTTTAAGTATATGAGTACAAAACTAATCTAAAAGAAAGGTTGGCAGTATACCAATTGCAAGGTAAAGCCACACATTGGTGGGAAGAGACCAAAATAATACACTCGCTAGATGAAAAGTATGTTTCATGGGAGTAATTTCGGGAGAATTTTAAATCTCGTTACCTCAATGAGAGGTATTATGATGACATAGAAAATGAATTCCATGATCTAAGGCTGGGACAATTCACTATTGATGAATTTGTGACGAAGTTCACAAATTTAATTCGCTATGTACCATACATAAGAGAAGAAAAATCAAAGGTACACCAATTTCTAAATTGTTTACCCAATATATACAAAGAAATAATTTAGTTTGACAATCCAAAGTCTATGATGAAGCTGTTTGGAAGGCATGACTGTGCTATGAGAAATTTAAAGGCAAGATTGATCATTTGAAAAAATTGCAGAATAAGGAAAAAGGGGAAGGAAGAAGCAAGCTCAAAAAGACCCAAACCAACTTATCTGAAGAATTTTGGAAGAAACCGCTATGAAAAAAGGTTCGATAAATGTGGAAAAAATCAAACAGCCCATTCTCACACAGATTCCAAGCCAATTGAAGGAAACAAAAAGCGAGGCACCATGGTAAAAAACAAGGAACATTTCAAACATTTGGGATGTGGAGATCCTCACATGTTGTGGGACCGCCCACACAACAAACGTGCTATTCAGAATATTAAAGGAGTGCGGGAGGCAACCACAGTGAATGATGTTACCTGAAACATTCCCCGAATCAGTGTTGCATTGGGAGACCGACAGAATGAGCATCAATCAATTATGATTGAAATTGAGGGTATAATTTATAACCAGCCTATGTCTGTTTTAATTGACCTTAGAGCTAGTTTAAGTTATATTATTCCACACATATTGGAAAATGTAAATTGCTGACATAAAAATTTCAGCACTCTTGGCTGGTGCAGTTGGATAAAGGAACTAAACAGAAGGTTACCCATAAATCATGCAAGTATCTTGTAAAATTGATTGGGTACATCATATATTTAAATCTTAATATCCTTCCCTAAGGATATTATGAACTCCTGGTTGGTATGCGTTGTGGCTCTATAATTTATAATATTGGCAAGATTAAACTATAAAGGACAACATCAAACCACTTTGGAATCTAGGACCTAGCCTTCCTAGACTCAGATAGTGCCCTCTCTATTCATGATTTAATTTTACCTTAATATTATGAATATTGATGTTAGGCTACTTACATTTATTGTGGGAATATGTTGTTTTGATTGATTGTTTTTGTTGGATGAGAAAATCTATAGAAACTAATCCATTGGGCTATGGAGTCATAAAATGTTTGTTTGTTGCATCAACTTTTCAAGAGAATCACATGGCAAGATAACTATGCTAATTGGATCTTTAAGGCATTGTGAATTATGATGTGGAGGAAATAGTAATGTTCAGTAATGATTAAAGAGTAGTTAAGAATTCTTTAACCAGACTTCAGAAGAAAACATTCAGATGGGAAACAAAGACACAATTATGGTGCTCCAATAGCAAATATTAATATAAAATTTATGTTTTTCAATTAGATAAATAGATGCACAACAATGAAAAAAATGGAAACATTTAACGTAGAAAAGTAACACATCACCATTTAAAATGGCTCAAGTATCATGTAAAATGGTCACTTATTATTGATACCCACCTTCAAAAATTACAACACTCCAATACCATAAGTTCTTACAATGCAGGGTCAAACCCCCAAGATTTCCAATACATGTGGTATTTAAAAATGAACTACATCTATTTCCCTCTCTACTTTGACAACCTTTTCATTAATTACAACTAAGAAAAAATTAGATAAGTGTGACCATGCAATGGCCAAGACAAAATATATCTGTCAAGCACCACTTGTGGTATTAACTCTGGTACCTCTTCATGAATTAAAAATTAAGCCCAAAGTGGTTAATGTGGTCATGAAGAGGCAATGATCAATGGATTTCACACCTGGCTTCACCGTTTGGACCACCTTGGCTGGATCATTAAATATGTTGTGGTGCTGGAACTTTTAGTTTATCAATGGTTGTTGCTGATGTGTTCAATGTGCCTTTCAATCTTCGTACATGCATAATTTGGCCCACTCTTTCTAACCTAGGATTATTATCCCTACGACCTGCCGATACACTTCATCCACCTTTGTATATTTTCTGAAAGCAGGCCTGGTGAGGAAAACATGCTTCAGTTCATGTTGGATGAAGATGGCATTGCTCAAGATCTCGATGAAAATTTTCTCGGTCACATTTTTTTGATGTTGGAGAATTTTGTGGTGTCTTTAGCTATCTCCCTGAGATTTGTCATGTAATATCCCTTCTGGATGATATTTTTATTAATTAAATACAATGAAGGCCACCCTTTCTCCCTTAAGGGCTCAGTTCTGTTGAAAAAATTTCCAATGGCCACATCCAATTTGTGACACTTATCCTCCATCTGTCTCACTAAATTCCTCCTAGTGAGGATCCTTTTCACTTCTACTATGGTCTATGCCATGTCCTGCACATCCAATTCTTCAAGCTCGTAATTGGTTTTGGAGTTCAGGAATTTTAGGATTTTGAGGTTTGTGGTTGGCATATTTCCCAACTCCTTATTGAATTTTTCAATAGCCACCCTACACTTGTCGATCAACTCTTTCTACTCAAAAATGATGTGGATGGAGTTCCATATTTTATCCACTAACTCTATGATACTTCCCTAGATGATTAGTTTCATTTGACCTAGAATGCTACTAGCTGAAAATTCTTTTTCCGCCTTCTCCAACTTTTCAATCTTCTTTTTGGCTATTTCATGCACAATTTCATACCTTGCCTTTTGAAACCTCAAGATGCCTATGTATGCCTCCAACTTATTGATCTCTTGTGACTTGAGGGTCATACTTTCCATGGCCTTGGAAAATTTATCTATCACACTGGATGCCCCAGCAGTTACTGGAACAACTGATGGAATTGATGAAATGGGCACAGCTTCCAATGGGATGAGTGCCACCCGAGTTGCTTCTTATTTCTCCTTGAAAAAATTCTCCATCTCTGTGTCCATTTTCTTGATTTGGGAAGACTATTCCATGATTAACTTCATTAAGTTAGCCTTCTGTGACTCATTTTCTTCAATGACCCTTGCCAAGGGATCTTCTCTTGCTGAAATCTTAAGTTTTTTCCTGAGGGCTACTATGTCAGCATTATTTTTCTTCAAAATATCCTCTATGGCTTGAAAATTGGTTGGGTCATATGTTGGGTATGTGTTATATTCTTTCCATGACTAGCCCCACGCAATGTACGATGCGCCGAGTGCAGTATGGGGGTCACAAGGGAGGAGGCAGCGCCCCGGAAATTTTTTTTTTGGTGTGTGGACCCACTCATAGGCGGACCCACCCATGTTTTGTGCATGATTTTGCACATGGGTTTGGGGTGCAATGGTTTTCTTCCCCTGGTATTTTGTAGATCCAGTAAAGGGAACTACAGTTATGTTCTAATCTAGGGTTAATGGATTGAGGTCTATGTATGCTTCGGCATGTATATATATGTGTTTTAACACTAAAAGGAATATAATGAAAAATCAATCTGGTCGTCCCGATTTGGGATCCAGGGGAAAATATCTATGTTTATATATTTTATGTTTTATGCTCTCGTTGTTTTTTATTTTCTGTTATAAGATTCATGTGTAGATAATTTCTGTTGAGGGTTAAGACCTACATTTGGTATCAGAGTAGTTTTGGCTTCAAGGGGACGCCTTTGTTGCTGAGGTTTTTTTGCTCGGGCTTGAGGTAGACCCTGTTCAGTGGGAGATCTGCGGGATCGATTCTTGAGGTGAAAGAAGATGGCGAGCGGCAGAAAGATAGAGATCGAGAAATTTAATGGTCAGAGTTTTGAGTTGTGGAAGCTCAAGATGGAGGATCTTCTGGTGGATAAAGATCAGTGGATCGTGGTAGATCCAGGTACTAAACCAACGACAATGTCAAATGAAGACTGGAAGAAACTGGATCGGAAGGCTAAGAGCACAATATGGTTTTCTATCTCAGATTCAGTATTTTTGAATGTATATGGGGAAGCTACAGCGAAGAATTTGTGGGAAAAACTTGGGACTTTTTACTAATCTAAGTCTCTGGTTAATAAGTTGTTTCTACGGAAAAAGCTGTATAACCTGAGGATGAAGGATGGAGACTCGGTGACAGAGCATCTGAACGCCTTCAATGCTGTGGTAAGTCAGTTGTCATCTATTGATATTAAAATCTTAGATGAAGATAAGTGCATCAGTTTCTTGTGTTCTCTACCAGACTCGTGGGATAGTTTGGTTATTGCAATAGGTAGCAATACAACTACCTTGAATTTTGATGACATTATCTCAGCCTTGCTGTCGGAGGAAATGAGATGGAGAAATATGGAGGGCCAGAATGGAGATGCCTTATCTGTACGAGGAAGGTCCCAAAACATAAACAAGAATAAGGTTTTGAGTGGGAGATCCAAATCTAGAGGGAGATCTAAATCTCTTGGAAATTTTGTAAAGGTATGCTGGAAATGTGGAAAGGAAGGGCACTACAAAAAGGAGTGCAGATCTAAAGCTCCTGAGAAAGGAAAGGGATTTGATGATGCTCCTTCTGCAGAGGAAAAAACCACCTCGGATGAAGGTGGCGATGTGTATTTGGCTTCTTCTTCAAATACACATGTAGATCATGAGTCATGGTTTATTGAATCAGGTGCATCATTTCACTTCACTCCCCATACGGAGTGGTTCTGCGAGTATGAGAAATATGATGGTGATGTCTTCCTAGGGGATGATAGGAAGGCCAAAATCATCGGACATGGAAAGGTCAAGTTGAATCTACAAGGTGGAAGGATTAGAACACTTCCTGGTGTTCTGCATATTTCTGTAAGCAAGATGGATGATGCAGGTGTAAAAAAAGTGTTCGAGAAATATGTCTCCAAGATGGTTCGGGGAGCACTGGTATTAATGCAGGGAGTTCAGACTGGAACTCTGTACAAGCTACAAGGTAGCACTGTTATTGATGGGTGTAATAGTTATGTGGTTCCTGAAAGTGGAGCGGAAAGCCTAGCTGTCTTTGGAGAAAATACCATGTTATGGCACCAAAGGCTTGGATATATTGGAGAGAAGGGCCTTCGACTGTGTTAGCTCCCTGTAATTAGAAAGATTGGTGAAATTCCAATCGCAGGGAGAAACATTGTTTCAACTACTTTGGGATTCTAGGATCTAGCCCTCCTGAATCCAGAGAGGGATCTCTCCAATAAGTGAAAAGATGGATTTGTCATTGAAGTTTGGGGTAATAATATTAGGCTAGTTCTGAAGGCTAAGGGTTTGTTTTTTTTTTGGATGGTTGAGGATGATTATTATTTTGAGGAGAAAGTTCTAAGTGCAAAAAGTTTCAAAGGTGAGAAGTTGCAAGTGAATACAAAATATTTGTCTAAAAAGATAGATATAATGCTGGTTTTTAGTCCATTAAGCTATGGAGTCATATCAGGGCTTTAATTGAACAACAACATCAAGAGTGATCCAAGGGGCAAGTCATCTATATCACAAAATCATTGAGATTAAAATGATGAAATGGGAACAATAAAGTGTTGGAGGGGTGGAAACTGATAATAATTTCACAAGGGATTTATAGTCAGTCCAAACAAGAAAAGCCTCTTAAGTAACTGTTTAAAACCAACCAAGAACAGGGCTAACCATAGACTTCTTGGGCAAGTTTGTATTAAAGCAGCTTAATTGACAAACAATCCAGTAATCCGCATAATTACCTTTAGAAAGTATGAAAACACATAAGGGAAACAAAGTGTAACCTAAGATCAGGTAAGGTACTTTTAAACCTAATTTTCTTTCGGCCAACACCAAGGGAAACCTTTAGAATCTTCCTTTGGAGAATAGAAACTAGAAACAAGGCAAACCATCACTTTTCTACTCTAACTTTAATAAGAAAATTATGAAAATAACTTTCAAGAATAATGTTTAAAGAAAACAGTAGGACGAGGGAACACCAACATTCATAACTACTTGAACTGTATTGAATCATTCTTAAATAAACAAATTGGAGGAAAACATTGAGATAAAGCTTATCAGTTAGAGAAGGGTACTGGTAAACAGTAAATCCTAACTCCATAAATGTTGTTCTTTATCAGAGAATAGTGAAGAATATGACATACATAGAAGGAAAACAATAACGAAGAAAGGGGCACTTCACCAGTTATATAGACCAGGATCCCAAGAAAAAACTTGTTATTGATGTCAAACCAGTTACAGTCTTCAAGTCCAATGTTTCAGTTCAGCAATCATCTTCACTATTCAGCCTAACTAAACTAGCACAAACAGAGCTCCAAGGGCCAGTGAACACTATTTACAATCAGTAGCTTAAGCTCAAATGTATTTCAGAGTTCTGCAACCAACGGTTTCTCATCTTCTACAAAAGTATTTATAGAAGAATGAGGAGGTGAGATCTCAATAAAAGATCTCCCAAGACAATTAATATAGATTAATGACTTCTCGGCCTTTGAGGGGCTCGATGGAGAAGTTTACAAACGTTCTGTCTGTATTAACTATTTTACACTTAAGATTGAGCTCGGTGGGAGATTTTGTTGACTTTTGAAACTCTGTGTCATGTTAGAGTAACTCTGTAGATATTTTTCTCATTAAGTTCCTTGCAGAAGTAACTCTATGGCTGTGTTGAGGCGAATATCTGATTTTGCTCTATAAATTTGGCCTCTATTTGAATGCTTCTGGCTACAGGTGGCACTTATGGTAGCTAAAAGGAATCAATTCACCTCAGATGTGGTGGTGGAGGCCTTTCTGTCTGTAGATCATTATGATTTCCTTTAATTCTGATTGAATTTGGAGGATAAGGCTTTTGATAATCAATCTTAGCCGTAATCCCCAAATTTGTCTTCAATATTCTGTTCTGCTATGTTCTATCTTCAACACTGATACTCTTTTAATTTGTGACTTAATAACACAGTGTCTTGTTGATGTGCAGGCCGTGCAAGGCTCATACGACACTAATGACCATGGAGCATTGATGAAACGTGGAATTCAAACCCCGCGAATGGTATCCGTTGATAAATCAAAGGCACGGGAAACGTCTTTCCTGGCCTTCGGCCTGTATCTGAATATAATTGAAAACCATTAATTCCTGCAAAATATAAACAATAATTATAAAATCCTGCATTATTTGGTATACTGCTGCAGAGGGTGAGGGGAGGAGCGTAGCCGTTGGATGGCATCGTCCATTGGTGTAGATTTGTTTGCGGAATCAAAAGGAGAAACTGGGAAAGAATAATTCAGATCTGTTGATCTGCAAATATCGATGGTCAGGTTTTAATCGGGAGGTCGGCGATCAGGGTGAATAAACAAACGCGCCCAATGAAAATTTGCGATGCGATGTAGCGCAGACCTTTGATCTGAGGATCAGATCAATGGTGGAGAATGAATCGGATGAATGGATGATCGGGGGAAGAAACAAACACGCCCGATGAAAACTTGCAATGTGATGTAGCGCGGACCATTGATCTGAGGATCAGATCAACGGTCGAGATTGTTCAACTTTCGCACTAGCAGAAACTCTTATGATATATATAAAAAACCAAAAAATTTATTATAATATAAATGTTTCATGCTTTGGGGTGGGTTATATATATATATATATATATATATATATATAGATATGAAACGAATAGGCACCCGACTGCGGGGCCTTTAGTTATATGAAACATGATGGGCCCTGGGCGTATACAACAAAGAGCTAATCACTATCGGAGTGTCGGGCTCAGGCTTTTCAATCTGCCCATTGGAATTTTTGTGATGCGATTGAGCGCCTTGGGATCTTTAACAATTGGTCCCAGGCATAGGCTATATGGAATGAAAAGAGGCGAGGGTGGGGTTTATACATATATTACCCAATCGCATCGAAAATTTTGATGTGGGTCTATCAATCAACCCTTTGTGAATTTCTCCAATGCGATTGCGCGATCGGGTCTTTTTAATCTAACCATTTTTTATTTGAAAATCATTTTATGGGCACGTTAGACCAAAACTTTGGATAAAAGGGTTTTCTGACTTTACAAGGAAAAAGGTGATCAGGAATGGGTTATTACAATGTTTTAAGCATCGAAGGCGGGCCCATGGGTTATATGAAACAAAGATAAGATTGGGGATTATAAACATGGGACTTAATCGCATCAGAGTTTTATAAATGGAAAAAAGACTTGCGCACTGGGACTTTGCGATGCGATTAGTGCTGAAAGGGGTTAGCGCTTGGTTCTAGCACCAAAGCGCATGGTGGGGAAGTGGTTAGGACTTTTCCCAAGGGGGCTTAAGTCCATAGTAATAAAAAATTGTTTTTTTATGAAAATTTTCAGAGTTTTTAATGGATTTTGGGGTTTCAGTATAGTTAAAAATGAGTTTTAAACTATGTAAAGAGGATTTTCATGAATGGGAGAAGGGAAATCATGAAAAATAGAAAAAATTTATGGAGAAAAAGGGGAGAAAATCAAGGTTAGTTTTGAGTGGAGGACAGGGAAAAATGATGATTTTGTAGCAATCTTTTCTCATGAAATCAGCAGAATTTCTTAGTATAAAAAAGGGAACAGTAGCGAAGATTTGGACAGAGGCATGAGGCCTTCAAGAGTCTTCAAGAGCCAACCCTTTTTAGCAATAAAATTTGTTCCTTGAAGGCTTAAAAAATCTTAGCCACCTTTTGCTATAACAAATTTTATAGGTGGCTAACATTGGCTCCACTTGGGGATGGTGCCTTCTTGAAGGCATCAAGAACTTCAGACTTGCATTCTCTGGGAGGCTGACCTGTGCGACATCCATTATTCTCTGGGAGGCTGACTTGTGCCTCATCCATTAGGCTGCCCTTCCTTTCTTAGGATGATCTTGCTCTGAAAACATATTTGAAGCCATAAAAACAACGGATCTTTCATCAAAAAACTTTCTACCTACCTAATCCAACAGATCTAACATTTTTTCTTCATTTAGACTGCACTTGGATTGGAAAACTCTTTTTCAACATTTTATTCTTTTTGAAAGCAGGAAATCTAATCTATTTCTACTCCTTATTTCTCCGTGGACTCATATTAAACAGTTGAGCCCATATGATTCTCTACGTAATCTATTATATGTTCGGATTAAACAGTCTAACTTGATGCTGGTCCATGGCATAAAAGACAAGCTGCACATAGAAATTTATTTTGCAGAAAATTTAAAACAAAAACGGAAGGCTTAAGATCTGAAAATTCAAAGCACTTCCTTCATCCTTTTATTGCTCTGTTTTGACTCTTATTTGAGTTTTTTCTTCCTTGTTCTCTGGTTCTGATTTTGAGCTATTTATAACTAGTTTATCTTTGTTTCTAACTCAAGAAAATACAACATTTTTGTGTCATCTTTCTTTGGAAACTTAGGTTCAGATTTTAAACATGTTTGAACCTTTAATTTCTATCCTAATCTATCTACTGATAAGCCAAGATTAAACAGTTTGGCAAATCAAATTCACTATCCTATCAGCAGCAAATTTAAAACTAATTAGTCAAGATTAGGCTGTTTGACTAAATAGAAGTGTGTTTTGCAGGAGTGGCATTTAAGCTTGCACACTTTCATATTTGTTTCTCTTTTTTGGTATGGGGTTGTAACTTTCCTGTTTTCACAATCTGCTCTCTTTTCTATTTTCTACTGTTTTTTTTTCTTTCTAACTTCGAATGTAATGGTGGATGAAATATTTATAATGGAAAAAAAATAAAAAGGCTTCAAAACATAGCATGGATTAAGAGAAGTAACGTTTGAGCATCCTGCCATTGATAAGACCCCCAAACAATTCTGCTCCATTGAGCTCTTGTAAGAAATAGGCATTGTTACCAGCAGCTGAATGAATGAGATAAGGGCCAAGCCATAATTTGTCAAATTTCCCGTGCCTGCCCTTTTCTTCCCTCCTTGAGTCCCACTTTAAAACTTTGTCCCCAATCTTGAAATCGTTGGCCTTTGTTCTTCTGTCAAAATGCTTTTTTATGCTGATCTATTTTTGCAATGCTTTGTTATAAAATTCTTCTCTGATTTGCTGAAGATATATGGTTTGATTTATTCTTCTGAGTATGTCATTATCTTTAGTTTTTAACTCTTGAATCAACTTCATTACTGGAACACCAAGGTTGTTTGGAAAAATTGCATCAGTACCATACACAAGCTGGAAGGGTGACATGCCAATAGATTTCTTCAGTGTCAATCTGTCAGCCTAAAGTGCATGAACAAGCTTTGTGTTCCAAGACTTCTTGTTATCCTCTAACATTTTCTTGATTATGTTCACTAAACTCTTGTTTGAGGATTCTGCAAGTCCATTACCTTGGGGGTAATAGGCCGTGGAATGCCCCAATATTATCTGATATCTGTGAAAGAATTCAACCATCTTCTTTGATGCAAATGCTGTTGCATTATCAGTGATGATCTTGGTAGGACAGCCAAATCTGGAGAGAATGTTAATCTCCATGAATTTTATAATAACTAAATCATTGGCCTGCCTATAAGTTATGGCTTCTATCCACTTAGTGAAATAGTTTGTGGCAGTGAGAATCCATCTATGCTAAGAAGAATATGGTGGATGGATTTCTCCTATGAATTCAATTCCTCACTGTTGAAATGGGGCTTCAACAGTGATTGGATGCAGAGGCAGGGGTGGCATTTTTCTTTTGCCTTTAAAAATTTGAAATTTATGACAGGCAATGATCATCTTGTGTATATCAGGAAAAAGAGTCGGCCAATAGAAGCTAGCCCTCAAAATTTTGTTGGTTGTTGTCTTCCAGTATAAATGACCTCCACACTCTCCTTCATGGAACTCGTGCTTAACCTTCTCTGCATCAAACTCAGGCAAACATTTAAGCAATAGACCACTTGCATTTTTCCAATAAAGACATCTATCTATAATGCAATAGTTTACAACTTTTAACTTTAGGAACCTTGCCTTTGTCTTTGTCAAACCAGGAGGTGTATTAAAATTAAGAAAAACATAAATAATATCAGCATACCAAGGATAATTCATAAAATTGTCTTCAACCATAGGAGTTGGGAATCCTTCTCGGTCATCCAAAGTATCAATCATATTAATATCAATAACTTCAAAATTGGTTTTAGCCATTAATATAGCTAGACCTTAGCCTTTGATGAGTTTAGTGGGTTTTATCTGTAAATCATATTCAAGAATAACAAAAATCCACTTACCTCTCTTACCATCTGGGTCCTGTGTTATAATGTCTTTAACAACTGAGTTTGGGACAAAGGCAATGATGTGTGAGTGAAGGATTTACACTCTGAAGTCTTTCAAAGCTTTAACAAAAGCAAAAGCTTGCTTCTCCATAATGTTGTACTTCAGAGGGGCATCCCTCAATGCCTTACTAAAGAATGCAATAGGCTGTTCTTGTCCTTGTGGATTTTTCTATAAAATGACATAAGCTATGGTATGTTCTGATGCAAATGAAAAGATATAAAAATCTCTTGAAAAATCAGGACTTATAAGAACTGGTGTTTTGGTTAACGCTTGTTTCACCAGCTCAAAGGACTTCTTTGCTTCCAAGGTTCATTTCACCCCTTGCTCCTTCTTCAACATGTTTGTGATATTCCTAAGGAGCTCAGCCAAGTTGGGGATGAACCTTCTCAAAAAGATAATCTTTCCAATGAAAGATTGCAACTCCTTGATGTTCCGAGGATGAGAGATTTGCAATATTTCCTTAATCCTCTTTTGATCTATCTTAATACCCTCTTCTGAAATGATGTGCCCAAGAATTTTACCTTCTTGGAGACCAAATAGTGTCTTCTTAGGGTTTAAATATATCCCAAATTTTCTACATTTCTCGAAAAATTTTCTTAGATGTTCTAATTGCTCTTCATCTATTTTTGAGAACATAGTAACATCATCAAGATAGATAATGGTGAAGAAGCCCAGTTCTTCTGAGAATGCTATGTCCATGGCTCTTTGAAAATTTACTCCAGCGTTCATTGGACCAAAAGGCATTTTCACATACATGAAAGTGCCCCATGGTGTAGTAAAGGTTGTCTTTAATTGATCAGCAGGGTGAACTAAGATCTTATTGTACCCCGAATAGTCATCCAACAAAGAAATTCTCTTAGACCCTACCACCCTTTGTAAAATATGATTCATCTTAGGTAAAGGGTATTTGTCCTTTAATGAAGCTTTGTTTAAGTCTCTAAAGTCTATATAAAGCTTGATCTTTCCATTTTTCTTCCTAACCGACACCAGATTAGACACCCACTCAGAATATCTAATAGGGACAATAATACCAACCTCGTACATTTTCATGATCTCCTTCTGAACCAAAGGCAACTGGATAGGGTTTATTCTGCATAGCTTCTATTTGAATGGTTTTTGGTTTTATTTGAGAGGGATTTTGTGATGTATTATTTCAGTGTCATAGGATTTAATATCTTCGTAACTCCATGCAAAAACATCAAAAAATTCTTTAAACTGCTCTATGTATTTGAGTTTAATGTGAGATGGTAAAGTCTTAGATAGTTTAATCATCATAGGTTTAAGTTCAATGCCTATATTGCACTCTTCCACTTCAGTCTCTACAGGTTCCAGTTTTGGTTTATTTTTCCACATTGTTAAAATTGAAAAACTCTTCTTAAGGGGCCAGACCCTTAGGCAAACTTTCATCTTTAGAGTGTAGAGTTTCTAACTCCTCTGTTTCAAACTCCGCATTCATTTCTATTTCGTTTTCAGGTTTTCTAGATAACTTGTTTATATTAGCAAGTTCAGGAGACCTTTCTTCTTCATCAAGAAAATTTTCTTCACTAGGGCAGTTGGTTTCATAATCTGAATCCAAACTTGGTAGTTCAAATTCGTTTCTGAACTGCATGAAGTCTTCTATTTGTTTGTATCCGTCGAACACCTGTCAATATTTTTCGTTATCAGGAATGGCTGGTCTAAATTTTATCTGATTTATGCAATCTTTGGTTTCATATGGCATTAAGCATGTTCTAGCTGCAAAGGCTAAATTGTGGGCGGAAATATTTCCTTTTCTTGGGACAAAAACCAGTTTGGACTCCTCGAACATTTTTAAAAGGTCCATGACATAATTTTGGTAGGCCCTAAGTCTAGGATGATTTGCGTTATACTCCCCATTGACTTGCCCAATGACTAACTCTGAATCCCCATACACATTGATTCTTTTGGCTCCTAACTTCTTCAACAATCGTAAGCCTAAAAGAAGGGATTCATATTCCGCTATGTTATTTGAACACTGGAAATTTAATCTACAGGAAAGAATTTCTGTGTGGTTGCTTTTAGTGTTACAAATCCAAACCCCTGCACCAGCATTGTTCTTAGTGCAGGATCCGTCAAAGTGCATACTCCATAGAGGACTATTTTTTGTTACATCTAGGTCACTATCCTCTTCAACAAGCATGCTTTCGGTTTGTTTTTGAATATCAACGCTTAGTTGAATTTTTTTTAATTCCTCTGGTTTCTCGTTAAGCTAAGGAATTATTTCTTGACTGTCAAGGTTAAAAAGCGATGGACACATGATTTTTAGTTCAATACCTGTGTTGGGTTTGTAAATATTTTCAAAAGCAGCAACCTGTTTTGACACTCCTACGTTGTTTTCTTCTTCCTCTCTGTCGACCATTATTTCATTTAAAGTGACTTGTTCATCCAATATCTCATCATTAAAAAGGATAAATGAATCAAGGCCTGTGTTTACAGAGTATAAAGGGGATTTTTGCGGTCTGCCTTGACTTGTAACTGTGTATTGCATATGAGACTCCCTGTAAAGTCTTCTCTTCTGATTGAAAACCGGGACAGTCGCATAGGTCATGTCCATCTGCATAGTCCCTTGTAACTTAGCCCCCCAAGATCTAGATAATAACATTCCATACTTTTGGGGCACATTAGCCACAACAATGTCCATGACTAAGCATTTGGCTAGGATTTGTGCTAAGCTAACGCAAAGGTCTTTGATTAATCCTAAACATTTTACTCTGCTTAAGTCAAAGGAGTACAGATATTTATAAGGTCTGGTGATTTCTAGACCAAGGCTCTCCATCACAGCTTTAGGCATTAAATTATGAGAAGCCCTAGAATCATGCATAGCATTGTGCAAAATTTTTTCATGAATGTTTAAACTCACATAAAAGGGAGGAACAGGTCCCTCTTGATACATATCTTCAATCTTTGGACCAAAAATAAGCTCTGGTTGGTCGTCATTAAGATTGACTGTATCCTCATTTTCCTTTATATTTAAAGCCTTCAAAATTTGGGTCCTATATACATGCTGGGTAGGTAACTCAGTCAAGGGAACAAAGATTTTGATTTTGGAAATTTCCTGCTCTAGGCTGAAAGGGATTTAACCTTTTAAAGCACTGGTCTTAGCCTTATTAGCTGTCACTTTATCAGTAATATCAGCTTGCTGATTTGTCCTATTTACATTTGACAAAATGGTTTTAACAGGAGCACTAGCTGAGATGTTAGTACTACTAATTTCTGCACTCTGTTTTTCATTATTTTAAGTGCCTTTCCCTTTATCATTACCAGAATTTATAGCCACTGTTTTTTTCTTTTGTTTGACAATTTTAGGCTTGGTCGTAGTGTTGTTTTGTGAAGATTTGTCAGAGTTTTTATTGTTGGGGGTTTGTTTACAGGTTTTTCTTCTAAGGTCATATTCTTTTTGAGATTCTATGATGACATTTTCCATGTCTTGATAATAATTTTCATCATCATCTCTTCTGTCGTCATAAGGTGTGTATAGACCTTGTTTTCTATCATAATGAATCTCAAAGTCATCATTATCTACCCCCAGCATGTTGATATCATCCTCCTCTATTATCTCATCTATTTCCTCAACCTCACTTACATAGTTTTGATGAAAGGGCAGAGTGATCTGCTGATAATCTTCGCTGGGTCTGTTTGGAGGTTGATTCCTTTTAAAATTCTAGTTTTGGTTCTGGTTTCTATTTTGAGGAGCAGTTTGGTTTTAATTTTCTTGTGCTCTATTAATTATTCTCATCTCTTTCATCATGTCTTCCATCATTATCTCCATATTTGAGTTGGAATTAGAGGGTGAAGATTCCTCTCTAAAGGAAACTCTCTTTTCATTTTTCATTCTTTCTCTCTTTTCCATTAAGTTGACTTCCACAGAAAGAGCACCCTTTTGCATCTCTTCAATAGTTGCAGGATCTTTTTCCCTCAGCTGATAATCCATGTCAGGGTCAAACCCTTCAGGAAACTTGTTTAAAGTTGAACCTTGTGGAGGTTTTAGTTCTGGGGAAAGTGCATTATACACACTGTTAAATCTAGTGCAATAAGCTTGCACACTTTCCCTAGTGTTTCTATGGAGGTTCTTGCAGTCAGAAAGGACTTGGGGAGGGTTTTTCTTTACTTCCCATTTGATTAAGAATGTTTGATGGAAGGCTTGGAGATCATTAATACTATGGGGGGTTAAACATTTGAACCAATTTCTTACTTCTCCCCCTAAGCTCTGAGAAAATAATATAAGCTTGACAGAATCATCATCAATTTCATTCCTGTCAAGGTAGTCATTCATCTTATCCACATGTTGTGATGCAGTTGTAACATTACTAGCATCATATAATGGAATTTTGGACTGATAGTCTTGTGGAAGATTAACTAATGTTACAGGAAGGACTAAGGGAGCATAGCATGCTTCCATGATATGTGGTGTAGGTGGATTCACATGGGGTGGATTAACAAAAGGGAAAGTGGGCTGAAGTGGAGTGGTTTGAACATTGGATGAAGGATGAAGGGATGTGGATGGAACAACAGTAGATTGCTGAGCTGATCTTGGATGAGAGACACCTAAATTGTGAAGGAAATGAAAATCAAGAGGTGTTGTTTCTCTATGACCAGGATATTCACTTGTCTCCAGGGATGAAAGCGAAGACTCAAAGTCTAGCTGGATTATATCATCAAATGACCTAGTTCTAAATGGATTTACTAAGTCATCTTGTGATTGTTGTAGACCTGTAAGATTTTCAGGAACTGAATTAGCTCTCAAGGGTGATCTAAAAACAGTTGATAATTGAATCCAAAGAGACTTCCTAAGGATAATTTATGGGTTATCGACTATTTCAGGTGGATCAGGTTCTGGGTAGGCTCTAGTATGAATATTTCTAGAAGCCACTATGATGTGTCTTTTAGACCCAAATAAACAGAAAAAATTTCAACCAGGTATGACAGTATTTGAGAGGTTAACTAATCTGTTTACACAAATTTTAATCCTACAGTCCTCTAACTGAGTTTGAATGATATTACAATGACAAAGGTTCTTCCGAGTGGAGTCTTAAGGTCTGTTAAGGATTGTGGAGTCGCCAAGTGGAAGTTTTTAGCTCTTTTCATAGGTAAAAGGTTTTATGGTCCACCACCATGTTTATTGAATACCAATATGAATTATTTTTATGTTTTCTGAGTTATTTTTTAATTGTGTGGTTTTTAAGAATATCCTAACTCTGTTTCAAAACTTAGCTATGGTCATGAGAGAAAGACATTATACTCTTATGGCTAAGCCAACTGATTTTTCAAGGTTATATAAAGTTTTATGATAATCCTAGGGTTTGCCTAGTTTGTCACTGATTCAACAAGTTTTATCATGATTACCATTGTTTGGTAGTGCTTGAAAAGGCTTCTTTCTACTCTCAAAGTTTTATTTATTTCAAGGGAAGTGTCCCCAGTGGAGTCGCCAGAAATGTTAGCTCCCTGTAATCAACAAGATTGGAAAAAGTCCGGTTGCAGGGAGAAACATCATTTCAACCACTTTTGGATTCTAGGATCTAGCCCTCCTAAATCCGGAGAGGGATCTCTCCAATAAGTGCAAAGATTGATTTGTCTTTGAAGTTTGGGGTAATAATATTACGCTAGTTATGAAAGCCAAGGGTTTGTTTTGTTTTTCGGATGGTTGAGGATGATTATTATTTTGAGGAGAAAGTTCTAAGTGCAAAAAGTTTCAAAGGTGAGAAGTTGCAAGTGAATAGAAAATCTTTGTCTAAAAATATAGATATAATGCTGGTTTTTACTCCATTGGGCTATGGAGTCATATCAGGGCTTTAATTGAACAACAACATCAAGAGTGATCCAAGGGGCAAGTCATCTATATCACAAGATCATTGAGATTAAAATGATGGAATGGAAACAATAAAGTGTTGGAGGGGTGGAAACTGATAATAAGTTCATGAGGGATTTATAGTCAGTCCAAACAAGAAAAGCCTCTTAAGTAACTGTTTAAAACCAACCAAGAACAGGGCTAACCATAGACTTCTTGGGCAAGTTTGTATTAAAGCAGCTTAATTGACAAACAATCCAGTAATCCGCATAATTACCTTTAGAAAGTATGAAAACACATAAGGGAAACAAAGTGTAACCTAAGATCAGGTAAGGTACTTTTAAACCTAATCTACTTTTGGCCAACACCAAGGGAAACCTTCAGAATCTACCTTTGGAGAATAGAAACTAGAAACATGGCAAACCATCACTTTTCTAGTCTAACTTTAATAAGAAAATGATGAAAATAACTTTCAAGAATAATGTTTAAAGCAAACAGTAGGACGAGGGAATGCCAACATTCCTAACTGCTTAAACTATATTTAAATAAACAAATTGGAGGAAAACATTGAGATAAAGCTTATCAGTTAGAGAAGGGTACTGGTAAACAGTAAATCCTAAATCCATAAATGTTGTTCTTTATCAGAGAATAGTGAAGAATATGACATACATAAAAGGAAAACAATAATGAAGAAATGGGCACTTCACCAGTGATATAGACCAGGATCCCAAGAAACAACTTGTTATTGATGTCAAACCAGTTACGGTCTTCAAGTCCAATGTTTCAGTTCAGCAATCATCTTCACTATTTAGCCTAACTAATCTAGCACAAACAGAGCTTCAAGGGCCAGTGAACACTATTTACAATCAGAAGTTTAAGCTCAAATGTATTTCAAAGTTCTGCAACCAACAGTTTCTCATCTTCTACAAAAGTATTTATAGAAGAATGAGGAGGTGAGATCTCAATAAAAAATCTCCATGGACAATTAATACAGATTAATGACTTCTCGGCCTTTGAGGGGCTTGATGGAGAAGTTTACAAATGTTCTGTCTGTATTAACTGTTTTACACTTAAGATTGAGCTTAGTGGGAGCCTTTGTTGACTTTTGAGGCTCTGTGTCATGTTGGAGTAACTCTACATATATTTTTCGCATTAAGTTCCTTGCAGAAGTAACTCTCCAGCTGCATTGAGGCGAATATCTGATTTTTCTCAATAACTTCGGCCTCTGTTTGAATGCTTGTGGATACAGGTGGCACTTGTGGTAGCTGAGAGGAATCAATTCACCTCAGATATGACAGTAGAGGCCTTTCCGTCTGTAGATCATTATGATTTCCTTTAATTCTGATTTAATTTGGAGGATAAGGCTTTTGATAATCAATCCTAGCCGTAATCCCAAAATTTTTCTTCAATATTCTGTTCTGCTGTGTTCTATCTTCAGCATTGATACTCTTTTAATTTATGATTTAATAACACGGTGTATTTTTGATGTGCAGGCCGCGCAGGGCTCATACGACACCAATGCCCATGGAGCATTGATGAAACGTGGAATTCGAACCTCGGGAATGGTATCCGTTGATAAATCAAAGGCACGGGAAACATTTTTCCCAGCCTTCGGCCTCTGTCTGAATATAATTGAAAACCATTAATTCCTGCAAAATACAAACAATAATTATAAAATCCTAAGTTATTTGGTATACTACTGTAGAGGGTGAGAGGAGGAGCATAGCCGTTGGATGGCATCATCCAACGGTGTAGATCTGTTTGCGGAATCAAAAGGAGAGCCGGGGAAAGAATAAGTCAGATACGTCGATCTACAGAGTTCGACGGTCAGGTTTTAATTGGAAGGTCGGCGATCGGGGCGAACAAACAAATGCCCCCGATGAGAATTTGTGATGCGATGTAGTGCGGATCGTTGATCTGAGGGTCAGATCAACGATGGAGAATGAATCGGAGGAATGGACGATCGGGGGAAGAAACAAACGTGCCCGATGAAAACTTGCGATGCGATGTAGTGCGGACCATTGATCTGAGGATCAGATCAACGGTCGGGATTTTTCAACTTTCGCACCGGTGGAAACCCTTATGATATATATAAAAAACCCAAAAATTTAATATAATACAAAGGTTTCATGATTTGGGGCGGGTTATATATATATGAAATGAATAGGCGCTCAATTACAGGGCATTTAGTTATATGAAACAAGATGGGCCCAGGGCATATACAACAAAGAGCTAATCATAATCGGAGTGTCGGGCTCGGGCTTTTCAATCTACCCATTGGAATTTTTGCGATACGATTGAGTGCCTTGGGATCTTTAACACTTGGTCCCAGGGGGCGGGGTTTATACATATATGACCCAATCGCATCGAAAATTTTGATGCGGGTCTATCAATCAACCCTTTGTGAATTTCTCCAATGCGATTGCGTGATAGGGTCTTTCTAATCTAACCATTTTTTATTGGAAAATCATTGTATGGGCGTGTTAGACCAAAAATTTGGATAAAAGGGTTTTATGAATTTACAAAGAAAAAGGTGATTGGGAATGGGTAATTACAATTTTTTAAGCACCGAAGGCGGGCCCATAGGTTATATGAAACAAAGATAAGATCAGGGCTTATAAACACGGGACTTAATCGCATCGGAGTTTTAGAAATGGCAAAAAGACTTGCGCACTAGGACTTTGCTATGCGATTAGCACTAAAAGGGGTTAGCGCTTGGTTCTAGCACCAAATCATATGGTGGGGAAGTGGATACGACGTAGCCCAAGGGGGCTTAAGTCCATAGTAATAAAAAATTGTTTTTTATGAAATTTTTCAGAGTTTTTAATGCATTTGTGGGTTTCGGTATAGTTTAAAAATGAGTTTTAAACTATGTAAAGAGGATTTTCACGAATGGGAGAAGGGAAATCATGAAAAATAGAGGAATTTTATGCAAAAAAAGGTGAGAAAATGAGGGTTAGTTTTGAGTGGAGGAGGGGCAAAAATGATGATTTTGGAGCAGTCTTTTCTCATAAAATCAACAGAATTTCTTAGTATAAAAAAGGGAACAGTCGCACAGATTTGGACAGAGGCATGAGGCCTTCAAGTGTCTGCAAGAGCCAACGCTTTTTAGTAATAAAATTTGTTCCTTGAAGGCTTAAAAAGTCTTAGCCACCTTTTGCTATAACAAATTTGATAGGTGGCTAACAAGATGCTGTATAGAAATGGTATGGTAGAAGGTATGTCTAATTGCTCTCTGGATTTCGATTTCTAAGGAACATTGTCTATATGGGAAGCAGAATCGAGTGAGTTTTCCTTTTGGTGCAAAGAGGATGAACAAGATATTAGAACTTGTGCACAGTGATCTGTTTGGACCTGTGTCAGTTCCATCACTGGGAAAGTCTTTGTACTATGTTTCATTCATAGATGACTTCTCAAGGAATACATGCATATATTTATTAAGGAAGAAATATAAAGCTTTTGAAAGATTTAAAGAATTTAAGGCTATGGTGGAAAACCAGACAGAGAAGAAGATAAAGGCACCGAGGACAGATAATGGTGGGGAGTTCTACAAGAAGGAATTTGAAGAGTTCTGTAAGAAGTGTGGTATAGCACGGCAGAAGACTACTCCATACACACCTCAGAAAAATGGAGTTGCAGAAAGAATGAATAGAATGTTGATGGAAAAGGAAAGAATCATGCTCAGTGGTACCGAGTTAGTACAAGAATTGTAGGCAGGGGCAGTGGAGATTGTATGCTATCTGCTTAACAGATCACCTTCATCAGTGTTGGAGGATAAGACTCCACATGAGGTATGGACTGGTAAGAAACCGTCTCTTTCACATCTAAGGGTATTTGGATTTGATGCATATGTACATGTTCCAAAGGAGAAAATGACCAAGTTGGATAATAAATCTAAAAGGTGCATCTTTATTGGGTATAAGGATGGTTTAAAAGGTTACAAGCTTTGGAACCCGGAAACAAGGAAGGTTGTGTACAGTTGAGATGTGGTGTTTAGAGAGGTGAAATATGTTGTTAAACATGAAATCATACCAAAGGAACCTGAGAAGATAGAGTTTGAGCTAAAGGAGTATGAATCAAAATCTACAACAAAAGAAGATTTAGAAGAGGAAGAGCCACAAACTCCAGCTTTAAGAAGATCAGTTCGAGAAAGAAGGAAACCAGAAAGGTATAGTCCATCTGCTTTCTGTTCAATTTTTGCCTTAACTATAACTGATGATGATCACAGAACTGTCAGGGAGGCAGTAGATTCAGAGGATGGAAAACTCTGGAAAGAGGCCATGGTTGATGAAATGGAATCCTTGCACAAAAATGAGGCATGGGATCTGGTGGAGTTGCCGGCTAGATGGAAGCCCATTGGGAGAAAATGGGCGTTTAAGAAGAAGATGAATGTAGAAGGCAAGGTGGAGAAATACAAAGCTTGGTTGGTAGCAAAAGCTTATTCCCAAGTGCCAAGAATTGATTTTGGTGATATTTTTTCTGCTGTTGCCAAGGTTACTTCTATTAGATTAATTTTATCTGTTATTGCTGTATTTGATTTTGAGATAGAACAGATGGATGTGAAGACAAAATTTCTTCACGGGGATCTAGAAGAGGAGATATACATGAATCAACCTGAAGGATTTATGGTGAAGGGTAAGAAAGAACTGGTATGCAGGTTGAAGAATTCTCTGTATGGGTTAAAACAGTCACTAAGGATGTGGTATAAAAAATTTGATACCTATATACAGGGACTTGGCTTCACCAGAAGCAAGGAGGATCACTGTGTTTATTTTAAATTAATTGGTGACCATGTTATTTATTTGGTCTTGTATGTGAATGATATGTTGTTGATTGGAAATGACAAAGAAATTATCCAATATTTGAAGACCCAACTGTTCTCCAAATTCGACATGAAGGATATTGGTGTTGCAAACTATATTTTGGGCATGGAAATTAAGAGAGATCGGGAAAAGAGGATGCTCTAGTTAAACCAAAGGAAGTATGTCGAGACTATATTGCAGAGGTTCAATATGCATGATATTAAACCAGTCAATGTTCCTATTCCTATAGGTGTAAAGCTGTCTATTGAACAAATTCCCAAGACACACAGAGAAGAGGACTAGATGTACCATGCTCCATATGCAAGTGCAGTGGGTAGCCTAATGTATGCAATGGTCTGTACTAGACCATACATTGCAAATTTAGTGGGAGTATTGAGTAGGTTTATGTAAAACCCAGGAAAGGAGCACTGGACAACAGTGAAGCGGGTTTTTAGATATTTACGTGGCACTAGTGATTATGGCTTGTGCTACCGAGGAAGACTAGGATTGGAAATAATGTTGGACATTCGTGGTATTGTTGATGCATATTGGGTTGGAGATCTGGACCAAAGAAGATCTACAAGTGGGTATGTGTTTAACCTATTTGGAGGCGCAGTCAGTTGGATGAGTAAAAGACAGTCTGTAGTGGATCTTTCAACTACATAGGTAGAATACATAACAACCACTCATGCAAGAGTCTGCTCAACTTAGTGTTCCTAAATTGATGTCATAAATTGTCAACTAGGGCTAGTAAACTGTTGAAGTGAAGTGCACTATATGTGCCTAGTTATCTATTTCTCACTACGTTGTGTTTAGTGTTTTTCCAATTTTTTTTATTTTGTGTTTTTATTATAAGAGGAAATGAACTAAGTGTTGGCAAAGAGAAGTTGTTGGTCACACTAAAATAGAGAAAAACCTATTCTAAACTATGTATGGCACTTGAGAAAATAAAATGCAATACTTTAACAAGAAAAATATCTCATAGCATGAACTCAATAACTCATAACATGAACTCAGTCCAATTCATTCATTAGAAATATGTTGGAATAATTTGAGAAAAGGATAAGTTGGATGAAATGAGGTTCTTCTAAGTAAAAAAAAATCTACAATATCACAGAGAAAATCTTATCCATGGCTAGAAATTTGTTGGAACACATTTGGAAAAAGATAGTTTGCAACCTAGTGAAGAATTCTACTCTAAATTAACCTATGACACCGAAATTAATCCATTCCAAAACTCAAAATATCACTGTTAAACCTCATTCAAGAATTAGAAATCTTTTGGAATAGCTTTGGAAAAAGAGGCAGTTTGTGAAATTATGAGAATTTGCAGAACAGTCAAGACTTCAAAATGACATTACCAATTATTGTTCCTCTGATGATAATGTATTAGTAGAAATTAAGAAAAAGAGTGGTTTGTAAATAATGAAGGCCATCAAGTCTAACTTAACAACTAGAATACAATTGACTAATAAGACTAAAAATACAATGGATAAAACTGAACTAGAATGAAATCATTCAAACTTGAAATACAGTGAACAGAATTGAACTAAAGTGTCATTAACCTCCAGAGTTTTTCAACTAAACTAAAATGCAACTAATCACTGAAATACTACAGCTCTGTCTCCTTCGGTGTTAGTGGTATTTTGGAACAATTCATAGAACAATACTGGCTATAACATGTGATGTAAATGAGCATAAAAACATAAAGTTCAAAAAAATGCAACTAAGCTCTAAGACACCACAACTATGTCTCATTCAGTGTTAGTGGTATTTTGGGATAATTTGTAAGAACAAGACTAGTTGTAACAATTGATGTAATTGAGCACAAAAATGTAAAGTTCAGAAAAATGAAACCAATTCCTAAAATACTACAGTTATATCTTATTCAATGTTAGTGATAATTTGGAACAATTCGTAAGAATAAGACTGACTGTAGCATCCAATGCAAGTGAGTATAAAACACAAAGTTCAGAAAATTGCTTAAGCTAGGAATGCAACAAGACTAAAGTTACTTATCTAAACAATGTGCACAGAGCTTCTCGAGTAGTAGGGTCCCTCTACCACCAGATTAGCATACAAATCTCCTAAATATTGTCTCATATCTCGCAATAAAGTGGTACTTCTTTCATTAAAGGAAAATCATTTCAAAACAGAGTATTACGGTCTTTTGAGATCTAGCAACAAAATATGAATCTAGCTAGTTGTCTCTCGGTCTTCCAAGTCATTCTTATAAAAGAAATACATAAATACCCTTGAGAAGAAACAGTAAAAAGTGTATTTTTCAATCAAAATGAAATTAACAGTTATGGAATCCTCGTAATTTGTTGGAGACATCTGTAGAGTCCCTGTCATGGTAGGAATCTGCTTCTTGGCTTTGATGTCTTCCACGTGCATAACCACCTGTAGCTTCTTTCTCAGACTTCGTAGAGAGAAATAAATGATGTGGGAGTGTTGTGGAATTCAAAAATATGCGTTTTTCCTTGAAGTGACACCTATAACCTGTGAGAACATGAAGACAGCTATGGAATAGGCGATTGGCTACAGAATGGCTGCATTCTGTAGTTGAGTCTAGTCAAAAATTACTACAACTACAAAACCATGAAAATATAGCAAGTCAGTCATTGTATACATTCATAAGTGACTTTAATCAATCCTATTGACCATTCAAGCCTGTAATTGATAAGGGACAAAGGAAATGAAGTGAAATTTGGTGAAGGGAAAGGACATCTTTGGGGCTCAACATACCCCCACTGCAAAGTTTTTGCATGTCCTCATGCAATCAACTCATATATTCTGAGACTTCTGCTAGGACATCTAGACTCCTTCTACTTTGCTTGATATTAAATGACCTCCTAGGCTTATTTATGACCAACTTGAATCTCAAATTTATAAGTGCCGTGCTTAGCTTTTTGTTTTTCTTCTTCAATTTCTCACTAGCCTTGTACAATTTTTCCATTTGTAGAGAGAGAGTTGTATTCATATCACTTTTCAGCTTAACCTGCTCCCTTAAAATGTCATTCTCATTCTTGATATTCCTATTGAGTACTTCTAACTCATATTTATCTCTTCTTAGCATATCAATTGCAAATTCTGGTGGGCTAGGAGTTCTGTCTCTACTTTCTGAGGCTCTCTTCTCTAATGTCTCAACATAATTATAAATTTATTTTTGTGCTGGGTTTATCTCCGGAGCTCCTTCATCAAGGTCCTCCTCATACTAGTACTCAGGTGATCTAGCAGTTGGTGTCTCTTCATCCTCAATGTTTATAATTCCCATTTGTCTAACCCCTATTTTATTCAATATATCTCTAAGCCTATGGCTTCGTCTTGGTTGAGATGATCCTTCACCTCTCTCCTTGGTATACCTTTTTATCATCTTCTCCTTTTTAAGATGTTTCTTAATTTCAGTCAATTTCTCAGAAATTATCTCCTCAATGTCCTCTTCTATGGACTTACTAGTTTTAGTTTCAATAGCTTTGGAAATTTTCCTTCTCCTGCTTCTTCTTGTAAGTTTGCCTTCAGATGGAGATTCCTTGGGTTCTTCAAAGTGATTCTTCACTATAAACTCATCCCAATTGTCTCCCACCTTTCTCAAATGATTTTCAATTAGGTTTTTAACTAGGCCATGGTGGTACAAAGTGGTTTCCAGGAGTTGAACACTCTTTTGAACATTAGAGGCCATTCTCTTCAGACTATGAAGTAGGAAAAAGGGTAAATTGATTTCTTCATCTAAGAAATGCATCATTAGCCAAATATGATAAATATATAAGGTACCAAACCTTCCCTCACAAGTTATAAAATTTTCCAAATGAGCAACATATTCCGCCATTTATTCTTCAGTGCTGAGCTAGGAATGCCCTTATTAAAAATGGAAACATCCATACCTGGTGTTTTAAGCATTTGCCTCCATGCCTCATTATGAAATTCCCTATTTTTGAACCATCATTCTCCTTACCTGGGTAATTCCGCTGCTTCTGCAATGAAAGCTTCTGTAATAGTGAATTTAACATCTCCTATTTTGACTTCTGCTCCATTGAAGGATCGTACAAATGTTTTAGTTACCTCTTTATGAAAACCATTGATTTTTTCTAAAAATTGTAACCACCCGACTTGCTGTAGAATTTCTCTAATTTGTGGGTAACCCCCCAAGTATTTGGTTCCGACTAGTTCAGACCTCACTATGAGACCCATGGCTTCTCTTCTCAACCTTCAATTTATGGCTCTTCTATCCACGGTGAAAATGGCTGTTAAAGAGTTGTTTTTACCCCAAAGGTGCTTTCTTTGTTTATGCGGTAGGAATTAGCTACAGAAGGATGATATGAAGAGGTTATAGAATGAGTGAAATCTAGTGAGGGTGATTTACATGAATTAATGAGTTTGAGAGCCATCATAAGAGAAAATATCGCGGAAATATTTCGTGAGAAATTAAAAATCATCACTGAATACTTCGGCCTAGTGACGTGACTGATTAGGTCACTTCAGTACTTAATCGTTAAATTTTAAATGATGATTTGATATGGCAGAGTGGAGGGGATTTTTTCCAAAGTTTTTATGATAGGCTTTAATAGGCATGATCAACACGAATAATTAAAACAACTTTTTGAATCATACATGACTTAACTATACTATAACTTTCATGTTCTATCATCATACTAATTTTACAACTTTACCTTTTCCTTTCCTTTAATTTTTGTGGTTTTGATATGCTTTGTCCTCATTTGAAAATCATTGATTCTTCAGTCTTCATAATTCCTTTAATTTTTCTTGTTGACATAGGTGTGCAGGGTCGATTTGCTGCTGAACAAGTGTTGCTGGATAATTGCCTTCAGGATATCTGGCTGCAGAATGTCTAGCTGGCTGCAGAATGTCTGATTGGCTGCAGAATGTACCTGTAGGAACTTTGAAACATGGAATGGAATGTTGTATGAAATGGATCATGAAATATGGTGGAATGGCTCAGGAGTGAAGTGAAATGTAATGGAATGAAATGAATCACAATTGTGAAGTGGAATGAACCATAAAAAGTGGTCTGCAACTCATGATTTGAAATACTCAATCTGCAGAAAGAGATCAAATTTAGAAATCTGAGATGGAAATGAAATGGGCCATGAAATGGAATGAATGAAGTATGGATGAATGGAGTGAATGAAATATGGACAAATGGAGTGAATGAAATATGAATGAATGGGGAAATGATGGAGTGATACTTATGATTTTGTGATAGCTAATTGTAGAAAAAGAACAAATTTGAAAAGCTAAAGTGTCAGAAGGATTCTGATTTTCACTTTATCTTTTCTGTATAAACATGCTAATCAGTGATTAGTTTTCATGTTTATACTTTATTTTTTTTTTCATTTGAATTCAGAAAATTCAACTAAGTTGATGAAGAAGAAAAATTCTTCTTCATTAACTTCACATTGTTGTTTTCCTGGAATATCTTGACAAATTCTTCTCTTGAAAGTGGCTTATGATACAGCTTCAATATATGACCATTTACAAGAAAAGTGACCTTCCCTTCATCTATTTTCCTGATTTTTATTGCTCCATTGTCAAAAATTCTCATAATTTCATATGGCCCAAGCCAATGCGTTTGGAATTTACCTTGAAAATCTTTGAACTTTGAATCAAACAAGAAAGCCCAGTCACCTTCTTTGAACTTCTTTTCCTTGATGTACTTATCATGCAATCTAGTCCATTTCTGTTGGACTATACCTTTTTTCTGGACTGCATCCTGTCTAATCTCATCCAATTCATTAATCTGCTCCAATCTGTGCTTTTGTGCCTCTGTTAGATCAAGTCCTAGTTGAATTGCCATTTTAAAAGTTTGAATCTTAAACTCTATGGGAAACAAAACTTATTTTCCATAAACAAGTTCATAGGGAATATGACCTGTTGTGCTTCTCCATGTAGTTATATAGGTCCACAAGGCTTCAGGAAGCCTGTCTTCCCAATCTCTTCTATGTAAATGAACAGTCTTTGGTAGGATTCCTTCAATGAATTTATTGGTAGATTCCACTTGACCATTTTCTTGTGGATGATAGGGAGTAGATTTTCTGTGTCTGATTTTGTACCTCTCCATCATTTGTTCCACTAACCTTGATGTGAATTGAGCTCCTTGATCTGTAAAAATTTCCCTTGGGACACAAAAATGAGTAAAAATATCCTCAAGAAGAAAATTAACTACAGATGCTTCAGCAGCAGAAAGTAATGGCTTAGCTTCTACCCATTTGGTAACATAATTAGTGAAAACTAATATATATATTTTTTGTCTTGACGGAGGACTACTAGGTCCTACAAAATCTAAAGCCCATTTTTCAAAAGGTTCAATATGTACCTGAGGTTGCAATGGCATCTCACCTGAAGGAGAAGTTTTCCCTACCCTTTGGCAACTGTCACACCTTTTGACATACTCTTTGGCATCTTTGAAAAGGGATGGCCATTAGTATCATAAATGAAGGACCTTATAAGTTGTCCTCTTATCAGCAAAGTGTCCACCACAAGGTTCATCATGACATTCCTTGAGGATCTCAGGCATCTCATCTTCCCGAACACATCTTCTAATGATAAAATCTGGACCTCTTTTGTATAACTCATTAGCAAGCCATGAATATTTTTCACTGTCATAAATGATCTTTCTTTTTTCTCTTGCATTCATTATTGAAGGAAATTTCCGTGAAACTAAATAATTAGCAATGTCAACAAACCAAGGAGTCTAAGTAGAGATTGCAAAAAGATATTCATCAGGGAATTGATCTTCAACTGGAGTGTTATCTTTGATGTTTTGGAGTCTAGATAGGAAATTAGCTATTGTGTTTTGTTTTCCAGGCCTATCTAGAATGGTAATGTTGAATTCTTGTAAAATCAATAACCATATTATGACTCTGCCATTAGTAATTGATTTTTTCATTAGATATCTAATTGCAGAGTGATCTGTGTGAACACAAGTTTCATAGCCTGTTATATAGTGTCTGAATTTGTTTATGGCATGAACAACAGCTAAAAACTCTTTTTCAGTTATAGTATAATTAAACTCTGAAGGAGTCAATTTTTTACCTGTATAGGAGATAGCATAAGGAATCAGGTCTTTTTGTCCCAATACTGCTCCTAAAGCTGTATCTGAGGCATCTGTTGAAATATAAAAAGGTAACTTTCAGTTAGGTTCCCTTAAAATAGGTGCTTCAGAGATTTTTGTTTTCAGGGTTTCAAAGGATAACTGGCAATCAGGATTCCACTTGAATTCACAGTCCTTGGTAAGTAATTTGAAAAGTGGAGATGCTATCTTGGTGAAGTTTTCTATAAACCTTCGATAGTATCCTGTAAATCTGAGAAAAATCCTAACATCTTTTTGACAACTTGGAATAGATAAGTTAGAGATGACTTCAACTTTTGACTCATCAACTCTAATTCCATCCCTTGAAATGTGATGTCCCAAAACAATTCCTTCAGTAAACATCATAAAACACTTCTCATGACTTAGTGAAAGATTTGCTTCTTTACATCTCTTTAAAAAAATTTCCAAGTTTACTAAAGCTTCTTCAAATGTGTTTCCATAAACCGTGAAATCATCCATATATATCTCTAAACAACCATGTATTAGATCTGAAAAAATTCCTAGTACCGCCCTTTGAAATGTTGCAGGTGCATTGCATAATCCAAATGGCAATACTTGGTAAGCATAGGTACCCCAAGGACAGGTAAATGTGGTTTTGTCTTGATCTTCAAGTGCTACTTGAAATTGGTTATAACCACTGAACCCATCTAAAAATGAGAAGTACTTTTTTCTAGTTAATGTATCTAACACCTGATCTATGAAAGCTAGGGGAAAATGATCTTTAAGAGCAGCTTTGTTTAATTCTCGATAGTCAATACATACCCTCCATTTACCATTTTTATTTGGCACAATTACCAAAGGAGAAACCCACTGACTATCTGAAATGGGATAGATAAAGTTGACATTTAATAATTTCTGCAATTCTTCCTTAAAAATCTCCCTAAGATTTGGATTCATCCGTCTCTGAGGTTGTTTGATTGGTTTACAATTTTCCTCTATGTAGATGTGATGAGTGCAAGTCTTAGGGCTTATCCCTTTTATATCAGTGTACTCCCATGCATATGCAGAATAATGTCTCTGTAAAATCTTGACTAGCTCTTCTTGTTGAGATTTCTCTAGGTTCTTGTTTATGTTTAAAGTTTTGCCTGGAAATATCTCAATTGTAGAGCTGCCAAATTTATCCATGGAATAAAGAGACATTTATCTTGATGTTAAAAACTCAATGTTGGATTCTTCTTGAAATTGTTCATGTTTTTATTCCGAAGAGGATTCAAATTTCTCTAAGGTATTCAGAATCTACCTATCTTCACTAATTTCTGAAATTGTGAAGAGAGGTTGTAAGTCTTCTTCATCCTCTTTCCATTGAGTATCATCTAATTCTATAATTGTTTTTGCTGGAGCATACAAGGTAAATTTCTTGGTTGAACTACCATCAGATATGTACATATCACCGGATCTACAACTAATGAAAGCATCAACTGTAGCTAACCAAGGTCTTCCTAATATAATAGGATGCCCTCCTAGATTATTCTTAGGAGTTAGGATCATAAAATCCACAGGATACTCCCAAGAATCTAAGGACACTAGAATGTCTTCTATTACCCCATTAGGTTTGATCACAGATCTGTCTACTAATTGTAATAATGTGGGTGTAAAAAAAAGATTAGGAAGTTTCAGTTTATCCATGATTTTTCTACTCATGATATTGAATGCTGTTGCTAAATCAATAAGTGTGTTTTCGATCTCAGTTCCATTGATGTGTATTTTGACAACTGGATTTCCTGGGTCTAGATACTTTGGAATAGAAATCTTACCCATCATGATATCTGCTATTTTTCATGCCAGTTGAATTTTATTTGTCTCTCTTATTCTTTTTCCTATTTTCTTCATGCTCAACTCCTTTATTGTCTTTGCTAAGATTGGAATTTCCTTGATAGCTTGCAATAATGGGATCTTAATACAAACATTTCTTAGCTCATCTAGGAAATCATAATTAGGCACCATAATTTGTTTTTCTACACCTCTATCAATTTGTAATCTTTCTAGAAAGGGAGGTGTAGAAGTGGATGTTGATGGTTGTTCTAATATAGGAGTTGAAATTATTGGTTCTTTTTGTTTTGATTTTTTAATGTTTAGGTCTTCGAAAGGTGTGTTATCTTCAAGACTTTTATTCACCAGTAGAGAATATTCCTTAGAGTTGTTTTGCTCTTGTATGATTACAGAAGGTTTCTTCTTTTCAAGTATTCTTCCAGACCTAAGTTGAACATCACTAAGGTCTAAAGGAGTAATCAAATAAATTGGAAAGTATTGGCCTTCTATCATGTATGTATTCTGAGGATTTTTATTGTTGGGGTTTGGTATGGGTTGGGCAGGCAACTGATTTGTTTTCTGAGGAAATGGTAATGGAAGTGGTGGATTTTGATGATTTTGTTGAGGATTTTGTTGAAAATTCTGTTGAGGAGGGAAATGTGGATATGGTGGATGTTGATAGTACTAAGAGTATCTTCCATAGGGATTTTGTGCTCCTTGTGCCCAAGTTTGAGATTGATTTTGGAATTGGGGACAAGGTTGCTGCCAAGAATTCCAATTTGGTGGGGGTTGATTATACATCTGATCATGGAATCCTTGTGTTTGAGGTCCTTGCCACGACCTTGTAGAGACAAAATTAAGAGATTCTGTGGAATTTGTAGAGGTTTCTTCTTGAAAGACAGCTTTAAGACCAGGGAGTGAAGGAAAAATCTTGGTCTCATGTTCTTCTGACCAAATTACATAGGTCTATACTACTTTTGCATCCAAAGGGCACTCTCTCAAGGCATGCTTCTTTCTACATCTGGGACAAAATATTGTTAAGGCATCAGATTCAGTTTTCTGCTTATTTTGTAACTTAAGGGTGTCTATTTGTTCACTAATACTCCCCAAAATATTAGATTTGAATTAATCAAGTATATGTCCTATTTATGCCCTACTTATTGTCCCAGAAGAAGATTTACTTGCCCTTGCAAGAGCAGGGTCTCTTGGTCCTTTTGCAGTTTTAGATTTCCCTCTTGAAAGGTTGATACATAATTCAACTATTTCAGGTAATGTGAGCTGAGATATATCCCCTTTTCCCATCATGTTAAGGATATCTAACCATTCATCCCTAATTGTCTTCAATAAGAGAGCTTTCAAAGTGTCTTGATCTAAGTTTTCCATTTTTTCCCTCTTGATGTTATAGCTAAACCTCTCCAACAAATCTTCCAAATTTTCATCCTCTTTTTGTAACATTTTAAACACTTCCTCCTTATGGTTGACTGGCATACAGTAATCCAAATACCTCTCTAGAAATGCTTGTTTCATGTCTTCCCATGTCCTAATAGAACTGTTGATCAAACTCATAAACCATTTTAATGCTGCTCCTTTCAATGTTGAAGGGAATAGTTTAAGTTTTTGAGCATCTTGTAAGTAGTCATAGGTTCTACATAGGAATTCAAATTCAAATAGGAAGGTTTCAGGGTATTCAGTTTTGAGTCCATAAAATTTTGGAAGGATATAGGGTGAAACGTTTTTCATAGTTGCGTTGGTTTCTTCATCTACTATAGGAAACCCAAAATAGCTTCCCATTTCTCTTCTACCTCTTCCTCTGCCTCCCTCTCCTTTTGCACCTATACCTCCTTATCCTCTACCTCTACCTCTACCCCCTCCAAATAGTGTGTGTTATCCATTAAAAACTCCTCCTCCCCCTTCTTCTGCCATAATTCATTCTTCGGTGGAAGTTGAAAAGTTTATGTCCCCAGCAGGGGTCTCACGATCTTCTTCTAAGACATGTTCAGTGGATAAAGTGGAAGGTATTTCTAATGGAATATCTGATCTTAAGTTCTCTGGAAGTCTTGGATCAGTAAAGAATGGAATGTGGGTTTGAGTTGGAGGTGTGCTGGCTCTTGGTCTTGGTGAAACAAGTGGTGTTGTAGGAATCAAGCTTCTTCTTCTTATGAATCTACCCGTTGAGTCTCTTTCTCTATGCATGTCATTGTTTTTGGGAGCTAAGAAACAAGGCTACCTAGTTACACTTCCTCGGAAATGATGCCAAAATGTCTTCTAAACTTAGTGTTCCTAAATTGATGTCATAAATTGTCAACCAGGGCTAGTAAACTGTTGAAGTGAAGTGCATTATATGTGCCTAGGTATCTGTTTCTCACTACGTTGTGTTTAGTGTTTTTCCAATGTTTTTTATTTTGTGTTTTTATTCTAAGAGGAAAAGAACTAAGTGTTGGTAAAGAGAAGTTGTTGGTCACACTAAATCAGAGCAAAACCTATTCAAAACTATGTATGGCACTTGAGAACAGAAAATACAATACTTTAACAAGAAAAATATCTCATAGCCTGAACTCAATAACTCATAACTTGAACTCAGTCCAATTCATTCATGAAAAATATGTTGGAATAATTTGAGAAAAAGGATAAGTTGGATGAAATGAGGTTCTTCTAAGTAAAAAACAATCTACAATATCCTAGAGAAAATCTCATTTGTGGCTAGAAATTTGTTAGAACACATTTGGAAAAAGATAATCTGCAACCTAGTGAAGAATTCTACTCTAAATTAACCTATGACACCGAAATTAATCCATTCCACAACTCAAAATATCACTGTTAAACCTCATTCAAGAGTTATAAATATTTTGGAATAGCTTTGGAAAAAAAGGTAGTTTGTGAAATTATGAGAAGTTGCAGAACAGTTAAGACGTCAAAATGACATTACCAATTCTTGTTCCTATGATGATAATGTATTAGTAGAAATTAAGAACAAGAGTGGTTTGTGAATAATGAAGGCCATCAAGTCTAACTTAACAACTAGAATACAAGTGACTAATAAGACTAAAAATACAATGGATAAAACTGAACTAGAATGCAATCATTCAAACTTGAAATACAGTGAACAGAATTGAACTAGAGTGCCATTAACCTCTGGATTTTTTCAACTAAACTAAAATCCAACTAATCACTGAAATACTACAGCTCTGTCTCATTCGGTGTTAGTGGTATTTTGGAACAATTCATAGAAAAATACTGGCTATAACATGTGATTTAAATGAGCATAAAAACATAAAGTTCAAAAAAACACAACTAAGCTCTAAGACACCACAACTATGTCTCATTCAGTGTTAGTGATATTTTGGGATAATTTGTAAGAACAAGACTAGCTATAACAATTGATGTAATTGAGCACAAAAACGTAAAGTTCAGAAAAATGCAACTAATTCCTAAATACTATAGTTATATCTCATTCAATTTTAGTGATATTTTGGAACAATTCGTAAGAATAAGACTGACTGTAGCATCCAATGCAAGTGAGTATAAAACACAAAGTTCAGAAAATTGCTTAAGCTAGGAATGCAACAAGACTAAAGTTACTTATCTAAACAATGTGCACAGAGCTTCTCGGGCAGTAGGGGCCCTCTACCACTAGATTAGCATACAAAGCTCCTCAATATTGCCTCAAATATTGCAATAAAGTGGTACTTCTTTCATTAAAGGAAAAGTATTTCAAAAACAGAGTATTACGTTCTTTTGAGATCTAGCAACAAAACATGAATCTAGGTAGTTGTCTCTTGGTCTTCCAAGTCATTCTTATAAAATAAATACATAACTACCCTTGAGAAGAAATAGGAACAAGTGTATTTTTCAATCAAAATCAAATTAGAACTCTTATGGAAGCCTCGTACTTTGTTGGAGACATCTGTAGAGTCCCTGTCCTGGTAGGAATCTGCTTCTTGGCTTTGATCTCTTCCACATGCATAACCACCTGTAGCTTCTTTCTCAGACTTCATAGAGAGCAATAAATGATGTGGGAGTGTTGTGGAATTCAAACATATGCATTTTTCCTTTAAGTGACACCTGTAACCTGTGAGAGCATGAAGATAACTGCGGAATAGGCGATTGGCTACAGAATGGCTGCATTCTGTAGCTAAGTCGAGTCAAAAATTATTACAACAACAAAACCATGAAAATATAGCAATTCCGTCATTGTATACATTCCTAAAGTGACTTTAATCAATCCTATTGACCATTTAAGCCTGTAATTGATAAGGGACAAAGGAAATGAAGTGAAATTTGGTGAAGGGAAAGGACATCTTTGGGGCTCAACAGCAAGCAAGGAAGCAGTTTCGTTGCAGAGATTGTGTTCAAGTATGGGGTTGGTACAGCAAGCTATAAGGATAGACTGTGATAGCCAAAGTGAAATTTTCTTGGCTAAGAACACTGTTTACCATTCAAAGACAAAGCACATTGATGTTCAATATCACTTTGTTAGAGATATGGTTGAGGCTAAAAGGGTGTTGGTGGTAAAGGTGGACACTTTGAAAAATGTTGCAGATGCATTGACGAAGTCTATGAGTACTTAGAATTTCTCTTGGTGTAGAGAAACAATCGGTGTTTAAGAATTGGCCCAACGACTAAGCTCTCCTATGGCCCCCTGTGGAAAGAAAACATCAAGTGGGAGAATGTTCGGTATGTGTTATATTCTTTCCACGACTAGCCCCAAGTGTTGTACGTTTTGCCAGGCGCAGCAGAGGGGTCATAGGGGAGGAGGCAGCCCCCACTGTTGGGATCAGGGGAAGCGCCCTGGCTAAAATTGTTTTTGTGTGCGAACCCACTCATAGGCAGACCCACCCATGTTTTGTTCATGAGTTTGCACATGGTTTTGGGGTACGATGGTTTTCGTCCCGTGGTATTTTGTAGATCTGGTCAAGGGAACTACGGTTATGTTCTAATCCAGGGTTAATAGATTGGGCTCTATGTATGCTTTGGAATGTATATATATGTGTTGTAACACTAATAGGAATATAATGAAAAATCAATTTGGTCATCCCGATTTGGGATCCAGGGGAAATTCTCTGTGTTTATCTGTTTTATGTTTTATGCTTTCTCTGTTGTTTATTTTCTGTTATAAGATTTGTGTGTAGATAATTTATGTTCAGGGTTAAAACCTACATCATACCCAATATTAATGACTAACTCCTCCAAAGATTTTATTCTTGAGTCTTTAGCCATAGTCGAAATTTTATCCATCTTCAGCTATGATTGGCTATTGGCTAAACATACCTAGAGTTTTGACAAGATCATGACAGTTCTTGTCATCATGGAGGTCACCATCTGTCTGGTCTACTTGTGTAGTTCCATTTGTTCAATAGAGTGGATGTACATGGTACTAAATTTGAATGATGCCTTCTTGTAGTGTTCTGCTCCTTAAGGCTATTGAACTAGGGCTTCTAGAACTTCCATTTGCATCCTCCCCTTTTCAGTATCAAAGGCAGACAACAACCTAATTTGTGAACTTGAGGTTTTTTTCCAAAAATGGTTGTAAGTGTTAGCCTTCAGCACCTCATTCCTCAACTTTATTTCTCTAAATGTGCCATAAACTAATTTTTCTTGGCCTTATATGGAAGGCCTGGAGGTAGATGCTTGTAGACCCTATTGCTGAATAGACATTGTGGCTGAGGATTTAGGGGAGGCCATTGTTTGACCACCTAATGGAGATGACCAAGGGGTGTCTATGCTAGGAATCATTGTTTTTTCTTTGATTCACCTCCTTTTTCGATATCCATGTGATTCTAGCCCTCTTCCTATATTTTATTTTGAATTATTTGCTAGAGGTATCAGTCACCGAAGGTGACTCATCCTCTCTTGGCCTCTTTATCCCTATTTCTTTCTCTTGTTCTTTCCCCTTGTCTTATTTATCTTATGCACCCTTCCTTTCTTGTGGGGTTGGGGTTTGGATACCTGACGTGGAAATCACATGTTATTGATGTTCTTGTAGGGTGTTGGTCACCCATTCTTCTTGATTTTCATATTGTTCAATTGCAGGCCTGTGTGTGTGGAAATAAGGTGTTGACTTGTTTTGCACCCTCTTCTTGGAGATGACCCTTGTAGGGTCGTAAGACCAAGTGAAAGTATGGCTGAAACCCATCTCATTTAGTATCTTATCATCCTCCTCCCCTGTTTATCTGTTGTTACAAATGAAAGGCCGAATTTGTGCCTTTATTTTGAACTTAGACTTCTTGTTTGCCAAGACAAAGTGAAGCTAATTTGCATGTATAATTTTCCTTATATGCTCTAGTGCAGAGACCCTCGTTGAGAGGATCTTTGGAATTTTTTAAGGTGATAAATCACACCCATAGACTCATATCTCTGTATAATTTTGGTACAAGTAACAAACTACTATCTTTACTTGATCTGTCAGCTGCATAGTTTTCCTAATTTCTTCATTCACCCTTGGCTCTCCTGCACTACTGAGTGTGCTAATGGCTGGATGCACAAATAAATCCAAAAGATATTTGCAGGTATAATTTTTCTATTCTTTTAGTAGTAAAGTGGTCCATAGGATGAAAAATTGAGGCTTAGAATCTTCATTGAGTTTTTTCATTTCAAACTGGAACCCGTTGGAATGAAAATAAACAAACATATAAACCAAAAGAGAGGTGTATTTTAATACCTCGTCTGTCTGGAACTGAAAAAAAATTTCATGGATGGCTTCAACACGGAATCTAGAAAAATTGAACATGACTGATGGTTTAACATCTAATGAAAGGATGGATAAGAAAACAATCATGGCTTCATCTACCCATTGGTTTGTGTGATACCCTAAAAAATATGACAAAGCAGTGAAAATATGTTGGGTCCTATCCGGGAATATAGATGATGGGTATGGGGGATTCCTTATAGGCATTGGGGCATTAGTAGCATTGAAGAGCTCTAAGGTCTTAGCCCTGCTGGAAAATTCTAGCTTTTGATATAACTCCCTAAGGGCTTCATATGAAAAAGGGATGGTGTTCCAAACAATGGGGGCCTGCATCATCTGCTGAATGGATTGGGCATTGATGGAAAAAAATATCTCTCATGCTGGGGTCAATATAGCTCTTTGGATGATGTCATAGCAAGATTTTCACTTTGTGATAAACTCTAGGCAGGTATGGTTCTTGGGGAAAATGTAGTAAGGCAATTTGGTCTCCCACAAGCCAATGTCATCTACCTCGTTAAGTAATTTTTCGTCGAGCCAATAGTAAACATCGAATAAATCAAATTCAGACTCTGTCTCATGGATATTCAAATACCTGTCTACCAAATCCAAGTGATACAGGTCCACCTGTGGGTATACCATAGGATTAAATGGCTCCTGATCTTTCTTGGGAGGAATTTTTTTCTTCTGTGATTTAAAAATTACTGTAAAATGAAGAATGAGATTGAAAGAAGAGGGAGAATAGAGTGAGGAAGTGGCAAATCAGAATGGGGACGGGAGAAAAACGTACGGGGACTCTAATTCAATCTGACAGAGCCTTATGAGTCCTTTTTTTATGACTTGAAGCTCACTTCACTGATTTCTTGTTGCTAATTTCCTACACCTCGATCCTTTGTAATTTTGAAATCAATAACAAAGGTAAAATTTTCCTCTGGTACCAAAATCTATTTTTAACAAGTGATTGGGTGGACATTGGGCATGGTGTGGGACTGTTGGATAGTAGCCCAACCAATTGAATACACAATGGGTATTTGGCAGGAGTGGATGTGATTGGATGGAGGGGACAGGTAGTTAGAGACGTGGCACAACAGAACGAGCTAACAGTCCTTTAAATGGTTGGAAGGTGCAGTGTTTTATCTTGTAGTAGAAACAAATTTCGGAGGGGGATCCTCATGGTAAGCGGTAAGGGAGGGGGGGGGGGGGTTGCGAATTGTGCTAAGTGCAACATGTAGCACCGTCAGTGGTATGGGATACCATCCATTTTGGAAACCCCCCCTGTACATTAACGTTCGGAGGCTTGGTGGGGGGGGGGGGGGGGAATCGTGTGTGCTGTCAGATAGATAGGGGGTGTACGACGATGCAGGGGAGATGAGGGGCAGTTAATGCAGATGTGATGGTGGGGTCAGGAATGTATGTGTGGCGGGGGTATAGTTCAATACTTAGGATTATAGAGTTTTAATGTTTCAGGGGTTGGGATATTGGTTAATAGAAAGTGTGGGACTTATGATAAAATAGACTGAGACACAAAATATGTCATAAAGCCTTTTTTTAAATACAACTCCCTTCCTGAAATTTAGAACACATCCCTCGTCCTTCAATTTTTCTCCTTCGGCCATAGAAAAATTGAAACTTTTAAACTGTATTTTATAGGAAAATTTCATAATTTCCTCCATTATTTCTTCTCAGCCTATCTACCTACCCAAACTACAAATCTACCATTTTATATTCTTTTGTAGGGTGAATTTAGACTTGCAGACCCTAAATCATTTTCCTTTGAATTTCTAACCTAGCCTCTATCTCGTATTTATACCATTGGTTTAGATTAAATTTCTTATCCAACTTCATTCCTACCTAGTCTACTGATATGCCAAGATTAAACAATTTGGAAAATCCTCATCTTCTAACCTACCGACAAAAAATAAAAATTGTACAATAATGTTTAAAATATATGATTGAACAAATATCCCTAATGAGTAGTGGCATTTTGATTTGTAGCACTTTCAATATTACTTCTTTTTTGGGGTTTTATTTCTTCTTTATTTTTCTCCTTTTCTCTTTTTTCTTTATTTCTTTACACCCTCTTTTCTTTTATTTTTTATTTTTATTTTTTGGCAGTGGTTTGAATATTGAAACTTATGTACAATATGAAAAATTTCAAGTAAGAATATCCAGTCACCTTGTGATACTGTAAATTATAGGACTCCAACAGTATGGATTGGCTGGAACAACAGAAAGAAATAGTAAATTGTTTGGAAAGAAACACTAAATTGTACTGATGCACTAGGACAGTCAGTGGTAGTAAGAGGGAAACCAAAACCTATTTTTTTTAGAAAAATAAAATCATTAGAGTTGAAGCAGACAGTAAAGAATGGTTTTCCAGTATATGTTGTACAAATTGAAAATTTGGAAAACAAGTAGAAAATGAGCCTGTAGAAAATGTACTAGTGATTAAGGACATCCAGGTTGTATTTCTTGAAGAAATTCCTCAACTCCCCCCTTGGAGATATATAGATTTCTAGATTGAGTTGGTACTGGGGCCCACCCTAGTTTTCAAAACCCCATATATAAGGAGCACCACTGAACTATTAGAGCTGAAACTTTAGCTAAACAAATTATTAAACAAGGGGTATATGAGACTAAGTGTATCTCCATGGGGAGTGTCAGTTTTATTTATGAAGAAGAAGGATGGTACCCTCAGGATGTGCATAAAATATAGACAGTTAAACAAGTTAACCAACAAGAATCAGTACACCCTCCTACGAATAAATGATCTATTTGATCAACTAAGGGGTGCAACCATATTCTAAAAAAATTACTTGAGAACTGGTTATCAGTAGGTTCACATCAAATATTATGAAGACATACACAAAACAACTTTCCAAACTTGATATGGGCATTATGAGTTTGTAGTTCTACCATTTGGACTCACAAAATCCCCTGCTACTCTTAAGTGCCTCATGAATAGTTTTCTACACAAACATCCGGATAAGTTTGGGCTTGTCTTCATAGATGATATTCTGGTGTTCTCAAATAACATAAAGGAACACTAGGAACATCTTCGAATAGTGCTTCAAACACTCAGGGAACACCAATTGTATGCAAAACTCAGCAAGTGTGAGTTTCACAAACCCAAGATTCAATATCTAGGACATGTTATTTATATTGAATGGTTGGTGGTAGATCTGGAAAAAATACAAGAATTTTTAAATTGGTCTGTACCCACATATGTGCCAACAATACATTCATTCATGATTATTGTCATATATTAACGCAAATTTGTAGAAGGATTTCATGCATTGGATTATCCTACTACCTCTTTGCGAAAGAAAGGTGTGAATTTTGAATGGACAGCCAAGTTCCAAGAGAGCTTTGTGCAGCTGAAACAAAAACTAACTACTGCACCTATCTTAAAAATTGATGATCCAACATAGGAATTTGTTGTGTGAATTGATGCTTGAATAGAAGGATTCAGAGGAGTATTGCTACAAGATAATGCCGTGATAGCCTATGAGTCTAGAAAAATGAAGAAACATGAGAAACATTATGCATTTTATGAATTAGAATTACTTGTTTTCATACATGAATTAAAAATGTGGTTAAAATACCTATTGGGTAAGAAATTTTTTCTCATGACTGATCATATATGTCTAAAATATCTCTTTAGTCAGCCAGATTTGAATGCAAGGCAAGAAAGATGGTTAGATTTCCTTAGAAAAATTGATATGGAGATCAAACACATTAAAGGAAAGGAAAACCGAATTTTTGATGCCTTAAGTAGACATTCCCATAAAATTTTGTCTTGCACAGGTGGCATCGTGAAATTAAATGTGGAGGAACATATCCAAGAAGTGTTGTCACAAGATTCCTGATATTTGGAATTGCAGGAAAAAATACAGCAAGCTGAAATTTCGGGATACACCTTGAATCCGAAAGGATTAATAATTTATAAACAGAGGTTGTATATTCCTAACATACATACCTTGAAAAAAATGATTTTAGATGAATACCATAAAAGAACTTATTCTGGTCATCTAGGTTACCAAAATATGGTGACAAAATTGCGGAGAAATATGTTTTGGCTAGGAATGAAGAAAGAAATAGCTAATTACTTAGCAAGATGGTTGGAGTGCCAACATGTAAAGGTAGAACATCAGCGTCCTGGAGGTTTACTGAACCCTCTTCCAATTCCATAACAGAAGTGGGAAGTGGTGTGCATGGATTTTATCACTAGACTACCTCATACCAAATACCAACATGACTCCATTATGGTGGTGGTAGACACACTAACAAAGGCAGTACGTTTTATTTCATGTAGTCCAATTTTGGGACAGCATAAGTGGCCAATGCGTTTATGAATTAAATTTTAAAACTTCACAAAATATGAAAGATTATCATCTCTCATAGAGATGCAAAGTTCACCTCCGCATTATGGAAGAAATTGTTTGGAGAATGGGAACAAAGCTGAATTTTAACACAGCTTATCATCCTCAAATAGATGGGGAAATAGAAAGGACAAACCAAATATTATAGGACATGATTCACATGTATGTAATGGACAGAACCACCAAGTGGGAGGAATTTCTGCATTTGGCAGAATTTGATTACAACAATAATTTCCAAACCTCTATTAAAATGAGCATGTTTGACACTTTGTATGGCGGGAAATACCATACAACACTTAGCTAGAGTCAACTAGAGGAGAAACTGGTACATGGACCTAAAGCACTACATGAGATGGAACAGACAGTAAAACAAATTCAATAGGACATAAAAGCAGCTTAAGACCACAAGAAGAGTTACGTAGATAGGAAAAGAATTCATAGGGAATATAATATTGGGGATCATGTAAACTTGAGGATCAAACCTCGCAAGAGTACCTTGCACACCGACAGTTGTGCTAAGTTTGCACCCCGATACTGCGGACCCTTTGAGGTTTTGGAACAAGTGGATCGAATAGCTTATAAATTGGTACTGCCTAGTCATATTAAATTTCATAATGTTTTTCATGTATCATTATTGAAAAAATATGTTCATGATCCTTCCCATGTGGTTGAATGGACTTTGATACTGATGGAAACAGAAGGGTACTTTCTTCTAGAACCACTTCTTATATTGGAACGGGAAGAAACCATGCTTAAGAATAGAAAATTAGCTCAGAATAAAGTGAAGTGGAAGAAATTTACACCTGAAGAAGCTACATGGGAGAAGGAAGAAAGTATGAACGAAGAATTTCCAGTGTTCTTCAAATAATTAACAGAGTTATCTGCTAACATTGAGAACAATGTTTTTGCTTTAGGGTGGGAATATGTAATACCCCTGATTTACAACTTTTATATTATGAAAATAAGACCAAGGTCTAGATGGTACTATGTAACACTTATTTTATGGACATAATTATTTTAAGCTAGTAATTATTTACGAAATAAATTTCAATATTGTAAAGACAGAGTAATTAAGATCAGGAAATTCTTATCCATGAGGATGGAATAGAATTTCAAAATTTCCCAAAATTCTCCATAAAATCCTTAGAGAAAAATAGTTAAATAATTAAATTAGATGGGAGAAAAATATCTAATAAAATCCTCGGTAAAGTGAAAAGTTACTGGGAAGAGGTAAGAAAAACTGTGTTGAGGAAAAGCATGTTTTAAAGTAATATTTTGTGGAAAAAACAAAATCAAATCCTAGGTTATGGGAAACAATAACCCATAATAATGGGACTTTTTTATGGAAACTTGTTGGGGGAAAGTGGGCCTAAAAGTGACCTAACTAGTGTGGCAAGAGGTTGTCAAAACTGGGTAATATTGATCTCTGTTCGGGGGAAAGCTCTGAGGAGAAGCTCTTGGTTGGGAGGAAATTTCATCTTTACAAATTGGTATTTTATTCGCTGAGGTTTTATTTTAAACTTCTAACGTTGTTAATGATTTCTAGTTAAGGATTTTAGTCTAAATTAATAGGCATAATTCTACCTTGAATGTATCAAATGGTAGTATGATAATAGTTTAAATATGTTTCGGTTATATACCTTATTAGACTAAAGATTTAAGTCATGTTATGTGCTATGGATATGTAAATTTTTATTAAGATATTTGGTAATTTGTAATGTGTATTGTACAGTGTGCACATTATAATTAACTACAATGAAGATAGGGTCTTCTTAGACACAATATAAGTTACTGGAGGAAAATATAGTCAGAGACTATGAAATTATATACCCAATGGGGTTATATTCCGATAAGAATTACCATGTATATATGCATAAACAAATTATAGTAAAATAGTTCAGTCAACAAGAACAAGAAAGTACAAATACATTTAGGTGAATAGCACTCATACATGCAACAATTACTAATAAAGTACTAAGTAAGCTAGCATTAAGAGCAATGGAATTATAGAAATTTCATATAGCATATTAAATAGCATAAAAAAGGGAGAGGCATTACACCTCTGAAAAGTGGAAGCATTTACATAAACATGATATCTTAGAATTCCATATATCAAATAAATAAATTGTTTAATTACTATAATTTCAAATATCCTTAAGAATATCATTGTCATATTTATGTATATAAATAATTCAAATATGAAAATTAGTACAGGGTAAACCCATGAAGATGGGTTACACTTTTGTGAGAATCGGGGGGGGGAAACTCTTTTTCTCAACAATTCGGCTGAAATTTTATAAAATTTCGGCCGAACAGTTATAGAGTTCGACCGAATTTAAAAATTAGTTCAACCAAACTCATTCTTCTATTTACATTGAAAGCATATAGACAGTTCGGCCAACCGACAACATAAGTTCGGTGGTGCTAATAGTTCTGCCAAACTATTAGCTCAGTTGAACTCTTAAAATAATCCGGCCGAAATTTAAGTTAATAAATGTACCAGCCCAGAACAGTTAATGGGTTTCGAGCTTATTAGCATCTGCGTCTATTGTGTTTGTGTTCCGGGCATCTACTTTTTTTCATCTACGTTTATGTTTGTAGAGTCTTGTATGGTCTTGGCAGGTAATTTCTGTTGTTTTTTTTCTTTCTGAATTAGTTTTATTGTTGTTTTAATTTTTTTTTTCTATTTTAATTTTATCTTTGTTTTAATGTTTGCAGTTAATTTTCCTCTGACTTCCTTGTTGATTGCAGCCTGGTTGATCTCCGAATTGTGGCCACGTCCCCGAATTACGGCCTTGTTACTCAATTGCAACCTCGGCTCTGAATTTCCAGGTTGGCACCCTATAGCATTTCTTGGTACAATGAAGTCTTCTTGTGTGTTTAATGTAAAAATGATAGAATTTCCTTTAATTGTTAACATAATAGATATTTTTTCATAGTTAATGCCAACTAGAGAATATTTAGTAAAGAATTCAAAACTTACAATTACATTTGCAGGAATATTATCTAATTCTATGAATGTACAAATAATAGAATGATATTTAATATTGAAAGGTAAATCTAGAACTTGGTGTTCTAAAGGAAAAAAATCCCTATTTATGTTAGAACCTAATTGATTTGAATTTTCCCAATATAATCGAGGAATAGATAAATGTCTAGCCAAATTTAGTTGGGCTCATGAATCTAATAAACAATAAATAGAATAGGGTTTGAGATCTGGCAGAATTTTTTTTAGATGTCCTGCAACTGCAAGTGATGTACCTGGATATTGATGTGAGTCAAACTCAGGGCCTTGGTATTCTTTTTTAGACTCTGGATTTCTGATGCAAGTTTTTTTATCCTTTCTTTCTTGTCTCTGATTTGGAGCTTTTATGATTCTACATGTTCTCTTTTCACCTTTTGTCTTAATTCATGCTTGCTTGGATGTGAAGCATAAAGTTCATTTAGATGCCATTCTCCTGAAATTGCATATCTCGTTTATTTCTCTACTTTCTTTGGAGTCATAATATTGGAGATCTGGAACCTACTCTGGTAGAGTTGGCATCCTTTTAATTCCGCTATCTCCTTTTGGAGACAAATTCTTAGTGCCATTTCATATGGCTTTACTCTACTTATTTTTTCTTTGATTTCTGCAAGGGTTTTGTATGTCATATCTCATTTCTTTCTCTACTTGTTTTGGAGTCATACTACTGGATTTCTGCAACCTACTATGGTAGAGTTGGATTCCTTTTAATTTTGCTATATCTTTGTGGAGATAAATTCTTAGTGCCATTTCATATGGTTGTACTCTGATTAGTTGTTTTTCAAGTTTTGCAAGGGTTTTGTGAGTAAACACACAAAACTGATATGATTGGAGACTTTCATTGTCATTTTCTTCTGCTTGATCTGAACATTGATGGTCTAATGGATTAGTTGGATCTTCTTCTTCTTTGAAATCTTCTAAATAGAATATTTATCCTTTTGGTTCATCATGAAGATCACAATAGATCATAGGGCTGGATCTATTTTATCTTCTAGAAGGCTTGCATATGCTGTAAGTTTACTTGCTTTTAGTTTCTTTGGATAAGCATTTTCCCAATGGCCTGTCGGATTACAGATAAAGCATCTGATTGTTGAAGTTGGTGATGCTCTTTCTCTAAAGAAGGCTTTTTTCTTCTGAAAAACTTTCTTATTTTGTGGTTTCCATTTGGAAATATATTGATTGGAATTCTTTTTTTTATAGCCTGAACATGATTAGTGTTTATCAAAACATTCATATACAGCTAATAAATACCTCATAATCTGTGATAAGAAGATGTTTATATGCTTTTCTAGCTCAAAATAAAATAAAATTAGGATAATATCAGCTTAGAAGTTTGATCCACAATTTATAGGAAATATTTTGTATGGGCTTAAATTGACAGACAACTAATTCAAAGTTTCCACAGGGGAATCCATGTAATTGAATAAACAAACCTTGACTGCAGAACCTCTAACCAAACCCAACTTGTGTGACCAACAAAAAAATGATAAACACTTATAGGTCAAATGAGTAGGGCTCAATAGTTGTAAGCGAATCCATAACTCAGTGGCCTAATGCTGGATGTGTCTCACAACCATACTAAGTCGCAGTAACAAACTTCCTTAAAATATTTTCATTTTCGGCCTTCCTCGCTTAAGTTTTCTCTGTTTCAAAATGACATGATTGACTTGAAATAAAACAACCTTCAGAAATGATTCGAAATGTCTAGCCCTTAGAGAATACCAAGTAAAACCAACAAACAACTCCACATCTTGAAAACCATGCCATTAAGAAAATCCAATCTTTTAGTACCCTGAAATATACAAGGAAATGAAAATAATAGAATTTTAGGTAGGGAAGATAAAGATGTCATAACATAACTCTGATAAATAAGCACAGTCTTCAATTCCATTGTTTTGTAGGTAAACTACTATCTTCGCATTAAAGCATTTTATAAGGTTACTCTAAAACTAAAGGCTTTCTCCCATTAACTAAAGGAAAACCTTAAGGCCTAAAATCTGAACCTAAAGTGGTTGAAATTCCATAGGATTTTAGTCTATCTGTTGGGTGTTAACCTCTACAAGTCCTATAGGCAGAGTCTATAAAGGCCCAGGTAGCCTCTGGATCTCATCTTTTATGAGGTGACATATCCATTAAATGCCCCTACATTCAATCTCTAGAAGAGATATAAATAGAAGTTCTTCATTTTAATATCCGTAAACCAAAATCACTTTAAGGCAAATCGTGTACATGTGTCATTTCTCACATAAACTCTTAAGGAAGACTTTAAAGCATGCGTCATTGGCTTTTTCCCATTAAATTTAAAGCATGTGTCATTTCACAAGGCACTCTCCCATTAATTCAAGGAAAAATTGAAGGCCTAAAATGTGAACCTAAAGTATTTGAACTTCCATAGGATAGGATCCCCCAACTCAAGGCTTTCTCCCTTTAATTCAAGGAAAAATTGAAGGCCTAAAAATTGAACCTAATGTAGCTGAACTTCCATAGGATAGGGTACCCCAAACTCAAGTGGAGTAAAATGTAAAATGTTAAAAGTGGAGTTTTTTATGATGTAATGGATCATAATATATAGATTGACATGGTTTTATTTTATTAATGTACCTAAATTTACACCTTCCATGTTTTTGTATTCTTGTAAAATGGTAAAAGTGGAGTGTTTTAGGATGTAATCGATATAAATAATCTATATTGTGTTTTATGATGTAATGGATCTTAATAATCTAGATTGACATGGATGTATTTTATTAATGTACCTAAACTTACACCTTCCATGTTGCTTTATTCTTGTAAAATGTTAAAAGTGGCGTGTATTAATGTACCTAAATTTACACCTTCCATGTTGCTTTATTCTTTTAAAATGTTAAAAGTGGAGTATTTTATGATGTAATGGATATAAATAATCTAGATTGACATGGAAAAAATGATATGATGATAGTGTAGGTTGATGTTGAAGTTTTAAAATTCTTGTACATATCAATTATTATAAATTATTAAACAATTTGATAAGTGCTAAATCATACTTCTTATTAAGGACGTAACTAATTTATGATGATAGTGTAGGTTTTTTGTAGAAGTTGTAAATTTTTGTACATATCAAGGATGAATGATAGTACAAGCCAAAAATGAGATTATTATAAATTATTAGACAATTTGATAAGTGCTAAATCATACTTATTATTAAGGACATAACTAATTTATAAGTTGAAATTTTTTTCTTAATATTCTTAGCCTATTTATAAAAGATATCAAAATAAAGGTTTCTAGATGTGATTTCTCCCATAAATTTCACGGAAAACTAAATTCTAAGGAAAACCCTATACATGTCATTTCTCCCACAAAATCATAAAGGTGTGACTTTTGACATATGTCATTTCTATCATTTCTATGTCATTTCTCCCCAAAACTATAAGTCAATGTCATTTCTCCCATATATTATGATGCAAACTTTAAGGAAAACTATGTACATGTCATTTCTATCTTAAACTTTAGGTAAGGAAAACTTTAAGGCATGTCATTTATAGATCTGATTTCTCCCATAAACTTAAGGAAAACCATGGACATGCCATTTTTCCCACAAACTAAAGGCTTTTTACCATAAATTCAAGGAAAATTTTAAGGCCTAAAAACATAAAGTGGTTGAAATTCCATAGGATTTTATTCTGTTTGTTGATTTTAAATTCTATAAGTTCTAAAGGCAGAGTTTGTAAAGGGCTAGGTAGCCTTTGGATCTCATATTTTCTAAGAGGTGACATATCCAGTAAATGCCCCTACATTCGATCTTTGGTACATATCTAAATAGAATTTCTTTATTTTAATATCCATAAACCACAACCACTTTAAGGGAAACTGTGTACATGTGTCATTTCTCCCATACATGTGTCATTTATTTAATAAATTCTTAGGCAAAATTTTTAAAGCATGTGTCATGTTGGATTTATCCCATTAATTTTGAAGCATGTGTCATTTCTCAAGGCTTTCTCCCATTAATTCAAGATAAAATTTAAGGCCTAAAAAGTGAACCTAAAGTAGCTGAACTTCCATAGGATAGGATCCCCCAAACTCAAGGCTTCGTCTTTTTAATTCAAGGAAAATTTTAAGGCCTAAAAAGTGAACCTAAAGTAGTTGAACTTCCATAGGATAGGATCCCCCAAATTGGGCTTTCCCTCATTAATTCAAGGAAAAATTTAAGGCCAAAAAATAGAACCTAAAGTGGTTGAACTTCCATAGGATTTTAGTTTGTTTGTTGAGTCTTAACTTCTACAAGTTCTAAAGGAGTCTGTAATGGCCAGGTAGCCTCTAGATCTCATCATTTCTTTAGGCATGTAAAGGGATAGGTAGCCTCTGGATCTCATTATTTCTTAATTCATGTCATTTCATGTAAAGGGCGAGGTAGCCTCTGGATCTCATTCTTTCTGAAGGAATGTCATTTCTAGATATGATTTCTGCCATAAATTTTAATGAAAACCTTAAGGCAAACCATGCATGAACCATGTATATGTGTCGTAAATATCCCTTAAACTCTAGGAAATGTGATCTTTAACGCATCTCATTTATTTCACATGTGTCATTTATCCCATGCATTTGCAATAAATGTTAATTTAATATATTTTATTGAATTTGTTTTTTTCAGGGATAAAAAAAAACCCACTAAATATGGTTTAAAAATGGACATTATGCATAGATGTTTCTTGCTATCCTAATCCAGGGAAAGCAGTGATTACATATGTGCTTTCCAATATTGCGACTAGCAAGGTTGTCCAAAGGAAAATGAATATACTGGGAAGAAGAACAAACAACAAGGAATACTATATTGCATTGATAGGAGGCTTGGGAACAACTAGGGAGCATGGATCAAATGGAATTTTAGTTTTCACCAATTCTAAACTTGTGTGCAACCAGATGAAAGGCGTGTACCAAGTTAAGAAGGAAAGGATAAAAGAATTACATTGAATAGCGAACAATATTGTTAGCCAATTTCAATTTTTTAGTATAGGACATTGTTCAAATGTGAATAAGATGTCTGCTGATCTATTGTGTGGGGCAATGCCAATTCAGGATTCATCTATCAAAGATGAATTAGAATTATACAGGGAAATGGCAATTCAAGATTCATCTCTCAAAGATGATATAGTTTTGAGATGCTCTTCTTCAAAAATTTAAGATTCATCTCTCAAAGATGAATTAGTGTTGAGACGCTATTCAAGGAATTGTTAATGGACATTGTAACATATCTTGGATATGTGTGTGTTTTGTACTTATAAATGCGTCTTTTTTAATGACCATGTGCTTTTTTCAATTATATACCACGTGTGCTCCCACCACACCATGTAAAGCACAACTTGGTGAACTTCACATTTTCAACAAGTGGTGAACTTCATATTTTTCTAAAATTAAAATGTGAGGACTTCAACAAATTTTTATTTATATGGATTTTCACGCTTATTTTTTAATGACCATGTGTTTTTTTTCAATTTTATACCAAGTTTTCTCCCACCATGTTTTCAATTATATACCAAGGGTTCTTACACCATGTAAAGAGAAATTTGGTCAACTTAGTTCATTTTTATAAAAAAAATTTCTTAAATTGAGTTTCACACATCAATTAGTGCTTTGAAAGTTGTCTGTTACATAATTTGTGTACACTAAATTACATTAATTTTCTAAAGTTTATTTTGAATTTATTTTAAATAGTAATTTAAAAAATTAATTGTAAATGTCCACTGTAGGTATATATATCATGGAGGATGAACAACGAAGATCAACAGAATTCCATATCTCTACAAGAGTGGGGGATCAGAGATTGAGGGATGTTCATGGTATTTAAATATAATCTTAAATATCCATACATATACACACATGTGTATACATATGGAATTTATTTTTTATCAATTTTGTGAGTTAAATTAGTTGTTAATAAGTTTCATTTTTTATTTTTTAGGCACTAACAGGACAAGGGTGTTTACTCCATCAATGGAGCATGCACCTGGTTAAAAAAATCATGGTATGGTTCATGAAATTTAATCAATGAATATGTACATGTATTTATATGTATGGATGTATTTTTGAATTTATTATAAATTCATTTTTTTATGAAGCTTCTCTCTTGTCTCGTGAGGTTGGTGGTGGTTCACATTCCCTTGGAGGGCCATCAATAATTGCCGGCGGATTGTATGAAATTGGTGGTATGTATTACCACATAGGCCAATCAATAGATGATTGTGTTGGTTCATAACCAATCAGTGGTTATTCTGGTTCTCAGCAGGGTCATTCTGGTTCTGAACAGTCTTAGGGTGGGAAATATGCTAGCCAACGACATCAATATGGCCATCAATTTGAATATTATTTTCATTCAATTTCTACAAATTTTTTTACATGTGTTCTTTTAATATAAATTTTTATATATATTGATGTGAGGCTGAAAATGCTGCTCCAAATGTTGCTAAAAAAATACTTAGGGCATAATGCATCATTCAAAAATAAATTTGAACACCAACCATGACTTATCCATCTGACATTTCCGGTATATCTTGGGAAACAAACATGCAGAAGCCCACCTTACAAAGGTGTTAACATCTTCATGAAAAATTGAAGAGAGATCTCATGGCTTTGACTCTACTTATTGAGAGTCGAAAAAGCTTGGAAATAATTACACACTTTTTAAGTGAACTCGCAGATGTGTACTTAGAGCTTAGGCCAACCACTGATACTTTTGTAGAACTGATGAGAAAAAGAAAGGTAATAGTGATGGGTCCCGATACATGGGAGGTTTTTAAGCAAAGAGTTACATCAGAAATGGCCAAGTCTATGTTTAGTTTCAAATAAAGGCCGAAAAGAAATATTTTGAATGTAAAATATTTCAAGCACCCTCATATAGCTCACTATTTGTATGATAGACACCTTGCGGCCTATGTAATACTCCCATGGAACAACAAGCTTCCACTCTATTTTGAAAAATTATTTTATGCAAAATTATTTTTACAAATGAAACCCAATTACAATGACCTTCCCTATGAATTTTTTGGTCCTAGGAAAGGTCGATTGTATGACGGTAGGGGCATTAGGTGTGATGTTGAGTTGCCTTGCCCTGAGCCACCATTGGTTAGTCAACCTCTTCATGTCGAAATTTTTTTGTCAGAAATGGATGCCACTTTTGAAATTAGTCGAGAAGCAAGAGATGCCATCATTGAGAATGTCCACAGTGGATTAGGTGGAGTCGATGCTTATCTGAATCAACAAAGAGCACGTGAGAATGCAAACGTTAATTTTGTGTATTATACAAATGAAGAGATTGACAACATGAGTGTTGAAGATCTCAAAACATATGTAAAGAATTGTCGCAATGGTTGGCAAGACCTAATTGTTCATGAGAAAGAGGGCATGGGAATGGTATGTGTCAATGGTTAGGGTGATTATTTTAACACATGTACAATTTGTAATAAATACATATATATACATACATTTATTTGTATACATTAATCTAGCAAAAATGTATCATTATATGTTAACACCATTTGCATTTGCTATGCTTGATGAGTGAAGAAAATTCTAATATCATGGTTGAAGCCTCCAGCTGAAACAAACAAGATAGGTCCCACCATAAATCATACAATCAAGATGGTTCTCACCATCAAGATATATTGGAAAATGTTAGTGTTTTTTCAACGAACACATGATGATGTATATTTTATCTAATATTATATATATCGAAACATGATGAGATATTTTTAAAATAAATAATTGTGCACAAATGTACATGTATATATATAATAAAATGTTTTAACAGATTCTGATTCCATCTGATGTTTTCGGGATGCCGGTACCTTCTTCTTCCTTGGGAGATGTGACAGATCCACCATCACAAGTATGAACAACCTTTCACTTTTAAATATATTTTTAAGTTATATATTCCACCTCAAAAATTTTCATTAAAAAATGAGATATATCTAGATCTTGAGTTATTTTAAATTTTTTGAATTTTAGGTTTCTCGAGATTTTCTTTCCGAGCCACTCTTACGAGATGGGCCAAATCCACCAGCACAAGTATTTAATTTTTCACTTAAAAATATATATGTTTTTAGGTTATAAGTTATAAATTGAAGTTTAAAAGTTTTATTGTAAATTGAGATCTAGAGATATTGAGTTATTTTAATTTTTTTGAATTTTAGGTTTTTGAAGATTTTCTTTTGGAGCCTCTCTAAGGAGAGGTGCCAAATCCACTCACACAAGTATTCAAATTTTCACTTAAATATATGTTTTTAATTTATAAGCTATAAATTGATGTTCAAAATTTTCATTAGGAATTGAGATCTAGATCTTGAGTTATTTTATGGCTAAATACTTTTTTTGAATTTTAGGTTCCTATAGAGAATTTCTTTTCTCCATGGACTATAGCAATGTATATAAGAACATCCACAACATTTCAACCATTTGAACAAGTTGTCTAAGATTTTTTTTAATATTATTGAAAATACGTTTATATATGCATTTTCATTTGAAAATTTGTAATATAGATATATATATATATATCCGTGTGTGTGTGTGTGTGTGTGTGTGTGTGTGTGTGTGTGTGCATGTATATTGTACAGTTTACTGTTGAAGATCTTCCAATGGGAAAAGTTTTAGTCAGCGAGCAACAAATGGAGAGGGAACCTCATGAGTTGTTGCATGATTTTTTTTTACATTTTTTTTTATATGAAGTTCTATATATTGTCATTCAACTTTAAAAAATTAAATTTTAATAATGTTTGTACAAATTGTGTACAGGTTCCCCATGCTTCCACTTCGCAGGACAACTCGAGGATCATGAATTTGCTGGGAGAGACACTACATCCATCTATTTTTCATGAATGATGCACATTCACGTGCAACGTTATATTTTCAATCCATAAATAGTATTAAATTTAATTTTTTATATATAGTGTTATCTAGATGCAGTCATATATAACTTGATATTTGATACTTGATACTTGTGAGATACAAATTTTGGACATATTTTATGTGAACTAAATTTGGTAGATGTGAATGTGATATGATTTTTTGTTTTATTGGATATTTGATCTACATTTGGAACGTGAATTAATGTTGTGATCTATAATGTTTTGTTTTTAAAACTCAAGTTTTCGATGGTTGAACTACATTTGGCATGTGAAGTAATGTTGTGTGATAATTGTTTTGTTTTTAAAACTTAAGTTTTGGATGGTTGAACTAAGTTTGGCATGTGAAGTAATATTGTGTTATAATTTGTTTTGTTTTTAAAACTTAAGTTTTGGATGGTTGAACTACATTTGGCATGTGAAGTAATGTTGTGTTATAATTTGTTTAGTTTTTAATACTTAAGTTTTGGATTGTTGAACTACATTTGGCATGTGAAATAATGTTGTGTTATAATTTGTTTTGTTTTTAAAACTTAATTTTTGAATGGTTGAACTACATTTGGCATGTGAAGTAATGTTGTGATATAATTTTTTTTGTTTTTAAAAATCAAGTTTTTGAAGGTTGAAATAGATTTGGCATGTGATTGTAATATTTAATGTTTTTTTTTTATTGGATAGTTGAACTACATTTGGAATTTTTAGTAACATTTTGTGATATAATATTTTGCTTTTAAAACTCAAGTTTTGGATGGTTGAACTACATTTGGCATGTGAAGTAATGTTGTGATATAATGTTTTATTTTTAAAATTGAAGATTTGGATGGTTGAACTACATTTGGCATGTGATTGCATGATATAAGTTTTTCTTTTATTGAATAGTTGAACTACAATTGGCATGTGAAGTAATGTTGTGATATAATGTTTTGTTCTTAAAACTCATGTTTTGGATGGTTGAACTACATTTGGCATTTGTTTCTAAAATTCAAGTTCATTTTCCAAACAAAAAAAGTTCACATGAATATATATATGTACATGTAGAAATGATTTAAGTACATGTTCGAATATATATGTTAAAAAGATTGAAGTACAATACATATCGACACACACACACACACACACACACATATATATATAAACAGTCATAAGATTAAGTTAATTTCATTCTAGAACATATATATCTAGTACGTGCAACATTTTTCATCAATGCACATAGAAAAGCTACTTTCAGTTAATTGCATTGTAGAACATGTATATTATCCAGTACTTGCAAAATTTTTCATCAATGCAAGTAGAAAATCTACTTTCAGTTAATTGCATTCTAGAACATATATATCCAGTATATGCAACATTTTTCATCAATGCACATAGAAAAACTACTTTCAGTTAATTGCATTATAGAACATATATATCCAATACTTGCAACATTTTTCATCAATGAAAATAGGAAACCTACTTTCAGTTATTTTCATTCTAGAACATCTATATCCAGTACGTGAAACATTTTTCATCAAAGTGCACATAGTAAAAATACTTTCATTTAATTGCATTCTAGAAGACACACACACACACACACACAAATATATATATATATATATATATATATATATATATCTATATATATATACGTGCAACATTTTTCATCAATGCACATGGAAAAGTTGTACTTTCAGCTGATACTAGTGTGTATGTACGAAAACAATGTACATGTGAAAAAACTTGTGGAGATAACATAACAAGGAAGTTGAATTTTTAGTTGTGTTCTAGAAGTTCTAAAACATGAATCCAAATAGAAGAAATTGTTAGGAATTTCAATCAAAAAAATTCCAATGGTATTCCACCTTCAATGATCCGTTCATGATCGGATTTTGACATTTTCCATTTCTTAATTTTCGTTCTTTTCTTTGATTCAACCTCTATCAAATTTATGCGAGCTGCACACACCAAGTGACTATATTGACAACTTATGAAATCAGGTTGATAGCCTTCAAAGTAAACAAAATCCCCACTTTGATTAGTTTTTCTGAAAAAATAACCATTCAGTATAATAGATCCTCTGTCATATGGAAAACCATGATCATTATAGTTTTCTAATAATTTCATCATTCATTCAGTGAAACGCATCAAATAATACTTCACATTTTCATCATTGTCAGTAGGTGCAATTATAGCAAAAACATCTCTTGCACAATAAAATAAACTTATGTATTTAAATTTAGATCATAATTAACATGCAAAATTAACTTTAAAATAATTTTAGTATCTGTTTCTAGATCTCTATCATTTGAAAGAAATTCAAATGCTACCTTCTCTAACAAGATCAAAAACTCGATCACCATCAGATGATATTGTAGTCTCATCTAATTGCATTTCTTCAAACATTGCAATGAAAATTTTCCCCTTTGTATTTAGCTCCTTATGTTTCCAATCTTTTACATACATTTTATTTTCACAAACATCATTGGATTCTGTGTTGGCTCTGCAAACATGAAAAAAAAAAGAATATATTCTTTTATCCAATGCAAACACATTTGTGGACAACTTTTTTTTAATTGAATGCAATTTTTGAGTCCCTTTTATTGTTTCAACTTATTTTCCAATCGATATATCTACATCCTCGACCCCAATATGCTGAAAAAAATATATATATGGAAAATTCAAAGAAGAATGTAAATATGATATCAAAATACCATCAAAGATAATCATTGTGATAAATGTACGTTTTTTAAAATTGGATATCCAATAAAAATCAAATTGAATGTACCTTCGCATTTCCCTTAATCGGGTAGTCTCATGGCTTAGTGCGGAGATGCACCATTGAACAACTTCTTTAGCATCCACAAATCGGTTTACAGAGGGGTTCATTTAATATATTCGAAGTGCTCATTTTGTGCACGCCCTTGCACTGTCATGTTCTCCTTTTCCATGGCCAGTCTCAAAGAAATTCCAACAATGTCTAATGTTGGTTTTCTTATGAAGAAAACACAACCAAAAGAATGATCATTAAGATTTGAATTGACTTGCGTATCCATCTGACCATAGGAAATGTTCATTGAATTTTATTCCACGAATTTTCAAGGAGTCATAAATCTTTCCAAAACAGTGTTGTACAAAATATGTATCATGTGTACGATCATCACTGATATAAAAGTGATATTATTTAGTAACATGTTGATTTTCACTAGTGCTTTCTATATGATTGAAGGTTTTTTTGGAATGTCTATATAGAATATGGATGAGCATGTAGACTTGTTTAGAATGATATTATTCACTTTGAATTTCTTTTTGTGGAACAAATGTGTAGTTTTCTGTAAAATCAATTATTGACAAAATGGTTCTTGGTGGAAAAGCTTCACGGGATTTTTTGAATTGCATTTCCTGCCACCGAGCTCTATGGGAATGCTTGGTGTATTTATAAATTTCTTCCTCAAACTTTCTCAAAAAATCTATCACAATAATTTATTCTTCTTGTAATTGAATTATTTTAGCACTATTAGAACCTTCAATAGATGTATGGATATATTCATATCTCTTCTATTTCACTTTCAAGTTGGACAATGATGGATAATTTATGTCAATATCATATTTGTTTTGAAATTTATTCAAATTTTCACAATCATCACATTTTTTACCACCAACATATTTCTTTTCATAAAATAATTCATGGCTTTCTCTTCCACATAGAATTTGAGCTATGAAATCACAGATAGTGGAAGAATGAGGTGAATCTTTCTAAACTTTTCTACCAAAATTAAGGAATGTGTCATAATATAAGTGAAATTACACATGATAACGACAACAAGTGTCGCGTACGGTGATATGTTTTACATACCATGGTTTTCGTTGAACAAAAGCACTGATTGAGACATCAATTTCACGATACGTTTCTTTGAACTTGTTGAATATCTCTATTTGAGTGGTGTCCAAGAAATGTTTTTCATATTCTTTGTACTAATTTCGTGCTATTCTTCTTCACATCATATCCCTTGCATTTGGTGAAACACATGAATTTTTCAAAATAATATTCATATATTGCTTTTTTAACATTTTATCCAAGTCTATCTCTTTATGGTTGCCTACAAATAGCTCTCTAACAAGCGAGTTCATCATTTACATCTATTTGCAACCAAAATTTCCGATCTTTGTGCAAAGTTTTCATGAGGCTCCTAATGCTCGTGCCATATATTTTACCAAGAGATTATCTTTACTACTTGATGAAACCATTTCCATATGTATTTCTCTATGTACAAGTGAAACATTTTTCTATCTATATCTTCTAATTGAATTTATAGCACTATTTATATTTTGTATCATATTTTCCTTCATTTTTTTATCTTTTGTTGATTTTCAAATACCCAATAAAGTCGTAGCTTCTTTTAATTTCCTTAATGATAGGAGAGCTTTCAACATTTGGGCTTGAACTCTCACATTTTCCCTTATGAAGTACATATCAAAAATTTGTTTAACATGATATCATACAACATGGTCAACTATTTTCTCTCCATATGTGTGAGTTTCAACATTTTATAACATATCATCATCGATATTGTTTTCATCTATACATATTAAATAAATAAATGAATTAATAAGTATGTATAATTTAAATAATACGTGCATGTGTTGAACATATATATATATATATATATATATATATATATATATATATATATATATATATATATATATATATATATACCTTGTGATTCAATTTCTTCACTTGAATTTCTTTCAGCATTTTCACCATCTTCAATCATTGGTTCAATATCTCTTTCACTTTCTCTTTCAAAATTTTGTATCTCATCGTCAATGTTTTGAGGAATATCTCTCTCCTTTTACATTGCAAAATATTTTTCAAATTATCTCATTAGATAAAAATTAAGCTTCACATTTTACACTAGCAAAATTTTAAATGTCAAATTTATAATATTTACATTTACATACCTACTTCAACTTCTAGTTGAGGTTGATTTTCCCTTTCAATATTTGAGAGTGTTTCCCTCTTTCTTTTTGCGATATTGTCTCCCATCTTCTCTACGTTCCTTAGGGTCTCTTGATCGATCATATTTTCTTATGCAATTACTTCGATTTCGCATGATAATAAAGTATGAAGTTCGAAAACTTTCCTTCAAAAAATTAGACAAAAAATCAATTAAAATAAAAATCACAAAAGATTTAGTTAAAAAAAACTCATTTTAAATGTTTTGCAAAAAATACATAATTCAATCCAAAACACTTACTTTAAAAAATCTGAGAAAAAAATGTCTTACAAAAATGAAATGAAGCTCAAATTATTTCCTTCCAAGTCCTGCAAAAAAAATCCATTTAAGAAGTTAGACAAAAACTCATTTTAAAAAATCATTATAAAATATTTACTTCAAACCAAAACACGTACTCTAAAAAAATGTCACTTCAAAAAATACCTCAAAAAAATGTGCATTGAAAATTAATTCCAACTTCTTAAAAAATGTCACTTTAAAAAATACTTCAAAAAAGCCTCTAAAAAAATATCACTTTAAAAAATACCTCCAAAAAATGTCCTTTTAATATTAAGCCTAAAAGGAGTCCTTACGAAATTAAGTCTAGAAAATGTCTTTTGGAAATTAAGCCCAAAAACCTCTAAAAACAAAATACATCAAAAAAATGACCTTTGAAAATTAAGTCCAAAACCTCTTAAAACAATGAAAATTAAACCCAAAACTTCTAAAAACAAAATACCTTAAAACCGAAAAAAGTCTTTTGGAAATTAAGCCCAAAAACCTCTAAAAACAAAATACATCCAAAAAAATGTCCTTTGAAAACTAAGCCCAAAACATCTAAAAACAAACACTTAAAAAAAACTAATGAAAATTAAGCCCAAAACTTCTAAAGATAAAATACCTTAAAAAAAAAAAGAAATTTAAGCCCAAAACATCCAAAAACAAAAATACCTTAAAAACAAATGAAGCCCAGAAAACATCCAAAAAATGTATCACATACCTCCAAGAAATTTCCTTTGAATGTACCTCCAAGAAAAGTCCTTAAACCGAAAACAATATTTTGCAAAAATGTCCTTTTGATATACCTACAAGAAAAGTCCTTAAACCCAAAACAATCCTTTGCAAAAAATTCCTTTGAATGTACCTCCAAGGAAATTCCTTAAAACAAAAACAATCCTTTGCAAAATACGACCAGTAATCCTTGAGTTTCTCTTAGTCACCTGGTTCAGATTAGTTGTGTTGACACTTCTGAGTTTTACCCTTTTCATTTATGCTGCTTAGAAAAGATGCATACCCTTTGTTGGGGTTCTTCCCCTTAAGATAAAATGCAATCTATTAATGCAAACCTATTCTTGTGTTTAGGTTTGGCACACTCATTTTTAATTATCAGTGAACTTCACTTTTCAGTTACTCTTATGCATACTTTTATAATTTATTATATTTTGTATTGCTTTCAATTCATTATATGAGTTTTAATATGGGTTAATATCACTGAGGTTACCTCTTTTACTGAGGTCCAGACTGGTGATCTAGAAGTGGGCATCCTCTCCTCTTTAGGTTAGTCTAATTTATTCAATTATTATCTAGTCCATATTTAGTAATTTATGATGTACCTATTGAAAAACAATATTACTTACAACATTCTCAATCTATATGTACAGGTGAGGAAAATCAATGATTGGAAATTATACATAGGTATGCCATATTCATGTATTGATAGTGTAATTACTTTTTATTAGTCAACTGAATTGTTTTATAATTCTCATTTATTATTTTGCAAGTATTCTCTTATAATTTTTCATTGAGTTGCATGACACAACTACTTCTTTTTCCGTGCATGCTTACAATTTTATACTTTGTCTCTCAAGTCAATAACCTACTATTCTATCACGGTTATGCTTCTGGCACCGAGCTTAATCTAGTGCTACTAGATTTTATGTGTCAAGGCCATGCTTGGTATTTTACAATATGAAATTGATGTATGAATCCATAAATAAATGTAAACATAGTAACAAATCATAGAGCCATAATTGCTTATGATTAAAAATCATGAACTAAAGAGTAAATAAAACTAATATATAACTCAGATATGCCCTAATTATAAATAAAATTAAGAATGATATAAACAATGTAGTGAATAACGATAAGTTTTGATCAAATATAACAAGATACACAACTATTACGTGCAATAAATAAATACATACAAAACTTAGAAAATGATGTGTGTAAGCAGATAACGTGGATAATTGCATAAAACATAGCATAAGTATTAAATGAGAACCCAAGGAATTAAATTGAAGAGTAGAGGATAGGCTTTAGGCAATCCTAAATCAGAACCATTCACCGTTATCAATACACAGAACAAAGATATCTTATGCTCTCGGTACTATGCTATCATACATGAAAACGAAGAGTTTCAATATAAATTAACAGTAAGGCAATAATAAGAAATTTTGAAAATTACTAAATATCTCTGTCTCATAACAAAAGGTCGAATGAGCCTCACATGAAAAACTTAATGAGTAATTAATTAGTTGCCATAGAGATAAAATTTCTTGGTAAAATGTTGATTCTTGTTAATCAAAGTAATCAAAATACTGGAATGAAAAAAATGAAGAATATAAACTAATCAGTAGAGAACCAGAGCCTTACCTTTAACTATTCTACCCTGAACTTCAAGTTGACCGAGGAGTCACATTGACCCATGTACTGCAGAGTCACACTGACACCAGAGTCATGCTAACGTATATGAGATATAGCCACGTGGAGCCAAGTCATGCTAAGGGCATAAATAATTCCTGTAACTTAATGAATAATGAGGGGTTTTGGAAGAGAAGGGATTTATTATACATTAGAAATTATAACTCAACCATGGCGTCATGGCAATTACATAGAGAAGTAACAAAAGAGAATTTACGAACTAAAAGATAAAAACCCCAATACTAGATTGTCAATACGAAATCTGCAAGGGTAGAGGAGGAAACCCTCATACCATCAACACAAAGAAAAATGTTGGATAAATAATTTGAAAATATCACAAACAGTCGAAAAATAACAATTATTGGAAAGAGGATTTGGACACAGAACATGGAAATCATACAAATGAAATATGAAATGGAGAAACTAGAGAATTTGGAGTAGGGTAGACACCTGAAATCTACATAATAACACTACTTTTCCTCTATTTTCAAAAACCCAGAAAATTCGAAGTGAACGAGAGAGGAAATTCAAAAGGGGCTTACCTATTCTGTGACGAAGAAGGGCCAGAGGGTTGTCTATTGGTTGAAGGAGTGTCTCACATCACTGGAAGGAGGAGGTAATTTCTCAATGTATTTACATAGAGGTCAGAGGATTCCCTCTACAAAATTCAAGAAACCCATATCAGGGAGCTGAAAACAAATAAAAAGACTATGAACACAACAGAGGTAAGGATAGCACTATTTACCTGAAGGGAAAACGAGTAATCCAGTCGAATTCCTGTGCATCCTCCTTGCAAAAATAAACCAAATATCGTTAGCAAGAAAATAGTTATCAAGGTCAAATCATACAAGTAAACAAAACGCATAAACAGATTACCTGTGCATGTTTCAACACAAAGCTCTGTGTTGTATCAAGTTAAACCGTAGTCCTCACCATAGAAATAGACGAAATGATGTGCAGGGTCTCTAAAAATATCATTGTAGGTTGAGCTATGGAGGCGTATCTCCAGAGAGAAAGACACTCACCTAACGCACAATGAAATGATGGAATGAGGTAGAGTTAGGTAAGGTAAAACCCTTAGGGTTTTCACAATGGATCAGAACCGTTGGTTCATCCTAGGCTGATCTCCAACGTCCATGTGGAACCTCAATATGAGCATGAGGGCCATGTGATGACATGTGACCCTTGCAACATGGAGACCAATGCGATGGAAAAGTGATTAGGTGGGGTTTTCCAATAAATTCTAATTGAAAACTATGGTGGAAGCACATAAACTTTCGTAATTACCTTATGATAGCCAAATAAATATGCATTAAAGGTAGTAACATGTGTAAGTCCTATGTAGATCAATATAGGGGTATCTATATTAATGTAGGAGTTGGGATATAATTGCAATAATACCATATGTTATATGGTTAGAGTATTTTATTAGTATGGACATTAATAATGTAGAAGGTTACATTAGTTAAAATTAGATGTAGGGTATGGGGTGAAGAAAATGAGAAGGTAAGAGTATGGTAGAATTAAAAGATATCCTAATGTATATGTGGAATATGTTAACAATGTTAGTTATGACAAAGGATTTAAATGTGACAAGCTCGCTATAACCATAACAAACATTTCATTGGGACAAGAGGTTAATGAGAAAGGTGAGGGTCAATCATAGAGATAAGCATAAAGAAAAAAAAATCGAGATATTACAATTTTCATGTTCACAGCACATGATGATTTTTAAGTCATGATGTAATCATGTAATTATTGTAAATACAAAGAAGTAGAAGTCCAAGAGTTATGTATGGACAAAATATATATGCAATGAAGTCCAAAAGGCATGTAATTCCAAAAGTCATTTAGAAGTCCAAGAGCTATAGAATTGGTAAGGTCATTAGAATTTGAAAAGTCATATGAGAAACTAAAAATCCATGAGTATATGAAAGGTCATGCCTCAAGTTATAAAATGAGACTCATTAATCAACAAAAATACTTTTTACCTTAGCTTCTCCCACAAGGAGTTATAGAGATAGAGATAGTACTTTTAGGGAGAAATTGGTATCTCTAATTCTTAATTATTTGAAGTAGTGATGTTCATTGTACTTATGTATCTTGCAAATTTAATAATTGAAGTAATTCAGCCAACACATTTTCATGCATGGATCATGGATGTTTTGATACTACTCTTCTAATGTTTTTTTATTTATGTTAGCTTTCAAATGCACTAAATTAATTGAGCTATTCAGCGACTTTGGTGCTAAACTGGTTGGAAATTTGTTGTGATTATTTTAATGATCGTTGCATCTATGTGAACTGTTTATCTTGATGTCTAATGATTCTTTGCTGTTTATGTACATGTGTATTTAGTATATCAATACTATTACTTTTCTTTTAGAGGCTTAGTTTTCTTCTTTGTAGTGAAAGAACATTAATACATATACAATTGAACATTGCACAACTGACACTCTCTTTCTCATTCAAAATCACATGTGCACTACTCTCCCATGATAATTGATTAAGCCAAGTAAAATATCTAAGTTGATGGAAGTCATGCCATATTTCCATATGGGATTCCTACACCAAAATTTGTGAGGTCTAATTGGGACCTCATATTTAAGAGATCCCCTATATTTTGGCGAATTGTAGCACCATCGACATTCTTGTGCTAGAAGGAGTGTAATATTCCAAAATTTTCACTAGATATTTGGAATATTAGAATTCTTAATTTTATTAATGAATTAAGTAAATAAAAAGGTGGAGGGACCCATAATCCTCAATATGAATAAATATCCACTTTCTATGTGTGAATGTGGATTAATGAGGTAGTTCAGAAACTACTTATGTGAATGGAATTGGAGATCATGTCTCATTAATGACATAGATCATGGAGGTTGACACAGTCAACTAAGATTTTAAAGAGGTCAAACAGAAGATCATGGAGAATTCATGATGAGATGATGGAGGAAGTTGTACAATTAATGCAAACATGATGCATAGGGTGTACATTACACCTAGACATGATGGATGATTTGGCTAGACAGCGCAGTCAAACATGGAGGACCTTGTCCACATGCACAATGTAGTTTAGATGAGGGCCAAGGCATGGGAAGGTTCAAAAACTATATAAAGAAGAGGAAGACAAGAATTAATACATGCTTGAGATTATTGATGTTGAGGATTTGTTTACATATGGAATTGTCATGTGACATTTCATTGCTTTCTTGGGTTGTTTAGCAAATATTGCAAGTGTCGTTTACCATAGGGTGTTACTAATCAAGAATCCCACCTATTTATTTGAGTAGCTCTGGAAAGAGTATTGTAATTCATTCTACATCAAGCATTGGTGCCATACATCTTTACCTACTTTCTGCACAACATTCATATTCAGAAATTGCAGATTTCTGGAGATTATTTTGGAAGCTGCAGGTTGTCTTCAGTATTTTAGCTGAAGAACTAGCGAAGGTTTATCCCTATCACCTTGGGCCTAAAGATCAGAATTTCCAGAGCTTCACATAAGATCTGGAATTAGGCCAAAATTTATTGACCTCCTATCAGTTCCATCCAGAATTACGCTTTGCATATTACATATCCAGAGGAGGAAGGAAGTTGCTAGCATGTCAGCTATTAATCCTATGAGGGATAACCTCTTCACCTTTCCATTAGTATTTCCATCAGGCTGGAGTTTATTTCAGCATATTTTAGGAGGCATAAATCCTCTCTTTCCCTTACAGTGCATTTTTTATGAGAAATTGTGTTGCAGTAGCTGTAATCATCATTGGAGGATTAAGAAGCTAGATCTAGAGATTCTAGCTTGTAGATTTGAATGAAGGATCATCCCTTCAAGATTTGATCTGATATTGTGACATATTTCAACAATCTATTTTTCAGATCTAGCTTTAGATCTGTAATCCCAACAGATTAAGGATCAAGCCCTAGGAGGGTAATTTTCCAAAGTTGTAGATTTGGAAAATCCATTCTGGGTTATGTTGGGAACCCATCACATTGGTTAGATCTTGAATCTTGGCATCATCAGAGCTCTTGTGATCCCTAGATCTACATTTTCTTTTGCAGTATTTACATGTATATCAGAAGTAGGAGGGACAATGCAGTATTTATTATGTAAGCTCACCAGTTACGCAGTGCTAGTTGTAGCACCATTGTAGGGTGATTCTAGGCCTTCCCTTGGGATATATCTACTCATTTTCTAAACATTGTGTAACTGATTCATATCCATATAATAAAATGGCTCATCTTCTCTGTAAATTGTGAGGTTGTCTTGATAATTATTGTTTACTTAGTTGTAATTCTTATATTGTGTTTAAGTATTACTGCATTCTTCCTTTTTGGATACTGCAGTGGTATCAGAGCATGATCTTTGGCTCAGCTTGTGGACACCTCATATTTTTCATCAAAAGAAGAAGTAGATAGATGAGATCTATCATGAAGGACGATAATTTTTCCACTCCTCTCTTTAGATCCATGCAATATCTCTCCGAGGAGGTCTATCAAATGAATAAGGAAAGGCAAAGGAAGTACCCAAGAATAATATTTGAAGAGGAAGGTCTAAGCACTTCCTATCAGCAGAAAAGAAGACCAAAGAATCATAGATCTACCCATAGATCTACTATGCCCACTTTATTTGGAGAAGGTGAGAGGTATATAAATGAAGAAACGGGAGAACCTGAGACTCATGAGACTCTCAGCTTGTATCTTGAAGAGTACAAGGAATAGTATAAATCTTTCAAAGAAAGTATAACCCTCCAATAATTCTTTGAATTCAAGGAAGAAAGAAGATCCTATAGCAGCAATAGAAGGAAGAGGCACAATAAATTCTATTTTCCTACTTTTGATGGATATTCCTCAAGCACTGCTAAGGCTTGGAGGAAAGAGTTAGATTCATTTTTCATGCTACATCCTGTGGTTGAAAAAAAGGCTATATAAATTGTAGCACTTCATCTCTTAGGTGAAGCCAAGGATTGGTGGTTTAGCCACATGGAGCATGAAAAGGTGACTAAATATTCAGATTTATTTCAAAAGTTGAGGAAGAATTTTGATGTGAAGAAGAAAAAAATGGGCTACAAAGAGACATTTCCTAAGGAAACAAAGGAAGATGTCATTCTTGTCACTCTGGACAAGAAGTCACTACATTCATCACTAGTTGTAGAAGTACTTACATCTGCAGAAGAGACAATTGCAACTTTGCAAGATAGTCTTGAGCTCTTAACACATAGAGTCCCATGCATGATTCATGATATTTATGAGGAAGAGGATGCAGGTTCCATTCCTAGTACATTGATAGAAGAGCAACCATATCTCTTACTATAAGTTGGAGACACCATTTTCCTAGCTGGAGGAACTCTTATGTTGTGTCAAGAGGTTCCCACACATTATTTTATCCAAGGTATGCATACACATTCATCACCTATTGTTTCAGTAGATATTATTGAAACTTTTGGGGACATGCCATCAGGGTCAATGCATAACCAAGGGTTAGATCAAAATGTTGATTTGAAGTAGCAAACTATCACAATGCAGAGGACCCTTGATCTAATCAAGGAGGATATGAAAAGCTATCCCAGTTTGTCATGGATGGAATACATTCAACCTCTTGAGTTGAAGTGTAGTGTTTCAAAAGAAGGGATGAGCATGATCCTATGTACAATTACTAGTTATGAGATCAGTATTGTACCTTGCTTTGAGACAGTATATGTATTACCTTACAGATCTACAATGTTGTCACTTAATAGCAGTCATAATGATGAGGACCCATTATTCTTGGAGAATTCTGAAGGTAGCTTCACTCATGAAGTAATGGAGTATGAGATGATGAATGGAAGACATATTGAGATGAGAAATCTTCTCTCCTTTCTTGATGACACTTTCTCAATGAGCATCTCACAGCTCAAAGAGAGACTTCTACTTGCGGTAGATCTAGAAACTCTTTGGTTTTGGAAGGCCATGTATGAGAAGAAGATCTCATTAAGAGATCTCATTAGAGGTGCACTTCAAAATTTCATGGACTACAAGGTTATTCAACAGTTTGAGGAAATTGGTGTCTTACAATGGGAGGATACCAAGTATTTTCAGATTGAGATCCATAATCCACAATGGGATGAGTGGCTGATAGTATGGAGAAAGGGGTTTCCAAACCACTTGAAGATCTATGACACAGGCCAGAAAGAAGCATTTTTGCATTGGTTTCTCTTGGGTGAGTATGGTTACTACCCAAAAGTTAATATTTTCTTGTATCATGCCTTATGTCTCAATGATGTAATGCATAAGAAAATTGCATGGCTACTATGGTTGTTGAGGAGAGGGTTTGGACATCACATGTTATATCTTATGTCCATGTATTTACTCTTGTTTGGAATATGTCTCATGTATTTACATATATTTCTGTTTAGGAGGTATCTCATGTTCATGTATTTACTTGGGTTTGGGAGAAAGCATAACTCTCACATGATGTGGCATAAGGGATTTATTTTGTATTATATTGATAAGACATGTCAGATGTCCACTAATTTATTGTTGCCCCATGACTTGCATCCTGATAATGTAGGAAGGCAGCAATAATCCTTGTTGCAATGGTTATTATTGGGAGAGTATGGGCTGAATTCTTCCCATACATTGCATGAAATTGCTGGAGGATGGAAACAAGAGGCCTTAGAGCATTGGCTTCTGTTGGGTGATTATGGTCATTGTATGTGGTATGATGATGATGTGATGGGGCAGCAAGATGCCTTGTTAAGGTGGCTTATCTTGAGAGAATATGGCCACTACATTTGGTACAATGATGATGTGGTATGGCAGCAAGAGGCATTGTTGAGATGGATACTTTCGAGAGAGTATGGCTCTCATATTCTCATTGATGTTGATTTGGCATGGAAACAAGAAGCATTTTTGCAGTGGATTATTTTGAGAGAGTATGGCTCTCTTACTTATTTTCATGATGATCTAGCATGGAAGCAGGACGCTTTGCTATCTTGGCTGTTATTAGGAGAATATGGTTTCACATTTTTCATGTTTTCCCATATGTCTCTAATTCTTTTTTATCACTATGTTGATGTGATGTTTGACTCCTACATGGCGAACAGGGGTAATGATGTGAGCATTGATCTACTCTATGTATCATGGCTTGGAAGAATATTTCATGAGTTGCGACTTTCCACTTTGGGAATGAACCACCTTACCTTATGTATCTCATATATAGAGGAGAACTTTGATCATCATATGGTTTCCACTTGAAGATTCATTGATGAGGAATGATATCTTTCTTTTTAGTTGGAGGCCATTCTAGACATTCTAGAGAGGCAGCTTTGGAGCTGGACATGCATAGCACATTGTGTCAGATGGGAAGGCCTTACACTTGAGGATTACATTTGGAGGGAGGATGTTTGTTGTAACATCAACTTTTGTAGTTGCTTGAGGACAAGCAACATTTTTCCGGGGAGGATCGTAATATTCCCAAATTTTCACCCAATATTTGGCATATTAGAGTTCTTAATTTTCTTAATGAATTAAGTAAATCAAAGGGTGGAGGGACCCATAATCCTCAATATGAATAAATATCAACTTTTTGTGTGTGAATGTGGATTAATTAAGTCTACATCTACATAATGAGGTAGTCAAGAAACTACTTATGTGAATGGAATTGGAGATCATGTCTCATTATTGAGATAGATCATGGAGGTTGACACAGACAAATAAGATTTTGAAGAGGTCAAACAGAATATCATGGAGCATTCATGATGAGATGATGGAGGAAGTTGTGCAATTAATGCACCCATGATGGAGAGGATGTACATTGCACCTAGACATGATTGATGATTTGGCTAGACAACGTAGTCAAACATGGAGGACATTCTCCACATGCACAATGCAATTTAGATGAGGGCGAAGGCATGGGAAGGCTCAAACAGTATATAAAGAATATGAAGATAATAATGAAGACATGCTTGAGATTACTGATGTTGAGGATCTATTTAGATATGGAACTGTCATGTGACATTCCATTGCTTTCTTGGGCTGTTTAGTAAAGATTGCAAGTGTTGTGTAGCACAGGGTGTTCCTGATTGCGAATCCCACCTCTTTCTTTGAGTAGCTCTAGAAAGAGTATTGTACATCTTTATACATCATAAATTGGTGCCATACATCTTTTCTAATTTTTGCTGAACATTCATATTCAAAAATTGCATATTTTTGAAGATCAGTTTGGAAGGTGGAGGTTGTATGCAATATTTCACCTGAAGAACTGGTGAAGGTTTATTCCTATCACCTTGGGCTTAAAGATTAGCATTCCCAGAGCTTCATATAATATCTTCCATTAAGAGGAAAGTTATTGACCTCCTAGCAGTAGTAGTTCCATCGAGAATTATGTTTTCCATATTGCAGATCGAAAGGAGGAAGGAAGTTGCTAGCATTTTAGCTAGTAATCCTACGAGGGATCATCCTCTCACCTTGCCATTAGTATATCCATTAGCCTAGAGTTTATTGAAGCATATTTAAGTAGGCGTAAAGCATCTCTTTCACTTACAATGCAGTTTTTATGAGCAATTGTTTTGCAATAGCTGTAATCATCAATGGAGGATTGAGAAGCTAGATCTAGAGCTTCTAGCTTGTAGATCTGAAGGAGGGATCAGCCCTTCAAGCTTAGATCTGATCTTGTGACATATTTCATCCATCTATTTTTCAGATCTAGCTTCAGAGCTGTAATCCCAGTAGATTAATGATCAAGCCCTAGGAGGGTGATTTTCCAAATTTGTAGATCTGGAAAATCATTTCTGGGTTACCTTGGGAACCCATCACATTGGCCAGATCTTAAATAATAGCATAATCAGAGCTCTTGAGCTCCCTAGATCTGAATTTTTATTTGCAATATTTACATGTATATCAGAAACAATAGGGACAAAGTAGTATTGCTTCTATAAGCTCGCCAGTTACGTAGTGCTAGTTGCAACACCATTGTAGGGTGATTCTAGTCCTTCTGTTGGGCTAGATCCACTCATTTTCTGAACATTGTGGAGCTGATTCATCTCCATATAATAAAATGGCTCAGATTCTCTGTAAATTCCGATGTTTTCTTGCGATTTATTTTTTACTTAGTTGCATCTCTTATATTGTGTTTAAGTATTACTACATTCTCCCTTTTGGGATACTTCAAGGAGCGAAGCGAGTAGTTTATGGCTGATAACTAATCACATCCCAATAATTCATCTTCCAAAAATAAATAAATATCATGAGTATCACCCCAAATCCTATTTTCAAGGTAGGAGGGTATTATAAACCTATTCCTGATTTTGCATATGATGTTACCTACGATCCCCTCTAGGAAATTTCACTTATAACCCATTTTTTTGTGAAAGATATCAATTTACTCGTTGTTACTCATAATCTTCCTCAACATACCAAGAATAAAGAAAAAACTCATATTGGTGTCTTTTTTACATGCATGGTATATTTTTTTTTCTTCTCTCTTGTGGAATTAACATAGTCTTCAGAAGACACAGTCTAGCAATGTTTGCTTCCACCTATTCACAAAGAGTACGAGGAAGATATTATTGTTATGAATCAAAACAAGTAGCTGATTTTTAGTTTAATGATGGCTTAAAACATGAACGAGAAGGCTCATCAAACCTAGAAAAGGAGGAGGATCAAGGAGACTAGGACATGGCTGATCAAGACCTTGATTGAATGATCGAAGGGCCTCTCACTCTTCTGGATAACCTTCATAGAATTCCTAAACAACCAAAGAAGTTGTTATCAGTGTTTGGTATCATAATCTACCTGTTAATTCAATCCATGGTTGGAGGGTGTTTTTGAAATTATTTTTGGAGAAATTTTACGATCATAAAATCTTTCCATGTTGTTAAAAGAGCTTGGAAATATTAATATGGGTAAAAAGGAGAAATTCAAATATTTCATTAAAAAATTTAACCGTATTCTGAACGAATTTCCTCCAAACACATAGAAAAACAATTATATTACTATAAATTATTATATGGTTTCCTTGCAAACAATTTTTTTTGTTTTTGTTAAAAGATATGCAAAGGAGACATTGTCTTTAAACTTTGCAGAAGCAATCTCCATGGAGAAAGACTTGTGTGCCATTGGAGTTGTTTTTGATGATGAATAATCTAAAGACTTTAAGCAGACTAGTAAGAAGTCCCATATTGAAAATAAAATTAACTCAGACAAATACATAAAGCACCCATAAAATACCAGACACCAAATAATGGTGGAAAAGGCTTCAGCCTCAGGACTTCCTCACATATTTTCTCATTATTAAAAGAATTTATTTTTAAAATTAAATAGATGAGGAGAGAGTGTCTCAAGATAGTACGTCCTATCTTGAACACCTTGTTGAGATAATTTCTCAACCAAACACACACCAATATAGGAGTTACCTAAACTAACTCCTATCTTAGAGGAACAACCCAAACTAAAGAGTTAGGCATAAATTCCTAACTTTTAATATTTAATTTATTTATTTTATTTTTGGATTTATCATTGTTTTGTGAGAGAGGTTAAAATTCCCCCCTTCAATGATAAATACAAAATAAGAACGAGGAACCATCTTTCAAGTTCTCATGTTTATGCTAAAAAACATTGCTTGAAAATCCGCAAAAGCTGGATGCTGAAAAACTGCAATCTGAAGAGACCATGAGTTAGCTGCATGTCTGATTCATCTCTGAATTTTTCTCGAAAAATCCATCACTTGAAAAGTTGAAAAAGGATCCATCTGTCCTTTGTGTGAAATCAACATCCTTTTTCCACTGACAAAACTTTTTGAATGCCCACTGGCTGATGATGTAAAAAAAAAAACTCACTGTTGCTTTTGTTGTGTTGAAAACTGCTCACTGTTGCTTTGTTTTCGACTACCCATAGGAAAATTTGTTGATTCCCACTAGCTGTCAAAGATGCCCACTGTCTACGGAAGCTACCCATTGGCTGCTTTTGTTGGTTGTGTCGAGACTTTTAGTCTGACAACCATCGTCAATTTCATTGACATTTTCCCCCCTTTGTCAGCTGAAAGGAAAGACAACTCTTTGTCAATTATTCCTGAACTCCCCGCCTTTAAGTGTATGATTTTTACACTGGTGTACTCCCCCATTTAACTGCATGAGAGTACCATCCTATTTTCACTATTGGCTACACTATGTGTGATTGTATTTGGTTGTAGAATTGAGACAATATTTTGACTATGGATGACCATTCCCAAGGATTGATCTGTTCATAATGTATCTTCAATCTAGCTGATTATTGTTGGTTGTGACATTTTGCTAAGGAATTATTTTTATTTCCACAATGGCAAAAAGGATCGAGATCAAAACACTAATCTTCCATATGACCAGTTCTTTGACAATGAGGACAATTTGGTTTGACTTCAACTTCAGGTTGTTTACAATTATGTTTGTCTGCAACTTTCTTAGAAATTTCCGAGGTGATGTGGGCAAGAAATCCTGCACTGAGGAAATTAATTGGCTTGGAATAATCTGGGATATGCAGGTTGTTGTCATCATTTACATATCCTAAGCCTCATCGATTCTTGTTATTTTGAATTTCTTCCATGGCTTGATGATTGGCTTGGAATAAATTTGAACTGGAACAACTTCGACACTTAAAGTTGTTTGGATGAATGAATTATCATCTGGATGGTTCAAAGACTTGAAAGCATCACTCTTTTCTTGCAACTCATTTCGTTGTAGTTGCGACTCTATTTGAAGAAACTCAATGGTTTCATTTGTTTGTTGTAGATGCCATGAAAGATCAGAAAGAGTTTCTTTGCTGATTTGCACCATGTCTTCATCACTTGAGATGATCAAATTGTGAAAAACTTCTATCAGTTGGATGTGTTACGCCATCTAAACTTGCTCTCTTGAATTTAGATTCTCCTGTCATAGATGTCGTGCTTTGAAATGTTTAACTTGATTTTTTTACTTGAACGACAAGCTCACTTGCTATGTGGCTTGAATGGCACGCTCACTTGATTTGTTGCTTATTGCGCTTGCTTGGAACACTTGCTAGAGTTTTAGAAATTTCTTGCTTGAACGCTTGAATTAACGCTTGCTTGATGAGGATTGATTTTCTTGAACGCTCACTTGAATTGCTTGATTACTTCACACTCACTTGAATGAATACTCATGCTTGTTTGCAGGAGATGTGAACTTGTTGTTTGTTTGCTTTAGAGTTAAAACTCATGCATTCACTTGATTCTGCTTAAAGAAATGGTTTCGAACACTGTCGAAAATGCACCCAAAAACTCTTAATGATTTTAATGACTCACTACAATGAATTCAATTTAACTTAATTTGACTCAATTCTAAACTTGGGTGTCGGTTTCAACTGAGAATGCACCCTTACAATTCATTGCAATTTGAGTTTGATTACAAGTTCAAAAATGTTGATGTAGACTATGCTCTGAAAGGTTGGAGTTTGCAGATTCATTAACGTGATTATAGTGATGTAGAATTTGCTTTGAAATGCTGTAGTTTGCAGGTACATGAACTTGATTGTATTAAGTGAATTTTCTTGTTGAGGTAGAATGCTGATGTTGACGACTTTGATTATTTGTTATAGTGATGAAAATTCATGTGTTGAGCTCAATTATCCTTCTTTGTAGCTACTTTGTTACAGATGTTGTGCTTGTTTACATTAAACTTTATGTATGTGTTAAATGAGATCTTTTATGTGTCAAAACTAGACACAAATAAAAAGAAATAACATGAAGCATGCACCATCATCAACACACTCTTCGTGTACCTAAGATCCCCTTATTCAATTTCGGGCGAATCTAGGACACAATCACCACAAATAATATATGCTTTATTAAAATTTGGAGTACATAATCTTGTAGCTTCATAACATCTTCATGGAATCAAAGTTCTAGAACTTCTTGGAAATAATCTCTTCAAAAAAAAAAAAACTGACTCAACCTCCTACAACAATGAGCTTTCCTTTGAAAAACTGATCACTCCAAATTTACAAAAAAATCAATCTCGATCACTCCACAAAATTACTTCAACATTCAACTTATCACTCCAAGAATTACAAAAAATTTAATGCAAAACTTACCTTGGCACACATTTCCTTTTTCTTCGCTTAGAATTTTTCGACACTTACATTTATATCCATTTCATAAAGTCATCTCCAATCTCATAACATAGTTCCATGAAAATCATGAAAAACAGATAATATGAGCATTCTCTTTTCAATTTTCTTATGTCACTTAAAAATAAGTGAAATAATGTTTTGAAATCAACATCAAGTGAGCACTGGTTTTCTAGACTTGGTCTTTGGCAAGCACTAGTTCTCTATTCTATGGAACCTCTTTTAGCATCCTCTCTGCTCCCCCTAGGCCTCAACTCATCTTCACTTTTTTTAAGAACACAACTCTTCTTTTTATCCAATCTCAGTTGGAATTCTTCAAGGTTCTACTCCACACCTTGCTTTCATTTAGAAACTATTACTAGTCTCTTTCATCAGTACTTTTAAAACTGTGATCTTTGTTTATTGAGATTTCATTCAACTGTATGCAACCTATATTTTGTAAATATCATCTTCAAAACCAAAGTTAAAATAAAACATATCAGTTCACCTTCAATATCTCTGTGTGATCTTGTTCCATCTCTCACCTGTACTTTCATGCACCTTACCAAATAATGTAGGAAAACACACACAATTCCTTCCAATGAAATTATTGTAGTAAAATGTGAAATTTTACCAAGGCTTAGACTTTTCTTCTTGATGAAATTAGTTTTCCTCTTGTCGGTATAGATATGCAAGGTTGACTTACCATTCCCTTGCTTACATGCCAATATAGAATACCACTTATTTTCTGAATAGAAATTTTATATAACTATTCACTAAACAACATACCATTTATTAAACCAAATGGTTTTTAAGATACCACTTTAAATATATCATGGATAAGTGAAATTCATTAATTTATTGAATGACAGAAACTTAACGGAATTTTATATGGGTTGCGCCCACCCTTCATACCTTGTCACCACTACAACCCTTTGTATAAACTGCTTGAAATTATTTCAAAACCTCAACGTTGAGTTTTGCAACTTCAACGTTATTTCAAGAAATATATAATGCCTCCACTCAAATGGAATACCTCATCGAAAATGAAATTTTGGTTCTTTGATACACATGGTCACCATGGCATGGACAGTGCAAAGATAGTGATGCTTCCAACGTTGGAAGGTCATCCCAACCAAAACGTGGCGTTATCAATTCCCAGCAATGGCAAGGTTGCCATTCATAGTTTATCCATCGGATTGTATGCTAGGCTTCGACTCCCTTACTGTAACGTTTTGTAAATAAAGTATGACAGCGCTTCAAATTCTGTGGCTCTTGAATGTATGACTGTGCTTCAAATTCGTGGCTCTAAATTTGATCACAGCATGGCAACAATCACACATCCTGGCAAAGCATTTACGTTGGTCTGTGGCTCTCGATATAGCCACAACCATGCTCCTTTTCCCCAGCATAGAGTGTATTCTTGAATTTTCTCTTGCTATTACTGTGATCCTTCATTCTGGTGATAGTCTCCTGCACTCACTGTTGCACACACAATATATATATGCAAACTTGCTGATTTAAAACAAGCATCTTACAAGCTCTGATACCACATATTGAAAATCAAATTAACTCAAAAAAATACAGAAAACACGCATAAAATACCAGACACCAAATAATGGCGGAAAAGGCTTCATCCTCGCGGCTTCCTCACATATTTTCTCATTATTAAAAGAATGTATTTTTACAATTAAATAGATGAGGAGACAGTGTCTCAAGATAGTACGTGCTATCTTGAACACCTTGTTGAGATAATTTATCAACCAAGCACACACCAATATAGGAGCTACCTAAACTAAATCATATCTTAGAGGAACAACCCAAACTAAAAAGTTAGGCATAAATTCCTAACTTTTAATATTTAATTAATTTATTTTATTTTTGGATTTATTATTCTTTTATGAGAGAGGCTAACATCCCAATCCCCTTCAACTAAGGCTAAGGAAAATTATTTTGTAGATATTGAAGGATTGACCAAATCCTTAAAGTCACTCACTAATGAAGCCTCACAATTTAAGATAAATTCAAGAGAGACCTCTACTAGTAGAAATCCCCCTAATCGTTTCCTATTTAGAATGAAATGTAATAACCATCTAGCTAAATATTCTAAGAGATTAAATGTTGTGATGAATGTTGAAATAATTAGCATGGATAGCTATTGTTCCTTCCATTAGGAATGGAATTCAAAAAAAATTTCACACAATGTAACCACAACGTGAATGCTCTGGAAACCCATATTGTTTGTACTTTATTAGAAGATGAGCATCCTGAGTAGAAAAAAGAAAAAAATGACCCTACAATGGCTAAGAAAAGTATAGGTATTGGACACTCAGTCAATACCTTTAATTTTATTCTAAATAATGACAAGAAAAGTGTTGAAGGACCACCTTAAATTGAATCCCATCCTCAGAAACTAACCAGACATTATAATTTGAGAAGCAAATGGATTGTTTCTAAACAAGAAGTGATAAGGCAAGAGATGAAAAATTTGTTTTGAGAAGGTTCTCACCACCAACCGATCTTGCATCAAATGCATAGAAAATTTCGGGGATTGATACTACTAAGAATAATTCCACTAAAAGTAAACAAAATTCTATCACTCCCAAAGTTTCGAACAAAGCCACACCTTCAAAAACATCAGCACTTCCCACTAGAAATGAGGCCATTCATTAGAATATCATTGAGGACTTTAATAGATCACATGGAAACATTTCCATCTTTTAGACCACAAATATATCAGACCAGTGTGAGCTTCTTATTCAAGCTTTCTCATAACATTCATTAGGTGCTAGAGGCTATACTTGTCAAACGGTGTCTCGTAAGTCTCTTATAACTCTTGAACATGTGGTTAATCCTATAACCTTAAATAATAACACTCTCTACCACCCATTTCTGTTCACTTTAAAAAAAATTAATTACAATGTCCATAATTGTATGGTCGATTTGGGTGCATCTGTGAATGTAATGCCATTATCTTTTGCAAATAAAATTAATGCTAAATGAGATAAACTGATGCATAAATCATTTAGCTGGTTATATCACTTGTCTAGGCTATTCATGAACTTAGTATTGTTATTATTTTCTTATCATCAAATCACTGGGTACACAAATGCATAAACATTGTGATCGTGGACATCCTTAAAGCCTATGGATTATTATTGATTCGAGACTAGTCTAATAAATTACAAGGGTATTTTGCAACATATTTTTCACACTTATGGTTTTCATATAGGGTTATAAACAATCAGATTCAAGTGTAAAGTGAACCGTACATGAAATATACTATGACATTACTTGAGAGCCATAATGATCCTATCATCTTTGCATACATAATATTTGGAAATTTTTTCTTGGAAAATTGATCAAGGGTGTTATCAAGCACATCCATCACTTATCCCACTAGATAAATAGTTGGAGGTCCTTCCTTGTGCTCCAACTGGTGTTAATGAATCTTGTAACATAGATGTACATATTATTGATAGTGTAGGAACTGATTTAGCAACTAACAATATTTAGATTTTTTACTTTGATGGTTCAAAAGATCAGGATGGATTTGGAGCTAGTTTCATTCTTGTAGACCCATATAACAAGAAGTACATCCTATCATGTTGTTTGGAGTTTTAGTACACAAATAACATTTTCGAATATGAAGAACGTTTTCTTGGTTTAAGTAAGTCCATTGACATGATGATAGAGCTGATCAAGGTAATCGGTGACTCTGAAGTGGTCGCTCGTTAGGTATGGAACACTATAGATTATGTTTCATCAAGTTTAAAAAACTACCCACGAGAAGCATAATTACTTATTACTTATTTAAAATATTTTAATATTATTTATGTTCTTACAATTATAAATGTTGAAATGGATACATTACCAATGTAGCCACCAAAACTTCGCCTTTGAAAAACATTTTTTCTATAGATATTATGTATAAACCATCCATACCTGATAATGTAAGTAATTTCCGTGTTTTCAATGACGACCAACAAATTATGAATTTTATGGCTAATGTGGATGTGTTCAAATATACGACCATTGTAGAAGATGAGAAAAACAAGGCTTCATAGGAAGCAACATATACAATGAAAGGAAACACTATTCCTAAAGGTGTAGTATCCCTAGAAAAATTATATTACCTATAAAAAAAAATTTAGAGGACCAAGTAATATTAAGGCTTAGAGATCAAAGATGCCATTTGAATAAGTTGATTTGGGAACTCAAGACAATCTGAAATATGAAAACCTTAGTACATGTTGTTCTCTATAAGAATGACAATAATTCATCCTCTTGTTCAAACAATACAAAGATGTGTTTGCATGGACATACAATTATTTAAAGACATGCAATACTCATATTATCCATCATATCATTCCCAATAAATAAGGGGTGAAAGATTTTAAATAAAAGTTAAGGAAATTTCATCAAACACTAGATCCAATAATACAAAACAAATTAAGAAAGTTGTTGGATGCTAAGATTATTTCTAAGGTCAAACATTCTACTTGGGTTTTGAATTTCATCCCTATGAGGATGAAGTACAGTGAGATGATGTTATGTGTGGACTTTAGCAATGTGAAACAGACATTAGAAAAAGACAATTATCTTATTCCATCCATGGAACAAATCCTCCAAACAAAATTTGGGTGTGATTTGTTCTCTTCGTTAGATGATTTTTCAAGTTACAATCAAGTGCTAGTGGTAGAACCACACTGTGTCAAAACCACTTTTACGACCAAGTGGGGACCTTTAGGAATATTCCATTCAAGCTTATCAATGTTGGAGCTAAATTTCAAAGAGAAGTGGACATTTGTTTCCATGGTATGATTGGCCAAAGTGTAGTACTATATATGGATGATGTATTTGTATTCTCTAAAGGAAAATTAGACCTATTAGCCACCTATAAAATTCTGACATAGCAAACAGGTGGATAAATATGTTTCTGAGTCTTCAAGAGATACAGTTCCTTTGAAAACCTATCATTCTTGAAGCCTCCATGTGTCTTCTATCCTTTAAAATACATTGTTGTTTTCATTGAAGAACCCTGCTGTTTTGTGAAAAAGAATGCTTCAAAAGGCCTCTGTAATTGCCCATTTTCACCCATTTCCCTTAATTTTCATTAAGCCTCCTATTCCTCTTTAGAACCTCCATATCCCTTCAAAAATCCTCCAAAATCCTTTTAAGCCACTAAAAATCCCTTTTATATTTTTAAAACACCCTTTTCCCCTTTACCGAAAGCCAAGAAATTCCTTAAAAAACATTGATTTTGGCCTAAAAACACCCCTTTTTAACTAAGACGTTAAGCCCCTTTTGGCGTAGCCCTTAGCCCCTTCTCTACATATAACCTTACGCCAAAACTAGGCACTATGCCCTTAGGCACTAATCACAATCAGAGCTTTCTATTAACCACCTTTTTCTTTGTTCTTCCAAATTTTCCGATGCGATGAACATTTGTTCTATCGAACTCCGCTTCAATATTGACCGTCTATTTTTCGAGATCCAACGGTCAGTGCTAATCACATCACACCCATCACCCCTATTCATTACCCCACCGATTGTATATGGACCATTGATCTCCCCTCTAATCCGATGGCCCTCGCATGATCTCCAATCACAAAAGTACGAAGTGCCACCCCTTTGTTTTCGCCGATTTGCGATCCCCAATCTAATCCTGACCGTCCATCCATACAGATCCAACGGCTAAGACACCATCCCAACCCATTCCTGAGCCCAACATCATCGCTCTGCCAATTTAATCTGGACCATTGAATCCGTAAGAACCAATGACCCAGATTCAATCGCGTTCTGCTCATGTAATCCTCTGTCATTTCCCCCCGGTCAAATCTCGACAGTTGATCTCTCCAATGATCCGACAGTCCGCGCTAAATCGAAAATCGAAAAATCAAAAACTTTTTATTTTTGGCCCATTACCTTTTCTCCAATGTGATTAAATCCTAGCCGTTCATTCTACAAGATCCAACGGTCCATATTTCATCGGACTCCGCCTTCCCCTTTCTCCGTTCCACTGTCCTGCCAATCCCCGATCAAATCTTGGACATCCATTATATAGATCCAATGGTCAGGATTTAATCCACCATTGGCCCTTCTCACCTTACCACCCATGCATCTTTCCACATCACGCTCTCATTCCCACCGTTAGATCTCTCTGCCTTTCATCCAACGGCTGAGAATGCATATCGCGTAATTTTTGCATCCAAGGTTTAATGTTTCAAAATTACATAATAAAAGTGGTTTTGGGGGGGACATGTGTCAGGCAGCGAAGCATGTCGTAGTTTTTTGGAAAAATTTCAAAACCACTCCAAATTTGCTCAAAACCAACAGTTTTCCTCTAAAACCACTCCTCCCCGATATAGTCCTTCATTTAATCCTGACCATCGATTGATTTAATTGGACAGCTCATATTATATCGCGTTCCCATCCATATTACTTTAATCAGACCTTCCAAAGGACTTCATCAGAATATATCCACCATCACTCTCTTCCAGTGATCCGACAGTCCACATTCGATCTTCCTCCACCTTCTCGGTCCCACCACCAAGTACCCCTGTTTCCTCTCATTTTAGCCTTTTTCCTTTGTATTCACCCAAACATTAAACTTTTGTTTTTTAACACTAAAATTTATTTCATCCACCTAATTCAGTCTAAACAATGTCACCAGTGGATCTCGACCGTTGATCACCATCTATTAGTCTAATCGGACGGTCTAAAACCCTCCTCGCACTAAACCTTCATCAACTTATTTTTTCAACATTCCACCATGATTTTCACCCGTTTCTTTGCTGCTACCACTATTTTCATCGTTTCTCTCCATCCTTCATAAGCCTCCATAGCATCCATCTTCCCTCCTGCATGGATTTCTTAACATGTTTATCGTCTTTTTGCAGGGTTATAGGTGGCAAAAATCATTGTCTGATTCACAGTCATATACAGTGTTTTTTAGAGCACAAGAAGATATTTTTAGAGCCAGAGATCATAGAGGAAGGTGCCTGAGAAGGTTTAAACGTGATTTTCAGTAAATATCAAGTTACTAACTCTGTTTCAAACCTCCCGGTGCCATTAAAACCTGTGTATCCATAGACAAGACAGAAGAGAAGCGGAAAATTCTATCAGTGAAATATTAAAGGGATTAAAAGCCCATTATTGAAGATTAAATGCTTTAATTTAGTGTTTAAAGGACAAAGATACATACTGAAGACCTTATAAATGATCTAGAAGGCTAATAAGTCCTAAAACGCATGAAACAATCCATATCAGTGTCTCACATCAGCAAAATGTTCTTTCCTAAGAAGGGACAAGTTCCCATAGTGTTTTTATTCTCCATCGAGTTCCTAAGAAGATCATCATCTAGGCGAGAGTCCTAATATTTCCAGAGAATTAGTTACAAAGTATGGAAGGCCTAAAAGTGATTTATCTACCTTACTTATCCTAGAGTACAAAAAGAGTACAAGCAGCCAGAAATTACATAAGAAACATACCTTTGGAGTTATTATCAGCCAATCGAAGACCACTTATTGGTCCAAAGAGTACTGAAAGTCAATATGGGATATTAAAATAGAATGGGCCTCAAGCACCCTTCTCCCTCTGTTTTAATGTTTCATTTAAATTTCTATCTACCTCTACTACCACACGTTCAGCTATAAGAAGTCATGAGAAATACATGTTGTTTGTTGGTTATCCGTGGATTGCAAGCCGTTTCTTTGAGATATAATTATGTGTGTATTAGTTGTAAAATATGCTGGGAGATGATTTCAGACTAATATCAAGCTGTTGGACAATGATGTATGTGACTGGTGTTTCTCTTTAATATGACAAGCATGTTCATTGGATCCTGATCTAAATCAATGGTCATGTGTTCTATCTTTGTCAATGTTTTCCCTCTGTTATTCATCATATTTCATTTCTCTGATAGGAATCAGTAATATAGCTTAGGATATACTGCTATAAAGTACCCTAATGCTTCCTGCTCTTCTTATATTTTATGTTTTCTACTGATTGTGTATCTAAGAACAAATTCCAGATAATTTAACCACTATAGTAGTTGATTCTCCCCGCTTACTGATGCATGAATTTAGAGTTTGTTTTTAGATGTTCTTGTCTTCTTTTAACTAAAATAATTTGGAAACTGGGAGATTCGGAGTTATTTCTGTCTCACTAGGGTCCTTTTCCAACAGTTTTCCTTTCTAAGATCCCTTAAGTTGAATGTCAAAAGCATTGAAATTCAAAAGTCTTTATCTGATCTTAAGCTTCACTTTGTGTCAAATCTTAAATGTTTTCCCATTGTCTGAAGAGTTAGCCTCGTAGGAGTTTGATCATAGACAACTAAGGCATGCTCTGTCCGTATATTTGCTCCTAAGTGGTCACCTTGGAAGGTTTCCTTGTCATTCAACTTCATTTCCTTATTGTTTCACCCCATACTATCATCTTTAGAGATCCTCCGTTTTAGATGACTAGCCCATTTGAAAGCCTTGGATATTGAATTGCAAGTGAACCCTTTGATGACCCCATTGCCCAATGGACTTGATTTTTCTTTGAATTATATCCCCATTGCCAAAAATCCTTCTTTACTCACCTCTTTACCTCACTTTGAACCCTTATTTCACGTTTCCCAACCAAACAAACAAAAACAAAACAACAACCCTTGTGCCCTATAACTAGCCTAATATCTTAAATTTGAAACTCAAAGATATATCATTCTTTGCCTTTATAGATAGATGCCTCTCTGGATGAAGGAGGGCTAGATCCTGAGATCCAAAAGTGGTTTGATTTTGTCTTATCATTTGGTATTGCCAAATCTGCCAAATCATATGAACCACAACATAATGGCGACTCCACTGTGGACACTTTGAGTAAAACATTCCTTAAAACATTTCTAGGAACTCAAAGAAGACCAATAGCCTTGATTTGGTAGTTAATTACTGTGGTGGACAGTAAATCTCCTTGAGACATTCTAAACCTTCCACTTGGTGACTCCACAGTTCCTAAATGACTAAAATACTCCATTGGTGATCAGTAGGCCTGTTGATTATCTTTGTTTTCACAAGACTCCACTGGGAGACTAGTTTCATTACAACATCATCCATATTAAAGAAACACATATGATTAAGCTTCTCTGTTTAAGACTAACATATTGGCTTCAAGAACAATCCATACTAGAGCTTATCCTAACCCAAACCCACCTGAGATAGTTAACAACCGTGAGAGTATTCTTAGGAAGCCTTATACATATAAGGATCTAGCTATTGTCAGACACATTAATAGAGCTAATTCAATACCTAAAAAAATTTCATCTCTAACAAACACTCAAATTGGCTTAGACATACCAAGTAATTTACCAAGAACCCAGTCAGTCAGTGATATAGAACAGACAAACTTTGAGCCTCGAATATCACCACCACATAGTGGTCAAAACATTAGGGACAGAGAAACCCCTCCATCAACACCTCCTGATATTCATTTCATCCATAACTTGGGTCTCTCTCACCCTAGATATTCTCAACAGTTTGTTGTTGGTCCTAGCATTTCTGTCATTCATATACCTATTGCTCAAGCCCAAACTTTACCTTCACAAAACACTACCATGGCTGCATTGTATGATCCCTTGGTGTTACCACAGCCTCTAGTGCCTTTACCCAATGATTATCAGTCCAAAATCCCACATTTCACTGGAAAATATTCTACCACAGCTCAACACCATGTAGATAGGATGGAATATGCCTTTGACTATATGGAGATAGAAGATTGGACAATCAAATTGAGAATATTTGCTCAAAGTTTAGGAGGAGAAGTGAAGAAGCGGTTTAAGGGCCTACCTCCTAATAGTATCCATGATCTTACCTCTTTACATCAAACCTTCATAAAAAAATGGGAAGTCAAAAGCAACCCTCTCAAAATATTAGCAGAATATAAGAACCTTAAAAGAAATGAGGGAGAGAGTGTCCATGACTATTCTACTAGATTTAACAGTGTCTACAATGCTCTTCCACCTCACATGAAACCTCCCCAAGAAATTGCCTTAGTGAAATATCTGGAAGGATTTGATGCTGACATGGCCTATTAGTTAAGGGAGAGATATTATAACACATTAGAAGACATGCAGAAAGAAGCAGTGAGTGTAGAAGCAAACCTGATTGAAAAAAGAGATAGGATGAAGGCTGAAGAAGAAGGTAACCTATAAGGATGACACTGCAGCTTCTTCATCTGATTCCAAATATGATAGCCTAGCCAAAAAAATGGAGAGGATAGAAATATTGATGGAGAAAATTGTTTTCCAAGTCAATAATCAGAGGAGAAACCAAAATCAAAACCAGAACCAAAATTTTAGGAGAGACAATTCCCCAAATAGACAAAGAGACTCTGATCAACAAGTCATACCTCCATTCCAAGAGAATTTCCTTGATGAGGATGAAGGAATAGTAGAAGAATCATAGGGAACCATCATAAACATGGTGGAAGTAGATAACCAAGATCAGACCTTTCCTACAGAGGATAATCATACCTCATACACACCTTGGAATGAGGAAGGGTTAGAGTCTGAAGACTATAGGTTAGGATTCGAAAGTGCCATCATGCAAGTCAGAGAAAAATATGATATCAAAAGAAAAAATAACCTAGACACTCTAAAAAAAAAAGCTTCTGAAATCACCATTAACAAAAGACCCGAAAACACTCTTAATGTGACTGATGAAAGCAACAAATCAGCAGCTGAGAGTTCCGCAAAAAACAAAGAAAAATACATCCAAAATACTCATAAACCAAGTCAATAAACTAGAAACGCTAGCATTGCAGCTAATGCTCCTGATAAATCGGCTTCAAACATTGTACATAGTGAGAATCAACAAGTTGATTCTGCCAATAAAATGGTGACCAATAAAATAGAATTGAACCTTTCAAAGAGTTAGTCTCCTTTCAATTTGGAATGTGAGATAGCCAAAATCAAAATTTTAGGAAGGGGTAGTACCTCCTTTTTATGTTAGCCTCAATATCCATGAAAAAATATTTCATAATGCTATGCATGATTTTGGGGCTTCGCACAACCTTATGCCAAAAGTGATTATGGAGAAGTTAGGGCTAGAGATAACTAGGCCTTATAAGGATTTATATTCATTTGACTCTAGCAGAGTGAAGTGCCTTGGCCTAATCAAAGATATTTGTGTGAATTTGACCCAAATCCTAGCCAAGTGCATGGTAATGGAGGTTGTAGTGGCTGATGTGCCTCCTAAGGATGGCATGTTGTTGTCAAGGTCATGGGGTGCCAAGCTGCAAGTTACAATGCAGATGGACATGACATATGCCACAATCCCTGTCTTTAGCTAGCTTAGAAGACTATATAGAGAGGAACACATGAAGTTTGTGGTTAGCAGCCCTGAGAAACCTGAAAATTCACCTCTGTACTCTTTCCATATAGATCTAGACTCTTTTATCCTTTACAATGAGGAATTTATAGATGAGCCAAAGTTGGAAGAAATAAATTTAAACAACAGAGTAGAGCCCACAAATCTTAACACAATGGAAGCTCTAGATATAGAGGAAAACAAGGAAGAAACCTTCGGATAGTGTGCTGAATCTAAAAATCAGAGTGAACAAAACCAAGACCGCAAACTCCAGATTACTCATCACTTTGAACTCCATTCAAATCCTAAAGAACAAAACGTTACACAACATGGTGTAGATCTTAGAATATTACATAATGGCGAACACAGCATTAGGGATGAAAATTATGATAAGTCTGCAAAAAATCCCTTATGGAGAATTAACTTTCATGGGTCTTGCACTAGAAATAATGTAGGAGTTGGAGTATGGTTGCACAATACTGAAAGCAATTATTTTGAGAGTCATGCCTTCAAGCTAGATTTTAAATGTACAAACAACATTGCATAGTATGAGGCTCTCATCCTAGGATTGAACCTATTGAAAAAACTAGGAGCCCAAAAGATAGTTGTACATGGAGACTCTGAATTAGTCATCAAACAAGTAAATGGACAGTACACTGCGAAGCATCCTAGATTGAGGGAAAACAGAAATGACGCCATGGATCTATTAAAGACATTTGTAGAATATGAGCTTGTGTTTATCCCTAGGGACCATAACATTATTGCAAATGGATTGGCTTGCGCTGCTAGTTCATATCAGATACTACCTAGTGATAAAAAGAACATCATTCAAACAAAATATAGACTAGTAGTACCGGATAATGAGAAACATTGGTAGGTCTTCAAGGGTGACAAACAGATAGAATATTTCTTGCTTTGCAGGAATGAGTTTGAAATGCCAGAGTCAGGCTTTAATTCTGATGAAAGAATTTCAGATAAAGAGCCCCCTGATGAAGAAAAACCATCCTGTTCTGTAGAAATAAACATGTTAACTAAAGAATTCAAAAATAAAACAAAGGAATACACGAAATCAGGTAAAGAAGACATAGAGGTGTTGCAGTCCAAAGACAAAGGAATAACCAGAGGACTAGCACCCCTCGAGGACCTTTTTGATTCTAATGATGTAGTGAAGAAGCCCACTATAGAACACACTAAATCAGATGTTGAAGAATGCAATATAGGCAGTAAGGATAAGCCTAAAATGATTAAATTATCTAAATCCTTGCCGTCACACATCAAGAATAAATACATTGATTTATTTAAAGAGTTTGTTGATGTATTTTCCTGGAGCTACGAGGAATTAAAATTCTATGACACAGAGATCATCCAAGATAAGATCCCATTGAAATAAAACCAAAAACCCTTTAGGCAAAAATTTCACAGAATTAACCCATTACAATTGCCTCTGGTAGAAAAGGAGATTAAGAAAATGTATGAAGCTGGTATCATAGTGCCTGTGAGGTTTTCTGATTGGGTATCTAACCTTGTAGTTGTGAGGAAAAATATAGGAGAGATCAGATTGTGCATTGATTTTAGAAATGTTAACAGAGCCTCCCTAAAGGACAATTACCCTTTACCAAAAATGGAACACATCCTACAAAAGGTAGTTAGTTCAAAAAGGATTTCCCTATTAGATGGCTTTTCAGGGTATAACCAGGTGTTAGTACTCCCAGAAGATCAACTTAAGATAGCCTTCACCACTCCATGGGGCACTTTCATGTATGTGAAAATTCCTTTTGGACTAATGAACACTGGTGCAACCTTCCAAAGAGCTATGGACATCGCATTTTCGGAGGAAATAGGGCACTTCATTGTATTTTATCTTGATGACATAACAGTTTATTCCAAAACTGATGAAGAGCACCTTAAACATCTGAGAAAAGTATTTGAGAAATGTAGAAGGTTCAGGCTATATTTAAATCCCAAGAAGACAGTATTTGGGCTTCAAGAACGTAAAATTCTTGGACATATTATATCAGAAAAGTGGATTAAAATAGACCCAAAAAGAGTTTAGGGAATACTATAGATTAGCCACCCAAGAAACATAAAATAATTGCAGTCTTTTATTGGGAAAATTAAATTCTTGAGGAGGTTTATTCCCAGCCTAGCAAAACTCCTTAGAAATATGAAAAACATGCTGAAAAAGGAAATAGGAGTCAAATGGACTCTAGAGGCAAAAAAATCTTTTGAATTAGTTAAACATGCACTCACCCAGGCACTAGTTCTCATCATCCCAGACTTTACAAAAGATTTCCTGATCTTTTTATTTGCATCGGAGCATACAGTGGCTATTGTCCTATTGCAGAAAAATCCAGAGGGACAAGAGCATCCTATTTCTTTTTTCAGCAAGGCGCTAAGGGATGCACCCCTGGAATATAAAATCATGGAAAAATAGGCTTATGCTTTGGTAAAGGCCTTCAAAGACTTCAAAGTGTATATTCTGCATTCTCACATCATTTCCTATATGCCTAATATAGTGGTGAAAGATATTCTATCTCAAGATCCAGATGGAAAAAGAGGTAAATGGATAGCAGTGATACTAGAGTATTATTTGGATATCAAACCCACAAAACTCATCAAGGGTCAAGGCTTGCCACAATTGATGGTTGAATCTAACTTACAAGCCCTTGACATAAACATGGTAGATGCCTTGGATGAACATGAAGGACTGCCTACTCCTACTATTGAAGAAAAATTCCAAAACTCACCTTGGTATGCTGACATCTTATATGTATTTACAAATCTTAATGTTCCTCCTGATTTATCAAAGACAAAGAAAATGTTTTTAAAGTTAAAAGCTAGGAATTATTGCATTTTAAATCAATGTTTATATTGGAAAAATGTCAATGGTTTACTTCTTAGATTTTTGCTTGAAGTTGATGCAGAGAGGATCAAACATGAATTCGATGAAGGAGAGTGTGGAAACCATCTATACTGGAAATCCACTGCCAACAAAATCCTTAGAGCTAGATTTTACTGGCCCACCCTTTTCCAAGATGTACATAAAATGATAGTTTCCTACCATAAGTGCTAGATCTTTGAGGGAAAAAGAAAACCCCTCCCTTTACCATTACAACCCATCATTGTTGAAGCTCCTTTTCAACAGTGGGGCCTAGATTTCATAGGGGAAATCCATCTTGTTTCATCTGCCAAACACAAATGGATTCTCACACCCACAAATTATTTCACAAAATGGATATAGGCCATCCATACTAGGAATGCCACCGATTATGTCATCATAAAATTCCTTGAACACCACATCCTATCTAGATTTGGCTGCCCTAGGAAGATTATCACTGATAATGTTGTTGATTTTGGTTCCAAAAAGATGATTGATTTTCGTCACAGGTATCAAATTGCACTTTGTAATTCTATTGCTTATTATCTTTAGGGTAATGGGCTAGCAGAATCATCAAACAAGATTTTAGTGACCATCATCAAGAAGCTGCTAGAAGAGAACAAAAAATCATGGCATAACAAGTTAGTGCATGCTTTGTGGGTAGACAGGTTGACAACAAAGAAATCCATCAGAATGTCTCCATATCATCTTGTCTATGGGGAAAATGCAATGTTCCCTACTAGCCTAGGGGTACCAGTGATAAAATTGGTCCAAGAAATACAGTCAAAAGAGGACAGCATGGTAAGGAGGATCAATCAAACTATCCATCTCTAACAAACAAGGAAAGAAGTCTACAACAGAGCTATGAAAGTGCAAGAGAACATAAAAAAATTGTTTGATAAAAGAAAAAAAGCTTTTGATTTCAAAATTGGAGACAAGGTACTTAAGTGGGACTCTAGGAGAGAGTACAAGGGTAAGCATGGAAAATTTGACAGTTTGTGGCAAGGTCCTTACATCATCCAATCCACCATTGGTCCCAATGCTTTTTTTCTGCAAGAATTAGATGGTACAGATCCATTTGGGGGTCCTGTCAATGGCAGGATGCTCAAACATTATTACTGTTGAGTTCCAGTTTAAAGTGTTCACTTCCATTTTAAATACCATTGCTGTGTTTTTTTTTTTTAAAGAGAGGAAAAATACAAAAAAAAGAGAAAAAAAAAGGTTCAGACAAGCTCAAAACTTGAACCTATGAAGATCCAAAAGAATGGCTCAAATCGGCCCAAAAATTGAGCCAAATAAATGGAAAGGCTGGTTCTAATATGCCCAAAACCTGAACTAGAAAAGAAAAAAAAATGAATCAGCTCTAATAAGCTCAAAACCAGAGCTAAAATGAAGAAGAAAAATGACTCTAACAAGTTCAAAACCTGAGTCACAAGAAAAAGAAGGATGCTCTAAAATTTCACAATTTCAAGCCTTCACATTTTGGTTTCAATTTTTTGCAAAGTTTAGTTCATGTGCAGCTATCTTTATGCCATGGACCCACAACAAACCAGATAGTCTAATTCTGGTTTGACTATTTTTCAATTTCTGTTGTAGAATGTAGAGAAGGAAATCTTCTAGACAGTTTAATCCTAGCAGATATTAGTGTAGGTAGAGAAGCTATGAGACCAACTGTATAATCTGGTCTCATGGAGGAATAAGGCTAGAATTAGATTAGTTTTTCTTCTTTCAATAAAAAATCAATGATGAAGAAGGTCTGCAAGTCTAAATGCACCTTGTAAAAAAAATGTTAGGACTGTAGGATGGGTAGGTAGATTGTTTAGGAGAATGTTTTCTGATGACTTGATATCCATCATGTTTGTAGTAGTTGATGAAATAAGAGAAAGATGTTTAAAGATCAGGCATCTGGCCTACTTCCAAAGACTATTCTCTGAGATTCTTAACACCTTGAACAATATGCCATCCCCATGTGGAGCCACCATTAGCCACCTATAAAATTCTGACATAGAAAATAGGTGGCTAAATATGTTTTTGAGTCTTCAAGAGATACATTTCCTTTGAAAACCTATCATTCTTGAAGCCTCCATGTGTCTTCTATCCTTTAAAAGAACTTCAATGTTGTTTCCATGGAAGAACCCTGTTGTTTTGTGAAAAAGAATGCTTCAAAAGGCCTCTGTAATTTCCCATTTTCACCCATTTCTCTTCATTTTCATTAAGCCTCCTTTTCCTCTTTAGAACCTCCATATCCCTCTAAAAAGCCTCCAAAATCCTTTTAAGCCACGAACAATCCCTTTTACAGTTTTAAAACACCCTTTTCCCCTTTACCGAAAGCCAACAAATTCCTTAAAAAACACTGATTTTGGCCTAAAAACACCCTTTTTTAACTAAGACGTTAAGTCCCTTTTGGCTTAGCCCTTAGCCCCTTCTCCACATATAACCCAGCATCAGAACTAGGCACTATGCCCTTAGGCACTAATCACAATCAGAGCTTTCTATTAACCACCTTTTTCTTTATTCTTACAAATTTTCCGATGCGATGAACATTTGTTCTATCGAGCTCCGCTTCAATATTGACTGTCGATCTTTCGAGATCCAAAGGTCAGCGCTAATCGAATTGTGCCCATCACCCCTCTTCATTACCCCACTGATTTTATATCAACCGTTGATCTCCTCTCTAACTTGATGGCCCTCGCATGATCACCAATCGCAAAAGTCTTAAGTGCCACCCCGTTGTATCCGCCAATTTGCGATCCCTGATCTAATCCCAGCCTTCCATCCATGCAGATCTGACGGATGAGACACCATCGCAACCCATTCTTGAGCCCAACATCATCGCTCCACCGATTTAATCTGGACCCTTGAATCCATAAGAACCAACGACCCAGATTCAATCATGTTACGCTCATGTAATCCTCCGTCATTTACCCCTGGTCAAATCTCGATCGTTGATCTCTCCAATGATCCGACGGTCCGTGCTAAATTGAAAATCACAAAAATCAAAAATTTCTGATTTTTTGTCCATTACCTTTTCTCCCATCCGATTAAATCCTAGCCGTTAATTCTGCTAGATCCAACGGTCCAGATTTAATCACACTCCTCCTTCCCCTTGCTCCGTTCCACTGTTCCGCTGATCCCCGATCAAATATTGGCCATCCATTCTATAGATCCAACGGTCATGATTTAATCTGCCACTGGCCCTTCCCACCTTACTACCCATGCATCTTTCCACATCACGATCTCATTCCCACCGTTAGTTCTCTCCACCTTTCATCCAACGGCTAAGAATGAATATCGTGTAATTTTTGCATCTGAGGTTTAATGCTTCAAAATTACGCGATAAAAGTGATGTTTGGGGGGACACGTGTTAGGCAGCGAGGCATATCGCATTTTTTTGGAAAAATTTCAAAACCACTCCAAAGTTGTGCGATACCAGCAATTTTCCTCTAAAACCACTCCTCCCCAATATAGTCCTTCATTTAATCCTAATCATCGATTGCTTTAATCGGACAGCTCATATTATATCATGTTCCCATCCATATTACTTTCATCAGACCTTCCAAATGACTTCATCGAAATATCTCCACTGTCAATCTCTTCCAGTGATCCAACGGTCCACGTTCGATCTTCCTCCGCCCTCCCGGTCCCAGCACCAAGTGCCCCCGTTTCCTCTCATTTTAGCCTTTTTCCTTTGTATTTGCCCAAAAATTAAAATTTTGTGTTTTAACACAAAAATTTATTTCTTCCACCTAATTCAGTCTAAACAACGTCACCGATGGATCTTGACCATTGATCACCATCTATCAGTCCAATCGGACGGTCTAAAACCCTCCTCGCACCAAACCTTCATCAGCTCATTTTTTCACCATTCTGCCATAATTTTAACCCGTTTCTTCGTTGCTACCACTATTTTCATCGTTTCTCTCCATCCTCCATGAGCCTCCAAAGCATCCATCCTCCCTCTCGCATAGATTTCTTAATATGTTTATCATATTTTTTAAGGGTTACAGGTGGTGAAAATCGCTCTTTGATTCACAGTCATAAACAATGTTTTTTAGAGCACAGGAAGATATTCTTAGAGCCAGAGATCGCAGAGGAAGGTTCCTGAGAAGGTTTAAACGTGATTTTCAGTAAAGATCAAGTTAATAACTCTGTCTAAAACCTCTCGGTGCCATTAAAACTTGTGCATCCATAGACAAGACAGAAGATAAGTGGCAAAGAGTATCAGTGAAATATTAAAGGGATTGAAAGCCCATTATTGAAGATTAGATGCTTTAATTAGGTGTTTAAAGGACGAAGATAGGGACTGAAGACCTTATAAATGATCCAGAAGGCTAATAGAGCCTAAAATGCAAGAAACAAGCCATATCAGTGTGTCACATTAGCAGAATGCTCTTTCCCAAGAAAGGACAAGTTCCCATAGTGTTTTTATTCTCCATCTAGTTCCTGAGAAGACCATCATCCGGATGAAAGTCGTAAGATTTCCAGAGCATTAGTTACAAATTATGGAAGGCCTGAAAGTCATTTATCTGCCTTACTTGTCCTAGAGTAGAAGAATTATACAAACAGCCAGAAATTACCTCACAAACATACTTCTGGAGTTATTATCAGCCTGTCGAAGATCACTTATTGATCCAAAGAGTACTGAAAGTCAATACAAGATATTAAAACAGAATGGGCCTCAAGCACTCTTCTTTCTCTGTTTTAATGTTTCATTTAAAGCTATGTATACCTCTACTGCCACACTTTCAGCTATAATAACTCTTGAGAAATACATGTTGTTGGTTGGTTATCCATGGATTGCAAGCCATTTCTTTGAGATAGAGTTTTGTGTGTATCAGTTGTAAAATAGGTTGGGAGATGATTTCATACTGATATTAAGCTGTTGGAAAATGATGTATGTGACTGGTGTTGCTCTTTAATATGAAAAGCATGTTCATTGGATCCTGATCTAAATCAATGGTGATGTGTTCTATCTTTGTCAATGTTTTCCCTCTGTTATTCATCATATTTCATTTCTTTGATAGGAATCAGTAATATAGATTAGGATATACTGCTGTAAAGTACCCTAATGCTTCCTGCTCTTCTTATATTTTATGTTTTCTACTGATTGTGTATTTAAGAACAAATTCCAGATAATTTAACCAATATAGTAGTTGGTTCTCCCTGCTTACTGATGTATGAATTTAGAGTTTGTTTTTAGATGTTCTTGTCTAGTTTTAACTAAAATAATTGGGAAACTGGGAGATTTAGAGTTAGTTCTGTCTCACTAGGGTCCTTTTCCAACAGTTTTCCTTTCTAAGATCCCTTAAGTTGAATGTCAAAAGCATTGAAAGTTAAAAGTCTTTCTCTGATCTTAGGCTTCACTTTGTGTCAAATCTTAAATGTTTTAACATTGTCTGAAGAGTTAGCCTCATAGGAGTTTGATCATACACGGTTAAGGCATTCCATGTCCCTATATTTTCTCCTAAGTGGTCACCTTGGAAGGTTTCCTTGTCATTCACCTTCATTTCCTTATTGTTTCATCCCATACTATCATCTTTACAGATCCTCTGTTTTAGATGACTAGCCCATTTGGAAGCCTTGGATATTGAATTGCAATTAAACCCTTTTACGACCCCATTGCTCAATGGACTTCAATTTTCTTTGAATTATCTCCCCATTTCTAAAAATCCTTCTTTACTCACCTCTTTACCTTGCTTTGAACCCTTCTTTCATGTTTCCCAACCAAACAAACAAAAACAAAACAACAACCATTGTGCCCTATAACTAGCCTAATATCTTAAATTTGAAACTCAAAGATATATCATTGTTTGCCTTTATATAGAAATCCCTCTCTTGATCTAGGAAGGCTAGATCGTGAGATCAAAAAGTGGTTTGATTTTGTCTTATCATTTGGTATTGCCAAATCTGCCAAATCATAGGAACCACAACAAGACCATGTGCAACATATAAATAAAATATTTGAGTGGTGTCGTATGTATGAGATCTTTCTCAATCCAAAGAAAATAATATTTGGTGTGTCCGAAGGCACTCTCTTAAGATACATCATTTCCGAGAGTAGAATCAAATTTGATCCATAAAGGGTTAAAACGATAGCTCAAATATCATTCCTTATAAACAAGAAGGAAATGCAATTTTTCTTAGGGAGGATTAATTTCCTACACAAGATGATCTATAACCATGCTCACATAGTTAAACCATTATAAGATATGATTAAGAAAGATTCAATCTATAAATGCAATAAAAGAGAGAAGGATTATTTTTATCATATCAAACAAGCTATCACTGATGCACATGCATTATTTAGTCCTAATTGTGGCAGGATTTCTTGCTTTACATTTTTTCTTCAGATTGATCTATTGTGGTTGTATTGAAACAAAAGGGTACTGAAGAAAATCAATGACTTATTTCTTTCAGTAGTGCTGGCTTGAAGGGGTTATAGATGAACTACCTTACCATTGATAGACAATATTATGATTTATATGAGATATTAAAGTATTTCAGGACCTACCTTCTTAAGTTCCACATGATCATATATGTGCCTCATCCAACTGTTAGTACACTCTTTCTACAAAAATAGATCGGTGGGAAGAGGGAAAATTTTATGACATGTTTGCAATAATATGATTTGGAGTTTATCGAGTTCATATTATTAATGGTTGTTTCCTTTTTCAACTTTCATTCGAAGTAAGAGATGTCGAATAGAAATATATTTCAGGATTGGAGCAGGAAATATAGATGAATAACATTAAACAAGTTCCCTAGACAAGATCGACAACGCCATGGTATTCAAACATATGAAAATTCCTAGAGCATGACACCTTGCCCACAAACTTATCTAAAAAATAAAAATAAAAAAAATTCACTTTAAAGCTCTAGCGTAATAGCACATTCATAGAAAGCAACATAATGGTGTCTTTCTAACTTACCTAGACCCTCAAGACACAGATAAGGTATTAATATATCTACACAATGAACCAACAGATGGATATTATGTGGGTGATACAACTGCACATAAAGTAATGGGAGCTGGTTATTTTAGGACCACCTCATTCAATGATGCTCATGGTTATGTCTGAAAGTGTCTAACTTGTTAGATATGTGTCGGTTGAGACCAAAAGTGAGTCACCCGACTGGTACCTATTGTAGTTAAGGAACCATTCCAACAATGGTGCCTATATTTTATCTGAGAAATATTTCCACATTCATCAGATCAACAACAATATATATTAATAGTTAGTTTATTTCATTCGGTGGACCGAAGAAATTAATTTGAGATAGGTTAATCACGAGAAAGTCATCCAATTCTGAAAGAAGAACAACAAAACCAGGTTTGGCATTCCAACGTGTCTTGTCTTTGATAATGTGACTTATATTTTTTCATTGAAACTTTATGAATTGCATTAGAAACTAATATGTATTAAAGAAACATCGAATTATTACCCACAATGAAATGGTTTAGTAGAATCAACAAACAAAAATATCATTTTCATAATCAAGAAAATAGTTTTCTCCAAGAAAAGTAACGAGCACAATGCTTTGGTAAAAGCATTATGGGTTGACCATGTAACCCTTAAAAATACCCTCAAAAACTCACCATACTTTTTGATATATGATAAATCATTTATCTTTCCTCCTAACTTGTATCTGCCAACCTTTCAACTCTCCAAGGAGTCGCAAGGCATACCATGCCTTCTCATTCAAAGTAGGATAAATACTTTGCTTAAACATAAGAAAGGCTCAAAGGTAAAGAAATATTTTCCATTTACTGAGACCATATTAAGCACTGGATCAAAAAAACATCTATAGCGATGAAGAGTTTTGATGTGTGTGACATAATATTGAAGCATGGAAAATTTTAAGGATAGAAATCTATTTTAAAGTTTAGAAATATTGGTGAATATTACTAGTCCAAAATATGGAAATTGTAATAGGCTTAGCGATAATTTTGTAAAAATATTAAAATTTATAATTATTTTGAATAGTATCTGTAATTTTTTGGCCATTTCTAAGTTAAAATATTCTTATACTATAAAATTTGGGTGAGTCATATTCTGAAAAAATTGTAAATTCACAAATCGTTTTTTTGAAAAAGCATGGAAAATTATCCCACCTACGAATATTAGCCCCTAAAATTTTCGCTCTATTTAATTTGGACAAAGCGAAAGAGGAGAAAGGAAAATGAACAAAGTTCTAATCTCTGTGGATAGGCACTTACACCATCGAAGAGAAATTTGGCCACAATGATTTCAATATGAAATATTTATATGGAAAGACTGAGCATCTTCTCATTAATGATTGAGATATGAAACTAGCTCTAAGTTTTATTTCCTATACACTTTTTTTCTTCATCACATGTTTTTTGTCTGATGTTTGTTGTATCTAGTCATGTCTTGTCTTCTCTTTATGTCCTAGCAATTGTACGTAAATAACACCTTGTGTGAAAGAGTGCATGGATAAGAAGGGCTTTATTGTGGAGTAAAGAGGAAATGTGATAACCACAATTCTTGGCTATATGTTAGTTCTCATTATTTGTTCTGGATGTTGTCATAGGTTGAGCTAAGTCTGGATGAAAAATATGATACATCCAAGAAGAAAAGCTTGAGATAACCAATTAGTTTTGTTCCTATTCAAGTATCCCAATTCCTTAACTTGGTTTTGAATCTACTTGACGTTCTTACATGATTATATAATATATTAGAGAAATTATAAGGGGAAAACCTATAGCGAGAAAACCAATATGAAAGGTTATATTATTACTTCTCTAAAGGGGAGATCTCTTCCGTCGTTTGAAATAATAAGTGAAAAATAAAAATTATATAAAATAAATAAATAAAGGATGAAATAAGAGAAAGGATTCCTGTAGAGATAGGTGAAGAAAGTGACTTTATCAGGGTACTTCTCAGGCACACTGGAAGGAAAGCAATGTTTGTGCTCTTGTAGTGACTCTGCTAGGGTATTTTTCACACTTTCTAGTAGCATAGTAACATCATAGATGAACCTCATACGTTGGATATCTTAAACTTGAAATGTATATATTACCATTTCCTACAATGAAACAATTGTGAATGGAATATCCATTGTATGTTTGAACCAATGATAAGAAATTAAGGTATAATGTACATAAATATGTCGAGAGTGGAAGTAAAGGAAATATAATTGGTGAATTAATACTTCATGAAGGGATAACCCTTTAACTTAAAATATATGCCTAAGTTCATTGAGTGTGTCACCAAGTTTTGTCGCTCTTACAATGCCCTCGAAAACTTCACTAAATTCAAATTTTGAAGCATACCTAATTGTCGCATCACGTGTCACTTTAATTTTCAAGTGTCGCTTCAAGTTAGTCCACATGTTTCAAGTGTTCTTGATCATTCTTAGATTTTGACACATTTTTTAGAACATCATTAGTGCACTTCATGGCTATAATACCTCTTTTTGTCACAAAACAACACTTTTTGTCGCAGTCACCGACATATTTTATATTGTTTTTGGAGAGTGTTTGTAAATTGGAATTTTTATGTACATTTATTATTACTTGATCTTGTATAAGTCTTATCGATGATTTTGTATGTTTTTACTTGGTCATATGTCTAAACTCATTATATTCACCCCTTGTTCTATCTTCCAAACTTAGACAAATTTTGGTTGCACAAGTTAGCCCACTAAGGCTAGGAGCGCATGGCACACTCCTAAGGCTTAATCGAGATCCATTCCCTATTTATAAGTGAGCCATGCACCTTGCAAGAGAAAATAGTGCACTCCGAAACATATTCCTCTACTTCCCCATTCTAAATTGTGCCCTAAGGACAACTTTCCTCCCTGTGGAGTGCATGGTGTATTATCTCATCAACATCATGATCCCTATTATCACTGGAATGTCAGGAAGAAATATTTAGAGGGCTGAGAGACATTAGAGAATCTGAAAGTATTTAAAATATCTAAGGTCTGAAAGATAAAATAAAATTGCGTACAAGAAGAGCCAGTCAAATGTGCATTAGAGCGCAAAATTCTTCGATAAACGAGCCTTTGTGTGCCTTTTACTCAAAAAGTGCGCAATGATGGGAGTGGTGGACATCACTTTCTAGGACCACAAGGCACACTCCAAGACATTTATTCCACACTTGAAGCTGCTTAAGGACAACTGCCTAAGCCTCCTTAGGACCACAAGGGAGCACACAGTGGAATAAATGTGGCACACAATGGAATCACCCTCCTCTCTTGGGTCACTATCCAAAATGTACCAAGAGAGGGAAGGAGGATTTGGATTCTCCTATAAAATGCCACCAAGATATCAACAATATGAGAGTACATTGTTATGCTAGCCAGAATTACACCAAGAAATACCAGTAATGAGTGATCCAGAGTAGAGATAGAGGGACTCAGTTGTTGGCCATCCAATAACTACAGTCCACCATAGTAGAGAGATGGAGACTTTGTGCCAAGGCAACTCAGAAGTAAAGACATCCTTTCATCGGGACTTAGAACCCCTAGTTCTAAGGGCCCCTTGGCAAGTGGGTTAAAGTTTCATCCTCATTTCCTACCAACACTCAATAAGAGGGGACGTAAGAGCCACCGTTTGTATTATTGAAGTTTTTTTACTGTGTTTAGAGCTTTTGCTTTATTTGTTTTAGTTTTAGTTTATTTTTGTGTTTGAATGTACATGTTATTTCTTTATCTAGTATGTTGATGTTTTAGCATGTTCCACTAGCTTGCTTGAATCCATCTATTTTCTTCCTGTGACAAATAACTTAAGAGGGAAAAACCACCCCCCTTTAGTTTGTGTGATTTCGTACATTCGTGTATGAAAAAAAATAACACAAGATTGGTGATGCCACTGGCTTTTATTTCCAAGTTTATGTGGTTCATCGTTTTTGTAGAGACCTCCGTCATTGCTGTGGAATTGGGCTGGAATTTCCCCCTTTCTCTCCTACATTTCCTGGTTCATCCCTAGTGACAAATTGAAGTAGAAGAGCTCCAAAAAACCACTTTGTAGGAAATTTGAGCGCATTCCTCACAAACAGGTGCACCCCAAGGCGCACGTTCAAAGGTGAACTGTGCGCAAAAATCGCGGTTGTTTCAGCCTTTTGCATGCCAAAAACTGAATTGGAAGTTTCTCCACTATTTCCATATTTCCATACTTGTAAAAATGACTGGAAACCCATAATACATCTGCCATCATAGATTGCGGTGCCCCACAACTTGCTAAATCTCACTCTTAGTTTCTTTTAGTAGTCTAGGTTTTAGTTTTATTTCAAGTTGATTTTTGCAAAGCTAACACATAGTTTAAGCAGGATGAAAATTAACTTGCATTCCGAAATAATTTATGTTTTGAAAATTTAGGTACCAAAAGACCTAGATAACTAGCCAAAGTAAGTGGCCCAAGTCCATGCATGCTCAGCTAGTTTTTTTTCTAGTGTAAAAGTCATTAGTTTAGTTCAATTTTTGCACTAGGATTTTGGGACAAGGATTGAATTGTTGGTAGAAAATAAAGTAATCTCCGCTGCCTTTGCAGCCTCCGGTGATCCTATTCAAGCATATGAACACTCTCTATTAACAAATCACCATCTTTGTATAGTTTATCACATAGATTAACTAGGAAAAATTGAAAGCGACCCATATCCATGCATGTTTTTCTTTTCAGCAAGGAACAATAGAACATAGTTTAAATAGGGGACTTTGACAAGGATCATCACATATCCACACATTCAAACTATGTGCCTGTTCACTTTTTTCTCAGACACATCCACACACTATGAAATGTAAGGACACCTACAACTAACTTAAAAAATTCACTAAATTCTCCCCACAGGGGCCACAAAATAATTTATAGTCTAAGTTAGGATCAAGGGGGTAGGCATCTAATAAGCTTCCTTGGTCATTCTTCATCTTGAAACATAGATTTTGACTGTTTAGGGAACTTTCAAATCCACCTATAATCCCATGGAAAAGCAAACCCGAGAACGGAAGAGACTTGATTCATAGGGGGTTAGGCTGATGCGAAATGTGTGTGGTATTAGTTAGGGCTACCTGACCCGAATGATACTCGATCTTGTTAGATAAAATATGAATAATCCAAAGAATCATATGCTCACGTGGGACAGTGGTGCTTGGTAGAAAAAATTAGGGCATCCTTTCCCTATAGATGACAGTGCAAGCAAGAACTAGATCCTCTACCCTTACCTTGGTGGATTTTCTTCGGTTAACTGGAGGAATCGCCAGATCTTACAGGACGTTGTGCCAAAATTCACAAGATATCTTCTCAAGGGCCAGTTACATTTGAGTGTGTGAGGATGATTAGGTCTTCTAGGATTTGAGTATCATAGGATTAGGTCAGCAAGAACTTGATTGACTGATCACATAGGATTCTTGATTAGGTCAGCAAGAACTTGATTGACTGATCACATAGGATTTTTGATTAGGTCAGCAAGATCTTGATTGAATGATCACATAGGATTCATCTAAACAGGGAATTTATTTTATTTTCGCTTTGTTTTATGTATGCGATCAGAATTTTCCTTTTATTATAATCTATATCCTCTAAAATATTTCCAAATCCTACCAAGTCGATGCTAGAACAGACCCAACAAGACCTCATTGATCTAGAAGTATTTTGGACCTCCCCCCATTACTGGGAGGGGTTCCAGGTCTTTCAGCATTTAGGTGTTAAAGAAAGAACATGACCACCATTATTGGTTCATCCTCTATTGGGGCATCTTTAGTTGGGAACCCTAGTCGGTCTCCAAACGTCACACTGATGAACACCCCCATAGGGTCACCATACACCACTCCTCCCAGAACCCCTAGAGGGCAGAGGAGTGCTACCCATTCAGGAATATAGTTGAATGCACAGTAGGGTATGTCACAGAAAAATCCTATTCCTAACTAGAACACTATGTTTTCACAAGTCGCAATGACTACAACCTTGCAGTCACATTTTTTAGCTTCATTAAATCTACCATATTTAACCAATTTGACAAACTACCCCATTGCACACAACCCCATATGGCCTAACATGCCCACGAAGCTCCCTTCAGACATTCCAAAGTTTGAAGTAAAGCAAGCGGAAGACCCTAGAAATCATGTTATGACTTTCGACCTATGGTGTTCGTTGAACAACATCATTGATGATACTATTCGACTAAGACTATTTCAACACACTCTAACCAAAGTAGCAGAAAAATGGTATGTGGAGCAACCCTTTGGTACACATGGAAGTTTTAGTGCCCTCACCACTGTGTTCCTGACCTATTTTCAGTTACCATATACCATGATTCTAGAATAAAATTACTGACCCACTTTAGGAAAACCCTTGCCATCAATATCTCGGACCATATTCACAAATGGAGGCAATGTCATAGTTTGTGCAAAGCCAAACTCAACAATCGAGTTCTATAAGACATGTTCGAGTTCTGTTAGACATGTTCTTGAAAACTATCATCGCAGATATTTCGAAGGATGTGGTGCAACAAAAACCCATATCCTAAGAGGACACCATCAGTAAGGCCCAATAGCTCGAGTTGATCTATACGCAGTCAGGGTATATTTACAATATCCTCTCGAGCACCTCATTCCTACAAACATACAAAGAATTTCCAGGCACATCGAACTTTGCAGACGGTTTATTTGAGTCATGATGTAGGGATTCTGCAATAAAATAGATCCTTCTGCATAATAGAGTGTGTGTTTCCTTAACATGGAATCCTCATCAAATTATTCTCAAAAACCACATTCAATTCAACTCAAAATATGTATAAAGGAGAGAGAACCGAACATAAATGAAATACTGGCATATAATAACAATAATAAAGTTATAGACTCAAACCATTTTTCCCGAATGTGACATTTGTGGGCCTCTCACTCTCGCACTTTACATGAACTCTCACACCATTTCTCCTTAAATATCTCTCTTTCCACCATCCTCACACAATCCTCATATTTAGACATAATTATGGATTAATTATAATCCATGATTTCCTCCCCAAATATCTCAACCAAACTCTAAAATATATTTATCCCTTTTTTGACTCAACTAAGTTCCATTTAAGGAATTCTTAATCCCTAAATTATCTATCCAACTCAACTCCACTCATATCCTCAATTTATTAAGAGAATATTTACAATAAACCTCACACTTAGATTTTTCTCTCAATTTATTTTTTTAAATGTACATAATTTGTAAAATAATTGCAAAAAAAACCACCCCCTAAATCACACAAATAAATAATGAAAATTAAGCTTGATGCTCCTGCATTAGACTCCCCATGTAGAGAAGTTTCCATAGACTCTTGTATATGAGGTTTGTCACTTTTTTTTAATAATGCGACAGCCACAAGTCTCCATGACTTGCTCCCTCCAAGATTCCAAACACCGTTTTTCCGCTGGTCTTTTAAAGTATCAACTCCATTTTGTAATTTTGAACAGAATTTCCAAATTAGTATTTTCAGAATACTATTGAATGTAACTCTCACTTTTTCATACCACATCATATTTATTTCAAAAATTACAGACTCGTGTAGAATCACTAAGACCCATTCTTCTGGTCTCCAAACTCTGAAAGAATCTTGAGCTGGTTGTACATCAACATCGCTCATTCTATCAACCGCATTCCATCAGCCTCGCCAACAATTTTTGTCTCCAATTCCTCGGAGTAATTCCTCTTTGTCTGATTCTTTCATCTCCTATTACACTGAACACTCAACTTCCCAAAATGAAGAATAATAAAGAACTTCTCCTTGATCATAACTGTAGTCATTGATTGCCCCTATAGTAGAAAATTTCTCATCCATTGTTGTACCTACATTCATAAACAAACTATTAGTTTTAAAAATATAAGACCTTTCGGCCACTTTTGATGCTTCAAGCACCAATATCCCATCATAGAATTTCTGGATTTCAGGGGATCCTATTTTGAATTTCTAGTTGCTTTCATCTTTATTTTTCTTGATCAATACATGTGTTTCCTTTATGTCTCTAAGGACATAACTTTATTGCTGCTCCTAATATTTCATCTTATCTCCAAGTACTTTCTTCTCAATTTCTCTGATTTCAACATCATATTTATTAATGTTTCCTTTTGTACCTACAACCACATTATTATTTGAAAAGTTAGCATTCCAACAAAACTCCTAGGCTATTAAAACATTTTATCCCTATCTTCATAGCAGCCAATCTCTTTTATATGTCAATTCTTGTAAGCTTATTCCTCCTTGGGTTCATAAATATAATTCCAAAATTCTATTTCCATTAGTCTTTCAGAAGCTTTTCATCCTTGGCCTTTGGTCTTGAGTTTTATTCTTCTTGAAAATCCTCTAAGGTTATCTGATTTGTATGTCAGAAATTCAAAATTATGTCATCAGTTTCATTCAAAGATTCCATTTTTGCCTCTTGGGGTCACTATGGGTGCCATTGTGCCTATATGCCTGGCAAATGGTAGGATATCTTTTAAACAAAATTCATCTCGCCAAATTCTTTGCCTTAACAAATCAATACCTTCACTCCTCGTGTCTCCATCATATTTCACCTCAAGGGTTTCATTCATCTCTGTGACCGTTTTACCGGACTGTCTGTCATCTTCTGCACATCCTGCAAATATACACAAACTATGAGTTTTAAAAATACAAGGCTTCATGGACTCATCTGCTTCTCTTGTCAACATATCTTCCAATTCTTCTGAAATATTCCAATATTCCATGAGATCTTTCTCATTGATCTCTTCACCCAGAATTTCACCCTATTCTGGGCCAGAAATGGAAACTTCCATTTTCAACTCAACCTCTTTGAGTTCTTTACATCTCAATTGCACACTCATCATCTTCTTGAGTTTCCTCAGCTCTTCTATCAACTCTATGTTTACCTGTTGTTACCTCATTACGTGTAGTCTCTGCCATCTCACTTTCTTCCTCATGGTCCAACCATTTCTGTGGTCTTTCTTATTTCTCTGCAAAAATTCCATCTATAACTCAAGGTGAAATGTTATCTCAAATTTCTCCTACTCATACTCTTCATTAATCAACTGCTTACATATTCCATTTATCTTGGCATTTTCCTTCTTCTTTCTTCTGCTATGGTATTTCTTAGAACTTCTAAAATTACTATCAAGAGTAATCTTCTCCTCCTTTCTGAACTTCATCTTTTCACTTGTGGATTTCATTCAATCCCCTTTTCAACAAGTCTTCATACTTTCCATCCAACAATAAAAGCTCTCTTCCTGTGCTTTGTATCTTTCGCTTCTTTGTCTTGGAATCATTTCTGGCAACTCTCTTGCTCCTCTTTGCTACAAATAACAACTGAAGTAATTCTTGCATTACAAGGACCAACTCTTTGGGTGTCGAGCTCCGCCGATCATGCACCCAATTAAATTCAAACCTTTGACTTGATTTAATACTTTTTGACTCTAGACTTGACATTAAATTTTCATCTTAGATGAAAAATGCACCCTCTTGTACAATAAATCAATGGTTTAACTTGACTCAAATTATAAAAATTTCTTCACTGACCTTGACATCTTATTTGACTTCAAAGCTTGACCCAATAATTATAATAGTGGATATTTTGACTCTAATTCAAGATATACAACATACCAATGAACATCCATCCTTAATAAATTTTCATGAGGTTAAATATTCACTCTCTCTCATACTCCATTCTTATGAAAATATCATCAGTCTCCCATTATCACTTCACATGATATTGAAGCCTTTAAATCGAAATGCAATCCACTTTTCCCAATATTTATTTTATGGTGAAAACAAAATAAACCATTTAATTTTCAACATTTAAAAATACCTCTTTGAACTGAATGATCAAACGTTATGCTCCCTTCAAGGTTATTTAATAAACCTCCTCTTTGCAATTTCAACTCTCCAGATTTCATTCTTCTGTGTTGTTCTTATCACTTGGAATATTCGCATGGCCTTCATACCACAACCTCTTCAACACACTCATCATCTTAGTGCAGACAGTTTTCATCCACTTCCATGCACCATACAACTGCACATTATAAATTGTACATCAATTCACACCTCTTCACCTGTGTACAAAGAACAAGCTATTCATGTTTTCAACCTGTTTTATGAATAATGTACAACTTGTACATTCTGCCCATTCTGAACAACACCTCCTTAGGTGCTACCCATGTTGGTAAAAGAAAAGGATTCTACAACATCAAGAAATTGTGGTTTGTTTGTGTTTTCAATCTTAAAACACAAATCAAAATAATTCTCCCATTTCCAGCTATAAGCCTTGGTCCAAAATGATGCAACCAAAATTGTGAAGAAACCACACTATGCATAATAAACCACCTCTTATATTATAAAAATGCATGTTTCTCTTTATATCACCTAGGATAGTGCATTCTCCTTTTCCATTCATTTAAGCGAAACTTAATTTCCTTTAAAACTATTGTGCTGATAAAACCTTATACATCCGCATTCAAAACATTTTCACTTTAATTCTGATTATGGTTTGAACAACATGTTTGACATATATATAAATCATTCCCACAATAATACTTTTCTATAATTTCTATTTTGGTTAAGAAAACCAAAAATGTTAACATATAATATGCTTGGTCCCACAATTTTACTTAACATACCTTTGGCCGACATTTATGGAAGCATCCATTCGACGATTATCAGCCATACCATGACTATTGCACTTCAATGATGATCTACGCATATATCCAACAGATATCGCATCTCATCATGCACGAGCTATAAGCTTACTATATCATGTGAAGTAAGTGGTTTTTAATTTTCATGCGTTGGCTTCTAGATGCTATCGCGTTCTCTCCAGCAATTACTACTTACCATTCTCAACAGGTGTGATAAACCCTTGGTGGTTTTCAAACCCATATTCACTGTTCCATTTCGTTTGACTCATAATTCCACTGCACCACTCTGATTCATGATTTTTTTGTCTTAATCCACAACCTTCTCTGCGTTAATGTGGATCAAAGTTCACAGATCAATTTCAAATCATGGTTTTTATCAAACCCATGTTACCATGCCACTTCACCATTAACTTCTAGTTCCAAGCTTCTAACTATAAAAACTGAGCATGCAAGCTGCTCCTCAATCAAGTCTTCAACACTTAGACCCTCCATCTCGATCATCACCAGCTGATCAGAGAGATAGGAACCTCGATCAATTTTTCGACGTTTCTCGAAGGTTTTTTGAACACTCACTACCATTTTCTAGCCACATCACAATCAACATTCATTAGAGATATCGAACCATGGGAAATGCATAGTCAAGTTCTCACAACCATGGCTCAGTCCTACAATATTCTAACATAAATCCAACTACCACTAAGAAAACTGAGTGCAATAATGATTCACAATTTCTTCACCACTTCAATATAAAAAAAAATACCAAAGTAAAAATTCAGGCATACACCATTTGATTTTCTCTAGACTTCAAATAAATTGGCAGACACTGTAGCAGGGACCGTAGGACGGAGTAGAATTCTCTTCTCATAGCACGCAGTCATTGGCTCCATAGGCCACTATCAATAGCTCAACACTCAAATTCCAGTCAATGGTCAATAGGAAGACACCACATATTCAATAGAATTTCGTACTGAGGATCATATCCTCGCACATACATCCAAGTAAATAGAAACTGCTATAGAAACATCAGTGAAATGAAAAATGAAAAGTAGGCTGATTAATTTAATGGTATACAACATTGCGGCTAAGGAATGGCTTGAACTTGCAAACTTTATGAAAACCGTAACTTTGGCTCGATCATGCACCTCACTCACATCCCACAAATTTTCATGAAATACAAATTGTTGATAGTTTTCAAAATCCTTTTAGAAGCACTAATTTTCGCACTAGAATTCCAGATCTAGGTTGTTGAGCAAACCTTTGGCACTCCACAATTATATCGCTTATATATCACCTCTCTGTAACATCCAAATCCATGAGCAAACTGATGAAAGTTTTCACACACACGAAAAGTGCCATTTCCAACACACCACTTAGTAGTGCACTCCCCTTTCGAATCCATAGCTATACCACTTGACTCAAAAATAGGTGGATAGATACACACAACTTGCAAGAACCTCCAACACCTCCAATCGCACCTCACCAGGCATGGACTTTTGGCTATGATACAAAATGATGGAGGGATTCTGCAATAAAATAGATCCTTGCGTATAATAGAGTGTGTGTTTCCTTAACATGGAATCCTCATCAAATTCTTCTCAGAAACCACATTCAATTCAACTCAAAATATGTATAAAGGAGAGAGAACCGAACATAAACAAAATAATGGCATATAATAACAATAATAAAATTACAGACTCAAACCATTTTTCCTAAATGATACATTTGTGGGCCCCTCACTCTCGCCCTTTACATGAAATTTCACACCATTTCTCTCTAAATATCTCTTTGTCTATTAGATTTTCTCTGTCCTCCATCCTCAAACAATCCTCATATTTATATATAATTATGGATTAATTCAAATCCATGATTTCCTCCCCAAAATATCTCAACCAAAATCTAAAATAGATTTATCCCTTTTTTGACTCAACTAAGTTCCATTTAAGGAATTCCTAATCCCTAAATTATCTATCCAATTCAAATCCAGTCATATCCTCAATTTATTAAGAGAATATTTACAATAAACCTCACTCTCATATTTTTCTCTCAATTTATTTTTTAAAATGTACGTAATTTGTAAAATAATTACAAAAAACATCACCCCCTAAATCACACAAATAAATAATAAAAATTAAGCTTCATGCTCCTGCATCAAGTCATTGACCCCAAGCCACCTAAGTTGCACCATTCTATACCCCAGTTACACATATTATTCTACCCAGAACATACCACAACCCAACTACCAAAGTCATCACATGCCTCCGCAAAATTTGACCAGTAGGTCGTCGTCGTATCACCATCAGCGTGGAGGACCCTATCCTTCAGCTCAGGGGACCCAGTACATTGATAGACATGATGACAGAAGAGCTACCCCCCCAAAAAAACATTTACAAGCCAGGGATTGCAATATGCCTCGTCCATAGCACAAGATCCACCCATGCATAATAATGCACAAGTTAACTTTGTGCAACCCTTCCAAAATCGACCGTGCCAACCATATAAATAGGAGAATCCAAACTATCCTCCTAACGTGATTCAGAAAAAGGGAAAATAAAGCCTACAGGAAATCTTGGACAAGGGGGCAACAAGCAACAACGCCCTTTGCGATCTCAGGCTGGAGGCAACTCCAACCGAAATCAAAACTAGGAGCCAAGAAACTCCCAAAGGTCACCTCTTCGAACAAACCACTCTTGTTCAAACTGTGGTGAGTACGGCTATTACACTCACCATTGTCCCGACCTCCTTGAGCTAAGGAAGCTACAGGGTAACCGTTGACAAGGGGGATCCTCCTAGCAGACAACAGTCATGTAGGAACCTTTAACCCATCGAGGGACAATTAGCATGAAGCAACAAACTCTCGACAACTCTGGAAATAAAAGGCACAAAATCTACATGAGTGGCAAGAAAATGTTTTTTCAAACATGAAATCATAATTAAGACACCCCACCAGACACCAACACGTCAGGGGATAGTACCAGTGCACCAATAGCACCTTGACCATATCAAAGATGCCTATTGAACCTTTTCCAAAGATGGCTAATCGACCAACTAGGCAAGTAGGAAACTATTCCAAAGCAGCCCATAACTATAGCATTGTGGATGATCTAGCTTAGTCTCCCACCATTGTGTCAGCTTTGGAGATGTTATAGTCATGCCCAAAGTAGTAGAAAGCCTTACATTCTACATTAGGTGCTATCAACCCTACCGATACATGCCTAGTGGATTTTTATTTAGATAAAGCCACCCCTAGGCTTCCTTCAATGGTCACCTTGTAGATACCAGTGTCGGTCCAAAACATTACCATTCACTAATGTATCATTAATGAAGGTGTGTCCACATGCATCATGTCAAATAATTTTTGGCAGAGGTTAGGATCACCCTATCAAAATCCATCATACATCACGCTTAGAGCATACGATGGTCGCCCTTCCGCCCCCGTTGGTCTTTACCAAAATGTCCCAGTCTGCTTAGCTGGAAAGATGGTCGTTATAGACATTGAAGTCTTGGATGCTTAGTTCGACTATAATATGCTCCTTGGTTAGAGTTATATGTATGCCATGTCAGCCGTCACCTCCTCCACCTTCCGAACTATGATGTTCCCCCATGAGGATCGCATCGTTATTGTCGAAAAATTGTCGCATAGAGAAAAGTGGCCATTGAAAAATACTGATGTCATTCTACCATACATAGACACATCTGTGGATGTGCTTTCATGGTACCAAGAATATGGCCATGGATAGTTCAAACCATCATCCATCCTAGGATCATTCCTAGGAGATCCCCCTGCTATACCTGAGTCATCACCTGATGTCACAAGAGCTCTATTGTGCATGATGTCAACATCAAGTTCCAAAGCCAGTGAGGACATGGAAATGAGAAGTAATGTCCTCGAGTCCTCAGTCACAATAGCCTCTCTATCCTATGCTACTTCCTAGATCCCTTTCCTCTACACCCCAGCTGGTTTCGTATCCCAACAGGTCTTGGCCACCATGGTGTCACCAAACATATTTTTTGCAATACCAGTTTGGTACCATGCTTCCCCTTTTGGGATGGGAGCCACACACATCACCACCATAGGGTTAAAGCCCCTCAATCCTGAGGAGGCCCCACCTCTTTAGGAGACTGTCAAAAACATCCCTGAAAAGGAAATTCCTAGTGCAAAACTAATAATTATGACTAAAGAAAACAAGAGAGGAAAGAGGGTGGAGACTCTCGCTACACAACGGAAATCACCAGGATGCACCATATGTGACGTAGTAGGAAACCCTACCCACATATTCCCATAACTAGATGAATTAAAACCACTCCTTAGCTATGAGGAAAAAATCGCAACACTACGTTCCCGTAAAAAGGAACCTACCACCAAAAGTTAAGGAAAATCATTGTGTACCAATCACACATGCACTATCTGTAGAAATTATGGGCACTATACCTATCATTGCCCAGAATCCCGTGGTATAGGGATGCCTTAAATTCCATCGAGTGGTCCTATCAAGAGGATCCCTCCACCGAGTCATCTAGAGATGAACCTCGCACCATCCTTTACTTGTAGGAGGAACAAAAATTTCCTGACAGACTCCCAGCCATACCTCCTCCTCCCATCGATCAATGTGTGCTCTATGATGAGCGTGATAATCTCATCATTGATTTACCATCTTTGGAGATGTTCTAGGGATGGTATCCAGTTGATATAGTATATTGCAATAACATGGGCATCCACTATTCATCTCAGATATGTAGTGATAATCACTCGGTGCGCCATTTTTACTACATACCTAGATTTCATGCAGCACTAGCTTGTATGTGATCAACCATAATCTTCCTCTCCTAAGAAGATGGCACATAATCAAAATCCATGAATAGCTCGACAACCCAAGAAGATGTGATGAGTAGATCCATCCCCTTTTTGTTAGATGAAAAGTGACCAATCATGGAACCCTTATTTACCCCCAACTGCTCTCTACAGAGAAGACCAACATGTGCATTATGTAAAATTCCCAATCATGTGGTCACCACTTGCCCTAATTTAGCATTGTTACGACATTGGTACTTTTTCAGGCCACCAATTGAGCATGATGTGCACCCCATATCTAGGCTATTTCGCACAGTATGTCAAGGCAATCACTATGGGTAGCATTGTACTTCTATTCCACAAGTTTTTCCTCTCATTGATATGATCCATACATTAGAGAAGAAATAACATGATCTCCTCAAACGGTATAGAAAGTATATCACCCCGAGACTAGAAACCCCACACCCACATTGGCGTGAGGGGAAAACTGGGATGGCGCACCAACAAAGCATGACCCAGGCCCAACCTAGGATAACATGTGGACTATGCGACTTGATTGACCACTGGATCAATCATTGAAAAGAACTAAAGCACCTAGTAAACTGTTTTCACACAATCTCTTCCCTCCCACAAAAACTTCTCTCTAACCATGAGAAGATCACACGTACTTATTGTCGGATTTTTTCACACTTTCATCATACAATTAAATGTGGGAATCTTCCCAAGATAAAAGAGGCAAGAGCATTGATAATTCTACACTCCCAAAAAGAGCTAGACACACCGAAGCAAATGACACAGAAATGGAAGCAGAAGACCTCATATTCTACAACAGATCCTTTCCAAGCGTCCACATCTGGGATGAAGAGTAGTGTTAATTCCCACACAATCTACTCAGTTGGCACAGTGGTACCATGCACCATCTGCACTTTCTAGAACCACAAACTAGAGGCATGCCCGTTAATGGAAACATTGAGGGACCTTTGCACCAGGCATAATTTCTAGCAACAGGAAATTCATCATCCTAATGGGGGACCCAACCTTGCGCTTACGCAAACTCCCATCACAGAGATTATTTCCCCACCAAATTCTGATGATAAGATACACCATATATGATTCATATCGTCATGTATCGGAACTATGAATCGAGCTGAATTCTCATATTCCATAGGTGTTAAGTCAGCTGGAACTACGAGATCAACTATTTCTAAGATAATGTAAACCCAATCTATCTAAACTCTTTCAACTGCATCTGGTTCCACCACATCGACAATGGAATCTTTCTCATGTCTCTCAACTAGATGTGGAGTGAACCTCTTCAGCATAACCTTACGTAGGATCAATCCCCCTTAGGATCTATATTCCCTTTAGATGAGGACATCCTAGAAGCCATGGTGGAGCTAGATTATCCATGGGATGCAATGCATCACCGTTCGATTTTTCTCCCCAAGAAAATGTATAGTCTTGAAAAGAAAAAAGAACAAAATATTTATGCGATCGAATCAAAATATTTCCTTCCATCAGGGAAAGTCGATCGGTTCAAGAATCCTATCCCTATGCCCGATGCATTCGAAGAAGGAAATATGTCAAACATCTCACCTATCGACAAGGTAAAAATATGCCAAAACCCTAGTAAGGTCGAAGAAATATCATTGGGGGCATCATGCTCTCTAGAGGAAATAGCCTCTCATACCCAATTTCTCAAGAGTTTCGAAATAGCCTCATGTGGGATTACTTAGAAATGCCTAGCCTTGGTCCCACTATCGTAGAGCACCATATTGACACTTGGCCTGACGTACCTACAGTGAGCCAAAAACAACGTCAACTGTACCCATCAAATGCAAAAGCAGTAAAACGAGAAATTGATAAGCTTCACAATCCATACAAACTAGTATTGTATGGACCCCGACACCCCCAGACTGAAAAAATTAAAATACAAGAGGTCATGGAGTTTACCTGGCCATAAAATTTCTAATCCCTGGTGCTCAGGTTGACTACAATGGCAAGAACTACTCCGCAGAAGCCTCTGACCTCTCAATACTCAATAGAGGCAAATGAATTGAATTGAGCCATATTCACCTATATGTTTCCCTTTTCAAAAAATTTGGAGGACCATACTGAGAGCTCAGAAGGCCCAATCACCGGACCGAAAGCAGCACTATGATCAACACTCCATAACACCCAAGGGAGGTGCCACACATCGACAACCCCCAAAAAAATAAAATAAGCGCTAGCAGGTATGCCCTCTCTCATCTTCTTTTTAAAGCACATGTCTTTCAATAATATTTTTATAAACAAGATTCTTTCACTTGGGGTGGTTGTTTTTGCAGGTAGTATGCAAACCATTCACAGTTGCATCCATTGAAAGTTCTAGAGTAGGTATCATTCTACCCCCAACATGATAGAGTCCTAGAAAAAATCTACACATCTTGACATCATTTCTCCATCAGAAATCATCCATAGGTCCCACACATCTGACCATGTTTATCATCACATAACCTTGCACATGATAAGCATCCTCGTTGGTAGGTAGAGACTTCCCCCCATGGCGCTTGTCACCCACAGTAAACCATACATCACAGCAAAAGTGACGCCATGGAAATAACACTATAGTCTGGGAAGCACCTCATGCCCATACACTCACCATGCATCAAGGTCAAGTTTTACCATATGAAATAAAGCCCCTTTCATGGATGACCAAGTTGTACAAGAGGATCAAAAGTGCACTATCATGCCTCACATTTGGCCCAACATACCTCCATCAGCATAACCCATCTACGATACTTTTTCAATCGCTTCATCAACCTCACACATGCGACCAACCAATGGGGCCCCCACCCTCAGCAAAACACCTTCCTCAAATCATCAGTGAGTGAACATTTTCATGTTTTTGGGCACCTGTCTCTATGTCTTGTACAAACCAAACCCCATTATTTAATTCTTTTGATAAGTGTACAAAGGCCGCAAGTAGTGCACTATGTCCCCCACCCACCCTTTCATTTTTTCTCCCATGGTAATAGTCCCTCGTCACCCTTGGTCGGGGTATCACACCTACATGCAAAAGCCATCATGACATTCATAACCAGTTTATACCTACCTTGGAAGTCCTACCTACTCTAGGGCTTTCCCCATTAGGAATACTTATGACTTCTGCTAAGCTACTTTTTATACTCCGAACTTGGGCCAATGAATTCCCATCATCATTTTTTAGTCACCCCTCGCCATCATGCCTATGTCAAACCCATCACATCCAGGATCTTGATCCTCCATATAAATGACCCCGTTATTCGGTTAAGGCTTCCTTTTTGTCGACATCAACACCTCTTTTACAAAAAGGAAGTGGTACCTTGGATCACCCCTCTCCATAAAAGGGATATCCTCAGGTGGCACTGCGGGAGACATCATTTCTAACAGATGTCATCGATCCTCCTGACATTCGACTACAACACAATATTTAATGTCAATATGGTATCGTACCTTACAACCATTTCAATTTGATCAAATTCGTTGAAGACCCTTGTATTTATAAGAATCTCTTTGAGAAAAGTTTACACGGGAAGGTCTCAGCCAGTGCCTATGCGTACAATGCACGTTTATATGCCATACCAAGTCTAAGAATATAGGGTAACACATTCCACCTATTTTTAAAGAAACAATTCCCCTCAGGGTGTCAAAATTCGTCTTCATCAACCAACAGGTCACTACCATACTAGTGACACAGACAAAATTTGTATATGTCAAGTAGATTTGTGTAACTAGCCAAAGCATCATGAACATGGGACATGCACACCTTGTAAAAAATTTGTATATATTGTATTATACCATTGCTTGCAGGGATCTCATAGGACATGGTCGCTCTTCAACTAGGTGTAGGGTGTATCCAATTTCGAGCTACATGTAGGTATCTCTCTCTCTCTTCACATTTTATACAGAAAATAAAATATAATATATTTTGGCTATACAGTTCTTCCTAGACCTGACACATTAAGGGGAAATTGTTATGACTAGAAAATCGTACAAGCAGAGGTCACATTATTTAATGTCAGGCATAATGATTTAGAGGGCTGAGAGACATTAAATAATCTGAAAGTATTTAAAATATCCAAGGTCTAAAAGGAAAAATCAAATTTCATACAAGAATAACTAATAAAATGTGCATTTGTGTGCAAAATTCTTCGATAAAAGCACCTTTGCGCTCCTTTTTCTCAAAAAAAGCGGACAATCCTGGGAGTGGCAGAAGTCACTTTTTGGAACCACAAGGCACACTCTCAGACATTAATTCAACACTTGAAGGCGCCTAAGGATAGCGGCCCAAGCCTCCTTAGGACCTCAAGGGACCACACAATGGAATAAATGTGGCACACAATGGAATCACCCTCCTCTCATGAGTTACTATCCACAGTTTACCAAGAGAGGGAAGGAGGATTTGAATTCTCCTATAAAAGGCCACCAAGAGATGAAAAATATGATATCACATTGTTATGCTGGAAAGAATTTCCCCAAGAAATACCAATAGTGTGTGATCCAGAGCAGAGATAGAAGGTACTCAGTTGTTGGCCATCCAAAAATTCCAATCCACCATAGTAGAGAGAGGGAGACTTTGCACCAAGGAAGTTCAGAGGTAAAGGCATTCTTTCATCGGGACTTAGAAGCCCTAGCTCTAAAGGCCCCTTGGCAAGTGGGTTAAATTTTCATCCTCATTTCCTTCTAGCACTTAGTAAGAGGGGACGTAAGAGCCACTGTTTGGATTATTGAAGTTGTTTGACTCTATTTAGAGCTTTTGTTTCATTTTCTTTAGTTTTAGTTTAGTTTTATGCTTGAATATGCATGTTATTTCTCTGTATAGTATGTTTATGTTTTAGCATGTTCCACTAACTTTCCTGACTCCATCTATTTTCTTCCTGTGACCAATAACTTAAGGGGGGAAAACCACCCCACTTTAGTTGTTGTGATTTCGTACATTCATGCACCAAACACACTAACGCAATCCCTTTAGCTTTAAAACCTATTATTTGTGTCCTCCTCGCTTGCGTTGAGTGCACAACACACTTGGGAAGGCCCACTTATGACCTCTTCAGCCTTTGGAATTCTGCCTTATGTTATGTAGAATTTACGATTGCAGACAAAAGTATCTCCCCTAGGTTCGATGGCACACTTCCTTCCTTGTTCCAATTGAATGCTCCAATTGCAACTCTGATTGCCAAAATAGAACCTGGATAATATGATAACACAAGCCAAGAAAATATGAGCTATATCCAATATCATGTAAGTACTCTATTCAATATATCAACATCGTATTGAAATAAGTGAAATGACAACAACCACATATAGGAAAGTAGAGAACTCTTTGCATTAATATAAATGGAAGGAGATTAGAACCAAAAATAGGTGTTGATCTTATAGAAGAGCTCCTCCACGTTGCTAACTTTTCCTTTACTTGTCACAATATGCACTTCCAATCACCCTAAAGGAATGGAATGTTAACCTCTCACCTCAGAAACACAAGGGTAGAATCACTCTACAAAAGCCAACCCCTTGCATATGCAAGGTAGTAAATATATATGAGTTGGGTAAGTTAGGAGTTCTTATCAAATTACCAATCTATATTTTTAGATCCAAATTTTATGGGAGCATAGGTTCAAAGGATAAGGAATGGAAAATCCAAAAAAGGATGAGAGTGGATCGAAAATTTTATTCCAAGTTAAATGGTTGTAAAAAATGGAAGCTTATGGAAAAGGAAGCTTCTGGAAATTCTCTCTTTTCACCAAATTTCTAGAACCAATGCAGGTTCAAAGGGGAGCAACTTGTAGCTGATCAAAATTGGCCACAATGGAGTAAAATGTAGGTGAACATTGTCAAGATGAAGAAAAAGGAGAGTTGGTACTAAGACTGGCTCAGATGAGGTGGTTTTAGGAATAAATTCAGAGAAATGAAGTAGGTACACTTAGGGCTTTGCGCAATGATGTTGACAAGGAGGAATAGGATGTTTATTGATCCAATTAGGAGGCCCAATAACTGGATGTGAAAAATTTTCCTATAACATTATGCACCCTCCTTATCTCCCTTGAGCCCATAGCACACTTGGGAAGCCTCAATGATCTTCCTTCACCCATCAACTCTGTACTGTAGACCCTCCCTTGAGTTCCCTATCTCCTAGTTAAAGTCAAATGAGGCATTCAAGAACGAAGAACATATGATGTGACAAAATGAAGAGCATTTAAATCCTGATTATCAAAGTAGCCCAAATGACTCCATGTAAACATAGACCCTTTGGAGGGTGAAGACATAAAATTCCATGTCATCCTTCACTACGAGTCGAAGACATAAATGTTAGTTACTTGTCATGTTCACACCACATGATGATGTGGAAGTCATTATATAATAATGTAATTATTATAAAGACAAATAAGTAGAAGTGCAAGAGTCATGTATGGATAGAATATCCATATGAAGAAGTATAAAATACATGTACTTCCAAAAGTCATTTGGAAGTACAAGAGTTATAGAAGTCCAAAGGTCATTAGAATTTGAAAATTCTTATGATAAACTTCAAAACATGAGGATATGAAAGTTCATGCTCAAGCTATAGAAGGAGACTAATTACTGAAGAATAATAATTTTCACCTTCGATTCTTCCACAAGGCAATAGAGAGATAGAGATAGTACTTTTGGGGATTAGGTAGTGAATCTAACACTCCACTATTGAGGCTAGTGATGTTAATTTTACTTATGTATCTTGGAAATATTAATTATTTCTTGATGCCATTCGACTAACACATTTTCATGAATGGATTGTCTATGTTTTGAGACTAATTTTTTACAGCTTATGTTAGCTTTCATGTACTAAAGTAATTTAACTATTTCACTGACTTTGGTTCTCAACTTGCTGGAAATGTGATGTGATGATTATAATGATCATTTCATCTAGTATAACTATCTCTCTTGATATCTAACTATTCTTCCTTTATTATGTGTTTGTGTCTCCACTATATTAGTACTATTGATTATATTTTAAATATTCACTTTTCTTCCTTGGAGTGAAAGAACCTTAATACATCTACAATTAAACATTCCACAAGGCACACTCTCTTTCTCATTAAAAATCACATGTGTGTTAATATCTCATGTTATTTTTTCAAGCCAAGTAAAATATCTAAGTTAATGGAAGTGAGGTCATATTTGTGGATGCGACTCCTACTGTTGGAGCCAGGACCCCCCGTGAAGTAAAGAATTTGTAGATCAAGGAGTAGAGCTGTTAGGTCCCTATAATACCACTGTATCCTGTTATTATTGTTATTCAAGCCCATTATTGTTATTTTTTACCATTGTAGTCCCCATATTGTTATTATTGTGCCCCAGAAAAGCCACTATTGTTATTCTTGTGCCCTTACATTATTATTGTTAGGTCGGCTAGGATTATATTGTGATCCCATGGACTCCTATATACAGAAGGGAGGGTTTTTCATTTGTATCATCCGAGAATTGTTCATTTATGTAATTTAAAGGAGGTTTCCCCCTCAAAGTGGCTCATTTCTAAGGCATTGATCACTCTTTTCTTCTATTTTTGGAGCTAGTTTCATAACATTTGGTATCAGATCTTTGGATTCTATGGTTTTGCTACTTCAAATAGGTCATCATGGAATTTTCGATATAAATGTTTTATACAAAGGTTAAGATGCTAAAAAACCCATTTGTGAAGAAATCTTGAGGATGTTTGTGTAAAAATTTCCAGATCTTGGTTTGCAATATTTTCATAAATATGATCTATGAAAGTTAGGGTTTTTGCAGGCTCCTGAATTTGATATAAAAAAGGTAACCTTGGGAAAATGATCATAACTCTCTCTCTAAGCATCAGATTGGAATTATAGAAAAATTGGTTGAAATTGCATGGACGGTAGTTTCTTATGTATCAATTTCAGAGCTGAAGTAGGAAATAATGACACGTGGAACTCATTAAAAGTTCCCTTTACTGAACCATTCCATAATTAGGTTGTTTTGGGAGATTTGGAATAAATTTTCCTTGTTGATTCCAAATCAGGTCTGATCTGTGGCATTGGAAACAAGACTCAAAGGGATAATACAGGATGGAAATTTAGATATTGAGGATCCAAAATAACAAATATAAATCAAGATCAATATAGACCTCCTAAAAGGCAAGAAAAAGGTGTGTATGTTTTAAACAGGTTGCGTAACATTTGTTTGAAAAATCAGTTTGAAGTGATTCTAAGAGCATATTGAAGCATATATATCAATATTAAGTTATATAATGCCTCCCAAAAATAATTCCATACCCATTAAACCCTCAGAAATCTCTACTATGACTCATGAAGAGGAAGAAATGCAGTATTATCACTTGTAGAAAATGGTGAAATTAGTGACTAGGTGACTAAAAATGTTAGTCACCGCAATTATTTCTAGTGAATTACTACTAAATTTGAACAATTTCATGTGACTAAACTAATAATGACTAACTTAAACAACTAATTTATTCTAGGGATAAAATATATGACTAGATAATAAGCGACTAAACTAAAAATGACTAACTTAAATGACTAATTTAGTCTAGGACTAAAATACATGACTAGATAATAAGTGAATAAACTAAAAGAGACTAACATAAATGACTAATTTAGTCCAGGAATAAAATATATGACTAGATATAAGTGACAAAAATAATAATGATTAACGTAAATGACTATTATAGTCCAAGAATAAAAAATATGACCAAATAACAAGTACACTGAGTATATGAATTAGTCATTTGTGTTAGTAATTTTTAATTTTCACTCTGGAAATGGAAAATTGTACTTTTTATACCGAAGTGTCATGTTTCACTACAGGGGTCTCTAAATCCAATATCTGTAGTGTTAAATTGTAGAGGCAAAGGGGTCTCTGAATCCATCTACAGTGTTAAAATTTTGAATACCCTTTTGCCTCTAAAGTTTAACACTAGAGGGTTGTTTCTAGTGTCAGTACCTTAGCAACAAATCTTCTCACTTTGGATTACTTATTGAATCTTGGGAATACCCAAAAGCGCAAATTTATGGGGTCTTTTGTGTGACTAGATCACTAGCACTGAAAACCATTTTCCCCCTCATACACATTATGAAATGTATGAAATGTACCCTAAAACCTGGTTAAATGTGCTCTTTATACACTTGTTCATAGCAATTGAGCATGAGAAAGATTAATTTGGGGACTAAGGGCTTTGTTTTCCTCTCCTAACCATAACATAGACACTAACTCTCACATGTGATGATAAATACCTCCTGCGGTGACCATATCCCTACTTAAGACTAAATATCCATTAAAGGAGACCTATGTGGTTTTTAAGTTCCACTTCTCATGTTACACTCTCACTTGCGATCTTTTCCTCATTTTGTAATTGTTCAAGAATTTATTTCCATTCATTTATATCAACATCTATTAATATTTTGTTTTTTAATCATTTTAGATTAGAGAGATTTATTTTAACTATATACTTAAATTTTCCTAGTAACATAGAAAATAAAAAAATGATAAAAATCAATAAAAACAAGAAAAAAGACTAAAAAAAATGAATAAAAAATAGAAAGACTATTTAAAAGAAATATAAATCTAATAATATGGGTGATCTATAATCTCTTCCTTCTAACAACCTATTCCACCCTCTTCAAAACAAAAGACTAGAAAAATAAATAAAGAAAAGAAACACTTCCTTATTATAACCTATAACATTCTCTCTTCATTACCCATTTGTCACCCAATTAAGAGTTAATAGAGCCCTCCTTATTTCCCTCTTCAATTTTTTTCAAAGTGATCTGGATTTTTATTTTTTTACTTTTATATTTCCCTCTACTCATTCATTGATTTGGTGGGAGTTTAGCATTTATTAATTTGGCAGGAGTTTAAGATTTCATGGTTTGAAAGTCTTTTTCGACTTTGTCCTGCTAGATCGTAATCATCGTATCTGACTTTATTCTGCCCGACTGTAATCATCCTATCGGACTATGTTCTTCCATACCATAAGGTAATCAGCCAAATTCTGAATTGCTATATTTTGATTAGGGTCTTTATTTTGAATATGTTTTGTTCTAATAAATTTGCGTGAGGTGTTCTCAGAGGATTTAATCTTTGGTAATGGTTTTTAGTGGGGTTACTATATGATTTAATTTTGAAATAAGTTTGTAACTATGCACATTATTTTTTATTTTGGTAAAGAAGGGTTGTGAAGTGGAGTAGTATGGAAAATTTGGGGCATTAAAGAGTGGAATGGGCCCAGCTATGGCAGGTATAGAACCTTATCCAAAGGTATTTGAATGCTTTGCAGAGGCTCTTTCTCTTGATCCCTAGAATGCTTTTGACCTCATGCACTATGGAGTTTTGTACAAAGATGAGGGGCACTTGCTAGATGTAGAACATTTTTGTTACTCACAGCTAACACTATTTGTGGTTTTTTATTCTATGTACTTATTTTTTGTGTTACTTGTTTGTTCCAGCTTCTTTATAGTAGTAGGTTTTTTATATTGTATTTTGAAACCTAATGCATTTGAATATTACTTGGATAACCAAAATATATTAACAGTAACCATGACATCAATATAGAAATGTGAAAATTACAAAAAAAAAAAACTATGTCACTAATGACACAACTTTTGGGATGGCACTCTTAGATCTGTGAAGTTTCACGAAAGTCAACTTTTCAAAAATTTATTGTTAATGTACCAAGCCTTTTTAAGGAATCCCTACATGTTATCATATCTATCAATGTTGATGACATGGCATGGACATATACTAACACATGCAGTCACACTTCTACAAATGTGTGCCACAAAGAAACCCAGAACACAACTAATAGGATTTTGAGCTTGCTACCCTTTCATCAAATAGGCACTCTTGAGACTTTGGCATGAAATCCTGACAAAATTCATATTTTGGGTTATTTCAGACAAAGATATTTCTTATAAAGTATCGGTAGGTTTTAGAACCTCCCAAATGAATGATTTTTTCCCGGGATAAACATATACCCTCTTTAACCAATAGATCAAATTGGATTCATTTTCTTGGCAGTTTGTCATATTTATTTATTTATTAAATGTGGCATTCACTGTAGATTTTTCAAAAAATTCTGATATGATACTATGAACAATTTGAAGACAAGTTTTCTTTTCACACAGACACAAAATTCATCTACCAAATAACAAAGGAGAAAAACATAAATGTTTCACAAAATATACACAATAAAACATAATTTTTCTAGGGAACACAACAGGGAAACCCTCTCTTTCTTCATAATTTTATGAAGGAAAATTGAGCAACAGATTTGATACACATACAAGATGGATCTAATGTGAAAATACAAGAATTTTCCTGCTAGTCATAGGCCTAAAACTTCTTCCTGATATTCAAATTTCTTCTTTCTCCTATATGCACTAGAGGCTCTGATTTTCCAACATAAAACATTAGGAAATAATCTTCTATTTCCTATCATTGGCTAAGACTTTATTAAATAGGGATTTCCCCTATTTATTTGCGCACTACAAAGAGAGAATTTCCTTCCTCAATAATTTTTGCGAGAAACACTTAGCTCGTTCCTCCACAAGCTCTCTTGCTCACAAACTCGTTCTCAAGAATTGGTTGATTAATTTTGTGCCTTTGATCTCCTTATAAGAATTTTGATTAGGCTATTGTTAGTGAGTTTTCTAAATTAGGAGTTGAATTGGACCTTTTCTAGTTAACAAAAGTCAAGACTCTTAGTTAATTGAATCCTCCTAAAATTTAGGAGGATAGATCCACATATTCCTTCAATTCCAAATTTAACTCATAGTAGAGAATAGATAACTCGTACTCCACGAACTTGCACTAGTCAGCCTATTTCTTAAACTCCTACTCATCACTGAAACTCATAGATTTCTAGGAATATCTCCAAATTGATTCCTTGAATCAAGACACACATCAAGGAATCCATTCCTTCGCTACTTTTCATCACTCCCTCTTAGCTAGGAAGGGATTTTTCACAAATCCCAACTTATCTATGTGATGAAAAAAACTACCTCTTTCCAATTCCTTGGTCATGATTTCTATCATGTCCTCCACTATTGGAACGTACTGTAGCTTGATTATCCCTTCTGCACACAATCTCTAAGATGATGATACGAGATCTTGATATGATTTGAGCAATCACGAAACTTGGATTCTAAAAGAGTTTAATGCAACTCTGATTATCACAATGTATCACTGTAGGCTCCATCCTCTGTCTGGAAAGTCACACAAGTAACTTGGTCATCCAAATAGCATTGCATGCTGCCTAACTAGCAACCATGTACTCAACCTTTGTTGAACTGAGTGCAACTGATTTCTACTTCCTATTGTACCAAGAAATTATAGTTGACCCAATGCTGAGGATGCCACCTGAAGTACTCTTCTTGTCTATGGATCTCCCTACCAATTCTACATCATTTAGGCCCTCAAGCTTCAATCAACTTGTTTGTTCCACAATCCATAGTCTATTGAGTCTCTGAGATATCTCAGTACATGATTTGCAGCAACCCAATGCACTCTGGTTGGTTCAATCATGAACTGACTTAGCTAGTTGACTAAAAAAAATATATCAAGTCATGTGCTTTCCAAGTAGATGAATGATCCACTAAGTTTCCTGTATACTCTAATATCCACTCGATCTATTGCAGTAGTACCCCTCTTCCTCTAGTTTGTGACTAGAGGTGTGGCCATGGGACTGCAATCTTGCGTATCAAATTTATGGAGAATATTTGCTATGTGCTTTCCTTGTCCCACAAATATCTCACCATCACCTTGCCAAAGCTCCAAGCCAAGGAAATAGTGAAAACGCTTCATATCCTTCATCTCAAGTTCGTTTTCAAGGTCCTCCATTCAAACCTATATCAAGCTCTCATCTCCAGTCAATACAAGGTCGTCAACATATAGAACTAGAATGAGCAGAAGCCCCCCAACCATGATGTAGTATAGGTTGGCATCTGCCTCATTCATAATGAATCCTAATCCTCAAAGGCTGCTATCAATCCGAGTGTACCATTCTTTGAAAGCTTACTTGAGCCTATAAATAGATCACTTCAGCATGCACACATGTGTTTCTCTGTTGAACTGCTCAAAACCCCTTGGCTACTCTATATATATCTCCTCCTCAACAACTCCATTGAGGAATGTTGTCTTCACGTCCATCTGTGATGCAAAGAATCTGCAATAAATCAGATACTTTCACTATAACAGATAGCGTGTTCCCTTTTCATGAAATATTCAATGTAAATCTTCATATTAATCTACTTAGATTCAACTCAAAATACATATGAAAATTTAACCAAACAATCAAAAAAATAATTTCTTATAATTATAACAAGAAAATTATAGCTTCAAATCCTTTTGGCCGAATATTACAATTGTTTCCTTCTTGGCCCTCAACATTCTTCACATAGCACACTATCCCTCTTTACATTTTCCTCTATCCTATTATATTCTCTGTGTCTCTCTATCCTCACACAAAGCTTCACATTTATACATAATTGTGGATTAATTTGAATCCTTGATTTCCTCCACAAATATCTCAACCAAATCCTAAAATATCTTTATCCCTTCTTTGACTCAACCAAGTTCCATTTAAGGAATTCATAATCCCTAAAATATCTATCCATTCCAACTCCACTCATATTCTCAATTAAGTAAGAGAATATTTACAATAAACCTCACATTCAGATTTTCCTATCAATTTATTTTTAAAATGTACATAATTTATAAAATAATTAAGAAAACATCACCCCCTAAATCACATTAATAAATAATGAAATTTTTGCTTAGTGCTCCTGAATCAGACTCCCCATGTAGAGAAGTTTCCATATACTCATGTCTATGAATTCTATCACTTTTTTGTAATAATGCGACAACCACAAGTCTCAATGACTTGCTCCCTCCAGGATTCCAAACTCTGTTTTGCCGCAGGTATTTTAAAGTACCAGCTCCATCTTGTAAATTTGCACAGAATTTCGAGAATAGTATTTTCAAAATACTATTGAATGTAACTCTCTCTTTTCCATACCACGTCATCTTTATTTCTAAAATTATAGACTCATGTAGAAACGTTGATACCCATTCTCCTAGTCTTCAAACTTTGAAAGAATCTCGAACTGGCTTTAAATCGACATCACCCATTCTATCAACTCGATTCCATCGTTCTCTCCAACAATTTATTTTTCCAATTCCTCTAAGTAATTCCTCTTTGTTTGATGCTTCTGTGTCCAATTTCATTGAACACTCAACTTCCTGAAATGAAGAATAACCAAGAAATTATCCTTGATCACAACTATAGTCATTGATTGCTCCTATAGTAGCAAATTTCTCATCCGGTGTTGTACCTGCATTCATCAACAAATTATTAGTTTTAAAAAGATAAGACCTTTCAGCCCATTTTCATGCTTCAAGCACCAATATCCCATCATAGACTTTCTGGATTTTAGCAGATCATGTTTTGAATTGCTGGTTGCTATCATCTTCATCCTGCTGGTTCAATACTTTTGTTTCCTTTATGTCTCTAAGGACATAAATTTCTTTCTGCTCCTGATATTTCATATCATCTCCAAATAACTTCTGCTCAATTTCTCTGATTTAGACATCATATTTATTAATGTCACCTCCTGTATCTACAACCACATTATTATTTGAAGAGTCAAAGCATTCACTTAAATTTATAAAATTTAGAAACATTTCCTCCTTATCATGCACGGCAACTGCAATCTCTTTTGTATCAGGTTTTTCAAGCTTCATTTCTCCTTTAGGTTCCTTAAGCCATCGTTCCAAGAACTCTATTTCCATGTGAAATATTTCCAGCATTTCATGAAAGCCTTCATTCCCATTTGCATTCCTCTTCTGGAAATATTTCTTAGTTACCCTGGTTTTTGTATCATCACATTGCAAAATTATGTCATCAATTTCATTAAACAAATTTATTTGTTTACATCCTTGGAATATCACTTCGGCATTTTAATTATGCTTCTTCTCCACAACAGCTTCAACTGGTTGTCTTACACCAAATAAGAATTCATTTATGAATTTTTTTTGCTGCAACAAATCAGTACCTTCCTCCTTTGAAAGGCATTATCCTTCATACTTCACCTTAATATTTTCATTCATCTTTGTGATAGTTTCACCAAATTGTCCACCATATTTTGCACATCTTGCAAACATACACAAACCGTGAGATTTAAAAATGCAAGGCTTCATAGTCTCATCTTCTTCTCTTGTCAACATATCTTCCAATTCTTCTGAACTATTCCAATAGTTCATGAGATCTTTCTCATTGATCTCTTCACCTAGAATTTCAACCTATTCTGGGCCACAAATGGAAACTTCCATTTTCAACTCAGCCTCTCTGAGTTCTTCACCTCTTAATTGCACAATCATCATCCGCTTGAGCTTCCTCAGTGCTTCTATCAACTGTATGTTTACCTATTGTTCCCTTTTTGCATGTAGCCTCTATCATTTCACCTTCTTTCTCATGGTCCAACCATGTCTCTGGTATTTATTTTTATGCAAAAATTCCATCAATAACTCAAGGTGAACTGTTATCTCAACTTTCTCCCTCTCATACTCTTCACCAATCAACTGTTTCCATATGCCATTTGCCTTGGAATTTTCATTCTTCTTTCTTCTGTTGTGATCTTTCTTATAACTTCTAAAATGACTATCAATAGTCATCTTCTCCTCCTTTGCGAACTTCATATGTTCACTTATGGATTTCATTCAATCCCCTTTTTAGCAAGCCTTCATACTTTGCATCTAAAAATGCAAGCTCTCTTCCTACGCTTGACCTCTTGGCATGTTTTGATACTCTGTCTTGGAATCATCTTTGGGAAATTCACTTGCTCCTCTTTTTTGTAAACAAAAACTGCAGTATTTCATGTGTTACAATGACCAAATCTCTCAGTATCGGTCTTCGCCGATCATGCGCCCAATCACATTCAAACCTTTGACTTGATTTAAGACTTTTTGGCTCCAGAATTTACATCAACCCTTCATCTTGGATGAAAAATCCACCCTTTTGTACAATAATTCAATGGTTTAACAGGAATCAAGATATCCAAATTTCTTCATTTGACCTTGACATTTTAATTTCACCTTTCAACTTTATGTGATTACTCTACATAAAAATAACACACTCAGATACTTATCACTCCAATCATTATCTCTCTTAAAATATCCCTCTTCCCACTCATGAATTTTGGGTGAAACACACATAAAGTGTATATGGCATTAAGCACTATTCTTCTAAACTTGAATTACACATCTATTTCATGTTATTTAAATAACATAAAAAATCATTTGACTTACCACCTTCATAGTGTGCCCACCGATAGTTCTTGAGCTTTCGCATTACAACTCTTCTTCCGAAGTATCAATATTATCAAAATATTTGTCAAAAGAACAAAGAGAATAGCATTGTTGGACCAAACATCTATAGTACCACCATCGCATCCTCTACCAGAAATCACCTCAAATCTTCATGCATTTCCAACTTGCGCACATGTCATCCTTATTTGCATATCATTGTCCATACTTTGGAGTAAGCTCTATTTATTCAACACTGGATGATTTTTATTTTTCCCGGATAAAAACAATTGCTGGCTGGTTATAGACAAGGTTGCCCAATCCCTTGTAATTTTGCACTTTTTGTCCCCATAAAAATAATTGGTTGCTCGCAGACATTGAAGAATTCAAGTTGATAATTTTCTCGAGTTCGAATAACATCAAGGACATCAATTTTTTGATGTATAATATGTTGAAATATGTTCATTTTCAATTCAGAAACAACATACTCACATGATTATGCAAAGTTAAAAACCACAATCCATGCACTGCAGGAGAAAATGAATGAATTGAAAATATAAGAAGAATTTCTACAATAGTATTTCTTTGATGTCACTAAAATATTCTGCCTTCCATTCTCAAATATCTGCTGACAAAAACTCCATGTTCAAGATTGATAAAGTAGCACTCTCATCCAATTTTATAACAACTGGTGAACTCCTCACATGAGGATTCAACGTTAACACTATTTGAAAGTCATTATAGGTTCAAGGCTACAACAATTTTCTGCGCTCTTCCAGTTTTTTCGACTGAACCTACTCTCAACCCATTGACTAGTTTCTTCAAAAGTAGGATCTCCAAATGCGCTTACAACATTGGACCAAGCCATTAAATTACCAAATTAGTTCTACTATCTCCATGAGTAAATAACTAAAGGATTCACATTCTTCAAGTCCAAATCAATTATTAAAACGAATTGTGGACCACATTTGACTAGATATATGTGTTAATTACCACTACATTTTTAAAATGGTGGAATATAGAAACAACCTGTTGACTCATCCCAACATTCAAGATTAGGCTTGCCCAATTGGCTTGCCAACCTGCATTGTCTCCAATCCCATCATTCACCCTTTATGTTCCAATCCGTACAATCTTCTTGCTGCTTCAATTCTCCACAATCAACCAACACAACTCACAGATCTAGCACAATCCCAACAGTACAGAATTGAAGCCACATGGGTTCATAAATGGAACAATGAAATAAATAGAAAAAAATGCCTATATCATTCAAAAATGAAATGAGTTTCATTCCCAGAAACCAAAACCAGAGCATCAGTAAAGAATTTTTAAACGCAGTCTCTTTTGTAAATTTCTCTTGGCTTTGGTGGCATGAGAAATTACACAGTGGCTTCTTTCCAGCATGTACATAGCTTCAAATCAACTCTTTAGCTGATGTAGGCTTCAACGAATTCAAACTGGTTGTTATTGTTCAATATTCCAGCTATCAACAAACCAGTGATTCAGTTATACAAATTTTGGTTCATCTTTCTAATGTCTCTTCTTTCATATTCAACCTGACATACGAAATCCCAAGTGGACATACTAATGTGACCTCGTCAAATAGAGATCTCTCCTTTATCATTCTGCCATTAATTCTCCTTTGTACATATTTAATCCAGGTGCTCAATATACTCTGTCCCATGCTCTTCCTTTTCATTTACATGTAGATCCACACCCTACCATAACCAGCCGTAAAACCAAACACGCCTTACCAAATCGTTACCACTGGAAATATGTCCACAAACTTCACATCACCGTTTATGATTTTAAGCAGATGCAATTCTCGGCATTCACCATCAGGCTTTCAAGATTCAATTATCGCTCCTTGCTGCACCAATATCAGCATTGAAAATGACATTTTCCTGCACCATTCTCTTTTTCCACTCTGCGCTATCTACCATCTCAGTGTTTGCTTTCATGTTCAAACTATATGATCCACTTACCATTTCATAAACTACACTTTCCTATATTTCTTGGAATCAATTTTACCAAATGGAGTTGGCTCCCATCGCACACATGTTTCTGCAAATTAACGCACTTGTCTACGCATATATGTATGATGTAATGTAGATTCAAAACAAAACTTAGAATAACAATTTGATACATGGAACGATATCATAGCTACCACAATCATGACTGTGTCAAATTTGCTTGGGCTGAATATTACGTTGGTTTCCCCTTTGCGCTTGCATTCTTCACAACAACACACACAACCCACTCGGAACTAATTTACTCCCACAACAGGCAGGGACCTTTCCCACTTTGATAGCAAATGATGTAGAGAATCTGCAATAAATTAGATACTTGCACAATAACAGATAGCGTGTTCCCTTTTCATGAAATATTAAATGTAAATATTCATATTAATATACTTAGATTCAACTCAAAATACATATGAAGAGTTAACCAAACAATCAAAAAAGTAGTTGCTTATAATAATAACAAGAAAATTACAGTGTCAAATATTTTTGGCCGAATATTACAATTGTTTCCTTCTTGGTCCTCACCATTATTCACACCACACACTATCCCTCTTTACATTTTCCTCTATGCTATTCTATTCTCTGTGTCTCTCTATCCTCACACAAAGATTCACATTTATACATAATTATGGATTAATTTGAATCGATGATTTCCTCCAAAAATATCTCAACCAAATCCTAAAATATTTTTATCCCTTATTTGACTCAACCAAGTTCCATTTAAGGAATTCCTAATCCCTAAAATACTTATCCAATCCAACTAAACTCATATTCCCAGTTAATTAAGAGAATATTTACAATAAACCTCACATTTAGATTTTCCTATCAATTTATTTTTAAAATGTACATAATTTATAAAATAATTAAAAAAACATCACAACCTAAATCACATTAATAAATAATGAAATTTTTGCTTGATGCTCCTACACTAATCTCATGGATATTCTATCCCATCTATGTTGAAAGTGCTAGAATAGTCATGATGGATGAATATTGTGCTACTGGGGAAAATGTCTCTTTTAGGTCCCTATATTGCTAGTTCAGTCCCTTATTGTTATTAGTGTACCCCCCTTATTGTTATTGTTGTACCCTTGTAACCCCAATATTGTTATTATTGTGCCCTTACATTGTTATTGTTAGGTCGGCTAAGATTATATTGTGGGCCCATGGACTCCTATATATAGAAGGAGGTTTTAGTCATCTGTAGCATCCAATAATTATTCATTTATGTAATGTATTGGAGGTTTCCCCATCGAAGAGGTTGATTTATAAGGCGTTGATCTCTCTTTTCTTCTATTTTTGGAGCCGGTTTCATAACATTTGGTATCAAAGCTTTGGATTCTAGGGTTTCACTGCTCCAAACAGGTCATTGTGGCATTTGTGCAATAAAATTTTTATTACGAAGCTTTAGAAGCTGAAATTTGTATAGCACAAAGCTGAAATATTGAGGAACCTCCACAAATTTTAGATATTGGTTCAAAATATTTTCAGAGATACGATCTGGGTAAGTTAAGGTTTTTTCAGGATCTCGAATTTCAACTAAAATAGGTCATTGTAGAATTTTCGCTATAACGTTTCATATAAAAAGTTTCAGAAGCCAAAATGTTTACATTGTGAAGTTGAAATCTAGAGGAACCTCCTGTAAAAATTTTAGATCCTGGTTCACAATAATTTTAGAGATATGATCTGTGGAATTTAGGAATGTTTCAGGCTTCTAAATGTCATATCAAAGAGGTGACCATGGGAAAAACATCATAAATATCTCTCTGAACGTCGGATTGGGATTCCGTAAAATGTGGCCGCAATTATATAGACTGTGTTTTTTTTTATATCAATTTCAGAGTGGAAGGAGGAAATAGTGACATGTGGAAAGTCATAGAAGTTCTCTCTACTGAACCAATCCATAATTAGGTCATCGTGGGAGATTGGGCATAACATTGTCTTGAAGAATCCAAATCAGGTCAGACTCATGGCATTCAAAAGAAGATTCAGAGCACTAATTCAGGGCCAAATTTCAGATATTGAATATCCGAAATCACAGAGATAATTTAGTTTCAATATCGAGCTCTTGAAAATAAAGAAAAATGTGTGTATTTTTTTTGAATTACATAAGTCTTGTTTGAAAAAATAAAATTAGTTTGAATTTATTCCAAGGGAATATTGAAGAATAGATATTAGTATTTGATTCTAAAATGGCCCCCCAAAAAAATTCAAGACCCATTAAGCCTTCAAAAGGCTTTACTATGACTCATGAATAGGAAGAAACACAACATGAGATATCAAAATTACAAGAGCAAGTGCACCAAATTTCGCTATCATAAAGAGAAACAAAAAATGAAATGGAAGTTTTGAGGAAAAGCATGGAAAATAATATGGATTGCATGGAAGTGGGCATGGAAGCTAAGATCGATGACATGAAAGCTAAGATAGATGAAAAAATGAAAGACAAAATGGAAAAAATGAAGAATGATCTAAAAGTAGACGTTGAAGGTTTGGAAAAGTTGATACAAGAAATGTTTCCTAATGGTTAAATGATAGTAGAGGAAACTCATGATGAGAAAAAAATAAATATTAATCATGATTTCATAAACTCTAATGTTGGATGGAAGAACCTCCATATTCCAAATATGGATATGAGGAAGTTTTATGGCAAGAATCCCGTAACATGGATAGTAGAGATGGAGAAATATTTTGATCTCAATAATGTGCAATACACACAAAAGGTACGCATTGCAACTTTACATTTAGAACAAAATACATTTGTATGGTATCGATGTCTTTGCTCTCATAAAAAAATTTTCACTTAGTCAATTTTTACGGAGGAAATGATAGCACATTATGAGGATGGAAAAAGCAACACCTTCTTTAGCCAATTGATAAATCTCAAGCAAAAGGGTTCAGTGGTGGAGCACATTAAGGACATCCAAAAATTGAATATAAGTGTAACTGATATTCCAGAGGAACACATGATTGATGTCTTTATAGGGACTTTAAAGGATAACGTCAAACATGAAGTTCACGTTTGGGAACCTGATTCATTGGAAAAGGCATTCAGGTTGGAAAGAAAAATTGAATGTAAAATTATGGAAATAAGGAAACCTACCACTCACATATATAAAGATGGAAGTGTTGCTACTCCTCAAATTCCAAAACCTACAAGGTTGAGACCACAAAAATTGTAAGAAAAAAGAGCAAAAGGGCTTTGCTACAGTTGTGATAGCAAACACACTAAAGGTCATAAGTGTGCTAAGAAGAAATTATTTTACATAGATTGTGAGGAGGAAGAAGAAAATGAACAAGAATCTTCAAAATAAGAGGATATACATGAGGAACCAACCCTAGAAGTGGAAGAAATGAGTCCGACCATATCATGTAATGCATTGGCAGGAATTACCACTCATGAAACTCGCAATATAGAAGGACATATTAAGAAAAAAAAGTTAATAGTGTTGATTGATTCGGGTAGTACCCATAATTTTATTCATTGTAAGGTGGACAAGGAATTGAATTGTTTCCTATACCCAGCACTAGAATGTCAAGTGATGGTTTCAAATGGAGGAACTATAATTTTCTCTGGAAATTTTCAAATTATCAAGCTAACCATGGGGGAATATGTATTGAATATTCCAATGCTTTCCATTCCTATGGGAGGTGTTGATGTTGTACTAGGATTACAATGGTTACAATATTTGGGGACAGTATTTTTTAATTTTCAAGAACTTTTCTTGAAATTTTTTTTAGAAGGAAAGGAAGTCGAATTATGGGGTATCGTAGGGAAGCCGAGAAAAATAATAAGCTCTAATGTCATGGAAAAGCTTTTGAATAAAGAAAAACGATGCGCAATTGCAAAATTATGCTCACTAGAAGTTCCAACATCAAAATCATATATTTCTGTAGATATCCAAAAAGCCTTGAACAATTATTCCAAGGTGTTTGAAACTCCTAAAGTACTCCCACCTATTCGTGATGATGATTATGCTATTCATTTGATTCCAAGCGGTGTTCTTCCAAACATCAAGCCTTATAGATATCCTTATGTCCAAAAGAGTGAAATTGAATGTATGGTTGTAGAAATGTTAGAGGCTAGTATAATTCAACCTAGTCAAAGTTCTTTCTGTACTCTAGTAGTATTGGTGCACAAGAAGGATGGATCATGGAACATGTGTCTGGATTATAGGGAGCTCAATAATCTCACCATTAAATATAAATTTCCCATTCCTATGACTGATGAATTATTGGATCAATTACATGGAGCAATTTACTTTACTAGGTTGGATCTTCGTTTAGGATATTATAAAATTAGAATGAAGACTGAAGATATTCTGAAAAAAAAATTTCAAACTCATGAGGGTCATTATGAATTTTTGGTAATGCCTTTTGGCCTTACCAATGCACCTTCTTTTGGACATTGGGTTCAATGCTCCCCGTGTGTTTCACGACATGGAATAACTTCCTCTCGTGGATCCTAACACTGGCGATTGTAGTGGAGACTAATGCCTGCGGGTTTTGGTCTAACGGCAATTGTGATCCAACAAGTGGTAGCAGAGCGACAAGTCTCAAGTTCAAAACTCACCCGGCTCGCGTTGGGGGGGAGATTGTTGGACATTGGGTTCAATGCTCCCCGTGTGTTTTGCGACATGGACTAACCGCCTCTCATGGATCCTAACACTGGTGATTGTAGCGGATAATAATGCCTGCGGGTTTTTTTCTAACGACAATCGTGATTCCAACACCTTCTACATTTCAAGGGCTGATGAATTCCATTTTCAAACCCTTCCTTAGAGAATTTGTGCTAGTATTTTTTGATGATATACTAATCCACAACAGGTCTTGGAAGGATCATGTTCAGCATGTTGATAGGGTGCTCAAACTATCGCAGGAGAAAAAATTATATGTAAAAACATCCAAATGTTTCTTTGGAGTACAAGAGGTGGAATATCTGGGTCATATTGTATCTCACGAGGGTGTTAAGGTAGACCATAACAAAATTGAAGCCATTAGGGAATGGAAAGTCCCCACAACCATAAAGCAGTTGCGAGGATTTATCGGATTAACAGGGTATTATCGCAAGATTGTTAAGAATTATGGGAGAATAACAACACCACTAACAAAATTATTGAAGAAAGATGCATTTTCATGGACTCCTGAAGCAACTAAGGCATTTGAACATCTTAAAGAGGCAATGTGCCTAGCACTTGTCTTAGCTACGCTAGACTTCACAAAAACCTTTATTGTGGAATGTGATGCCTCAGGAAATGGGATTGGTGTCGTTTTAATGCAAGAAGGAAGACCCATTTCTTTTGAAAGTCATCTAATCAAAGGAAAGTATTTATAGAAATCTATTTATGAAAAGGAAATGTTAGCAATACAACATGCACTAAAGAAATGGCAGCCTTACCTAATGGGAAGACACTTCAATGTAAAAAATGATCATGATAGTCTTAAACACTTTTTGGAACAAATACTATCTTCATAAGAGAAACAAAAATGGGTCACAAAGATCTTGGGTTATGAATTTGAAATAATATACAAAAAGGGGAAGCTAAATTTTGTTGCAAATGCACTCTCAATAAATAATGAAGAGGTGGAAGAATTTCCTTGTTCCATTTCTATTATCCAACCAGATTGGATAACCGAAGAAAGGGATGAATGGAAGAAGGAAAAAGAAGTGTGGACACTCATTCAAAATTTGTAGCAAGATCCAAGTACATATGATACATTTAGCTGGAAAAATGATTCCTTATGGCACAAATATCTCTTATATCTTTGTAAGAATTCCCAACTAAAACAAAATATTCTTTTGGAATTACACACTTCTCCTTTAGGAGGACACTCAGGATTTTTAAAAGCTTACCACATGATGAAGAAATCATTTTTTTGGGATGCCCTTAATTATAATATTCAAAATTTTGTGGCAGAATGTTTGGCTTGCCAGCAAAATAAAGTTGAGACAATTAAAACCCTGAGTCTTATACAACCTTTATCCATTCCAAGTCAACGTTGGGAGGAGATTTCAATGGATTTTATCACAGGTTTACCTAAGTACGAAGGAAAGAGTGTCATCATGGTGGTAGTTGACAGAATTTCCAGGTATGCATACTTTTTTGCATTATCTCATCCATTTAAAGCAAGTACAGTTGCTACTACATTTATGGACACAATTAAAAAGGTACATGGAAACCCAAAGATTATTGTGAGCGACAGAGATCCCATATTTACTGGAAATTTTTGGACAGAGTTATTTTCTTGTTTGGGTACTCAATTAGCTCATAGCTCGTATTATGATCCTCAATCTGATGGTCAAACTGAGATAGAGAATAAATTTTTGGAAGTATATCTTCTTTGTTTTTTATCTGATAAAGAAACAAAATGGGTCAAGTGGTTAGCTCTTGCTGAATGGTGGTATAAAAATTCCTTCCATACTGCAACAAAAATGACCCCATTTATGGTAGTTTATGGATATCATCCACCATCCATCACATCATCTTTAAGAGAAAATTCTAAGGTTAAAGTAGTGGAATATCACATCGAGCATCAACAAGAAGTTCTCCAACTCTTAAAGGATAACTTAAATTTGGCACAAAATCGAATGAAACAATAGGCAGATAAACATCGCAGCAAGATAATTTTTGATGTAGGAGATTGGGTATTTTTATGGCTAGAACTATACAAAGAAATTTCCCTCAAACAAACTAATAAGGATAATAAATTATCGCCAAAGTACTATCGTCCTTACAAGGTGTTGCAAAATATTGTACTATGGCATAAAAAATGGAGCTTCCTTCTTCTTCGTGAGTGCATCCAGTTTTCCATGTTTCATGCTTAAGGACGGTTATAGGTGAAAATCTTCCAGTTCAAAAAATATTTCCAGAACTTGATGAGGAAGGAAAAATCATATTGGAACCTAAAGCGGTCATGGAATAAAGAAATCGATAGCTACGAAATCGTTCAATTTCAGAGTATCTCATCAAGTGGAAGAACTTACGCACTGAAGATTCTACATGGGAGGATGAGAATTTTTTACAAAAGCACCAAGAGTTACTCAAGCGTTGAGGACAAAATTTTTTTGAAGGAGAGGGGCATGTGAGGTCGCTATATTACTATTTTACTCTCTTATTGTTATTAGTGTAGCCCCCTTATTGTTATTATTGTGCCCCTGTAACCCCAATATCGTTATTATTGTGCCCTTACATTGTTATTGTTCGGTCGGATAGGATTATATTATGGGCCCATGGACTCCTATATATAGAAGGAGGTTTTGGTCATTTGTATCATCTAAGAATTATTCATTTATGTAATGTATTGAAGGTTTACCCCCCGAAGAGGCTAATTTCTAAGACGTTGATCTCTCTTTTCTTCTATTTTTGGAGTTGATTTCATAATAGTCTCCTCACAGTCTATGCCCTTATTTTGTGAGAAGCCTTTGGACACAAACGTGGCCTTGAACTTCTCCAAACTCCCATATGCTCCATGCTTCAACTTGTACACCCATCTAGATCCAACTATGATTTCTCCCTCTCAGGTCATGGAACAACCTCCCAGATATCATTCTTCATGATAGAGGAATACTCCTCCACCAAACCTGTTGAGAAGTTTCCTCCTCATAAGAATAAGGCTCGATGTCCACCAACTCCGCCATTAATGCCATATAACCTATGTATCCATGTGGTTGTTCAAACTTTACTCTACCTAAACATGGTGCTAGGAGCCTCGACCTACTCTTAAGCCTTCTGGTTCAGCCTCTCGACCCACCTGGCCTTCTTACTCCCTGTTGTGGTTGGCTCTGGCTGAATTTTTCTCTCTCATCTTGGTTTCTCCTCCTCATTCTATTGCACTACCCTCTTGCCACTAGAATAAGGATGTGGCTAACTCTGAGGGGTTGGTTATGCATCATGTTTGATACTGAGTAGTTACTCCTCAGATACTGCAATCTTCTCACGCTCTAAGGAAACTCTTAGAGGTTGATCCTCCTAGAATATCACATCTCTCTTGAGAACTGTTGTCTTGTATGAAGATACACCATGTATGCCTTAGATGTCACGTTATACTGCACAAATGTACTCTTATTTGTTGTGGAATATGACTTCTTCTTGTTATATTTGGACACATGATAGTAGACCTTTGTGCCAAAGATTCAGAAATGTGAAACATCAGGCTTCGTACCTATGAATACCTCCTCTGGTGTCACTCATCGAAGCACCCTATGTGGACTCCTATTCTATATAAATACTATAGTGTTGCATGTTTTTTCATATAAGAACCTAGGAAAATATCGATCATGCAACATAGATTTAGTTGTTCCAATAATACTCATGTTCTTCCTCTCAGCCACACCATTCTATTGAGAGTTATGAGGTGCTATTAACTCTCTCCTAATTCTTTCCTTGTCAAAAAAACCATTGAATTCATTGGATATATATTATCCACCATTTTCACTTCTGATTGCCTTGATTATCTTCCCAATTGTATTCTCTACCAATGCCTTAAAATCTTTTCTAAGACCTCATATTTATTTTTCATAAAATATATCCACATTTTCCAAGAAAAATCAACAATGAAAGTAACATAATAACCGTGTCTCGTCTGTGGTGGAGAAGAGAAGGGACCATACACATTTGAATGCACCTACTCCAAAACATGTTTTTACTTTTTGTCCTAACCATGGAATGAAGATTTGGATTAATTTCCAAGCTTGCATCCCTTGCACACTCCACTCTTGTAAATACCTCTTGTTGGTAATCATGTGGAAATTTTCTGAAGAATGCAAGTGTCGCATGCGTCTATGCCAAAATTCACATACATATGCACATCCTGCCTGCTGATCAAGGTTGCACCAGTCTCTACATGCAACTTGTAGAGATTTTTCACCCTTACACCTATCTACTTCATACATCTAGAAGCCAATTGTTGGAGGTAATCCTTACCTCTACTAAAGGTGACACCATATCCTTTATCCTCAAGGATAGCTACTGAAACCAAGTTCTTCTTCAACCCTGGAAAATAGAGAACATATTTGGGATGAAGAATATTACCTGAATCACTTTCAAAGATGAAAATAAAAATTCCCTTAGTATCATAATTTCCATTATCTCCAAGCTTAATATTTACCTATATATCCTTATCATCTAGCTAGCCAAAATAATCTTGATTTCCAGTGATATGGAAAGAGGCTCCTCAATCAAGATACCACGTAATGCTCCCCACTAAGATTTACATGCAAGATATCAATGAGAAATCCTTCTCAAGTTGAGAGGCTAACTCATCGACCTTAGCTGATGTGACTACATGCTCCTTATTTAACCCCTTCTTCTTCCCATTAGGACACTTGGAAGCATAGTGTCCAAAAGTATGACAATGGAAGCATTTGATATTACTTTAATCTGTCTTCTTCTTGTCACTCTTTTGACTATTTTCACTCTTCCCTTCGCCTTCCTTGTCTGTGACTTTTCTTGCAAGAACAAGATTATCTTCCTCCTTCTTGACCTTGGAACTATTGCCATTTTTTCTAGATGTCTCAACTAGCCTAAGCCTTAACTCCTCCTGGATGAATTCACTCCATAGGTGTTTCCAATTTGACAACTTATCTCCTCTAGTAATACTTTGAAAAAAAGTATGTCAGTATTTGGTAAACCCATTCAGAGCCACACACACACTAGCTCTGCGTCTATAGGCTTCTCTCCAATTGCTGCTAGCTCATCACAAAATTCCTGACCTCTGGTGAGATAGGCAGTGACACTCTCTTCCTTATGCATCTTGATTGTCTTCAGATTCTCTTTGAGGACAATATTTTGATTCTCAGAAGAATTATGGTAGAGCTAGACTAAGGCATCCCACATTTACTTAGCTATATTTTTTACTGCAACATGAGGGATGACATGATCCCCAAATCCATCCAAGATCATGCTCTTATCCTTGGCTATATACTTTTGGAATAGACTCAACTTGTCTAGATCTGAAGGTTCTCCAACAACTTTCTCAATGAATTCCTTCAACCCATAGTCACCCAACAAGAAAAATATGTATACCTTCCAAACACAAAAATTTGAGGATCCTTCCAATATATCATGCTCTCTCAATCCCAATATTGTGTGAGTTGTCATATTGCAAACTTGACCATTCTTATGCTGATCGATTCTTGTTCACAACTTTGATACCATGTATATTTTCAATGAAATTTTGATCTGATGTTATGAACAATTTGAAATCAAATTTTATTTTCACACAGACATAGGATTTCTCTACCAAATATCAATGGAATACAACATAAATAATTTCATAAAATTTGCACAAAAAAACACATGCTTTTTCTAGGGAACCTAGTAGGGAAAACCCTCTCTTGCTTCAAAATTTTGTTAAGGAAAATTGAGCAACAAATATGATATGCATACAAGATGGTTCCAATATAAAAATACAATATTTTTCATGCATGTCCTAGGCTTGAAACCTCAGCCTGATAGCTGAAATTATTCCTCCTCCTATATGCACTAGAGGGTCTTATGTTTCTAGCACAAAACCATGGGAAATAATCTCCTATTTCCTAGCAGTGGTTAAGATCCTATTAAATAGGGATTTCCCCTATTTCTATATGCACTCCAAAGATAAAATTGTCTTCCTCAATAATTCACACAAGGAACACTTGGCTCATTCCTCGACAAGCTTTCTGTCTCACAAGCTCGTGCTCAAGAATTATCTGATTAATTGTGTGCCTTTGATATCCTTACAATATTTTCATTTAGGATATTGTTAGTGAGTTTTCTAAATAAGGAGTTGAACTGTAAATTTTCTACTTAACAAAATTCAACACAATTTAACACACTTTAAAATTTAGGAGGCTAACTCCATTTGTTCACTGAGTCACCAGTTTAATTCACACTAGAGGACATATAAATTATAGCTCATCCTTCACAAACTAGCACTAGTCAAACTGCATCTTGAACTTGTCCTGGTTACCAGAACTAGTACATGAATAAGAAGATCTCCAAATCGATTCCTTGAATCAAGGCACATATCAAGGAATCCATTGCTTCGATAATTTTCAACATTCATAGTACCATAAATCTTGTTGAATCGTTATTAGTATTCTTTCCAAAAGGCCACATTGCAAAAGGAAAACATGTAGATTCAGCTCTTCCTACTCAAATGTTTTGGTGGCTAGAACATGCATCAATGCATTAGCAACTTCAGCAAGTGGATTTTCAACCAAAAAAAGATAAATCAGATGGACAACATATTGTTTAATGGAATTTGTGTCATGGAAATAATAATCAAGTTAGCAAAAAATAAGAAGATGGTTTTGAATTTTGAAAAACATATAAATCTCATAATGCATTCTTTGTCAATTGAAAAACATATAAATCTCAAAATGGTTTCTTCTTTTTACAATCAAATTTCTCACTATTTCACCTATCCAAAATAGTTGTAAGGCAAACTTTTTCTACTTACAGTGATTTGGATTTTTTGTCCATCTTCAAAACCTCTAGGACATCATTCCAGATTCCAACGCTAGCAATTCAAATTTAATATAATAATCTATTCATGGAATTTTATTGGATATTTATCATATGTTGTTCTTTATTCCCTTTAGAGAAAGCCTAGAAGTCGGCTTTTGATGGTCAATTTCATTGGAGCCTCCAAGAACAATATTTCAGGGGAAAAATGTGGAGGGCCTAGTAGAAACCTATATTACATGGGAGTTCACTTTCCCCTCTCATTCTTGTGTTGGATATAGTGTTGTAGGACTGTGTGATTGACTTGGGAAGATAAACCTCTAACTGCTCCCAATAATGTTGCTAGCACTCATGAGAACACTCCCCATATGGCTGAAATATGACTAATTATTTTCCTTTTTTCTAAAAATATTGTGTTAGGTCCCTATATTACAAGTATAGTCCCTTATTTTTGTTAGTGTAACCCCCTTATTGTTATTATTGTACCCTTGTAACCCCCATTTTGTTATTATTGTGCCCTTAAATTATTATTGTTAGGTCGGCTAGGATTACATTGTGGCCCACTAGGATTACATTATGGCCCCATGGACTCCTATATATAGAAAGGAGGTTTTGTGAATTGTATCATCCAAGAATTGTTCGTTTATGTAATGTATTGGAGGTTTCCCCCTCGAAGAGGCTCATTTCTAAGGCGTTGATATCTCTTTTCTTCTCTTTTTGGAGCTAGTTACACAACATTTGGTATCAGAGCTTGGGATTCTAGGGTTTCGCTGCTCCAAACAGGTCATTGTGGAATTTTCGCTATAGCTTTTTTTCTACGACATTTAAGAAGATGAAATTTTTAGGGTACGAAGCTGAAATCCGGAGGAAGATTGTCTAAAAATTTCAGAGCTTGGTGTGCAATATTTTCAGAGATATCATCTGTGGAAGTTAGGTCTTTTTTCAAGATCATAAACAGGTCATTGTGGAATTTTCGCTATAAAATTTTTTCTACGAAGGTTCAGAATCTGAAATTTGTATGGTGCGAAGCTGAAATCATGAGGAAATTCTTCAAAAAATTTTAAAGCTTGGTTCACAATATTTTTGGAGATATGATCTGTGGAAGGTAGTGCTTTTTCAGGCTCCTGAATTGCATCTCAAAGAGGTGATCGTGGTAAAGGTTCAATAAATCTCTCTCTGGGCAGTGGATTTGAGTGCCGTAAAAAGTGGTCACAAGTACACGGACTTTAGTATCTTGGCTATCAATTTCAGAGACAAAGGACGAAACAGTGACACGTGGCAAGTCCTACAAGTTTGCTCTACTGAACCAGTTCAAAATTACATCATTGTTGGAGATTGGACACAACTTTGTCTTGGGGAATCGAAATTAGATCAGACCAGTGGCATTTGAAAGAAGCTTCAGAGGGCTACTATAGGGCTGAATTTTAGATATTTAAGATTTTAAATTACAGAGATAATTCAATTTCAATATCGAGCTCCTCAAAGCAAGTAAAAGGTATCAATATTGGATTCTAAAATGGCGCCTAAAAAGAATTCAACGCCCATTAAGCCTTCAGAAGGCTCTACCATGACTCATGAAGATGAAGAATTGCAACATTATCTATCAAAATTACAAGAGCAAGTGCAACAAATTTCACTCTCGCAAAAAGCAGCAAAAAATGAAATGGAAGTTTTGAAGAAAGGCGTGGAAGTGAAGATGGACGGTTTGAAGAAAGGCATGGAAGCTAAGATGGATGGCATGGAAGTGAAGATGGACGGTTTGAAGAAAGGCGTGGAAGCTAAGATGGATGGCGTGCAAGCTAAGATGGATGGCGTGGAAGCTAAGATGGATGGCATGGAGGCTGGCATGGAATCTAAGATGGATGACATGGAAGCTAAGATCGATGAGAAAATGGAAAACATGAAGAATTTTCTAAAAGCGGACATGGAAGGTTTGACAAAGTTGATACAAGAAAGGTTTCCTAATGGTGAAAAGATAGTAGAAGAACCTCATGATGAGAAAAAAATAAATGTTAATTGTGATTTCATAAACTCTAATGTTGGCGGGAAGAACCACCATATTCCGAAGATGGATATGAGGAAGTTTGATGGAAAGGATCCTGTAACATGGATACTACAGATGGAGCAATATTTTGATCTCCATAACGTGCAAAACACACAAAAGGTACGCATTGCAACTTTACATTTAGAACAAAATAAATTTGTATGGTATCAATGGCTTTGCTCCCGTAAAAAAATTGTCACTTGGTCAATTTTTACGGAGGAAATGATAGCACATTATGAGGATACAAAGAGCAACACCTTCTTTAGCCAGTTGATAAATCTCAAACAAAAGGGTTTAGTGGGGCAGCACATTGAGGACTTCCAAAAATTGAATATAAGGGTAACTGATATTCCAGAGGAACACAGGATTGATCTCTTGATAGGCACTTTAAAGGATAACATCCAACATGAAGTTCGCGTTTTGGAACCTGATTCATTGGAGAAGGCATTCAGGTTGGCAAGAAAAGTGGAATGTAAAATTATGGCGACAAGGAAGCCTACCACTCAATTCTATAAAGAAGGAAGTGTTGCTACGCCTAGATTTCCACAACCTACAAGGTTGACACCACAACAATTGGAAGAAAAAAGAGAAAAAGGGATTTGCTACAATTGTGATAGAAAATACACTAAAGGTCATAAGTGTGCTGAGAAGAAATTATTTTACATAGATTGTGAAGAGGAAGAAGAAAATGAACAAGAAGAGGATATACACCAGGAACCAACCCTAGAAGAGAAAGAAATGAATCCGACCATATCGTGTAATGCACTGGCAGGAATTACCACTCCTCAAACTCTCAAGATACAAGGACAAATCAAGAAGAAAAAGGTAATAGTGTTGATTGATTCGGGTAGCACCCATAATTTTATTCATTGTAAGGTAGCCAAGGAATTAAATTGTTTCCTATACCCAGCACCAGAATGTCAAGTGATGGTTGCAAATGGAGGAACTATAAATTGCTCTGGAAACTGCCATAACATCAAGCTAACCATGGGGGAATATTTGTTGACTAGTCCAATGCTTTCCATTCCTATGGGAGGTGCTGATGTTGTACTAGGAGTACAATGGTTACAATCTTTGGGGACGGTAGCTTTTAATTTCAAGAACTTTTCTTGAAATTTTTTTCAGAAGGAAAGGAAGTCGAATTACGGGGTATTGAAGGGAAGCCAGGAAGGATAATAAGCTCTAATGTCATGACAAATATTCTAAAGAAAGAACAACGAGGCGTAATTGCACAATTATGTTCACTAGAAGTTCCGACATCAAAATCATCTATTTCTGCAGATCTCCAACAAGTCTTGGACAATCATTCCAAGGTGTTTGAAACTCCCAAAGGACTCCCACCTATTAGTGATCATGATCATGCTATTCATTTGATTCCAGGAAGTGTTCCTCCAAACATCAGGCCTTATAGATATCCTTACTTCCAAAAAAGCGAAATTGAACGTATGATTGCAGAAATGTTAGAGGCGGGTATAATTCAACCCAGTCAAAGTTCTTTCTCTGCTCCTGTAGTATTGGTACACAAGAAGGATGGATCATAGCGAATGTGTCCGGATTATAGGGAGCTCAATAAGCTCACCATTAAAGACAAATTTCCCATTCCTGTGATTGATGAATTATTGGATGAATTACATGGAGCAATTTATTTTTACCAAGTTGGATCTTCATTCAGGATATCATCAAATTAGAATGAAGACTGAAGATATTCCAAAAACAACATTTTGAACTCATGAGGGTCATTATGAATTTTTGGTCATGCCTTTTGGCCTTACCAATGCACCTTCTACATTTCAAGGGTTGATGAATTCCATTTTCAAGCCCTTCCTTAGAAAATTTGTGCTAGTATTTTTTGATGATATACTAATCTACAGCAGATCTTGGAAGGATCATGTTGAACATGTTGACAGGGTGCTCAAACTATTGCAGGAGAAACAATTATATGCAAAAACATCCAAATGTTTCTTTGGAGTACAAGAGGTGGAATATCCAGGTCATATTGTATCTCACGAGGGTGTTAAAGTAGACCCTAACAAAATTAAAGCCATTAAGGAATGGAAAGTCCCCACAACCATAAAGCAGTTGCGAGGATTTCTCGGGTTAACAGGGTATTATCACAAGTTTGTTAAGAACTATGGGAGAATAGCAGCACCTCTAACAACATTATTGAAGAAAGATGCATTTTCATGGACTCCTGAAGCAACTAAGGCCTTTGAACATCTTAAAGAGGCAATGTGCCTAGCACCGGTCTTAGCTATGCCAGACTTCACAAAAACCTTTATTGTAGAATGTGATGCCTCAGGAAATGGAATTGGTGCAGTTTTAATGCAGGAAGGAAGACCCATTGCTTTTGAAAGTCGTCCAATCAAAGGAAAGTATTTACAGAAACCTATTTATGAGAAGGAAATGTTAGCAATACGACATGCACTAAAGAAATGGCGAACTTACCTAATGGGAAGACACTTCAAGGTAAAAACTGATCATGATAGTCTTAAACACTTTTTGGAACAAAGACTATCTTGAGAAGAGCAGCAAAAATGGGTCACAAAGATGTTGGGTTATGACTTTGAAATAATCTACAAAAAAGGAAAGCTTAATGTTGTTGCGGATGCACTCTCAAGAAAGAATGAAGAGGTGGAAGCATTGCTTTGTGCCATTTCTATTATCCAACCAGATTGGATAACCGAAGCAAGAGATGAATGGAAGAGGGACAAAGATGTATGGACACTCATTCAAAAGTTGCAGCAAGATCCTAGTACATCTGATACATTTAGTTGGAAAAATGATTCCTTATGGTACAAGGATCGCTTATATCTTTGTAAGAATTCCCAACTAAAACAAAAGATTCTTCTGGAATTGCACACTTCTCCTTTAGGAGGACACTCAGGATTTTTAAAAACTTACCACAGGGTGAAGAAAGAATTTTTTAGGGATGGCCTTAAATCTGATATTCAAAAGTTTGTGGCGGAATGTTTGGTTTGCCAGCAGAATAAAGTGGAGACAATTAAGACCCCGGGACTTCTACAACCTTTATCCATTCCATGTCAACGTTGGGAGGAGATTTCAATGGATTTTATCACAGGTTTACCTAAGTCCGAAGGAAAGAGTGTCATCATGGTGGTAGTTGATAGACTTACCAAGTATGCACACTTTTGTGCATTATCCCATCCATTTAAAGCAAGTACAGTTGCTACTACATTTATGGACAGAATTCAAAAGCTACATGGAAGCCCAAGGGTTATTGTGAGCGACAGAGATCCCATTTTTACTGGAAATTTTTGGACGAAGTTATTTTCTTGTTTGGGTACTCAATTAGCTCATAGCTCATCTTATCATCCCCAATCTGATGGTCAAACTGAGATAGTAAATAAATGTTTGGAAGGATATCTTCGTTGTTTTGTATCTGATAAACAAACACAATGGGTCAAGTGGTTACCTCTCGCTGAATGGTGGTATAACACTTCCTTCCATACTGCAGCAAAAATGACCCCATTTATGGCACTTTATGGATATCATCCACCATCGATTACATCATCTTTAAGGGAAAATTCGAAGGTTCAAGCAGTCGAAGATCACATTGAGCATCAGCAAGAAGTTCTCCAACTCTTAAAGGATAACCTGAATTTGGCACAAAATCGAATGAAACAACAGGCAGATCAACATCGCAGCGAGAGAAGTTTTGATTTAGGAGATTGGGTATTTTTACGGCTACAACCATATAAACAAATGTCCCTCAAGCAAGCTAAGAAGGATAATAAATTATCGCCAAAGTACTATGGTCCTTACAGGGTGTTGCAAAAGATTGGTACTATGGCATACAAATTGGAGCTTCCTGCTTCTTCGCGAGTACATCCAATTTTCCATGTTTCATGCTTAAAGAAGGTTATCGGTGAAAATATTCCAGTTCAAACAATATTACCAGAACTTGATGAGGAAGGAAAAATCATATTGGAACCCGAAGCGGTCACAGAAACAAGAACTCGACAACTACGAATCGATCAATTTCAGAGTATCTCATCAAGTGGAAGAACTTACCCACTGAAGATTCTACATGGGAGGATGAGAATTTTATACAGAAGCACCCAGAGCTACTCAAGCGTTGAGGACAACACTTTTTTGAAGGAGAGAGGCATGTTAGGTCCCTATATTACTAGTATAGTCCCTTATTGTTGTTAGTGTAACCCCCTTATTGTTATTATTGTACCCTTGTAACCCCCATTTTGTTATTATCGTGCCCTTAAATTATTATTGTCAGGTCGGCTAGGATTACATTGTGGCCCACTAGGATTACATTATGGCCCCATGGACTCCTATATATAGAAAGGAGGTTTTGTAATTTGTATCATCCAAGAATTGTTCATTTATGTAATGTATTGGAGGTTTCCCCCTCGAAGAGGCTCATTTCTAAGGCGTTGATATCTCTTTTCTTCTCTTTTTTGGAGCTGGTTACACAACATATTGTTGATTATGTGAAGGCCCTATTAGGATCCAAACACTATGGAGGATTGTTTAGAGCTTATAAAAAATCCAATCCATATTTTCTTATTCAAATTGTCATTGAATCATTTATTTCATTGCTTATTAGAGTTTTGAGAATTTCTCATGCCAAGAAAAATCAAGAATAGATAGTAGAATTGTTTCTCTTTTTATATTTATTTTTTATTTCAATACTTGTCATAGACTTCAACTCTATTTAGTTTTTCAGTTTCTAGTATCTATTTTATAAATTAGGTAGATGGTCGATCTTGTAAACATTATTCTATACATGCTATAACTCTTTGGTGATGATGGAATATTACATTTCATATTGTACACCTTCCAATCTGGTTCATAACTTCTTTAATTTCTAAATGACTGATATTATTTGGTTCAATTTCATTTCCTATTCTACTTCATGAAATTTATTTTGAATTTGTAACTTCTAAATGGTTTACCACTGGTTACAAATTCTTGAGACTTATACTAAATCCTTGATTTTATAATCTACTATGAATCACATTTCTAAGCTCTTAATAATATCGTATTTCGTATCATTAGCATTAAATTCTACATTCTCCACAACTAATTTTTCATTATATACATTTTTTTTGAAGGTTTTTTCACTAATGCTAGGAAATATATTTATCATCATACTCATTCCATTTCCAAAACAATGGTGGATTATAAGGGGCTTTTTTTTTTTTTTTGGTAATCAGGGTGGGTGGGGTGGGGGGAGTATCACCACCCTTGCTTTACCAATGAGTTAGGTCCTATTGTACAAGCCAATTTTAATTGAAAATATATGCATCATAATATATAAAATGTAAATATGTGTATAGAATGTCTCTGGGAATTCTTCGCTCCCAAGTATTTTTTGTAAAATATTTCTTTGAGAATCTTACAAAGTTTGAAGGCCTCATCACTTTGCATGATTTGTAGATTAGAAATTAAAGGATGATAAAGTCAGTATAGATTTCATATTCAAGCAATTGAGTTGATTTGTCAACTCATTGAGATTGATTACTATTGTTGTTTGTTGTCCATGTGTCTCGATAGCTTTGTGACCATTTGGTTCTAGTCATATATATTTTTTCTTAATTTTGATTATCTGTGCCCAAGATAGAATAATTGAGATAAATTGACCTTATTAATATATATTTTTTCTTCATTTTGATTATCAGCGCCCAAGGTAGAATAATCAAGATACATTGACCTTATTCTAAATCATGGTATTCCTTCATTTTGCATGCATACATTTGAAACATGATAGTGAGTAACTCTCTTTTGTTGCTACCTAATGCTATTTTCTTGGTTTAAATTTTGTATATTTTCTTAAACGAATTTTTCCCAAAATTATTGATTCTTGACCTCTTTGAGCTTTTTTAATGCGAGAGTCTTGGAAGTACCTTTTATAGCACACTCTTGTGACAAACCTCTTTGGGATCACTCTTTAGGGTATGAAGGAGTGTTCCATGCCTCCATGGGAGGCACTCTCTGAAGTGCACACCTCTAGTGCTTTCGAAATGAACACGAGGAAATTAAAGAATTTCATAAGTGATCCTAGAGGTTTTCTTTGGTGACGAGGAGTGCTCTCACAATTAAAAAAAAACTCATGAATCATTCTTATGCTTAGTGAAATTGCATTTTCAAAAGTTCACATTTGTAGGGTGTTTTTCATGATAGGGCTAAGCGAGGGTCTTAATAGCCCTATAGCCCTAAAATTGAAGGGGAGTTTAAAGGATACCATAATCATTATTGTTGAATATATGACAGACAAGGTCTATGTCTACTCTTCCTTGTCCTTTTTTCCCTTTGTGTTGAATGCTCTATTTTCATACTCTTCTGGTTCCTTTTCCTTCATTCTTTTGTGTGTTTTTATCATGACACACGTTTTCTATATGTTTTATTCTTCCATATTTTAATGATTGTGTCTGTTAGCAATACCAATGATGTGAATGGATTTCAGAATCTTCATGGTGAGGATGGCCCATTCCACGGAGAGGGAATTTTGGCATTGTGATATATTTAATTTCCATCATAGAGGTATCTCATTTTTTGTTGACCATGGAATGGAGGAAATTCCTCCTAGAACATGCTAAATTTAATTGTTGGCTAAATGGATCTAAGTGCAATCGGATGAAGGGATCTATGTTTTGATATAGTTATCTTCAAACCATTTCTTTTTACAGTTTAACTAGGATGCCTCTAGCAAAAATTCTTGACCGCAATCTAGTGGAAGAATAGCCTTTGAGACCTACTTAGTAAAGGATAACTTCATGAATGATATCAAGGATTGGAGACCAGAGAGCCAGGAAATCTACCAGAGAGCCAGGAAATCTACCTAGATCAAAGGGATAACAATAGTAGTTTTTTCTACTATTTTACGAATCATTACAAGAAAATTAACACTGTTTTGGAAATTCCAAAGGTAGATGGCATGATCTTTTTCTTCCATGACAACGTTCAGGGCACTGATCACTTCACACATATTTATGAATAATAGAAAAGGGTGACTATTGCATAAGTAGTGTAAATAAAAACACTTTTGTCCCAGTTTTGTAAATGTCCTTGGGCTTATTTTATTGAGTGAGTCAAGACAAAGTCTTTGTTTGTCATGCTAGAATTTGTTTGAACTTTTTATATCATTGATAAAAGAAAATTGGTCTTGAAAGTGGGCATGGGATTTTTTTTTTATGTTGAGCTGCCTATATTGAAGTTCCTATTAAAATTTGAAGCAGGCAAAGGGATCCCTAAGATGGAGGTCTATGAGGATTTTGAGATGATACAAAAATGTATGAAAGGAAGCTATAGGAAAAGAACCTAAAACTACAACCAATTCTGGAACAGGTCAAGCTCATGGGACATAGTTTCTGTAGCATATCATCCCTTCCCATTGATAGGGGAACTTAATATATATGAAAATGAGCTTTCAAAGGGGGGTCTGTAGCTTGTAGTCAACATTGAATATATATTTAAGTATAGAAGAGACATATTACAGGATGAATCTCAGATGGTAATTGAGGTCTAATTATTTTTTTTGAAAGCATCTATAGGAGACACATATTTACCTTTAATACGAAAGAATCTGGGGATTTTTTCATCAAATCACCGACAATTAGGGGTTATAGAGGACCTTCAGGATATGGTATTGAAGTTTCTGTGGATATTTTTGATGAGGATTTAGTGAAGGGTTTATCAAAGAAATGAAATAACTATTTAAAATAATTATCTTAATTTATAACAAGAACTGAAGTATTTTGTTTCCATAGGAATTCTGCTATGGTGGGATTAGGTTTGGTAAAGTTGTAGGGTTGGCCTCACTGTGTTTTAAGGACTCAAAAAATAGTTAGGAATTTTTTTTGGATCTACTTTGACAAGATTTATTGCATGCTTCAAAGTGATTTCCTAAAATTATTATTGGCATCAGTGTTCGAGGCCTTAGAGCTACAAGAAAATGCCATGATTTTGAATTTTTTGGGACCAGATATGTCGGTGGCATACTTTTGAGAGCTGGAGGGAAAATTCTTACTGTTGCTTTAGATTCCTTTGGGAATATTACTAGTGTGGGACTGGGTTCACCAAATATGAAAATATCAAGTTCTTGGATGTTTATTTGAAGACTCAGTGAAAAAATAAGATTCTATTATGGGAATTGTTGGAATCTTTGTTTGTGGGATGGAGCTTGAGTGAAAGAAAGTCTAAAAACCTAGTGCACAAATTTTTCTATTAAACTATAAACCCTCTTCCTTTATTAGTGGCATTGGAAGTCAGGTTGTTATGAAATGACCAATAATGTTACGAGAGGTGCCTATCTCCCTTCAACATGTAGTGCAGAGTTTGGTGATCCTTTATTTTAGTCCTGAATCTTTTATAAAATTTTCTATAATGCTACTATTTCTTGAGTTTATTTGACATAATTCTTTTACCTGTAACCAAAGCTTCTAGTCCCTCTCACTCACTTTTCAACATTTATATACTTCCTCTATTGCTATGTGACAGATGTTGATTTTATACCTTAGAATCAATACCATATTAACCTTTCACCTGCACATATGCAAAAAAGTTGTAATGAGAGGAGGGGCATTTCATATAGTATTCAATGTTTAATTATCAACAGACAATGATATGTTATGAAAAAAAATCCAAAAATAGAAGAAAAGAGAGATCAACACCTTAGAAATAAGCCACTTCAAGGGGGAAACCTCCTTTAAATTACATAAATGAACAATTCTTGGATGATACAAATAATAAAACCTCCATTCTATATATAGGACTCCATGGCGTCACAATATAATCCTAGCCGACCTAACAATAATAATGTAAGGGAACAATAATAACAATATGGGGGTTACAAGGGTACAACAATAAAAATAGGGGGGGATACACTAACATAATAAGGGACTACACTAGTAATATAGGGACCTAACATTCCCCTCTCCTTCAAACAAGTGTTTTCCTCAATGCTTGATTACTTCTTGATGATTCTGTATAAAATTCTCATCCTCCCATCTGTAATATTCTACAGGAAAGTTCTTCCACTTGATGTGATACTCTGAAAGTGATTGTACTTGTGTAGTTTTTGTTTCTGTGTCTACTTCAGAACTTCTTTTGATGTGACGTTGATCTTCTTGTTGTTTTATTTGATTCTGCACCAAAGTTAGGTTATCCTTTGAGAGTTGGATAACTTTTTATTGATGTTCGATGTGATATTCCACTAATTTATGATCCATATTAACTTTTATTTGATCTTTCAAACCATCCAAATTAGCCTCCATTTATGCTTTTAAACCATCTATGTCATCTTCAGTTTCTCTTCGTAAGATCGAAATTTGTTGCACCTGGTACCGTAATTTTGATATCTCATACTGCAATTATTCCTCTTCATGCGTCATAATATAGCTATATCAAGGCTTAATGGGTATGGAGTTATTTTTTTGGAGGAATTATAGAACCTAATACTCATAAAAATTCTTCAATATGCCCTTGGAATCACTTCAAACTGTTTTTTCAAACAAACATTTCGCAATTTTAAAAAACAAATACATAACGTTTTCTTGCTTCTGAAGAGCTCGATATTGAAACTGAGTTACCTTTGTGATTTCAGATCCTCAATATCTGAAATTTGGCCTTGTAGTATCCCTCTTAATATTATTTCTAATGCCACATGTCTGAACTGATTTAGATTCTTCAAGGAAAAGTTATGCCCAATCTCCCACAATGTACTAATTATGGACTCGTTCAATAGATTGAACTTGTACGGTGTGCCATGTGTCACTGTTTCATCCTTCATCTCTAAAATTGATATACATGAAGCTAGAGTCCCTGTACTTGTGGCCACATTTTACAATACTCCAATCTCATGCTCAGAGAGAGAGTTATGATGATTTTCCTACGGTCACCTCTTTGAGATGAAATTCAGGAGCCTGAACAAACCTTAAATTACATAGATCATATCTCCAAAAATATTATAAACCAAGATCTAAAATGTTTACAAAATGTTCCTTAGGATTTTTTCTTCGCTCTGTAAAACTTTCAGCTTCTGAAACTTAGCAAAAAAAAATTTATAGTGAAAATTCCATGATGATTTGTTTTGAGCAGAAAAACCCTAGAATCCAAAGCTTTGATACCAAATGTTATGAAACTAGCTCCAAAAATAGAGGAAAAGAGAGATCAATGCCTTAGAAATAAGACACTCAGAGTGGGAAACCTTCTTTATATTACATAAATGAAAAAATCTTAGATGATACAAATGAAAAAACCTCCCTTCTATATATATGAGTCCATGGGGTCAAAATATAATCCTAGCCCACCTAACAATAATAATGTAAGGGAACAATAATAAAAATATGGGGGTTACAACGGTACAACAATAACAATAAGGGGGGCTAAAATAACATAATAAGGGACTACACTAGTAATATAGGGACCTAACATGATATCTCCATAAGAGAGTGATGTAAGGTAGATGAGTGCCACTGAAAAATGCAGCCAATGGTATATTTGTGAGAGAGAGATGTATGGTAGAGAAGAAAATTTTCATAATGAAACCATGAAAAAAGGACATGTGAGAATTTATGAGAGCCTTAGATTCTGAGCCCATAGGAAGTATGGTATAATTTTGTTAAGGGAACATTACGTATCCTGGTACTTATTGGGTTAACAACCTGATTTAAGGTTGAATAGAGGTTAGAAATTAATATACTCATGGTTGGCTTCCTCTATATGCAAACATCAGTTTGTAAATAGTCTTGATGGATTCCAATTGCACTTCCTACATACTTACAAGGTGTCATATTGCTAGGTATAAGATGATATTATGTCATCATTTATTTTACTATTATTTTGTTTCATGTAATCATTGTTCATGCCAAGTATAGTAAAAAAATGATGTTTTTGCTTCATTTTCACTCCAAAAACCTAACACGAGAGGGGTTTTTATGAAAATATTTCTTTTACTATAATTCTTATGTATGTAATGAATGTTGATGCCAAGAACACTCAACGAAATGATGTTGTTGTATATGATAATTTTGTGATTCATCTTCGCTCTATTGTCACTCAATAAATCTAACTCCAAATCCTTGTTCCAAGGACCCAAATACTATAAAAAATTTATGCCAACCCTTGATTGAAGGGTATGTACATACTACATTTTATGCATCCAAGATTTACTTCATCTAGGAATAAAAACGTTTTTGAAATTATATTTATTCCATTACCTACCTAGCTGTAAGTGAGGTCTATAAGGCTTTTTGGCTAACAATGACAATTCAAACAAAGGCAAAATTAACAGAGTATTCTCCTCACACTATCAAAAATGTAGGTGTATGTTTTTGGGTGCCTCCCTATGCGTAGACTAGACCTGCTTGGGGCTAGCTCTAAAGTTTGGCTTATTTGTAATATATTTATATACTTCTGAGTTTATACCTTATGTTTAACAAGAAAATTAGAAAAATATGTAAAATTAGTCATCGCATATCAACTTTCTTGTTTAAGATTTTCCTATAACTGAAAGAAACTATACTACTTATCTGGAAATTAATGAGTCACTTTTGTGGAGCATGATTAAATTTATCTGTCATATGCAAAGGAATCCTATTTTTTCCCATAGCTGATAGGATACATAATTTATTTATCCATTATAACATTTTACATTATAATTGACACCTTTGTAATTCCCAAACATTGGTGTTGAATGACTAGTTTACCTGATAATTATAGTTGTGTCAAATTTGAGTCATCAAGGATATTTTGTACCTAGAGTAATATGAGCCCACAAAGAAAATGAGGAATTTGGAGAGCTAAATCATTTGAGTTCACTATTTTAGCATTAAATAATAACATGGAGTACAAAATCATATCATAATTGGATATTGAATATGGAAATTGATCTTCTTCTTTTCATGGATCTAGCCAAAATAAAATGACTTATCAAAGATAAATCTTCTCACACAAGATTTAGTAAATGACATAACTTTGTGCTAATAAAGCCTACCAATTATAGGCATATCATATCGGATAAGGTAATAGTTTCTAGTTGATGTCCACAAATAGCCATGGAAGGGTAAATTATCTGCATTTTGTTATGGAGATAAGGGAACTAATCAAAGGCCAAGCCCGCTTTTCAAATAATTATATACTAGTCTTCTTGCTTCATGAGGTTTTTTGTTTGGCATAGAGCAATGAATCTATTGGGTGTGGTACCTAAAGTTAAATATTGTTCGAGGCTACTACAAAATAAATCCAACCTCCAAATCCTAACAAGACTAGGTCAAGGATGGAGGTTGAGTGTAAAGCAATAAAAATGGTTCATAGGGCATGTGGGTCAATCCTAAGACTGTTTAGGCCAATGGGGTCTCAAATAAGTTCCTAGAACACACAAATATTTGAAATAGTTGGTTCCTTCACAAAATTATTTAATTGAACCCCTGTTGGTAGAAAACCTAACAGCTAGTTGAATTAGCATGATGACATGCTTATATCTACTCCCTGTATTTCTTGAGCTATCAGTATTTTTTAGACGAAGGAAATTATTTATTCCAAATTAAAAAATAAAAATCATCGATGAATTCCATTCTCATCTGGGATCACCAATAATATTTGCAAGAGTGCTTCTCATCCTTAAAATGAGGAAAATAATTTTCATCCCTCAAAACAATCTCTCTCTTGGAAATCTTAGAGATAACTTGACAATGGTGTGAAAGTCAACACAAACACAAATATTCTTCAAGATTCCTAGTTGCTCAAGGTGATGTGCTGATGAGTCCAAAATAAATGGCCAGCTTCTCACAATTAATCCAGAGAATTTGCTATTTTTTCTCCTCCTCCACATATTACAGCACATTCTTAATATTCATGGTTCGATACATATCCTTCTGCCTTCATCTTCCCAGCCAATTTTTTTAGCACTGAATAAATCTCCTCTTTTTGTGGATGCATGTTATCTCTCACAAAAAATATGGGAATTTGGTTTTTGACTTGAATCCAGCTACATCTTGGTGACTTTCTAAAGCCCCTATCTTTCATCATTGTTCTTATCTTTTCTAATTCATCCCACATTCCACTGCCAACAAAAATATCTGATACGAGGACATACATTCCATGGTTCTGTAGTTTCAATGCTAGAAGGTCATTTGCTACATTTCTACCTATTTCCATATTATCATGAATTCTGCACCCACCTAACAATGCTCCCCACACAAGAGGGTCAGTTTCAACTAGAATTTTGTTGATAAAGTCTTGCACCTCATCCAAGTGCCCAACATGGCCAAGAAGGTGGACCATGCAACCAAAGTGCTCTACTCTAGTAATGACACCATACTTTTCACTTATCAAATTGAAATATTTACAACATTTGTCCACTAGACCAGCATGGTCGTAAGCACAGAGAACACCTATAAAGATGACGGAATTGGGACATATTCCTACTTGCATCATCTACAAAAACAATTTGAGAACCCCTATACCTTAGCCATGGTGAGCACATCCGTCAATTATGTCATTTCATGAAACCACATTTATTTCAAGCATTTTCTATAAAACCTTTAGTGAATCCTCTACATCCCTACATTTTCCATGCATGTCAGCAAGGGCACTCCCCATGATAACATGTGATCAAAATATAGGTATAAAGTGGGCATGGAACTCCTTGCCTTCTTGCAGGGATGCATGTGAGAAGGATGACCACCAAGGTGACGATGGGTGATGTCCTCAAGTAACTTTGGGGTTCGTAGTTGATAATTGAATCTATATTTTGAAGCCCAAATTTTAGAGGTAGAAATGAAGTTCTTTTATCCTTGGATTGATGGAATTAGTTTGTCCCAACAACTTTGAAAGTGATAAATTTCTATTTTGTCTTATATCATTTTAAAATTCCTTTCTCTTTCAAGACAATACCAGGCATCAACCCCGAGGGCTATGTTTGATAATATTTTGAATCCTTGAAAATGAACATCCCTGTGGAATTTTTAATGGTTTAGTTTTTGGATCTCTTTCTGAAGATATTATCAACCACCACATGTTATTTATTTTGAATAAATAACATGAGAATCTACACAAATAATATAGGAATAGATAAATATTTTATAAGGTAAATGATACTATGTAAAGAGCAAATTAATTGTGCACCAAAGTTACTCGTTTGACAACATGCATTGTTTATGGTCTTTGGAGTAGGTTTCATCTTCTTCAAGAGTTTGATGAGGACAAAATAAGTTGTTGAAGATGCCTAGTCAGACATAATAGGAAGTGGTGGAAAACTCTTCCCAATGACATTATGGTTGAGACTTGTTTTAATGATGATCATGGAAGTTACTCTTAAATCATAAATCTGTTGAAGGTTCTAGCTCGTTTACAGAGTAAATTTATGCTCTTCTCCTTTTTTCCTCATTGAAGAAAAACAAAAATGGTGGGTTTGAGTCATTTCTCTAATCTTATTCTAAGAGTTTAATTCTTATTTTGAATGTCTTGTGTTGGTTTTCAGAAAATTCTTTGGATTGGAAATGAATCATGCATTTATAGCTTCTTACTACTTTTGAGGGAATTCATCCAAATATTGGTGTTCTCTGTAAGTGGGGAGGATATGAATCATGATACAATAAGACATTCATTTGGTTAAGGTTACTACGTTTAGGATGTATTGGCCATAGTTAAGAGGTTTTGATTGGTGAAATGTTGAGAGTTAGTGTGATTTTCTTAATAGGTTACACCAAAATGTTGTTTCTAAAACATTTGAGCCACCCTGAGGGGTATAGAGATTCAAAAAAGTTCTTTTTCTTCTCATTTAATCGAATAGGGGACCTGTAACTATTTTGGTAGTTCATCTTAACATAGATGACAAGAAACATAATATGATATTCACTAATATTTTTGTAAATAATATATGGGTGGAAATAAATTGACATATTTTAGAAGCCTTTCTCTGAATCACTTCACTTGATTAGCTAGTTTGAAAGGGTTTCTAGCATCCAATTTTTTTTTCTAGCTCACCATATTGTGTGAAATCGACTAAGAAATAAATACCCTCTCCAAAGGGAACATTCCTTGTTCCAATTTGAAATGAGAGTGTATCACTAATTTGAGACATATCATTGATTTATAAATCTCTAGATTCAGTGCCAAAATTTTCCACTTTATCATCCCCTTATTGGAAACAAAAGACAATTTTACAAATTGATCAAGATCAATATTTTCAGTAGAATACCTATCAACATGAAGACTATTATGGTGAATGAAACTATGTTGTGTAACAAGCTTCAAAAATAGAAGAAAAGAGATATAGCCTTATAAATAAGCCACTTCGAGGGGCAACCTCCAATACATTACATAAATGAACAATTCTGGGATGATACAATTTACAAAACCTCCTTTCTATATATAGGAGTCCATGGGGCCATAATGTAATCCTAGTGGGCCACAATGTAATCCTAGCCGACCTAACAATAATAATGTAAGGGCACAATAATAACAATATGGGGGTTACAGGGGTACAATAATAACAATAGGGGGGCTACAATAACATAATAAGGGGCTACACTATTAATATAGGGACTTAACATGCCCCTCTCCTTCAAACAAGTGTTGTCCTCAACGCTTGATTATTTCTTGATGCTTCTGTATAAAATTCTCATCCTCCCATGTGAAATATTCTACAGGAAAGTTCTTCCACTTGATGAGATACTCTGAAATTGATTGTACTTGTCGAGTTCTTGTTTCTAAGACTTCTTCATAACTTATTTCTATGTGATGTTGATCTTCCGGTTGTTTCATTTGATTTTGCACCAAAGTTAGGTTATCCTTTGAGAGTTGGAGAACTTGTTGTTGATGCTCGATGTGATCTTCCACTAATTTATCATCCATATTTGCTATTATTTGATCCTTAAAACCATCCAACTTAGCCTCCATTTCTGCTTTTAAACCATCTATTTCATCTTCAATTTCTCTTCGTAAGATCGAAACTTGTTGCACTTGGTACCGTAATTTTGATATCTCATCCTGCAATTCTTCCTCTTCATGCGTCATAGTATAGATTTCTTTTACTTGCTTTGAGGAGCTCGATATTGAAATTGAATTATCTCTGTAATTGAAAATCTTAAATATCTGAAATTCAACCCTGTAGTATCCCTCTGAAGCTTCTTTCAAATGCCACATGTCTGACCTGATTTGGATTCTCCAAGACAAATTTGTGTCCAATCTCCCACAATGACCTAATTTTGGACTGGTTCAGTAGAGCGAACTTGTACGACTTGCCACGTGTCACTGTTTTGTTCTTTGTCTCTAAAATTGATATCCAAGAAAATAAAGGCCGTGTACTTGTGACCACTTTTGACGGCACTCCAATCCAATCTCCAGAGAGAGATTTATTGAACTTTTCCCACGATCACCTCTTTGAGATGAAATTCAGGAGCCTGAAAAAGCACTACCTTCCACAGATCATATCTCCAAAAATATTGCGAACCAAGTTCTGAAATTTTTTGACGAATTTCCTCAGGATTTCAGCTTGGTACCATATGAATTTCAGACTCTGACCCTTCGTAAAAAAAAATTTATAGCGCAAATGCCACGATGACCTGTTTATGAGCCTGAAAAAATACCTAACTTCCACAGATGATATCTCCTCAAATATTACGAACCAAGATCTGAAATTTTTAGACAACCTTCCTCAAGATTTCAGCTTCGCACCCTAAAAATTTCAGCTTCTGAAGCTTCGTAGAAAAAAAGTTATAGCGAAAATTCCACGATGACCTGTTTGGAGCAGCGAAACCCTAGAATCCCAAAGCTCTGATACAAAATGTTGTGTAACCAACTCAAAAAGAGAAGAAAAGAGATATAAACGCCTTAGAAATGAGCCACTTCGAGGGGGCAACCTCCAATACATTACATAAATGAACAATTCTTGGATGATACAATTTACAAAACCTCCTTTCTATATAGGAGTCCATGGGGCCATAATGTAATCCTAGTGGGCCACAATGTAATCCTAGCCGACCTAACAATAATAATTTAAGGGCACAATAATAACAAAATGGGGGTTACAAGGGTACAATAATAACAATAAGGGCTTTACACTAACAATAATAAGGGGCTATACTAGTGATATAGGGACCTAACAAACTATGAAGTGGAAAATACATACAATATGATAAATATTTAGATATATTCTTAGCTCCTTCGGCATAAAATAAGTGCCCTGATCAAGCATACCTCCATGGCTCAACACCCATATTTCCCTCCAAGTCCCATTTGGTTATCAAATAATTGTAATTTTACTCAAAAAATCCAGCATAAATAATGAAAAACCTGGAGCTAGAACTGGGGATGACTTTTCCACAAATATGCACTCACCTCTAACATAAATTAGATGCATCAAATTGTTTGGTAACATTAACATCAATGCCAAAATCAGAGGAAAACCCAAATGCCAGAGATAAAAAGCCACCCATTTCAATTGATCCATATGCAATCCAAAAGGAAGAGGAAATAAATATTCTTATTATGCCTTATTCCCCTAGTGTTTCTCCTAATGAATTGAATCTGTTGCTTTCCCTTTCTCCCTTACACCCTTTCTTTCGAAATTAAAATGTCCCAACCTTATCAAGGCTTTTTTCTTTCAATTTTTTTTAAGAAAAAACATATATAGTAAGCGGAATGGTAGTTAAGTTTTGGATCTCACTAGAACCATACATGGGCAACGTGATTTTTTGTCCACAACTAGAGACAATGTTTCATATCCTTATTGGGAAGTCCACCAAAATCAATGCGTGGCCTATTTGAATACAACAACTGCAAATTATTGATTTTTAGACATTCAAAATATCTTGACAAGTGAGGGTGCAAATGAGATTCTTCCTTTGATTTTTCTTCTCAACCATAAAATCTCACTGAGGATCTAGTACTATTAATATCATAAATAAATTGAACAAAAAGTTAATAAGAGTAAAATTTTGACTGGTTGCAAAATAGTGGATCTAGTGAAAGAATACAGTTCGATGAAATGGAACCCTCAGGTGCATAGTCATGTTCCTTACATTGATTATTTTATATTTTTTATTAAGGGATGTAGGAGGGATCTTGATTTGATAATTATATAGATACTCATGTGTTCATCGAACACTAATCCAAAGGGGATAAACAATTTTTTACAACTCCTCTTCCTCTTGATGGATCAGAGTGGAAATTTTTTTGAAAAATGGGAGTTTAAGTCCACATATTTGGTAACAAAATTGCATTATCCTATTCTAACAGGTATCCAATAAATTTTTTTACACTACATCAAAAAAATGGAATAAAGGTCAACATTGCTTGGTTACCTTTATAGGCCAGATGGAGAGGACATATTACCATTCACTACAACCTGACATATAACATCCTAGGAAAATATACCAATTCCATTTTCTCACACATTTATCACCAAATCCTATCAATTTCATGTCAAACTAGTTTGGACCCTGTATGGGCTCATTAGGTGGTGCTTATCTCATATTTTTACACCAGCATTATGTACCTTGAAAACAATTTTTTACAGGAAAGAAGAAACATTTTGGATATGCAATAACACAGTTGGAAGGTCATTGCAAACTTTCTTTAGCTATGTTTGAAAGGTCAAGTCGCCACCTTCACCATGAAATAGTGAAGGTGGAGGAAAACTTCACCTTGACCAAGAGTTGGGTGAAATATTCTTAACAAGTTTGTGCTTGTTACCTTTGATGATATACATATGTGCATTATCATAAAACCTTGAAGGACCACCTCAAGCACATAAATTAGGTATTATCTATGTTAAAATAAAAACATTTTTATGAAAAAAGTACCAAATTCATTTTGGCGAAAAGAAAGTGACTTCGTACATTGACCATATAATATGAAAAGGTCGTGTAAAGGTAGACCCAAACCCAAAAACATCTCTAATTGCGAGGATTCCAAGAGTTAATGGGATATTACCAAAAATTTATAAAAACGTATGCTCATATTACAATGCCCTTATCTAAGATACCTAGGAAGGAATCTCTTCGATGGAATTAGAAAGCATAACAAATTTTCATCCTATGGAAAAAAAATAACGTCCTCCACTCTAGTACTCCCTATTCCATACTTATTTAAACAAATCATAATTTTAGGATGCATTTTGATTCATAATCAATATAGTACTTATGTAATATGAACATGGAGGAAAATTCATTTTCAATGGAACATGTACAACTGGCATAAGGTTGTACTGTTTTGGAAGAGGTTAACGGAGGCATAAGTGCCACCTTTACAGTCACCTTAGGCTTCAATTTATTTTCTTTTTCATTACGGTGAAGGTCACTATGCACGCATTTTTTATTCCATTTTGAATCAGATGTAGGGCTTGCTAAAATTATTTTTCTTGAGTTTTTTCCCTTATAACCTTTTCCCTCATTTGGGTTTCCCACCCATATGGGATTTGGATTGGGTATCTGCTACTACCGTTGAATTGAACCTCCTCCTCTAACCATGAAATATCCACACATTTTTTTTCCTTTATTTGGGTTGTCCGGGGGTGGGGATTGGGCACCAAGGAAATTCTGACCACACATTTCAATTCAGGCTACATTGATGTAGTAGCCACAAAGACCCGATACCAATTCGAGAATTTCTAGGTCTCTCATCTGAAATAGGAGGAATTTGTAGAACGATTATTTTAGAATCTGTCAAAGTAAAAAGACGAAAAATACTGGAACTCCACTAAAGTCATACACATTTAGAATTTGTGAAAACCATTTCCTCCCATGGAAGTTGGGCTACTGTTAAAACTGGCACACAATTCTTTCACCCAACCACTGAACAAAGCTCATGTAACTGAAATACTCCTCATCTTGATAATCCATATCAAATTAAAATTGTTCAGGAAAATGTTTCGCTTTAGAAGGAGGTTCTGAACGATCATCGTCTTCCTCATATTTAATGCCACATTGACACATTTAATAATCAACCTCTAAATTTACTTGGCTAACAACAATGATGTAAACCTCTTCAATCTCAGTGGTTTCCTTCTCTACACTATGAAACTCATGACTCGTCATTGCATTGATTTCTACAAGACAAAGACCAGCTTCACCATCCTTTTTTAGGAAATAGTGCACTATGTACCATCTTCACCATCCTATGTACAACAACCACTCGGAAACTATTCCAATCCTATGTACAACACCCACTGGGAAACTAGATGTTCCATGGTCATTGGAATCACAATCATGTGGGAAAAACTATTGAAAGTACACGATGTTTTGTCTCTTATTTCCTTTATTAATTACAATCACCTTACATTAAAAATTGAATGTGTTATTTTTACAAGCAAAGTAGGGGGGACATTTTCAAAATGATCATGACCTTGAAGATATGTTGCAACTTCTCTGATACCTATTTCTCCAACTCTAACCCATCTCTTTAAACCAGGTTGCCCCAGAACTTTTCCCACAAAGGCTTATGGATTTTTGGGAGAGAAGGGATCCTCATCTATCACTTTTATGATAGAAAAACTTCCACCTATGTAATTTATTAAATAGTAATCCCCACACATCCCACCTCGAATAGGGATTGGATCTTCACTACGGTAATCAAATCATTCTTCAACAGTGTCTCCAAATGTGAGAACATTCTTTAGTGCGTACATTCAAGCTTCAAGGATCTGCATCTGCTTTTTAAGAGTGTGCACATTGTCTTCATTGTTCAGTGCACTGTTGAATACACTTCCCATTCCTGTTAACGCACCATCTATAAAAAAAACAACCATATGTGTTTGTATCAGACTATCTACTTTCTTCAGAAAGCCAAAAATTTTCAACAGTGGATATCAACACCAAATTCCATCCTCGAGCATAAATAAGATCAGGAAGTTATGCAACGAAGAACTACAAAAATCCATCAAACTTCGCAAAAAACATGGTTGTAATTCTGTTGCACATGTTCTCCAAAATCATTTACATTTGTCAAGTACTTCAAACAGCCAGACTCATAGAAAACAACCTATACATATGTTGTAGTTGCATACAAGAAATTTTTGTAATTAATAAAAAAATTACAAACCAACAAATTGTTAAAATTATCAATAAAATACTTTAGTAATTCTTTGAAAGTGGTTGAAGTGACACTTTATCCTCTCCACACACGCTTGGATTTTGATGAAGCACATGTAGCTTTTGATCTGTTTCTTCAATTGTTGACTCACAAAATTCAAAAAATGTATTTCTATTGCACATGTTATCTCAAATCCTTTACGTTTGTCAATTACTTCAAACATTCATAACAAGGAAATAGCTTGTAGATCTGTTGTAGTTGTAGACAAGAAAAATTTGCAATGTAATATTCCTGAATCGGAAAAGCAGGAATATAGACCAAAACCATGGAAATATCAGTGTAAAAAATTACATCAATAATCGAGACTAATATGGAGCCTTCTTATTAATCATAACAATAACATATATATGTAAAATAATGGGCCATAAAATGTACAACAAAATAGAACAAGCCTCTAATAGAAAAAACCCTCAAAAGAGGTGCTGCTACTATATATCAAAATGTCGGAAGATTGCTACAGTGTAGTCATATAGTGCAATGATACAACAAGTTAACATAAAAATATCATGGGCTCATATATGCCTCAATAGATACATCAATTACATATCTAGGCTCTATACAACCTCCAAATAAGAACCCCAAAAGGGTTTTTAGCAATACACCAATATACAAGATGGGAAATCAAGCCCTAGGGCTGAACATCCACTACAACACATGAAATGGAAATATGGATATGATCTGATATAAAAAATAATGAATCTTCCTCCAATAGATCCTCTAGATGAAAGGCTGATCCCTTCAATAGAAAACCTCCTCCCCGAATGGTGTACTAAAACCACCCTGCAACTCCTCCCTCAAAATAATGTTGTCCAAGATAGAAACTGCATTGTAGGGGAAAATAACTAAGTGGCCTTGTGCCAGATGCTGAAAAATAAGCTCAAGGGCCTTCCTTACTATCCTCCCAATGGAAAGGAACCCTTCTCCACTGAAAATAAGCACTAAAGTGACCCAAATATTTTCTCCATTGCTGCAACCTGCAACCCAACACAACCCTCAATAGGATCTGCACTATAGATGAAATATGAAGCTTGGTCCAAAGACTAAATGTGGAAGTTTAGTGAAAACTCTTCCTAGATGCCTCTCAAGGAAAGAGGTGGGATTCCTGATCAGGAACACCCTATGCTAAATAGAACTGTAATATTATCCAAACAGTTGAGGATATCTCTATTTATAAACAGACCATATATCAAAACATAAACATATCATAAGCTCCATAATATGGTTGTCATCCTCTTCCTTATATAAGAAATTATCTTCCTAACCCTAAGCTCCATTCATTTATGACACTACTTCCATGCAATGAGTCTCCATCTAAAATTGTGTTTTCCCTCATTGAATGCCACTACTCCATGACAGTGCTATTGATTTGGTCAAAGTTGACCCAGTCAAGGTGTTACAACCCCTTTTCACACACAAGAGTGCTCAATTAAGCTACCAAGATGTCCTCCTTTCACATTGGCACTTATTTTATTCATATTAAGGAGATTTATGGATCTCCATTATCCTCTTATTCATTAAGCAAGAAAGCAAAAATAAAATTTAATATTCCAACTAGCTCATGGCTAATTGGGAATATTCTAGTCCTCCCATCCCAAATGTTGCTTGTCCTCAAGCAACTGAAAAGGTGAGTGCTGAAACTCTTCTCCTCCTCCATTTGTGACACCTCCATGTGATAAGCTTCACTTATAATATAACTGTCTCCCAATCCATTCCTCCATGACATGCTCCTCCCAAGGTCTCATGAGATGCAATTGAGACATCCCACAAGGAATAAATACATCCAATGAGACAATCATGGTTTTCCCAATGTCCTCCCTAAAAAATGTAGCATAATGAACATGGAAAATATCTCTTCCAAAGGGCACATTCAATCCTCCCATCCTCCCTCAAATCATTCTAATAAAAATAATAAGTGCATCATCAATGTATGGGATCAAAACCAAGTACATATAAATAGAAATATGCAAAAATGGAGGCGGGTCATAGTCCCACATGTGGAACCAGTGCAGTATATCTCCTTACTACCTCAAATCATAATATGGTAAGTGGGTTCCCCACCACTTACTTGATGTCATATTATTCTCACATTATTTGATAATTCCAATTATGTTTGGTGCTTTTGGAGTACACCCAAAATGATAAACCATCTCCCTATACCCTCCTAGGGAGCGGTCATGCTAAAAAATGTTTATGGCTCAAAGCTGGCCACGAATTTTATATGGAAGAATTATCCCCCTTGGAAAAACGACCTACACATGTATGGTAAAGGAATGAAAATATTCATCATATGAATCATCATGCATGAAAATGAGATGTCTACCATATACTCTGCTCACATAGATGGAGTGGCTCATAGATGGATCCCTTCTCATACCCCAAGAGGAAAGAGGTGGATGTGATAAATCCATCAAAGAGTTATTTATCTCCTTCATATCCACATGATCCATGCATATCCTCAAATGCTGATATATTTCTTCTTGAAGTCCTTCCCAAGTATAACCCTCCATGATGTTGGGGTATGGTCTCATGGAATAAGTGTGGCTGTAGGGAAAATCTTGATGTTTTTCATGCAGTAACTTCTCCTTGAGCTTTGAATATCTAGACAAGAATATCCTTTCATGATAGTAGATGACCTCATCTCTGACTAAATATCCCTCCTCTTGTAGCTGGTCATTAACTATCATTCAAGTGAAAAGATCCTTGGAATAATCCACCAATAGCTAGTATTTCCAATATGGATCTATCCTCCAAAGTTACAACATTGATGATCTTTCATAGAAAGCATTTTTCATGTGTCTGCCTTCCTCCTTGACATCTCTTATGCCAAATTCACATATTGGAAGGCTACTATCCTTCCGCTGCTTCACCTTTCTCAGCACAAAATCTGAGATGAGAGTGGGTAATGATGATGTTGGGAGAATGTCTCCCTCCTCCTTGAGCCTACCCAAGACTCTCAGCGTCATACAATGACCTCCGACTATTCCCACTCCTCCTAGATCCATGAGTGGTGTAGCATGTGGACATAACTCTTTGATCATATTCCAATCAGGGGGTCTCCCTGGTGGAATGCTTACATGTAGTGAAACATCAAGGCCTAGAGCAGGTTGTATATGCGAGTGAGCTTATTTTTCCCTTCCCTCACTGCGCAAATCATCCTCCTACTTCTATTCATAAACCTCTTGAAAAATATGGGTGTGTATGTTCTCAATCACTTGAGGCTGACATTCTTTCTCATATCCTCCTACCTTATACAATATCTCACAGTCTAAGGTGTATTCTTCCAATGTAATTAACCCATGTACACCTAATATCTCACTGGTGTTAAAAGTATTGATTACAAGGGAATGATATATCATAGAGTGTATCCCCAAGACTGTATTCAGTGTTGGAAAACACTTCCTCCATTTCTTTATCAAAATAGACACATGTTGCTCCTGATTATCATATATAATATCCTTTGGAACTCCTTGCAAATATATAAGAGTTCCTCTAGTTGAAGCAATTTCTTCATCTCCATCTCCAAATAGAGGTGGTTCTCCTCCTACTGTCACAGCACTGGAGGATCTTTCCAGATCTTCCTCTTGCTTCTCCTCAACAATGGAGAATACCTCGTCATTAAGAGATCCCTTATCTTGATCTCGTCTTTAAGGAGGAATCCTCATGTCTTCTTCTTGAGAAGAAATTTCTTTCTGAAGTGGGGATTTTTCCCTAGGAAAATCATGTTGCATATTTTTAATCCCCTCAACCATGTTCTAAAATGGAGCTGACTTCATGGATCCTTTCAACTCATGCAAAGGTTCTAATTTCTTGGGTTTGGCTAGCTCCCCCAAATAAGTTTAAGAATTTCTCTCATCAAATATTTTCACTAAACCCCTAGTGAACTTTGCATAAGTAGATATATTTGTATTATTTAATGAAGAAGATTCATAAAACCACCAGGCATAAGCCTTACCTTCAAGATGTAGTGTTGCTACTCTAATTGATTCCTCTTCTGAAAATTAGTGCAACTAAAAATATGTGTCTAGCTTCTTTACCCAAGCCTTGGCTGTGCTCTGGGGCGACCCATAAAAGGTAGGTAGGAAGAATCTACCCAAAGTGTGTTTCATGCACTCTCTTCTTCTATTGTGGTTACTGGGTCTTCTATCTTCTTTTATTTGGAAAAAACCTTTGAATTTTAGATGCTCTTTGAATCTTCTAGAATGAGATTCATATTCTTGGAGATAGTCAACAAGAGTCTCCTCCTTTGGTGTTTCCCCTTCCTCTTCCTCTCTTTCCAAGAACGTAGGCATGGTACCATGTTGTACATCTCATGGTGTAGCTGAATGCTCACACACATAATGTGAAAATCTAGAGCTTTCTTTATGTTAAATCTCTATATCTCTCCATCCTCATTTCTATGATGTATTTTTTAATGCTTTTCATAGTTTGGAAAATAATTCATGAGAACTCCTTCCCTTTCATTCTTCCTGATAAAGGGGTTTTCACCTTGTCTTCTTTATCATCTGTATAATCATACTTCTGATTTCTTCTGAGATACCTATTCTCTCTGTCTGTGAGAGGATATCCTTCTTCTAATGACATATTGGCTAAAGATACAGAGGTTGAGAAAATATTATGCTCTGATACCACTGTAATATTCCCAAATGGGAAAAGCATGAATATAGACCAAAACCATGGAAATAACAATGTAAAACATTACATAAATAATGGAGACCAATATGGAGCCTTCTTATTCATTATAGAAACAACATATATATGTAAAATAATGGGCCATTAAATGTACAACATGATAGAAAAATCCTCCAATAGACAAAACCATCAAAAGAGGTGTTGCTACTATATATCAAAATGTCAGAATATTGTTACAACGCAGTCATATAGTGCACTGCTATAGAAAGTGAACATAAAAAGCTCATGGTCTGATATATGCCTTAATAGATACAACAAGTACATATCTAGGCTCTATAAAAACTTCAAAAAAGAACCCCAAAAGGGTTTTCAACAATACACCAATATACAAGATGGGAACTCAATCCCTAGGGCTGAAGATCCACTGCAACACATGAAATGGAAAGATGGAGATTATCTTATATAACAAATAATGGAGCCTCCTCCAATAGATCCTCTATTTGAAAGGTTGATCCCTTCACTAGAAAACCTCCTCCCCAAATGGTGTACTAAAACCACCCTACAACTCCTCCCTCAAAATAACGCAGTCCAAGAAAAAAATTGCGCTGTAGGGGCAAATAAATAAGTGGCCTTATGCCAGATATTGGAAATAATCCCAAGGGCCTTCCTTACCATCCTACCAATGGGAAGGAACCCTTCTCCACTGAAAATAAGCACTGAAGTGACCCAAATATGTTATCCACTGCTGCAACCTACAACACAACACAACCCTCCATAGGATTTGCGCTGTAGATGAAATATGAAGCTTGGCCCAAACCCTGAATGTGAAAGTATAGCGAAAAATCTTCCTAGAGGCCTACCAAGGAAAGATTTGGGATTCCAAATCATGAATACCTTGTGCTAAACAACACTGCAATATTAGCTAAACAGCTGAAGAAAGTTATATGTCTAAACGAACCATATATCAAAACATAAGCATATCATAAGCTCCATAATATGGTTTCCATCCTCTTCCTTATATAAGAAATGAGCTTCCTAACCCTAAGCCCCATTTATTTTTGACACTACTTACATGTAATGAGTCTCCATCTAAAACTATGTTGTCCCTCATTGAATGCCACTACTCCATGACAACATTATTTATTTGGTCAAAGTTGACCCAGTCAAGGTGTTCCAGCCCCTTTTTGCACACAAGGGTGCTCAATTAAGCTGCTAAGATGTCCTCCTTTCACATTGCCATTGATTTTATTCATATTAAGGAGATTTATGGATTTCCATTATCCTCTTATTCATTAAGCAAGAAAGAAAAATCAAAAATTAATATTCCAACTAGCTCATGGATAATTATGAATATTAGATGCAATTAATAAAGAGATTCAAGTATTTCATATAGCAGTATGAAAATCAATCAAAATTCACAACAAACATGCTTGTAATTTTGTTGCACATGTTCTCTCAAAGCATTTACATTTGTAAAGTACTTCAAACAACCAGGCTGATGGTAAGCAACCTATACATATGTTGTAGCTACATACAAGAAAAACTTGCAATTAATAAACAAATTACAAACCAAAAAATTATTAAAATTACCAATAAAATACATTAGTAAATCTTTGAAATTGGTTGAAGCGACGCTTTATCCTCTCCACACAAGTTTGGCTTTCATGAATCACATTTATCTTTTGATATGTTTCTTCAATTTTTCACTCACAAAATTCACATGTATTTTTGTTGCACATGGTCTCTCAAATCCTTTGCATTTGTAAAGTACTTCAAGCCTTATATAGAATATGGTAATAGGGTGACCTTTATGGGAAGATGTAAGGACTTAAAAGACATGTAATTTTTGGCCTAGTTTTCTTTCTTGACGAAAAGGGTAGAAACAGAGTCCCTTTTACATGCAAGTGAATAATGCACATAAAAAATGTAATTTCAATTCAAAGTAGGATATAAATCACACATTTTTTGTGAAAAATAAAGAAGTCCAATTTCTTTTAAAATCATGAATCCCAAATGCATCATCTTTATCTATAGATACCATTGAAGAATTTGTTGGTAGGTTAACAATTTTGTTGCCCATCTAAGGTCATAAGAGTTACTAAAAAAATGAAAATAAATTGCTATCTACACTTGTTGATCGTTTTCTCACCAATGAAACATGTTGATTAAAGGATTATGACTCTCATGTACTTTATTTGGAATATTTCTATGTTTGAAGAGTTGAGAATTCCTTGGATAGGGAAGATGCAAGAGTATCTATCCTATCAAACCATGATTCTAGAATTCCAACATGAATGGACAAAGAATTTAACAACCAAAGAAAGAGAGAGAATGAATCCAAAGTACATAAAGTGGGTTGGGGCATACCCCGATAAACAACAAAGTGATCATGAATCTTTCCACTATAGGTAGATAAGTATCTTGCTTAATTCCAAATGTTCCTTGAGGTATATTAAAATGTGCTCTCTTGAATCTCATGTGGTAGTGTATTCTCAAAATATATGGTAATCTAAGAAGAAACCATTAGAACATCTTCTTAAGGAATACAGTTCGATGAAAGGTAACCATCAGGTGCATAGTTATGCTCCCTACATTGATTATTTTCTATTTTTTATAAATGGATGTCGGAGGGATATCTATTTGATAATTATATAGCTACTCATGTGTTCATCAAATACCGATCCAAAGACCATAAACAATTTTTTATAGATCATATTCCTCTTGATGGATTAGAATGGAAAAGTTTTCGAAAAAATGGTAGTTGAAGACCACACATTTGGTAACAAAATCCCATTATCCTTTTCTAATAGGTATCCAATAAATATTTTTACAGCACATCAACAAAATGGAATAAAATTCAGCCATACTTGGTTACTTGTGGAGGCTAGAGGGAGAGGAAATCTTACCATTCACTACAACCTGACATATAAAATCCTAGTAAAACATACCAATTCCATTTTCTCACACATTTGTCACCAAATCCTATCAGTTTCATGTTAAACTGGGTTGGACCCCATATGGCACATTAGATGGTGCTTATCTCACAGTTTTACACCAACATTATGTAACTTGAAAACATTTTTTGACAGGGAAGAAGAAACATTTTGGACATGGATTAGAAAATTTGGAAGTTCATTTCCAACTTTCTTGAGCTATGTTATAAAGGTCAGTTTTCCACCATCACCATCAAATAGTGACGTTCGAGGGAAACCTTCAGCTTGACCAAAACTTGGGTGAAATATTATTAACAAGTTTCTGCTTGTTATCTTTGATGATATACACATGTACACTACAGTAAAACCTTGAAGGACCACCTCAAGAACATAAATTATGTATTTTCTATGCTGACAAAAATCATTTTTATGCATTTTTGGTGAAAATACAGTGACTTAGTACATCGAACATATAATATCAAAAGGTAGTGTAAAGGTCAACCCAAATGCAAAAACATCTCTAATTGCAAGGATTCCGAAAGTTAATGGGATATTACCAAAATTTTATAAAAATGTATGCTCATATTACGACACCCTTGTTTGAGATACCTAGAAAATATTATTTTCGATGGAATTAGAAAGCATAAAAATATTTTCATGCTATGGAATAAAGTAATGTCCCACACTCTAGTACAGGTTATTACATACTTTTTTTAAACAAATTATAATTGCATAGGATGCATTTTGATCCAGAATCAACACAGTACCAATGCAAGATGAACATGGAGGTAGATGCCTTGTCAATGGAACATGTACAACTGGAATAAGGTTGTATGATTTTGGCATAGGTTAGAGCATGCATAGCTACCACCTTTACAGTCACGTTAGCCTTCAATTTCTTTTCTTTTTCATTCTTGTTAAGATCACTATGCACACCTTTTTTATTCCATTGTGAATCAGATGTAGGGCTTGTTGAATTTCTTTTCTTGAGTTTTTTTTGCTTATATAGAATAACCTTTATGGGAATATGTAAGGACTTAAAATATGGTAACTGTGTGACCTTTATGGGAAGATGTAAGGACTTAATAGACATGTAATTTTGGGTGAGTTTTATTTTTTTTTAAGAGAAGGGTAGAAACAGAGTCCCTTTTACATGAAAGTGCAGAATGCACATAAAAAATGTAATTTCAATTCAAATTAGGATATAAATCACAAATTTTTATTTGGAAAATAAAGGATTCCAAATTATTTTAGAAGCAAGTATCCCAAATGCATCACATTTATCCACATATAGCATTGAATAAGTTTTTGGAAGGTTAAAAATGTTATCCATCTGATCCATGGGCTAGATATAAGAGTTACTAACAAAATGAAAAAAATTGCTATCTACATTTGTTAATTTTTTTCTCACTGATGAAACGTGTTGATTAAAAGATTATGAATCTCATATACTTGCTTTGCAATATTTCTAGGTTTGAGGAGTTGAGATTTCCTCAGATGAGGAGGATTTAAGGGTATGCAACCTATCAAACCATGATTCCAGAATACCATCATGATTGAACAAAGAATTTAACATCCGAATAAAGAGAGAATGAATTTCTATGGAAAATACTGTCATCTGGAATATTTGTCAAGTTAATGTTCTTTATACTACAAATTTTACATTCATAATATCATATTACTTCACATAGTTACTATTGGAATGTCGAGAGTTTCCTAAAGGAATATGAAACTGACAATTTTCTTGTCCATGTCACATCAAGCAGGGGAAAGGAGATGCCTTAATTAAGAGCTTCGACATATCTGTGTCCGACTGCTTGTGCACTTACCTATTTTTGGGAGCAAGGTTGTTTATTTTCCACAGGGTTACAATGAGCAGGTGAGGTGGTTGGTCAGTAATTTTTTATTTGGAATATTCTTTTTGATACAAATGACTGAAAATAATGAATTATTATCTTCTTTTCATCATAAAATGTGATCCTGGTATTTTTAAATTTTAATGTTACGTAATGAAACTGATCATAATCAATGTGATTTCAGGTAGCCGCTTCAACAAACAAGGAGGTTGATGCTCATATATCCAATTATCTAAATTTTCCAACTTAATTAATTTTCCGACTTCACAATGTTACTATGCATGTGGGTTATCTGCATTTCATCTTTTCTTTGGTTGTGAACACTTTTATTCATATTTCTATATACACAAGATTTAAAATTTAACAAACACCTTATTGAATGCCAAGAATATGTGGAAATACATGAAGTATATGCTCAAATGGCATTGCAAGCTCGTAATGTTGTAAGACATTTTCAATTTCATTATATGTGCTTTGCTGTACTTACCAGTTTTGGTGAGAAATGCTTTGGTACTAGTTCCATTTGTGTAGGGAACTAAAAATTGATGATACTGTGCAAAAAGAGAAAACATATTGTTATTTTGGTTTTGACCTCGACACACCAAGAAGCAACTGAATGATTAATTTTTTAAAATGTTGACTACAAGTATCAATAGCACCGATGATAGGTTTTATGTGTCACTACACGCTGCGGAAAAATTATGTCCCCCACTTGTGCGGATTTTATTTTCCCATAGTTTTTGTTGTATTTGTGATTTAATAGATAAGTTCTTATAATTTTAGACATTTTTTAAGAGAAAAATGCATTCTTTGAAGCAGCAAAGGGTAAGGGTATTTTTCATAATTGACTCCTATTAAGTTTTGTTTGTTTTGGGCAAGATTTCACTCACCAACCACACTTCCAGGAACTAAGAGCCAGGGATATTCATGAAAACAAATGGAAATTTTGGTATATTTCTCAGGGTAAGTTATAACAGTTATTTGAATGTTGTTTTGGAATAAAAGTGGAAAGTGAATATGTAATTATGTGCGGTTTCTTTTGATACTCTTATATCATTGCAATGCATTTTGAAACGTATATAGGTTGTGCATATATCAAATTTGTTTTCACATTTGAGGTTATACGTGGTAGATACATTTTAAAATTCTTGTTAATGGTGTTAGTAGCTACCCTTACACTCTAAAAATTATCTGGTATAGCTAGTCCCCAGTTACTTTACCTTTGAATGTGGATCCAACATGTTTAGTTTTTCTCTACATATAATTTGTTGGCTTCTGGGAATTGGATTCATTTGCCCCTAGAATAGTATGGTGACGATTGAATATTGTTATATTGAAGTTATATTTCCAGTTAGTATCGAATTTACAAATTCTTGTCTTATTATTTTTTAGTTTCTTGTTGTAATATTGTGTCAACAATACTTTGGTCCATCCATTAGAATTCTACTGACCAATTTTATTGTTGAAGTGTCACATCTTATTAAAGATAACTAAAGGAAATGATAGAACTAAAAAAGTAGAACATGAGACATTCTTAGTAGGAATTGCTAGCTCTCTTGTGTTTGATTATGTTGAATAAAATCAAAGTTGCAATGTACCATAAGCATGATAATTCAAAATACTTGGATAGAAATGTGTGTTTCTATTTGCATTTATTACTTTAGATGATGATAACATTTCATCAACAGATGTTGTACACTGAGAACAGAGTAGGTACACAATTTATTCTATGGTGAAGTTTTATTTTCTTTGTTTATACAAGTCATTTGGCTAGATAAGCGCCACTATTACCCAACTGAAGAAAACTTGTTTGAGTTTCTTTCTTTTATGGGGAAAAGTGACATTAACAATATTGCTTATGTTGAGGTATATATCGTATAAATATTTTATAGTCTACTTTAGTCTATATTCCAGTGTTCATCGAATTTCATGTCTTATACTTTGGATTGTATCTTTTTTTTTCTAGAAAAAGGAACTTAGTATTGATGGTAAGAAGCAAGAATTGAAGAAAGAGGAGAAAATTAACACTAGAGAGAAAAAATGAAAATTAAAGAGAGAGAGAAGAAAACTGGTCTAGTGGTACCTGTAGAGACAATATCCCTCATAATGCAAAAACATAGAGATTGATGGCCAAAATTTCAGAGTTGGTGAATTCACCTGTAATGTCTTGGCAACAAAATGATAATGTGTTGAAGTGATGAAATAATATTTCATGTGTAAATTGTACTTCAACCAATATTAAGTTGGAAATTGATATTATAATACTTGACATTTTATATAATATAATTTATGTGGTTGAAATTATTTAGAGTTGCAAATGATATTACTTAGTATTGTAATTAGCATATGTAACTTTGTGTTTTCATATTAGATGAATATGTACATTGTATAATTTTTTTTTTTTAATTTAGTTGCAAAATCATACTAATTAATTTATGTTGATTAATAATGAACAGGAATAAAATGAATATATGACTAAATTAGTAGCTTATTATGGTTGTTAATGAAATTAAATGAAATGAATATAAACTACTAAAGTAGTCATTTATATAATGAATATGACACTACCAAAAAAATATAAATGACTACTGCAAATGATAAATTTTTGATTGCAAATAGTGACTAAATTTTGCATATATACAACTAGTAGTAGCTAATTTAGAGTATCTTATAACACGACTAAAATTTAGTCCTATTTCTTTGGTTATTAATTGGTTTCAAACAATGGCTAAAATTTGCATATATATGACTATTAGTAGCTAATTTACAGTATCTTATAACACGATCAACATTTTGGTCATATTTCTTCCGTCATTAATTGGTTTTCTTAGGTGATCATTGAATAATATATTTTGTTGTATATTAGGTCATTAATTGTGAGAATTAATGACAAAATCAATGGCCAAATCAATGACTAAATTAATGAAAAACAATGACCAAATCAATGATTAAATCAATGACAAAATAAATGACTAAATTAATGAACAAATAAATGAGTAAATTAATGACCAAATATACTACTAGACAATAAAATTGAGACAACCAATTAATGACTAAGCTAAAAACGACTAAAATCTGGTCACGTTATAAGATACTGTAAATTAGCTATTATCAGTCACTGACTGAAAAATAGTCATTTATATGCAAATGTTAATCATTTTTTTAGTAACTAATTAGTCATTTTTTACTAGTAGATATATCAAAATTATGGTACCATATGCAAAAAATTTCTATCTTACAAAGAGCAATAAAAGATGACATAGATGGTTTAAAATAAAAAATGGAGGCTAAATTGGATGGTTTAAAGGATCAAATGAAAGCTAATATGGATGATAAAGTAGTGGAACATCCCATCGAGCATCAACAAAAATTTCTCCAAATATAAAAGGATAACTTAAATTTGGTGTAGAATAAAATGAAACAACATGAAGATGAACATCATAGCAAAATAAGTTCTGAAACAGTGACAGAAACAAGAAATCGACAATTATGAAATTGATCAACTTTAGAGTATCTCAGAAAGTGGAAGAACTTACCCGTTGAAGATTCCACATGGGAGGATGATAATTTATACAAAAGCATCGGGAAATAATCAAGCATTGAGGGCAACACTAGTTTGAAGGAGAGGGGCATGTTAGGTCCCTATAATACTAGTGTATCCCCTTATTTTTGTTATTTTAGCCCCCTTATTGTTATTTTTGTTCCTCTGTAGCCCCCATATTGTTATTATTGTGCCACATAAAAGCTACTATTGTGATTACTGTGCCCCTAAATTATTATTGTTAGGTCGGCTAGGATTATACTTTGACCCCATGGACTCCTATATATAGAAAGGAGGTTTTGTCATTTGTATCATCCAATAATTTCTCATTTATGTAATGTAAAGGAGGTCGTCTCCTCGCAATTGCTCATTTCTAAGGAATTGATCTCTCATTTCTTCTATTTTTGGAGTTGGTTTCATAACAATAGTGCACAAAATGAATTACCTTTTTGGTATTGGGGGCTTTAGGTTGGGTTAAAGCCCCTTAATTATGTAACGAGATGGGATTTTTTGTGAATTTTGGACTCCGCCCATGGTTTTGGACCATGGTATTGTAAAAGATAAATCTATATAAGGATTCTTGATATAAGTAATATGTAGGTTATGGTTGATGGTATGCAATGAATTTGGATTTAAGACTAAGTTAGGGTTTGTGGTCTGGGTTAGAGAAAAAGGATCCTACATCTATGTGCACGGAGACCTTAGGAAAGAATATAGTTGTGTGCGTAGGGTAGGAAGTGATTGTATGAGACAGACTTGGATATGAATGAATGAACTGTTGAGAACATCTAAGTTATATTGATGTGTTTTAATTTTACTGACTGTTTATGAATGAATATGATGAATAGGGGTTTTGTTATGTAACTAAATAGCGCAGTTCATTTTATGGTTATTTACTATGTTTAATGCATGGATAAGTAAGATCATGCAGTCTTTAAGTAAGTTCAACGATTGTGTTGAACAATGCTCGTAATAGTGACAGATATGACCTATGGAGTTCTGATAAGAATGAAAAGCCATAAGCCACTACCCACTATCCCTCTAGATGCAACGCCCCGATTCTAGAATCCCCTTATATTTCCTTGGCTGAGACTTTGGTATTCACAAGAAGATAGTTCCTGGAAGGGCGAGTAATAGTGTGTTTTGTTTTACTGTGCAGTCACTCTGAACCTGGGTCAGGGCACCATAAAGCTAAAAATGGTTCCATTCTTGGGACTTGGATCTAGCTGAGGGATAGTTGGATGTTGCATCCGTCAAAGAAAGAGATCAAATATTGGATACATTTGAAAGAACGTGAGTTTGCTGCGTAAGAGAGAAGAAATCTGCGTGTCTCTACTGAACCCTGGTTATATAAGTTTATATATATATATCAATATGAGATTTTCTTTACATCATTTTCTAGCGAGTTGCACGAGTGGCTCTCAAGGCTATCTATGAAAATGAGGTATTTTAATAATAAAATTACTATGTGGACCCTAGATCTAATTAAGAAATTGAAAAAAAAAACTGATAACGAGATCACAAGATCTCTTGATTAGTGGATTGATAGTATCCTTGAGGATTCATTATAGAGTTCATGATTGAGACATTTGTGCCTTATAGTGGAGAAAAGTGAAAATTTTAGAAAAGTCTTCATGATAAGTACCTAAATTCACTGAAATTGTTGATTAAAATGCTATTATGTGAAAAGGGTATATTGCGATTGTGGTCAAATTGATGGTTGAAGAAAAATAACTTGGTGCTATGTTAGGTGGTAAGAGATTTCAAACATGTTGGGGTACGTACATTGAAACTAAATACTGACCCGTATTTCAATTTGAGAAAGGAGAAAGCAACCCCACTACTTCATGATTTCTGTCATTGAGATCTGAAAGTTAGCAAAGTGTTCGGAAAATTCACCAACCTTCCACTCCCATCATCACACCATCCCATTTTTTCCTTCCACCAGCACCTCTCCCATTCACCATGGCCCAACCCCCATATATGCATGTGTTCAAGGGGATAGATGACCCTCAACATTTCTAGTTTTTGGTAGAAGTGATATGGAGTTCACATAATGTACACACAAATATATGAAGAAAGAACAATTGGTTGCTGCACTTCAAGATCGAGCATTGTCCCAGTACATGAAGTTTGTCACAATGAATGAAAATTTCTAATTTGCGTAAACAAATACCACACTGAACATTGAATTCAAGAAATCAAAGTCGCAATCCAAGTGTATCACTGATATCATAGAGAATAAGGAGTGGACTATTGAGGCTATGTGGGAGGTGGATCAAAGATTTAAGACATTGTTGAGTCATATTAGCTTAAATATCGTAGACAAAAAACATAAAGAGTGGTTTATTGTTTCGATGTTGCTGCATCATAGATTTCCATTGTTGCAACAAAATATTGCAACTCAGGTTGAAGAAATGGAGATTGCGATAAAGCTAGAGGCTTGGCCAGTAGTTGATGCAAGCATAGGCATGCAAAAAATTCAGACTCAGTTGGCAAGTTTGCACATCAATCTGTAGGATCTAAAGAAGGGAAAGGAGGTTCTCTTATAAATCCGGTGTATCAAGTACAAGGATGATTTTCACTACAAGGAGTAGTGTCCTATTTTTGGACACTATGTGTGCGCTGGGATATTGAATCTATTAAAACCTGGATCAAGAAGAGGGCCAATTGTAGAGTGTAATGTATGGTGTATTATCAGTGAAGTATCATGCCAACATTCCACTATTTTTTTTCACTTATTACAAAATCTATCCAGATCACCGAAGGAATTGTTCTCCAGCTTCTATAGTTTTGTTGGGCATGATGAACAACATTGTAGCAGGTATAATCTAATTTTGTAGAATATTCAGGGCACATATCTAATACAAGTAGAACATCGTGAAGCTATGGCCTAACCAATTGCATGAGGAGGTTTTCAAGGCTGAGGCTATGTCTGAGGAGGAAGCATTGGTCGAGGGCAAGGACAGATAATTTGTTAAAACTGTGGACAACCTGGACTCTTTTCCTGAGATTTTCAGAATGATATTGTTGTGTCCTATAAGTATTGTGATAAATTTGGTCATGAAATATAAGATTGTAACATTTTGTTAGCTAAAATGTAGGATAAGTGCAACCAACATCCAATGCAGAACATATATATGATGAAGGTATAGCTCTGATAAAGAGATCCAAGTGTTAATATAGTAATGCGGAGTGGTATGAATGTCTGAGGAAACCACACAGATGGGTAGAGGTTTGTTCTAGAGACATGGGTAGGGAAGGATGAAGATAATATTGATGGTTTTGATGCAGAGCATGAAAAGGAGAGATTCATGGCAGTGAAGAAATTGTTTATGAATCTTAAGGAAGAAACATCGACTGTGCAAAGACAGTTGTTCCCGGTAGAAAATAAGCTTGAAGAGAATGTTGTAGTGAAGGAAGTCGATTCGTCGATCCTAGAATCTTTCCTAAAGACATGCATGAAACTCTTAAGGGAAAAGAGGGTCGTAGAAGGATTATAGGAGATGATTGATAACTGCTTTTGCAAGGAAAAGTTGCAGTTGGAGCAGTGTACAATCAATAAAGTGTACAAAAGTAAGAAGAGAACTGGTCAGGAGATGCAATTAACTATGCAGATCAGAGACTATGAAATCTATCAAGTCATTCTGGATCTATGTTCAGATGCCAATGTTCTACCGAAACAGACATGGGAGCAGATGGGAAAGCCGAAGTTTCAATGCTTGCCTATTCATTTGAGGATGGAAAATCAACTAAAGATCATTCCTATGGGGTACTTGGAGGGAATCAATGTAGATATCTATGGTGCAAGTGTGCTGGTCGACTATGAGGTTGTCTAGATTGTTGATAATAGTAATCTTTACCCCATGCTATTAGGATTTGACTCAACATATGATATTTATGCTATAATAAACTTAAAGAATAGGAAAATGGTGTTTGAGAAGGATGGTATGCGAGTTTTTGTGCCATTAGATCCTTTTGAAGGTGCACACTATACAGAGCCTATCGAGCATGGGTATGATGATTCTGCAATTGATCAAATTTATCAGCTTACTGAGTAGGATGAAGAGTGGATTAATCCCACCGTATATGGAGGAATATATTGGGAGCGTGATATTTCATGCGTGTTGATTCTGATAAGGAGTTAGAGCACTGGTAGAATAGACTGCATGAAGTGACCAAAAAGTCTTGTAATAGGGTTACGAAAGCTCCACGTTGTGTCAAGTCAAAAGTGTGTGACTTGCCGTTTTATGATGGAATGGGGAATGTTTTGTTGTTCTTGGAGGAATTTGAGTGGAAAGTGTCGGAGGAACAAAGGTACGAGGCTATCAATTTTTCATTAAGGTCCACTCCATCCCGTCGGTGTGGCACGCATAGAGAAGGTCTAGGAAGTTGACTAGAATTTTACAACTTGATAGGGTTAAGGTTTGATCAGGTTGACACAAGAATTGCAGAAAAATTATGATTTCCATAAGGATCTGCATGAGAATTTAGCTCACTGTACCCTAGCTTCTGCAGCAAAACCTTAGACAGAATGGGTGCACATGTTCTTTCATTCTTTGGAGACGATACCTCAACAATGGTACCTCCAACTATGCCTAGATACCTTTTGTTTTTCACTACGCCTACTACACTAGAGACATCCCCCAACACAAGAGATGAATATTTGGTGCTCATGAGATCCATAGACCCCCTCCCCCATTAGATTCTTGGGAAAGATGTTCCTCCCAACAAAGTGTTGGCTATATTCACAAGTATTTTCCCTCTTTCCAGCCTAATCCAAATGTATTAGGGTCCTTGGTTCCTTAGTAATGTGTAAGACTCCAATTTTTAGTTCTTGAAAAGCCTCACTAATGCCTTCCCATCCATCCTCAAAGTTTTATGTCAACAACAACCCTTGTACCATCTCATCCTAGTTAGAGGTTACTACACCAAGGGTAGTAAGACTTTTCTAAATGGATGAATATCATGAAGTTCATCCAAAATATGATCGTTGTAACAGTTAGAGATGATTGGACAATGACGTGGCCATTAAGAGTAGTGGGAGGAATGCAATTAATGGTCATATATGAGCGGATCTACCTCCAAATCATCATTTATGGAGAGTATCTAGCAAAAATGATGTGATTTTAATTTAAAACTTTCTATAAAGAAAGGAGACCACTCCCCATTCAAATAATTTGCGTGCTAAGTGTTAGAAAAAATAATTGTTTTATGCAAGAGAGTTGAGATAGTTGTTATACGTCCAAGAAGAGTGTCAAAGAAATCAAACACGAATTTATCCAGAGAGGATTAGGGTACATCATGAATGCTACACCACTCATGACAATCATGGGGCCGAGGTCACGTAGGGCACAAACTATTGGTTACGCAGCTTCGTCTGCAAAATCTTACAAACCAGTAGTATGGTCCTTGTCTCATAAGAAACCCTTAAAGGAATAGTAAAATAGGGCAGTTGAGGAGTGGAAAAAGGAAATAGCCACAGAATTTCACTCTGAAGAGGATGAGGAGGCAGAGAAAGTCACCGAATAAATTGACGCTGAAGAGGTTAAGCCTCTCTCCAGACTAGCTCACTATATTTTTCCCTAAAATCAAGAGGCTAATAAGCTGGTGAAAGACCTCGACGCAGTGAAGTAGAAGGTGTTCACTCTGTTGATTCCGAATGAAGTGGTAGTAAAATGTGATTTGCTATCTAAGGTGCCCCAAAAGAGAATGGAGGATTTGGATTTCAATGAAAGAATCAAGTACCCACAGTTTCAAACTCATTGTTATCTGCACCAAAATTCCTTTCCGGGTGGACTCACATGATTATAGCCAATGAAATTGGTAAAGTGTATCCACCAGGCATGGATACTCAACTTTCTATACCACACTTCAGGTGAAGTACCATTAACACTATCTATGTGCACCAATTCATGGCCTTGGTACATGACGGTTGTTTATGGCTGGGGAAGAAGAATGCCATTACTGAAATATTGATAAGGAGAGTCACCACCCTTCGCTGTCAAGGACTGGACCCCGTGAAGGATCTTGTCGGAAAAAGCTAGGAAAAATAGCTTGCAGACCAAATGAATAATGTATATGAGCTTACAAATGGGCCTTGGGGGTACTTCATTAGTTTTATCCCTGATAGAACTGTGCGCTTTTCCACATACATCCTGGTAGGAAAAATCATGAGGAAGAGTTGTGGAGAGGAGGCTTATGCATCTGTAATTTCCTTAGATGAGGAGTGCGCCAAGGGAATGGTACAAAATTAGGCTGACTATTTATGTTAACAGTTCCTCGACTATTACAGGGCTTCATATGAAGAAATGAAGTAGTTCCACTACGCATGGCACCTCCGTCTGATTTCCTTGATAGAATAGAGGGACCCTGATGGGTTGTAATTCAACATTGCAGACCCTGATCTCTACGAACCAATGAGATATTATTTGCTATGGAATTCAATAGAACCAATGAGGGTTATGTCTAATGTTTTTCTCTGGGTCAGCATGGAAATGAGTTTAAGGAAAGTGATCAGCCAAAAGCCTCGATTGTCACCAAGCATAGTTGAACAATATCGAAAAATTGCAGAATTCAAAGAAGACTTCCTCCACACCCACATACAGTCAAAGAAGTACCTCACTGAGGTATGGTACAAGCTCCCATACATGGTTGAATAATAATACATAGAATCCATCATCATTAGATGGTTGGATGATTGGTCAAGTCTATGTCAGGAAGGTGCAGACATAGTAAGAAGGAGTGGGGCGAAGCCCACTACGCCAACTGGGAAAAAGGATATTAAAGTAGAGCTCTCGGGGACTGAAGGGGATTCTATTGGTAATGATCTAGGCACAAATCCACCTTGCCCCTCTTGTCCATTTATTACAAAGAGAAGGAAGCCAAAGAAGTGTGGTACATGAAAGAAGGTTAAGTTCAACAAATCCGCTCGTCCACAAGACATGGTCCTCATAGAGGGGGACATCAATGAAATAGGTGATACTGTCCCAAAGGTCAATGAATATTTCTAGGGAAATATCAAAGAGTAGTACAAGAAGGTACTCGAGGATGTGCACAAGGGGCTACAAGATTTGCAGTTGCACATGAGTGTGTTAAAAGTGAGCGCGGTTTCACCAAGTGGTGCAAAGATGAGTATCAGTACAACTACGCATGAGTTGGCACTTTCTGCAGATACCTACGCATTGCTTATTCCTATAGGCACGCTGCATTTTGACATAGCTGAGAAGATGAAGCATGCAGCCCAATGGCAGAACACTACATTGAATCTTGTTGCCATGCCTTTACAAGCCTTGCATGAGTTACATTCGGGAAACTTCAAGGAGCTGAATATCAAAGAATAACAAGCTCTATTGGTTATTCATGATGCACAATAGGAACAGTAGACCATGGCTATAGAAAAATAGGCTATGATTGAGGAATGCTAGGTTGTGGAATCATAATAGCAGAATTTAGAAGAAGTGATTTTGAAAGCATGCAGTGAGCTACCAATTATCTAGATTCAGGTTGTAGCTGTGCCTGAGGAGAAAGTGACCAAGATGGCCACAACCCTTAAAAAATCAGAGTATAAATTCGATGAGGTACACATTGATATGGAGAGGAATATCATCGAGCGATAAATGAAACTGTAGCTGACCACTCCGCTCGAGGTATAAGAGCAGCACACAATAGAGCTAAAGGCCACCAGAGTGTTGATTGATTCTGGCATACAGGAGTGTGCGAACATATTTGGAAAAGATCTGGATGTCTGGCCCTCACTATAGGAGGACCCACAAGTGCATAATATTCAGACCATGGTGAGCAAGAAGAAGGAGAAGCTAGATCAAATCAAGTTAAATACAAATACCTTTGAACCTATTTAGAGAATTACTAGTCTCCAAGAGGGTTGAGTCTTACAGGAAGATATTGAGGATTTGCATTGGAAATAGAAGTTACTCATCACCAAAATGAAGCCGTGGGAAGGTGAAGACGATCAAATTTCCCAAAATGTGGATAAGGAAATTAAATATTTGTGCACAACTCAGAGGGAGTTGTAGCATAATGCGGCCAAATCCATCACAGAACCACTACTCGGAGAAGTCTGTGATTTTTAAAAGAAGTGCAGCGATATAGTTCCTCCATTAAAGTATGCCTTGAGTGGCATCAGAGAAAATATATATGGTGCACCACCATTGTGACATGGGATGAGTCACAGTGTTTTTTTGGGGGCCCGCTGGAGCCAATATCGCCCGCAAGGTAAAGACCCCATAGATTGAGGAGCGTAGTGCACAATGGGAAGTATATTTTTAATATTAGGGGCTTTGGGGTGGGTCAAAGCCCATTAATTATGTAACAATATTGGAAGTTTTGTGAACTTTGGACTCCTCCCATGGTTTTGGACCATGGTATTGTAAAAGCTAAATCTATAAAAGGAGTCTAGATAGAAGTCATAGGTAGGTTATGATTGATGATATGAAATGCATTTGGATATAGTACTGAGTTAGTATTTGCGGTTTGGGTTAGAGAAAAAGGCTCCTGCAACTGTGTGTGTGGAGACCTTAGGAAATATTACAGTTGTGTGTGCAAGCCTTTGTAGTTGTGGGCATAGGGTAGGAAGTGATTGTATGATACAAATATAGATATGAATGAATGAACTATTAAGAATATCTAAGTTATATTGATGTGTTTGATTTTTACTGACTGTTTATGATTGACTATTCTTAATGAATTTTTTGTTCTGTAACTTAATAACATAGTTCATTTTATCGTAATTTACTTTGTTTAATGCATGAATAAGTAAGATCATGCAATATTTGAGTAATTTCAATAGTTGTGTTTAAAAATGTCAGTAATAGTGATAGATCTAACTTGTAGAGTTATGATAAGAAGGAAAGCCCTAAATCCATTTTCCTCTATCCCTTTGTATTCATAAACCTCATTCTAGCATCCCCCTATATTGCCTCAAGTGAGACTTCAGTCTACGCAAGTAGATTTTTTCTGAAAGGGTTAGTAACAGTGGGTTTTTTTGGACTATGAAATCACTTTGAACCTAGGTCAGGGCCCATAAATTCAACACCTACACCAAATGGTGTTATGTCTAATTGGGACCTCATATCTTGTAGATCCCATGTATGTTGGCGGGTTCTAGCACAGTCACCCAACTCATAATTTCATGTTCTGGTAACAAGGGTGGATAACATAAGTGAGGAAAAATTGTTACAAGCTTACATGGGTGGATTGAAACAATACATTAAAACTAATATTTCCTATAATATCCTATAAATGTTATGGAAGGTATACCATTTTCTCATCATATTCAAACCAAGAATAAGTTATACATAATTATGCCACGAGAGTATACAGAGGAAGTAGAGATCATTTTGGGGGTTCAAAAGACAACCTTGCCTTAACCTATATGAATATTGGAGATAGAAATTGATGAAAGAAAAGAAAGAGGATTGTGCTTTGGCTATACTAAGAAATGTTCTAAAGGGTATAAATTTCATGAAACAAAATTTATCACCTCAAAAAATAATGATGAAGAGTAAATGGAGGAATTTGTAAAAAGCGATAATGGATAACTTTTCAAATTAAAAGATAAGGAAACACAAGAAAACAATGTGCACAACATTGAGTTAGAGAGGTTTATGAACTATTTTCATCCATTGGTAGGTTTTCCAACACCTCAAACCCTAAATATTGTGGTGTACATTAAGATGAAAAGGGTAATAATGGTTATTGACTTTGGTAATACCCATAACTTCATTGATAAAAACTTAGTAGAGCACCTCAACTATTTTGTATTTCTAGTGACAAATTTTAAAGTTTCAGTTTCTAATATAGGAAGTATTCATTTTGTGGGAAAAAGATAAGAAAATAAATTAAGTATGGGAGCATATGATTTGGAGTTAGAAATATATGTCATTCTAATTGGTGGTGTAGATGTTTCTCTATGGATTTAATGGTTAAGAACATTGTGTGCAGTTTACATGAACTATAATGAATTATTCATGAGATTTGAATTTTAAGAAATTTAATATGGTATCAAAGTGTTAAAATTTGTATCTTATCAAGTTATTGTCTCTAGTAGCATGTATAAGCTTCTAAAAAATACTAACAAGGGATTTGTGGTTATATTGTATTATATAGAAGTTAATTAATAATATGGATATATTCCAAATGAATAAAAAAGCAACTTCAAAAAGCACTATAGGGTCTTCCAATAGATTCTAAAGGTATACCTCCATCTAGATACCATTAAAATTATATTAAATTAACACTTATAAGTACTCCTCATAATAAAATTATTTATTGATATCCTCCTAAACAAAAAGGAGGCTAAGAAAATGGTACAAGAAATGAAATATTAAGGTATTATTAAATATCGTAAGATTTCATTTTACCTAAAATAGTCGTGGTGAAGAAGAAATATAATTCTTGGTGGATATGTCCTTATTATAGATATGAATAAATTCAACATTAAGGATCAATTTTCCTATCCCAACTATTGATGAGGTATTACATGAGATTCACAGAGTGGCTCATTTTCGAAACATTGGTCTTAAATCAGTTCCACCATATTAGATTAGGAACATAATACATTCCCAAAACGTATTTTAAAACACATGAAAGGAACTAGGATTTATTTCCCATGTCCTTTGGTTGAATAATGCTCCTTCTCCATTTCAAATCCTTATGAAGAAAATTTTGTGACCCCATCTTAGGAGATTTGCATTGCCTTTTTTTTATGAAATATGTATCCATAAAAAATCATGGGAAGAGAATTAAACATGTGGATGAATTTATAAATTTTTTTGAGAGGAATGGCTTATATTTAAAGGGATGCAAATTCTCTGTTGGGAAACTAGAAGCATATAATTGAGTAATATTATGTCAAAGGAAGGAGTTAAAGTGAACCATCAAAAGATTCAGGTTACTGCAAAATCACCTATTCCTAAGAACACCAAGAATCTCAAATTATTTGGGGAACTTATTGGATATTATTAGAAGATTTTTAACAATTACACATGCATTTCAATCCCACTCACATATCTCTTAAAGAAAAAATATTTTTCATGGAATGATGTTGCTACATACGATTTATTTCTCTTAAAGGATGTCATGTTTTGTACACCTGTATATGAAACACATGATATTGGTAAAAAATTAATAGTAGAATTCAATACATCAAGACAATAAATTCGATTTCTTTTGACAACAGAAGGGAGACCATTTGATTTTGAAAGAAAACAATTCAAGGGGAAATGTTAGGTGAAATCAACATATGAAATTAACTGGAAACAATTCTATATGTGATAAAAAAATGGAAATAATATCTTATTAGGGGACAATTTGAAGTCATGAAATACCATGATATCCTACAATAATTATGGATCAAATGTTATCATCATAAAATCAACAAAAATGTGTAGAAAAATTGCAATGTTTTAATTTTGAAATTATCTACATGAAAGGGAAGGACAATGTACAAGCATATTCTCTTTCAAGAATAAAATGGTATTGCATGTATCATTTTGGTATGGAAACAAGAAGAACACCATGATAGGAAAAATGAAAACCGTACTAAATAAATAATACAATGTATGATGTTAGTAATGGACTTTATGGAACATTAGGAGTGGAAAGGAGATATAAATTTGTAGAATAATCTAATACTTTACGCCCGCAATTGAATTTGAAGGAAATAAATGAAGGGAATCCCATGAAATTTCAATGGTGAGACATATAATGTTCCTAAAAACATATCAATGGATCAAAATATTATATTTCTTTTTTCGGAAGGAATGAATAAAAGTATTCAAATATTTCGAAAATTTTTCATATTTTACATTGAAATAAAGGAGATAAAATACAATATAAAAGGTTAATTCATCCATTATACATACCTAAAGAAATATGGGAAGATATAATAGTGGAACTAGTTAGAGGGTTACAGAAAATCGAAGGAAAAGATGACATTTTTGTCGTTGTTGATAGACTCAAAAAATATGCACATTTTTATAGAGTTACAAGTGAATACATAAAAATCCAAGTGACATAAGTTTTTATGAGGGAAATTCATAGAATTCATGATTCAGGAGGTAATAATATGTCAATGAGGATAAATCACAATAATTGTTTGGAAACAATTATGGAATATGAGTGGCACAACAATAGTAATGTGTTTAACATATCATCCAAAAATAGATAGTTAAATATAAATAATTAATGAATGTTTACATTATTTTCTATGATGTTATATTTTAGGTAAGAAATATTAATGGATAATTTGGCTTCCTCTAGATGAATGGTGGTATAATAGCACTACATATACTAAAATGGTCCCATTTGAGGCCCTTTATGGAAATCTAATTCCTACTATCTCATACATTTTGCAAGGCAAGTCCAAAATATAGGAAATAGAGTCAAATATGTAGAATACTAGAGAAAATTTCACATTTTTTAGTGAAAACCTTTAGATGGAACAAAACATGATGAAGTAGTATGATAATCAACATCAAAGAGATATACATAATTTCAAGCAATCGATAGTCAAACCAATAAAATAATCCGAAATTGCCTCCAAAGGTTTATCAAACTTACAAGACTATTTGTAGGATTGGAAAATAAGAAATATGTTAGATTTTTCTCTTCCTCACATTCCTAATTTTTTTCTTGTATATTTCCTGAAATTTTTTTTCGAAAAAACTATTCCAATACAGATAGAACTTTGAAATCTAGAGGAAGAAATAAATGTTATTCTTGAACCATAAATATAATGGATCAATTTTATCTATATCTTATGAATAAAACCATTATTTAATACCTAATAAAGTGTAATAGAATGCCTCTAAAAGAATATATGTGGGAAAATGAGCAGTAAATGAAGAAACACCCTCAATTACAAGCTTTGAGTCAAAACTCTTTCAAAAATGAGGTGGGTTATGTTATGACCCATGGACCCCTTTATGAAGGCCCTAAAAATAATTGATCATTATTTTATTTTTTATATTAGAGGGTTGGCTGCAATATCTAATTGTAATTATACACTTTGTGTGTTACATATATAACAAAGGGAAATATTAGGAGGATTATCAAAACTTGTCATATGTATTGAATCCATTGTAAATGGACATTTCCCAATTGAAGTGGACTATAAGCATTTATTTATTATCCATTTTAATGAAAATTACTTACAAAGTCATATACCTAGGAGAAACTAGGATAGGTGAATGATTTTCTCTAGTAGATGGTAATGTATTTTTACGAGATAACCCATGTTACCCTCTCTAGATTCGGTTTCCTGCATTCCTCACACATTTTAGTGATTTCTATAGGAATATACGTTGGTTTTTGCTCATTTCTTTTATGGAGAAATTTGAATTGATTTAAACATAATATAGAAGGTGATAAAGTCAAATATCAGGAGGATTATTTTTTTTTATTAATTTCATCTTCCATCAATTATAAAATGTAAGAGAGTGAAGTAGGTGGGGTTAGAGATTGTGAGATTCAGAGAGTGTATGCTACATGTTTGCATAGTTGGAGAGAAGATAAGAGCTTAGAATTGGAGCATACTTTAGAGGATGATGGAGATACAACAGATATATATTTATAGTTTATTTTTTATGTAGAATTTGGCTCCTAGTTGTTGATGATATGGAAAGGAGAGATATTTTGTAGTTGTTGTTGTAGGTATTTCAAATCCAAGTTTATATTGTTGATGCATTTCTGTTGTAGGGGTTTTAATTGAGATTTCCTTGTTTTATCTTTAGTATATCAGTTTTTTTTATGGCTACTAGTTTGATTTATTGATGGTTGAGCATGTAGAACATTTGGTTATAATCTGTTGTTGCGGGATTTGATAATGTTTGGGAAAATTGGTAAAAATGGTTTTATGTATTAATTGAAATTTATTTGTAGAGATTGATTATGTAGGAGAGCCTTGTATTGCATAGTTTATATTCAGTTGTAGCGGAAAATTATGTTGATGTTGATGAGCAGATTCATAATGTCAGTCCAGTGTGAAAATCGATGGAAAGAGGTTCATAGTTTTTTTATTTTATTATGTGGGTGATAGTTTGGAAATAAATGAAATGATGTCCAAGAGATGTGTTGAAGGTTTGGTATTTTAGTGAGAAAGTGATGGCTTTCATATTCTAGGTCTACTGGCATCCTTAAGGTAGTGGCTTGAGAATGCGAGAATGATGGACCCATCTAGTGGTGGTTTAGTAAGGCTTATTTGGAGTGGTGGCTTCCGGTAGGTGTTGGCTTGCAAAGTCGAGGGAGTGGTGTGTAACACCCTCCTCCCACACTTACCCAAGTTTACTAGTCCACCAGGGTAAATATGTGATGAAGTGGTACTATGGTATGATACATCCTCCTTGTTGAGTCGTATTAATCACTTTTAAATGACTATGATCGTATACATAAATTATTGACAATGAATTTCTTTTATCTCGATGGTAGTTGCACTATCTATGCCAATACATCATACTAGAAGCAGAAATAAAACAAGGAGAAATTGTTGCAAAACCAATTTCTGAAATTAACTCATGAAGGAATAACAATTATCTACAAGAATGTAGCCACACTTCAAATAAACCAGTATCTAGCATGCCACATGCTAACTACACTAATTGGTACCTCTAATTGGATTTGTGTAGCAATATGATAAATGCCTGGAATTGAAGCAGGTATACTTATAAATAACGCAACAACAATAGTAATCCATGAATATGCAAAGACATAATATATAATACTGCTACCTTATGACTAAAATACCTACTAAAGAGGAGGGTCGTTCCTCCCTGGTAGGGTGTAGGAAGAATTGAGAACTAAATGAGAATTAAATCAGTCAACACATGTAACAACAACAACATGATATTATGTATTATGGTGATAAAAAAGTTACATAATCAAAATGGAGATATTGTTCTGTACTAACCCCCTGACCTTGAAGTTCAAAGTGTTTATATAATAATTACATTTCCAAAAAAACGAGGAGAAAACCAATCATGAGAATCTCTCAATTCTCATGCTGATCAAAATAAAGTAAATATAGTTACAACTAATTCCCTTAATTAAAATCCTGAATGGGAAAGCATTGATTTCAATCAAAACTGCCTGAAGCTATTATTCTAAACAATAATACATGATAACTACAACAGCTTTTGCAGGAATACGACACTTGTAGCATAACATGTCTGAAAGACAGATCAACAACTGGTATCTAGCAACACGCAAATAGCAACGCAACTGTAGCAGTGGATCTGTAACAACATCATGGTGTAACAACAAAATGTGTGACAGCCAAAGTGTTGACATTGTGTGTAGTAGCAACACTATGTAATAGCACATTGTAACAACATGCTTCCAACTGGTTCTGTGTGCCTATATGTTCTAGGTTTTTGTGCCTAAGATAATATCTTAAAGAATAGAAAAAGGCCAAAGAAATTCTCCCAATGTTCATCTTATTTAGCCACAAAAAGGGAAGAATACATCGTCATACTTAAAGATAATGGTAAAGTAATGAAATTTGGTAGACTGAAGTTGTTTCAAGGTAAAGTAAACGAAAAAGGTAAGTATAGCCCCCAGGTTGTAGGTTAAAAAGGAAAAAATGAGGGAAGAAAAATGTAGGAAATCGGTCTAAAAATGACACCCAACATCTCCCCCAGCTTAAGTGCTTGAATTTCCTCATGAAATAATCTCAACTCCCAAATTATACTTCCTATGCAAGTCGGTGAATTCATAGGTGCCGACTGTGTCTTCATTTGGAGACCTATACCCTGAGTAGAAAACAATTATCTTGGCGAGGACTCTTCTTCATGACTTATCAACGCATAGTGGTCCTAGTATTCTTCGACCGACAACCATATATAAGGAAATATAAATTTCAATCAAATCTAGAAGGTGCCATAGGATTTTACCATTCAGGCATATTTTGGTATACGTGTAACATCAACTACAAAATTTTGGAATAGAAAAGGATCCCCTTATTCTAACTCGACACTACTTGCTTCGGTGTGTTTGAGGCACCCTGTTAGCACTCAAATCTTCATCTGTGAAAACTAATTGAGACAGAAATCCACAATTATTTTTTTATAGGTAGGATCTAGTCCCCTCAACCTTGGAGTACTAAAAAAAAATTTAATTTCATGCCTCAGTTCAGTGGCCCTTCCTGGTTCTACTCTAATCCATAGTCATGTCTTCTCTTCATTAGTCTCCATTTATTTCACAGACAGATGCCACTCAATTTGATTTCACATGACTAAAATGAAGACACATCATTATAGGTCTCCCATATATGAGGATACAGTGTCCACCATCTGCATGCTAGCATGCTTACAAATAATGTTATGCAAAAAAAACTCGCACACCAAGCTCTGTTCCTAAAAATTGCTGGCGTGAAATATATCAAGAAAATTAGTGCCCACATAAGGCATGTCTTCCATAATAGCCTTCAATTGAAATAAATAATAAAACTCCCAAATAAAGATAGGGTAGGATGGGGAAGGTCGCTTGCACCCCAACAAGTTGAGGGTAAGATCATGAAGCTTCAACTTATCAATAGTCAAATCCTGAACCTATCATTGTAACAACAGTAGTTATTCCTCCTATTTCTTTGCAGCTCCTCTTCATCTCCATTCCCCCCATCTCCTCTTCAATTATTTCTTTGCCCATTTTTCTTGTAGGGAACTTAGTTTCTTCTTATGTACATCCAGTGAGATCACTCCCTCCTGAAGGGAGAGTTCGTCCTTCTTCCACTTCTACAATTCAGAGATCAATAAAGTCTTCTCGGAGCTCCATCCCTCATTGGATCCCAATGTTATACTACAAGAAATATCAACTTTGGGTGTGACAGCCTCTTTGAGGTGGGATTTCTCCATCTGAGTTGCGGGTTCTTGTGTAACAACAACGTCATAGTTGGGTTCTTGTGTAGCAATCCTTTTATTTTCGCCATCGTTAGATTTTGTATCTATTGTTGGTCCCTTTTTTAAAAAAATGGATTCTATAGGTTCTTGTGTATCGGCTTCTAGGTCGATTACCGTGCGAAGCACTGTTTTAACTGCTGGTTCTTGTGGAGAAGCAGTACCTTCAACAGGTTCTTGTGGAGTAGCCTCCCCTGGTTCTGTTTGAGTTTCCCTTCAGCATGTGATTTCATGAAAAAAAAATTATCCTACTACTGTTAATTCTTGGGAAAATGACACACATATTGATCCTAAAATTTTCTCCATCCCCCCCTCGAATTTCCTAATAGCTTCAGCTAGGGTATCTAACCCTGAGGCTTCTGATTTCCTAGCTTCATCTAATTCATGCTTTAAATGCTCATTTTATTTCTTTAAATTCTCAATTTCTATAAGAAGGGTCTGAGTTTTGTCTCTACCTGATGAGGGAGGTTCCTCTGATCGAGGTTGTTCTTCTTCTTCTTTCATCTCTTATTGCTCCTCTTTAACTTCAACTATAGGTGGCAGTTCCATAGGCATGTTGATTTTCACCATTTTCTTCGGTCATTTTTCTCCAATCGGCTTATCCAGGGGCCGTTTCTCAATTCTGACCTTAGCAGACCACGTTCAGCTTCTAGCTTCCTCCTGAATTTATCCCAAAGTCCCAACCTATTTTCCTTGTCTCGTTCTGGGCCTCTTTTGTTTGAACTCCTCCTAGCTCTTTCCTTGTTTGTTCAAAGTATCCAACACAATTAACTTGATGAGACTGTGATTGGTAACAAAATATTTTGGGTGTGCTGCCATTCTGACTGTAGTAACCATATGATTGATATTTCCCAGTAGGAAATATGGAATGCTAATTCTCTGTTGATGTCCAAGATGGTTCAACAAGGGAAAGTGATAATTAAAAACAACAGTGGACCTCCCTTCACAGGTGATGTATTTTATTAGAATCAGAGCAACATCTGCCCAAGGTTGGGAAACTGATAGCCTGTCGACCCCTCTTCCTTTCTTCCCAAGCTTCTCCTCTCCTTCAAGGAAATCATATTTCAGAGAAGGATCATTGACATTCCTGTTGAACCAGCTTATACCTTCAGTTGACAGTGATGTTACTCGGGATACAACCTCCTCTGTTACTTCAATTTGCAAGAACCTGGCATTAGTCTGATATTTGCTCAAGTTTCTGGAAAAATCCATCCCAATCACTTCATATGAACGTTTCAACATATAAAAATAATCGAGCCACCCAGCATCTCAAAATAATTGATATGCCGCCGGGAAATTCTGTAATGCCTCAATAGACTCTGGTTCGTATGTCGCCGCATATCCCCCCATATTGTGATGTTATCCCACTAATTACTTCATTTAGCATAGTTATCCAGGGTATCAATGCACTACTCGCTCTATTACATCAACCTTCTCTGTAATATCTGGGTCGATAATTTTCGAGCAAGGGTTCAAAAACTTCTAGTTGAGGGAGATGATGGAATGTCATAATGGTGGAGAGGTGAAAAGTGTTTTAAATTTATGATTTGTACCCACACATTATTTCTATTAATGCCCAATTATGGATAAATTTTCACTTCAAGTATAAATTCCCTTTTTCACAAGATCCGGTCATGATTGGTTGATATGGTATTAAATTCGATAATCGTGTGATTAATGGTGAATTTAGAGGTTAACATATTTTTCATGATTATGAAATGATTCATACCAACCAAATTTAATAATGACATCATTCCATGACCATCAAAAGGTTTGTCATTAATTTCCCATAGTCATCAATTATTAAAGGATGACAATGTTACCTTTCTGATGACATACTTGAAAAGACATGCAGGAAGATATTGATGTGATGGCGTGATTGCTCCAATGGTCATGGTGGTCACCTTCAAGCTATCGTAATAATTTTTGCGTATCAGGACAAAAACCAAATTTCAAAAACGTTGTTGACTATTTTCAGATGTTACATATGTAATAGCCAAGACAGCCAATGTGATATCCTTCATAAAAAAATTATTGTTAAGAAAAGTAAAAGACTGGAAGAAAATGTTCAACACCATCATGTGGAATATGTAGGAAAAAGGATGATACAAAAAAAATGACTGTAACAACCACCACAAAAGTGGTTTTTAACTCCTACTAGATTGTTTGACTGCGCCCTAAAAGAGGTTTTTAGAATCAGATTCCTATTATCATATGTTTTTGTTTTGTGTTTAATTACTTATTATTATTATTATTATTATTATTATTATTATTATTATTATTATTACTATTATTATTATTATTATTATTATTATTATTATTATTATTATTATATTTTTAAACAGGTGTAATACTTTCCACAAAAGTGGTTTTCAGTTGTTACACTTATTGGAAAATTAAATTTTAGGTAGCATAGGGGAACTCCCCACTCTTGCTGTGACATGGAGATCAAAGTCTTTGAAAATGTTAATAAATGAAGCATTCAAAGAAGTTTGATGATATAACCTTAGATAGTGCCAATTAACCAGTAACTGTGTCTTAGCACTATCAATGGTAACCAATTTTACAGTCCCATTGTCAAAGACTATGTATAATTCGTAAGGACCTAGCCATCTGGTGTAGATATTTCCTTTGAAATCCTTGAATCTTGAATCGTACAAGATAGCCAAATCTCCTTTCTATAATTTCTTATTTTTAATGAAACTGTCATGTCATCTAGCTCATTTTCATTGAATGATCTCTGTCTGGTGAATGGTAGCTATTTATTTCTCCTGCAACTCATTGAGATGATTCAACCTTTATCTTTGTGCTGTGCTTAAATATATATTTACCTGTAATGTTGTTCTCAGTGTTTTTATTTTGAACTCTATGGGGAATAAAGGATTATTACCGTACACCATTCATAAGGTGAGAAGCCCGTAGTATTCCTCCATGTTGTTCTCTAATCCCACAGTACTTCTGGATGTTTTTTGGCTCAATTTCTTCTGTGGCTAGCTACTGTCTTTCTCAAAATTCCCTCAATAACTTTGTTGGTATTCTCCACTTGGTCATTTTCTTGTGGCTGATAAGGTGAAGTGATCCTATGATGAATTCCATACTTATAAACTAGCCTATGAATCATATGAGATGTGAATTTGGGCCTCCCATATGTCACTATCTCCCTGGGAATCCAGAAGCGAACAAAAATATCTTCAAACATAAAGTCTGAAACAACTTTCTCTGTAGCTCTAGTTAGTGCCTTTTCTTCGACCCATTTTGTGACGTAATATATACATACCAATATGTATGGCCTCTATTGTGATGAAGGATTAATTATCCCTACAGAACCCAAGCCCCACTTCTCAAGGGGTTGTAACACTATTTGAGGTTGTAACGACATCTCACCTGATTGGAGTGGATGGCCCATCTTTTGGAAGCTATCACACCCTTTCATGAACTTCTTCGCATCCCAGAATATAGTTTCCCAATAGTACCCAGTTGAGAATACCTTGTACCCTGTTCTCTTGTCCATGAAGTGCCCCCCATAGGGATCCTCATGACAAGCCTTCAAGATATCAATAATCTCATATTGTCTAACACAACGTCGAATATGAAAGTCTAGTCTAGTGTGATAGAGATTTCCTTGTATCCAGGAGTAAGTGGCACTATGTTGTATGATATTTCTTTTTTCTCTAGAAGATAAATAGTTTGGGAATTTTATTGCAGCAAGATAGTTGGCTATATCTGCATACCATGGTGAGTGAGTAGATATGGATAAATGATACTCATTGGCAAAATAATCATCAATAGGAGTGCAATTATCACCTATAGTAAACCTAGAAATAAAATCAACAACTACATTATCCTTTGCAGGTTTATATAAAATAATGATATCAAATTCTTGTAACAGTAATAACCATCATGCGACTCTACCATTAGTAATTGGCTTATTCATTAAAAATTAAATGACAGAGTGGTTAGTGTGTAAAAATACTTGATACCCAGTGACATAATGTTGACACTTATTAATAGCATGCACTACTGCTAGGAATTCCTTTTGGTCACTCTATAATTGAGCTCTACTGGTGTTAAATCCTTGCTGATATAATAAAGAGTGTAAGGATTCTTTTCTTCCATCTAGCCCAAAATATCACCTATAGCCATGTCACATGCATCTGTAGCAATATGGAATGGTAGATTCTAATTTGGACCTCGCAAAACAGGTGTCATTGTTACATATCTATTTAGCCTCAAAAAGGCTTTCTCACACTTCCTTTTCCACACAAATTCCACATCTTTCATAAGAAAAGAAAACAAAGGAGATGCAATCTTTGAAAATTTTTCTATAAATCTCATATAGTACCCTGCATGTCACAGAAATATACATACCGCTTTTTGAGTTCCAGGAGTTGGAATTCAAGAGATTACCTCAACTTTTTTAGGGTCTACCTCAATTCCATCTATCGAGATGAAGTTTCCCAGCAAGATCCCCTCGATCATCATCATGTGGAATTTTTCAGTGCTTAAAGAAACATTGGTTTGTACACAACGTTCCAACACCTTTTCAAAATTAACTAATATTGTTTCAAAAGCATCACCATAAGGTGTAAAATGATCCATGAAGATCTCAAGGGAGTCATTCAACAGAGCCAAAAGGATACCTAATATTGCCCTCTGAAAGGTTTTTGATGCATTACAGAGGCCAAAATGAAGGAATCTTTATGCAAAATTACCCCATGGGAAATTAAAGTCTATCTTGTCCCAATATTTAGGGGAAATCTATATTTGGTTTGGCCATTGAACCCGTCAAGGAATGAAAAAAAACTTCCCAAAAAGAGTATCCAGGACCTGGTCTACAAATGATAAGGGGAAATGGTCCTTCTAGGTGGCCTTATTGATTTCTCTATAATCTATACAGGCACTCCACTTGCCGTTATTTTTCAGAAAAATAAAAAGCGGAGACATCCACTAACTATCAGAGATATGATAGATAAAATTGGCATTAAGAAGCTTCTGTAATTCCTCTTTCACTACCTCCTTAAGTGCAATATTCATTTGGCATCACAGTTGTCCAACTAGTTTGCAGCCATATTTAAGGTAAATGTGTTGAGTGCACAGGCTGGAATGAATTCCTTTCATGTCAGCGTAATGCCGCGCAAATGCCTTTTTATACTTTTGTAACAGTTGTATCAACAATATTTTCTATTCAACAGTCAAGTTAGGATTAATGTTTAAGTATTTTCCTGGCTCAATTTCAACCAGACTAATATCAGTATGCAGAGTCATTATCATATGTTCAATATACATCTTCTACCTCATCTTCTTCCCCTGGATCTACAACAGAAGAAATAGAGAGTGAGTTGCTAATAAATCCATTAATGATGTCATCCTCTGTTTCATATTTAAAATATTTTTCATTCCAAGTGTGAGGAGAGGTAGGGAAAAACCAGATTCAGGTTCAAACTCGTCCCACAAGGGACTATTCAAATCCATATGGGGTTTTGTCGGGGGGTAAAGGTTAAGGTTCTTGATGTATTTCCCATCCGAGATCATCCTAGATCCCGATCTACATTTGATAAATATCTACAGTGGATAGCCATGGTCTCCCCAAAATCAAAGGATGCCCCCCAGGTTGGATTTTTTTTTCAAAATGAGAAAATCAGTCAGATCTCTCCAAGAAGCTACAATAATTACCACATCTTCTAACACCCCTTCAGGTTTAAAATGGGATCTATCTACTAATTCAAGCATAGTAGGTGTATTTCTAACCCCGTGGAGTCCAAGGGAGATAAAAATATCCTTGGTCATTACATTAATGGCCACCCCTAAGTTGATTAAAGTATTGGTTATGGGTTGGTCATCAATATAGACAGTAACTGTAGGATTCCCTGGGTCATTATATTTAGTTAACAAAGGTTTATCAATCATTAGTTCGAACAGTTTCCCCATAACATGGATAGTAGCAAGGCCCTTCAACTTCCTTCCAGGATTTTTGACACACATATCTCTCACTATTTTAGCATAAATAGGTACTTCCTTGAGAGCTTGTAACAACATAATTTGTACATAAAAATTCTCTAATTCCTTGAGAAGATCAAATTTATTTTGCGAGGTTGACCCAGTTTCAGTTAATTGTCGAGGATACGGAGGATCTTGAGCCCCAACAGTTGAGTCAGTTGTCACAGGAGCACCAGCCCTACCCAGGCTAGCTATTGCAAGAGCAGCAGTCCTTCCTGAGCTAGCTACTACATGTGTAATAATCTATGATGTATCAAATTTTACAGGTGTAGTAGCCACTTTAGAATCGACTATACCCATTTTGGGTTACTCACATTCCTCCTCGGTAATGATAGGATAATGGTCAGGTTTAATTACTTTTCACAATCGAATATGAATATCATTGATTCCAATATGAGAGATAAGGTAAGTCTTGAAAGTAGTCGGGGTGTATATGTTCTCGACTACCTTATTATTTGGATTCGGGTTGGGTTGCATAGGTAATTGGGGTTGGACATAAGGTGTAGGAGTTCGGAGAGGAGGCAGTTGTAACTATTGCTGCATTGGTAGTGAAGAGGGAGATGGAAATTTTCCATTACCTCTCCAATTCTGATTCCGAGGATAAGGTTGAGATGGAGGATATTGCATTGATGGAAGGGAAGGCCATTCATTCCAAGGTGAAGGAATTTGTGTTGAATAAGGAGTGGGATATGGCCATGGGAATTTCCGACCATTATAAACATTATTCCGATAATTAAAAGAGGAAAATCTGAAAGCATACCTATAGGTCATGACTGCCATGGTCTCCTTGGTCGAATGAAGTAGGAAGACTCAACCTCCTCGCTTGATTCCTTAAGTATTGATTTCAGTCTGGGTAGTTCTAGGCATGGACCAGTGGAATGCTCTAGCTGACAGATATTGCCCAAGATAATGCTATCTAGTTCGCATTCTCTTTGTAGACATTTTTTTTCTGTACTAAGGAAAAAATATTTCCAAATCCGCTTCAGCTTCTCCTTGTGCTTTCTTGACTTGTGCCATGGTAATCTAGGAAGATAGAGTACTGAGGAGATCGGTTTTAAAATCCTCAAATATATTCCTGATGCCTTCTCTAATCACTCCTCCACTTGTATACTTCTATATTCGGACTGAAGGGTCCTAAACTGAACTCCTCCCTTTGGTCGATCCTCTCAAGCTCTACAGACAGAGCTTGATTATTTCCTCAGAAGAATCTTGTGATATGTCTCCCTTTCCTAGCAGATTCAACTAATCTTCAAGGCCATCTATCATACCTCTTAGAAATATTTCTTTTCATAATTTCCGGGGCTAAGTAACCAAACTATGAAATTTGTAAATTGTAGTGAAATCATTCCATATAATATTCCAAGATTTCCTCCTCCTTCTATGTAATCATGAATATTTCTTCCTTCAAATCCTTGATTCAATAGTAATCCTAATACTTAGAGAGGAATGTCTCCTTCAATTCACTCTAGGTCTGGAATGAACCATCTCAACCCTACTCCTTTCAGAGTAGCAAGAAACAATTACAGCTTCTAAGAGTCCGAAATGCAGTCATAAATCCTACATAAGACATCGAATTTGAACTTAAAGGTATAAGGATCTTCGATATCCATCCCTTGGAAGGATGGAAGAGATGATATGGGAATATTCTTCATAGGAGCTTCATCCGTTGTTTCCAGTATCGGGAATTCAAAAGTAGTAATAGTACCATTAGTGTTTTCATCCCCCATAACTGATACTTCCTGATGAGATGAACTTACCTTAGAATGTGTAGGGGATTGATTGATGGGTGAAAGATCATGTTGTTCAAGGACTATTTTTTTCACTGTGGTACTTGAACCTAGATAATGATAATCAGGTAAAATTTATTTTGGTTTAGGACTAGGCTACCCCTCACTGGTTTCCCCTTCTCCTTCAATTCTTAAATTTTGATCAATCGCTTCCCACTACTACTTTTTATATGGGGTCTTAATTTCATGAGTGGATATGTTGAATGAAGGGTCATGAGGTCCAAACACAGAGGGTGCAGATGCCTCAGGCCTTGATATAGTAATAGATTTTTGTGGTTTTTTCTTCATATTGTTTTTGTATGAAGTGGAATGTTCTTTCTCTACTTTTGAAATCAGATCCCCAAAGAATGTCTTCCTTCCCAAATCTGCACTCTTCTTTTCCTTTTTATGACCTATCTTTCTTGTGGTTAGTTAGAGTGGGGGTGTTTTGGTTTCTATGCTATCTTACGAGCACACATGGACCATATGTGTATCAATCCTCACTATAAGTGCCTCAGTTATACAGTGATGAGCATGACCAAGTATGTTAAAGCGATGCATAGGTTCTTACCTCTCATCTTACCACCCAACAAATGTATATCTGAAGATACTCTCTAAGAAAGAACACCCAAAACTCACACTCCTAAGTGCCCTAATGTAGCAACAGTGAGCCCGTTCACATATGTTATAGCGATGCACAGGTTCTTACCTCTCGTCTTACCACCCAAAACTACTGAATAGGGACACCCTATCATCTAATAAACAATTATGGCTATTTTTTTCGTCACTTCCATCCCCGGAAATAGTGCGAAAATGTTGAGTTTTATTAGTCACTTTTAAGTGACTAAGATGGTACACATAAATTATCTATCAAGAATGTCTTTTATTACAATGTTAGTTGCACTACCTGTGCCAACACATCATACCAGAAGCATAAATAAAAAAAGGAGAAATCGTTGCTCAAACAATTGTTGAAATTGACACTCATGCATGAATAAAAATGATCTACATGAATTTAACCATACTTCAAATAAACCAGTATCTAGTGTGCAACACACTAACTACACCAGCTAGTATGTCTAGTTGGATCTGTGTAGAAATATGATAAATACCAAGAATTGAAGCAGATCTACTTATAACTGACACAAGAACAATATCACTCCACGAATAAGCAAAGACATAGGATATAATACAGCTACCTTACGACTAAAATCCCTACCTAATAGGAGGGCCTTTCCTCCCTAGTAGGGCGCAAGAAGAATTGAGAACTAAATGAAAATTAGATCAATCAACACATCTAACGGCAACAACATGATATTTTGTATTATGGTGATAAAAAAGTTACAGAGTCAAAACGACAATACTATTTTGTGCTAACCACTTGACTTTGAAGGTCAGAGTTTTTATATAATAATTACATTTCCAAAAAAATGAGGAAAATATCAGTCATAAGAATATCTCTATTCTCATGCTGATTGAAATAAATTAAATATAGTTACAATTGATTCTCTTAATGAAAATCCTAAATGGGAAAGCACTGATTTCAATCAAAACTCCCTGAAGTTGTTATCCTAAACAAATAATAAATCCTATGGTTGTCATTAGAATATGACAGATGTAGCGTAGCAAATTTCAAAGATAGATCAACATAAAATATCTTGCAATATGGAAACATGAGCGCAACTGTAGCAATAGATCTGTAACTGCATGATTGTGTAACAACAAAATCTTTCACAAGAAAGGTGTTGACGATGCGTGTAGTAGCAACATTGTGTAATAACACGTTGTAACAACATGCTTCCAACTGGTTATGTGCACCTATATGTCCCAGGTCCCTATGCCAGAAATAGTATCTGAAAGAATATAAAAATTCCAAATAACTTCTCCCAATTTTCATCTCAGTTAGTAACAAAAAGGAACAATACATCATAATAATTAACGGGAATGGCGAAGTAATGAAACATGGTAGAGTTATGTTTTTACAAGGTAAAGTAAAGGAAAAAGGTAAGTATAGCCCCCAGGTTGAAGGTCAAAAAGGTAGAAATGAGGGAAGAAATTGTAGGAAATGAGTATAAAAATTACACCCAACACTCCTATATCACCTTAAGGAAGTGGAATTGAAAAAAAAATCATTACTGACCTTCCTTAGGTGCTAAAGGATTCCCTAAGGGCTAAACCACCCTCCCAGGTGTCCGAACCCCGAGTTAAATTTATTTTTCAGTAATATAGACTCATAGTCGCATGCACAAGCCCACATTCATGTGATTTTAGGCGAAAATTTTCATTCATAACCAATGCAAGGGTGCAAATTTATTATTTTTCAACTAGCTTTATGCGTGAGACCACGAAATTTTAGGCACCTTTTTAGGGCTAGACTCTAGCTCATTGCTGAGAACTTGATGAGAATTTACAAAATAATAAATGACACAAAGACAAAGCTTCTAACAAAAAACTTGATTAAGGAATTGGCCTAACCAAGCCCAACCTTGACAAACATTTCATCAAACACATCATGAACATGTAATTTAGAGGCTATAAATGTATATATGAACATGAGGGTCTGACTCTTACATGAAAATCACCAAGGAAGTCTAACTCCTTCTCATAATAGATGAAATAATATATATTAGGTCATGCATTAAATAACAATTCATTTACCAATCAAAACAGGTTAAGATCCATAGCTAAAATATGTCATGAATCCATGCTTATAGCCAAAATATAACCATAATATTATCAGTGAAATAAAAACCATTAAATCCACATAATAACAAGTAAAAATACTCATGAAATAGAAGGGGAAAATAGCTGTTATTAACATATGAAAAATCTAACCAAGTCAGAGACTTACATGTACCACTTGACCATAGATTGGGCTAAACCAAATATTTATTTCAACCAATCATCCTCGTCGCATATTCGAAGGATGAATGTGGGACTCAAAACAAAACCAATCAAGGCTTCCTAAATATTTATTGTGTATCCTACCAAGGTATTCCTTGACCAAACCAGTAAACATACACTACATTATTTAGTGCAATCCCACCATATATCGATCAAGGGATCACTAGGACCTAACAGAAATCAACTCCTCCAGGTATCTCCACCTATATCATGTTAGCATTCTGTAATTTTCTAGATATTGTGAGAACTAATCACATAGGCCAACATCAAGCCAAATTTGGAATCCAAGAGCTAGCCTTCCTAGATTGAGAGAGGGCTCCCTCTACAAGATATATATATTTTTAAATATGTTTTAGGCTAGTTATGATAGTACATGGGTTTTGGATTTTTTTTGGATTTTGGAAGATTGATTTTATTCAATTTATTAATATTTATTGGGAAATGGAGTCCAAATATAACTAGATGGTTGCATAAATATTTCACAAAGTAAACACAGGGCAAGCTAGGAATATTTACTAGATCTCTTGGATTTATAAATGGATTTATGACAGAAATATGAATAGATTTAGTAGAACTAAAGAGAAATTGATAATTCTTTAGCTTGGCATTCAATGGAAAGCATAATGATCGTAAAGGAAACCGGAATATGGTACTCAAAAGTAAATCCTATTCATCATGCTTTATGCTTTGCAATTAGAATTTAGATGTTTACAATGAAAGAGGGCAATGAAACAATACTAACTGCAGAAAAACATCACCATAATTTAAGCCATAAGAATTGTGTAAATGGTCTGATTATTATTGATGATCTAGTGCTTTGGAAAAGCTTACAGTACTCCAAAAGGCAGTAATGATTCTAATTTCAATCGATTGACCCTTTATACTTCCAAAACTGAATTATTTATACACAAAAATTACAACAAAACAATCTCTAACAGACATGGTGTTTTCAGGCGTAAACTTGAACTAAAAACTCTAAATTATTACAAAATTATAGTCTTGGTGGAATGTGTTGTGAATAGTAGGTGTTGATGTAGTGGGGTAGTTATGACATGGATCACCTTTTAATGATATGATGTCAGACTAAATTTTTTGCTCGCGAATGAATTGTTGCATGAAGGGAGTGTTGAACACCTTTTACTAGCCGACTCAACCTTTCTTCCCTTTTTTCACCCAAAATCCTTTTGTTGTGTTAAAACCCTTTTGTAAACAAAACAACATGAAAAATCAATATACTAGACTTGAAATCTTTAAATTTCGATTATGAAGTCGCATCGCATTTGCACACTTTTCAACATTTAGAGTTTAATTTTATGAAGAATGTTACCAGAGATGCAATGTGGAGGAATGGTGGGACCGGAGCATAGTGTAGATCGTATTTTTTAAGTTTTTTTATAAGCGAGGAGGATGTAAACACTAGAAACAATGAAGTGCGAAGAGTGGGCAAGGAGGTAAGTGACACGGCAGGGGAAAAGTGGGACCGAATTGCAGGTGCACATAACAAATTTCAAATATTATTTATAAGCTATGGGGTTAACATCTAAAATTTTCGAAGTTCCAAGAGAGGGACCTACTCACATCACATGTCACTAAATGTAGCACTTGGAAAAATAAGGTAAACATTTAAAACCGTGAAGTGCGATTTGCGCTTAGCGGAGGATGACGTGTCAAGGCGAAATGGAGCCCACTCCAATTGACTAAATTTTATGTGGTAAGGTAATGTTTTATGATGTTTTCATAATATATCAAAGTATTTCAAAATGTTGTAAAGTGGGGGGAGGATTTGCTGAGGTGGGTCCAACATGCCACATTGCAAGTTAAAACAAATATTTTGCAGATGCTTTTAAAAGTAATTTAAAACATATGTGATGTGATATCGCAAATCGTTGATCGCACATTTTAAGTTTTATTTGTGATGTGAAACATGTATAATCTGAAAAATGCGATGAAGGTGAGGTAAACCAGTGACATGGATGGATGTTCCATTTTAATCACGATCAAGGAATAAGGAAGCAGAGTAAGTGAAAAGATATAGAAAGGTAAGGGTAGAAAGGTAAAAGTGGAAAGGTGAAAAAAGGGTAAGTTTAATGATTCTCAATGGAAAATGAAATGAAAAAGGGAGTGTGGCGGGGAATGGGTCCTGCTTCATTGTATATTGTACTTTTGAAAGGTTTGTAGGAGAAGGAAAAGTAAATGATTTTGGGTTTTTGCCTATGGGAAAAATGATTTTGAATGTACAGGATTATAATGAAATGTGTGAAAATATATGAGTGGGGAAGGAAATAAAAAAAGGAAAATGAATAAAATGAAAGTAGGGAGAAAATATTCTATGGTTTAAAACTTTAGGATAGAAATTAATAATCAGAATTTAAATCATACAAATAACTTTTCCATTGGTGCATTTAGACTAGCATCCAATAAAAACCTTTAAAACATAATGAAGATTTTCTTTTTCTTTCTTGTTTCCCTAACGTTTTGTTTTCTCTCCTTTGTTTAGAGCATCTAACACCCAACATTTTATTTTTCCTTCTTTGTTTTGGGCATCTGACACCTAAAATTTTATTTACATGGATGCCTATAAAAATAATAATTTTCCTAACATTTTTAACTTTTTCATTCTTTTGCATCCATATCCTACCTTATAATTTTGAACTTATTCAACTACTTAAGCTAATTTATGAAAACAAATGATGTTACAACACCTTCCTTGGTTCAGATTAAACCATTGAACCAATTTTATTTTCTACCTAACTCATTAATATATCAAGATTAAATAGTTTGACAAATTATTTTTCACTACCTATTGACAAGAAATTTAAACCTAATTTAATCATGATTAAACTATATGATTGAATATTATTGAAATTTTGTGGCATTTTTAAACATGCTACATATAATCTGTTTTCATAAGTAAGCTAAACTTAAGAGTAGTGGCATTTGAAAGTGCAACAATTTTAGAATTTATTGGTTTTCTTCTTTTTGATGGGTTTCAGATATTATATTTTTTATTTATAACATATACCCTCTTTTGATTTTTATGTTATCTCCTTTATTTATTTTTGAAAATTATTTGCAGATTTGGAAATCATTTTACAAAGTAAATTTTACCAAAAGAATAATCTTAGTAACCTTGAGATCCTATGAAATATAGGACCCTAACATATCGTGAGGAATTTTTTTGTCTCCATGCTCTAGGCTTTACTGTGTATCCTCTCATTCATCGGTCGAGTATTCCAAGGCTGAATGAGGGTATACACCTCTAAGCTTTACTTTGCATCCCACCATTTCTAGTCAATGGATTCCTAGGCCTTGTGTTTCCTTTGGTGACCACTGCACTTAGTTCCGAAACCAATGCTAGAATGCTCTAAGCATACTCTAAGTGTGAAAGAGTATGAGAGGGCGAGAGAGAATAAAGAGAGAACTCCACCCAATTTTTTTCTAAAGCCCCACATACTAAAAAATATCCATGAAGTGATCCTCGTAAGCCGTTTTATCATTGAGGCCTCTATTTGATTCAATTTCCTCTATTTTTCCTTCAATTTCCTTCTCATGCAAAGTTGTGACATTTCACCTTCCTTTTCTCCTATTTTCCTTTATTTCAAAAATAAAATTCCAATTAATGTTTCTTTCTTTTTTAATTCCTTTACCATTGCCTTTATTTTTTTACCTTAGCCATAATAAACCAAATTAACACCCGCTAGAATTTGTTTCCCAACATCCAGCTTGGAATACCAGTCTCATGACCTTGGTCTTATATGTTTTACATGGAAATTCAAATAGGTGTTGTTACATGGTAGCTTCCAACAACTGGTGGTGTGAAGAGTTCATACAGGTTATGGCATGGAGTGAGTGTTGCTTCACATGATATGAAAGTCATGGCTTTCACACTAGTGGTGGCTAGTGATCATATGCAACAAAGAATTATTATAATATAATAAGAGCATATCTGAACAATCCTACAATGGTTTTATCCATTGTGTTTTCCACCTTACATTTGATGTCTTGTATGTGTGATGATGATGTGCATGTTATTGATGGTTGTTATTATGATTATTTGTTTTGATGTTCTCACATTATGTGCTTAGATATGTTTCTTATGACTTATGTGTTATGTCGTTAATGAATGATGATTCAGTATTTTTTAAAAGAAATGAAAAAATTGTTCAAATTTGATCATGGAGAATAATATTGATTCACCCCCGCCTTCACATTATTGTTCAAGATTTCTAACAAGTGGTATTAGAGTTGGGATATTAGTTGTTGATTAATCATTGAAGAATATATAAGGGGATTTTTGGTGAAAATATTGCAATTTTTTTTGCAAAATGAATCTTCCAAGAGTGTATGTCCTCACTGCTACAAATTTCAAGGTATGGCATGAAAGAGTGAGAGCTAAATTATTTTCTTCTGGAACTAACATTTTCAAATTGGGTTGTAAAGGATGTGGTGAGGATCCAATTTTCCCTAAAATAATGCAAACAAATCTCAAGAGTGACATATTATTTTTTAGAATCTCCATATTGAAAACTTGGAGAAAATAAGGAATCTAAAGTACATCAGGGATATTTGGGACATATTACAAGTGTTGTTTGGTGGAAATAATAACAATTATGGATAGTGTTAGTCATCCATATTTTTCACTATATTAATATGACTAAGTATCGGTTCTAGATTTCTAGAAAGAAAGTTCATGAACATTGTGAGTTCTAGAAATCTCACTACCTTCATTATCCTTAAGATAAGTTTTTTCACTATTTCATCATCCAATCATGTCAAGCTCAGCTCACCCATCCTAGGAGACCCATCATGGGCTCATGTCACTCAATTTGTCTTTTTTGTGTCACCTTTGGCTTCAACCCTCTATTTTCTTTTGCCTAACTCATCCATTGTCCATCTAGGGTTTTTAAGGGCATTCTTCTTGGTTTCATGACCTCCATGGTTAAACATCAACAAGGCTTGTATCATGATGCTCTTACACCTATTCCTATCCTTAATATACCTTCATAAGCACTTCCCATCACTCTTGTCCCTCAAACTCATCATTTTTCTACAAAACCTAGCCCATTGCTACAATTTGACACTTTTCGAGACTACGCCTGTGTTTTTCCCTTTTGGACCTTTTCCCCTCACTCAATTCTTTAAATTCCACTTTCCCCTATTCTCTAACTTCTATCCCTATCCCCAAAAATTTCCCCAAGATTTTAGACAACCCTTAACCCCTTCATTCCCCTCCCTCTATGAGGTAGTCCTAAATCCACTACACCAAATCCTAATTTCCTCTTCCAACTAAGCTAGGGTTTTCTTTGGCAAAGAGCAATTGACTCCACCCCACCAAAGGTACAAAAAGGAAAAGAGTATTAGTACAAAATCATGAGGTTTCAAAAGGTAAAATTAGAGATCTTAAAAATATCAAAGGAGGCACACAAGAGGCATTGTATCCCACTTCACCATAGGGACAAAAAAGGATAGAAATATCAGTGCAAGGGTTTGACTTCTCAAAAGAAAAGTCAAAGGCATTTTCAAATGCTCAAAGGAGGAAAGCATGAGGTAAAATTTCCCAAGGAGGTAATAATGATGAGCATAGGTTCATTGTTGATAAAATCAAGTGTTAAACTCCAAAAGGACAGTGATCAAAGGCAAAAATGTTGTGTAGACACCTGCAAGAACATAAGTGGCCAATGGAAAGACACAAAAATAGTTTAATTTTCTCACCTTCCCAACCAGAGATAGATCATTTTCAAAATGGTATAAGGAACAAATATACCACTGGTTTAAAGCAGAGCATTAAAACCCCAACAAAGGTCTCCTTATCAAAGGTATATTATGCAAGAGATAGATTAGCCATGAATGACACTCCTGCAGAACTGTCAAGGATGGCTACCTATAGGAAGATTGGTAAGGACAATAAAAACTCATCTCTCTCACAATTATGGAACACATGAAGGCTAAAGGGGTTGTTGATGCTTATTTCTAGGTTTTTTACACCAAAAAAGGTCTCCACTTCTTCATAGTAAAAATATGACATAATAGAAATAGAGGAAGGGCAAAAATATTCTTTCAGTCTCTCCACCAAGCAAACAAAGGCATAAAGGATGCAAGGCTGAAGAATCCAAGGTGAAAGTGCCAATATGGTCACAAGATTACTATTTACAAGTTTTGAAGTTCATGAGAAGGAAAAAGTGAAAGAAGGCCTTCAAGAAACACTAGTTTCACTATCTGCCTATTTTCATCAAACTTTGTAAAAATAACCTTTTTTGAAAGTGCTCATGGTTTCAAGTGTGGGTAGAGGGTACATGTTTGATATTTTTGAAGAGGTGGTCAGATGATACAGCAAGACAAAAAACCATTGTTTGAGACTCTACTACTTACGACCAAAAAAGGCCAAAAAGACAAGTGAAAATGTTAGAATGAAATAAAACTTTAGAAAGTGGGTTAGGTCATGAAATATTTTTCAAAAAAGAATAAAATACTCTTCTTCACCTCCTCCCCCAACTCATTTGTGTTTTTTAACAATAATCAGAGCCATTGAAAGTAATATTTTAGGTTTTTCTGCAAAACTGTTAGAAATTTCAGGCTCTTGTAATATCCCCAAAGGGACTGCTTAGCAAGACATGCCCGAAAAATGAATTTTTCAGGAATCTATTCCTTAAAAACCAAGATCAGCCCTTTGATTCGTTATATCTAATAATCTAAGACCCAAATCCAATAGGATATTAGAAACCAATAAAACTAGGTGAGGTAAACAAGCCTCCCACACCTAGTATGGCTTGATAAATGCCCAATGAGGAGCTGCAGCAATATATAAACAAAATATTTGATATGAAGAATTAAATAAGATCATATGATGTGTTAAAAACACATATCCTTCAATCATAATTACAACAACATCTTATATTCTAATTTCTGATCCAAAAGATGGGGAAAAGAAGCAATTTATACCCTAAAAAGGTTAAATTCAGATATTTGCATAAAAATAATAGAAAATGACGGTGCGATCCCCTATATTAGGTAATTTGGGACTCACATACCAAATTTGAACTAAAAAAAATGACTCTATCTATGTTTAAAAGATCTCCCACTTTCGATATGGCTTAAAAATGCCCAAACCCCATGACTTGACTTATGTTGAATTTTCTGAAGCATGAACAACATAAATTTCTGAATATTTATGATGTAATATGATGGAAAACACATAAATACATTGTATTGCATAAGATAATGGATAAAACTAGAGTATTAGCCCCCTTTACACATTTTATAAATGACCCGACAAGGGTTTTCATGAAGGTACAAGTGTAAGAATGAAAATGTTGTAGAATCTAGATCTGGAAAATGCAGTGCACTCCAGCAGTAGATTAAAACTTAGATCTTGAACAATATAGTGCATGAATATTTATATTTACAACAGATCCATATACTATAATGTCTTTATATTACATACCCCTTGGGGTTTTCAACATTACATGAAAGAACGGGAGTAGATCTGATATTTTATGTAGCAGATCTATAGATATCTTCACAATTATTGAAGAATATACAGGATTATTGAGATAAGATCTAAATATAATATGGAATACAACATGAAACGATGGATCACTAGAGTGAAGGGTAGATCCCCCACACTAGAGATCACTCCTCAAAAAGATACTGAAACACCTTGAAACTTCCTTCTTGCAGATAACGCAGTTCAAGATGATAAAATACACTTTATAATTGTAGAACACTTTGGCCTAATTCCAAGATACAGATCTGAAGCTCAATAGCTAATACACTCTTCCAGTAGGATAAAAGACTCACTCACTGAGAAGGGGCACTAGTATGATCTAGATCTAGATAGATCTAGTCTCCACTTGCTCCAGTTCACTGAAACAAGTAAACCCAAATAGTATTTATGCTATCTAAGGGATATGGATCTTGTCCATATGCCTGATAGTGGAAGAGAAGTACAATGCCCTCCAAGGCCTACTCAATGGAAGGAGAGAGAATCCCTAAACAGGAAATCCTCACAATTCTCTGCTAAACAGCGAAGAGAATACAAATTACATAAACAGGGATCAAAATCAAATATCATCAACAACCTTCTCTTGATCCATCCCATTCCTTTTATAAGATGAGAGCTTGAGAAACCCTAAACCACCTTCAAAACTTTAGCTCCTTTCACATGAAGATCCTCCATCTAAAACTGCATTGATCAGCAAGGGGGTTCAATGTATCTGGACAGTGCTATGATTTGGTCCTGTTGGTCCAGTCAAAATCCTCAATCCTTTTTCTCATTCAAGGGTATTTTATTGAGCCAGCCCTGATTTTCCTCTGTTCACATTAGGCATTGATTTATTTTTATGTTTTTAGGAGTTTACTTGTCCTCCTTTGCATTCTACTCATCAATTAAGAAAATAAAATAAAAATTAAATATTCCTATTAGCTTGGACTAATTAGGAATATTAAAGTCCTCCCCTCCAAAAATGTTGCTTGCCCTCAAGCAACTAATAAGGTGAGTGCTACAAATTCTCCCATGTTCCCATTAGAACATGTACTACAAAAAATGTGGGAATTTCCTCCCCAAAAGGACACATCAAAAACATGTGCCTCAGTCAACATCATTTCTCCCATCAAGATAAAAACAACACTAGCACGGGGGATCATGATTGGCATCAAAATAGGGGAATTATTGATGGTTTCATAAGGTGCTAGAAGGTACCAGCATTTTCCCAAGTAGTGACAGAGTAGTTTTTCAAATTGCTACTTGAGAAAAATACATGGCAAAGGGTTTCTTGATACATGGTTAATCATATGAATCAAATAAACACATGTATAATGAGAAAAAATCTGCCCAAGGCCACATAAGAGATTTTTTCTCCATCATATGGTTTGGCCCAACATTGGTCATGGAGAAAAATCAAGATCTTGCTTACTTTTGGAGCAATGAACTACGAAGAGATGGTAAGAGCATGCAAATATTGTGTTGCACAAAAAAATATCTCATCGTATGTTGGAAGTAAGAAGAAATATGGATCCATGAATGGATCCTCCATAGTATTTTGGCACACTTCCATGAAGAGAAATGAACCAAGTGTTACCTGCAAATCCTCTCCCTCATGCTCGGAAACCCAAGACAAGAAGATTACATCATAGTAATAAATTTCCCCATATACTACCTCCTCTTCCTTACCTCCTCTTTTCCCATCAAGTGCATCAAGTGTGAAGTGATCCTGGGGATACTCTACCAATAAACCCCAACTCCAAAGTTACAACGTTGTTGGCCTATGAAAATAGGCTCCCTCCAACTCATGGCTCCAATCTTTGACATGCAGAATGTCAAAGGCATCTCTGATAATGGTGCTACACATAAGAAGTATCTCCCATTGGGAAAGTACCTCTTAAACATCTAAGGCCAAGGAGTAGCTCCTTTTCACTGTGAGAGAAAATCTTCCCTTGCTCTCCCAAGAACATCCCAAGTAACAAAATATTTTGTTGCCTCCTCATACTTCCATCATCCAAATCATATAGTGAAAACATGGTGATTGACATGAAGAATGTGATGTCAACACAATGTGTCTATGCTCCTTGCTGCACCATGATGCAAGTATCCTGCCACATACACTTGGAAAGAGGACGATGACCAAAGTCTTTCAAGAGTAACCAATGTAGCCAAGCCTCCTGCTACCTAGTATCATAGATTTGCAAGTAGCTTTCCAACTCCTTGCTCATCATCCACACCCATCCATCCACATGTGGGTGCCTTCCATCTTGTTCTTCCTTAGCACACTCCCAAGGAAGACTATCATTATCCCAAATCAGATTTTTGCTCTTGCATTTCATGGGATATTGAAATGCAATCTTCTCAAGGATCAATTTGATCCCACAAGGACCCAAATAGGTGGTAGGAAAAAACCTCCCATCATGATGTGTATGGCTGAAGATGTGCCAACACAAACATGAGATATGTTATCCATATGAAGATGTGCTCCATCATCTATTTGTTCCTCCTTGAATCCATGAAGATCCAAGTGTGAGAAGGAAAGAGCCTCCTCAGACTGTTGAAGAACTTTTCACTTCATGATGTGTTGAAGTGCACCTCCAATGAAATCTCTCCTTGATATTTCCTCCTCATCCATGGCCTTCCAAAACCAAAGAGGCCTTGGATCTACTGCAGGTAGAAGTATCTCTTTGAGCTGCGGAGTGCTCATTGAGAAATTTTCATCTAGAAAGGAGAGGTTTCTCACTTCAAGATTTCTACCATCTACCATTCCTTCCTCCATTGCTTCCTAAATGAAGCTGACATGTGAATGATCCCATAAGGCATGGGTCCTCTCTTCTTCATCACTACCTTTATACAGTGCAGTGCAACTCTGTTTCTCTAAATCAGTAGCATGCAAAGATGAAGATCCCTTCATATGATTTGCTAAAATGAAAAGAGATGGAAATGCAAGCATACATTGGTGATATGTAGAAGAAAGAGCTCCTTCCTCAACTATGTTTCCTTCCTCCACTATTGAACATGAAGGTTGCTCCTCCAAGGTCATGAAAACACTGGTATATGCTTCCTCATGTGGTGGTGAGGGTATCTCTGCCTCTTATCTTTCTTTTCCAAATACTTCAATCAGTCATTGAGACAACTCAGCAAGAGTAGATACCCTTGCATGGCTCAAATGGCTTAACCACCAAACATTTGCTTCACCTTCAAGGTGCAGCGCTACAATCTTTACAACTTCTCTCTCTACTACTGGATGTAGTAGGAAGAAATCCTCTAGTTTCATCACCCAATTCTTTGCTACACATGTGAGTGATCCATCAAAAGTGGGCAACAAAAACCTATCGCCTCTCATCATCCCATAGTTGTGGGGTCTCTTCCCTTCCTCTAGCTGAATGAACTATGGTGAAGCTAGAGTATCCTTGAAGGCTGTAGATTTAGCTTTGTATTCAGAAAGGTAATCACTTAGAATCTTAGATTTTAATGCCCTTCATGCCTCTGGTATTCCTTTCTTTGAGAATAGGAAGTGCTTGGCTGTTCCTCTTCTTGAAACTCTCTAGGAATTTCACTGCATTTGTTCTTCTTTATCTACTCTACCTCCTTGGAGAGGTTCTTCTTGGATTTGAAAACTGATGAGATTAATCTCACCCTCTCCATCATTTTTTTCTCTTCTACTTCTCTTTATTCTTATGATAGTTGGATCTCACAAGCTGAGCTAGAGATCATGCTTTGATACCACTGTAATATCCACAAAGGGACTTCTTAGCAAGTGCTTTAGAAACCAAGATCAGCCCTTGGATTCCTTAGATTTGATAATCTAAGAACCATATCCAAGAGGAGATCATAAACCAATCAAACTAGGTGAGGCAAACAGGCCTCCCACACCTAGTATGGCTTGATAAATGCCCAATGAGGGGTTGCAGCAATATTTAAACACAATATTGGATACAAGGCATTAAATAAGCTCATATGATGTGTTAAAAACACAAATCCTTCAATAAAAATTACAACAACAGCTTATATTTTGATTTATGATCCAAAACATGGGGAAAACCAACCAATTATACCCTAAAAAGGTTAACTTCAGAGATTTTCATAAAAATAAGGGCAAATGAGGGTGGGATCCCCTAGCTTAGGTCATGTGGGACTCACATAAAAAATATGAGCTAAAAAAAATGACTCTATATATGTTAAATAGATCTCCCAAACCCCATGACTTGACTTATGCTGAATTTTCTGAAGCATAGACAGCGTAAATTTCTGAAGGTTTGTGATGTAATATGATGGAAAATATATAAATATATTGTATTTCATCAGATCATGGAGATAAATAGAGTATTAGCCCCCTTTACACATTTTATAAATGACCTGGCAAGGGTTTTCATGAAGTTACAAGTGTAAGAATGACAATGTTGTAGAATCTAGATCTGGAAAATGTAGTGCAATACAGATGTTGATTACAACTTAGGTCTGGAAAAATATAGTGCATGAATAGTTAGATTTACAACAGATCCATATATTGTAATGTCTTTATATTACATACCCATTGGGGTTTTCAGCGTTACATGAAAGAACGGGAGTAGATCTGAGATTTTCTGCAGCTGGTCTACAGATCTCTTCAGAATTCCTGAAGCATATAGAGGAGTATTCATATCAGATCTGCATATAACATGAAATACAATAGGAAACCATGGATCACCACAGTGAATGGCAGATCCCTCACACTAGAGATCAATCCTCAAAAATATACTGAAACATCATGCAACTTCCTTCTTGCAGATAACATATTTCAAGAGGATAAACTGTGATTTATACTTGTAGAACACTTTTTCCTGATGCTAAGATACATATATGAAGCTCAACAGCTAATACACTCTTCCAGGAGGACAAAAGACTCACTCACTCAGAAGAGGCACTAGTATGATCTAGATATGGATAGATCTAGTCTCCACTTGCTGCAGCTCACTGAAACAAGTAAACCAAAATAGGATTTATGCTGTCTAAGGGAGATGGAGCTTGGCCATATGCCTGATTGTGGAAGAGAAGTACAATGCCCTCCAAGAGATACTCAATGGAAGGAGAGAGAATCCCTAAACAGGAAATCCTCACAATTCTCTGCTAAAGAGCCAAGAGAATATGAATTGCCTAAACAGACATCAAAATAAAATATCATCAAAAACCTTCTCTTGAGCCTTCCCCTTCCTTTTATAAGATGAGAGCTTGAGAAACCCTAAACCACCATCAAAACTTTAGCTCCTTTCACATGAAGATCCTCCATCTAAAACTGCGCTGATCAACAAGGAGGTTCATTGTATCTGGACAGTGTTTTGATTTGGTCCTATTGACCTAGTCAAGCTCCTCAATCCTTTTTCACATTCAAGGGTATTTTATTGAGCCAGCCCTGATTTTCCTCTATTCACATTAGGCATTGATTTATTTTGATTTTCCTAGGAGTTTACATGTCCTCTTGTACATTTTATTCATCAATTAGAAAATTAAAAAAAATGAAATATTCTTATTAGCTTGGGCTAATTAGGAATATTACAGCACTATGCACCAACAAAGGCGTTACGCCCCTGGTCGTCAGCGCTGCACACAGAGGGGGCAGTCGTAGTTGAAAATTACACTACGATACGCAATGGGAGGGTGGCGCTATGCACTGGATAGGGCGTTATGCACAGGATTGGATCGGCCTGACTGCCCGCCATTTCACACGTCGCTGCACTCCGATAGTGCTCGAGAGGCTCATTTCACTGCCCAACTTACCCACAAAATCCCTCTAGCACTACGCACCAGTGATTTTCGGTCAAAATTGCTAAAAAATGGCCTAAATTAAAAATAAATTTTTTCCTTGAAAGCTCCTGCATCAGTCAAGCAAGGTTGGTGGCCTTTCTTCCTTACCTTCCAAGTATTTTTTTTCATAATCAAGGAGAACATTAAAAACCAAATGTGACCAAACCCTAATCTTCATGAAAATCAAATTATCGACCTTCTAGGGCAGGGTTTTCAAATTTGAGAGTTGTCATTTGTGTCAAGACACTTAGTACCAACAACTCTCCTTCTAAAACTCTAAAAATTTCCTAGACCTATTTCATTTTTCCCTCATTTGCTAAAATTTTTCCCTCACATCACTCATTTTCCCTCCCTACCCCTAGAATCTCTCATCAAGAAACAAACCACTTTGTTCAAGGATATAATGAGCCACCATGTTTGAGGAAGATATCAGTACCAACAATGATGATAGCCAAGGGCCTATCAAGCCAAAACACAAGGAAGGGTTAATAGGTTTGAGCCTGTAGATAACATTCAAATTACCTATTCTCCCATGATTCTTGGATTTTTTCAAGATGTTGGATGCTATCAAGTTTTTATAGAGGGTTAAATAGGTCCAAAGCCACTTAGACTTGACTAGGTTGTTCATTCTCAACCTACAAAACCACGAAGTAAACCTAGCAGGAGTAAAATTTGAATTATCATCTGAATCTATTTCTAAAACCACAGGAATACTAGATATTGGTGAGAGATGGTTTAAACAGAACAAATGGGACTTGAGCTACTATGATCCCTTCCTCAAACCTAGCTATCAATAAGGCTACAAGGTTGTTTTCCCCTTCTCCCACCTACTAGAGAGATATGCCTTACTGATGAGGCAGATTATCAAATACTTTACTTGTGAGGGGAGGTATTCTAGGATTTTTTCATATCATATAAGGCTACTAATGCACTTAACCAGGGTTAAATTTCTAAACTTGCCATACTATCTCTACCAAAGCATTGAAAAAATGCCTTCAATGGTAAAGAAAAGGAGTTATGCCCACCAAATGCAGAGCCTTTTTCACCACTCCTTGGTTAAGATGATTGATTTGCACCAGGTGAAGTAGTAGGGAATCCCTTGGGAAGTTTTTATCTCCCATGATGTATTTTCAAATCCCCAAGCCTTCATTCAAAAAAAAATCCCCTCAACTTCAAACTCACTTACCTCCACTCCTCCATCACCTCCACCTATGCCTTCTACACAAGAAAACCTAAATCTTTCCTCTTCTCCTGGTGCATCAAGTGAAGATAATGATAGTGGTAGTGAAGAACAAGTAGGTGGTTGTAGCAATAAAGAACAAATAGATGAAAGTGGGAATGAGGAAAACAGTGAAGCAAGTACAAAGCTTAATGAGGAAGAAGATGACAGGAGCACTAAGGAACAAGAATATGATGACATGATACTATGGCAAGTTTAGCAATTTAACCCTAGTGAAGTTGGATACGATGCTTCTTGTCTGCTTCCTTTGACATTTTTAAGACCTTTGATTTTACCTTTTGAAACATCATGATTTTTTACTCATAATCTTTGTATTTTTGTACCTTTGGCGTGGTGGAGTCAATTCCTCTTTTCCAAAGAAAACCCTAGCTTAGTTGGAAGAGGAAATTAGGGTTTGGTGTAGGGGATTTAGGACTGCCTCGTAGAGGGAGGGGAATGAAGGGGTTAAGGATTGTCTAAATTCTTGGGGAAATTTTTGGGGATAGGGATAGATGTTAGAGAGAAGTGGAAAATGGAATTTCAATAATTGAGTGAGGGGAAAAGGTCAAAAAGGGAAAAAAACAAGCTTAGTCTCGAAAAGTGTCAAATTATAGCAATAGGCTAGGTTTTGTAGAAAAATGATGATTTTGAGGGATAAGAGTGATGGGAAGTGTTTGTGAAGGTATTTTAAGGATAGGAGGAGGTGTTAGGAAAAAAAAAAAACCCTAGATGGACAATGGAGGAGTTAGGAAAAACAAAATAGAGGGCTGAGGACAAAATCCAAGGCCATCATGCTCTTTTTCCCTTTTTAGGTTTTCTAGCTCCATGAGGGCCTCATTCAATTTGGCACAAGAAAGCATGTTTTTCCTTGCATAATTCTTGGTAATTTTATTTTGTAGAGCAAGGCCTCTCTTTACCTCCTTGAAATGCTTATGCTCCTCTTTGTAATAGTAAATGACACATTGTGCCATCTCAAACTCTCTTTCCCACTTCTTAAGTTGTGCATCTTTGTCCAAGAGTAGCAATATAGTGGTCATCTCCTTTTCCTCATTGTCACTATCTAGATCAATGAATTGAGGCTCCTGAGAAGTCTTCTTGATCCTTTTAATCCTCCTCACCTTTACCTAATGCTCACCCCTTTCCATATTTTCCTTTCCTTTGTCCTTGTGCTTGATAGCTGGAGGAGAGATGGCCCTTTGCCTTTTTGAGGTGGTAAACGCATCACTTTTTCCTCTGTGGTATGTGCATGTGATAGGATTGATGATGGTTTGGGAGGTTTTTCCATCATTGCCTTGATCTTTGGTGATGTCACAAGCCTTTTCATTTTTACTATGGCTTTCATGAGTTACCTCATGCCCCATTTGGTTACTGCTTTGTTGAACTTCAACATCAGCATCATCATTCTGTCCCTCACTATTTTCTACATTGTCACTTTGATTCTCTTTGTCATTTAGAGGCTGATTTGTGTCATGACTATAATGAATATTTCCTTTGTTGTCTCTCTCATCACTGACTATCTTATCAGTGCTATTGCTTTGGTCACTTCCTTCCCCTTCAAACTCTTTTTTAGTTTCATCATCTTCCTCCCATTGGTCTTCTATTTCCTCATCATCTCCATTTTTTCTTCAAGATCATCATCTTCATTCATTTCAGCACTGTTTGCACTATCATTATGCTCACTTTCATGCTCATGTACCTTCTTTTCTTGGCTATTTTGTGCCTTCTCTTGCTAACTGTCATCTTCATCATTTTATTCATATCACATAAGGCTACTAGTGCACTTCACTAGGGTTAAATTTCTAAACTTGCCATACTATCTCTATCAAAGCATTGAAAAAATGGCTTCAGTGGTCAAGAAAAGGATTTATTCCCACCAAATGCAGAGTGTTTTTCACCACTCCTTGGTTAAGATGATTGATTTGCACCAGCTGAAGCAGTAGGGAATCCCTTGGGAATTTTTTATGTCGCATGATTTATTTGCAAATCCCCAAGCCTTCATTCAAAAAAAATTCCCCTCCACTTCACACTCACTTACCTCCACTCCTCCATCACCTCCACCTATGCCTTCTACATAAGAAAACCCAACTCTTTACTCTTCTCCTAGTGCATCAAGTGAAGATAATGACAGTGGTAGTGAAGAACAAGCAGGTGGTAGTAGCAATAAAGAACAAATAGATGACAGTGGGAATGAGGAAAACAGTGAAGGAAGTACAGAGCTTAATGAGGAAGAGGATGATGACAGCATCACTAAGTAACAAGAAGATGATGATGGAAATGATGAAGAAAATAGGGAAGAAATAGAGTCTAATGAAGAAGAGAAGAATGATGATGACAAAAAAGAGGAAGATGAACATGACTGCCATGAAGGAAAAGACAGTGAAAATTTGGAGCAAGACAGTGGTAGTGATGACACAAATGAGTCACTCCCAAGTGCAGAAAAAGGTGTTGATGGTGAACAAGATGAAGACACAATTGAAAATGAAGAAAATGATGAGGATGACAGTCAACAATAGAATGCACAGAACAACCAAGAAAATAAGGTACATGATCATGACAGTGAGCACAATGATAGTTCAAAGAGTGATGAAATGAATGAAGATGATTAGCTTGAATAAATAGAGGTAGATGATGAGGAAATAGAAGAGCAAGAGCAGGTAGATGATCAAATTGAAAAATAGTTTGAAGGGGTAGGCAGTGACCAAAGCAATACAACTGATAAGATAGTCAATGATGAGTAAGGAAACCAAGGAAATAGTCATGACATTCATGACACAAATCAGCCTCTAAATGACAAAGAGAATCAAAGTGATAATGTAGAAAATAGTGAGGGAGACAATGATGATGCTGATGCTGAAGGTCAACAAATCAGTAACCAAATGGGGCATGAGGTAACTCATGAAAGAAATACTAAAAATGAAAAGGCTTATGACATCACCAAAGATCAAGGCAATGATGGAAACACCTCCCAAACCATCATCACTCCTATCACATGCACATACCACAAAGGAAAAAGTGATGTGTTTTCTACCTCAAAAAGGCAAAGGGCCATCTCTCCTCTATCTATCAAGCACAAGGAAAAAGGAAAGGAAAATATGGAAAAGGGTGAACATAGGTAAAGGTGAGGAGGAGTAAAAGGATCAAGAAGACTTCTTAAGAGTCTCAATTCATTGATCTAGACAGGGAAAATGAGGACAAGGAGATGACCACTAGATCGCAACTCTTGGAGAAATATGCACAAATTAGGAAGTGGGAAAGAGAGTTTGAGATGGTAAAATGTGTCATTTACTATTACAAAGAGGAGCATAAGCATTTCAAGGAGGTAAAGAGAGGCCTTGCTCTACAAAAGAAAATTACCAAGCATTATGCAAGGAAAAAAGATGCTTGCTTATGCCAAATTGAATGAGGCCCTCATGGAGATAGAAAACCTAAAAAGGGAAAAAGAGCATGATGGACTTGGATGTTTAGCTGAGGCTTCTCAACATGTGTCCAAGAACTCCTGAGGGACCACTCCACCAATTTTGAGCCAAATTGAAGCAAATTTTATTTTTTTCAAATTTTGAGGTCTCTGTGCACAACACCCTAGGTGTTACGCACAAATGTGGTGCATACTCAGCTCAAAAAATTTTCTTTTTTGGATTCCTCACATCACCAGCAGTTTTCTCACAAAATTTCAGATCATTTAGAGCATTTTTTACCCCCGAAAAGGTCAAAACACATCAAACTTTTGAGCTTTCTGCCACATTTTCAGACTAGGCACTGCGCACAGAGTAGTGTTGGAAAAATTGTTTTTTTAACAGGAAAATGTCACCCACTCAACATAAATCAATCATTTCTGGAAATTATACTCCTTAGGCTTTCCAACGAGCCATCACAGAGCTGAATCCGGTATCGGGAAGGGGTCCAAAACATAGCTACACGAGACCCTATTTTCTGTTGAAGTGGCACTACGCACAAAGGCTGCATAGTGTGTTTTGGACCAAAAGTAAAAAAAACACACTCATTTATTGCAAATAAATATTTTTGAGTTTCTGAGGAAAATTACTCTAGAATTAGGTGCAAATACTTATTTTGGCATTTATTTCTCACTATATTATGTGCCTTGGGCCTTGCATGGTCTCTTGGCCATAAATGACATTTATGGTTATATTTGACGTTTTCCTACCACATTTATGGTTTTACTCCTCCTTTGCTCCATAAATAGAGCATGATACCCCTATGTATTTTTTGGATTTTGATGAACTTGGAGAGAAATACATGGTTTCTATGAGTTTGGAAAAGAAGTTGGTTTTGTGAAGTTGATGAATGGCTTGTTTGGCTTGATGATGGAGAAGATTTTTTGCAGGATTCCTTAGCTTGGTGAATGGTGATGTATTCTTAACTAGTTTATGTTTTCTTGTTCTCATTATGTTTCATCCTTCTTGGTTTCTATAAATCAGAAAAGTATAGGTTGAGACATGTTCTTTGAGGCACCTCAGTCCTCCTGTTTGCTATAACTTTGATGTTTTCCTATGTTTGGTCATCTTAAGTAATTCTTGATTTCTCCTTAGGTCCACCTAAAATTGTTTTTGTTTCATGTATGGTTAGTATGATAATTTACAAGTATGATTCATGGCATGCCCTGCTTATTTGAAGCTTTCAAAACTCTATCTTGAAACATTTATTTGGAATATTGTTTGCTAGGTTAAGTCAAAGAGGTATCATTCAATATTGCCCTTTTTCCATGCCTAGCAACTTGTTTTAGAGTTTTCTATAGCTTGATATATGATGTTTAGGATTCTCTTCTTCATAGATTGAGTTATTTTTGTTATCTTTTATTTTTTCCCAAATTCTGAAGGTGAATTTACTAAAGTTAGAAGCTCTTGTGATTTCTATGTTTCGCTGGAATTTTTATCTTGAATATTTATTAGTTTAAGTATTGTTCATTGAGCTTAATGGTTTTCCCTACCTCATGAGTTGTATATTTTAACTATATGTATTTAAGACCTCCTAGTTTTTCCCTAACTTGATGTTCACTAAACCTCACACATTACCTTAAGGATCCATTAGCCTTGATAGATTTTCCCTACAACACACTTTGATTCATCATTGAGAAACATGAATTTAATTGACTCCATAGCCCAACGATTCAAATATATCTCACTCCACCTATTCCACTTGACCATCTTACCCAACCAAAACAATCAAAAAACGATACACTTAACAAATAGCCTAAAATCAAAACCCTAAAGAAAAAATAACACATCCTTTGCACCCAATAGAGAGATCCCTCTCTGAGTCCAGGAAGGCTAGGTCCCGGGACTCTAAGACTGGTTACATGTTACCTTGTTATTTGGTATACCAATCTACCGAATCACGGGACACTAACAGATAGTTTGAGAATACTAATAGGAAAAATAAAAACAATAATCCCTCTCAAAAGTAAGAAAATCAGCCAAAGAAAAGAAATCCCACTAGTATGAATGAAGTAGCTGACCTATTAGAGAATGAATCTTTAGTAGAACTTAGTGTGCTTCCTTGAAAAAAATATAAAGCAATACCTATAGATGTATTTATTTTAATTTATGTCTATGGTATACCAATTTTTAGTATTGTTGATTCAGATAATCATGACATTTAATGTGATAAAATAACGCTTATTCTAGCTAAATATGAGTCAAATTTAATGGTTATTGAAAAATTATCAACTGAGGTCGGTATAATAACAACTCTATCTAAGGATATGGCAGATGTGTGATGATAAGGAGGCCAAGCTCAAGGAGAATATTATGATATTGAGGACTCACTTGGAATAATAAAAAAGAGTTGAAGACATTATGAGAATATAGTATAAAGATAAGCACGTGCGATTTAAAAAATTAGAAGCAGAAGTGGTCTCCATGAAGAAGCAGCTTGAAGAAAAAGATCAAAATTGAAGCAACTAAAGATCACCGTAGCCTTGATTAGTTTTCTTGAGAACCAAATATTTCCATTGGATATATATGATCTTGGTTTTCAAAAGGGAGAGTCTAGTTTTCATGCAAGAATAAAAAAAAATACATATAGTGAAAAACAGTAGAAAAAATATTAGCAAAGGAAGAAACACGCAACATAACTATTAGGAACAAAGAACAATACCTAAATGAGCCCTTACCACTAGAATATATTTTTCTCCTAGGGTTGGAGCTGTGGTATATCTATCAAATTTGAAAGGAATCGAAACACCTTTTTTCTTTTGACGCATGAGGTAGAGTGTTATAGTTGTCACAAGTTTGGACATGTTGCAACCAACTGTAGGAGAAAAATATCTATAGATTTAGTTAGCATAGCTTATAGGAGTATGAGTAGCCAAGGAAATTGGCCATCATGTATAATTATTACCCCATACATATTCATATATGACCACAAATTTATGAGGGGTGCATAGCATCAAGGGGAGCATGTGGTAGCTGCGTATAGAAACATGATTAGTTGGTGGAGATGAGTAGCAACAACATGGTATGATCATAAGCCATGCATAGAAAAGAATCCTTGTTTCAACCATGTATATAGGAGAAAATACTTTTACTCATATGTTTCTACATGTATAATTGATATTATGGATAAAATGGCGCAAGAAAATGCATTTTATTTAGCTCATTTTTTAAGCAGCATTTGATGAGGGTATGCATTAGGAGGAGACAATATTTTGTCCATGCATATTTATGCTCATTTGGCTTGGTAGAGTATGACTTGTAGCAACCATGTATCTTATTTTGTATCATTTTTTATTAAGGAGCTATGGTGGATGTCATATACTTTAGCCATATGTATATACTTGTCATTATTGGAATGATGGTCAATTAAGCATTCTTGTTTAGGGAATGTAAGGTAGTGATCTTATTTCTTCAACCTCATATGCACTCATGTGTGTAAAGATAAATATTGTAACCATTGTTGTTTATATCATTGGTTGAGTGATATATGTCTTGGATAGTATGAAGTGTCTTGGTATATGTCTTGGATATATTTTTGGAGGCATTATAGCACATTTTACATCATCATTTTCAGCGATGTACTCTCATATGAAACCTTGTAAAATGTTATTTTATGATTTTGTTATTGGTGTATTTTCCCTAGGGGCAAGAGAGAGAGTCATGAGTCATGCCAAGCATGTGTTGAGTGAGTCATTTTGAGACATGAGATTTGTTATGACCATTTTTGGGCTAATTTATGTTGTGTGTTTCAACCATGTATGGGAATTAGGAGTCATTCTGTGGCCGTGTACTATCATGTCTTATGGGTCATTGGTTGATTCATGTGAGTGATGATCATGCATGAGAAAGGATACATGTTTCAACTATATGTTGTTTGTTTGGAGGATTTGTACAACCATGTTATATTACTCTTGTAGCCATTTATTATGTTTATAAATCCATGCAACTCATTTTTATATCATTGGTCCATAGCTCTTTGAAGCATTGGTCTATGAAGAGTAGCCTATTCCATGTGACAAGGCAGCATTAGAAGAAATAGTGGTAGCGTGTACAAAAATATGGATATATGTTTTGCACCCCATGATATGTTTAGTGGGAATTTTTTCAATAACAATGGAAGGAAGTCCATTGTGTTGATCAATGTTGTCATGGATGCATTTTGGTTTGTTTTCATGGTGTTGGCATGAGGAGTTGATCTATTTTAATCCATATATTAGTTTATTATGTGGTGTTGAGTCATACTCGTTCACCCTTTTCCATTGATGTCAAAGGGGGAGAGTGGCAACCAAAATAGGAGAATTTAAACAATTTTAGTGCTGTAGTTATAGGTTTACTTCAACACCAAAGTGGGAGCATGTTGGACATGTTGGTTCATGGTGTTGGAATTGATGTCAACCTAGTGTTCATCATGATGTCAACCTAGTAGTGATGGTCCTCATGAGGTTATCCTATAAGTGGTGGTATTCATGGTATTATTGGTTCATAGTATCTCATGATGATGGCATCGATGTGGTGGCTCTCATGATCATGGTATTTTACATATATGTTTGGCTACAAAACTAGTTGTGGAGTCAATTTCTAGGTGTCCTAAGTCTATACCTGAGGAGTCAACTAAGGAGTTAATTATATTGGAATGGTGTCAACAAGTTTGGATGCCTTGACATGATGATCGGTTTAACACGGTTGGAGGCATTGACATAATGATTCAAAGGCTGGACATGAGACTCTAAAGGATCTGTAGGCTTGGGAGATGTTTGCAATTAAAACTAATTAGTTTTAGGAGTTGGAGCAGTTTCTTTCAATTTTTGGGTTGAAATCATGGTAACTGGGTTTTATTCATGAAACTTGAATTATAAGTCAATTTTTTTCATGAAACATGCATTACACCTCCTATTAATTCTTTTCCTAAAGGGATATCTTGTGTTATCCTATATAGACTCAGTTTTCCACATTGCTAATGAATTTTAGTGATTTCTATAGGCATATATTTTGACTTGTGCTCATTGTTTTTTATGGAGAGATTTGACTTGAGTTAAACATCATATAAAATGTGATCAATTAAAATATAAGGAGGATAAATGATTAATATTGATTCCATCTTCCATCAATTATTAAATTTAAAATACTAAATTAGAAGGGGTTAGAGAGTGTGATATTGTGAGTGAGTGTATGCTAAAAGTTTGTAGAGTTAGAGAGAAAATCAGAGCACGGACTTGGAGAATACTTTAGATGATTATAGAGCCACAATAGATCTATATGTATAATATATTTATGTTGCAGATTGTGGCTCCAATTGCTACTTTGATGGACATGGGATATATTTTTATAGCTTCTATTGTAGAGATTTAATATCAATGTTTATGTTTCTAATGCATTTGTGTTGCAATGGTTTTATTCGATAGTTCCTTGTTGTATATTTAGCATATGATTTTTTTTATGGATGGTAGTTTTAGTTATCGATGATTGAGTGTTTAGAATAAATTTTGATAATGTGTTTCTTCAGGATTTTAGATTTTTTGACTAGATAGATGACAACGTGATGATGTGTAGATTAAGATTGACTATGTAGAAGAGAATTCTTTTGCAGAGTTTTTATTCAATTATAGTTGCAAGTTGTGTTGATGTCAATGATTGAGATTTTCATTACAATGTAATTGATGAAAATAGGCTCCCTGTTTTATTGATTTGAGTGTATGGGACATATTTTGAAAATAAATGAAATGAGGTCTAAGATATGAGTTGATGGTTGGGGCTTCCAGTGAGCAAGTGGCAACTTGAATATTCAAATCATAGTGGCATCCTTCAGGTAGTGACTTGAGAACATGGGAGTGGTGGGTTCCATCTACTGTTGGTTCGATAGTCCAATGGTGGTTGGGAAATTATTATTTGGAGTGTTGGCTTCTAGTAGTTGGTTGCATGCAAATTTGAGGGAGTGGTGCCTTCCTATAGGTGGTGGCTTACGAATTTCATTAGTTTGTGGCATGGAGTGAGTGGTGGCTTGCATGACATGCAAGTTTTGGCTTTCACATTGGTGGTTCCCAATGATCATATATAATGTAGAATTATTATAATAGAAGAAGAGGAAAGTAAAACAATCTGACAATGGTTTTCTCCCATATGGTATCCATCTTCTATTCATTCTCTTTTATGTGTGTTGATGATATGCATTATATTAATTATTTCTATTATGGTTGTCTATTTTTATGTTCTCATGTTATGTGCTTAGATATGTTGCTTATGAGTAATGGTTATGCAAAGATATATTTATGTCTTATAATGCTAATGAATGATGATTCAATAACTCTCTAAAGAAAGGAAAAGATTGGCTAAATTTGATTGTAGAGAATAATAGTGATTCATGCTCCCCTCCTAGTATTGTTCAAGGTTTCTAACAATCTTCTAGCATTGTATCTAATTTTGAATAGTATGTGGATGGTCAATATTCATGACAAGTGACATATGACATGAATTCTATTTAGTAAACCCTGAAGAATAGGATGGAAGAATGAATATGGAGCTTAGTGATGATGATACTCATTCTATGAAAGGATTTGGGTAATTTTATTTCTAGATACCATTAGGAAATGTTCCTAGCATGTATTATTTTTACCTAAGATAAATAATAACGTTTATTTAACTACTTAGATTATATATGTATAGTAAAGAGTACCATTTGAGGATGGTGGTGCATTATTAATGATTTTACCCTTAATAATCTAAGTTCATCTTCTAGAGTGGTGAAAGAGGGTGGTTTTTTCATGTGACATACTAATACATTAGCATTTGTAAATTCTAATGGGACATTGGAATAGCCTTCTAGATTTATAGAGGCACATGTATGGTGGCATATCATGGAGATATTTTAAAAATATAGTATAGTTTTAATGATTAATCAAAGGCTTGTAGTTTATGGCAGGGAAAATTTTAAGGATGAAATTTTCTCTTAAACTTTAGAAACCTTCATGAATATTACTAGCCCCTATAATGAAAATTGTAAAAATTGTGTTGATATTTTTGTAGAAATATTTAGATTTCTAATGCTTTTATATTATTTGATTAATGTTTTTTGATATTTTAAAGGTTAAATAAGGGTGTACTATAAAATTCAAGGGTGAAACATCTTAGAAAAAATAGAAATTGGTGAATCATTTTTTTGGAAAAAACATGGAAAATTAGCCCACCTACGTATATTAGCCCCTAAAATTTTCCATGGTTGATGGGAGTGTTTTAGACTATAATGATATGGTTATTGGATTCTCAGGAAAAGGGAATCAACCTTGATGAAACTCTTTCTATAATTATCACAAGTTTCCCTCTGGATAATGGATTTGATTATATTTAAGCTATTTCCTTAGTTACAAATTTTTGAGGTGCATGAGAGGGATTCTCATGCTGACATGTGTTGATACCTTACATATTTTGATACTTATATGTCAACCTCGGCACTATATTATTAAGGAGTTTACATTCAAAGAGTTATGGCTTTAAGACCTTGATATAGAGTCAACATGTCTTGTCATTGTATGTAAATGTGATTATATTTTCACCATGCATTTAGTAGTTGATGATGTGGTGTTGATTCATTTTGGACTATGATATTCACTTCAAGGATGTGGGGGTTTGGTAGCTCATTTATGATCTAGAGAGGTGTTCCATTATAATAATAGGTGATTTTTGTTATTTATGTGCTTAAGATGTTGTGATAAAATATTTTTTTGATAATTATGGCCATACATCTATAGGTTATAAGATTAATATTTTGGAGAAACTATATACCTTGATAAAAAATTATGTAATACATGATGAGGATGTGAAATTCAATGTTTAAAATACTCTTCTTCTATGATTGAGGGGAGATAGTATATTATTTTTCTATATATTGGCTTATAGGCTAAATGTAATGTTCTAGTTTTGACACCTAAATATGAATGTAAATATAATGAGTAGTTGATTTTATTCCAGGAGCGTATGAAAATTATCATTATAGTTTCCATTATAGCATAAAAGCTATACTGTCTCTTAGAAAATAAGGACAAAATATACATTGGTGGATTGTGGTTTTATAAGTGGCAGATATGAATGGGGACTTCATGGAGGCTTGAGGGGGATAAGGGAAAATTTTTTTGCTAATGAATCAACTTAATGTACTGTTGAGGCCTCAGAATTCCCTTGCCACAACTTGGCAAAAAACCACCCAGTTCGGACCTTAGAGCAAGTCCTTTTTCGTTTGGTGTGGTGGCTCAGACTGGGGATGAAGGGACCAGTTTCCCAATAAGGATGATTTTGCAGTGTGTTTTGTTTATATAACATGCAATGGAAGATGATTTTAATCTATCATATGAATTTATCTAACAATTATCTATTCTACTATATACCCAGGATGTTTCTTCCTTTATCCAATCTTAAAATATATCCTCCAACTATTAGTAATGAAGATTATTTAACAGTTGAAAGAGATGAAAATTATGTAAAGATGATTCTTTTAACAAAATATTTTGATTAAAAGAAATTTGAAAAGTATATCGCATTCATATGTGTGATTATATATCTAATAAGAAATCATAGACACATATTAGTATAGAAGTGCATTTAACATTCATTTATGATAACAATTCAAATATATAATGCAAGAAAAAAGATAATTGTCATTCTAGAAAGGATAAATTATTATAAATTAATAGAAGTACCATATATAAGAAGTCCTACTAATGTAAAATGATAGTAGATTTTTTAATCCTCTCCACTTTCAAGAAATTTAAAGAGTACAATAATGCAACATCAGTTAAACAACTTCAAATGTCAAAAGATAATAGACTATGTTCCATTAATACATAAAAGAATTTACAAACTTACAGAAGTGCATTCTTTGCAAATGTTTTTGAAAAATTTCTGGACCCTTCTCTAAATGCATGAGAAGGGTTTAAATACTCAACTAATTATGTTTAAAAATAGATTATTACATAAAAATAGAGGAGGTTTCAAAAAACCATCCTTGTAAGACAAACTTAAACTACAATATAGCAAAATAAAGTAACAATATAACTATGAATGTTGATCTCTCTTTTGGATTTGATCCCCAAGTTGACAAATATCTAGCATAGGTTTAAGCTAAGATGGCTGCGAAATTCTCAATCTGACCTGGCCCTTGACTATTGCATTTGAGAGTGATGGCTGCAACCTTTTTGTTGAATCGGCTAATGATTACATGGTTTGGTACTAATGATAATGTTTGACCAGAAAATTCCAATAATTTTCTTGATCAAACTCATTTACTTTTTTAAAAATTTCTTCCTACATTTCTGTCCTTTGTTTCAACTCTGGTTCTAATGGCTTTATTTTTGAGAGAAATTCAAATGTGGACTCTTTGATAAGCTCAACTTTCAAAAGTTGTTCATATACATATTCAATAATTTATTTTTCTAACCTTGATTCTTTTGTCATCGGTTTGTTTGCTTTCCTTAGCTATGCTTCCCAATCATTAAATAAGATTTCCATGTGAAATTTATCTACCCAGGTTAGATCAGCTTCCTTTCCTAAGTGTAATTCTTGCCATTGAATTTATTCATTGATTTTATTCTCAATTTTATCACAATCAAGTTTCTGAATAGCCACTTGCTAGATTAGGATTTCACTTGAATGATAATAAGAGCTAGTAATATAGAAACATACTTTTTGTTGCCACTTTAGCATAGCATTTACTTCCAATGCTTCTCTTTTGAATTTCTCTAACTGTGGCTGGATTTTTAATTTCTTCATTGTTTCTTCCAGTTGCGCTTTCTTTTCTGTAAGCTTCAATTGATTCTCGAAAGTTAATCTTTCAAAATCCATTTGAAACCGAGACATTTTCAATTCCATTTTCCTGCTGGACTTAGAATTTTATTTCTCTAACAGTATTCCTAAATATTGTATTTTATCTTCTCTCTGCTTCAGTAACAATTGAAATTTAGTGGCCTTATCAATACTAGTAGTAGCATATGCCCCTAGAAACTGTAATAGGTTGGTTAAATGATTAATAGGATCAGGTAGAGGATCCTTCCATAAAACGTCAACATATTCATTTGTAAGACTTGAGATTGTATCATCAATTCTTCTCCCTTTTGTTCTCTTTACTACACCCTTATGATTAGGACTGTAGAAGACATCCAATGAAGGAATTTCCTCAATCTGTAAAACTATCGGCTTTGTTGGGTAGGCCGGAATGATCTCTCGATCATGAGTTTCAACAACTTTTTGTAGTGGAGTAGCAGTTTCCACTAATTTTTGAGAATGTTTTGGTGTCTGAAAACTGGTAGTTTTACCAGTATTAGGATTTGGCTGAAATTTTTTTAGTGCCTTAGAAAACTTATCCCATTCACTCTTTAAATCCTTTGGATGAGATTTTTTTGCCTGATCAGATGTATTTTGGTTGTGCTGAATTTCTTGGGAAGAGGATTCAGTTCTATTAATTCCTCCTTTCTCTTGGATTTCAATCTCTTTGATTACTTTATCAATTACCTTTTCTGGGCTCTCATTTCTATTTTTGTATTCATTTTTAGAACTATCCAAATTCTACGAATTGTGTTCTGATGTCCCTGACTCATTTTCAGACATGTATTTTGCTTCATTATCTGAGCTAATACTCAGAGTTGGTCTGTCAACATCTTCAACAATAAATAAATCTAAAGGAATCCTTTCTAGTCTCTCATTTCTATATGCTTGGAAGGCTTCCAAGCCATCTTGATTAAGTTGACTGGATGTGATTTTTAGTACATCTATAAACTTCTCAATACCTTGGAAGAAATCATCAAATCTATCAATATCTTTCAAAAAACTCTTCAACTTGAGCTCTATGGTGAAATTCTTAATGACATCATTGGGGTGATATGTCCACTTTGGAATGATAGCCAAATTCAATAAATTAACATTTTAAACTTCCTTGAAGGCATGACTAATATCAAAAAGTGAAAAAGTACTGCACTGCAGAGGGAAATTAGGCCAAATGCCCTTCTTAGCATCTTTGAGTTGCTTTGAAATACCATTTACCTCAAGTTGGTAAGAAATATCTCTAGCAAGTACTTTGTCAGTAACATAATATGGTAGGATGTGGGGATAAGAATAACTTCCGAAAACTCTGACATAGGTGAAAATGTCTTTGTAAAACCATCTATCAAAAAGAAAAAATTATACACTAGCTTCTTTGGAAATCCTAGGGGTTGTATGACTCTATGGAAAATTTTGTCAAACTGAAGATGAAAATATGACTCCGAAAGGGCTCTACAGTAAATGTGGATTGGATTGGAGTCTTGGGCCATCCACTTCCATCCCATGGTTGGAAAACTCGAACAAAAGAAAATAGAAACCATGACATAGGCACTCATGTAAAAAGGGGTGTATTACCCTAGAGGAAACACTTATTTTACTTCTATAGTCCATGATACTTCTGGCCAAATTATCATAAAGGATATTTTTCCAATTCAGAATATTGATGATTGCGTCAATTAATGGGACCGAATCTATAGAAAACCTACTAGTATCAGTCTTCGCAAACAATCTACACAACATATCGGCAACATAGAAATAAGAGGAAGGAATTTTTGCTATCGAGTACATACCGAGTTTGTCCTGTTTCAGCTTGCCTTGGTAATCCTTCCATTATTTTATAACTTTCATCAAGTGTGGATGTTTCACTGTAAATATTTGAATAAAATCTTTGTCATATTTCTGCTATGGGATGGGTAAGTGGTATATTTTCCTCAAATTTCTTGCCCTGAATGAGTCAATATTCTTGCCCTTTGAATCCTTAAATTTCCTATCTTCTATGTTCAAGTGGAAAATTACCCACTTAACCATATCTATATAAAGGAGGATCTTTTTCCTCGTTGCTACTTTATGAATGAACGAGCATGCAACATTGAAATAAGTCGAGTATCAATAAACTCACGTGCTTGCTACAGTAATTTTGGTTATTACCATTGGCTTTTCATTCTCGAAGAATTGATACATTGCCTCCCATGAGGAACTGCCACAATCCTTGTTGTAGGTGGTATTTGAGAATAAGGAAGCATATATGAGTCTTTAGTAGATGATGCTTGTGCCAATTCCTCTCCTTTCTTGTTTATCCCTATTATCCTTGCTCCGTTAAGTGGTTCCCTAAATTCAAGCGACCCGAGAAAACTTTAGAAAAGGCGAGAATGGAGAGACAGATAGAATTAAAGCGATATAATCACAAATCTGAGATTTAATCATTTAAAACATGCTCAAAGTAAATATGAATCTTTCAAATATAACTCCCATTAAATGTTGTTAATCACCCATATTTCTTTCAATCAAATTTCTTGCACACCTTATCTAAAATGTCTATTGATCAATTTAATATGTTATATCTTATATCCAATTGATTAGATATGATTTATTTTGTACACTTGAGAGTTACTATCAATATCGCTTATCGAAATTCGAGACTATTTTTATTAGTTATGTTTTCTGTTACAGATGAATTTTGCCTGATGAAATCTGCGCAAATCATAGGTTGCAATTTCCATACATTAATAAAAATTGTGTTTGGTTATTTTCTGAGAAATGTCAAGTGTGCTATGGAATCATGCCTATGTGCTCTATTAGACATTTGAAGTTTTATGATTGTTGTTTGATTAATTTCTTCAAGTTCGGCTCATCGTGACTCTTACTGAATTGTCATAAGTTGATCGTTTTAGAAGGTGCGATGCAATTTTATTTTAAAGTGGTGTCTAAATCTTTTGTGACAAGATTTTTATATGACTTGGAAAAAATAATTAGTGCATATCATAGCTCGCAACACTTACTGTGTTTTAATTTTTTGTGCTTGTAAGATATCTGATTTGCGATGTGCGCTTAAGAAATCAAAGTGAGAAGGGAAATAACTTTATTCCCTAAAGATTTTAAGGCTTGGGCTAAGATAAAATCAAACTAGTGAATTTCCTATTTATTTTAAGGGGTCCCCGTTTAGTGAAGATAATGGAGGGGGGTGTTGTATAGTAAAAAATTGGTGATACACTTGGGAGAACCAGCTATCTTTGATTGATTTTTTGAAATTTCTAAAAAAAAAATCGAAATAAAAATAGTTGCAGGAATGAATTTCAGTAAATAGTATCTCACTAAGCAACAATATCTCTCTTAATTATAGTTCATAAGAATTCCTCTTTAAAAATAAATGTATGAGTATCTATATCAGTCTTTACTCAGTTCAAAAAGATGAAGTAGGTGACTCTTTTAGATTAGCTTTATAAATATATTATCTTTTATCACAGGTAGAGCCTCTGATCCAATAAGAAATTTAAGCTTTTGGAAGGGATACCTTTTACCCAATAATGATTCATTTTCCCATCCAGTCTTTCTTACAATCTTAAAAAATAAATTCCAACTATTTATACTTAATCCCTTTTGGAATTTGTTTTCTTTTTTTGTAGATATTTTCTATTGTACTTTTATTCACTTAAAGGCCATTATATTGGCTTGGTAACCAAATATTGACAATGCCATCAGTGGTTGTAATTAAACTAATCAAGATGGCTCTTGATGAGACCCCTTGTCCTCTTGATATAATCTCAAGTCATTACCTTGTTTTGGTAGGTAGTATTGGTAATGTCAATTCAACTATTTCCCTATGAACATGGTAAAAAAGCTCTTGATGAGACTTATTATATTCTTCTTGACATAATTTTTTCGAATTTATTTCTAAAAGTTGATAAGTTTTCCCAGATGTGGTGAATCATTGGTCCTTTTGGGGATTCTCGATGATAATTTTTTGAGTTTTAAGATTTCTTATCTATAAAAGAGTCTTCACTAGGTTAAATATTCTTTTATTGATTAATAAGAGAATAACCATGCTTTATAAAGATGAGAGTTAATGAGAGAATAAATAACTTTAGTGAAATTGCATCTTTCAGTAAAATAGAATCTATTTTATATTTGAATCTTTTGATTGTTTCCTTAACATTTTTTATTTCTGTAAGTGATAAATCAAAAATATTATCCGAGATGTTTACTTAAAAATACAAAAATGAATACTACTTTTATTTTCCTAAGGAAAATAAATAGACAATAATATACAAGGAATAGAAGGGGTTGCCTCATATGAAAAGTATTTCTTTAAAATACTCACACTAATAGGAAAAGAATCTCTTTTTCCTGATAGATCTTGCAATAAAAATGTTGATGGGCCTATTTCTTCAATGATTTGAAATGGACCTAACCACAGTCTTTCAAATTTGGTGTGTTTACCTTTTTCCTCATGTGCTTTGCCCCATTTAAATACTAGATCACCAATTTGAATGTTTTTTGGAGTAATAGAAGTTGAATCAAATGAAGATTTTACTATCTGTTGATAATGTACATGAGCAACTTTATCTTTTTCTCTTTATTCTTCAAGATTAAGAATTTGAAATTGTCTTTCTTGCAAGGAAGAAGAAGGAGATTCATCAATAAATGGAACTAAGACAAGAGAAGGAATAACTACATTGGTAAGAAGAATAACTTCTTTTCCATAAACAAGATTGAATGGAGAAGTGCCAATGGAGGCCTTTTAAGTTATTCGGTCTCTCCAAAGAGAAAATGTTAATGACTTGCGCCAATTTCGTTGGTTTTTATCAACACTTAATTTGATGGTTCTAATAATTTTTTTATTTGTGGATTCTACTAAACCATTTCCTTGCGGATAATAATTTTCAGAATACTTAAGTTGAAAACCTATTTTAATTTCAAATTCTATTATAGCAACGCCTAAGAAATAAGATGAATTTTCGAGCTTTGAAGCAGTAGGTAAACCAAACCTAGCTATGATAAACTGATCAATGAATTCAATAATATTCTCAGAGTTGGATACCTTTAGTGGAATTTTTGCCACCCATTTAGTAAAATAATTTGTATCTATGAGAATATATTTATGCTGTTTGTAAGAGTTAGGAATGGTCTCACCGATTATATCTAATCCCCATTGTTCAAATGGATGTTGGATATTAACTGCTTGTAATGGGAATGGTGGTTTCCTTTGTCTTACAAATGCACTTTGAAAAATCTTGAATTTTCTTTCATATTCAGGAGAAACTTTGAAATTTTTAGGCCAAGAGTAACCTACATGCAAGATTTTATGTGATGTTGTATTTCCTCCAAAATTTCCTCCAGCTGGTCCATCATGGAGTTCCTGCAAAACTTTTTCTACTTCATTTTTTTCAAAGCATCTTAATAATACAGAATCAAATTTTATTCTAAACAATAATTCATTGATTATTTCATATTTCTTCTCCTTTAATCTCAAATAACGTTTTGTTTTGTAACTGATTTGGGTTGGGGCATATCCATTTTTCAAATAAAATTTGAGATCAACGTATTGAGATTGCACATCATTGAGGCTTACCTCTGATATTTGCACATTATTACCTGAATCTACCTCTGATGATAAATGAGATGCTCCTTGTTATCACTCTATAATTTATAATATTGGCAAGACTAAACTCAAACTGCTTTAAGCCTATGAACAGGCCCTCCTATACTCAGAGAGGGATCTCTCTATAATATTTAGATTTGTTTAAGTTTTCTGATATTGGGTTAGTTAAATGGATTATGAAAATCGTTTGTTTAATTTTCCATGGTTGGGTATAAGGGGATTTCTATAAACAGTCTCCATTGGGCTATGGAGTCGAAATAGGCTGGGTATATGTACCAAATCCCCAAGCATAAACAAGGAAACCTAGCTATCAATACTGGTGTTTATCGATGGATGGAATTATGGGATGGAGAAAGGTGATTTCCGTAATGAATTAAGAGAAACTAGGAATTCTTAAACCATGCATCAGAAGAAAAGATGGAAATTGTAAAGACATTAAGACTTAAGGTACTCTGAATAGTAAATCTTAATCTAGCATTCTTGTTTTACAATTAGAATTTAGATAGTCTAAATGAAAATATTATGGTGGAAAAACATTTAAACATAAACTAGGAAAACATCACCAGGACATCACAACACATGAATCTTGCAGAATGATCTCCTTATTGATGCTCCAACTTGAAAATTTACAACTATTTGCAATGAAAATTTCTTTCAAAACTAGGGTCCAACCCTTATTACAGAATGAAACATCATATTGGACTACTTGCACCAGATTTCCATTATCAAAAGGGAAATAGGTTTGTTTACTACAACAATAATTGAAGATGGGTCTGTTCGTCTCTCGTATGAATGTGTTGTCAAAGCTTTTAATGGATGTCCAAAGTCACTGTGGGATCGTCCTTCATTGTAAAAACCTTCTTAATAGATGTTGGGTTTCCTTCTAAATCTATTATCTAGCGCTGTGGAAGTTTTCTATGTTGGTGGATCTGATACATTGGATGTGCCGACACTAACAATTCACTTATTTTTTTGCTTTGTCCTCAAACTGAGTTGTCATCCTTCATGGAGTCTACATAAATTTTCCCAACTCTTCGGATTTGGAATCTTGGTCCTGTTCAACTTTATGTAGACTTTATCTATCTCGGTGTATTTCACAAATGTTGGCCTCAGCTGAAAAATGTGCTTAACCTCATGTTGTATGAATACATCGTTGATGATGACTTCATAAAATTCTTTTCGAGTCATAGTGTTCTTCAGATGCGTGAGCTTGGATGCCTCCTTTGAGATATCTGTGAGCATTTTTACATAATCATTCCTAGGCATCACCTTATCATTGATGACAAATAAGGAAGGCAAACCCCTTTTGTTTAGTGCCTCAATCCTATTGAAGAATCTAGTTACTCTAATCTCCAACTGGTGGCATCTCTCTTCTATTTGTGTAACTAGAATCTTTTTATTCAACACCTTTTTAACCTCAAGTACAGAGGTTGTTCTGTCAGCCACTTCCAATTTCTCCAATTCATGATTTATTTTAGAATTTAGGAATTTGATGATGTTTTTGGCAGTTTTGGGCTTACCCCCAAGTTCCTCATTTTTTTTCTCAATGGAAACTTTAGCCACATCAATTAGATCCCTCTATTCAAAAATTATCTGAATGGATGGCCAGATATCATTTATAGATTCAATTATATCCAACCATATATTTTTTTCCACTCTCCCTACCATGTTTTCAGTTGAGGACTCCTTAAGAGACTTATGCAAACTTTCATTTAGCTTTTTCTAATTTACAACTCTATGGCATGCGCATAATATTTCCTTTTGACTTGATCATGCAGGTCACTTAGTTGATCCTGTAGCATTTTAATTTCTGTTGACTGTAAGGACATGTTCTCCATCGCCTTTTCTAGCTACTCAATACTTTCCCCAAGTGCACATGTAAAAGTTGTGGATGCTAGAATCACTGTGAGAGGGATTTCTTGTAAGGGAATCATGGCCTTAGCTGGTTCTTTTGCTGCTTCCTTTACTGCATATATTATTTGTTTATGTCTTTCTTGTATCATGTTATCCATATCACTCTCCATTTTCTAAATCTATTATGTTTGTTCCACAATCAAGTGCAGCATTTCTTTCTTCTGTGTTTTAGTTTCCTCGATCTCCTTGGCCATAAGGTCTTCTGTCACTCGCATCTTAAGCTGCCTCCTCAAAGAAGCTATGTCTACATTCTTTTTCCTCAAAAGGGTTTATGCCACTACTATGTTTGATGGATTTTACCTAAGTTGCATCACTAAATCCTCCAAATATTTTATCCTTGAATCTTTGCCCATGGCAGAGATCCTTTCCACCTTCAACTGTGATTGTGTGTTGGATAGGTCACCTGGATTTTCGAGAGGCTCATAGCTATGTTAGTTAGTGTGGAGGAGATCATTTCCCATGTCTGCTTATGTATCTCCATTTCATTTATTGGATGAATTTTCTTTGTGTCAAACTCAAAGGAGGTATTCTTGTAGTATGTTGCACCTTTGGGCTGAGGAATTTGTGCTTCTAAGAATGCCATCTTCAATCTTCCCTTCTTAGAATCAAATTTTGATAGAAGTCTAGTCTATGAGCTGCTTGTTTGTTTCCAAAAATAATTGTATGTGTTGGTATTTAGAACCTCATTCCTTCATTTGATCTACCTAAATGTGTCATATATATTTTCCTCCTTTTTCTTTGTAGTGGACGTAGATGTTGGAGTATGCACATTTGGATGTTGGAAAGGAACTGTGGCAGAGGATGTTGAGAAAATTCTCTAGCTCCCTACTGTAGATGAACTTCGTGAATATCTGATTCTGATGATAGTTTGATGGTCCTTGGAATTGCCTTGGTCAAGGCCCATGTGGATTCTGGCCCTCTTCCTATATCTCATTTTGAATTTTTTAGAAGAGGCATCAATTTCCATGCTTCTTTGATCCTCCTTGGTCCTTTTGGTTCATATTTATTTTTCCAGCTCCTTTCCTCTGTCATCTTGAACTCATGTAGATTTTTTCTCTTCTAGAGTTGGTGTTTGAATTCCTAAGGAAGAGATGACCTGCTCTTCTGCCTCTTGGGCGGTGTCTGCTACCCATTCTTCTTAGTTCATGTACTTTTCTATCTTCACTCTATGGGTGTGAATGTAGGGTGTGGACTTGTTTTCCACCCTCTTCTTGGAAATGATACCCATGGGATCATAGGAGAAAGTGAAACTATGTGTCAATTTCATTTCCTTTAACACTTTATCTGCCTTGTCCCCTTCTTCCCTACTGTTGCAAATAAATGGACCAATTTATGACTTTATCCTGAATTGTGACTTCTTCTTGGCGAAGACAAAATGCACCTCATCTGCATCTATCATTTGTCTGATATACTCAGGTGCAAATAATCTCATGGATAGGTACTTGGGTAGTTTATAGGGGGCCAATTCACAATCATAAACACTTATCTTTGTGTAGTTCTGGTAGAGGTACCAATCTCATGTTTTGATCTGCTCGGTCAACTACATCACCTTATTTCTTTCCTCACTGACCCTTGGCTCTGTGGTACTAATGAGTTCACTGATTGTTGGATGAAAAAATAGGTCCGCAAAAATCTTGAAGGAATAGTATTCCTTCTCCTTCCTTAATAAATTTTTCCAAAAAATTATAGGTTGGGCTTGAGAGTCATCATCCTGCTTCACCATGTCAAATTGGAACTTGATGGATTGAAAATAGGAGAACATGTACACCAACACAGAGGTGTATTTGAATACGCCTTTTGTCTAGAATTTCAAGAACTGATCACACATTGCATCAGAAAGAAATTGAGCATAGTTTAACATAACAGTGGGCTTAGCCTCTGAGAACAAGATATACATGAAACCTATTATGGCTTCATATACCCACTGATCATTGTGACATCCTAGGAAATAAGATAAAGAAGTGACAATGTGCTTCGTCCTATCCAGGAAGGTGGATCATGGGTATGGGGGATTTGTGGTGGGAATTATTGCATTTGTAGTCATGAAAAGCTCTAAGGTTTTGGCCCTACTGGAAAAATATAACCCGTGGTATAATCCTATAAGGGCCTCATATGTAAAGGGGACTGTGTTCTCAACAATGGGGGCTTGCATCATCTCTTGAATGGATTGGGCATTAATGTGAAATAGAATCTCTCCTACAGGGTTTACTATGGCCCTCGGGTTAATGTCATAGAAGGATTGACACTTTCATACTTGCTTAGAAAAACTATGGATTTTAGGAAATATGTAATATGGGATCCTGGTCTCTCATAAGCAGACCTCATATGATTCATCAAGGAGCTTATCCTTGAACTAGAAGTAGACATCAAACAAGTCGAATCTGACTCTGTCTCATGGATTTTGTAGTCACTATCTACCAGGGGAATGTGATCTAAGTATATCTAAGGATAGACCATGGGATTTAAAGGTTGTTGGTCTGGCTTGGGAGGCATGATTCATTTTCTTCACTTACTTTCTCACTTGCAATGGATAATGAGCTGGAATAAAAAGGAGCAAAGAAGGGGGAAATGGTATGAATTGAAACCCGAGAATGGATAAGGCCAAAGGGGATCGAGATCATAACAGAATTAGATAAAATGAGAACTATAATCAAGCTCACAGAGTGCTGATAGTTTCTTCTTTTATGCACAATTTATTCTTCGGCCACGATGATTGGTTTGTGCTTTCTCTATATGTATTCGCAGATCCAACACCTGTAATAATCCAACAGTATTGATAAGGAAAACACTGGCGCAACGATGAATTTTGGTTTTAACATGTAGTTGGGGGGTGATTGTTAACCTAGCATGGGTTAGTTGGATAACGTCCCAAATTTTCATGGTGCAACGATGCCGCTGGAATGAGGGGATGTGATGGGCCGAGGTGGACAAGTGACAAAGGACGTGGTACAATGATAGTGGCAATGGTAACAGGGATATAGTGGCTTGATTTTCTGTGGAAATAGCTTTTCAGAGGGGGTCACAGGTGGTAAGGGGTAATAGTGTTGGGGGGGTGGGAAATTGTGGGGGTGTGCCACATAGCAGAGTGGGTGGTAATAGATACCACCCATTTCGACCCCCCCCCCCCCCCCCCAACTTTCTTACCATCCAATGGCTGACAGGGGGCCGAAATGGAGTGATCGACGTCAAGTGTGGGGCACAGAATGGAGATGGAAGTGAAGGTGAGGAAATTTTAACGCATGACGCGATAGGGTGATTGGATGGTGGGGTCGGGAATTTCTAATGACCATTGGCAACATGGTAGGATTTAGGATAACACAAATAATGTGGGTTTGGATCTTTAGGCATACAATGAATTTACCGTTGGGACTTAGGATGATATTTGGCATAACGTATGCCCAAATGACATTGAAACCAATATTTTGAAACACTACCCCTTCCCCATCCTTTTTGAAATGAGCATTTTCTATCTTGGCTTTCCTCTTACAGCAAAGAGAAATAGTTGGCATTGGGATGCTGTACGCTGATAAAATAGTCTTCACATTGGCCTTCCATTCTCCTTTTTCAACCTACCTACCTACCCAAAAATATTCACCTAACATTTTCTCTTCCTTTTCACGGTGCATTTGCACTAGCGAACCCTTAAATCCTTTTCTTTTGAATTTCTATCCTAACACATAACCTTATTTTAGCCATTGGCCTAGCTTAAACTGTTGAGCCAATCTAATTTTCTACCTATATACTGATAAGCCAAGTTTAAGAAGTTTGGCACATCTTTATTCTCTAATCTATCAATATAAATTGAAAACTTTCTAATCATGATTAAACTATATGACTGAAAAAACATGTTTAATGAGTAATGGAATTTGAAATTGTAGCACTTTCAATTTATTTCTTTGGGGTTTTCTTTCTTTTTCTTTTTCTCTATTTTTATGCCCTCTTTTATTTCTTTTTATTTTTTCTTTTATTTGAAATCATCCAAATTTTGAAAATCCTTTCAATAATGAAAACCTTGCAAGAAATATGAAGTATCCGGTCACCTTGAGATCCTATAATTTATAGGGTACTAACAGTGGCTCCGGCAGGGGATGGCGCTTCTTGAAAGGAAGTGTTAAGAACTTGAGACCAGTAGCCTAGGATGCTCCTTTTTCTACAATATTTAACTGATTTCCTTTCCTTCTTCAGTGATTTAATTTCTATTTTTATATCTTCTCACCAAACTAAGCTTAGGGCCTTCACCTCAGGCTTCAACTTTGTCCAATGAATTATGGAAAATTGTAATACTGTGATATTTACAATGGTGAAAATCTGACCTGAGTTTTTTAGAAGAAATAGTGTTTTAGCATCCTACCATTGACAAGAACCCCAGGTACTTCTGAACCATCCAATTCCTTGAGAAAATAAGTGTTATTACCCCTAAAGCATGAATAATGTATGTCTCTTGCCAAATATTATCAAACTTTCCATGCTTGCCTTTGTCCTCTCTTCTGGAATCCCATTTCAAAACCTTATCACCTAGATCAGAATCATTGGCCTTGGTTCTACTGTCAAATATCTTTTTGATATTCTCTTAAATTACTTCTGTTCTATTGTATACTTCTTCGTTGAACTGCTGCAGCCAAATGGTGTCATTAATCCTCCTTTGAATTTCATTTGGTTCAGCTTGGAATTATTGGGTTATTTTCATTACTAGAACTCCCATGGAAAAATGAAACATTGCATCCATTCCATAAACCAATTGGTATGGAGATATTCCAATTGACTTCTTTGTGGTGAGCCTATCAGCCTAAAGAGCATTGATAAACTTATTGTGCCATGATTTTTTATTCTCCTCCAGGAGATTTTTAATGATGTTCACCAGGATTTTATATGAAGATTCAGCCAGTCCATTACCTTGAGGGTAATCGGTTGTTCAGTGCCCCAATGTTATATTATACGTGTGACATAAATCTACCTTCTTTTTGTATCTAAAGGCTGCAACATTATCTGTAATGATTTTTCTAGGGCAATCGAATCTAGAAATGATGTTGGTCTCTACGAACTTTATAATGACAAAGTCAGTGGAATTTCTAGAAGGGGTGGCCTTTATCCATTTGGTGAAATAGTTTGTAGCAGTAAGGATCCATTTATGTTGAGCAGAGGATGGAGAGTGAATTTATCCTATGAAGTCTAACCCCCATTGCTAGAAAGGGCTTTCCACAAAAATAGGTCTCAGGGGTAAAGAAAATAGCTTTCTCTTTCCTTCAAATATTTGGCATTTATGACATGTAGTGACCATCATGTAGACATGAGGAAAAAGGGTGGGCCAATAAAAACCATCTCTCATGATCTTTTTGGCAGTGGTTTTCCAATAGATATGACTACCATGGTCCCCTCCATGGAACTCCTGCATTACTATGTATGCATCATCCTTCATTAAAAATTTAAGAAAAATACCTCCAATATCTTTCCAATATAAAGCCTTGCCCAAAATGTAGAATTTAGAAACTTTAAGTTTTAGGAATCTAGCCTTGGTTTTAGACAAACCAGGAGGAGCATTTAGATTTAACAACACAAAAAAATATTAGCATACCATGGAGAATTAAGGAATTCTTCATCAATCAATGGAGTCACCAGTTCCTTTCCACAATAATAGGTTTCAGGGGTAAGGGCAATAGCTTTCTCTCTCCTTCAAAGATTTGCCATTTATGACATGCAGTGACCATCGTGTAGACATGAGGAAAAAGGGTGGGCCAATAAAAACCATCTCTCATGATCTTTTTGGCAATGGTTTTATAATAGAGATGACTACCACGGTCCCCTCCATGGAACTCCTGCATTACTGTATCTGCATCATCCTTCATTAAAAATTTAAGAAAAATACCTCCTATATCTTTGGAATATCAAAACCTTGTCCAAAATGCAGAATTTAACAAATTTAAGTTTTAGGAATATAGCTTTGGTTTTAGACAAAATAGGAGGAGCATTTGTATTTTACAACACATAAAAAATATCAGCATATCATGGAGAATTCAGGAATGCTTCATTGATTGGTGGAGTCGCCAGTTCCTCTTGATCATTGAATGGATGTACCATGTTGATTTATAGTGCCTGAAGGTTAGATTCTGCCATCAATTCAACTAGTCCTTCGCCTTTAATCAACCTGGTAGGCTTTATTTCCAGATCATATTCTAGGATCACTACGATCAATTTCCCTCTTTTGTCATCGGGATCATTTTGTGTTAAGATGTCTTTGACAACTCCATTTGAAAAATAAGCAATGATATGTAAATGTAAAATATAGACTCTAAAATATTCCAATGCTTTCAGCAATGAAAAAACCTGTTTTTCCATGATATTATATTTTAGATATGTATCTCTTAATGCCTTGCTAAAAAATTCTATTGTTTGCTCTTGTCGTTCACTATTATTTTGTAATAAAAAATAAGAAATAGTATGTTGAGAGGAAAAAGAGAAAATCATGAAAACTTTAGTGAAATCCGGACTGATTAGTACTAGGGCTTTTGTCAATGCTAGTTTAAAAAGATCAAAATACTATCTTTCTCCCATCGTCCATTTTATTTCTAATCCCTTCTTGAGCATGTTAGTAATGTCCCTTAAAATTTTCGCTAAGTTGGGTATAAATATCTTTAGTAAGTTGACTTTACTGATGAAGGATTGGAGTTCCTTCAGATTTATGGGAAGGCTGATTTTTAATATCCCTTCAGTTCTGCTAGGGTCAATTTTGATTCCATCCATCAAGATAATATGACCTAACATTTTTCCTTCTTCTAATCCAAATAATGTCTTCTTAGGATCTAGGGAGAGTCCAAATTTTCTACATTTTTCAAAAAACACTTCTCAAGTGTGCTAAATGTTCTTGATTCGTTTTAAAAAAATAGTCATGTCATCCAAATAAATCACAATAAAGTGGCCAATGTCATCAGCAAATGCAATGTCCATGGCCCTTTCAAAGGTATCCCTAGCATTCATTAATCCAAAGGGAATTTTCATATACATGAAAATCCCCCAAGGAATTTTAAAAGTTGTCTTATCTTGGTGATAAGGGTGTACCAACACTTGATTGTAACCAGAGAAACCATCTAACAAAGATATCCTACTGTAACCCTCTACCATTTTCAATATGTGATCCATCTTAGGTAAAGGGTAATTATCATTAAGAGATACCTTATTTAGATTTCTAAAGTCAATGCAGAGTCTAATTTTTCTTGTTTTCTTCCTAGTTGGGGAAATATTAGAAACCCTTTGGGAGTACCTGAGTGGCACTATGATTTTTTCTTCATACATATTTTTAATCTCTTTCTCCACTAGAGGCATAAAAACAGGATTTATCCTTCGCGATTTCTATCTAAATGGTTTTTTATTTTCTTTAATTGAAAACTTCTGTTGAGTGATGCAGGTATCATAGCACTTGAAATCCTCATAGTTCCATGCAAACGCATCAATAAATTATTTGAATAAGGCTATATATTTTTTATTTGTAATAGTAGACAAAGATTTAGACAATTTGATGACTTTGGGGTTATGTTCTGTGCCTATATTACATTCCTCAATGTCTGTTTCATTTGGCTCTATTTAGCGTTTTTTGGCCACGTCGTTAAAGTCAAATAAATATTCTAAAGGGACCAGCCCTCTAGGCAGATTATTGTCTTTAAGTTGGAGTATTTCAAATCCCTCTTTTTCCAGGTCTTTTTGATTATCAGTATTATATAGAGTGTTCTTAGCTGGAATATTTACAGTGGCATTTACATCTAGAATAGTGTTTTCTAGAACAACGTTTTGTTTTTCCTCAGTATTTTATACATCATTAAGACTTTCCTGCTCACAATCCATATCCACATTATTGTATTCAAATTCATCTTTATATTGCAAAAAGCTTTCAATTTGTTTATCATTGCCAAAAACTTTCCAGTACCTCATGTTATCTAGCACTGAAGGATGATGTTTGACTTCAATTGTATGTTGTTTGTTTGGGTGAGGCAGTTTATAGGTACTTGCTAAAAACGCTAGGCCATTAGCTAGGAAATTTTGGTTTCTGGGAATACTGCCAAATCATATTTCTAAAAGGTCCTTTAGAAATCAAGGACATCATCTATATAAGCTCTCAGTCCAGGGTGTTTGGCTGCATATAGTCCTTTAATCTATTTTATGACCAAATCAGAATCCCCATGTAGAGAGATCCTCTTTGCTCCTAATTTTTTCAACATTTTTAGTCCCAAAAGCAAAGCTTCATATTCTGCAATGTTGTTTATGCACTGGAAATTTAATTTGTATGAATGAACGCATGCACTATTTTTTCATGTGTTATACACCCAAATTCCTACCCCGAAGCCCACTTGGCCTCATGAGCTATCAAAACTCATGTTCCAAAGTGGTTCCTTAGCCTGATCTGGTTGCTCTGTTGATATTTGACTGCTATGATTTTCTATGGGATCATTTTCTATTTGGGAACATAATTATACAAAATGAAAAAATCCAGGCTAGTGTGAACAGAGTACAGGGGGTAACTATGAATCTTCTCTTAGCTACTTACCATGTACTTCATTATCGTTTCCCTTATATTTTTCTCGATTGACCAAACACTGGGATGGTAGCATATGTCATGTCTAGTTGTAGTGTCCCTTGTAATTCCCCCCCCCCGCCCAAGAGTGATATAACAACATTCCATATTTAGGGGTAATGTCAACCACAACAATATCCTTCAGTAAAATCTTTTTCAAGTATTTGAGCTAGAGTGACACAAAGATCTTTAATCAAACCTAGGCAATTAACTTTTCTAGAACTAAACGAATATAAATCCCTATAAGATCTAGTGATTTAGGGGCTAAGTTTCTCCATGACAACCTGGGGCATAAGGTTGTGCGATGCACCTGAATCCGACATGGCATTATGGAGTATCTTGTCATGAAAATTAAAGCTGACATAAAAAGGAGGGACCCCTCCTTCCTGTGGTCTTCCATCGACTTCTAGCGCAAACAATAGTTGAGGTTGGTCATCACTTAAATTGACAGTGTTGGTGATCTCCCCTATATTTAACATTTTTAGGATCTGATATATTTAGACATTTTTGTTGATAAATTCAATGAGAGGGATAGAAATATTTACCTTCGCAAGTTTGATCTCAATACTGAAAGGTTTTTGAGTTCTTAGTGGTTTTGTCAAATTGATCCTTTCAGCCTCTATTCTTTGGGTAGGTTCAGCCTATTTTCTCGTACCGAGGATGTCCTCCTAAGAGTTTCTAGCAGGAATCTCTATTGGTTTCTTCATACTGTTCTCTATGTTTTTATTTTCTGAGTTATTTAAATTTTTCTTTGTGTTTTCAATTGTTTTTGTGGTTTCAGATCCAGACACTTTCTCAGTAGAGTTTTCTGAATTCCTTTTATTTCAATTATCCAAATTCTTATTGCTCCTTAAGTTGTATTTTCTGTGGACCTCCTAATGGTTTTTTTATAACCCAGTTTGTAGTGATAAGATTCTTTGGGTCTGAGGTCTATTCGGGCTAGTGAAAACAAGTCTTGCTCTTTTTATGTAAGAAAAATAGGGTCATCATCATGAATCCCCATAAAATTTATATGATTTTCCTCAACTTACTCCATTATTCTTTTGTCATCATCAACATAGTTCTCTTGGAAGGGATGCCTGATCTGTTGGTCAGGACCTCTTTTCTCTCTTTGTCTAATTTGTGGAGGGTTTCTCCTTTGGTTCTAGTTTCTGTTTTGGGGTGCTGGTTGATCTTCTCTTGGTACTGCTCTTTCATTAAAACTCATCCTATCCATCATCCTTTCCATGGTCCTTACAAAATTGTCAATTTTGGCATCGATTGTGGAAGATGTTGGTTTCTCTCTTATGGTGACCCTCCTCTCAGTCCTCATCCTATCCCTTTTGGCTAATAAGTTAGCCTCAACACTCACAACATTTTTCTGCATTTCCTCTAAGGTTGATGAGTCTCTTTCCCTAAGATGATAGGCCATGTCTGGGTCAAATCCATCTGGCAATTTAAGTAGCACTATCCCTTCAAGTGGTCTCATATTAGAAGAGAGTGTGTTATATAAGCTCTTAAATCTAGAAAAATCATCTTGCACACTCTCTTCGGGGGATATTTTGATAGTTTCATACTCCGATAAAATCTGTAGTGTGTTTTTCTTGACCTCCCATCTGTTAATAAATTTTTGTTGAAAAGAAGGAAGATCATGGATACTATTAGCAGTTAGACCTTTAGACCGTTTCCTGACTTCACCCCCTAAACTATGGTCAAAAATTCTCAATTTGACGCTATCATCATCAATCTCTTGCAGGTCAAAACAATCATTCATCTTATCTATGTGTTGTTGGGCAGTCATGGGGTTAGTTCCATCAAACTGTGGAATCTTAGATTGGTAATATTGGGGGATAGGAGTTAAAGGCACTGGAAACACTAGTGGGGCATGTCCGCCTACCATGATAGGTGGAGGTGGTGGAGGGGGATGAATAGTGGGTGAAGGTGGAAGGGTAGATATACAAAATATGGATGGATAAAAAATTGTAAGGTTAGTCCAATTCTCATATTTGATCCTGAACATACCTTGTTAAAAGTGCAAGTCAAATTAAATATCCTGCAAAGTGACAATGTGGTCAGGTAAGAAGATAGACCTGGGAATAACTCTACTACAGGTTGAAATTTCCATTATAGGAGTTGTTCTCAAAATTTTCTTAGGATTATCTACGATAGGAGGAGGATTGAGATCTAGATGCGATCTAGTGGATATTATTTTTGGAGCAAGACTTTAACTAAAAATCACAGAAAATCTGATTGTTTAAGACCAAGGAAAATTTTAGGGGTGAATTTTAGCCCAAAGGCGAATTTTAAGGGATTTTAAATTTTATTAGGGCGAATTTTTTATATAAAACCCATTTTTTATAGTTTAATAAAGTTAGCCCAAAAAATATTTTAAAAATAATTAATTATTTAACATTAGCCCACCAAAAAAAGGGCGTACAAAATAGGAAACATGAAATTCGCCCCCAATTTTCCAGGTTTCCATGGCATTCGCCCCCGATTTTCCAGATTTCTATGGCATTCGCCCCATTTTTTCAGTTTTCAGTGGTTCGGAGAGGTGGCTGGGCTTTGTGCACATCGATTTTCTAAGTTCTTGTTGGATGAGTGAGGCCGACTCTCTCTGGTCCGTTAGGGCCTCCCATAGTTCGTATATAGCAGAGATCTGAGATAAACTTCGAAAGAGATGGTGTTGTGGGAGATAACAGTGTTCGGCCTCAAGCGCATGCACAAACTCGCTTTCAGACTCCAACGCTGACTAATAACATAGAGGCACCGTGCTTTTTGCCAATTTGTTCAGCGCTATGCACCTTCCTTCCCTTTCTCAATTTCAAAATCTTTATTTCAAGATGACATTGATAAGTATTTCTGAAATTTTCAACGAAAGAGATTTCACAATTTTGATTAATGTACTAAAACACATTAACAGCGAAATGCAAATTAAAAAATTGTGAAAGAGGGTATCCATAGTGCTACGAATATTTTAAATAAGCCCAACTTCGAATGGATTTCCAATGATTTATAGCACAAGCATATACATCAAGTTCACAAAACATGCAAAATGAGTCATTGGCAGGCTCACAACCATTGTATCTGCATCTCTAGACAAATAGAAAAGCTAATCATGTTTGCGAGAAACATTATTCAATGTAATTCATATTATTGAATACCATTCTATGTAAATAAGCACAGAAGACAGTGAAATCCCCTTGTCCATAGGGGATTCAGACACAATTCGAAACATCAAAAGATACAGACATAAATATCAAAATATATCGACTTCAAGAAGAGGAGTTTCCATGATCGGAATAAGCTTTAAAATATCCATTGTCATAACATAAGAGGTATATCAAAACACAGGTTTAATGGATTGCATAGATACTCCAAAATCTCAAAACCAGGATCACTAATCACTGAAAAGTGTCCAAAATTGGCAAAATAGTAAAACAGTGATTTAACGTAATAATGAGATGACCATTCCTACTTTGTCCTTGAAAGTCTTACGATTTCATCCAGTTGTTAATTAAGAAAATGCAAATCAATCAACAAGAAGGTAATCTGCTATATCTGTCAGGTATTTTTAGTTGCTTTTGTTGCCTTCTTTTTTGGTTCTACTTTCACTTTATCCTTGTCTGCTTTGCCTATTGCATCTTTCACAGATTTCTCTTTGGAATTTTTCGCCACTTTTGAAGGCTTCTCTTCTTTGCTGGGAGCTTTTCTCTTCTCTATTTTAGTAGCCTTTTGTTTGTCTTTTGTAGATTCCTTGTTTGCATGTTGGGATTCTTTGTTTGAATTATTTTTAACCTTCTTCTCAGTTTCCTTTTCAGCCTTCTTTGGGGCATCCTTATCTACCTTCTTTGAGGTGGTCTTCTTCTTCGATGCATCCTTTTCTATGCTTGCTTTCTTCACACCTTTGTCAGGTTTGGCTTTTTCATTTATCTTTTCTTCATTGACTTCTTTTTTGGGCTTGGCTGGGTTTCGTTCCTTCTTTTCCTTTGCAACCTTTTATTCTTTGTCTCCCTCTTCTACAGGTTCCTGCTACTTGACTTTTTTCTCTATGTTCGTTTTGGCTTTAGTTTTTTGGGTCTCAGCTTCAGCTCCCTTAGTGCCCTCTTCAGAAGAAACTTTCTTACTAGTCTTTCTAAGTTCTACTTTCTTTTGGTTCTTCAATTCATATGACAGCTTAAACGAGGCCTTCACCTTGGTCAATTTACCCTCCTCACTCATATTTTTCAATTGCTTGTTGAGCAACTTTTTAAAGTTGGGTGACAACTTATCTTGATAGTTAACTTGCAAGTATTTACAGATTGCATAATGACTTGATCCTGCCCTTTCTTTCAATGAAGATATAGCATCTATGATCATCTGCAAGAAAAAAAATAATTATACAATTAAATTAATAGCACATTCAAATAACCCCAGGAGATTAAATCACAGATGCAACCCCATGAGGAAATATAAATCAACAAATGAAATTCTTTACGAGTTTGTTAGAAATCAACTCATGGAAAACCTGATGGACTGAACTGAAACCTTTCTAGATGACTCTATAATAAACCCTCTTGAAATTCAAACCCACATTGTTCAAAAACATTAAAATATTCAATCTGTGAATGCCAATTATAAAAAATTTCAATCCACATTAATTCTTCCATACCTGGCGTACCAACCTTTGGATCTCTCAACAATAAATACAACCCACCTTGGAACAATTATGACCAAACAAAAGCCAAGTAGAAAAAAAATAATAGGAAAAAGAGAAAACAGACAAAGATCCAAACAGAACCAAAATGGCTAAGATCAATAACAGATGCAGTTAGGATAGCTACCGCAATGAACAGAAATTGAACAAGTGCAGGAGAAAAGAAGAAGAGAAATAAAATACCCTGCACCATGGGGGAACATCCCATTCACCAAAAATAGTAACAAAAACCCCTTCATTGCTCTCCCAGTGATCTGGATACTCAACATCATAATTAATAGTGCATAGTATCTAAGAGAAAAATTTAAAGTAACCCTGAACCATCTAAACCTGGGTTAAATCTCATGGTTACAAAGCTAGAAGCTGAATATATTAAGTTTTAACTTCACAACCTCAACCTCCAGATGCATATCCGAGAAGAGTTCAGCTAGGTTTGAAAGTGTTCGAATTCAATGAACCCAATTTCACCATCTAGATTCAAACTAGTATTACATAGACACAAAAAAGAGTTGATTACACTGAGAGAAGCAAGATGCTCCTACAGCCTAGGATGGGAGAGAGTTTCAATTCTTTAACAGTGCATATAATTCAACTGAGATGATAAAAAATTGTACAAACCCAGACCCATCTAAACCTAGGTTTGTTATGGAGCTTGCAATGCTGAAGGTTGCATATATCAAGTTCCAACTTTACAACATCAAGGTGATATCAGAGCAAGGTTTACATGGTTTTATAACAGTATCTACATTCAATGCACACAATCCATCATTTATATGCAATGCATTGTTACTTTCAAAAACAAAGAGTTGATTGCACCAAGAGAAACAAGGTACTATACAGCTTTGGGAGTGTAGACCTCCAAAATTGTTCAAAACTAGATGATAAAATCTGCTGGGTTCAAACAGTAACATTTTCATTGTTGATAGTATGCTTTGATGCATTAGATGAGACCTCTGTGGGCACACTCTCTTGCAATGATGTTAGAAACCAAATATTTCAAACAAATTATCCTCACCACTATCAAGGCCAAACAGATAATGTTAGGATCTACAGATAAAAGGTGCTCTGCCATGTATATATAACAGGTTGAGTAAATACAGCCTCCAGGTAATGAGAACACTGTTACGCATATATGAGCCTCAATTTTTGTTTTGTAAAAGAAAAATTGATGGTTTAGTAGAAAGAAACTCCTCAAATTTCAATACTATGAGCAAAATTGATATTACACTCCAAATATCTAATCCCATAGGGGGGTATTGGTCTCACATCATGATTAATGTACTAAAACACATTAACAACGAAATGAAAATTAAAAACTTGTGAAGGAGGGTATCCACAGTGCTACGAAGATTTTAAATAAGCCCAACTTTGAATGGCTTTCCAATTATTTACAGCACAAGCATATACATCAAGTTTACAAAACATGCAAAATGAGTCATTGTCAGGCTCACAACCATTGTATCTACATCTCTAAACAAATAGAAAAGCTAACCATGTTTTCCAGAAACATTATTCAATGTAATTCATATTATTGAATACCATTCTATGCAAATAAGCATAGAAGATAGTGAAATCCCCTTGTCCATAGGGGATTCAGACACAATTCGAAACATCAAAATATACAGACATAAACATCAAAATATATCGACTTCAAGAACAGGAGTTTCCATGATTGGAATAAGCTTTAAAATATCCATTGTCACAACATAAGAGGTATATAAAAACATAGGTTTAATGGATTGCATAGATACTCCAAAATCTCAAAACCACAATCACTAATCATTGAAAAGCGTCCAAAATTGGCAAAACAGTCAAACAGTGATTTAACGTAATAATGAGATGACCATTCCTACTTTGTCCTTGAAAGTCTTACGATTTCATCCAGTTTTTAATTAAAAAAATGCAAATCAATCAACAAGAAGTTAATCTGCTATATCTGTCAAGTATTTTTAGTTGCTTTTGTTGCCTTCTTTTTTGGTTCTGCTTTCACTTTATCCTTGTCTGATTTTCCTATTGCATCTTTCATAGATTTCTCTTTGGAAGTTTTTGCCACTTTTGAAGGCTTCTCTTCTTTGCTGGGAGCTTTTCTCTTCTCTGTTTTAGTAGCCTTTTGTTTTTCTTCTGCAAAGTCCTTGTTTGCCTGTTAGGATTCTTTGTTTGAATTCTTTTTAACCTTCTTCTCAGTTTCATTTTTAGCCTTCTTTGGGGCATCCTTCTCTACCTTCATATTCTTATGACTTGTTTTTGTTGATGTAATTTAGACCTCATAACATGGCTCATTGTCATTGGATCTCAATACAACTGCATTGTCTCTTGTCTTCTTCATATTAGTGTTGGTCCCTTCTTGAGTCATAGTGACTTTGGCCTTGTCTTTTCATGCTACTTTGGATCACCATTATAACTAGGATCTCCTCCGACTCATGCTTATAATTACTGTAGAATAGGTTTAGTTAAGGTTTTTTGTACTTTATTCTTTGAACTGTAACCCTCCCTCATTGTTGTCTATGATCACTGAACTTCCTACCGAACTGTGATCTCACAAATTCACTTCTGAAGTTAATCTTATTTGACTTGAGATGTACCGAAACCCTTATCACTTGATTGCACTAAGACTGTGGCACTGTGGTGAGACTTCATCGCTATGAAATGTACCGAATGCTTAAGTTGATCCTAGCTCTTTGAAAGGTGTCTTGATATGGTGAAAAAGGACTGAACTAGCTCACCGTAATTTGCTAAGATACCTCAGAATTTTAATTCCAGAATTGTCCTTGGAATCTTGATCTAACTAATTTTATCTTCAATGCAAACAGAAACTTCCACTGAGAATACTTCAAAGATGAATAAGTGATCTTCAAACTGCCTTGATCATGACCATAGCTCTGAAAACATGTTGAGAAATTCAAGGAGGTGGTAGTTAATCGATTTCTCTTATCATGACATTTTCTTGTGATGTTTTCGTTATTATTATGGGTTCTTTCGATTTAACTTTTCTTATCATCAAGACTAATGCCAAACAACAAATCTAAGGACACAAGATGTAGGCACGCTGCAAGGAAAAACCCTAATCAAAATTATTAGGGGAAAACCTAATCAAAATTATTAGGGGAAAACCTAATCAAAATTATTCCTTCAGTAGATTCAAGATGAGACGACCAAGACACTAGACTCAAGACTACCTCCATCAAGTGACCTTGTCATGACAGTCAGCCTTCTTCACACTTACATCTTTGAAGAGAGCATCTCTGCAACCAATCTGAGCTTCTTCTTTCACTGTAGAAGCATAGAGTCACTTGTCACTATGGTAACACCAAGATAGTAGCACTGAACCCTTGTTATTGTGGTAGCACTGAGATATTCTAACTATGGTAGCATCATTGTAATAACACCAAGTTGAGGTAACTTGGAGAGCACCGAACTTGGTCACTGTGAGAGCAACGAATGTAATAACACTGAAAATTTGCAATTAATCCGAACTTCAGTGGTTACCTTGGTCACTATGGTGACATCGAACCTATGAGAGCACTAAGGTTTATTTTCTATGAAAACACCGAAGCTAATATCATCTTTGTAACCTTATCTGAGATCTTTGTACCCTTATCCAAGTTCCTTTACCGAATTACTAGTCCCTGCAATTAACATATGAACTTTCCTCTGCAATTAGCCTCAGATTCTGAGGTAAGGTAATGTGAAGACCCTAGCCTGGTATATATAGTGGTTCGTGTGAGTAGTTGCTTAAGTTATTCAACCTATCTAGAAATCCATATTTATCGAACACAGTTCATGAACATCAACATAGTTATCTTCCCTTATTGTTTCTCGCCAAAATGTAATTAGATGGTTGACTTCTAGCATCAGTAGTTACACTCCTGAACATAGGGTAATGCTAATCTTGGCTAATAAAGCACATTAAAGTATAATGTACACCGAATACATTAGACAGAGGATCAGATATATGCACATTTTCTAGTCCAAGATGTGGAATACATCGAGGATAAATTATGTCTGGTCCTCATTTTGTCACTGGACACTCAGCAGCCTATATGTATGCCAATCAACAGACATCAACAAATTATATTTAACAACTCTTGGCACATCTCTGCTTTCACATTCTTAGATCACTTGTTTCTAAGATACATATGGCATATGCTTAGAGGCTTCATCCTCTTGTCATTCAACAATGTCACTAATGACAAGAACCAACCTATGTTGCAAACATGTCAAAAATGTGCTTTATATAGACTGAAATGCATTTCAACATATTTACAATGCATTTCCAAATCAAATTTGTCTAATTTTTCCTTGATTTAATTGTTAGGACCAACATTTTTGGTGTTATTGCCTAATCAAATGTTAATTATGAATAATGAGATTACTAGAAACATCTAAGACCAATAATTTTTCTTTAAAAAGGGTTTCAATCTCAGTTTGTACCAAAATGTTGTTAATTAATGGTGAATTAATTTTTAACATAACTACTAATTGTTTCAGAATGTTTGAGAGTGTTTCCAACCTCATCAGTCTTCATATGGAGAAAATAGAATTTCATATCCTTTTCAAAATTCAGCAGACTTAATAATTTTCAGAATTTCACAATTATTTTGATTAGATTATATTATGCATGAAGGAAGGTATGCTATTGGTAGTTAATCAAGAGCATCAAGCCCTTTATGTACCTCAATGTTAGTGATATTGCTTGTTGGAAACCTCCATCATGGTCTTAGAAAAAATTAACCCTTCACTCAAACCATAATCATTGATCAATGATTAGGAATGCTAGGTTTTTCATAGCATAATTTAATGCTTGGATTAGGTAAATTCATCAAAATTGGGTGGTGCTAGCTGATGTCGCTAGAGAATTGAGGTAGAGGAAAATGGTGATACTAATGATGAAGATCCCCTATTTCCAAATTTTTGCGAAGTCACATTTCTAGTGCACTTTCATTTCAGAATTGCATACCCGTTTCTCCATATCATGCAACTTAGGAACCAATCCATATAAATTTCTCTCTATAATATAATTCCAATTTTGAATGTTGCTCGTGCGTTTCTATGCAAAGATAGCTAAATGAAAAATGCAATATTATAATAGATAATCAAATATGTCTCAAAATATCCCCAAAATTACAAAATGTTTGTAGAAGAGATGTATTGCACATATCCTTCCATCCCCTTTAAAACACTATTGTAGAAAAGCACATTTTCCCAACCAAATGTGCATATATAGCTGATACATACCAATATTCATGACTTCTAGTTTAACAAAGCAAAAATTCTTAAACCTGCAAACAGATTTATATAATTAATTTATTCAATAGTTTGGCTTTTGGACAATTGTAGTTTGAAAATCAACTAAACCTACCTATAGCCGACACATTCACTCTCAAACTAGCTTCCTGTCTATTCTTTTCTTGTTTTTAGGAACCGTTAATTTTGTTTAAGTGACCAAAACACCAGCTGAAACAGATGTTACACCAGCCAATAGGGATGATACAACATTTCAAAAATCTGAAACACCTCTGAAACATTTAAACCATGTTTCAGAGGAATTCTGTACAAGTAAATGTCTCTGAAGCACCAAAATGTGTTTCCAGCACCCCAAGGTGAAGCTTTTGGTAAAGGTGGGTGGGATACATGTCTCTGAAGCACCAAAATGTGTTTCGAGAAGTGTTACATGAGTCTCCAATAACTCACGAGTACTCATGATTCTGATTCTGATCTTCAACCAAACAAGCCGATTTAAATCTCAGCGAGTCAAACTTTTGTTGACCGAGTTTGACTCGTGTTGACCGCAAGTTTGACTCACGCTTTCAGAGATTTGTAGAGGAATTGATGAGCCACTCAGATTCTTAGGTTAAAAGAATGGGGTTTTATTTTGTGGTTTCGCTTTCACTTCTTGCTACCCGTCACGCTTGGAGTGTGCTTTCATTTCTTCTTTCCGTTCACCTATCTAGAGACTCCATGGATCAAACGATGCCATTGTATACGTACATATTTGTGGCTACTCCCCAATTGTCAAGCAACATTCTTTTCTTTTAAAAATATCATTTTGAATAAAAGAAACTGGTTGTAGTATGTTAGAGTTCTATATCATTTTGAATAAAAGCAATCGTTGCAGAATGTTGAAACTTTACAAAGACCTATAATAATGAAACAATTCCTTAAAATCATTTGTTATCGTCAAGAGTATAAAAGTGATCTACTAATGGGTATAACGCATTAACAATCCAAACTTAACCCAATTTAGAAGCCATGCTACTGTAACCCCAAGTAAAACTTTAGCAGGTCTGCGGTGTTTGTTGACAAAAATTTGGAAGTTTCTCGTCTCATTTGAATCTTTGTACCTGTTTTGAATGTTTTCCAATACTAAATATATTTTATACTTGAAGTATACACATTGTCCTCGTGATTTTTTGGACAGCTATTGCTATTATACATTGTTTGGACATGGTTTTATTGAGTCACTTCACCACTTGAGACTAATATGAAGAATTTCCGTTCATATTCTTCATTTCTTGAAAAGTAAAAAGCATTTGTTTGATGCACTTAGTTTCTTTTCTGCATTCATAACATTAAAGGAACTAAAAATAAAAACTTGCATTTGCATGTAGGATTGTGTTTTTTTTGCAAAAAAGAACATTAGGAAATCTGCATTTAGTTTTGTGCTCAATGTTTTATTTTGTTCATTGATTTGTTTGCTCACAAAATTATTTGCTCTCTTCCCTTTGTAGCTAGGTATTTCATTGAAAAACTAAAAGTGAAAAGTTTGCTTATCATTCTTAGTTTTCATTTAGGAATTTCTACATACATCGTCGCAGTACCATTGAAAGGAAAATTGTTAACCAAGATCAACATAAAATTAATCTCAATTTATCTAAAAACGCATTGGAACCATAGTGATAACATTTAGAAGGTCTAGGCTAGAGACGTGTTCCGGCGTCGTAAAACATAGCAGCTTTCGTTAACTTGTCTACGATACATTCCGAGTGTGATATCTCACCCCACGTACGTAAGTATATCATAGCATGTCCCTCGGGGCGGCGTTACAGTACGATAAGTATATAGGTGGTGCTCTCACTGTGCGGTTTCGCATTAGACAGTGCTAATACGAACTTGGGCCTCCACGTACCTTCGGGAATATTTGGGAGGACAACGTTTAGGTGCTATCCATCCATAGTGAACTGTATCGGTCGCGTTTAAATTGTGATACACCGAACACAGCATTCAGGGAGATTGCCTGCCCGTACTTCTTGGCTTACCAGGAGGTATTATGCAGTTCACAGTTTACTGGTAAACCCTTTTGCCTAGCATTACCCTCTTTTTGTTTATTTATTTTTGGTTAAAATTAATCAGTAATCGTGGAAGAACATAATCCTACCCGCCGTCATTTGCATAGATTAGCTTTAAAACTAGTGACCACCTTTACCACCAGAAGTTACTTCTAGTAGGCAAAGGCGATCAAAATCTGCCCAACAGTGATGTTGATGTTGTGGATGATATTACTTGATGCTTCATGATGGGTGTTCTTTCTCACTTTCACATAATCTTGTTATAGCCTATGCTTGATGCTTTTGTTCCTATGGTCATGTCAGGCATTAATTAATTGTCTTCAATGTTCAATGTGTGAAGAGTGCAAATGTTCCCTTGATGCGGTTTAAATTCAAGCACAATAGACTGCTGTTATGCACCATGTTTCCATGGCTCCTACATATTGGAATATGCCCAAAATGATTTTGGAGAGTGATATCCATTCATGGAAGGACATTTGCACTTGTATTTCATGGAAGTTTGTTTGCACTCATCTTTCATTCTCTCGTGAACCAAGTGAAATTTCTTGTGGAATTTCTAATCAACAAATTTTAGGATTTTGTGTCAGATTTGGGTAGACTCGTAGAATGATTAGCTTGTGGCTGATATAAACTCTTTTTCTCAACCCATGGATGCATGGGTTAAATTTGCACTTGATTTTTAGTTTCCAATGATTTGACACTAAGAATCATTGGTTGACTGTGGTGATTCGTTGACTTTTTTTCTTCTTTTTTTCCCCTTTCCCTTAGATGGTCATTCATGGGAGGGGAAGTTCCAATGAATGTATGATTTGTGGTGTGAATTTATCTATTGGTTCACTCTTTGGTGACATCCCATGACTGTTATTTCAATGGAACTTGGTTAAATAACAAACACTAAGTGCTAATTAGGAGTTTTAAATGTTTTATAGAATAACTAATTTTGGTTTATAGGATCCCACATGTGCTTTTTTGGGCCTGAAACTTTACATGGCACCAATGTGTTTACAAATCATGGAAAACATTTGAGTCTTTTTAGGTTATTTCATGGCCATAATGGACATCTGTCACTATGGAAATGAAACTATGGTCAACATGAGGACAATGTCTTAAGGGATTTCTTTCCATTGATAAGTAAAAGAATCACTAGTAACTGACTTGTTTCCTTCCTCACTTTTATCATGGAAAATGATAGAGGATATGTTTCAACTTCTTATAACCAATTCTTTACAAATTAAGGGAGAGGTGTTTTGGAAAGTTCAAAGGATGATTAAATTTATTGTAATATTTTGTTGTTTTGTTTAAAGCTTTCAAGTGTTCATTAGGTGATTTGGAGATATGATTTAATTTAGTGGAAATTTTTTTATATTTTATATTTGAATGATGTTCTTTGTTTTATAGATGATGACTCATGATGTTATTGTTTTGTCTATAATGCTTTATTTTTTCTTTTGGGCTTGGGCCTTGGCACAACATTTTAATTAAAAATTGCATAATGGTTTTTGTGAACATTACACTTATTTTACTTTGAAAGCTACTTACAAATCTAGTAATTCTCAACTGTTGGAAACTATTGATGCAGGTTTCTAGATCGATTTGAAATTTTACTTTTGGAATATTTAGTGAGATGTCAAAATCTAATCTTGGGAAGAAACTATCAAGGAAAATTGATGTATTATCATACTTTAAAAAGTCTCAATCCAAGAATACACATTCTCTTCATGCTTCAAGCTCCTTTGAACAATCTGTTACTGAGAGAGATGTTAAATCTTGTGAAAATGCATCTGATATCCATATGATGGATGAAATAATAGGTTCCTCAAGTGATCAGGGTGAGATAAATGCAGTTTCAACATAAATTAATGATGAAAATGTTAAAGATATTTCCTTGGAAGGTAACACAAACCATTCACGGAAAAGGAAAAAAGGCCAGTGGACCATAGGGAGAAAATTCCAAGATGATTGGCTCTCAAGTTTTCCATTTATTGAAGAAATACCTTCTACACATGAGGATTTACGAGAAGTTAAATGTCTTGCGTGTAGTTGGAAAATTTGCAAGGTAGTGAAATTTCAGATTAAGCTAGATACAGTACAAAAGCATGCAGGAAAGGTTTATGAAAAGAAAATTGTAAATGGTAAAGAGAAATATATTGTTAGATGGAAATCTTTGGAGGAATGTCGGCATAGCCAATGTGTGGAAGAATACAAAAAATATTTAATAAATAAGAAGAAACTTGAGGCAAGTGGAGGAACCATCATATCTCAATTTGAAAAGACGATGGAAAGAAGTTTGTTATCCAAGATGATACAATTAAGCACTGTATTTCACATCTTATGTAAAGGTCGTCCTATGACAGATTATCTAGATAAGATGAAATTTATATCTTTTCTTCACGTGCCAAAATTTCCATCTTCTCATTGGTCCGTAACTAGTGGTTGGGAATGGGCAAGATATCTAGCTCAAGTAGAAATTGGTGATTTGAAACAGGAGATTGAAAATGCTAGGTTTTTGGCATTGTCTTTGGATGAGGTTACAGCTATTGATAATAATTCATGGATCTGCATGAGCATTTAATATGGTTAATGACCATATTAGGAATTACTATCTACTTGGGATTAAAAAGATGAGAGAGACTTCTACAGCTGAAAATATTTATGAACTTGTTCTTAATACTTTGAAGGAAAGTGGTATGGATCATTTAATGACTACAAAAAAGTTGGTATGTGTTGGAGCAGATGGAGCATCGGTAATGCAAGGACAAAGGAATGGCCTTTGTGTTAGACTACAACTATCAGCTTCGCCATATATGATTAATATTCATTGTATGGCTCAAATGATGAATCTTGCATTTAAAATAGTAAGCAAGTTTCCATTAGTTTCAAAAGTTGAAGATCTTGTACATGAGATGCATGCATACTTTTCTCGTAGTCTCAAACGATATTTAGAGTTTCAACAATTTGCAAATGGTGTTACGGATGGAAAAAAACTACTGAAAGATGTTGATACAAGATGGATCTCATTAAATGGACCAGCTCAAAGATTATTTAGTGAGTTCAAATCTTTAGTAGGGTTGATGTATGAAAATCGCTACAATGTAGACAAAGCTCGAGATCCTCTTTTTCGACTAACTGATATAGAAACATTATTGACATTGGCTGGAATTCTTCCTATGCTACATGAAATGAATGTCCTCGTGAAAATGTCTCAGAATCGCACAATTTATATTTCCGAATACACAAATGCGAGAAAGTCAGCATGCCTTGCATTGGATAATTTGTATATGATGCCAGACTCTTTTACTAGTCCAGGGTTTACAAGTTGGACTAAGATCATCAATATAGAAAATACTGAAATTTTTTTGACGTTTGATGAAAAAGGGATACTATGTATCACAGTGCATGGGTATATGGTCCCCTTTCATTATATTAGTAAGACGGGATGAATCACCAAAGATTGCCCCATGTCAAGAGAGAAATTTGATAATATTGTGATCTCAGTGAGACAAAATTTGATAAAAATTGCAAGATCACTATCATCAGAGATAAGAGAACGGTTTCCTCAAGATGAATTGTTGGAGGCCATGTGTGTGGTATACCCTCAATATTGGAACAATTGTCAATGTCCAAGAAATTTAAAAGCTGATTTTCAAAAGAGATTAAAATGTTTAGTAGACCACTTTTGCAAGAAAGTCTCGATACACGGAGAACAGATTGAAGGTATTTTAGATTCATCGAAATTGTATTGACAAGGTGGACGCTTTGCTGAAACAATGTGGAAGCAATATCCTTTTTTGGAGAATCCTAGTGAAAACGGTGCTATAACAAGATTATGGAATACTTTAAGTGCTAGCCAATACCTGCAAGAAAACATATCAGAATATTTTAAATTAGCAGATTTGTGTCAAACCATGATTTTGGGATCAATGGAGGATGAGAGAATGTTTAGTGCACTATAATTTTTGAAGTCAAAGTTGAGGAACAAGCTTTATAAACATGTGGATACATGTTTAAGATTATATGTAACAAAGTATGACATTGACAATTTTCCATACGAAAGAGCACTAGCGCTTTGGCGATCGGATTGTGATAGAAGGGGAGAAAACAATATAACAAATTTATCTAATGAACTTGATATAGAACATAATGTTTTGGAGGCTCATAATGACAGTACATCTAGAGAAGATCATGTTCACAATGTAGAAAATGATGACCAAGATGAGAACTGGGAAATTAAAATACCCTAGGAATATTATTTCGGTATACATGTTTCGTTGATCATGCAAGATTACTACATGTCAAATTTAGGTAAAAATGGGTTCTATATTTTGTATTTTTCATTGTAACATTGCAGCTACATTTCTTTCATGTGTGTTATTTTAAGATTGATGTTTCATATTTAATCCTTACATTGTTTGTTTCTTATTTGTGACAGGAAACGAAGTTGGATTTCATGATTTAGGGACCTATTTCTTTTCACATAAATAGTGTTTGACTACTATTAAATGATAAATAACTAATTTAACAGGACTAATGCAAAGCATCAATGGGCTCATTCAAGTACATGAAACTACCTTGATGTCTAGCTTTGACATATTGGAAAATTTTAATGGTATATATGTTGCTTTTGTTTGGGGAATTTTGCTGAGTTTCGAGTTTTATATTTTCTTGGAAAATAATTATTGATATTTGGAAAATGTGTGATTTTATATTGGTATTGGAAATGAAGCTAGTTTTGATCTTTGATTGGAAATGAAGTCATATTTGATGAAGTTGGGACCTATTTCTTTTCACATAGATAGTGTCCTAGTATTAAATGATAAAGAACTAATTTAAGAAGTCTAACGCTAAGCAACAATGGGCTTATTCAAGTACATGAAATTGTGTTAATGTCTAGCCTTGATATCTTTGAAAATTTTAGTGGTTTGTTTGTTTTTTGTTTAGAGGATTTTGTTGAGTTTGAAATTAGCCTCTTGAATGCTTATGGTTCTCATATCATGCATAGATCGATAGATCTAGTTCTATTATTATAATCATTATTGTTTTCTTTATATATTTGGTGGTTTGAGGAAAGATATTTTATTTCCTTTCACTTTGTGTCATGATTTCAACATCTTCACCTTTTAGAATATAGTAAAATATTTTTCTTATTATAGATTTTTCTTGGAAAAGAATTATTGAGAGTTAGGTCCAAATGCACAATGTTGTGTAGCATTAGTGTGATAAATATGGGATAGTGCAAAGCATAGTTTTGAAGATTAGTCTAAGTTGACTCGTACCTAATCAACTCAGTCAAGTTGATTGTTGGTTGAACGACTAATTGTTGGTTCAATGGACAGAAGGTCTTGCAGGCAAAAATACCAAAGGGAAAGATGGAGCCCATCATGGGGTACTCTTTGTAATTCTCCACCACTGCTACCTTCCATTCTTCCTCAAACTCCTCTCCAACCTCAATATCATTTCTAGTAGTAGCATGAGAAACAACACTACGCTTAGCAGAACTAGAAGAACGTGTTTTCCAAACTACAGGAGAAATACTTCCCTCACGAGTCACCATGTGCCATGCTTGGTCTCGGTGGTTCTCTTCCTTCTACTCCTGGTTCAATTAACATATCTTCATTGGAACCAACATCGTGAACTCCACTCGACAACGATTCACCATTTTGTAGTAGTGATTCGCCATGATTTTATAGGATAATATAATCTTGTGAGAGATTTGCCAAAAAATTATATATACATATTATATTATTAATAAAATCGCCTTCCATTCTTCCTATGTATCATGGGGATTTGCCTATTTATTATATATATAAATTTAGGAGGGTTCTTAAAATTTTCCCTGTTTAAGACTGTCTGGAAACAATATTTAAAATAAATATGTATCGTTCAAAGCTTTGTAGCTGGGGTTTTATGAATTCGGATGAAAATTTGAAAATTTTCAGCTAGTTCCCCAGTATTGTCAAAAATATGTTATCACTCTATAAATTATAAGATTGAAAAGAATAAACTATAATTAACAACACCAAACCACTTGAAGCCTAGGATCTAGCCCTCCTAGACTTAGAGAGGGATCTATCTATAAGATTTAGATTTGTTTAAGTTTTCTGATATTGGGCTAGTTAAAGGGATTGTAAAGGTTGTTTGTTCAATTGTTCGTGATTAGGTATAAGTGCTTTTCTCTAAACAATTTCCATTAGGCTATTGAGTCTAAATAGGCTGGGTATATGCCCCAAATTCCCAAGAATAAGAAAGGAAATCTAGCTATGAATACTGGTGTTTATCGATGAATGTAATTGTGGGATGGAGAAAGGTGATTTCAATAATGACTTAAGAGAAAATAAGAATTCTTACACCATACATCAGAAGAAAACATGGAAATTGTAAATATAGTAAGACTTAAGGTACTTTGAACAGTAAATCTTAATCTAACATTCCTGTTTTACAATTAGAATTTAGATGGTGTACATGAAAAGATTACAGTGGAAAAGAGTTTAAAAATAAACTAGGAAAACATCACCAGGACATCAAAACACATGAATCTGGCAGACTGATCACTTTATTGATGCTCAAGCTTGAAAATTTACAAGTATTTGCAATGAAAATTTCATACAAGACTAGGGTCCAACCCTTATTACAGAATGAAACATCATATTTAAACTACTTGCACTATATTCTCATTATTAAAAGGGCAATTAGTTTGTTTACTACAGGGGTAACTGAAGATGGGTTTGTGCATCTCCCATAGGATGCATTGTGAAAACTTTTAACAGATTTATAAAGTCACTGTGGGAGTGTCCTTCATTGTAACAACTTTCTTAACAGATGTTGGTGTCCTTGTGAAGTTTTTATCTAATGTTGTGGTAGTATGTTGTGCTAGTGGATCTGATACATTGGACGTGTCGACATTGACAATTCACTAAGCTCCCTTATTTGTCTTTGAACTAAGTTTTCATCCTTCGTGGAGTCTACATAAATTTTCCCAACTCTCTCAAGTCAGAATCTTGGTCATGTTCAGCTTTCCGTAGACTTCATCAGTCTCGGTGTATTTCACAAACCCTGGTCTGACAACTGAAAAATGTGCTTAACCTCATGGTGTATGAAGACATTGTTGCTGATGACTTCATAAAATGCTTTCCTACTCATATTTTTCTTCATATTTGTGAGATTGGATGTGTCCTTTTAGATCTTTGTGATCCTTTTTACATAATCATTCCTAGGCATCAACTTATCATTGATGAAAAATAAGGAAGGCAAACCCCTTTTTTTTAGTTGATCAATCCTGTTGAATCTACTTACTCAAATCTCAAGCTGGTAGCATCTCTCTTCTAGCTGTGTAACTAGACTCTTTTTTCTCAACACCTTCTTAACCTCAAGTATAGAGGTTATTCTATTAGCCACTTCCAGTTGCTCCAATTCATGATTTCTTTTGGAATTTAGGAATGTAATGATGTCGTTGGAAGTTTGGGTCTTATCCCCAAGTTCCTCATTTGTATTTTCAATGGAAAATTTCAACACATCAATTAGATGCCTCTGTTAAAAAATTATCTAAATTGATGGGCATATATCATTTACATGATCAATTATATCCAACCATATAATTTTTTTCACTCTCCCTACCATGCTACCAATTGAGGACTCCTAAAGAGACTTCTGCAAACTTTCATTTAGATTTTTTTTAATCTGCAACTCTATGGCATGTGTAGAATCTTTCCTTTTGACCTTCTCCTGTAGGTCACTGAGTTGATCCTGTAGCTTTTTAATTTCTTTTGACTCTAAGGAAATGCTCTCCATCACCTTGGCAAGCTTCTGAGTACTCTAGGTGCACCTGTAGAAGTTGTGGGTGTTGGAATAACTATCAGAGGAACTACTTGTAAGGGAATCATGGCCTTAGCTTCTTCTTTTTCTACTTCCTTCACTGCATCTCTTATTGCTTTATGTCTTTCTTTTATCATCTTATCGATCTCACTCTACATTTTATTAATATGTTCTATTTTTTCCATAATCAAGTGCAACATTTATGCCTTATGTGCTTTAGTTGCCTCTATCTCCTTGGCCATAGGGTCTTCTGTCACAAGCATCTTAAGCTGACTCCTCAAAGCAGAAATGTCTACATTCTTTTTCCTCACAAGGGTTTCTGCCACTAATATGTTTGATGGATTGTACCCTATTTTCATCACTAAATCCTCCAAATATTTTATCCTTGAATCTTTGGCCATGGGGGTGATCCTTTCCACCTTAAATTGTGACTCTGTGTTGTACAAGGTCACCTATAGTTTTGCGAGGCTCATGTCTGTGTTAGTTAGCGTGGAGGAGATCATTTCCCCTGTCTACTTAGGCATCTCCATCTGGCCTATTGGATGAATTTTATTTGTCTCAAACTCAAAGGAGGTATATTGCAACTTTGGGCTCAGGAATGTTTGCTTCTAAGAATGCAATCTTAATTCTTCCCTTCTCAGAATCAAATGCTAATAGAAGTATACTCTAGGATATGCTTTTTTGTTTCCAAAGCTTATTGTATGTGTTGGTCTTTAGAACGTCATTCCTTATTTTGATCTCCCTGAATGTGTCATAGATATCTTCCTCCTTTTGCTCTGTAGAGGACGTAGATGTTGGATTCTGCACATTTGGTTGTTGGAAAGGAACTATGGAAGAGGATGTTGAGAAACTTGTTTGGCTCCCTCATGGAGATGAAATTGGTGAATCTCTGATTGTGATGACAATTTTCTGGTCCTTCTCACTTCCCTAGTCAAGGCCCATGTGGATTCTAGACCTCTTCCTATATTTAATTTTGAATTCTTTAGTAGAGGCATCAATTTCCATGTCTGTTTGATCTTCCCTTGTATTTTTTCTTCCTATTTATTTTTCGAACTCTTTTCCTCTGTAATCTTAAACTCCTACAACCTTCCTCTCTTGTGGAGTCCCTATTTTAATTCCTAAAATAGATATGACCTCCCCTTTTACCTCCTAGAGGGTGTCTGTTACCCATTCTTATTGGTTCATGTACTTTTCTATCTCCACTCTCTGGGTGTGAATGTAGGGTGTGGAATTGTTTTCCACCCTCTTCTTGGAGATGATCGCCATGGGATCATAGGACCAAGTGAAACTATGTGATAATTTCATTTCCTTTAACACTTTATCTGCCTCGTCCCCTGCTGGCCTACTAATGCAAATCAATGGACCAATTTGCGACTTGATCTTGAACTCTGATCTTGGAGGAGACAAAATGCACCTCATTTGAATATATCATTTGTCTAATATACTCAATTGCAAAGAATTTCATCTAGACGTACTTGGGCAGTTTATAGGGGGCCAATTCACTGCCATAAACCTTGATCTCTATGTAGTTCTGATAGAGGTACCAATCTGCTATTCTGATTCGCTCTATCAACTGCATCACCTTCTTGATTTCCTCACTGACCCTTGGTTCTGTGGTACTGCTTAATGCACTGATTGTTGGATGAACAAATAGTTCCACAAAGCTCTTGAAGGAATATTCTTCCTACTCCTTCCTCAATAAATTGGTCCAGAAAATTATAGATTGGGCTTGAGAGGCATCATCTTGCTTCACCATGTCGAATTGAAACTTTCAGGAATGAAAATAGGTGAACATGTACACCAACACAAAGGTGTATTTGAATACGCCTTCTGTCTAGAATTTCAGGAACTAATCATGCATGGCATCGGCAATAAATCGAGCATAGTTAAACATAACAGTGGGCTTAGCCTCTGAGGACAATATAGACATGAAACCTATTATGGCTTCATCTATCCACTGATCGTTGTGATATCCTAGCAAATGAGATAAAGAAGTGAAAATGTGCTTGGTCCTATCTAGGAAGGTGAATGATGGGTATGTGGGATTTTTGGTAGGCATTGGTGCATTTGTAGTGATGAAAAGCTTTAAGGTTTTGGCCTTGCTAGAAAAATATAACCCCTGGTATAATCCTATAAGGGCATCATATGAAAATGGGACTGTTTTCTCAACAATGGGGACTTCCATCATCTCTTTAATGGATTGGGCATTGATGTGAAATAGAATCTCTCCTACAAGATTTACTATGGCTCTATGGTTAATGTCATAGTAGGATTGACAATTTTGGACTAGCTCAGGGCAGCTATGGGTTTTAGGAAAGATGTAATATGGGAGCTTGGTCTCCCATAAGCTGACCTCATCTGATTCATCAAGGAGCTTATCCTCGAGCCAACAATAGACATCGAACAAGTCAAAATCTGACTCTGTCTTGTGGATTTTGTAGTCACTATCAGCCAGGGGAATGTGATCTAAGTCTATTTGAGGATAGACCATGGGATTGAAAGTTTGTTGGTCTGCCTTGGGAGGCATGATTCGATTTCTTCACCTTCTTTCTAACCTGCAACGGAGAATGGGTTGTAAGAAAAGGGATCAAAGAAGGGGGAAATTGTATTAATTGGCACTTGGGAAGGGATAAGACCGAAGGGAATCAGGATCAGAACTGAATTAGCTCAAACAAGAACTACAATCAGGCTCACAGAGCACTGACCGTTTCTTCTTTGATGCATGATTTACCCTTCTACCATAATGGTTGGTCTATGATTTCTTTGTATGTATCCACAGATCCAACACCTGTAATAATACAATAGTATTGATAAGGAAAACACTAGCATAATGGTGAATTTGGGCTTTAACATGTATTTGGGGGGTGATCGTTGAGTTGCCGCAGGTCTATTGGATAACACCCCGACCATTCATGGCACAACGGTGTTGATGGAAGGAGGGGATGTGTTGGGGGGGAGCAGACAGGTGATGAAGGACATGGCGCAATGGTCACAGTGACGCAGTGGTTTGATTTGTGGTAGAAACCATTTTTTACAGGGGGTCACAGGTGGTAAGTGGTAATAGAGTGGGGGGGTGCAAAATCACGTGGGCACGCCATGTAGCAGAGTGGGCAGTAATAGATACCACCCATTTATGACCCCCCCCCCCCCTTTTCTTAATGTCCGACGGTTGAGGGAGGGCCGAAATGGAGTGATGGTCATCCGATGTGGGGTGAGGAATGAATATGATAGGTAAGGTGGGGAACATTTAACACATGACATAACTGGGTGATGGGAAAGTGGTGTCAGGCATTATTAATGGTTGCCAGGGACATGGTAGGACTTAGTATAACACAAATAATGTGGTTTTGGGGATTTTAGACATATAATGAATTTAGTGTCAATCCTTAGGATCATATTTGGCATAAGGTATGCCCAAATGAAATTGAAACCAATCTTTCGAAACATTTCCCCTTCCGCATCCTTTATGCAATAAAAATTTTCTATCTTGGCTTTCTTCTTACGAAAAAGAGAAATAATTGGCACTGGGATGTTGTGTCCTGATGTAATAGTCTTCACATTGGCCTTCCATTGTATTTTTTCAACCTACCTACCTACCCAAAACTTGTCACCTAACATTTTCTCTTCCTTTTCAGGGTGCATTTGGACTAGCGAACCCTTAAATAATTTTCTTTTGAATTTATATCCTAACACCTAACCTTATTTTAGCCATTGGCCCAGCTTCAACTGTTCAGCCTATCTCATTTTCTACCTATCTACTGATAAGCTAAGATTAATTAGTTTGGCACATCTTTATTCTCTAATCTATCAATAGAAATTGAAAACTTTCCAATCATGATTAAACTGTATGACTGGACAAACATTTCTAATGAGAAATTGCATTTCAAATTTCACCACTTTTAGTTTATTTATTTGGAGTTTTCTTTCTTTTTCTATTTTTTCTCTTTTTCCTTTTCTCTACTTTTATACCCTCTTTTCTTTCCTTTCCTTCTTTCTTTTATTTGAAATCATTTGAATTTTGAAAAGCCTTTCAATAATGAAAACCTTGAAAGAAATATGAAGTATCAAGTCACCTTGAGATCCTATAATTTATAGGGTACTAACACTCCTGTTAGCATTCTTCAAAAACCTTGACCTGTAATAGTTTTGGAAGGTCTAATTTCTACATCATATTCTTGTAAAGCAGTAACCCAGTTAGTGCTTTTCTCTCCTAATTCTCTTTGCATCAATAGTTGTCTAACTGCAAAGAATGGAAATATTATTTTGGTCTGTGTTTTAAGGAGAAATGGTCTAAAATGCTTTATGTCTTTAAACAAAGAAAATGCGTGTTTCTTAATGGATGAATAATTTAGTTCTGTGCCTTGAAAATTGGAACTGAAAAATGATATTGGTGCTTCAATTTGTTGGTCATTAAGTTGTCTGAAAACAAAAATGTAAGATGTATCTAAGAGGAAGGTCTATAAAGTAAAAGGATTAAGAAAATTGGGGGTATTCAGGAATGGAGCATTGATAATGGATTGTTTGATTAAATGAAATGCTTCTCTTTCATTTTGTCACCATTTAAAGACTGATTTTTTTTAATCGTGGTTTCCAATGGTAAAACTATTTGTGAAAAGTAGGGGAAAAATATTTTTACAAAATTTATCTATCCAAGAAACGATTTCATAGTTTTCTTGTTACAAGGGAAAGGAATTATTTTAATCTCTTCAATCCTTTCAGGATCAATATAGATACCTCTCTTTGACACAACATGTTATCACCAAAATAGGACCCTGATAGGCTGCTGATCAGACTACCTTAGTGTAACTATTTCAAACCAATCTTTTAGCTGAGGCTTAGCCTCCTCAGCCTGAGAGGGCTCTCTCAAGGGTTAATGACATAAGTTATAGATATATGGATAACTCTATGGTTGATTATTTTGTAGGTTTGTTGGTTGAAATATGTAGAGTAGCTACCATTGGGCTATGGAGATAGTGACAGGGATAAAGATAACAAAAGAGCTCTTCTTATAAAACTGGGGCTTGTATATACTTCAATGAAAGAGTGACACATTCAGGAAAGTCTCAATATATTAAGGTTCAAAGGAAGTCAGAGCATGAGTGCATTAATTATAAGTAATGATACCTCAAGATATTGAAAGGAAAGTATTTAACAGAGATTTATCAAATCTTAACACTTAAAGGAAGTCAGAGCATGAATGACCATGAATTTTGAGTAATAAGTATTAAACATTGAAAGAAAAAATCCACGGATAGGACCTAAGAACTAAATTCACCATAATTTAACACTTAAAAGAATTCAGAGCATGTTCCCATGAATTTTGAGTAATAAGAATTAAAAATATGGAAGTAAAACATATGATAGAAGATAAAGCTCACTGAAGTACACTAAGCATATCAACCTTAGAAATGTTAAACAACTTCTGTATATATCAGTGCATCCAAAGCATTTACAAAGTACATTGTTCTGATAACATTTTCCAACCCTTCATACATCGAAGTTTTCACTATTTATAGGCACTTAGCCTTTATAACAAGTCTGCCAAGGGGCTAGACCATTTAAATTTCAAATGAAACTTAAAGCTAACCATAAAATAGATTTTAGAGACTAAGACTAACCCCTTTTCGAAATAAGAGTCAAAGTCCTACTAGGACTTCAACTCCTAATTATTACATTCAACAAAATTTATCTAAATTTTCCTCGAAAGGAATCCAATATTTTTATCATGTTGATCATTAAAAAAATATTAACACCATGACTACCTTCATGAAATAAATTTTTCCATCATTTAGGAGAAGTTATTTTGATGACTTGGCACATGTAGACTAGTATCTCTTTCAAACTATTTCTTTAACTGAAAATCTCCATTTGGAAAATCTGATACTCTTTGTCACCCTGATACTCTTTGACACCCTGATGATGAATAGCTTTAAATATGCTTATCTTCCTCCCCCTTTCCATCATTTATCATGAAAATTCAACTTGTTGTCCAAAAACTCTATTTTGAGCTACGAAATTAGCTTCTTTTAGTAGTGCACATAAAATGATGTTATGTGATACCCTTCTGCCGCTCTTTACAATTAGAGGATATTTAATGATAAAAAATAGGTAGATATATCCTTCAAAACTTTTCATTTCCATTAGTTTAGGTCTCTCGAAACCAAAAAGAAATCTTCAGAAATTCCTCAGCAAAAACTGGGCTTCAAGCCTGACACTTGCTGCAGAATTGCCTAATACTTTGGAGATTTGACAAAAACTTAGATTTGTGCTTCAAAAAAGTATATGAACATGCCTGCATGTATTTTATTGATAATATAAGACAAAAATATCATGATTTAATTGTTACCCCCTTATCTATCAATAGTGTCAAATAGCTTTGTTCATGATTCCTCTTTCCAAGTCTCCTTTCTTTGATTCTGTCTCAATCAAATCCATCTCTTCTTTTAGGTATTTCACTCTGCTTGTAAACATAAGTTCCTCTTTCTTGTATGTGACACTATGATGGGTAAAGGATGTGTCCTCTACAACATATTTTTGGATTTTGCAATGGAAGTCTCAAAATGAGTAACTTGTTCATTTACTTTCTTCTCTTCCTCATTTATCATCTCTCTATCTTTCTTATATCCTTCCAACTCTTTCTTTGTCTCAGACAATTCATCCTTAAAAACTTTCAATTGTTCTTCAAAAATATCCTTTTCAGCTTTCTCTATGACCTTGTCTTTTCATTTTCTCTATTTGACTGTTTCTTCTTTGTCTTTTCTCTGTCTTTTAGAAGAATTTGTCTCGGGTTACCTTTGAAAATTTATTTTAGATTTATCTATATTATTATCCTTGATAACCTATGTCTCAGTTGGTGATATGAAAATAACTTCTTGTGCCATTTCTCCCTTTCCTTTATCTTCCTTCTGTTTACTATCTCCTATAGTAATAGTTTCTGATATTTGTGACCTAGTGAGAGGTTTTCGAGGTTTCAAAAGAAAGGCTGAATATTCTGAAGAGAAGTCTAATTTCTTGACTATGATTCCCTTACCTTTGGCTTTAGATTTTTCAACTTTAACTTCTTTCACCACAAGATTTTCTACAATGTCTATAGCTTTTAGAATGTCTTCTTGTCTTCCTTTACCTTTAACATCTTCTTTAGCATTTCCTTTAGATTTCTTGGCTTCAGATTTGATCTTGCTGTCTGTAACATGTTTGTTAGTTTTCTTTCTAGTTCTAGTTGCTGGAGGTGATGGTGTATCTTGGACTAAATCAACTTCCTCTACCAAGTCTTTATCTGTAACATTTAAACCTTCATGTTGATTTCTCTCTAATTCTGTAGTAGCATTGACATTCATTTCTCGCTTGGAAGAAGAGGTTTTAAGCTTGGAGACTTTCCTTGGAGATAAAACATCTACCTCATATCCATTCATGAACAAGAACGATGCCCAATCTCTGTTTAGTTTATTTAACTCCTCCAGAACTAGAAATTTCATGAATACATGGTGAAAAATGAAGGTTTCATTCCTTTCAGGTCTCGCTTGCACCCTGTCTGCCATTTTCCCAAGACTTCTAAAGAGATAGAATGGAATATCTAACAACTTATTCCCTGTGAAGTGAAGCAATAATTTGAAATTATACATATAAATTGTTTGAAAACAACCTTCACATGTAAAATATTTTTGTATGACTACTAAAAACCTGGAAAATTCATCTTTAATATTGGTTCTAGGAATTCCTTCAGTCATTTTAATCCCTTCATTCTCCGGCTTTAAGTAGTCATCACAAATTTTCAAATCAAACTTGGTAGCTTTAAACCATTCCTCTCTAGTTCTCAGGATCCTTGTTTCTTTAGAGATACTATCAGGTGAAATTGGGATATGAAGACAACTTACCTTTGTAAATGTACCTCTAAAATTAGCCACAAATTCTTGTGATACCTGTTGATGATGCCCTTGCAATTTCTAAAAGAATTCAATGCGCCCTGCTTGTGTAAATAAATCAGTGAAATATTCATCCTTCAAGACTAAATCCGTAGTTGTAGGTTCATATCTAAATGGAAAACCTCCTTTATAAACCTTTTTTGGTGTATCCATTTCCTGTGTTATGTAGCGGTGGCCTTCCTTATAACTTAACACCTGTTTGGGAGAATACTCTTGATGACAAAGAGCAGTTAAAATGGAAATAAAATGATATAACAGCTAAGGTTTCTATTGGGGAGCTTATTGACAGAGAGTTGCTTTGGTAGCAAATGATGAGCGTGGAAAAACAAAGCGAAGGAGATGAGGGATAACCTTTCAAAAGTAGAATGAGAAGACATAAGAGAAATGATGATGGATATGAGAAAGTGCATAACTTTTAAATGATGGCTTTAGTCTAGCAACAGGTCCTTGAAATTCTCAAACACTAACCATTCATCATTAATATTTAAAATATTAAAGGCTAGCAGAGTTTTCGTAGCACATTTCATTTGAAAAATGTCAGTTTCGCTACGGAATAGGTGTTTCCGTAGCGAATTCGTTAATTTCGTGTTGTATTTTCTGTGGACTTAGACAGTTTTTTGAAAAATGGCTAGATTTGGGACTTATGATCATTTCAAAGTATCTATTTAGAACACACTCCTTCGATGTGACTTCAACTCATCTCTAACACCTTATCCAAATTTTTAAGAACTTAAATACATCATAAAATTTATCATTTTATGATATATTGCAACCTAACCAATTTGAAAGAGAATTATGATTGATTTTCAAGAATGAAATTTTGAAAATTTCAGGTGTGATAATAGTGGCTCCATTAGGGATAGTATGCTCCCTATGGTATACTAAGAACTAGTAGCTCTAGTGCTACGATCCATTCCTTTAAAATAAAAACTCTGAAATTCTGCCCAATCTGCTTCAAACTGTACTTACTAAAAATACTCAGTCAACCTTGAGCTTATTTGCACATTCCTACCTACCTATCCTATCAAATGAAAACTTTATTCAACTCAATCAATGTGAAATTTGCAATGTAACCAGTCATTGGTTTTATCGGATATTTGAGTTTTTTTACTACATTGGTACTCAAAGCAACTATGGTATTGTGATGACCACTTCCACTGAAATTATAACTGATCTTTATAGTAAAAACAAAGCTGAAACACTAGAGAGTAACACTCCATGTATTTAGCTATAGGATCCTAGAATACATGATCATCTTGATGATCCTCATAACATCTTGTAACTTCTAACAACTAATTTTTAGCCACACAAAATTTATTTGATAAGCTATCCAACTACCATTCTGAATGATTTCCACATACAGTGTAGTTTTCCTCATTATTATGATCATTCTTTGAAGTAGGATGCTGCAAAGTATGACATAAGTAATCAACCTTTTTCTCTATCCGAGGGTTATAAAAACTGTCTTCCAGTATTTCATCTTGGTATTTGCAATGATTTCCATCTTCATTATGATCCGAAGACTGACAATTTTGCTGCATATTTACATCAATCTCGAAGGATGTAACATGGTTTTCATAAGTATACTTTTGCTAATTTCCATAATGCATTATATGGGATGTTATCCTTTCTTCTAGGTGTTGAAATGTATTGTTATGAAGACCCTCAAAAATTTCTTCATCCATAAATTCATAATCATCATAACAATCCTTCAAATACTAAATAAAACTCACAGAATGTTTACAACAATCTTTGACCAGTAATAACAAGGGATGACACTCTTTATACATCTCATAGAATTCATCATGAAAATTAGCAAGAGAATATAATGAACCATTTTCTAAACCTTTATACCAAGACCATAATTTTCCTTCTAGAGTTATCATAAACATCTTCATGAGACAATCTTCAGGGAAGTGATCCTTAAGACTATGTACATGCAGATTAAACCTAACCAAATGAAGAGCAACATTATCTTTCTTTTCATCTTTGAATATTGGAAGATCATATAACCAATCAACCTTTGGCATAGGATTTGGAAAAACAGGGATATGAGACCAATTCATAGGAGCATAATTGGCATTTTTTCCTGCAATGGAACTCATCTTGAAACTTCATCTAGCAAATGATCTTCTAGCAGTGGAGTCAAAATCTAAGTTGTTATTTGATGTGTGGAGTTTCTAAGGTAGTTTTTCAGCCTCGAACATATTCTGAGCTCCTGCTACCTTCAAGATTTTAGCTTCATAATTTTCGAGAGATGTATATCTTCAGACTCTCAGCAAACGCACCAAAATGTTATCACCAAAATAGGACCCTGATAGGTTGCTGATCAGACTACCTCAGTGTAACTATTTCAAACCAATATTTTAGTTGAGGCTTAGCTTCCTCAGCCTGAGAGGGTTCTCTCAAGGGTTAATGATATAAGTTATAGATAGATTTCTAACTCTATGGTTTATGATTTTGTAGGTTTGTTGGCTGAAAGATGGAGAATAGCTACCATTGGGCTATGGAGTCAGAGACAGAGATAAAGATAACAAAATAGCTCCTCTTATAAAACTGAGGCTTGTATATACTTCAATGAAAGAGTGACACATTCAGGAAAGTCTCAATATCTTAAGGTTCAAAGGAAGTGAGAGCATGAGTGCATGAATTCTGAGTAATGATACCTCAAGATATTGAAAGGAAAGTATTTAACAGATATTTATCAAATCGTAACACTTAAAAGAAGTCAAAGCATGAATTACCATGAATTCTGAGTAATAAGTACTAAACATTGAAAGAAACCATCCATAGATAGGACCTAAGAACTTAATTCACCATAATTTAACACTTAAAGGAAGTCAGAGCATGTTCCCATGAATTCTGAGTAATAAGAATTAAACCTATGGAAGTAAAACATTTGATAGAAGATAAAGCTCACTGAAGTACACTAAGAACCTCAACCTTAGAAAATTTAAACTACTTATGTATATATTAGTGCATCCAAAACATTTACAAAGTACACTGTTCTGATAACATTTTCCAACCCTTCATACATTGAAGTTTTCACTATTTATAGGCACTTAGCCTTTACAATAAGTCTGCCAAGAGGCTAGACCATTTAAATTTTAACTGACACTTAAAGCTAACCATAAACTAGATTTTAGAGACTAAGACTGACACCTTTTCAAAATACGAGTAAGAGTCCTACTAGGACTTAAACTCCTAATTATTACATCCAAAAAAAATTATCCAAATTTTCCTCAGAAGGAATCCAATATTTTTATCATGCTGATCATTAACAAAATATTAACACCATTAATGCCTTCATGAAATAACTTTGCCCATCATTTAGGAGAAGTTAGTTTGATGACCTGGCACATGTAGACTAGTATATTTCAAACTATTTCTTTAACTGAAAATATTCATTTGGAAAATCTGATACTCTTTGTCACCATGATACTCTTTGACACACTGATGATGAATAGCTTTAAACATGCTTTACCTTCCTCCCCATTTCCATCATTTATTATGAAAATTCAACTTGTTGTCCAAAACCTCTGTTTTGAGCTACGAAATTAGCTTGTTTTAGTAGTGCACATAAAAGGATGATATGTGGTACCCTTATGCTGCTCTTTACCATTAGAGGATATTTAATGATAAAAAAAAACTAGATATATCCTTCAAAACTTTTCATTTCCATCAGTTTAGGCCTCTCAAAACCAAAAAGAAATCTTTAGAAATTCCGCACCAAGAACTGGGCTTCAAGCCTGACACTTGCTACGTAATTGCCTAATACTTTGGAGATTTAAAAAAAAATATATCTGAGCTTCAGAAAAGTATACGAACATGCCTGCATGTATTTTATTGATAATATAAGACAAAAATACCATTATCTAATTGTTACCTCCTTATATATCAACAATTTCAAATAAATTTGTTCATGATTGCTCTTTCCAAGTCTCCTTTCTTTGATTCTGTCTTCATCAACTCCATCCCTTCTTTTAGCTCTTTCACTTCTCTTTGAAGGTTTCTTCTCTCTTCTTGTAAACACAAGTTCCTCTTTCTTGTATGTGACACTATGATGCATAAAGGTTGTGTCCTCTTCAAAAGATTTTTGGCTTTTGCAACGAAAGTCTCAAAATGAGTAAATTGTTCATTTACTTTCTTCTCTACCTCATCTATGATCTCTCTATATTTCTTATGTCCTTCCAGCTCTTTCTTTGTCTTAGAAAATTCATCCTTAACAGCTTTCAATTGTTCTTCCAAAATCTCCTTTTCGGTTTTCTCTATGACCTTGTCTTTTCCTTTTCTCTATTTTACTATTTCTTCTTTGTCTTTGCTCTGTGTTTTAGAAGAATATGTCTCAGGTTTCCTTTGAAAATTTATTTTAGATTTATATGTCTTATTATCCTTGATAACCTCTATCTCACTTGGTTATATGACAATAAATTCTTGTGCCATTTCTCCCTTTCCTTTATCTTCCTTCTATTTACTATCTCCTATAGTAATAGTTTCTGATATTTGTGACCTAGTGAGAGGTTTTCGAGGTTTGAAAACAAAGGATGAATCTTCTGAAGAGAACTCTAATTTCGTGACTATGAGTCTCGTACCTTTGGCTTTAGATGTTTTAACTTTAACTGCTTTCACCACAGAATTTTCTGCAATGTCTGTAGCCTGTAGAATGTCTTCAAGTCTGTCTTTACCTTTAAAATATTCTTCAACATTTCCTTTAGATATCTTGGCTTCAGATTTGATTTTGCTTTTTATAACATGTTTGTTAGTTTTATTTCTAGTTCTAGTTGTTGGAGGTGATGGTGTATCTTGGACTAAATTAGCTTCCTCTACCAAGTCTTTATCTATAACCTTTAAAACTTCATGTTGATTTCTCTCTAATTCTGCAGTAGCATTGACATTCATTTCTTTCTTCGAAGAAGATGTTTTAAGCTTGGAGACTTTCCTTGGAGATAAAACATCTACCTCATATCCATTCATGAACAAGAACGATGTCCAATATCTGTTTAATTTATTTAACTCCTCTAGGACTAGAAATTTCATCAATCCATGGTGAAAAATGGAGGTTTCATTCCTTTCAGGTCTCCCTTGCACCTTGTCTACCATTTTCCCAAGACTTCTAAAGAGATAGAATGGAATATCTATAAACTTCTTCCCTGTGAAGTGAAGAAATAATTTAAAATGATACATATAAATTTTCTGAAAATGACCTTCACATGTAAAATATTTTTGTATGACTGTTAACAACTTGGAAAACTCATCTTTAAGACTAGTTCTAGGAATTCCTTCAGTCATTTTAATCCCTGCATGCTCCGGCTTTAAGTAGTCATCACAAATTTTCAAATCAAACTTGGTAGCTTTAAACCATTCCTCTCCATTTCTCGGGATCCCTATTGCTTTAGAGATACTATCAGGTGAAATTGGGATATGAAGACAACCTACCTTTTTAAATTTACCACCGAAATTAGCCACACAGTCTCGTGATACCTGTTGATGATGCCCTTGCAATTTCTGAAAGAATTCAATGCACCCTACCTTTGTAAATAACTCAGTGAAATATTGATCCTCCAAGACTAATTCCGGAGCCGTAGGTTCATATTTGAATGGAAAACATCCTTTATAAACCTTCTTTGGTGTAGCCATTCCTTATGTTATGCAGCGGTGGCCTTCCTTATAACTTAACACATGTTTGGGAGAATACCCTTGATGACAGAGAGTAGTTAAAATGGAAATAAAATGATATAACAGCCAGGGTTTTTACTGGGGAGCTTATTGACAGAGATCTTCTTTGGTAGAAAATGATGAGTGTGGAAAAACAAAGCAAAAGAGATGAGAGATAAGCTTTCAAAAGAGGAATGAGAAGACATAAGCCAAATGATGACTAATATGAGAAAGTGCATAACTTTTAAATGATGTCTTTAGTCTAGTAGCAGGTCCTTGAAATTTTCAAATACTAACCATTCATCACTACTCTTTAAACCGTTAAAAGCTGGCGGAGTTTTCGTAGCACATTTCATTTGACAGATGTCAGTTTCACTACGGAACTACTAGGTATTTTCGTAGCAATTTTGTTAATTTCGTGTTGTATTTGATGCGGACTCAGACAATTTTCTGACAAATGGCCAAATTTCGGAGTTATGATCATTTCAAAATAGCTATTCAAAAAACACTCCTTCGATGTGACTTGGAATCATTTCTAACACCTTATCCAAAGTTTTAAAAACTTAAATACACCATAAAATTTATCATTTTATGATATCTTGCAACCTAACCAATTTGAAAGAGAATTATGATTGATTTGCAAGCATGAGATTTTGAAAATTTGGGATGTGATAACACAACGAATCCTAAATTTTTTCCTTCATCTAAAGAAAAATATGACTTCTTTGGGTTTAATGAAATTCCATACATTTTACATCGCTCAAAGAGTTGCTTTAGGTCATTCACATGATTGGTTGCTTCTCTAGAAAAGACTGTAATGTTATCTAGATAAATAACCACTAATTTTTTGATGAGTCCTATAAAATTTGTGTCCATGGCTCTCTAAAAAGTGGCACCTGCATTAATTAACCCAAATGGAATCTTTTGATAGGTGTAAATTGCCCACTTGGTCCTGAATGTAGTCTTTAATATGTCATCTATATGTATGAGGACTTGGTTATATCTTGAAAATCCATCTAGGAAAGACAAATTCAGAACCAGCTACTGTTTCCAGCACTTGTTCCATGGTTGGTAATGATAATTTTTCCTTTTGACATTGTTTCCTTAAATTCCTAAAATCAATACAAATCCTAATATCACCATTTTTCTTCCTAACAGGAACCAAATTTGAAACCCAATTCGATTGTCTATCTGGAAAGATGATATTTTCTTTGAAGAGTTTATTCAACTATGTTTTTATTTGATTTTCAAGTTTCGGGTGAATTTTCCTCAAATTTTTATGTATAGGTTTCTCATCTGAAATCATAGGAATAGTGTGTTGAATAAGAAAAGTGTCATATGTTTTAAGATCAATGTAATCCCAAGTAAAAACACTTTTGTACATCCTTAGTAACTTGATAAATTATAATCTTTCATTATGAGATATACCAAGACCTAAAATGATATTTTTAGGTTTATCATCAGTTCAAAGATTTATTAACTCAAATCTTAAGGTAGAACTTTGAATTTTAGAGTTCATAATTCTTTTAAACCTACCTTTTAGATCATAAAGGTATTCTAATTTGACAACTGACTTAGGAATTGGATTTTCATCTTGCTCATCCTTTATGTGAGTGTCATGTTAATTTTCATCTAATATTTGACTACCATAAGATCCTTCAAATGTAAGGAAATATATCATATCTAAATCATTATTAAATACTCTCCAATTGGTAATATTGTTAGGAACAGATGGTCTAAAAATCAATTCAATGGAAAATCTATTAGAACTAAATTATTGAGATGGGATTAATTTTGGTGCTAAATTAGCCAATAAATATGCACTAGAATTTTGTATTCTAGGTACAGAAGAAATATGGAAAGCTAAGAAATGAATGGTCAATTCCTGGAATAATGAAATTGATAATATTTTAAATGTCCAGAATGACAATGTATGGTATTTCTTACATATTTAATAATGATTTCTGAATATCCTAATACTTTTAGATATTTTATGTCAAGATCAATTGATTTTTACAAACCTTTTTATAATGCTTCGTATTCAACTATATTATTTGTGAAATTCAATTCAAGTCTACAGGATAACATGGTCTTTTTCTCCTTCCGGGCTTATAAAAATACAGCCAGCTCCTGCACCATATTCTAATTTATAGCCATCAAAATAAAGAATCCAAAATAAAGAATTAACTACTGCTTTATCTATAATTTTTTTACATTTCGACGTGTTTGTTTGGGAAAAAATATCAATTTGAGAGATGAATACATTATCGAAAAAGGGTGATGTTTGAGCATTAAAATTTCCAAGAAATGATTCTACGGAGTAGTTTCCAATAATATTATTATTGGATGCTGCTGGTTGATTTATCCCTTTAAGATCACTGACTGTGTGTTTCATGAATTTCTCTCACTCTACCTAGATTTTATTTGGCTTTCCATTGGGTGGTAGCCACATATGTGACCAGTTTGTTGTAAAGTATCCATGAAGTTTTTCAGAGCAGTCTCTGCTTAACACTAAATTGTAAAACTTAGGAATATAAGCCACCAATATATCAATTATATGAGCAACCTTGGGGTTTGATCACAATATTATAGAGACAGAATTTATTTCTCCTACAACCGCTACTTTAGTTCTATCAAGTTGTACTAAATGAATAGGGGAACTCTAATGAGTTATATTCAACTTAGCACATACTAATTTTTGCATGATATTAGAGGAAGCCCCTGAGTTTATTAAAATATTATGGACATTTTTATTATAGATATCATAGGTTAAAATAAATGGAGGATTATGAGAGATGGATCGATCACCTATCATAATCATGTCTGTAGCATCTATTTTAGTTGAAGAAGAAGCAGGTTTACCCATTTTATTAGCGGCTTGGAGTACTACTGGAGCAGCTAAGGCTGAAGCAGGAACTGCATTTAGATCTGTAAGTAAGATTTCTTGTTGCTGCTTTAATTTAGTAAGTTCATGAATTTAAATGTTAGCCCTGGCCTCTTTCATATCTTCAACTACATTATACTCAATAGTGTCGGAGACTACCATTGTCTTTGATTTAGGTGGAGTATTTGAAGAAGTAAGATTTGTTTGTGTAGTCTTACATGTATAATTTTCACTTACTGTTATATCTTTAGCAGGCATTGAATTCTTCTATTTCTTATTTGGCTGGGTTGCTTAAGTGGTATTTTTTCTCCTTTTACTCACAGGTAAAGCTTCTTTTTGTTCTTCATTTGATAGGATAAAATCCCACATTCAATTTAGTTCAACTTCTTCTTCTTCTTAAATTTCTTCTTCCTTTGTTTTCTCTTCATCTGTATCTTGATCAAACTCATAATTAGATATGATATTTGGAGGTTGAGAATTAGAAGACTGATTTTTCTTGAAGGGTATGAAATTATTTTTTGCACTAGAACCTTCACGAACTTGTTTCTTGATATCTTCCATCCCATTTTTCATAGTGTTTAAAAATTTCTGAAGACCTACTACATCGAAAGGGTATTTAGATGGCCTCTTTTTTTGATCATCTTTGAAGGATAATTTCTTTGATTTCCTATCTTCTTGGGAATTCTTCTTTTCAGGAGAGATTATGCGTTTCTCTACAGATAAAGATGCCTTCATATTTTCTTCTAATGTACGCAGTTTTTCTCTATAAAAAAAAATGGATATATTAGAAGAGAGAGATGAAATATACCACTCAATTTGAATTTCTGCACCAAGAACTGTTGTAATAGGAATTTTATTAAGTAATTTATTAAATCTTGAATTAAAATATTTTATTTTGACCCCTATTTTAGACTTTAAATTTCACAAATCATTGATGAGCGATGTAGTGGTTCTGTCATCCCCAAACTTTGTTAAAAAAAATTCTTTGAACATATTCCAACTAGTTATAGAGTGGGCAGGTAACGAGAAATTCCAGGATCCTACAGATCATGTGAGAGTCTATGGAAATAATATTACAACACAATATTCTTCAACTACCTCTTTTAAATTAATGGCTAACATGTAATTATGAATGTGCTCTTCAGCTGAAAGAGAATCATCAGGACTAAGTTTAGGTAACCACCTTTCAGGGTATTTTAGGAGAGGATGAATATGAGAAATAATTTGTACAGTCCCTAGATTTTTCCATGGTCGTACATTTGGTGGAGGTACCTAGACTGTCATTGGTCCTTGGGTGGATGTGATGGATTGACTTTGGGTTGAAGAAGAGGCAAGTTGAGTGCTATAAGAGTTGAAGGAATAGTATTCTGAGTACTAGAACTAGTTAAATTAACATTGATTGTTGGAATGGGAGTTGTGGAAATGAGTTGAGGTAATGGAGGTGAATGGGATGGATTATTGGATAAGGTCTTGTTGGTGTTTGACTCCAATTTAGTCTTCTTTATTCTCCTTTGAGAAGTATTAATGGGAAATTCAAAAGGAAGGATTCATGTCTTTTGAGTTTTTGATCGAGTTAATATTCTTCTAGGTTGTAAAGAAGATGAAATACTAATCTCGGATGATAGAGAAGATTCACACTTTTTAGCAGAAATGGATACTCTCTCTAACTTTTCTATCAAAGATGGAACTTTAGGGGGATTTTGATGAAAATTAGGAGATAGAATGGGTTGAGTATCACTAGGAGACTCAAGAGAAGGATGTTCAACTTTAGGTCTTAAAAATTTATATCTAGCTAATGTTCTACAAGTTGAAGGGGATCTAGAGGTTGAGAGACTCTTAGATTAAATTTTAGATTGATCATAGCTTCTTTCCATTCACAATTGCCCTTCCTCTAGTGCCAAAAAATGTTGAGGCCTTGTAATTTTGTTTCCACAATATGGGGGAGAACCACAAAGTACGAACCTTAGAACAAGGACTTTTATGTTTGGTGTGGTGGCTATGACTGGGGATGAAGGGACCAGTTTCCCAATAAAAATGATTTTGGGGTGTCATTTTTTTATATAAAATGAAATGGGAGATTATTTTATTCTATCATATGCATTTATCTAACACTTGTCTATTCTACTATATACCCGAGATGTTTCTTCCTTTATGCGATCTTAAAATATATCCTCCAAATATTAGTAATAAAGATTATTTAACAGTTGAAAGAGATGAACATTATATAAATATGATTCCTTTAACAAAATAATTTGATTAAAATAATTTTTAAAAGTATATCGCATTCATATGTGTGATTATATAACCAATAAGAAATCATAGACAAATATTAGTATAGAAGTTCATTTAACAATCATTTATGATAACAATTCAAATATGTAATGCAATAGAAATACAACTGTCAATCTAGAAAGAAAAACTTAATATAAATGAATAGAAGTACCATATTATGTAAATATGATTCTTTTAACAAGATATTTTGATTAAAATAATTGTTAAAATTACATCACATTCATATGTGTCGTTATATAACCAATAAGAAATCATAGACAAATATTAGTACAGAAGTTAATTTAACATTCATTTATGATAACAATTCAAATATATAATGCAAGAAAAGGACAACTGTCAATCTAGAAAGAAAAAATTAATATAAATGAATAGAAGTACCATATATACGAAGTCCTACTCATGTAAACTAACAGTAGATTTTCTGATCCTCTTCACTTTCAAGAAATTTAAAGAGTACAATAGTGCAACATCAGTTAAACAACTTCAAATGTCAAAAGATAACAAAATGTGTTCCATTAATCCATCAAAGCATTTACAAACTCACAGAAGTGCATTCTTTGCAAAAAAAGTTGACAAATTTGTGGACCCTTCTCTAAATTCATTTAAAGGGTTTAAATACTAAACTAACTATGCTTAAAAATATATTATACATAAAAATAGAGGAGGTTTCAAACAACCATCCTCGTAAGACAAAATTCAACTACAATCTATGAAAATAAAGTAGCAATATAACTATGAATTCTGATCTTCCTTTTGGATTTGATCCCGAAGTTGAGAAATATCTAGCATAGGTTTATGCTGAGCTAGCTGCAAAATTCTTGATCTGACTTGGCCCTTGAATACTTCATTTGAAAGTGTTGGCTATGACCTTTTTTTTGAATCGGTTAATTATTGCAGGATTTGGTACTGATGGTAAGGATCAATTAGAAAATTCCAATAATTTTCTTGATAAAACTCATTTACTTTTTTTTTATCATTTCTTCCTGCATTTCTGTAATTTGTTTCCATTGTGCTTATAACGTCTTGATATCTGAGAGCACTTCAAATGTGGACTATTTGATAATCTCAACTTTAAAAAACTGTTCACATACATATTTAGTAATTTCATTTGTTAACCTTGATGCTTTTGTTGATGCTTTGTCTGTTTTCCTTAGCTGTGCTTCCCAATCTTTAAATAATATTTCGTAGTGAAATTTATCTACCTGGGGTAGATCATCTTCCTTTCCTGAGTCTGATGCTTGCCATTGAATTTATTCATTGATTTTCTTCTCAATTTTCTCACACTCAAGTTTCTGAATAACCACTTCCTGGATCAGGCTTTCACTTGAATCATAATAAGAGCTAGTAATACAATCTTGTTGGAAAAATACCTTTTGTTGCTGCTTTAGCTTAGCATTTACTTCCAATGCTTCTCTTCTGAATTTCTCTACCTGTGGCTGGATTTTTAATTTGTTCGTTATTGCTTCCAGTTGTGCTTGCTTTTCTGTAAGCTACAATTGATGATGTAAAGTTAACCTTTCAAAATCCATTTGAAACTAATACATTTTCAATTCCATTTTTCTGCTGGAGTTAGAATTTTCTTTCTCTAACAATATTTCTAAATCTTGTATTTTATCTTCTCTCTTCTTCAGTAACAATTGAATTTCAATGGCCTTATCAATAGTGGAAGTAGCATATGCCCTTTCAAACTGTGATAGCTTGGTTAAATTTTCAGTAGGATCAGTTAGAGGATCCTTATGTAAAATGTCAATAGATTCATTTGTAAGACTTGAGACTGCATCATCAATTCTTCTCCTTTTTCTTCTCTTGACTACATCCTTACGATTAGGACTATAGAAGACAACTAGTAAAGGAGTTTTGTTAGGTCCATATATTACTAGTATAGTCCCTTATTGTTGTTAGTGTAACCCCCTTATTGTTATTTTTGTACCCACTGTAACCCAAATATTGTTATTATTGTGCCCTTACATTATTATTGTTAGGTCGGCTATAATTATATCATGACCCCATGGACTCCTTTATATAGAAGGAGGCTTTGTCATTTGTATCATTCAATAATTTTTCATTTATATAATGTAAAGGAGGTTTCCCCCTCGAAGTTGCTTATTTCTAAGGCGTTGATCTCTTTTTTCTTCTATTTTTGGAGCTGGTTTCATAACATTTGGTATCAGAGCTTTGGATTTTAGGGTTTTGCTGCTCCAAACAGGTCATCATTGAATTTTAACTATAAATTTCTTTCTACGAAGTTTCAGAAGCTAAAAATTTTACAAAGCAAATCCAAATTCCCGAGGAACGTTGTGTAAAATGTTCAAATCTTGGTTCACAATAGTTTCAGAGATATGATATGTTGAAGTTATGGTTTTTTTCAGGCTCTTGAATTTTACCTAAAATGGTCATCATGGAATTTTCACTATAACTTTGTTTCTACGAAGGTTCAGAAATTGAAAATTTTACAAGGCGAAGCCAAAATCTGCATGAAGATTGCATACAATTTTTAAATCTTGGTTCACAATATTTTCAGAGATATGATCTGTGGAATTTAGGGTTTTTTCAAATTCCCGAATTTCATCTCAAAGGGGTGATTGTGGTAAAATCGTCATAACTCTCTCTCTCTCTGAGCATCGGATTGGAATTCTGTAAAAACATGTCCACACGTACAGGGAATTTAGTTTCCTTTGTATCAATATCAAAGCCGAAGGAGGAAATGGTGACACACGGAACATCATACAAGTTCATTTTACTGAACCAATCCATAATTAGATCATTATGGGAAATTGGGCTTAAATTGGCCTTGAAGAATCAAAATCAAGTTAAACCCGTGGCATTGGAAATAAGCTTCAGAGGGCTACTATAAGGCCAACTTTTAGGTATATAAGATTCGAAATCACTGAGATAATTTAGGTTCAATATTGACCTCCTCAAAAGAAAGAAAAAGGTGTGTATTTTTTTTTCAATTTGCATAAGTCTTGTATGAAAAATTAGTCTGAATTGATTCCAAGGGCATATTGTAGAAGATATATTAGTATTGGGTTTTAAAATGCCCCCTAAGAAAATTCAACATCCACTAACCCTTTATAAGGCTCTACTATGACTCATGAGAACGAAGCATGGCAACATGACATATGAAAATTACAAGAGAAAGTGCACCAAATTTCACTCTCCCAAAGAGCAGCGAAAATTGAAATGGAAGTTTTGAAGAAAGACGTGGAAGATGAGATGGATGGTTTGAAGAAATGCATGGAATCTAAGATGGATGGCATGGAAGCTAAGATGGAGGGCATGGAAGTTGGAATGGAAGCTAAGATGGATTCCATGGAAGAAAAGATGAAAGGCAACATGGAAAACATGAAGAATGATCTAAAATTAGACATGGAATCTTTGACAAAGTTGATAGAAGAAATGTTTCCTAATGGAAAAAATATAGCAGAGGAAACTCATGATGAAAAAAATAAAATGTTAATCATGATTTCATAAACTCTAATGTTGTATGAAAGAACCACCATATTCCAAACATGGATATGAGGAATTTTGATGGCAAGGATCCTGTAACATGGATACTACAGATGGAGAAATATTTTGATTTCAATAATGTGAAAAAAAAACAAAAGGTACACATTGAAACTTTAAATTTAGAAAAAAATAAATTTGTATGGTATCGATCGATTTGCTCCCAAAAAAAAATTTCATTGGTCAATTTTTATGGAGGAAATGATAGAAAATTATGAGGATAAAAAGAGAAACACCTTCTTTAGCTAATTGATAAATCTCAAACAAAAGGGTTCGGTGGTGGAGCACATTGAGTAATTCCAAAAATTGAATATAAGGGTAACTGATTTCCAGAGGAACACAGGATTGATGTCTACATAGGGAATTTAAAGGATAACATCCAACATGAAGTTCATGTTTGGGAACCTCATTTATTAGACAAGGCATTCAGATTGGTAAGAAAAATTTAATGTAAAATTAGGCGACAAAGAATCCTACCACTCACATCTATAAATAAGGAAGTGTTGCTACTCCTAGAATTTTACAACCTACAAGGTTTACACCACAACAATTGGAAGAAAAAAGATAAAAAAAGGCTTTTCTATAGTTGTGATAGAAATTACTCTAAATATCATAAGTATTCTGAGAAGAAATTATTTTAGATGGCTTGTGAAGAGGAGGGAGAAAATGAAAAAGAAAATTCAGAAGAAGAGGATATACACTAGGAACCAACCCTAAAAGAAGAAGAAATGAGTTTGACCATATCGTGTAATTCATTGGCAGGAATTACCACTTCTCAAACTCTGAAGATAGAAGAACGTATCAAGAAGAAAAAGGTAATAATGTTGATTGATTCGGGTAGTACACATAATTTTATTCATTGTAAGATAGCCAAGGAATTGAATTGTTTCCTATACCCAGTACCAGAATGTCAAGTGATGGTTACAAATGGAGGAACTATAAATTTCTCTGGAAAATGTCGTAATATAAATTTAACCATGGGGGAATATGAATTGAATATTCCAATTCTTTCCATTCCAATGGGAGGTGTTGATGTTGTACTAGGAGTATAATGGTTACAATCTTTGGGGATGGTAGCTTTTAATTTTCAAGAAATTTTATTGAATTTTTTTTAGAAGGAAAGGAAGTATAATTATGGGGTATCTCTGGGAATTTGGGAAATATAATAATCTCTAATGTCATGAAAAATCTTCTGAAGAAAGAAAAACGAGACGTAATTTCACAATTATGATCACTAGAGGTTCCAACATCAAAATCATATATTTCTCCAGATCTCCAAAAAGTATTGGACAATCATTCCAAGGTGTTTAAACTCCAAAAGGACTCCCACCTATTCTTGATCATGATCATGAAATTCATTTTATTTCAGGAAGTGTTCCTCAAAACATTACGCCTTACAGATATCCTTATGTCCAAAAGAGTGAAATTGAACGTATGATTTCAGAAATGTTAGAAGCTAGTATAATTCAACCTAGTCAAAGTTCTTTCTCTACTCCAGTAGTATTCGTGCACAAGGAGGATGGATCATGACACATGTGTCTGCATTATAGGGAGCTCAATAAGCTCACTATTAAAGATAAATTTCCCATACCTGTGATTGATGAATTATTGCATGAATTACATGGAAAAATTTATTTCACCAAGTTGGATCATCGTTCAGGATATCATTAAATTAGAATGAAGACTAAAGATATTCTGAAAATAGCATTTATATCTCATGAGGCTCATTATGAGTTTTTGGTCATGCCTTTTTCCCTTACCAGTGCACCTTCTACACTTCAAGGATTGATGAATTCCATTTTCAAACCCTTGCTTAGAAAATTTTTGCTAGTATGTTTTGATGATATACTAATATACAATAGGTCTTGGAAGGATCATGTTCAACATGTTGACAGGGTGTTCAAACTATTGGAGGAGAAACAATTATATGCAAAAACATACAAATGTTTCTTTGGAGTACAAGAGGTGGAATATCTGGGTCATATTTTATCTCATGAGGGTGTTAAGGTAGACCCTAAAAAAATTGAAGCCATTAAGGAATGGAAAGTCCCTGCAAATATAAAGTAGTTGTGAGGATTTCTCAGGTTAACAGGATATTATCACAAGTTTTTTAAGAATTATGGGAGAATAGTAGCACCTGTAACAACATTATTGAAGAAAAATTCATTTTCATGGACTCCTGAAGCAACTAAGGCCTTTGAACATATTAAAGAGGCAATGTGCCTATCACCGGTCTTAGCTACCCCAGACTTTACAAAAACCTTTATTTTAGAATATGATGCCTCAGGAAATGGAATTGGTGATGTTTTCATGCAAGACGGAAGACCAATTTCTTTTTAAAGTTGTCCAATCAAAGGAAAGTATTTACAGAAAGCTATTTATGAGAAGCAAATGTTGGCAATACTACATGCCCTAAAGAAATGGTGACCTTACCTAATGGGAAGACACTTGAAGGTAAAAAATTATAATGATTTTCTTAAAAACTTTTTGGAGCAAAGACTATCTTCAGAGGAGCAGTGAAAATGGGTCACAAAGATGTTGAGTGATGACATTGAAGTCATCTACAAAAAAGGGAAGCTAAATGTTGTTGCAGATGCACTCTCAAGAAATAATGAAGAGGTGGAACCATTTCTTTGTGTCATTTATATTATCCAACTAGATTGGATAACCGAAGCAACATATGAATGGAAGAAGGATGAATAAGTGTGGACACACATTCAAACATTGCAGCAAGATCATAGTACATCTAATACATTTACTTGGACAAATGGTTCCTTATGGTACAATGATCACTTATATATTTTTAATAATTCCCAACTAGAACAAAATATTCTTTTGGAATTTCACACTTCTCCTTTAGGAGGACACTCGAGATTTTTAAGAACTTACCAGAGGGTGAAGAAATATTTTTTTTGGGATGGCCTTAAAATCCGATATTCAAATTTTTTTGGTGGAATGTTTGTTTTTCTGGAAAAATAAAGTTGAGACAATTAAGACCCCTAGTCTTCTACAACCTTTATCCATTCCAAGTGAACGTTGGGAGGAGATTTCAATGGATTTTATTAGAGGTTTACCAAAGACTAAAGGAAAGAGTGTCATCATCGTGGTAGTTGATAGACTTACCAAGTATGCACACTTTTGTGCATTATATCATCCATTTAAATAAAGTACAATTGCTACTGCATTTATGGAAAAAATTCAAAAACTACATGGAAACCCAAATATTATTTTAAGTGACAGAGATCCCATTTTTACTGGAAATTTTTGGGCGAAATTATTCTCTTGTTTGGGTACTCAACTAGCTCATATATCATCTTATCATCCTCAATCCGATGGTCAAACTGAGATAGTGAATAAATGTTTGGAAGGATATCTTCATTTTTTTGTATCAGATAAGAAAACACAAGGGGTCAAGTGGTTACCTCTCACTAAGTGGTGGTATAACACTTCCTTCCATACTGCAGCAAAAATGACCCCATTTATGGCACTTTATGGATATCATCCACCATCCATCACACCATATTTTAGAGAAAATTCTAATGTTCAAGCAGTGGATTATCACATCGAAAATCAACAAGAAGTTCTCCAACTCTTAAAGGATAACCTAAATTTGGCACAAAATCGATTGAAACAATAGGAAAATGAACATTGCAGCAAGAGAAGTTTTTATGTAGGAAACTGGGTATTTTTACAGGTACAAGCATACAAACAAATATCCCTCAAGAAAGCTAAGAAGGATAATAAATTATTGCTAAAGTAATATGGTCCTTACAAGGTGTTTCTAAATATTGGTACTATGGCATACAAATTGGAGCTTCTTGCTTTTTCAAAAGTGCATCCATTTTCCATCTTTTATGCTTAAAGAAGGTTATAGGTGAAAAAATTCCAGTTCAAAGAATATTGCCAAAACTCGATGAGGAAGGAAAAATAATATTCAAACCAGAAGTAGTCACAAAAACAAGAACTCGACAGCTATGAAATTGATCAATTTCAAAGTATTTCATCAAGTGGAAGAACTTACCCATTGAAGATTCTACATGGGAGGATGATAATTTTATACGAAAGCATTTGGAGCTACTCAAACATTGAGGAAAACAATTTTTTGAACGAGAGGGGCATGTTAGGTCCCTATATTACTAGTATAGTCCCTTATTGTTGTTATTGTAACCCCCTTATTGTTATTGTTGTGCCCCTATAACCCCAATATTGTTATTATTGTGCCCTTACATTATTATTTTTAGGTTGGCTAGGATTCTATTGTGATACCATGGATTGTTATATATAGAAGGAGGTTTTTTCATTTGTATCATCCTAGAATTGTTCATTTATGTAATGTAAAGGAGGTTTCTCCCTCAAAGTGGCTTATTTCTAAGGCGTTGATATCTCTTTTCTTCTATTTTTGGAGCTAGTTTCATAACATATTTCCTTAAATTTTAAAACTATATTCTCTGTTGAGTAGGCCAGAATTATCTCTCGATCACGAGTTCTAGGAACTTATTGTAGTGGAGTAGCAGTTTCCACTAATATATGAGAATGTTCTGGTGTGTGAAAACTGGTAATTTGATCAGTATTAGGATTTGGTTGAGATGTTTAGAGTGCCTTAGAAAACTTATCCCATTTACTCTACAAATCCTTTCGCTAAGATTTTTCTGCTTGATCAAATGTATTTTGGTTGTGCTGAATTTATGGAAAGAGGATTTAGTTCCATTAATTCCTCCTTTCTCTTGCATTTCAATATCTTTGATTACTTTATCAATTACATTTTCTGGGCTCTCATTTCTATTTTCGAATCCATTACTAGAATGATCCAAATTCTGAGAATTGTGTTATGATTTCCCTGACTCATTTTTAGACATGTATTTTGCTTCATTATCTGAGCTAATACTCGGAGTCAGTCTGTCAGCATCTTCAATAATAAATAAATATAAAGGAATCCTTTACAGTCTCTTCTTTCTGTATGCTTGGAAATCTTCCAATTCATCTTGATTAAGTTTATTGGATGCAATTTTTAGTACATATGTAAACTTCTCAATTCCTTGGAAGAATTCATCAAATATATCAATCTCTTTCAGAAAAGGCTTCAACTTGAGCTCTGTGGTGAAATTATTAATGAAATCATTGGGTTCATGAGGCCGCTTTGGCATTATATCAAAATTCACTAAATTAACATTTGAAACTTCCTTAAAGGCATGACCAATATCAAAAAGTGAAAAAGTACTAAACTGTAGAGGGAAATTAGGCCAAATGGCCTTCTTAGCATCTTTGAGTTACTTTGAAATATCATTTAACACAAGTTGGTAAGAAATCTCTATATGAAGTAGTTTCTCAGGAACATAATCTGGTAGGACATGGGGAGAAGCATAGCTTTCGAAAAATCTGACATAGGTGAAACTTTCTTTAGAAAACTATCTAGAAATTGGAAAAATGTCTGCACTATATTCTTTGGAAATCCTAAGGGGATTTCTCATTAAATATAGCCTGGTGCATAGGTAGTATGACTCTATGGAAAATTTTATGTAAATGAAGATGAAAATCTTACTCCCAAAGGGTTCTATGGTAAATGTGGATTGGATTGGGATCTCGGGTCATCCACTTCCATCTTATGGTTGGAAAACTCGAACAAAATCAAATAGCATCCATGACAAGGCACTCATGTAAAAATGAGGGTATTACCCTAGAGGAAACACTTATTTTACTTCTATAGTCCATAATATTTCTGGCCAAACTATCAAAGAGGATATTTTCCCAAATTAGAATTAAATAATTGATAATTGTGTCAATTAATGGGACCCAATGTATGATAAACCTAGTAGTATTAGGCTTTGCAAAAAATCTACACAACATACCAGCAACATAGCAATAAGAGGAAGGAATTTTTTCTTTCAGGTACATAGCGATTTTTTCCCATTTAAGATTGCCTTGGTCATCCTTCCATTCTTTAATAACTTTCATCAGGTATGGATGTTTTGTTTAAAGCTTTGAACAAAATATTTTTCATAGTTCTATTGCGGAACGGGTAAGTGGTATATTATCCTCAAATATTCTGCCCTGAATTAATTGATATTCTTGCCCTTTGAATACTTAAATGTCCTATCTTCTATGTTCAAGTGGTCAGTTACCCACTTAACCATATCTGTATAAGGGAGGATCTTTGGCCTTGTTTCTACTTATGAATGAATGAGCATGCAACATTGAAACAAGTCAAGTCTGAAGAAACTAACATGCCTGTTGTAGGAATTTTGGTAATTACCCTTGGATTTTCATTCTCGAAGAATTGATACATTGTGTCCCATGAGGAACTGTTGAAATCCTTGTTGCAGGTGGTATCTGAGAATAAGGAAAACATATCTAAGTCTTTAGTAGATGATGCTTGTGAAATTTCCTTGCCTTTCTTGTTCATCCCTGTTATCCTTGCTCCGTTAAGTGGTTCCCTGAATTCAAGCGAACAAGGCAAATTTTTGAAATGGAGAGAATGGAGAGATGGATAGAATTAAAGTGATATAATCACAAATATGAAGTTCAATCATTAAAAACATGCTAAAAGTAGATATGAGTCTTTCAATTCTCACTTACATTAAATGTCGTTAATCACCCATATTTCTTCCAGTCAAATCTCTTACACACCTTATGTGAAATGTCTATCGATCAATTTAAGATGTTAGATCTTATATTTGGTTGATCAAATATGATTTATTTTGCACACTTCAAAATTATTATCAATATCACGTATCAAAACTCAATGATATTTTTATTAGTTATGTTTTATGTTACAAATGAATTTTGCGAAATGCGATCTGCGCAAAGCAAAGATCACAATTTCCATATGGTAATAAAACTTGTGTTTGTTTATTTTCTATGGAGTGCATTGTGGAACCACGTCGATGCGATCTATCGGAAATTTGAAGTTTTATGATTTTTGTTTGATTAATTTTGTCAGGTCCGGCTCATCGCAACTCTTACCGAATTGTCATAAGTTGATCATTTTACAAGGTGCGATGCAATTTTCTTTTAAATCGGTGTTTAAATCTGATGTGACAGGAGTTTTATATGACTTGAAAAAAAGGTTTAGTGCATATCACAGCTCGCAACACTTAAGATGTTTTAAGTTTTTTGGCTTGTAAGCTATGTGATTTGTGATGAGCGCTTAAGAAATCAAAGTGAATATATATATATGTGTGTGTGTGAGAAAAAGGGTACAATTACAATGAAACAATACAATGAAAGGTTTTGGACAACATAACAAAATAATAACATAAATGTAAAAACTCAATAGGGCTTAACAAGGGGTTGCAAGGTTAACATATGGTTTGCCTTGGGATTGAAATTCTCGCACCCTTGAAACATTTTATTTTCTCACTGATTGACTAAATATAATAACAAATTCATGAAAAACACATATTCCCATATTATTCTTCCACTTGTAGGTTATTCCATTTACAAGGTACTTCTTAATTTCTCCTTTTTTTCTTAGTCATTTAATCCTTGTTTCCAGGATTGCTTTTGGTTCTAGTATGATGTTCCCTTCTTCATTAATATTTTGAAAAATACCTTGGAATAGGATCTTCTCATTGATTAATTTTCTTAATGAAGGAACTCATTAATAGTTATACATCAAGGCCCATCTGCCCATCCTCAAAGATACATTTACCTCTCCTTTCCTTTGATAATGCCATTTTTAACTATAATGTGTTTATTAGGGAGATTAAGGAATGTTTATCATATATTGTAGCCTCACATAATTAATATGCAGGAAAATGGTGTATTTATTATTTATAAATACATTGGGGTCAATTGGAGGAAACATAGGAGGTTTGTTCCCTCCATTAACTCGGAAACCAACTCAGCTCCCTATTGGAGAAGTTAATCCACTTAGTAGATACGAGGATCTCAGCAGGCTATATCCACTCTTATAGGTATTTTGGAGGGAAGAGACCCTCCTATCAAGGAGGGTAACCCCACACTCACTTTGTATAAATAAAGGAGCCCAAGAGCTCATTAGTATTCAAACTTTTAGAGGATCATAGTGACTTCTAAATATAGGAGCTTGTACTTGTCATTTTCACTTCCAAATCATGTAATTGAGAAAGTTTTTAGATTAATGAGAAGCACTTTGTTTCCCTTAATATCAGTGTTTTCTATAGGGTTTATTACCCTTGGGTTAGGTCCCAAACAAAGCAATATACTCCCTTTCCTTTTTACATTTTTCCTATGCAATATTTATTTTGTGTACTTAGTTTAGTATTATTTTCCTTCTTGCAAGCTTATTTTATATGAAAAGTTTCCTTTGCAAATTTTTCAATCACCTATATTGGAAAAAGTGATTTTAGGTCTTGTATTGGAAATATAAAATTATATTTCCTTTTAAAGTGGTATTTATATATTGAATAAAATGAAACTCATCCTATTGGAAAGGGTACCCCTCGATTGAATTTTTTGAGTAAGACTCTGCAGATTGAGGAGGGGTGCACGGAGCACGGAGCTATGTGAGAGTCTTAGGGGCTTTTGGGTGGGTCAAAGCCCCTCATTTTGTAAATGGATGTGATAATTTTGTATACATTGAGTTTTACACATGGTCTTAGAACCATGGTACTGTAAAATAAAATACTATATAAGGAGTCTAGGATAGTCTTCAAATAGAATCTAATATCTCATAACTCGTGATAGAATGAACTTGGATGTAGCTTTATTTTGAGTATGTATTCTCTTGTTTGTGGGAAAGGGAAGGATCCTGCTGTTGAGTGCATGGAGACCTTGGAAAGTGTACAACTAAGTGCGTAGAATCCTATAGCTGAGTGCGCAGGGAAAAAAAGGTTGTATCAAGAGATCTGAGTATAATAGAAGACTTTGAAGACAGATTTGTGATCTATCTTTATGTGTTTTCTTTACTTGTATTTTTATATCATTTGTGCTAAGTTAAGGGTTTTTATACATAGCTTCATCACGAAGTCGTTTTATTTTTATTTATGTTGTTTTATGAATGTTAAAGTAAAATCACGCAGCCTCCAAGATAGTTCAATAGAAGTGTTGAAAAATGACTGTATAATTAGCATAATTTTTTTGCTAAGCTCTCTTAAGTATTGAAATGAAGATAAGCCCTAAAGCCACTCTCCATTTTCTCTTTGGATACAGAAACCTGGTTATAGCATCCACTAATATCGCCTCGAGTGAGACTTCATTCTGCGCAGAAGATCTTTGCCAAAAAGGCCGGTAATAAGGGGTTTTATGGGTTCACGCAGCCATATTTGAACCTTTTTCTAGGCCCCATAAAGAGAAAAATAGCTCTATTTCTGGGACCGAGATATGACTGAGGGATATGTGGATGTGGCTTTCAACTAAGAAAGAAATTCAAGATTGGTAAGATCTAAAAGAGCGTGAATTTTCAACACATGACAATAGGAATCTGCGCATATCTACTGAACAATGTTTATAGAAGTATATATTCACATATCATCACAAGATATTTTTCTTATCATTTGCAAGTGAGTTTTACGAGCGATTATCAAGAATAGTTGAGCAAACGACCCATTTAAGCAATAGGCCTACTATGTGGACTCCATAACTTATCAAGCAACTGAAGGGAACTAATAATGAGATCGCAAGGGTCGTTGATTATTGGATGGATAATATCCTTGCAGGCTTTATTACCTAGTTCGCATTTGATACATATTTATTCTATATTGAAGCAGAGAAAAAAGTTTTCAAAGTCTCACAAAGCAAGTACTTAAACTCATTGAAACTTTGGATTAAGATGATATTGTGTGAAAAGGCTATATGATGGATTGAATCGGATTGACGTTCAGAGGAAAGGTGACATGGTCAGAGATTTAGGTTAGATCCTAATAATTACATTGAGTTTGAGTAAAATCGAGTACTTGGGTTTGAAAGAAAATTAGGAGAAAGACACCCTGCTAACCCTAGAAGAGCATCAATAAAATTTGAAGATCATCAAGGTGCTTCTGGGATTCCCCAACCCTCCAGTCCCATCAAAACCCATCCCTACATTGTTCTTCCATCTCCACCTCCACCTCCACCTCCACCTCCCCCATTAACCATGGCTCACTCACCTAAGATTCATGTTTTCAAAGGATCGGATGATCCCAAGGAGTTCCGGTTTGTTGAAGAATCAATATGGACATCGTAAAACATCAGTAATGAGAATATGAAGAAAGTGCAGTTGGTCACAGTGCTACAGGATAGAGCATTATCCTGGTATATGAATTACACTTTGATGAACCAAAATTCCATGATGGCATAGACAAAGGTTGTTGATCCGAATCTTGGGGGGAGGCCCCCAAGATCTAAGAAAATTGAAATGGATCTGACAAGATCTGCAAAATTAGAATTCTAGAAAAGAAAAAAAAAAAGAGAGAGAGAACACAAACCAAATAAAAGCAGATAGTGGTTTCAAACACATGAGAAGATGCAGAATGATCACTCCATTTCCAAAAATAGGTTATAATAAATATTCTGAGTTATATTGACCAAGTTATGCTCATTTTAAATTTGGAGCAGCATTTAGAGCGGGTTCCCTTTGGAGATGTGCCCTCCCAGCCCGCTTTAGTAGGCACCTAATTCACATTCATTAGTTTCAGCATAGCAACGTTCGGCTTGGTTTATTTGGAGATGTGCCCTCCCACCCCAAGCTATGTAGGAACCTGCTATTTCATCAACAATCATCATCATGGTCATGGGTCAGCCGCACAAAATCATTTTCATCGAAGTCCATTTGCTAGGCCGCACACTATCAATATCATAGTTGGTCACAAGCATTACAGGGTATCTCTATCCTCAGATATTCGTTCATCACGGTTATGGGTTAACTACACAAAACCATTCTCTTCAGTGTCTCTTCATATTCAATAAAGGCTTCTCAGGAGGGAACTTCATGCATTGGGGACCATAGCTTCCTAAGGAGGGAGGAATGATCCGAATGGAAAATGACATCAACCCATGGTATTCGTCTACCCATGTTATCCATCCACCCATGGTATTGTAAATGGCATCGACCCATGATCAACCTCGACATTTCTCCAGGGATTTTAAGAATCTCGTTGCTATATCTTGTAGGTATTGTTGTGCATTTTATCATGAAATAGAGGATTTTCATACATTATTGGCTAAAATACAATAAAAGTGAAATCAAAAACCTGACCAGAACATAAAAATGATGAGAGTTGAATCACACGAAGAAGATCTAAGTGTCAACATAGTGAGATGAATTGGTATAAATATTGGAAAAGACAAAGAAGAAGGAAAGAAGAATATGGAGGATAATGGGCTTGATGTACAATGTGAAATATAAACCTTTATGGAAGCGAAGAAGAATTTTATGAGTCGTGGTGCTTTGAAATCAAAGGTGTAGAGACAACTGATTCTATTAAAGTATAAACCCATGGAGATTACTAAATCAAAGTAAGTTGATTCATTCAGTCTAAAGTAATTTTTATATGCATGCATGAGGTTTCTACGGGATCAAAAATTTATGGAAGGAATATAGGAGTAGATTGAAAACTGTGCTAGTAAATAAGACCAAAAAAATAAACAACACACAATGCATAAGGTCTACAAACATTAGAAAATAACTGACAGAGAAACGTGGTTAACTATGCAGATCGACAATTATGAAATGGATCAAGTCATCCTTGATCTTGGATCATATGCCAGTGTTTTTCCAGAACAGACATGGGAATGAAGGGGGATACCAAAGTTGAAATGGTCACCGATTCAACTAAGAATTGAAAATAAAAATAATATTATTCCTATGGGTTGATTTCATGGCATTAGAGTTGATATTGATGATGCAAGTGTATTTCCAGACTTTGAAGGCATTGAAATTGTTGATGATAGTATTATGTATCCCACTTTGCTTGGATTTGATTGGGATTGTGACATGGATGCCATAATCAACCTGGAAAACAAACATATTGTATTTGAGAAGAATTTTACAAGGGTTGTTATATCGTTGGACCCCTCTGAAGGTGCACGATATTCACAACCTGTTTAGAATTAATATGGAGATATCGACAATATCTATAATATCACTACACATAACGAAGACTGGATCAATCCTACTACTGATGGAAGGATGATTTGGGAGTGTGACATTTCTTGTGTTTCAGAATTCGACAAAGAATTAGAGAATTGGTAGAACCAATTGCATGAAGTTTCCACTAAGCCATGCAACAAAGTTATCAAATCGCTTTGCTGCATCACATCATAGGTACGCTTTACCTTCTATCATGGAACTCGAGAGTTTGATCTATTTCTGGATGAATTTGAAAACATGGTGCTTGACGAGTAGCAATATGAGGCATTAGAATTTGCTTTGAATTTCACCCTGGCTAGATGGTGGGGCAAAGACAGAGAAGGCTTAGGAGAATGGAACTAATATTATAGAATGATGAGGCTCAGGTTTGGGCATGTAAACATTAGGATCAGAGAGAAGTAAAATGGTAGGGATGATCCTCGCAAGAATTTCTATCTTTGGACTGCAGCTTGGGGCAAGGAACCTCAACCTAAATGGGTGCATATATTATTTTATACCTTGGATACAATACCTCAAGAGTTGTATCTTCAAAAAGAGTTGTGCCATGACACCACCGATTGGTATGAGATGACAAATGGTTTCTTACTAGATTATAATTTCACACATTGTTGGGATTGTATTAATTATTCTCTAAGGGAATTAAAAACAGGAATATTTGGAATAAACACTAAGCCAACAACTTTAGTACAACCTGAGTGGGTTGCACAGTTGGTACAAGCATGGAAATGTTACAACCTGACTATGGAAGAGAGCGAGGAGGATCCGCGCAATTTCAATATTCCTGAATCAGAAGGACAATGAGAGGTTTCAAGTCCTAAAGTAGAGATGTCATATATAGAAAATGTGTAAGAACTCATAAATTCAACATAGGATCAGAAGTACGACCCAAGTTTGAAAATATTGGGGACTATCGGGATGATTAAACAATGAGCAAGGTTGCTAAATTGTTGCATGAGTACCAAGATCTATTCTTGATGAATTTCTCTCATCTAAAAGGAAATATAGGAGATTTGGGAGTTATCCACATCATTTTGAAGACTGATGCAAAGTCGGTTAAGCAATTCCCATATCGACTGAACCCAAAATGTAAAGGGACATTAAGGGAAGAACTCGACAAGATGTTCACTGCTCGAATTATTGAACCAGTAGAGGATTCTGATTGGGTTAGCCCTATGGTGGTCTAGGAGAAGAAAATAAATAGAGAAATAAGGTTTTTTTTTTTATATTATAAAGCTGAATGATTAGTGCATCCATGCTATGTTTCCGACACCATTAATTAAAAAAGTTTTGGAGAATGTTGGAGGGTGAGAATTTTTCTCCTTCACGGATGCATTCTGAGGATACCATCAAATTAGGATCATGTTGGAATATTGTAGCAGGACCACTTACGCTACTGAATGGGGATCCTTTCAGTACATTTTCATGCCATTCGCATTGAAGAATGCTCCGAAAATATTTCTTAGAGTCATAGTTGCTACATTTAAAGAATATATTTAGAAAATTTTGGAGGTTTATTTTGATGACTAGAAAGTATTCAGACTGTTAAAGAAGCATGTTTCTAGCCTATGCTTGATGTTGGATACTTGTAGGAAATATCAGATCTCCTTGAACTTGAAGAAATGTATTTTTTGTGTGCCATATGGTATATTGTTGGGATACATTATTTGCAAGAAAGGATTGATGGTAGATCCTACGAAGATCATTGTGATTATAAACTTAGATCCATTAATGAATGTGAAACATCTATGCACGATGCTCAACCATATGAGTTATTAAAGAAAGCTGATAAAGGGCTATGTGCAGGTTACTGCAGAAATGGAAAAACTCTTGAAGTTGGATATCAAGTTCTGTTGGGATGATGACTATCATAAAAGCCTCGATGTGCTAAAGGAAAAGATGGTCACTGCACCAATTCTATTTTTCCATATCGGAAGAAGGAGTTCCATGTACATGTCAGTGCATCCTTCATACCTTTCAAGGTTGTATTAGCACAACCATGAGAAGGTGATCTAGATCACCCTATTTCTTTTTCAAGCCAAAATTTTTCTAAGGCACAACATAATTACTAGACCACAAAGCGCAAAGGGTTAGTGATGGTCTATGCGCTGCATAAATTTTGACATTATTTATTAAGTGTGAACCTCAAAATGTTGACCGATCATTTTGTGTTGAAATACCTGGTGAACAAGCCTTTGTTTGGGGGGAAGATTTGCGGGTGGCTATACCTATTTCAAGAGTATGATTTCGAAGTGATAATAAATCCAGGATGTTTGAATTTTGGGTTTGGTCATCCAAAATTGAGACAAGAGAAGAGGAAATGAATATTGAATAAGGATTACCTGATGCATAGTTGTTCACTATTTGGTCTGTAGATGAGCATTTTTTATATATCCTTTAGTTTATGACTTCAAGAGTTTCACTTACGAAGTATAATAATTAGCAGAAGAAACATTTGGTATTAAGGACAACATAATTTAATCTTATTGCGAGACACTTATACAAGATGGGGGTTGATGGTATTCTACAAAGGTATGTTCCTGAGCACGAACGACACAATTGTTTGCATGAAGTGCATGGCGCAGTTGTTGGAGGTGACTAGGCAGGAAATGCCACTGTAAAAAAGATCCTATGAGCCATACTTTGGTGGCCCAGGGTGCATAAGGATTTGAGGTAATACTGTAGTGCTTATGATGTGTGTCAGAGGACCGAAAAACCATCCCGAAGGAATGAAATTGCGTTGCATCCTCTAGTCACTTTGTAGTCATTCGATAAATGGGAAATAAATTTTGTGAGACCTATTGTACCCCTCGGGAAGAAAAAGGATGTGTCATATATTATTACTACGAGATATTACCTCACTAGATGGGCTGAGGCACAACCAGTCTAGAATGTTAGTGCAAAAACAATGGCGAAGTTAATTTTTCAAAATATTTTGTCAAGATTTGGTTGCCCAAATACATTGATGAGAGACATAGGTACGTATTTCCTTATCAATACCATTGAGGCATTGACTGCAAAGTTCATAATGAAGCACCATAAGAGTACGCCATATCACCCACAGGAAAATGGGATGGTTGAGGCCTTTAAAAGGATTCTAGAGGACACTTTGACTAAGGTGTGCAATATCAATAGGGATGATTGGGACTTGCGAATTCCCATAGTTTTATGGGACTATAGGATGACTTGTAAGAATTTGAGAGGTCATACTATGTTCATATTAGTATATGGGAAAGAAGCAGTAATTCCGACAGAGTACATTGTGCCTAGTCTAAAAAATGCATTAGTTACAACTATGGTGAATATCGATCTTATGGAGTAGAGATTAGGGAAACTACTTGTGCTAGAGGAAGATAGGTTCATCTCTGGGTTTCACTAAAATGTGCAAAAGGAGAGGGAAAAATCCTGGCATGACAGGCATATTAAGTAGAAGACATTTAAGAAAATGAACTTACTTATTTTATATGATAGAAACTTCATGATGTTCCTAGGGAAGTTGAAAATGTACTGGTTGGGATCTTATATTGTCAGGTATCTCTCGAAGGGGGGTCCAATTCATCATGAGAAGCTGAATAGTGATTTTTTCGCAGGATGTATCAATGCAAGCTAATTGAAATAATATAGGGACAAATCTACCCCTGGGGGTTCACATTGACTATATGGCTGAAGAAGATTCTTAATTCTCCACGCAGTTGAAAGAAATCATGGAACTGTAAAATAATTATAAGCAAGGCTTCGGTAGAGTAGAAGTACTACACGAGATGCACCGATATGGCGAAGTTGGAGGGAAATGTGCCGAATAATGCAGGAATGCACTGCAGAGGTGGGTCTAACGAAGCTCACCCTGAATATGGATGTTGGATCTAGGACAATTGATTTGACAAGGACTTGGCCATTAGAAGGAGTGGGGGGGAGTATTTAATAGGAAGATCTGGGCATATCTACCACCAAATTTGCATTTATCAGGTGTATCTGAAGCAAATCATGGAGTTTTGATTTTAAATTTCTTATAAATTAGGCATCTTGATCCACATTCAAACACTTGGTGCTATATGAGTTAGAATTGAGGGTTTCTACCTCCAACCAAGACGAGTAAGTTGTTGAATGTCAGATTATAGTTTTTAAGTGTTTAAAGAGGCACTTATCAAAACAGGGTTGGGGTACATAATCCAGCCAGGTCTACAACACACCATGATGGCTATGGCACCTGAAACTGTCAGAGGTCCAAGATCATAGAGGAAACAAAATGGAGAAGTGAATTATAAAAAGCTAAAGAAGTTGGTACTTAGAACATCACCCAGGAAGAAAATTCCAAATGAACAACAATATAAGAATGTGAAATATAGGAAAAAGTAGGTTGTCGAGGTAGAGGATTTGGAAGAGGTGCAAGCCTTGCATGAACGACTAGAATAAATTGATGACGAAGAAGAAGAACCCATGTCCAAGTTTCCCTGATGTATTCCGCCATCGAAACCAATAGTTTCGAAGCCTATGAAGGATCCAGATGCAGTGAGGCACAATATTTTCACACCCTTTCTAACTAAATAAGTACTATTTCAATGAGAATCATTGGGAAAAGTGTCACATTTCTGCATGGAAGATTGGGATTTCATCGACCGCATCAAATACACCCAAATTGTGCCCATCTGGTATCTCCTCTCTATATACTATGAAGCGAATGGAGTGACAAGGATAGAAATAATGATATGCGTAGCCAAAATTCAAAATGAAAGGTTGTTGAACATGTTACATGCTCCGCACTTTGGGCACAACATTATCAATAAAATCTATGTCTGCCAACTATTGGCTCTAGTTCTTGATGATTGTCTATGGTTGGGGGAGAGAATCCCCATTGATGTGATATTGATCGGGAAGATCACGACACTTCCTTATTTTGGCATGGACCCCGTTAAAGAATTTGTGGGAATGCATCAGGAAAACAAGATGGATGATAAGATGAAGCAAGATTATGGCGTGATTAAGGGAACCAAGAATTACTCCGTTAATTGCATCAATGATAGGTCGGTGTTCTTTTCCACCAATATTTTAGCTGGAAATTTCATGCGAAAGTGTTACACAGAGGAATTTTTAAGGATAGTGGTATCTTTTGATGCACAGTGCATCAAAGGGGTCATCTACAATTTGGTCAGATACTTGTTTAAGGGGATCATAGTTGATTGTAGAGAGGCACACGAGGAGGGAAATCAGTTCCACCACACACGAATCTTTCTCCTAATTGTGTTGATGGCCTAAAAGGTTCCTGATGAGTCATCGTTCCCCACTACAGACTCGGATCTATGTGAGGCTGTGAGGTATGCCTCACTATGTCATTCAAAGGAGCCATCTCGGGTGATGGTGAAAAAATTATTTTGGGTCAGGTTTGAGATGATTCTGAACATAATGATCAACAAGAAGGCCCAACTATCCAAAATTATTTTTGCAAAATGTTGACGAGTCATGGAATTTAAGGAATTTAAGGAAGATCTCTGCTATGAGCTACCATACCTAGTAATACAAGATGATTTTGCATGAATAATAAGTGCATGGCCAAATTATTGGCTAACTCAGCCCACTGAATGTGGGGATACCATCAAGAATGAATTAGTAGCGCGAAGACCAGTGCATAGACAGGAATGAAGGACAGTAAGAAGTAGCCTAAGCACATCACCTTCATGACTGCTAAGGAGTCTGAAAAAGATGTTGAGTGGGAAAAAAATGAGGATTCTTCGAAGATGGGAGGGTTCGATGTTGAGGGTGGTGAAGAAAAATTTATGGATCCAATAGACCCCTCTCCCCTTAGATTCTAAAGAGATGACATACATAGGATGAAGATGCATAGAAGAAGGTGAATTCAACAAGTCTGCTAGCCCAAAACCATTGGTCATTAGTGAGGAAAAATTCATTGAAATTGGTGACACTTTTTGGCATGTCACCGAACATCTGTCAGGTAACATTGAGGACCAATACAAGATGGTATTGGCCTAGGTCCACTAGGGCCTCAAATATTTATAGGTTCAAACAAGCGTAGTGAAAATGAGTGTGATTCAAGCAAGAAGGCTTAAATTAAGCACGACTCAAGTGAGTGGGGCACCAAAAGGTGCAAGTACAACAGAGTAAGAGCTGGTGATTATAATTAATACCTGTGTGGTGTCGATATCTTCTGGTACCTTACGTTTTGACACTGTTGAGAAACTGTTGTAGGCACCACATTAGTAGAACACATGGCTTAACCTTGCTATATTGCCTTTGAAAAAATTGCATGAGCTCCACTAGGGTGTTATCTAAGAGTTGCAGATATGAGAGCAGTAGACCCTATTAATTATCGAGGATGTTAAGCAAGAAAGGAAGAGGATGGCATAGGAAAAGCAATTGGTTGTACAGGAGCATGATGAGTTAGTTGCATAGAGATAGAAATTGGAAACAACCCTCACCAAGGTTTGCAACAACCTACCTCAGCTGCAGATTTAGGTTGCAGTTGCGCTAGAGGAAAAAGTGGAAATTCTCACAATGGTAGTCAAGGATTCCAAAGCTGAAGTCAACAAGGTGTGAATCAATATGCATATGAATATAATTGAGCTACAGATACAATTGCAACCCGCTACTCCACCAAAGGTTCGGGAGTAGCGCTTGATAGAGATTAAAGCTGCCAATAAAAGGATTGAATCCATAGTCCAGGAATGCACTCAAGTACTTAAATATGTTATGGATATATGGGGCTCACTACAAGAGGACCCTCAAGTGCATATGATTGAAGAAGAATTTCGTGAGAAACTAGAATAGATGGACCACATTAAGGTCACCGTGAAGACTTTAGTACCAGCACATCGGTATGCCCATCTTCAAGAGTGATCAAAATTTATGCATGAACACAATAGAATATGAATATAACTAGAAATAAAAATATGCAATGGAAATAACACATCATTTCATTAATATCAAATAACTAAAATATTCTTACAGATATAATGGAAATAAACTAGCTAGGGCACTGGTAGCTTATCTCTGAGGAGAGATGTGGCAAATACAGGCCTATAAACTATGTTAGAATGAGGCTCAAAGGAATATTTGTTATTGAAAAATGATGGAAAAACCTAAACATCAAAAAGCCTAACCTTAGGGTATGAAGCGCCAAAACTATGTGCCCCATTTGGGTAAATTGGCACATCAAATTCCCTTGAATGTAAATATGGCATACGATCTATGTTTAATGCGCACAATACCTTGTTAGGAATATCTATCCTAGCACCAGAAGTTGTGAATGAGAAAAATTGGTCAAGGACTAATGATGATCCCGGTTTTCCCAAAAAATGTTGTTTAGGGCCTCAAAACAATGCCAGAAGTTTAGGACCCAAAAAAATGCTAAAAATTGTGCTACAGTTAAGGAAAATGAAAAAATAAAAGAAACAATGGTGGTGGTACAAGTGGAATAGGCGGGTGGAAACCAATATCCGCCTAGATCATTCCTCCCCCGTTAGGAAGCAATGATACCCATTGTGTTGAGTTCCTCCATGAGATAAGGAAAATTTTGTTGAACTTGGTCCTTGGTGAGCCACTTGCCTTGGTGAAGGAGTTAGCCTGCTTTGAAAACCCGATATAGCTAGATCCTTTTTTGTTTGGTGTGCTGGATCTATGTATCCATGAACTGTTCAGTGGTGGCTTCTTCCATGCATTTTTTGTTAAACTATATTGGTGTGAGTTGTTCTGCTATGTTGTATGTGTCCAGTAGAGGTCGGAAGTAAGTCTGAAGGTGGTCCACATTGAACATTGGGTGCATACCTGGGACTGATGGAATACTGCGCTTGAAGGTATTGTCCCCTATAGCCTTGGTGATGGGGTATGGACCATATCAGAGCTAGCAAAACTTGCAGTGGGGTCTAACGAGGAAATCCTTCAACAAGTGTAGCCAAACTTTGTCACCCCCCTAGAAGTTGTGTGGCACATGATGTTGATCAAGTCACTTCTTGTACTTAGCATTGGCTCTGTCCAATATGTTATGAACCTGTTGATGGTTGTGTTTAATTCACTCAGTTAATTTGTTTGCCTTGTTAGCTTCATACTAGACATGATTTGAATCTTCCTGAGTATCCAAAAATAGCATGGCTACATCAATGGGACATAGTGGCTAGAATCCCAAGCCCACCTCAAAGGAAATGTTTCTAGTTAAGCTTTGGAGAGACCAGTTACAGTTGTGTTGTACATAGGGTAGGCTCTCATCGCATGTTCATGGATTCTTTGAGTTGTACATGTGCATAATGTGTACAATGATCTTGATGATGACCTCTATCTCACCATCAGTTTGGGGATGGAAATCTATTGACTTGGTGAGACTTGTGTCCATTATCTAGTAGAGGCTGAACCAAAATGTATTTTGGAACCTATTGTCCTCACCTGAGATGATAGACTTTGGGATCTCAAAGTGTACCCACACTCGTTAAAATAAGAGTTTAGCAGTGTCTTCTGCTGATATGTTTCTTGCAGACCATCATAATTTCCATCTTTGAGAATCTGTCGACGACCCCAAAAACATAGTCGTTTCCATTGTTATAATAATGAAGGCCTAACATGTAATCCATGGATATGGATTCCCAAGATCGACTAGGGGTAGGCAACATAATATAGAGGACTTGCTTCTTAATGGTCTTTTTGGCAATGACATATTCATTTGAAGACCTAATGTACTTCTTGACACAATGTTGAAGGTTCAGCCAATAGAAATAATTCTGCAGTACTGCCACTATTTTCTCAACCCTGAAATGCCCATTGACCCAACTATAATGTGCTTCTAAAATCAACTTGGTTGGGTCACTTGAAGGAACATGAAGGTGTCCTAGGTGACATCGCAGGGGATCCTGGAGGTGAAAATATAGAACTTGTTACCCTGTAAGAGAGTATTTTATGTGTGGCAAAATTCTAGATCACTTTTGTAAATAAGCAGCCAATCGAAAGTCTCATTATCACCATGATTGGTAGTCAGCTGAGGTATTTTGCAACATTATTGGTGCTTCCCTTCTTGTCTTTTATTTTCAAATGAAATTTTTGTAGGTATGTGGACCACTTCTAATGGTGATCGTTTTGTAACTTCCCTTGTGTCTATATGAAAAGCAGGGTTTGGTGGTCTGTGTGGATGACCGTTTCCTTCCCCAAAATGTAATTCTTCCATTCACAAAAATCGTGTACAATGGAATACATATTGTTGAGGAAAATTATAAACTTATAATTTGACAAACATAAATCATCAGCCAGGGGTCGGTAAGATCGTGAGATTTTGTGCAAGATATATGCAGGGTAATAATTTAAGTGCATTTATTATTAAACTAATCACACTCACACATCTATAATGTATTTTTTCCATACCAACGCTTGTAAAAAAAGGCTGTGGAGTGGATTTAATCATCCTTCTACAACATCTAAGATTTCTCATGTTTATCATAAAATATAAAGGATGAAGAAAACAACCATAAAAATAAATTTAACATTCCATGAAATTAACCAAAACATGATCAAATGATTCCAAACACATTTATGAAAGAAAATTCACCATTCAACCATTACACATGTGATTATATAATTCAAAAAAAATAAAAAATATTTGTGCAAATAATTTTGTTCATGCATGAAAATAACCAAAGAAACACAAACGGTAACTAATGGAGTTGCGACCAAAGGGGGCCCTCCCTTACTCAAAACCTCTTCACTGTTAAAAGTGTTTACTTAAAAAAATAAACAAAAAATATAACTTTGTATTAGTATGAAAAGCATTACAGTGATGTACAAGCGTCATATGTCGAACTCACCAACCCCTTTGCAAATGAAATAGAATAACATATATATAAGTTCAGAAGCATATGCTTGCCCAAATTAGGAAAAATACTATGCTCCAACTAATTGCTATCAATAACTAAAAAAAATATAAAAAAATAGATCTATTGTGTTTGATCCATGACTAAAAGCATGGATCAAACTGATTTCGTTACATTTCTCGAGCTTTTCCCAATATGGTGATCAACAATACGACTGAAGGTATGGGAAGTTTTGATGGTGAATTCGAGGCATCCAATAGGGCATCATCCACATAGGTAGATTTCCTCATAAAAGCCATGTTCACGTTTTACTTGAATCTAACTGGAACATACTCAAACTTCGATTCTGCTATAGGAAATCATTGTAGTTAGAGGAAATCCACACATACAGGAAATCGCAGAGTGTCTATAAGAAATCAAAGACCAGAAGTTTCCAATATGAAATCGTGGACCTACTTTGAATATTTTCTAATCTGGATAAGACTCGATCAGACAAACTTTAATTTTGTAGACAATTTGATTAGGAAACACTTAGCCTCTAGAAATACTTGAGATAAAATGATATTTTTAAGATAATTTGCATACCTTGAGCGCACAACACCCTTTTGGTCAAAACACAGGTAATATGGTGAAATAGAAGTAATTATGAGTAAAAAAGTGTTCAAAATGGGGGATATCAAAGTCTTAGAATGCGATCAAAATTGAGCAAAATCGGGACTCAACATCTCCCCCACACCTAACTTCTAGCATGTTCCTTATGCAAGAAAAAATTTTCAGCTTCAAAAATAAAAATTCAATCCTTTCCCTGTGTTGTAGCGACTACAACCAAGTGATCTAATTGGGCCCTGTTGAATTCTTCCTGAACATAACCTTGATATTCTTCATTATTTTTCTACGAGTGGTTGATTTGGGTTTGTTTCTTCTTCATGATATTGCATGCCTTCTTATGCCACTCATCAGACTCCTTCTACATGTGTAGTCTATTTTCCTTCAAAGTCTCATTTTCCTTTCAAATATCCCACTCAGACATAGTAAGCTCAGTGATAATTTCTTCCATTTACTTTCGAGACTATTTTTTCTAGGAAGTTCCCTCTGCCTCATGCTATCCTTGAGAGGACTGTGGCAAACCTAGTTGCTCCTATCCTTGGAATTCTTCTTTGTTGATAAACTTGGGTACCTCACCCCTCCCTTTACCTTTTTTCAGGTCACAGGTATCATGGATTCTTTCTCTTTTTATTAGTTTTAATTGGTGATACACCTTTCTCTATATTTTCTTCTATTTACAACTTCATAACCTCGCTTCTTGTAAAGTGTTTGGTAGGGGTAGAAGTACCCTTATACTTGAGATCTTTCCCTACAATTTCCCTAGCCACCACAACTTCCTCATCTTTCCTAACCTCCTCTATCAATGGACCACAGGTCCATGGTTTATTTTTCAACTTTTGTGTTGGATCTACCTCCTTGGTATATGAGGAAACAGGGTCCTTATCATCCTCCACGAAGTAATTCTTTGACAAGAATTATTCCCATGTTTTCTTCTGTTTATGTAGAACCTCTATCATCATAGTTTTTATCACACTGTGAAGATAGATATTCTCCTCTATGTGTGCTACATGTTCCTTGGCATAAGTGGACATATTTAACAGGGACATTCTCAGATAATAGGGAAAATTAAAGGGCATGTCCCGGAAGTGACCGAGAAGATAAATATGAAACAAAAATGCTAGCCCGAAATGACATTCACAGGTTATGTATTTCTATAGGAAAAAAAAAATATTTTGGTACTTACTTCAGAGCTAATCCTATGGGATTCCCTTACTCCAATCTGATTTTACATGTTCTTTTCAGAGGAAGGGTGCACAAATATCTTTGTTGAATTGTTGATTCTTGAACCAACATTCCCCTTCTTGTCAGATGTCGCAATATTCAGCTACAAAATATTCTATCAGTTTAAAATGAACATTGGCCATCTGCGCTTTATTGCAATTTAGACTGAGGGTGAAAGACTTGGTTACCTTCGAATTATGCCCACTAAATTTTAGGAAAAAAAGGCAGCCATCCTGTCTTCTCCAACCTTTCTTTGCTTCAAGGGTTAGCGTCCAGTAGTGCAGGACACTGAGGTTCAAATATAACGACATATCGCATTCTCGACATATCTATGAGTGAGAGAGAGAAGAGTTGATTTAGTTAACAAGATGCTTCTAATCCTAGATAGAAAAATCGACAACGATAGTTTTTAAATTTGGAAATATTTGGGGTTAAGAGAGAAACTTTCGAAAAAATAACGGCATGATCAAGAATTCCATCATGATCCATCCTGCGTAATAATTGTTGCAAAGATAAAAAAAGACATGTCTGAGTAATGATAATTGGGAATGGAACTCAATTTATGACACAACGACTCATAACCACTTTATTCTACGAGGGTAATGATGACTGACATTCATGCTAATTTAATAAAAAAATGTACCTTACCTTTTTACCTAAGTATTCTAACACCAACCATACCTGCTCGATATTACCTTACAACGATCCAGTACTTGGATGATGATTTCCTTTATCTTGAAATAATAACCCACCTTGAGACCACATGATATGCACAATTATATAGTTCATGGTCTCAACTAATAATGAGAATGATTAATACTTTATGATATTATTCTAAGATAATGTTCTATCTAAAATTATTTCTTTAGGAAATAAGTGGTGTTGCTGGAGGAAATGCAATCGTTGAAATTTTATGTAGGAAATTTTTTTGTTGAAAACTATCTCCTCCCCTTTTGTGTAAAATATACTTCATATGAATGTAGGTTTTGATGTTGAATGTGCAGTGATATCATTGGATTTCCAGCCATTAAGGATTGTTTTTAACCAATGCGAGGCCCATCACCATTAATGAGAATCAAGACCAAGGTACATCTGATGCATCCTATTAGGTGTGAATGTATGAGTTGTTGTCGAACCCCTATAGGATCCTGTAGTCAAGGAGCCATGATGAATCCCCATTTTTTCTCATGAGATAGCATGTCATTAAGTCATACAAGATTCAAGTAATCACAAGGCTCTCATATTGGATCTAGATAATTTGCTGATGTCGATGGGCCAATATTATTGGAAGGAAGGCCTTAAGAAATCCCACATTAGTCCAACACGAGAAATCCAAAAATTAACTGAAAAAAATGATTGAGAGGATCCCAAAGGAATTATTGGCCTATGATTTTAATGAGCCCAGGGCAGTCTATGCTTTCCATATTTCAATTTTAGAGAGTCTGAAAAAACTAAAAATGAAGAATCCAAGGGGGCTCCTTTTTCGTAACTAGTCCATTGGACCCAGAAAAAGGAATAAACTTGTACCCAATAGAAGTTCCTCTCATGGTTTACTAAGCATGAGAAGGAACAAAGTGAGTTCAATGTATTATTAGGAAATCAAGAAGAGGTGGTGAAAGGAATGACTCCCACTCCCACCATTTTTATCTCCTTGTTCTTCACCATTTCTTCTAGAAATTCCTTCTCAGATTGGGGTTTCTGATATAACTTGAGTCTGTTCCCATTCACAAAGAACGTAAAATTCCCATCATAAAATTTTTTAACCTGAACATATCCATTATAAAAAAATTTCTCAATTTCATAGGGACCCAACCAATGTGTGTTAAGTTTCCCTTTAAAATTCTTAAATTTCAAATCATACAATAATGCCTAGTCTCCCTCTTTGAATTTTTTTTCTTTAATGTATATGTCGTGCCATTTATATTTTTGTTGTTGGATCAGATTAGTATGCTGAAAAGCATCCTCCCTAATCACATCCAAATCATTTAGCTGCACGATTCTCTATTTTTGATCCTCATTAATTTTTATACCCAAATTTGATACCCTCTTGAAAGTTCTGATCCGAAATTCAATTCTAAATAAAACTTGTTTTCCATACACAAATTCATACGGAGAGTGTTGTGAAAACATCTCCAGAAATAGAATAAAATAGACATCAATGCCTTGGAAATAAGCCACTTCGAGGGGGAAACCTCCAATACATTACATGAATGAACAAATCATGGATGATACAAATTACAGAACCTCCTTTCTATATATATGAGTCCATGGGGCCACAATATAATCCTAGTGGAGCCACAATGTAATCCTATCTGACCTAACAATAATAATTTAAGGGAACAATAATAACAATATGGGGGTTACAAGGGTACAATAATAACAATAAGGGGGTTACACTAACAACAATAAGGGACTATACTAGTAATATAGGGACCTAACATGCCCCTCTCCTTCAAAAAAGTGTTATCCTCAATGTTTGAGTAGCTCTTGATTCTTCTATACAAAATTAGCATCCTCCCATGTAGAATATTCAGTGGGTAAGTTCTTCCACTTGATGAGATACTCTGAAATTGATCGATTCCATAACTGTCGAGTCCTTGTTTCCATGACTGCTTTAGGTTCCAATATGATTTTTCCTTCCTCATCAAGTTCTAGAAATATTGTTTGAACTAGAATATTTTCACCTATAACCTTATTTAAGCATGAAACATAGAAAATTGGATGTACTCGTGAAGAAGTAGGAAGCTCCAATTTGTATGCCATAGTACCAATATTTTGCAACACCTTGTAAGGACCATAGTACTTTGGTGATAATTTATTATCCTTCTTAGCTTGCTTTAGGGACATTTGTTTGTATGGTTGTAGCCATAAAAATACCCAATCTCCTACATCAAAACTTCTCTCATTGCAATGTTGATTTTCCTATTGTTTCATTCGATTTTGTGCAAAATTTAGGTTGTCCTTTAAGAGTTGGAGAACTTTTTGTTGATGCTCAATGTGATCTTCCACTTCTTGAACCTTCGAATTTTCTCTTAAATATGATGTGATGGATGGTGGATGATATCCATAAAGTGCCATAAATGGGGTCATTTTTGCTGCAGTATGGAAGGAAGTGTTATACCACCATTCAGCGAGAGGTAACCACTTGAACCATTTTGTTTTTTTATAAGATACAAAACAATGAAGATATCCTTCCAAACATTTACTTACTATCTCAGTTTTACCATCGGATTGAGGATGATAAGATGATCTATGAGCTAATTGAATACCCAAACAAGAAAATAACTCCGTCCAAAAATTTCCAGTAAAAATGGGATCTCTGTCCCTCACAATAACCCATGGGTTTCCATGTAGCTTTTGAATTGTGTCCATAAATGTAGTACACACTTACTTGCTTTAAATGGATGATATAATGCATAGAAGTGTGCATACTTGATAAGCCTATCAACTACTACCATGATGACACTCTTTCCTTTGGACTTAGGTAAACCTGTGATAAAATTCATTGAAATCTCCTCCCAACATTGACTTGGAATGGATAAAGGTTGTAGAAGACTCGGGGTCTTAATTGTCTCAACTTTATTCTGCTAGCAAACCAAAAATTGCGCCACAAACTTTTGAATATCAGAATTAAGGCCATCCCAAAAAAGTTCTTTCTTCACCCTGTGGTAAGTTTTTAAAAATCCTAAGTGTCCTCCTAAAAAAGAAGTGTGCAATTCCAAAAGAATCTTTTGTTTTAGTTGGGAATTCTTACAAATATATAAGCAATATTTGTACCATAAGGAAACATTTTTCCAACTAAATGTACATATGTACTATGATCTTGCTGCAAATTTTGAATGACTGTCCACACTTCTTCATCCTTCTTCCATTCATCTCTTGCTTTAGTTATCCAATCTTATTGGATAATAGAAATGGAACAAAGCAATGCTTCCACCTCTTCATTATTTATTGATAGTGCATCTGAAACAACATTTAGCTTCCCTTTTTTGTAGATTATTTCAAATTCATAACCCAACATCTTTGTGACCCATTTTTGTTGCTCTTCTGAAGATAGTATTTGTTCCAAAAAGTGTTTAAGACTATCATGATCCGTTTTTACCTTGAAGTGTCTTCCCATTAGGTAAGTTCTGAATTTCTTTAGTGCATGCAGTATTGCTAACATTTCCTTCTCATAAATAGGTTTTTGTAAATACTTTCCTTTGATTGGACAACTTTCAAAAGAAACAGGTCTTCCTTCTTGCATTAAAACAACACCAATTCCATTTCCCAAGGCATCACATTTCAGAATAAAGGTTTTTGTGAAGTCTGGCGTAGCTAAGACTGGTGCTAGGAAAATTGCCTCTTTAAGATGTTAAAAGGCCTTAGTTGCTCCAGGATTCCATGAAAATGCATCTTTCTTAAATAATATTGTTAGATGTGCTACTATTCTCCCATAACTCTTAACAAATTTGCGATAATACCATGTTAACCCAAGAAATGCTCACAACTGCTTTATGGTTTTGGGGACTTTCGATTCCTTAATGGCTTTAATTTTGTTAAGGTCTACCTTAACACCCTCATGAGATACAATATGACCCAGATATTACACCTCCTATACTCCAAAGAAACATTTGGATGTTTTTTCATATAATTGTTTCTCCTACAATAATTTGAGCACCCTGTCAACATGTTGAACATGATCCTTCCAAGACCTGCCATAGATTAGTATATCACCAAAAAATACTAGCACAAATTTTTTAAGGAAGGGTTTGAAAACGGAATTCATCGACCCTTGAAATGTAGAAGGTGCATTGGTAAGGCCAAAAGGCATGACCAAAAATTCATAATGACCCTCATGAGTTTGAAATGTTGTTTTCGGAATATCTTCAATCTTCATTATAATTTGATGATATCCTGAACAAAGATCCAAATTGGTAAAATAAATTGCTCCATGTAATTCATCCAATAATTCATCAATCACATGAATGGAAAGTTTATCTTTAATGGTGAACTTATTGAGCTCCCTATAATCTAGACACATGTGCCATGATCCATCCTTCTTGTGTACCAATACTACAGGAGCAGAGAAAGAACTTTGACTAGGTTGAATTATACCCGCCTCTAACATTTCTGCAATCATATGTTCAATTTTGCTCTTTTGGACATAAGGATATCTATAAGGCCTGATGTTGCGAGGAACACTTCCTAGAATCAAATGAATAGCATGATCATGATCACGAATAGGTGGGAATCCTTTGGGATTTTCAAAAGCCTTGAAGTGATTGTCCAAGACTTTTTGGAGATCTGCAGAAATAGATGATTTTCATGTTGGAACTTCTAGTGAGCATAATTGTGCAATTATGCATCATTTTTATTTCTTCAGAAGATTTTTCATGACATTAAAGCTTATTATCTTTCATGGCTTCCCTGCAATACCCTGTAATTCGACTTCCTTTCCTTCTGAAAAAAAAATTCAAGAAAATTTCTTGAAAATTAAAAGCTATCGTCCCCAACATCAAAATCTCCCATAGGAATAGAAAGCATTGGACTATTCAATACATATTCCTTCATGGTTAGCTTGATATTATGGCATTTTCTAGAGCAATTTATAGTTCCTTCATTTGCAACCATTACTTGACATCCTGCTGTTGGGTATAGGAAACAATTCAATTCCTTAGATACCTTACAATGAATAAAATTATGGGTACTACCTGAATCAATCAACACTATTACCTTTTTCTTCTTGATATGTCCTTCTATCTTGAGATTTTGAGGTGTGTTAATTCCTGCCAATGCATTACATGATATGGTCAGACTCGTTTCTTCCTCTTCTAGGGTTGTTTCCTAGTGTATATCCTCTTCTTGTTCATTTTCTTCTTCCTCTTAAAAATATATGTAAAATAATTTCTTCTTAGTACACTTATGACCTTTAGTATATTTTCTATCACAACTGTAGCAAAGCTCTTTTGCTCTTTTTTCTTCCAATTTTTGTGGTGTCAACATTGTAGGTTGTGGAAAACTAGGACTAGCAACACTTCCCTCTTTGTAGAAGTGAGTGGTAGGCTTCCTTGTCGCCATAATTTTACATTCAATTTTTCTTTCTAACCTGAATGCCTTCTCCAATGAATCAGGTTCCAAAACATGAACTTCATGTTGGATGTTATCCTTTAAATTACCTATGAAGATATCAATCATGTGTTCCTCTGGAATACCAGTTACCCTTATATTCAATTTTTGGAATTCCTTAATGTGCTCCCCAACTAAACCCTTTTTTTTGAGATTTATCAATTGGCTGAAGAAGGTGTTGCTCTTTGTATCCTCATAATGTGCTATCATTTCCTCCGTAAAAGTTAACCAAGTGACAATTTTTTTATGGGATCAAAGCCATCGATACCATACAAATGTATTTTGTTCTAAATGTAAAGTCGTAATGCGTACTTGTTGAAGAGTTAAATCCCCTCTGCGGACATAGGCGATCCCACTAGCCCTGATCGGGTCTAGCAACAGTCATGTCACACAATGACGTTGCTTCCTAGTTAAAAAAATACCAAGATTGCGATAAGTAGCCTACCTCAAATCGCACATAGTTGTCGTTGAATAAAATATGACGTTTCCCATCCCTCGCTTGACAGATCACGATCCTTCCATTCGACACGTCTGAACACCTATACACGTGCAAGGAAAAAAAAATAAAATATAATGTAAAATCTAAAGCATGTAACCATATATCAGTCAGAGAGGATATAATTCATTACATATAAATAAATGAACACATCAATGGATCCATAATTACAAAGGGAGATTACAACCATATGCTCTGATGTTATCATCTTCCTTCGACGGAGCTGACAGTGGAGCATGTCTCAACAAAGCCAGTAAGGAATCTATATGAAGCTCTCTCTCTTCGACTTGGCTCTCAAAGGTTGCTCGGCTATAGTTTCCTTCCTACAAGTTCAGCTAGAACATGTTTAAACCTTCAACTATTCATCTTGTTCAACCTATTCAACTAGCACATAAATTGAAGATGGATATATTTATAGAGGAGAGGAGGAGGTTGGGATCCCTAAAATAGTGGAAAGGAGGCCTTCTCCCTTGGGAGGTTTCCCCATAAGGTTGAAACAAGAGGCCAAAGGAGGAAGGCCCTAGTTGTTCAGTTGAACCACTTCCTATGACTCATCCATGAAGTTGTTGTGATCGAAACTTCACCTCTTTTTTTAAAAAAAATTCCATAAGAAGATTGCCACGAGTGTTTAACTAGGACAGAGCGCTAGCTGCCATGGGCTCAGTGTTAATTTTCCTCATTAGCACGAGGGCATAATGATCTACTAGCGCCAAGGAAAAAATTGGTGTTTTTAGTGGTTTGCTCAGGAAATGGTCAACAGAAGGATTGTTGTCCTCATGGAAAGGGATGCAATGATGGAATTTTCAAGGCATGACACTACTTATTGGTCACAGAAATGACCCTCCAATGGGCGAGATGGGGATTGTAGGGACAGTGAAAAATTACTTTGTAACAAATGCCCCCTAAAGCATGAGGTCTGAGAGAGAGGGAGGGGTGAAATGCTTTATGAGAATGTGCCCAAATGAAAACACTGACGTCGAAGGACCCACAAATACAAATACAAATGATATCTCTAATACATGATATGTGGTATGGGCATAGCCATCGATAATAGAGTATACAATAACCGAGATCCAAGGTATGGACGCATCCATTGAGAAAATAAGGATCAAAAAGTAGAATCAGGTATGGTCACAGCCATCCAATCAAATGAGTCATGTAACCAATCATGATAATCCACAAAAAAACCACATCTTGGATTTCATAGAAAAAATCTAGGATCTTGTGCTCCATCTCGACCTGAACAGAGTACAAGTCCAAGCATGTGAATAAGTGAGCTAAAGTCAAACATGCAGGAACATCGTCTAATTACCAGCCAATAATGAAAGTCGTTAACATAAGCGAGAGGAACCACCAATAATGAGGGCAACCCTCAAGGTACTATAGGTACAATCCACGGAATGTGAACAGTGAGCTGGCATCGAACATCTGCAGAATCATCCGATCGAAGGCCAATATTGAAAACCTTGCGTCGAATGCGAAGAACTTGCCATTGAGGTATGCAGGCTCCAAGGTACCTGAAGGGAGTCTCTAGATCATCTTCCTGGATAATGAGCTAAAGTCAACATGAAGTGACCTTGATCGAAGGTGGGCGATAGTGTTTCCCACATCATCGACGCGAGACAGAGGAACATGATGTTTGTGAATCAACATCAGTAGAGAATTAGAGGGAGGTTGAAAACAGTAGAGGCCAACTTCTCCTGAACATATCGGTAGCACAATAGTGGATTTGGCAGTATTTGACATCAAAGGATCTGAGGTCATGAGGACGTGGCAAAGAACATATGAGCAGTCAACAGAGATTACCCAAACCCATGGAGGCAGGCAGAAACGAGATGATATTTCCCCAACCTAACACGAATGCAGACAAGTGCCATGTTCAAGAGAGACATACTGCCCACACGACGATGATACTAGTTCTATTTCCCCCCACCATTTCTGGCGAGTACACCAATTGTTTTTGGAAACGAGCTTGAAGGGGATAGCATATGCTTGCGATCTAAGTTTTTCCTTCGAACAAACCCAATCTAGTACATTTAACGAGCCCTAGGAAGGAGGAACTCGAGTAACGTCATTACGACGGAGTCCGATGTCATCAGGTTTTGACGAGTCTGACAAAGGAAGAACTTGGCATCTTTTCATGTTTAGAGAGTTTGAAAAGAAGCAAAAAAGAAAACTCCAATAGTCCCTTTTCGTAGATAGTCCCACAGAATCGAGAAGGTAGAAAACTATATCTGAGAGAACCTCCTAGTTGCAATAGGCTAGGGTATTCATTTTTTGTAAATAATCTATCCCAGCCCGAAAAAGAGGTAAACGTATACTGGGTAGATGTATTTTCACAGCCAATTTAACGAGCTCAAAATGATAAGCGACTTGGAAATCTTTTCAGTTTTAGAGAGTTAGTAAAGGATAGCTACTGGTTCTGGTAATGGTGGAATTGATCTGAATAAATAAAGTTTAAGAGGTTGGCTAACAAGACCACTCATTGCAGTGGTTCCTCAGAAATGGGTAAAACAACCAAGTGAAGGCATATGATCAGCCAAGCAGATAGTGATGGTGGAATGAGAAAACCAAGGCTCATCTGGCAAAAGCAAGCTGATAAAATGGAAATCACAAGAGGTGAAATAGGAATGGTTTCATTTTTACACAAGCTTAAAATCAGGAAACTCTACTTGAAGTTGGTTTCATTTTTACACAAGCTTGAGACAAAGATAAACTATGCTTGAAACTGGTTTCATTTTTACACAAGCTTGAAATAGAAACAAACTATGCTTGAAAAATTTCACATGCCTCCAGCATGGTGACTCAATTCGAGTTACATGCCCCCCAAGCTTCAGTCCACATGAGAGGTAGATGGAGTGAAGGTTCAAATTATGAGATTAAGGGAAAGACTTGACTGGGATTTTGTGAGATCTAAACAAAGACTCCAATTGAATAGGAAAGTGTTTCATTGTTTTAACGAGGTTGACGCATTAAAAGAACTATCCTCAAATGACCTTGTTTCATTTTTTAAGGAGCTTGACACAAGAAGATGAACCATGCTCCGACCGGCTTGTTTCATGTTTTAAGGAGCTTGACACAAGTAGATGAACCATGCTCCAATAGACCTTGTTTCATGGTTTAAGGAGCTTGACACAAGTAGAGGAACCATGCTCCCACAAACAACTCATCATGATGAATAAGAAGTCATGGCTTCCAAGAGTTCCACATCAGACGGGAGAACAACATCTCAGAAGTCTGGACCCAATGCCCCTAGCACATGATGTACAATGACACTATCACTGAATACGGGCATAGGATAGGTAGCCACATAATTGACATGCAGTAGGGATGACACAACCGGCAGATAAAGATCTAGCAGAGATGATGGTCGACTAGCTGCCATGTGAGGACCAAAGACTGCAAGTTGATCGATGGTCACGATCTGACCTTGGTGCTGAAAACACATCACACGGAAGAGGGAGGAAACAAGCGCTCCCATGGCATAAGTATAATCATGGCCCAGGATTAAATTAAATTCCAAGGGGCCAGGAACAACCATCACGTCCATATGGACAGTTTTCCCTCCCAAAGTAACATGCAACTTTGAAAGGATCCCTAATGGTTGACTAGTTCCTTTGTTAAATGTCAGTAGATTCTGTGTAACAGGAACAAGCAGTGGTGAGCCGAAATATTTCCAAGTAGTTGAGGATAAAATACTAATAGACACGCCTTCATCTATAAAGGTGCTGGGTACAACGAGATCAAAGGTCTGTACCGTGATCTCGTAAGGCACATAAGATGGAAGGCGGTATCCTGCAAATCGATTCCAATCGAAGGAAGCGACCAAACTACTCGGAGGGGCTACCATCGAACCGAGATGGTCTTCCCCTGGTGTTATGGAAGAAGAAGGAGTATCCTTCACGACCTCCATTACAGATTCGAGAGGGGTATCCTCTCGGACTTCCATCACAGGAGGCGGAGGAGCAACTTCTTGAGGTGTAAGGACAAGAGAATGTTTATCCAAGTCTTTGGAATCTAAAGAAACAAGAAGAACATGAGGGGAGTGAGATCCACTCTCAACGGAAAAGACTTGGTGCACCGTAGACGGGGCTAGCTCAACCGATCCTACGACCAATGGTTGGTCAGGAACGGATTCCTGAATTTAAATTTTCGGGGAAGTGGGATTGACCAAGGATGACTCTTGAACAATCATTGAATCAACTAGTCAAGGACTCAAAGAAATATGTTTGTAACTAGCTAGGAGGCATGGTGCAGAAACAGTCGAGTTGTCCAAAAATTTCTTGGCTTCATCCATATACGGACAAAGGTGAATGGAATGGTGCCCTTCACATAACTTACAGGGATTAGAAAGCTTACCCTACTTCTTAGGATCTTTACCAGCACAAGCTGAAGACGTGCCCCCAACCTGACGCCCAGAAGCCAAAGGCAATGACGGATGACCGTTGGACCATACTTCGAGCACCTTGGGAATGCCAGGGAAATCTTGAAGAAGATGGTTTCCCTGGCACAACATGCAAGGGAACTTAACTTTCCATGCAGGGTTGGAAGGTTTATCGATGGATGGTTTCTTAGGAACAATAGCTACAAATCTATCCTCTCCTTTATCTGACTTCTTCTTCTTCTTCTTAGCCACCTGGTTACTCGAATCCAGACTTTCACCAGGCGATGTAGAAGAGCAGGACATAGAAATAGGTGAAGAAGGGGAGATTTCCACCTTGGAATCAACATGGCGTTGCTCAGGCAGAGGAGTGGATGATACGATAGCTGGAACAGTCGAGACCACATAGGTTGAAAAAAACCAAACAGGAAACCCAACAGTTAACCCAGGAAGGGACAATGTTGCCATATAAGGAGCACTAACATTTCCAAAAGGAGGAAAAGTACCAGGATTCCCATCGAAGGGGATTCCTTGGTTGGTAAACCTTGGAAAAGTTGCCATCAGAAACGACCTTGAAACAAAAAACTAAGGACAAAAACTTTTAACTAAGAATATTTCATGGGCAGTTAATTTTATGACATCGAAACCAGAAATTCACTGCTTCATGTTTTAAGAGTCAAGAAACAAGTAAAAGATGACTCTATCACTTTCAGTTTGAAAACAAGCGTGAAAGGACAAGTGCTTGATGTTCTTTTCAAATTTATGGATTCAGTAAAGATCAAACTGACTGCTTTGGTAATCTAGGTAAGAGGTGTACCAAGTTTCCGTGAACTGCAATATACACCTTGGTGATCAAATGAAAAAGAAATGACCAAGAAATTTTCGTACATGCAGGTAGTCTCCCTGAATGTTGTGTTCGGTGTATCAAGATTACAAGGCGACAGACTTGGTTTCCTATGGATAAGAAGATTGCAACCTAATGGGGTCTCCCGTTATATACATGATGTTACGGGGAGCACAAGTCCGTACTAGCATTGTCTAGAGCCAGATGGCAAATGACAGTTACTAGGTTTTAAGACGCCGAAACACGTCTCTAGCCTAGACCACTAAAATGTTTCATTAGGTTTCAATGCTTCCTTAGGTTGATTGAATAAATTTTATGGTTGATCTTCAATTATGTCTTGGTTTCAAGGCCCTACTACATGTCATCTGACAATCTCCTATATGCAGCTATATGAGAAAATAAATCTTTCAATTCGATGAATGCTATCTAGTTAAGGGAAGAGCTTCAAACAATGTTGCAACAAATAACAATACTGAAAATGAAACTTTTTCCAAACTAGATGACCTTCATTTTCCAAAAGAAATTTCAAAAATCCAACGATGCGAATAATGCAATGTAATCTATGCAAAATCCTCTTTTTTGAAAACTATGCAATTGTAATCTATGCACAATTTCCTTTTTTGAAAGAATAAGAATGCACTCAATGCATTTTTCAATGAAATAGAATCTACTTAATGCATGCTTTTAATGAAGGAAAATGCACTTGATGCAATTTTTAGCTTTCAATCATTAAACAATGTAATCTAATTTCAATTATAAATCTCAAAAGATACTTTTCAATGCAATGTGATCTAATGCATTTTAACAAAAAGCAAGCTCTAAGACGAAAACTAAATGAACGAAATTTTTCTTAATGAAGGATCAATGCAAAAGAGATGTAAACAAACACTAAGAATGAAATCGTTGTTTTAAACACTTTATAATGAAATTCATCAAAAGGCTATATAAGAAATAAGAGGTCAAGCACAAAAAGGAGTTCCAAAGCATGAGCTCAAAACAAGGCATTCATTCCCTTTTACATCAAGCAATCAAATAAAGAAGACTTTTCAGTTGAACAAAGAGCAATGTAATAGATTCTCATAAGTGAAAAAGTAGAGGAGAGAATGAGTAAATCATACAGAGAAAAAGACCAGAAGGGAAAGACACACTGGTGAAGGATTTAGGGAAAAAACCTCACGTTTTCATACACCCTAAATTTGGCACGACTTTGGTGGGTGAAACTAGCACCAACTGGCATGAATTTCTCACTGACAACTAGCGCCAATGCCTGAAAATGAAAAAACAAAGAATTTCTCCCAACCAAGACCAGACTCACCACTTCAAGAAAAATCTAAAAATAACCCAGAAGCAAAATTACTGACCAAAAAAACTCTCAAACAAGGGAAAACCCTAGCACCTATAGGAAATGGCGTGACTATCTGGCTGTAATCAGTGCCAAACAGGGGATGGCGCAGGTGATGAACTAGAAACTTGCGCCAATGGGTGCGACTGTTAGGGTGGAAACCATGCCAATCAAGCCAACCATGAAAAGATGAAAATTTTAGAAAATCAGAGGTCAGATCTGATCCTCTGGGGCTGAATAGGGGTCTAAGACCAACAGAGGTGAACTAGAAGAGAAAATAAATCAATCAAAAGCCAAAAAAAAAACAAAAGAGGAAAGACTAACTCCAACTGACTCCCTAGCAGAGTCGCCAGTTTGTTGAAGAGGTAAATCCCCTCTGTGGACAGAGGCGATCCCACTAGCCCAGATCGGGTCTAGCAACAACCAATTCACACAATGACATTGGTTCCTAGTTACAAAAGGACCAATATTGAGATAATTAGCCTACCTCAAATCCCACACAGTTGTCATTGAAGAAAATATGACATTTATCATCCCTCGCTTGATAGATCACGATCCTTCTGTTTGACACGTCTGAACACCTGTACACGTGCAAGGAAAAAACAACAACATATAATGTAAAATATAAATCATGTAACCATATATCATTCAGAGAGGATATAATTCGTTGCATATAAATAAATGAAGACATGAATGGAACCATAATCAGAGTCGCTTATATTATAAATAGCAAAAGGGAGATTACAACCATATGCTCTGATGCTATGATCTTCCTTCAGCGGAGCTGACAGTGGAGCGTGTCTCAAAAAAGCCCGTCAGGAATTTAGATGAAGCTCTCTCTCTTCGGCTTGGCTCTCAAAGGTTGCTTGGCTATAGTATCCTTCCTACAAGTTCAGCTAGAACATGTTCAAACCTTCAGTTATTCAGCTTGTTCAACCTGTTCAACTAGCTTATCAATGGAAGATGGCTATATTTATAGAGGAGAGGAGGAGGTTGGGATCCCTACAATAGTGGAAGGGAGGCCTTATACCTTGGGAGCTTTCCCCATAAGGTGGAAGCAAGAGGCCGGAAGAGGAAGGACATGGTTTTTCAGTCGAACCACTTCCTATGACTCATCCACAAAGTTGTTTTTATCAAAACTTCACCTCCTTTTTTAAAAAAAAATTCCATAAGTAGATTGGCATGGGTGCTTAACTGGGACAGAGCACCATCTGGCATGGGCTTATTTTTAATTTTCCTCATTAGTACGAGGTCATAACGGTCTACCAGCGCCAAGGAAAAAACATGTGTTTTTAGTGGTATGCTCAGGAAATGGTCAACAAAAGGATTGTTGTCCTCATGGCAAGCGATGCAATGATGGTATTTTCAAGGCATGACACTGCTTATTGGTCATAGAAATGACCCGCCAATGGGCGAGATGGGGATTGCAGGGAGAGTGAAAAATTACTATGTAATTGTACCTTTTGTGTGTTTTGGACATTATTGAGATCAAAATATTTCTCCATCTGTAGTATCCATGTTACAGGATCCTTTCCATCAAAATTCCTCATATCCATGTTTGGAATATGGTGGTTCTTCCTACCAACATTAGAGTTTGTGAAATCATGATTAGTATTTATTTTGTTCTCATCATGAGTTTCCTCTACTATATTTTCACCATTAGGAAACATTTGTTGTATCAACTTTGTCAAACCCTCCATGTCTACTTTTAGATCATTATTCATGTTTTCCATCTTAGATTCCATGCTAGCTTCCATGTCATCTATCTTAGCTTCCATGCTATCTATATTAGCTTTCATGCCATTATTCAAACCATCCATCTTATATTCCACACCTTTCTTCAAACCATCCATCTTAGTTTCCATGGCTTTCTTCAAAACTTCCATGTCATTTTTTGTTGCTCTTTGCGAGAGAAAAATTTGTTGCACTTGCTCTTGTAAATTTGATATGTCATGTTGACATTCTTCGTCTTCATGAGTCATAGTAGAGCCTTCTAAAGGCTTAATGGGTGTTGAATTATTTTTAGGGGCCATTTTAGAATATAATACTGATATATATTCTACAATATTCCCTTGGAATCAATTCAACTTGATTCTTCAAACAAGACTTATGCAATTTGGGAAAAAAAAATATACACACCTTTTACTTGATTTTGAGGAGCTCTATATTGAAATTGAATTATCTCTGTAATTGTAGACCCTAAATATATAAAATTTGGCCTTGTAGTATCTCTCTGAAGCTTCTTTCAAATTTCACAGGTCTGAACTGATTTGGATTCTTTAAGGAAAAGTTATGTCCAATCTCCCACAATGACCCAATTATGGACTGGTTCAGTAGAGCAAAGTTATACTACCTGCCACGTGTCACTTTTTCTTTATTTGGCTCTGAAATTTGTATAAAAGAAACTAAATTCTGAGTACTTGTGGCCACTTTTTACATCATTCCAATCTGATGGTCAGAGAGAGAGTTATTAATATTTTCCCACGATAACCTCTTTAAGATGAAATTCGGGAGCCTGAAACAGACCTAAATTCCACAGATCATATCTCTGACAATATTTTGAACCAAACTCTAAAATTTTGCGACAATTTTCCTTAGGATTTCTACTTCGCTCTCTAAAAATTTCAGCTTCTGAACCTTCGTAGAAAAAACATTATAGAGCAAATTCCACGATGACCTGTTTAGGTTAAATTCAAGAGCCTGCAAAATGCCCTAACTTCCATAGATCATATCTCCGAAAATATTGTGAACCAAGATCTTAAATTTTGTGACGATGTTACTTAGGATTTTTTCTTCGCACTCTAAAAGTTTCAGCTTCCGAGCCTTCGTAGAAAAAACTTTATAGCGAAAATTCCAGGATGACCAGTTTGGAGCAGCGAAAACCCTAGAATCCAAAGCTCTGATACCAAATTTTGTGAAACCAACTCCAAAAATAGAAGAAAAGAGATATCAATTCCTTATAAATAAGCCACTTCAAGGGGGCAACCTCCAATACATTACATGAATGAACAATTCTTGGATGATACAAATTACAAAACCTTCTTTCTATATATAGGAGTCCATGGGGCCATAATGTAATCCTAGCCGACCTAACAATAATAATTTAAGGGCACAATAATAACAATATGGGGGTTACAAGGGTACAATAATAACAATAAGGGGGTTACAAGGGTACAATAATAACAATAAGGGGGTTACACTAACAACAATAAGGTACTATACTAGTAATATAGGGACCTAACAGAGAGAAACTAGTGGTGTTCCTCCATGTGATCCTATAGACCCACAATACCTCAGGAAGTTGATCATACCAATCCTTCTTATGTAATTTCAATTTCTTTGTTAAGATTGTTAACAACACCTTATTTTTTGATTCCACCTTCCCATTATCCTGTGGATGGTAAGGGGTGGACTTCTAATGAGTAATCTGAAATTCTTGTACAATTCCCTGCAGAAGCGTTGACACAAATTGAGTACCCTAATCAGTAATTATTTCCCTTTGCACCCCAAATCTTACCAAAAAATCAGAAAAAATAAATTCTACCATTGATTTCTCCATTTCTCTAAGTAGTGTTATTTCTTCCACCCACTTCATAACACAATCAGTGAAAACCAAAATACACTTCTTATATTTGGACATAAGATTGATGGGACCTACAAATCAAGAGCCCACCTCTTGAATGGTTCTATGATAACCTATGGCTGCAAAGGAATTTCATCTTATTGAACAAGATGCCCTATCCTCGGGCAATTATCACATTTTCAAACATACTCCTTTGCATCCTTAAAAATACTTGGCCAATAGTAACCTGAGAGGAGGATCTTATAGGTTGTTCGCCTATCAGCAAAGTGTCCTCCGTACAGTTCATCAATACAATCTCTCAAGATATCATATATCTCATCCTCTCTAACACAAGTACGAATAATCAAATTAGGTCCAGTCAAATAGATTTTTCCCTTAACCCAAGAGTAATCAACATTTTTCCTAATAATTCTCTTTTTCTCATTACATGAAAATTAGGGTGGAAAATTTTGTGTAGCAAGGAAATTTTCCATGTCTGCAAACCAAGGTGTTTTGAAATAAATAGCAAAAAAATTCTCATCAGGAAAGCTATCATTAACAGGAACATCCTCACTTGCATGGTTGAGCCTAGATAAGAAATTAGCTACCTGATTTTCTTTTCCCATCTTGTCCAATACTGTGATGTCAAATTCTTGCAACAGCAAAAGACACCTAGTGATCCTGCCATCAGTGACTGGTTTTTTCATGAGATATCGGATGGATGAATGATTAGTGTGTACAAAAAAATCATAACCAGTGATGTAATACCTAAAATTGTTAATAGCATAAATTACAAGAAGGAATTATTTCTCATTTCTTGTGTAATTCAGTTTTGCAGGACTTGAATTTTTACTAAAAAAATAAATAGAATGAGTTACAATATTTTTTTTCTGACCCAATACTGATCCTATAGCTGAATAAGAGGCATCAGTGGAAATGTGAAAGGGAAATTTCCAATCTGGACCTCTCAAGACAGGTGGTGAAGAAATATTTTCATTAAGTGTATCAAATGAAACTTGACACTCATGATTCCATTGAAATTCAAATTATTTATTCAATAATTTAAAAAATGGAGAGGATACCTTTGTAAAATTCTCAAAAAAACTTCTGTAGTAGCCTACATGTCTAAGGAAAATTTGAACTCTTTTTTGACTAGTTGGTGGGGGAATCTTTACAATAACTTTGATCTTAGCCAGATAAAATTTAATTCCTGTAGCAGAAACATGATGACCCAAAACAGTACCCTTAGTCATAAGCATAAAAAAAATTTCATTACTCAATGAAATATCAGTTTCTCTACATCTATACTAAAATTTCCAAATATTTTCTAAAGCTTCTTGAAATTATCACCCATTACTATAAATTCATCCATATGTACCTCTACGCAATCATGCAAAAGGTCAAAGAAGATGCCCATTGAAATGTGGTTGGTGTGTTTCATAAACCAAATGGTAGTACTTTATATGCATAGGTACCCCAGGGACATGTGAATTTTGTCTTCTAATAAACCCTCTGGCTTTACCTTGGACCGATCTGCTAATTATAACATTGTAGGAGTAGGAAGTAAGCCAATGGATCCTATGTGAGATAAATTATCCATTGTCACTACATTGATGGCTGCACCTAAATAAATTATATTGTTCCTTATTAGATACCCATTGATAAAGGTAGTAATCATGGGGATTGCATGTTCTACATATTTCTCAGTAACAAATCCAGTGGACATAAGGCTTAAGCATTTCCCACCTAATTGAATTATGGAGTTTTATTTCTTTTGTCTTCCTGGTTTCTTGGTACATACCTCCCTCACTGTTTTGGCATAAATCTAGATATCCCTAATTTCTTGTAGTAATGGGATATTAATGCACATATTCCTTAGTTCAGACACAAGATCAAACTCAGGTTTTTTTATTTTCATCTCTAACCTCTCTGGAAAAGGAGGCTAGACAATATGGGATGAGGAAGGTTCTTGTGACATTGAAATGGTTTTTACTACTAGTTTAGGTTAGTTTTCTACTTCAGTTATTTCCACAGTGTCTTCCTCTATCATCTCTTCATTTTTTCTAGGTTGAGTCACTAGTTTTCCCGATCTGAGTTTAATTTTCTGCAGTGACACAGGAAATTCCTACAGAAAAGGAACATAAATTTCTTGTAGAGGCTATGGTGCAACAAAGTAAGTAGGAAAAATGGGACAAGTGTCCACTCCAATATTGTGAGAAGATTGGATGGTTTTATTGTTGGGGTTAGATATTGGCTATGTAGGAAGTTGTGTGGGACCAAGATGATTTGGTGGGGCAAGAAACTGAAGTTTTTGTTGTTGTGGTTGTACCATTTGTTACAGTATGGGTTGTGGTGAATAAAAATTCTGAGATGGGAAATTATGTGGTTCACAGTAGGAAAAGTTCCCCTTCCAAGTTTGTTGTGAAGTCCAGGGCTACCATGGCATTGGAATATTCCACATCTGATTCTGAGTATAAGGAATTTGAAAATTTGGCTATGGCATACCTATAGGATGTGGTTGCCATGGTTTCCGAGGTGCCATGGCATAGAGTGCATTGAAAACTCCCTGGTCCGATAGGTATGCTACTTTAATTTGGAGAAGAGAAGGACATTGATAAGCAGAATTCTCAACTTCACAAATTTGGCATACCTCTATACTATATCCAGGACATTACCTTAAGGAATGGTTCTTCGTAAATTTGGAGTAGAACATGGCTAGGGCTTTCTCCAATTCTTCTTATTTCTTCTTAGCCTGCAAAAAATCTAGTTGTGAAGGCAAAGTGCTAAGAATATCAGTCTTAAACTTTTCAAATAAATTACCCATTTTAGCTCAAGCTATTCCAGCTCTGGAAAATTATTTGACAAGCTTGGAAGAAGTGTCTCTTGACCCCCCTCCAAATTTAGAATTTCCCCTTGAATATCATCGACACAACTTACACACATCATCATAACTCAACTTTGGTATATCACCTACTCCCATTAAGTTAAAAATCTCTAGAAATTCTGGTCTAATTTTCCTGAACAAAATTTTTCTCTTGGTCTATTTCCTCATTTGATTCATCTTGGATCTATATAGATTGTATTGAAATATCTCCACCAAGTCTTGAAGACTCTCCCCTTTCTTCAGAGTCATTCCAAAAATTTCTTTGTTGAGGTCTCTAATTTTACAATAATATTGATATTTCTTCAGTAACACCTTCTTCATTTCATCCCAGGTTGAAATGGAGTTTCAGAAGGCTCCATAAACCACCTGATAGCTGCATCCTTTAATGTAGAAGGAAACAAATTTAGCTTCTTATAATTGGAAGAATAGTCATAGCTTCTGCATAACACATCAAATTCCAAAAAGAAGGCATCAAGATCTTCACTAGAGAGACCATGAAAATTAGGCAATGTTGAGGGAGAAATTCTTTTCATTTGAGTAGCTACACCAGTCTCCCTGATAGGAAATTAAAATGTGATGAGTTCCTCTTCCTTATCATTGTAGTCCCCATCTGTGTTACTAGTGCCCTATATATGGGCCATATCGGACCAAGGGAGAGTAGGATCCTTGTAAAATATAGATTCCTCAGAGTCAATGGTTTGAAAATATGGTTCTTGAATAGGATTAATGAGGAACTCATCTTCATGTTGACCATTGAGTAGAGATGTTGAATTCCTTGCAAAAGGAGGCTCTAGATGGGTAGAAATAGAATATTTTCCAACAAAAGATTTTGTTGTAGAAGTATTAATATGCTTAGGATCAACGACCAAGATCTTTTCATGACTATATACCTCCTGTTCGAATTATTCTTCCTTTGCCACCTTATTTCTTGTAGACTTCCTTTTTCTTTCCAGTTTATTAGTGAATGAAATGATGCTCACACCACCACCAAAAAAATTTGAAAATGTTGGACCCTATTCTTCTATTATGAAAACAAATTAAAAATAACTTCTATGTACCAATCAATCAGGACATGGCTTTGGTGAATTCTGATCTCTACAGGTGTGTAGGCCTTACCCTATGTCTTACCACTTCGACTCCCCTAGTCCTGAAAAACCTCAAATGACATAACTCATACTAAAACACTTTCAGTATCATCCCTTAGCACCTCCCCGCCAATGACACCAAAATTTCGAGGAAAATTATAAAGTTATAGTTTGATAAACATAAATAATCAACCGAGCATTGGTAAGCTTGTGAGATGTTGCGCAAGATATATGTAGGCCAATACATTAAGTGCTTTTCTAATTAAGATAATCACACACACACACAACTCTAATGACTCTTTTACCTATTAAAACTTCGCATCAAATGCTATGGAGTGGATTTAATCATCCCTATACAACTCCTAAGATTGTTTATATTGATCATAAAAGATAAAGGACCAAGAAAACAACCATAAAAAATCAATGTAACGTTCCATGACATTAAAAAAAACTTGATCAAATGATTCCAAACACATTTACCAAAGAAACTTCACCATTCAACCATTACACATGTGATGATATAATTCAGAAAAGAGAAAAAATAGTTGTGCAAATAATTTTATTAATGCGTGGAAATAATCAAAGAAATACAAACTATAATTAATGGAGCTGTGAGAAAATGGGGCCCTCCCTTACGGAAAACCCCTTCAGTTTTAAAAGTATTTACTCAGAAAAATAAACATAACATATAACTTTATATTAATATTAAAAGTATTATAGTGATGTACAAGTCTGATATGTACAACCCACCAACCCCTTTGCAAATGAAACATAGTAACATTTATACAAGTTCAAAGGCATATGCTTGCCTGAACTAGGATAACTACTATATTGCAACTAATTTCTATAAATAACTGAACATAATAAAAAAATAGCTGTATTTTGTTTGATGTGTGACTGAAAGGATGGATCAAACTGATTTCATTACATTTTTGGAGCATTTACAAATACACCCATCAAGAAGAGGACTGAATATCTCGATGCTTTTGATGATGAATTCGAGGGAGCCAATATGACATCGTCCATGTATGTAGATTTCCTCATAAAAATTATGTTCCTATTTTACTTGAAAATAAATGGAACATAGTCAATTGTCAACTTTTCCACAGGAAATCTAGCTGGTTACAGGAAATACGCACCTAGAGGAAATTGCAGAGTGTCTGCAAGAAATCAGTGACCACAGGTTGTCTATAGGAAATCGTAGAGCTACTTCGAATAGTGATTAATCTACATAAGACTCGATTATTCAAACTTGGAATTTGTAGATAATTTTATTAGGAAACACTTAGCCTCTAGAAATACTTAAGAACAATATAAAATGATACATTTTAAAGATAATTCTCATACCTTGAGCATACAACACCCTTTTTTTCAAAACATAGGTAATATGGTGAAATAGAATTAATTAGGAGTCAAGAAAAGTTCAAAGTGGGGGAAAGAAAGGTCTTAGAATGCTATCCAAATTGAGAAAAAATGGGACACAACATGTCTCTTTGCCATAAGTAGGATACTTCCGGATTGTGTCGAAAATTTTCTCACCGTGATATGCCACTAGATGCCCCTGTTGTGTAAGAACTGCCCCAATAGCATAGTCAGAGGCATATGACTGAATCTCAAATGGTTGTTGCAACTCTGGTAATATGAGTAATGTTGTAGAATAGAGGCAATATTTAAACTCTACAAATCCCTTCTGCTGAGATTCAGACCAAAATAAATTTTCTTTCACTCTTTTTCTAACTTGACTCAAGGGCCAAGTCATATGAGAGAATCCAAACACTAACTTGCAATAGAAATTGGAAAGACCTATAAAGTTGTAGAGCTCTGTTAGAGTGGTTGGGGCTAGCCAATCCTTAATGACTTGGATTTTGGATGGATGCACATGAATCCTCTGCTCATCCATAATGTATCCTAGGTATTGAACCTAAGTCATGCCAAAAGTGCACTTCTCCACAGTGTTTGGAGGACCTGTCGGATGTGGTGGAAGTGCTCCTCTCAATTATTATTGAAGATAAAGATGTCATACAAGTGCACCACTAAAAATGTGTTGTTGAATGGCTGTAATATGTCTTCCATCGACCTCATGAATATTTTGGGAGTATTCGTCATCTAGAAAGGCATGACCAGCCATTTGAAAATCCCCTCCTTAGATTTGAAGGATGTCATCGACATATCAAAGGGTTCGATTGGTAACTGGTGATACCCAAAGCCATGTCGATCTTGTTGAAATATTTTTCCCCCTTGAGTTAGTCTAGTAGGTTATTAATCTATGGTATTGGGTACCTATTCTGAATAGTGATCTTGTTCAGCACCCGACAGTCAATACAAAGTCTCCAAGTCCCATCCTTCTTTTGCACCAACACGATCGAGCTCCTACAAGATGATGAACTTATTCAGATGTGATGTTTATGTAGAAGCTCCTAAATCTAACTATTTATTTCGTTGTTCTCTAGAACCAAACACACATAGGTTGGTCCACTGGGCAGCGATGCACATAGGGTCATATCGATGGAGTGCTTAACTTGATAGTGCTGGGGTACCCCTGCAAGTGAGGTGAGGATGTCCCCGTAATCCTCCATCTGTTATTTCCATGTGGAGGAGCCTTATTTTGTGTTCATGGACAGATTCTTCCTCTTTCCCTAACGACGAATCATTAGGAAAAAAAAATTATTGGTTTTGGAAATGAGCTTACTACATTTATTTTTAGTAACTGAAGATATAGAAGTACACGGTTCTACCTTCGGTATCTTGTACAACTTATTTCCCTAAGTAGAAATAATAACATGAATGCTTGGAATCATATACAACATGTCACTTCCATAAGCATGGTTGGCCTAATAATAAATTAGAAAAATCAGGAGGAGCAATGTCACTTAGTACCTGATATATGAAGGGATTGATGCTATAGGGAAAACATCACTACTCGCTGACGTAGAGATCTCATCCTTGGTGAGGCAAAAAAATTGTGTACGGTTGTGGTGTGATGTGATCGGTAATCCCAACCTCTTCACAAAATCTGCTAATATGAGGTTATTTTGGCTCCCATTGTAAAAAATGAACTGCATCGAGGCACCATTTACCGACATCTGGGAATGGAAGAGGCACTCCCCCTCCTCTGTATCTTCTAGTTCCTATTTCTAGATCTTCGTGGTGGAAACAATTATGTTGGGCTCTACATCGATAATCTACTTTCCTTAGTCATTCCCCTTGTCAGGTTCTAATTTTGAGTCGGAGCATGCATTCGATTCAAAGCCTTTAGCTCAACCACCAGTGAATGCTTGGTCCAATGCTCACTTTTTTGGCGGGAGGAGATTTTATGGAACTCAAACTACTTTCCCATTTCCTTCTTTGGCTTGGCGATGTTGTTACTTGCTTGTGAATTTGGTGGGTTGTCCTAGGCTTCCTTGCCTTGGCTTTGTCCTTTGTTTTGTATTTTGTGGCACCTTTGCCTTGCTTTTGATTCACGTATCCAAAGTTGCGCTTCTTCTTTTTGAACTTCTGCTCAATCTTGGTAGCATATTGGTATGCTGCACCAAGAGAGGAGATGTCAAGGAACTCCATTTCTTCCTAAATTTATATTTGTAGATAACTACGGTACTTCAACACTAAATGTTTCTCCAAATCTTGGATACCCAACTTTGTGTGCAAGGTATGGAATAGATTTGTCAGCTCATGCACATCTTGATCCATTTGTTATCACAGCGTAGTCCATTGTATGTGCTTTTAATCATAGCCCCCCATGGCATGATATTATTCCTTGATGGCATCTCTAAAATAATCCCAAGTGGACTTTGCCAAGAACAGGGAGGTTTTCCTCTCATCCTTTTTCTCACGGTAGGTTTCCCACCAATCCTTGACATGGGGGCAACTTCAAGGAGTGAAAAATATTTTTTCCTCATTGGAAAAGTCATGAACCGAGAAATATCCTTCCAATATATTCAACCATATATCTACAACGTCTACATCTATTTTTCCCTAAAATATAGGAATGTCAAAGTTTACTTGTACCTTAAAAGGAGTGGCATATCCACAGTGGCTGCTGGATGCAGATCCGTCATTGATGGGAAGCCATTGAAGGATCTGGTCAAAGTTATCCATCATCGCATTCCTTTGTTTCTCAACGACCCCCTTGAGAAATATTTTTATAGGATATCCTCCTCCCTCATATTTCTTTTCTTACCCCATGGGCGACTGTCAGGGTTTTCGAGGCTAATCTTGCAAAGGTTCAACCAGATCAAGCTCTAATGCCTTATACCCCGACCTTGTTGGGGACATGAAAATAAGGATTGAGAAAGAACAGAAAACTCTGATACGAATGATCTAGATTTATGAAGGAACACAAAAAAATAATAATATAACCATAAATACAAATATTCAACGTAAATAACACTTCATTTCACTAATATCAAATATTGAAATATTTTTACAAACAGAATGGAAATAAAAACTAGCTAGGGTCCTGGTAGCTTATGTTTGAGAATAAATGTGGTAGCTACAGGTCTCTGAACTATGCTATAATGACCCTCATAGGCATATTGATTGTTTAGAAACAATGGAAAACCATAAACATCCAAAAATATAGCCCTAGGAGATGAAGCGCCAAAACTATGGGCCTTGTTTAGGTAGTTTGGTACATCAACTTCCCAGGGATGTAACTTTGGCATATGATCTTTGTTTGACACACACCATACCTCATTAGAAATATATATATGAAGACTTCAACTTTTGAGTGATAAAAATCATTCGATGACCCATCGTGCTCTTGGGTTTCCTACAAAACTGTGTTTACAGCCTCAAAATGACTCGAGAAGTTCAAGACCTGAAAAAATGCTAAAAATAGTAAATTGTGCTACAATTATGGAAGTTGAAAAATTAAAAGAAACAATTGTGGGGGTCCAAGTGGAATAGGCATGTGGCCACCAATATATACGTATATCAAGGAGGGTAAATGTTTGCAAGAACAGGTCAATGATCCACACAGAAAAGAATAGCTTATAACAATGACAACAAAGCCATGGGAGGTCGAAGCTAGTCAACTATCATAGACTGTCGAGAAAAAGATGAAAGGACTGAATTAGAAATAGAAGGAGATTCCAACAAGAGTTATTGGGTCAGCCACTGAGACGTTGTTGACCAAAATTTGTGAAGTTGAGAAGCAGTGCACCAAAATAGTTCTGCCTATGAAGGATTCCATAAGAAACATCAAAGCAAAAATCGAGGGTAGACCGGCAGAGTGACTCAGGACGAGTCACATTTTTGTTTTGGGGGAATGTTGTAAAGGTTACCCCTCGATTGAATATTTTGAGCTAGACTTCCCAGATAGACGAGTAGAGCGCACAACACAGAGCTATGTTAGAGTCTTAGGGGCTTTGGGGTGGGTCAAGCCCATTATTTTGTAAAGGGATGGGATCATTTTGTATACCTTGAGCTCCACCCATGGTTTTCAGACCATGGTATTGTAAAATAAAATAATATATAATTATTTTAGGATATTCTTGAAATAGAATATAATATCTCATAACTCTTTGGTTCTAGCATCCCCTTATATTGCCTCAACTGAGACTTTGGCCTGTAAAGTAGGTCGTTTCTGAAAGGGCCGGTAATAGTGGGTTTTTTTAGTTCGCAAAACCATATCTAAACCTGGGTGTAGGCCCTGTTATCAAAAAATAATACCTAATAGGCGTCTCATCAAGTAAACCTTGTGCAACTGTTTCAGACCAATCTTTTGGCTGCGGCCTAGCCTTCTCAACCTGAGAGGGCTCTCTCAAGGGTTTATGATTTTTAATAAACAAATAGATGGCTACCTCTAAGGTAAAACAAATAGATGATATAACTTGTTGCAAAACACATTAGAAAACATTAATTGGGCCATGTAGTCAAGATAACTTCAGCAAAAACATCACACTCTATCTATCATGGAAGTCAAGGAATTTGGAGTTCAAGTACGGGAGTAAAACATTGAAAACATTGATAAACACAGTCAGTTTGTATATGAAGGAAATTAGAGGATTATGAATGAATTCTAAGTATCATATACAAACACCACTGCAAATAGAAGTATTGAAGAATGCCATTAGAATAATAAGACACAGGAAATCCTCATGAATCTTGAGTTGTCAAAATATAACTCTGTATTAAGCTGAAAAAACCAGTGACATACAATAACACAGTGTTTGCTAATAAAAATGTCCAACCTCTGAAATTTCGATCTTATGCTCTTTATAGAACATTAACAAAATAGGATTCCTTCTTCTCCACTAGATACATCAAACTCATAGAGTTTGACCACTTTCTCTAATCATAAACAAGTCATTTATTACAAATTGACAGCTATTATCCTAATGAAAAGTCCTATTTGTAATAGGACTAAAACTCTTTAATACCTTCCTAACAACCTTATCTATTCTTTATTACATATTTTTCCACCTGCACTCCAGAAGTCTAATTTAGATGATGATCTTTAACTTGATGTAGCCATGTTGTTGATGATAATGTTTTCCTAAAATTTAGGAAACATGTCCTCCTGTTTTTTAGGCCCTTTGATTACCTTATCTGTTTTGAGCATTTTGACTATTAATGAATCATGTCTACATGTCTCTTGTTTCCAAATATTTACACCAGATGTCTTCAATTCTCCCACTGTGCAGAATATAACTTCGAAAAATGCCAAAAAGGTGAGAATAAACCTGCGCTACAAAAGCAGCACAGTTTTGTAGTGCTTTTAGTAGCGCAATGTTTAGCTCCTTTTCAAATCTAATTTTGATTTTTTTTCTTTAGGGAAGCCTTCATTTTCCATTAACACACTTCCACCAGCATTTTCAAAAAAAAAATCACCAAAATTCCCACAAAATTTGATATAAAAATATGAAAAAGATTGCTTCAGCAATTTCGTAGTGCATTTCATCAGATTTCCATTATCTGCGCTACGAAACTGTTGTGTAAGCAGTTTTGTCAAAACTGTCTTCAAAATTCATACTTTGGAGATACTTAAACATTAAAAGTATTTCTTTTATTTCAAAAAAATATCAATATGACCTTGAAAACATAACCTTCATCAAAATTTACCTTCATTTTATTAGAGATTGTCTTGTGGATTTATCATTTTGTTTCATTGCCCCTTTAACCTTTCTTGAGACAGAGACCTTGTCAATTGTATCTCCAGATCTTCCACCTGTCTTCTTAACTTTCTATTGCTAGCTCTCAAATGAGTGTTGATCACTCTTACAAACTTTTCCTCCTTAATGGATGGGATTGTCCATGTGAAGAACTATTCTTCATTGCTTGGTATTTATGATTTGGAGACTATTTGACCTTCCCAAAAATCTTTCATCCTCTTAAATTATGTTTTCTCAATGACATTTTTTTTGGCTCTTTTATTCAACTTAGCAATCTCATGATTTGCTGATCTTAACTTCTCCTCCAGGATTTTATATTTGGTCATTTCTTCTGGTGCTATAATTACTCTGTTTTCTGCATGCTCTACCATAGGTGAGGAAATATCAACCATTTTTTCAAGAATAGTAGCTGCTTTATTCATTCCTTCAACTTCAGTATTAAGTTCCTTGAGCCTTTTGGAATGTCTAGTTATAGGTTTCCTAGCTTGGAAAACAAATGCTGCATCTTCACCCTTAAACTCCAACTTCTTTGCTGATTTCACCTTTTTCTGTTTTCTTTCATTAATTCCTAGGAAATAAGCTTGCACTATGGGTGATTCTTCTATGTCTATTGCATGCAGTATGTCATCCAAGTTTCCTTTCAATCCTAGAGTGTCATCTGATCCTGAATCTATAGTCTTTCCTTTTGATGTTGCAACTTGACTGCTTGTAATTTGTTAAGTCCCTATATTAATAGCTGACTCCCTTATTATGTTAGTGTAGCCACCTTATTTTTATTGTTGTACCTGTGTAACCCCCATACTATTATTATTGTGCCCTTACATTGTTATTGTTAGGTCGGCTAGGATTACATTGTGGCCCAATGGACTCCTATATATAGAAAGGAGGTTTTTTCATTTGTATCATCCAAGAATTGTTCATTCATGTAATGTATTGGAGGTTTACCCATCAAAGTGGCTTATTTATAAGGCATTGATATATCTTTTCTTCTATTTTTGGAGCTAGTTTCACAACATTTAGTATCAGAGCTTTGGATTCTAGGGTTTTCGCTGCTCCAAACAGGTCATCGTGGAATTTTTGCTATAACTTTTTTTCTACACAGGTTCAAAAGCTAAAATTTTTAAAGTGTGAAGCCGCAATCCTGAGGAACATTGTTGGAAAATTTTAGAGCTTGGTTAGCAATTTTTAGAGATATGATCTGTGGAAGTTAGGCTCCTAAATTTCACTTATAAAGGTCATCACGGAATTTTCGCTATAACGTTTTTTCTATGAAGGTTCAGAAGTTGAAATTTTTAGAGCACGAAGCTGAAATCTAGAGGAACATGCTTGAAAAATTTCAGATCTTGGTTCACAACATTTTTGGAGATATGATCTGTGGAAGTTAGGTCTTTTTCAGGCTCCTGAATTTCATCTCCAAGAGGTGATAATGGGAAAATATTCATAACTCTCTCTCTGAGAATTTGATTGGAATTCTGTAAAAGTGAATAGAAGTACACAGAATTTCATTTCCTGTCTATAAATTTTAGAGTCAAAGGAGCAAACAATGACACGTGGCAAGTCGTAAAAATTTTCTCTACTGAACTAGTCCATAATTAGGTCATTGTGGAATATTGGACATAACTTTGCTTTAAAGAATCCAAATCAATTCAAACCTATGGAATTTGAAAGAATATTTAGAGGACTACTATAGGGCTGGATTTTAGATATTGAGGATCTGCAAGTATAGAGATAAGTCAATTTCAATATCGAGCTCCTCAAAAGAAAGAAAAGGGTGTGTATTTTGTTTTTAAAATTGTATAACATTTGTTTGAAAAAGCAATTTGAAGTGATTCCAAGGGTATGTTTTAGAATTTTTATAAGTATTGGCTTCTATAATTCCTCCAAAAAATAATTCCATACCCATTAAGCCCTCAAAAAGCTATAATATGACACATGAAGAGGAAGAATTGAAGTATGAGATATCAAAATTACGATATCAATTGCAACAAATGTCGATCTTACGAAGAGCAACCGAAGATGACATAGATGGTTTAAATGTATAAATGGAGGCTAGGTTGGATGGTTTAAAGGATCAAATAATAGCTAATATGGATGATAAATTAGTGGAAAATCACATCGAGCCTCAACAAAAATTTCTCCAACTCTCAAAGGATAGCCTAACTTTGGTGCAAAACGTAATGAAACAACAAGAAGATCAACATCACATCGAAAGAAGTTATGAAGTAGTCATAGAGAAAATAACTTGACAAGTATGATCAATTTCAGAGTATCTCAGAAACTGGAAGAACCTTCCTGTAGAAGATTCCACATGGGAGGATGAGAATCTTATACAGAAGCATCAAGAAATAATCAAGCTTTGAGAACAACACTTGTTTGAAGGAGAGGGGCATGTTAAGTCCATATAATAATAGTGTAGTCTCTTATTATGTTAGTGTAGCCCCCCTTATTGTTATTTTTGTAGCCCTGTAACCCCCATCTTGTTATTATTGTGCCCTTACATTATGATTGTTAGGTCGGATAGGATTACATTGTGGCCCAACTAGGATTATATTGTGGCCCCATGGACTCCTATATATAGAAAGGAGGTTTTTTCATTTGTATCATCGAAGAATTGTTCATTCATGTAATGTATTTGAGTTTGACCCCTCAAAGTGGCTTATTTCTAAGGTGCTGATATCTCTTTTCTTCTATTTTTGGAGCTGGTTTCACAACATAATTCTCTGAACTACTTGCCTACTAGTTGTTTGTTTTTTTTTAGCTTCTTTAATACTTTGTAATCCTTTTTTTGAAGGTGAAGGATTTTCTTTAACAATCATTGGTGTTCTTTCTACCTTATCTTTCACTTGTTTCCTTGGCTTCAATTTCACATACCTTCTTGTCCTTATATCCGTTGGTTGACTAAATTTTACTGATGGTGATGGATTTTACTTTTCCTTAGGCTTTTTAACTAGGGTTAGAGATTCCATTTCAAATCCACTTATAAAAATAAAAGAAGACTAGTCCCTATTAATCTTCTAGAGCTCATTTAAAACCAACAATTTAATTAAACCATGGTGAAACAGAGATGTTTCACAACCCTCGGACTTTGTTTGCACTTTATCAACCATTTTGGCAATACTTCTATACAAGAAAAAAGGTAAATCCAATGATATCATACCTGTGAAATGTAATAGGAGTTTGAAATGATAAGTGTAGAATTTATGGTACCTGCCTTCACATGTGAAATATATTTGGATGTTGAACAATATTTTAGCATAGCTATATTTAATACAGTTTCTGGGAACTACATTGTTTAGGTCCATCTCTGCATATTCTGGCTTCAAAAACATCTTACATGAATCCATATCGAATCTAAAACCCTTAAACCAAGTTTCCTATCCTCTAGGTATTTTAGTCACTAGAGTTATGATTTCAGGTGTCACTGACATGTTTAAAATTCTAACCTTTGTATTGGTCCCACTGAAATGTAATGTAAATTATTTGGATACCTGAGAATGTACACCTTGTAACATTTCACAAAAATTTAAACAACCTACTTTACTGAAAGCATCCATGACTATTTGATATTCAGCTAAAAAATTTCTGCTTTCAGGTTCAGATCTCAAATAGTGTCCACTTTTGTGGTTCCTTTTTTCCTCATCCATGTTTGTTTCAGAAAAAATATGTTGGCTTCCTTCGAAATTTACAAAACAACCTCATGATTTAATTTGGCAGCCTCGCTTGAGAAAAAGGGAACAACCTCGCTTGATTTTATTTGGCAGCCTGACTTGATTGTATATGATAATAGCCTTGGTATAGAACAACCACAGGCTTAACTCTAATACTTCATAGTTTGAAATGAAGATGTTTCATAATTCAGTATGAGAAAATGTAGACCGCAATGTCAAGAACAGAAAATAGTTTTCGAAATTTGAAATCCCAATTTCCAATGAGAAAACCATGCTATGATAATAATGGATATGAACGGTTAATTACCTCGAACATGACCTCTAACTAACTCACCATGATGTTACCCCATCATTACTTAATAGATTTCTAACAATTTTTGGGTTTTGACATGACCTGTTAAGAATCCACGCTTTCGTAGTGCACATAGTGTAATTTTCGCACTTTGTGCTATGAATGTAGCAGCGCTTTCATAGTGAAAAACTCAATTTTTGAAGTGACTGCGCTACGAAACTGTGGTTTTGTGGCTAATTGTAGGAATTTCATCCGAAACATAACGACATGATTTCTAAATGAATGATAAGGCTTTTTTAATCATGGAATGAGAGTTAAAGACTTTATTTGAAATTGAAAACTGACCTTTGGGACTTCTAAATCTAAGACCTACCCTTTATCAAGACTAAGTGACTCAAGAATTATTTTAAAACTATGACCAAAATAGTGTAAACTTACAGAGTTTTTTTTTTTTTTAAATTAGGGTGATAACAAGCCCTATAAAACCAAGAGATCCTTTCTTTTCTAGTTTAATTCTCTATATTAGTATTGTTAGCATGCTTTAGATTTTTTGTAAGTTAAGTAATATTTTTGGTGTGTATTTCATAATATTGTTTTGTAGGGTATAACATTGTCATTATCACTCCTAACCCTATCGTTAATACCCTCTTTCCATCCCCATAAACTTCTTTTAAGTGTTCTACATACCAAACTCTTAGGACATATTTCTGAGAGATCATTGTTGGCATTACCTCCTTGTGAAAGATGGGATCCTAAGGAGTACTATTCTTGGAAATAACTTCCATAAACCTTTCCCACTTTCTAATATCCTTCCTCACCTTAAAATCACCTTTTAATCCCTCATAATTATCTCAGATTCAATCCTATAGAAAAATAGAGAACTCCTGTAGCATCATGTAGCACCACGCAAAACCCCTAAAAACTTGAGCATGATTCTTATTTAATATTGATATTTTTCTCTTAGACCTTCATAATGTCTCCTAGTCCTTGGAACTAAGATTGAAAAAACTCAAATACCACTTAGGACCTTTCTTTTCATATTTCCAATTTATTTATGCAATTAGGGGTAGTGATTGAGTTCATGAATTTAGTAGTACAATAATAGTTTAATTTGTCACACCTTGAAGTATTTAATAAAATTTTTCATTAGCATATAATCTCCTTTGAATGAAATAGTTGAAGATTAATTTCATGCTATTACATTCAACAACTAGATTATGTTTATTTCCTGCAATAAGTTAGGGTTTTCATTTCAAGCATTTTCATTTCTTGTAGTTAGACTAAAATTTCCTTCTATGAACATTTAAATTTCTTGAAAAAGTAGATGATCATTTCCTTTTATGCAACATTTACATTTCTTTCAAATAGATAAACATCTCCTTTTTTGGATTTCTTGCAAGTAGATTAAAATTTCCTTTCTTGAAAATCCTAGATTTAGTGTGCAAAATGGTCTTTGTATACCCTTTTTTTATCCACTTCCTCATAGCATCTTAAGTAGAACCCATGTTACTGTCAATCTCTAAAAATTTTAAGAGCCCTGGGTCGATAATAAAATTAATTTTCCTTGGGATTTACATCATTCTTGTTGTAATGGAGAGGCTTATCACTTAATAAGAGACATAGAAAATTGGGTGTACACATGAATATGGAGATAAATGCAATTTGTAAGCCATACTTCCAATCCTATATAACACCTTATCGGCTCCATAATTATTTAGTGCTAATTTATTTTCCTTATATTTTTACTTCTTGGAAATTTGTCTATATGGTTTTAGTCTCACAAATACCCAATCCTTCACTTCAAATTTCCGTTCACTACAATACTGATCTCTTTGATCCCTCATCCTATTTTTTTCTCTAACGAAATTTTCCTTTAATAGTTTGAGAGCCTCATATTGAATCCATATGTGGTTCCACATTTTTTGATCGTTTATAGTCTTTTTTAAGTGTGATGTAATGGGTTGAGGATTACATCCATAAATTTTTACAAATGGGGACATTTTTTATGATTTATGGAAGGATGTGTTATACCACCATTCTAGCAAGGGAAACCACTTAACACATTGCATATATTTGTCAGATGAAGATAAATTTGCATATAACTCTAAATATTAATTCTCAATCTAAATTTTCTCACTAGAATAGTGATCCTAAGATGAGAAATTAGCTAATCGAGTACCCAAATAAGAAAATAATTCACTCCAAAAATTTCTAGTGAAAATTAGATATCTATAACTTACAACAACCTTCTCGTTTCCATGTACCTTTGAGAATGTTTCCATGAATGATTATACCATTATAATTTATTTGAAAGGATGATAGAGCGAAACAAATGGGAATTATTTATCGTTCGAGCCAACAATACCATAATTGAAAAAATTTCCTTCTAATTTGGCTAAATGTGGAATAAAATCCATTGAAACTCCTTCCCAACAATATGTTGGTATGACTAATGGTTCTAGGAACAAGGGGGTCTTGTTTGACTCTCCCTTATTCTATTGGCATACCAAAGATTTAGCCACAACCTTTTCCATATATACTTTAAGACGTTATCCAAAAAAATTTCATCATCATATGGTACATTTTCAAGAATCGTAAATATCCTCCAACAATACAAGTGTGTAATTCCAAAAGAACATTCTATTTTACTTGACAGTTTTCACATAAGTATAAGTGATTTCGTACAATAAAAAATAATTCTTCCAAATAAATATTTGTATCGCATCAAGATCCGCCTATAATTGTTGATTTGTCACATCTTCTTATCTTGTTTCCATTCAATTCTTGCTTCTTCAACCTAGTCAGATTTGAGAATGAGAATGGTGCGTAGTAAAGCCTTTGTGTCTTCCTATTTCCTTGCTTTTTCATCCACCACAATATGTTTTTTACCCCTTCTACAAATAGTTTCAAATTCATAATGTATAATCTTTGGCACCAAATTTTGGTTGTCTTCAAAATATAGATTTTATTCAAGGAAGTTCTTCAGTCTATTATGGTTTCTTTTTTACTTTGAAGTATATTTCTATTAGGTATGGATGTTGTTTCTAAAATCCATGTAGCATGACCAACATTTCCTTTTGAAGGATGGATCTACATTATTTACTTCTTTTAAATTAACTACTTTCAAAGGCAAAGTCATTCGTTCTTCCATAAAAAATATAATAATGCCATGGCTTAAGGAATCACGCTCTAGAAAAATTCTTAGTGAAGTTAGGTATGGATAGGATAGGATTTTTACAGAAAGCCTCTTTAAATTTTTTAAACTACATGGTTTCTTATTTGTTCTAATAAAAATATTCATTCCATAATAATTTTGTTATAGGTGATGCTATTTCCCCATAATACTTAAAAAACTTGTAGTAATATCATGTCAATACTTGGAATCCTATCAATTTATTTAAGGTCTTGAGGATTTTCCATTTCATTTTACCTTTTATTTTCTTAACATCCACTTTGACACCTTCCTGAAATATAATATCACCAAAATATTCCACTTCTTGAACCTGAAGGGCACACATGGAAGGATTTGCATATATATGTTGCTCTTCCAATGGTGTTAATACCTTGTGAAGATGTTGTACAAGCTCTTTGGAAGATTCAATGAAAAATAGTACATCATAAAAAATACTAGTAGAACTTTACTATGGAAGGGTTTAAAAATATAATTCGTCAATATTTAACATATTGAACATGCATTTGTAAGTCCAAATTTCATAAAAAAAAACCTGGTAATGACCCTGATGTGTTTGAGATGATATTTGGGAATGTATTATTACCTCATTATGATTGGTTGATATCCTAACTTAAGATACAACTTAATGAAGAAAATTTCTCCACGCAATTTGTCTAATAACTCATCAATGGCATGAATGAGAAAATTATCTTTGATTTTCATTTTCTTGAGTTGTATGTAATCCAAGCCCATAAACCATGAACCATTATTTCTTACAGCCATCAACATTGGTTAATAAAAATAACTCCCGCTAGGTTGAATGATTTCAACCTCTAACATTACATGAACCATACACTCAATCCCCCTCTTCTATGCATATGGAGACTCATAAGGTGTAATGCTAGTGTAATAATCGTGGTAAAAAAATCATGTAAATAAAGATAATAAAAGCAAAATAGTAACCAAGAATATGGGACACTTATTCCAAATTGAATGCAGTTGAAAAAAATGTCCTAATGTGGGGTTTCATTTGGTTTTCTATGGCTAAGGAAATTGGAAAAGGAAATGGAAAAGGATTTGGGAATGAAAAGTGGCATTAACTAGAATTTTATTTATAAATATAATGTAAATTAGGGGAAAAGGAAGGTGAAATGTCACAGGTTGCATGTGAGGAGGAAAATGAAGGAAAATAGTGGAAAATTGAATAAAATGGAGGCCTCATTAATAAAAGGGCTTATGAGGATGAGTGGGTACCTTTTTTTTAGTTCAGTTTTAGAGCTCTTTGTCTATTCTCTCTCTCACACACTCTTGGAAACTTACAATTTTCTTGGAGTACTCTAGCATTGGATTAAGAAGAGAAATGAAAGTAAATATAAAGCAAGGAAGAGAAGGATCAAACAACTACAATGGGAATAATTGGAGGGATCAATTTACATGTATGATTTCCTTACTATATTTTGCATCCATGGTTCATGCGTGTGTCTATTTTGTTCTCTTGGTGTCATTGGCATGGGTTTTCAAGGTGTGACATTGTTCTTCAGCCTTGCCTTGTCATTTTTAGATAGTCATGGTGTTTTGGGTTCTCTTTATTTTGGTTGAGATGGATTTCCGGATGGAATCGAAGCTAAGTGGGGTGGTCTAAGGATTATTCACAAAGCCTAGGAATACCAGGATGGGATAGATGGTAAAGCTTGGATGTGAACACCTCGATTAAGCATTACAATACTAGATCGGTGAATGGCACGATACACAGTTAAGCTCAATGGTGATTACCATTTATTGTGCGTAGGAATCGCTTGACCAGTAATGGCAAGATACATTGTAAATACTAAAGAGTGGAGACCATATAGGCCTAGGAATACCTTGACCGGTAATGTCAGGATACACAGTAAATCTGATATGTTGAGATAGAAAAATTCATCATGTTTTAGGTGAAGATATCCATAGGAATCCATGCTTGTTTAGGGCCTAGTGATCTGGTGGGGAATCAGGGAAATCTGGGTTCTATTGATGAGGGTTGAGGTGGTTTGGCCTCAAGAAGCCATGGTTAGTTTTGTTGTGAGTCCCACATTCATGCTTTGAATATGGTATTGGGGTGATTGGATGAAAGAAAGATTTGGTTCAGCAAATATATGGTCTTCTGGTTCATGGCAGTCCCATACATGGTCACCTTTTGAATTCATTAATAAGAGCTTATTCTCCTTGGTATTTTATGTGTAGTGTATTGGCATATATGTGGATTTTATGCTTGTTATATCCTTGTTATTTTGTTTGGTTATATGTTGGTTATGAGTATGTTTCATGATAGACTTGGTGTATGGTTCTTGTCATGTTTGGATTAAAAAATGAATGTAAAATGTATATATGTCCTAATATGTGATAATGCAACTATTGTGATAAGGAAACAATGCTTCTTTATGAATATCAAATAAGAAGTATACCCCTATGCTCATACATGTTGTTAAGACTTCTAAATTGCATATTTGTGACATGTTTGATGGAATTCCTATCATAGCTACCAGGGGTCAGGTTAAGTATTTGTAGTAAATTTTGCATTAGTATCCTTGTTCACATTTTATAGGCAGTGGCCTGAGTCTTGGCCTTAAAAAAGTGTCACAAAATCTATGGTAGCTGTCAAAAAACTAGCTAGAAAAGTCGACAATCATTGGCATGCCTTACTGTGGGAGTTACTTGAAGGCTTTAGTCACTTGCAATACTTGTCATGGGAGTAGCTAAGGATCAAGATCACTCAAATTATGGGTTGTCTTATGGGTTGACCACCTAGAAGGGTTGGTTGGATCCTAAAGGTTTTGTAGCATGTGAGGAAGGTCATATTGGTTGTCTTATGTCGGCTCCACTTAATTAAGGTGACCTAGGAGTTTGAATCACATCATAGTCTCCTCTTGTCATATTTTTACCCTAACGGGCTGCTTAGCCTGGCTAAATATGGGATGGGGGTGTTACAGAGTGTTATCAGAGCCAAGTTTCATTCTCTCTAGATGGTGTCTGGTTTTTTTTGTCTTTGTGTGATATCTGATACCACATAGTGGTATCAAATCATGGTTCACGCCTTGGACTGGATGCGAGGTGTGTTGGTCATAAATTCATGTTAGTTGCATACATGTTCTTTATTATTGTGGTTTATGTAATTTTTTTGTATCCATGGTGATGGTCATGGTTGTAGTGGCATCACCATGTGAAGGTTGATGCTCTATTATTGGATGTGTTCGTCATGAGTGTATGTGAGTTATGCATTGGTTTTGCATGTCATTGCTCATATGTTTATATGCATACATTGACATGCTTATATTTGTCATGCGTGAGGTCATGTTATGTGGTCACTATGGATATGCATTGGTAACTGGATAACAGTTGAAATGATGTGCATATACTATTATGATTATGATTATACATGTATCATGTTAATCTCGTTGATCTTGCAGATGAGATATCCTCCCTTGAACCATGCTAAGGTATCTTGCTTATGTTATGTTTTAGTTTATCTTACATGGTATAATTATACGAAATAGGTCAAAGATGGCTAGCAAGACGATAGAATATAGTTCACGAGACTCTCCCTATGGATTAAATGAGAAATTTGGTGGTGGGAACTCTTTTGGCTTAGCAGACACATTGAGAATCCTGAAGGCAGAAATAAGAATTTGAAGGAAGAAAATGACAGGATCATTTAGGCATAGGAGAAACAAGAAGAATTCATGCAGTAATCCTTCATAGTTTTTCAGATTTGCAGAGACAGGGACCACTTCAGATCATCCATGGGAAGTAGGCTAGGACTAATGGAGGATATGGTAATATATCTCATGGTGGGAAAATGTCATATATGGAAGAAAAAATGAGAGATGGCAGACTCATGGATACTCTTGATAGGATAGGTGATGGACACATGCTATATTATAGTTATGTATCTCATAGGAACTATGATCATCATCATTGTCATTCTTACAGGAGGAGTTATAGGGGATATTTTCTAGATGAGTTCAAGAAACCAAAGCCACCTGCCTTTGATGGGGATTTGCAGAAATCAGAAGATGCAGATGCATGGTTACCTAGATGAAGAAGATATTTGAAATGCATGAATATATAGATAATGCGAAGTCAAAAATAGGTATCCTCAACCTTAAAGGGAAGGCCGACATCTGATGGGAAGATGTGTAACAAGTCAGAAACATTAGGACAAAACACATAAGTTGGAATGAATTCAACAAAATCTTAAGGAAAAAATATTTGTTAGAGAGCTACTATGGAAAAAAAATCTAAATAATTCTATGAGCTAAAGATGGGATCGATGACAAATTAGGAGTATATGACCAATTTTATGGAGTTATTTAGGTATGCACCATATTTTAAGGATGAAAAAGAAAAATTTTAGAGATTTGTGAGTGGATTTACATTATAATTTAGAGATCGGACTGAGTATGATCAGCCTCAGTGACTTTAAGATTTTATTGGGAAATTGAAACACTCTTATGAGCAGTCAAGGCATAAGACATAATATTAGCATGGTTCGAAAGGGGAAGAAAAATCTAAAGGTAAATGGAAGTCGAAAATAAGAAGACCTCATAATGTAGAAGAGAAAGAAAAAATGTCACCTTCTGAGAAGTTAAGCATAGCTAGCAAGGGACATGGGTCCCAGCCAAGAGGGCAATAGAATATAGATGGTGGTATGGGACCATTGCAGTGTTGGATATATGGTAAGGATCATCTCAAGAGAGATTGTTCGTAGTATAAAGGTGGTAGGCCTTAGATCTATAGTGCACAAGAAGCGCAGACAAATGGGGATATTTGGCAGAGCATTCCTCATATGTATGTACCATTGGATAATAGGGAGGAAGATCACTAGTCATATATCATTGATATAAATGGTTGATCATGTTGTTTCTATTTTGATTGAATCTGGATGTAATTATTGTTAAGTTAAACTTGATTTGGTGGATAATTGTGGTTTGAATAAATAAGTGCATGAAAAATATTAGTTAGTGCAGTTGCCTATAGGTACAAAGAAGAGAGTTAATCATTGGGTAATAGTTTGTGCATTCGAGTTGAATGGTATTCCTAAATCAGGACATTTGAATGTATTTCCATTGGGATCATATACTATGTTGCTGAGTATGGGTTGGTTGTATCTTCACATGACTAAGGTGCATTGTTATGAAAAATATATTGATTTTTTGGATGACAATGGAGAACAAAAAATATTGCAGGGTAAGAATAAGGCATCATCAGTTAGAATGGTCACATCTATGCAGGAAAAGTGTAGTCGCAAAAAAGGTTATGCTATTTGTAGTGCATATTTCTAGTGATAAAGGTAAGAAGGATGACGATGGAGAGGTATCGGGTAGGTACCAGATCTTACAATACATTCACATGTTTCTAGCATATATTTCAGAGTTTCTGCATCACATATAAGTGGACTTTTCCATTGAGTTGTTACTAGGGGAAACACCAACATCAAAGGCATCGTATAGGATGAGCACTCCAAATCTAGTACATTTAAATTTGTAGTTGAAGGAAATGCTTGACAAGGAATACATTAGGCCAAGTGTATCGTCGTGGGGTGAACCAATGTTTTTTGTAAATAATAAGGACGATAATCTCAATTTATGCATTGATTACATGCAGTTGAACAAGGTAATAATCCACAACATGTATTTGTTGCTGATGATTAATGACTTGTTTGATTAGTTTAAGGGAGAAACAATGTTCTAAAAGAATGATATGATATTAGGATATAATTAGGTATGCATTAAGGAAGAGGACATCTACAAGAACTATTTCTGGACCAGGTATGGGAATTGTGAGTTTGTTGTAGTTCCATTAAGTTTGACTAATGATCGAGCTACTTTTATGTACTTGATGAATAGTGTGTTGAGTCCTTATCTGGAAAAGTTTTCAATTTTATTCATTGTTTACATCCTGATATATTATAAGAATGATGAAGATAATTCCAACCATTTAGCATCAATATTGAGACTGGTGATAGAGCACCAATTTTATGCTAAGCTTACAAAATGTAGTTTTTTCCAGACATAGGTACATTACTTGGGACACGTGGCTTCCAAGGAAGGAATAGTAGTGGATCCATAAAATATAAGGGCTATCAAGGAATGGGAAGCTCCTAGGAATGTTGATGAGGTAAGATCGTTCATGGGGCTAATAAGGTATTATAGGAGGTTCATCAATAAATTCTCTCATAGTTCATATCCTATCACATCTTTGTAGAGGAAAGGTAAGAAATTTGAATGGTCAAAGAAATGTGAAACAATTTTTGAGCAATTGAAGCAATTGTTGACGAATTCTCTAGTGTTAAAAATTGAAGATATGGAAAAAGAGTTTTTGGTCTGTACAAATGCTTTCAAGAGAAGACTTGGTGGATTCCTTATGCAAGAAGGACAGGTAGTATCCTATCAGTCATAGGAATTGAATGAGCATGAATAGAATTATCCCACACATGATCTTGAGTTGGCAGTGATCATCTATGCATTGAAGATGTTGAGGCAATATCTTTGTGGTAGGAGGTTTGTATTTATGAAGGATAATAGTGGATTTAGATATTTATTTGATCAATAAAATATGAATGCAAGGCAAGCTAGATGGTTGGCCTTAATTAGTGAGTTTGACTTGAGATCAGGTATATCAAGGGTAAAAAGAATAGGGTTGTAGATTATCTTAGAGGGAGGATACATGTGAATCATATAGAGACAATGAGTTCTTATGGGACAAACTTACAAGATCATATCTTACAAGAAGGAAAACAACATGAAAAGTACATGGAGCTTAGGCATAGATTACATCAGGGTACAAATCATTAGGATGTCGACTATCATCACACAATAGATGCTTTCATCAAATTTAGGGAAAGATATATGTGGCATAAAAAATATGAGCTCAATAAGACTATATTGTGAAATTTTCATGCAAAATCATATTCAGGTCATCTAGGATACCTTAAGACATTGACAAAAATGAAGAAATGTTATCATTGGCCTAATCTAAAGAAGGACATGGCAGATTTTATGACTAGATGCTTGGATTTTCAGTAGGTTAAAGCAGAATGTAAGCATATAATTCGACTAATACAGTCGATTATGATTCCAAAATGGAAGTGGGAGTCATTCCATGGAATTCATTACATGCTTTTCAAGGAAATCTAGAAAACATGATGCTATCATGGTTGTGGTGGACATGTTGAAAAATGTAGCACTCTTCATTCTAGTGAATTCTGTGTATTCATCTAGTGATGTGGCACATGTATTGATCAGAGATGTGGTGACGTTACATAGTGTTTCGTTGAATATTTTATTTGACATGGATGGTAAGTTCACTTCAAAGTTTTGGAAGGATTTTTTTGTAGGTTTAGGGTCATATCTGACCTTCTGCACAACTTATCATCTGCATAAATATGGATAGATAGAGGGGGTGAATAGGATATTGCAGGACATTTTGAGGATGTATGTGATGCATCACCATACAAGATCGGAGGAATAAGTTGCATTGGTTAATATTTCTTATAATAACGGGTACCACGATTCAGTGAGGATGTGTCTGTCTAAGGCACTCTATGGGCATATTTGTAACACTTCCATTAGTTGGAGTGATCCAGTGAACATGGTGTTGATAGGACTGGATATGTTAGCAGAGACGGAATATGAAATGTAGGTAATGAAGAAGAATATAAAGGAAACATAGGAGAAGAAAAAAATTTACGCAAATTAGAATAAGATGACTAAGGAGTGTAAGTTTGGGGATCATATGTACTTGCGCATCAAGTGCAAGAAGTGATCCCTGAGGATTGGGTTGTGTGCCAAGCTGGAACCTCTTCTTTTTGGACCTTTCAATATTGTTGAAAGGTTTGGACCAAAAGACTATCGACTTGCAGTTCCTCCAACAGTGAAAGTCCATGATGTTTTCCATGTGTCATTTCTTAAGAAGTATGTTAAAGATGATGATCGTTTGATTGGCTGGTCTGTAATGAAAGCGGATACAGAAGGATAATTCTAGTTGGAACCATAGTGTATTTTGAAGAGAAAGATTCTTGTGCTCCAGAACTGAGAAATTGAGCAGGATAATGTGTATTGGAATCACTTTGGGCTCGATGAAGCTACATGGGAGATGGCAGATTAGATGCGGGCTATATATCCTTCTCTATTCACTAGTTGAGAGAATTTTTTTTGGTATATGCTTTAGTGTGATATTTTTCATTATGTACATATGTATATGGAGGCAAGTATGTCCTTGTTTTGTGTTATAAGGCTCTAAGAAGCAGTATGGGTGTCATGTCATTATTGTTTTCATGTTGTTATGTTGTCGTCTTGGTTATCTTTTGAGCAAGTTTATCACTATCAATACTGCAACGAGATAAGTTATAAAGCTACATGGCCAATATGTTTTTCTTTCAGCGGTCTTGTTGGTTGAAGGTGTCATTCAACACAGAGGAAAGTGTTCCCCCAAGGGGGGAGGTTCTATAGCAGCCCTGGTTAGAAATTCATGTAAATAAAGATAATAAATGAAAAATAATAACCAGGGTCATGTGAAGCTTATTCCAAGTTGAATGTTGGGAAAAAAAATCCTCGTGTAGGTGTTCATTTTTTTTATTGTAGATAAGTAAATTGGAAAAGGAAATGGAAAAGGGTTTGGAAAGGAAAACTGGCATTAATTGGCATTTTATTTCTAAAAGAATGGAAACTAGGAGAAAATTAAGGTGAAAGGTCACGGGTTGCATGTGAAGAGGAAAATGAATGAAAATATTGGAAAATTGAAGAAAATAGAGGCCTCATTAATAAAAAGGCTTTTGAGGATTAGTGGATATCTTTTTTTTAGTTCAGGTTTGCCACTCTCTCGCTCTTCTCTCTCTCTCTCTCACTCTTGGACACTTATATTTTTCTTTGAGAACTCTAGCGTTGAATCAAGAAGGAAAAGAAAGGACAAATAAGGCAAAGGAAAGAAAAGATCAAGCAAGGAAGAGTAGAATGAAGGAAATAAATTGGGATTACTTGCAGGTATCAATTTTCATGTGTCATTTTCTTGCTAGATTTGGCATGTATGGCACATGCATGTGTGTATCTTGTTCTCTTGTTGTCTTGGGAATGGGTTTTTCCATGTGTCAAAATGTTTTTGATAATTTTCTTTCCATTTATGGATAACCATGGTGTGGTGGGTTCTCTTGTATTTGGTTGAGATGGATTGTCGGATGGACTCGAAGCTAAGTGGAGTTGTCTCTAGATTATTCACAAGGCACAGAAATCTAGGGATCATATATATAGTAAATTTTCCATGTGAACACCTCAATTAAGCCTAGGAATTCTCGACTGGTGAATGGAAACATACATGGTACAACTCAGTGGTGAGTACCCTTGATTGGTCCTAGGAATCCCATTATCGGTAATCGATAAATACATGGTAAATCCCAGAGGGTGGAGACCCTGTATGCCTAGAGATGCCTTAACTGCTAATGGCGGGATACACGGTAAAGATGAGAGGTTGAGACAAAAAAATTCCTCATGGTTTAGGTGGAGAGATCTAGAGGATTCAATGTTTGTTTAGGTACTAGTGATCCTGTGGGGATTGTGGCAAATCATTGTTCTATTGGTGAGGATTGAAGTTGTTTGTCCTTGGGAACCCCTGGTTGATTTTCTTGTGAGTCCCACATTCATGCTTCAAATATGGCATGGGGGTGATTGGATCAAATAAAGATTTGGTTCAGCCAATCTATGGTCGGGTGGTTCGGGGAAGTCCCATACCTCATTGTACTTTACATTCATTAATAAGAACATATTCTCCTAGGAATTTTATGTGTAAAGGTATTGGATTATATCTAGATTTTATGGTTGTTATATCCTTATTATTTATGTTGGTTATATGTTGGTTATGAGTATGTTTCATGACTGACTTGGTGTATGGTTCTCATCATGTTTTGATTAGAAAGTAAATGTACAATGTATATACATCCCAATAGATGATAATGCATCTATTATGATAATGAAATAAATATTCTTTACGAATCCCAGATAAGTATGAGACCCCTATGGTCATATATGTTGTTAAGACTTGTAGATTGCACATTTGTGACATGTTTGACGAAATTCCTATCATGGGTAGTCGAGGTCATATCAAGTACTTATATAAAATTTTGCATTAGTATATTTGTTCCATGTTATTTATCATTTTGTAAGTTTCCATAAAGTTCTTGGTAGTGGCCCAAGTCCTGGACCTCAAAAAGTGGCAGAGAATATTAGGTCGTTGGAACAAAAATAGATGTAAAATTCCATAGTTGTTGGCATGACTTGTTGTGGGAGTGATTGAAAGGTCTCATTTCCTTTTAGTGCTTGTCATGGGAGCGACTGAGGGTCTAGGATAATGAAATGCCGAGTTGTCTCTAGGGTTGACCACTTGGAAGGGTTGGTTGGATCCTGAAGGTTTTGTAGTATGTGAGGAAGGTCAGATTGGTTTCTTTACGTTTGCTCCACTTCCTTAAGGTGACCTAGGAGGTTGAATCACATCATAATAGCCTCTCGTCACATGTTTACCCTAGTGGACCAGTTATCTTGGGTAAATATGGGAGGAGGGTGTTACAATTAGGTGACACACTTATAGGTTGAAAATGACTAGTATGGTTATGATCTCGAGCAGGTGGAATACCCTTAAGTATATCTCGAAATACCTTGGCATGGTTGTTGATAAATTTTCAAGATCTAAGGGAGAAAATAATATAGATGTTTGAACATCTAATGAACACAAAATTGAAATAAAAAATGGTTTCCCATATTGAGTAAATATGTCATGTCATAATGGCTTATCACTTTAAGGAATTTCCCTTGTGAACCAGGGAAAATTTTAGGGCTAATATTCGTAGGTGGGGTAATTTTCCATGCTTTTTCCAAAAACAAGATTCGCCAATTTCCATTTTTTTGAAAATCGATTTGCCCAAATTTTATAGTATAAAATTATTCTACCCTAAAAGTTGCCAAAATTTTATATATACTAATATAAAATAATTAGAAACCTAAATATTTTTATAAAAATATCATCAAAACTTTTACAATTTACATATTGGGGACTAGTAAGATTCGCCAAAGTTTCTAAACTTTAAGATAAACTTGCATCCTTAAAATTTTCCTTGTTGGGAACCTCTAAGTTGAATTTCCTTTCCTTGTGAAAAAAATTCATGAAAGGATCTTGAATATTAAGCACCATTTTTCAAATTATTGTAACTGTTGGACCCCTAATACAACATCAACATCACCCTTTTTTGTTGCAAACATGTGGCTACCCAATAAGTACTCCCCCATATTCATCTTAACTATATGACACTTCACTGCACAACTTTTGTTACGTCCATCTACAATCATTACTTGAAATTTTAGTGTTGGATATACAAAACAATTGATAAATTTTTCCAATTTGTAATTGATGAGGCTATGAGTAATATGTGAATCAACCAACATTATTACTTTTTTTTTTCATATATCCTTCTATCAAGAAGGTTTTTGGTCGTATCATTCATGTGAATACATGACAATATATGGTTGAAATGGTTTCTTCTCAATCTAAAACTAATCTATGATTAAAAAAGTTATTTCCAATTTAATATATTTAAAATCTAAATAAATTTATATAACTAAATAATTTTTTAATATGAACTTATTTCATTAATTTACCTTTTCAAATAAAAATATTATATACCATTTAAACATCCCAAAATTACATATTATATTGATGATTCTAAAATTCAAAATTAGTCACTCTACGGTCATTCATAAATTGAAATGTGTGCAAATTAATTGTTGCAAAGCAAGACATTAAATTAATAATAAAACTAAACTTCAAATATAAATTATAAGTAGATCATGTATATGTTTTCTCGTTGTTTTTTTATTTTCATATGTAATTTCTTCACATTTAAATCATTTTATTATTCTATTTAATTTATCATGGCTTTACTTGTTTTTATAATATGAAGATAATTTAATTATATATATATATATATATATATATATATATATATAATTTAAATATTTAAAAAAATTGTAATTTTAAATTTATTTATATTTTTTTAAAATACAATTTAAAAAATAAAAAATACATTTATAAATGATGTATTGATATCATTTTTAGATTCAGCTGACATTCTGGCTAGAAAGTCAAAGCCTATCTTTCAGTATTCCATGATATGGTAACAGCAGACATTCTTGATTTTGAATAGTCACCAGCACCTCATTACTCAGAATATCATGAGGAGAAGGTAGGATGAGCTCATGAAAGGATCCTGCGCTCAGGTCATGCTAGAGACACAGGTCATGTGGAACTTCAGGGAGGTCACTCATCCCAGAACTCCTCTGGCTCAAGCGCGCTTAACTGTGGAGTTTTCCCCACAATCAAGCCCACTTAGCTTGCTACCCCATTTACAAAACCTTAGCAACTATTGTGCCTCATGAACCATTCAAGAAGAGATCCCTTTACTCTTAGTATTTTAAGTATGAGGGGTTTCCGCCGTGCATTATATTAGATATCATTTTCAGTTGTTGCATTCAGTAGGTATTCATGTGTATTTCCATGAGGAAGGTAGTTGCGAGTGACTAATTTCTCATGATTTTTGAATAAGTCACTGTACTCATTGTATCGGGTGATGCTCAAGTTTAAAAATGTGATTGAAGCAGTGAAAAAAATCACATAGCGTCAATCATCACTTCCAGGGCTTGCACCCGGTAACCAGGACTTCCCTGGAGGTCACCCATCCCAGAACTCCTCTGGCTCAAGCGCGCTTAACCGTGGAGCTTTCCCCACAATCAAGCCCACTTAGCTTTCTACCCCATTTGAAAAACCTTAGCAAGTATTGTGCCTCATGAATCATTCAAGTAGATATCCCTTTACCCTTTGTATTTTAAGTATGAGGGGTTTTCTACAATGCATTATATTAGATGTCATTTTGGAATTCCATTGCGTTAAGTAAGTCATTCATGTATGACCATTTTCCATGAAGAGGTAATCGCAAGTGACTAATTTCCATGATTTTTGAATAGTCCACTTAGCACTCATTGCATCGGGTGATGCTCTGAGGTGAAGAAATTAGGATTGAAAGTAGTCAAAAGAATCACATGGCAATAGTGTCCACTTAGGGCTTGCACCCGGTAAACGGAACTTCCCGAGGTAACCCATCTCGAACTCCTCTGGCTCCAGCGCGCTTAGCGTGAGTTTCCCCACAATCAAGCCCATTTAACGCCTGCTACCCCATTTACCAAAACATAACAAGTATTGTGCCTCATGAACCATTCAAGTAGAGCTCCCTTTACTCTTTGTATTTTTAAGTATGAGGGGTTTCCGCAGTGCATTATATTAGATATCATTTTTGGGATTCAACTGCGTTAAGTAAGTCATTCATGTATGACCATTTCCATGAGAGGTAGTCGCAACTTACTAATTTCTCATGATTATTGAATAGTCCACTTAGCATTCAAGTCATTCATGTATGACCATTTCCATGAGAGGTAGTCGCAACTTACTAATTTCTCATGATTTTTGAATAGTCCACTTAGCATTCATTGCATCAAGTGATGCTCACAGTGGTGAAGAAGTAGGATTGAAACTAGTGAAAAGAATCACATAGCATCAATCATCACTTCCGAGGCTTGCACCCGGTAACGAGGACTTCCCGGGAGGTCACCCATCCCAGAACTCCTCTGGCTCAAGTGTGCTTAACTGTGGATTTTTCCCCACAGTCAAGCCCACTTAGCTTGCTACCCCATTTGCAAAACCTTAGCAATATTGTGCCTCATGAACCATTCAAGTAGAGATCCATTTACTCTTTGTATTTTAATAATGAGGGGTTTCCGCAGTGCATTATATTAGATATCATTTTTGGGATTCAACTGCGTTAAGTAAGTCATTCATGTATGACCATTTCCATGAGAGGTAGTCGCAACTCACTAATTTCTCATGATTTTTGAATAGTCCACTTAACACTCATTGCATCGGGTCATGCTCACAGGGGTGAAGAAGTGGGATTGAAACTAGTGAAAAGAATCACATAGCATCAATCATCACTTCCGGGGCTTGCACCCGGTAACCAGGACTTCCCGAGAGGTCACCCATCCGAGAGGAGTGAGAGACACCATCGAAAGAATCTTTCAAAGATGACACCATCTCTCACTCCTCTGCACATAAGGTTGGTTGGTCTCAAATGACCCTAAGATTCCCTTTTCACAAGGACCAACCGTAGCAGAAAATTGAAATTTGTGAAGAGTAGTTTAATTAGTCCATACTTTTGTTCGGAAAATAGTATAGATTTTGATTTAAATTTAGCAGAAATTTTGAGATATTTGGATTATTTCTGTCAAGTTTCAGGATTTTGCTTACCCAAAGTTTTTTTAAATTTTTTTTTAGGAGCTGAATCTATTTCCACCATTAAAAAAAACTATTTAAATACTTGTTTAAAATTAAAAAAAAAATAATGAAATTTCAACTAAAAATTATTTTTCCAAACAATTAGTTGCCACTTTGATAGACAACCCCAATTTGCTAAACAAATCATGACCTGGTTTGTGTGCATCTTATCCTCAACAACCACCTTCAATCTCAGAGGCAGGTCTGTAGGCACCAGTCACGTGACTACCGCCAATAAACAAGAAACTGTCAAGTTTTCCGTTCCAGCTGAATCCTGGTATTAACGTTCGGCATCCGTGCGTTTCCGTGGTCCCTTCGGGAAATGCCACCGTCTTAAAGGCGGGAGAAAACTGACCAATGGTCGTTTGTCTAGGGATTCTTACCTACAAATCGCACTGATATTTGTTATTTATACGACATGTTAGGGCAAATATAGGGTAGGATCCGTGAAATCCCGGAACGTCATGTTAGGGCAATGATATGTCAGGGCCTGCAAATCCATTGGACTTATTGTTTATGCGTCATGTTAGGGCAATTCTAGGTTAGGGCCCCTCGAAGGGAGGACCACTCGCTTACATAGACATTCGGGCACTGTTGCGCTCTTTATTCTGCCGCAATATAAGGAAGCCATGTGGGCAAGTACAGAGCTTTTGGCCAACAACTCCATTTTCTCGACATAAAATGAAGAGAACTGACGACTCCATGACGTTATGGCTAGAAAGCAACCAAAATGATAGGTGACTTTTAACATGGCTTCTCGACTTTTTAATAACAAACCTATCGAACCACCTCATAGTTGGGAAACTTGGCTATTCATTTTTTTTTAATGAGTGGTTTTAGGAGAATTTTTGGACTTTCTGGTGTAGGAATTGAAATTTCTGAGGTGAAATCTTGTATTATGTTATTTAAGTTGGTTTTTTGATTATATATATGGATTTAATACTCTGAAAAATCTCTATTCCACTTTTATTGTGCTGGGGTTAGTCATCAATCTTGTGATTTCAAAAAATTTCTACATGATTTTAGAGAAATTAGACCAGAAAAATCGACCTCAAAAGCTTTCAAAAAATATCACTAAATACAACTACATTTTTTAATGACAAACATACAGAAGAACTTAACAGAGTGAACAAGAGACAGAAAAGTTATGACTAGTTTGTGTAATCAGTCCTAAACAATTTCCCAAACTAGTTGTGACATTTTCGAAGTTTTTTTTGTGGATTTTTTCGATCTTATTTTTCTAAAATCTAACATGAATTTATTGAAATGACAAGTTTGATGATAACCCTCCACAATAAAAGTGCCCTAAAATTTATTTGAAATGCAATTCCATATATATAATAAAAATTTCACTGTAATAAAAAATCTCACTAAAAATTTTCATTATGGTGACACTACTCATGTTTACTGATACTTCTCATGTTTCCTGATGATCAATATAAACTAACGGCAATAATTTTATTCAATTGTTTAGTTTCTGTTGATGTTGCCACATCTTAAGGAGCGTTCACGATTCCCACTTTACATAAATAATGTAGAAAGCCATCAACTCTATTCTTTGTAACGATGTTGTTATGATGAGGTTTTTCTTTTCATAAATATTCCAGAAATCATGAAGTGCACAGAAAGATAGAACGGTTGAAATTTTTGCTCTCTCTCACTTCGTATTTTATAATTACTTGCATCATGCTTTTAGTCCCTTGAGATTGTCAGGGGATGGTTCATTCAAGATGGTATTACGATTTAGCGAACATAAATTTTCATAAATATTTCAGAGACATGAATTGCACAGAAAGATAGAGCGGTTGAAATTTTTGCTGTCTCTGACTTTGTATTTTATAACTACTTGCATTATGCTTTTAGTCCCTTGAGACTGTCAAGGGAAGCTTCATTCAAGATGGTATTACGATTTAGCGAACATAGATTTATAAGGAAGTATTAGGTTTGATGCCCAAAACATAAGCTTCAATCAAGATGGTATTACGATTTAGCGAACATATATTTACAAGGAAGTATTAGAATTGATGCCCCAAAACATGTCATTTTTTAAAGAATTTCGTAAATTTAAAGAATCAGACAAATTCGATATTTTCGATAAAATCATTAAAATCATAAGTTCAAAACATATATTCTTTAATGTTTAAGAATCTTACCGTGAAACCGAGATCAGTTCGAAATAAAGCATATACAGCGGAACATGAAGATATACAATTATCTTCGGATATTCCAATAACAATGTCAATCCTAACTCTGCATCACGAATTTGCAATGGTATATCAAAACTGTATCGAGTAGCCCAATGCATAAGATAACAAGTTATAATGCAGAGTGGTTTTAATATAGGCTTTTTCTGTCTTTGTAACTAGCTACTTCCTTTGTTAGAATGTTAAAAAATGATCGGTGTAAAGTATTGCTAATGTTCATCTTTTATTTTGTACACAACAACGTAGGAGACCCAATGTCAACTATGACAATTCGGAAGACGGAAATCCTCAGGTGACAGCTCACTATAGTGGGCTCATCGAGAAAAGAAGCATTGAAAATTAAAAATCCTCAGGTGACTGCTCACTATAGTGGACTCATCGAGAAAAGAAGCATTGAAAATTACTAGCTTGAACACTACCCCTCCTTAAGCAATAAGTGGTGACGAGTAGGGAGTAAACATAATGAAAAAAATGGGTCTCTAACCTTGTAAGGTAGAAAAGCAGAAAAATCCATAGGAAAAAAGTTGCTCTCCAAAATAGAGAGATTGGATAAACATGGAGATGAAACTGCAGATCTCATAATGTTCCATTGAATGGAAAAAGCACAGGCCCACTCCAATGAGAAAGTATAAAAATATGAAGTACCAAAATTGTGAAGATGAGAGCCATGATACCTCAATGAGGTTGCTTGATCGTCTATGTTAAAAAACATTCCGAGGCACAAGGGTAGAAAACATTGTCAACTTCGCCATAAATTCTTCACAGAAAAGAGACATTGGCGAAGAAGGAGACACCATCACCCAACAAATGAACAATGAACTATGTAAGTATGGAAAACTCAACTTAAACACAACACAAAAAATAGTCGTGAATATGTGTGAACACTCTTACCATCGCAAATAAGAAATACTAGCAATGCAGTCAACATAACAATAACAACAATATTTGTCTTCATGAACCCTCCTCCCTACCCTCGTAGCTACCAGTGTTGGAATCAATAGTCTTTGTCTTCAACAAATTAGATAACCTGAAACGTAACTGAGGGAGGCATACAACTAATAAGAGGAGTTATGTATGACTGGAAAACCATAGAGACAAAACAATATGAAGTCTACACATATCTATTCAAATGATTTCAAAAGTATTGATCAGTCAAACCACAATCGATCCTGATGGCTAGCACTAGTCCATGACTCATCTTTGATATCTCCCCTACAATGGTCTAAATGCACAACCACTATGTAGCCAAGAGTGTTGATCCCTAGGAATTTTCCTTTGATCCTTATGAGAATGTTGATATGGCTCAAATATTTATTTTGTAGAATCAAAGTTGGGTGTAGCAACACTACCATCTAGAATGACATTAACATCCATGGCATCAATCTATTTATCACAATCAATAGGAGCATGTTGTTCCAACACCTCAATCTAAATTCTTCTAACAGCAAAAGAAACCTCTTTAGTCTCAACAAAGCAATATGTATGTAATGAGGCCACGTGAAGATCATATCGAACAGTTTCTCTTAATGTAATAATTGGTGGGATAAAGGAAAAATTATGCCCTAACCATTCTTTCTAAGTCATTTTATGGTATACCCCATTTTTCTTAGAAATCGGGACACAATTTTAGTGGTTTATTTCCCAAATCTAGGTGAAAAAAAATTACCATTATCAACGTCAATGGCTGAGTTTGATAGGTCAACATTAACATTCTCCTTCACATCATTATAAAGGTGGTTGGATTCCAATTCAAGGTGTTTCTTCCACTCTTGCAAGTCCTAAATGATCTCATCCTTCTCAATCAATTCTTGTGATAAGGCATCATAATATTGTGTTAGAGTTTGGTATTGATCCTATGATCGATAAATTTCTACTTGAAGAGGGAACCCTTCTTGTAACAACCCTGGGTTAAAAGTTCATGTAATAATGTTAATAAAGGAAAAATAAGACCACGGTCAATGGACACTTATTCCAAGCTGAACATTGGGCAAAATATCCTAGCACGTATCACTTGATGTGTTTATGGATAAGGCGAAATCGGCAAAGTTAACTTAAAAGGCCTTGAAAAGGAAAAAATGTATTATTGGCATTTTATTTTATGAAAATAATGGAAATTAGGAGAAAAGGATGGTGAAATGTCACATGTTGCATGTGAGGAGGAAATTTCAAGTTGAGGTAGCCCTTTTTAGTTGAGTTTTGGAATTGCTTCCAGAGAAGAGAAGAGAACCAAGAGGAGAAGGAAAGAAATAGAGCCAAGGGAGGACAAGGAAATAAAAGGACGGACAAGGAAAATAAAGGAAAGCAAGGATCAAGCAAGAAAATTTTGAATTGGGAAACTTCAGTAGGAAGACGTGTAGGTAACAAGTTGCATGTATGACTTCCTAGCTGGTTTTGACATGCGTGGAATGTGCATATTTGTATTTGTTTCTTTTGTTGTTATTGGCATGTATTTTTCTGAGTTTTAACAATGTAATTTAACGTTGGGTTACCATTTCTGTATAGCCATGGTTTGATGGGATTATTTCTCGGTTGAGCTTTGGATTGTCGGAATATTTTGGTTCTAGGTGAGGTGGTCTTAGGAAAATCCCAAGGGTTGTGGGTGGAGATGGTTTTCTCCTAGAAGCCCTCAATATCTGGGTTGATACACAAAAATTCCTTAAGTGACGGTGAAGGAATTGTGAGGCATCCAAGCTCGGTTTGGTTTTGTGATCTCCACACTTGCTTAGGTGAAATCACGATATGGTGACGGTGGTGGTGGTTTAACATTTGGATCCCCTTGATTGTTTTTGGATTTGTTTATCCCATAAGATCCCACATTCATGCTTGGAATATGGCACGGTGGTGATTGGCTGAAACAAAGATTTGGTTTAGCCCAATCTACGGTTGGGTTGTACGTGGAAGTGCCTGAACTTGTTGGATTTGCCTATGTTTATTAAGCGCTAATTTTCTCTTTTTTTTATGAGAAAATATACTTATTATTATGTGGCCTTAATAGATTTTCTATAAGTGTTATTTATTTGGTTATATGTTGGTTATAAGTATGGTTTTATGACAAATCTTAGTCATGGCTCTCATAAAAATTTTACTTGTAAATGAATGAATAACGAATGAAAGACCTAACTAGTGTTGTAACAACTATTTTAAGAAGGAATTGACCCTTTTTATTAAACCTCAGATAATTTTTTCGATCCTTATGTTCATATATGGATTCATGACATGTAGGCTTCATTTTTACCAATTTTTTGACGGAATGTCAGTCCCGGTTAGGATAGGTCAGGTCAAGTCATGGTTCAAGTTTTGGTTTATAAGATTTGATTCTATGTCATTCGTCATTTCTGAAAGATTCATTGAGTTTTGGGTAGAGGCCTAAGTCCTACCCCTGAAAAAGTGGCTCATAATTTGGGGTTGTGGGCATAAAACTAACTGGAAAATTCCACAGTCGCTCGAAGACAAGCCTATGGGAGAAACTAGAGAGATATGGTCGCTTGCATTCCTTGGAAAGGGAGTGACTCAGGCTCTATTTCAAGAAAAACGGAATTATCTCAGGGGTTGGACACTTAGAGGGGTTGGGTTTCTCCTACAGGTCCTATAGCACCTAAGGGAAGTCAGTAAGGTCTTAAGTTGTTAACTACATTCATTAAGGTCTTATAGATGGTTGAGTCTTATCGTATTAACCCTTAGCTCATGTTTACCCCATGCAAGCTAGTGAAAGTGTGAAAATGTGGGAGGAGTGGTGTTACAGGGTGGTATCAGAGGAGGTTTCACTCTCGTTAGGTAAAGTCTGATGTTTTCAAGGTTATGGTTTTTGTGCATGGGATGATGGTATACCTTTTCTATGCTCGTGCATGATGTTGTGTTTTTTATATGTTTATATATGGATGTGCTTATGATTATACATGTACATCATAATGTGGACTGCTCTTGTAGAAGAGGTAAGTCTTCCCTAAACATCAATGAGGTATTGACTTTGATTTTGGTATCTTTTTGGTTTACCTGACATGGTACACATGCGAGAAGAAGAGAATCAAATATTATTAGCAAAATGGTAGATTACAATTCCCCTAACTCTCCCTATAGATTAGTTGGGTAGCAAGGAGAAGAGTATCCTCCCAGTATATATATATATATATATATATATATATATATATATATATATAGACACACATTGAGGAGCTTTAGGGCATAGATCAAAAGTTTAAATATAGACAGTGAAATGTTCATTGAGGCTCAGGAAAGACTTGCAAGGGCTCAATAGAAGCATGTAGAGGTTAATTTAGTGATTCTTTTGAGTGTGTCAGAATTCCAAAAATTGGGACAGACACTACAACAAAACCCGCTGATTAGTGTCCCTTTTTGCTTCCTTTATTCCATCTAGAGACCATTTTTTGTGCTATTTGTGCCCATTTATCAAATATGGTGCAAAACTTGATGCAAAATTTGCACCAAATTTTTCATAGGTTCTTACAACAAGTTTACAATTAGGAATTTCAATAGGTTTCTCACCAGGTTTTGTACCAGGTTTTATGCCAATTTTTATGTCATCCATTGCACCAGTTTTTGTTATAGGTTTTGCATCAAGTTTGGAACCTAATTTTTTTCACCTACTTTTGCATCCTCTATTGCATCCAATTTTTTCACCTACACTTGCATTAATTTTTTCACTGTATTTTGCATCATTCTTTAAATCATCTTTTACATCCATTTTTGCATCATGTTTTTCTTCCCCTTTGCGCCAAGTTTTGGGTCGAGGTTTGTGTCAAGTTTTTCACCTAGTTTTGCATCTAATTTTGTTGCATACACTTTTGGATCTTGTTTTTCAGCCTTATTTGCATCCTTTTTTCATCTATTATTATGTACGTTATTGCATCCAATTTTGTAGTGCCATAATTTTTTCCTATTTTGGCACCTCCATTTGCACCAAATTTTTCTTCTAATTTTGCATTCATGTTTGCATCATCATTTTATTCTATGTTTTCATCGATTTTTACATCTATTTTTGCATCCATTTTTGTATCCACGTTTCTGTCTCTGTAAGAGCTGAGCTGATTATTTGTGTCTGTAAAAGTGCATATATACACAGGTTCCTTTCAACAAAAGTACGTATGGAATCTAGGGTTTTTTTGAAGTATGCGGAAGGAAATTTATGATCTATTTTGTAGTATTTCTATTGTCTATCACTGATGTCTTCATATAGATCTAGGTTGTTTGAATACTGATTATGCTGCTAGTTGATTATGATTAAAGATCAGTGGTTGGTTGGTTGATAGATGATTCAATGAATGAATTGATGGGGTTATAAGTTTCAGTTTGATGTATGTTATTTGAGCTTAAATGTGCAGAGTGGGTCCAGTCTAAAAATCTGATGAAAAGATGCATACAAGGTGTGTTGTGTGGAAGCTATTGGATCCAGTGTTAAAATTGATGAAACATGGTCTGCAGTGGTGCCGATGGTTGGAGCTTTCAGTGAGGGGGTCGTAGCTCCCTTTCAATGGTTTCTGGTAAACGACATCAGGGGGTAGTATCTCCCTTCCAAGAGTGGATGGTAAATGAGATCGGGGGGTAGTAGCTCCCTTCCAGGAGTGGCTGGTAAACAAGATCAGGGGGTTGGAGCTCATTTCCAATAGTAGCTCGAGAATGAGAGAATATTGCAGCCTTCTGTAGGTGGGTGTCTACGTGCTGGTATGAGTATGTGCCAATACAAGATTTAAGCAGTTTTCTTTATAATAAATATTGAAGATAGAGAGGGCAGCAGTGGTAGTTTTCTCTTGAATTAGGTTTCCACCTTAAATCCTTGTGTTCATATGTGTTTCTTATTTGTGATTATTTATTATGTTTTTACTACACATTCTTACTGCACACTAAACATCTAATGAATGAATGATGCACTGATATAAGTAAAGAATTATATGCATAATAAGATCGCTAGTCATACACAATTTTTATTAAGGATATCTGCATGTATATGCAAGTTGGGTTCATTAAAGTCACGTATGAAATTTAGTAAAGAAAAAGTAAAAGTTTTCAGTAAGTTCTAAATACTAATTCAACCCCCCCCCCCCCCCCCCTCTTAGTATTTTTCCGAACAATTGGAATCAGAGTAGGTCCTTTTGAAGAAGCTTGATCGCTTGAAGGAGATCCATCACAATGGGAAGTCATGAAGGAGTATTTTCTATCAAGCGTCCACTGTTCAATGGAAGTAATCTATTATTCTGGAAGATATGAACAAGAGCTTATTTGCAAAGTCTTGGATCAGATGTATGGGGAATTGTGGAACGAGGTTATCAGTATCTAGCAAGTGTTCCTATAGATGTAGAAGAAAGGAAGAGATATGAAATCAATGCCAAAGATGTCAATGATTTATTAGGAGCTTGTCAGAAATAGAATTTGTCAATGTTATGCAGCTCAATTCAGCAAAGGAAATATTGGACAAGATCATTCAGAGCTATGAAGGTGATGAAATGGTAAAAAGTGCCAAACTTCAAACTCTTAGAATGCAATATGAAAATTTCAGAATGCATGATGATGAAAGTATTGCATGTTTATTCCTAATATTAGATGATATTGTGAATTCTATGAGGAATATCGGTGAAGGTATAAAAGACTCAACTTTAGTAGAAAATATATTGATATCTCTAACTCCAAATTTCGAGTCAAAAGTGCCAACTATTGAAGAAGAGAAAGATTTGCAAAATCTTATTGTTATTCAACTACATGGTATCCTGACTTCTTTTGAAATGAGAAGATGAGGTCCCTCAGAAGTTAGAGAAGTTGCCTTTAAGGCATGTGAAAAAGGAAAATAAAAGGAAGTTGTCAAGGAATCAAGTGTTTTTCTTGTGGAAGAGTTGGTCATTATGTTGCTAAATGTCCTGATAAAGAAAATCATGATAAAAGGAAACAATTTTAAAAAGGAAGGAGTTATTATACAAATGAAGATAATGATGGATTTTAAATTGAAGAAGAAGATTATGATCAAGATATGAACATACTCATGGCATGCACCATGGATGATCATAATTCCTTAAAAGAAAGGGATCCAGTTATTGAAGAATTGCATAGATCAAGAAATAAAGGATTCTTTCATGGATGTTATTTCTATTGTAACTCATTTGGGCATAAGGACACTAATTGCAGTTTAAGTATAGTGAACAGATCTGAGAAGTTCGAGCACACAATAAGAAATTACAAGAAAAGTAGGAAAAAGAATAAAAGAGATATCAACGCCTTAGAAATAAGCCACTTCGAGGGGGAAACCTCCAATACATTACATGAATGAACAATTCTTGCATGATACAAATTACAAAACCTCCTTTCTATATATAGGAGTCCATGGGGCCACAATGTAATCCTAGCCGACCTAACAATAATAATTTAGGGGCACAATAATAACAATATGGGGGTTACAGGGGTACAATAATAACAATAAGGGGTTTACACTAATAACAATAAGGGACTATACTAGTAATATAGGGACCTGACATGCCCCTCTCCTTCAAAAAAGTGTTGTCCTCAATGCTTGAGCAGATCTGGGTGCTTCTATATAAAATTCTCATTCTCCAATGTAGAATCTTTGGTGGGTATGTTTTTCCACTTGATGAGATAATCTGAAATTGATCGATTCCATAGCTATCGAGTTCTTGTTTTTGTGACTGCCTCAGGTTCCAATATGATTTTTCCTTCCTCATCAAGTTCTGGAAATATTGTTTGAACTAGAAGATTTTCACCTATAACCTTCTTAAAGCATGAAACATGAAAAACTGGATGCACTCATGTAGAAGCAAGAAGCTCCAATTTGTATGCCATAGTACCATTATTTTGCAACACCTTGTAAGGACCATAGTACTTTGGCGATAATTTATTATGCTTCTTATATTGCTTGAGGGATATTTGTTTGTATGGTTGTAGCCATAAAAATGTTGAGTCTCCTACATCAGAATTTTTCTCGCTGCGATGTTGATCTGCCTACTGTTTCATTCGATTTTGTGCCAAATTCAGGTTATGATTTAAGAGTTGGAGAACTTCTTGTTGATGCTTGATGTGATATTCCACTACTTGAACCTTTGAATTTTCTCTTAAATATGATGTGATGGATGGTGGATGATATCCATAAAGTTCCATAAATGGGTTCATTTTTGCTGCAGTATGGAAGGAAGTGTTATCCCACCATTCAATGAGAGGTAACCACTTGACCCATTGTGTTTGTTTATCGGATACAAAACAATGAAGATATCCTTCGAAACATTTATTTAATATCTCAGTTTGATCATTGGATTGGGGATGATAAGATGAGCTATGAGCTAAATGACTACCCAAACAAGAAAATAGCTCCGTCCAAAAATTTCCACTAAGAATGGGATCTCTGTCGCTCATAATATCCCTTGGGTTTCCATGTAGCATTTGAATTGTGTCCATAAATGTAGTAGCAACTGTGCTTTCATTAAATGGATGAGATAATGCACAAAAGTGTGCATACTTGGTAAGTCTATCAACTACCACCATGATGAAACTCTTTCCTTTGGACTTAGGTAAAAATGTGAAAAAATCCATTGAAATATCCTCCCAACGTTGACTTGGAATGGATAAAGGTTGTAGAATACCTAGGGTCCTAATTTTCTCAACTTTATTCTGCTGGAAAACCAAACATTCAGCTACAAACTTTTGAATATCAGATTTAAGTCCATCCCAAACAATTCTTTCTTCACCCTATGGTAAGTTTTTACAAACCTTGAGTGTCCTCCTAAAGGAGAAGTGTGCAATTCTAAAAGAATATTTTTTTTTAGTTTGGAATTCTTAGAAAGATATAAGTGATATTTGTACCATATGGAATCATTTCTCCAACTAAATGTATCAGTTGTACTAGGATCTTGCTGTAACTTTTGAATGAGTGTCCACACTTCTTTGTCCTTATTCCATTCATATCTTGCTTCGGTTATCCAATCTGCTTGTGTTGGAAATATGATGCAGGATGTTGTCCTTGATGGCAACCCACTCAATGAAGATGAAGACATGCGACTGTTGATGTGTGTTGTCCTTGATGGCAATCCACCTGATGAAGTTATGCTTGACTTGATGGACTTAGTAAATGATGTAAATCTGATGTGATATAATGAAACTCCACATGTGATGCTGAAAGTGTATCTTGATAAGGCAACCCACTTGATGAAGATGATGACAACTTACTTGATGAAGTTGTGCTTGATAGAATATATTTCGTGAAAATATGTATCTACGGTATGTACAAAAGGCAATGAAGAAAGGAATTAGGAATGTGCTCAAAATATGATGAAAAGAGTATGTCTAGGCATATACGGATTTGCCTAGGGGAAGTCGCGTATGCACGCGGAAAGGAACGTTTCAAGTCGCGTATGGGAAAAAGCGCTCAAAAAGTGCAAAACCAGGGGTAACCACCATGGTATTGACCCATTGTATTGGGTAATGATCCGCCTAATTGACCCCGTCCAGGTTGTTTTGGGCTCATGGTATTGCTTTGGCCCATGGTATTGAAAAAGGGGCTCATGGTATTGAAAAGGATAAACCTATATAAGGAGAAGAAATTCATTGTGAAAATCATGAGTGTGGGAGCAAGATGTCTGAACTTGAATGAATACTTCTCTATGAAGTATATCTGTATGGAAAGGGTAAAGGTTTGTTGATAGATCTAAATCTATGATGCACTTATGAAGAAATGATGAAGCGGGACTTCTAGATCTGAAATGTACTTGTATTTGCTAGATCTGTTTATGGAGTGATTAGATCTGTGATAAGGCGAACATCTAGGCGAACATCTGTCTGAAGTAAAAGGGTAAATCTGAACTGAATATCTGATCTGAAGAAGTATGCTGCTCTGTAATGATTGAAGATCTATACGCTACTTCGCCGCGGAGGAAGCGCGTATATACGCGGCTTCGCTGAAGTAAAAGAGCGTATGCGCAATGAAATATACACTGAGGTATACGCTGGTTTGTGTGGACAGAAGCGCGTATATACGCGACATAAGTGAAGGAAACGCCTGGCAACAAGGTTCTTGAAGGCCCCGTAGTGCGAAATATCGATGTTCCTCTTTGTGTTTCTGCTATCTGATCTGTGTTGTTAAGTATCTGTTGGTGATGTATGATTGTGCTTAAAAGTTTGGAAAGGGTCCAGTCTGGAAATATGATGAAATGTGGCCTACAATTGGTGTTCTATTGAAGTTGTTGGATCGAGTGTGAAAATTGATGAAACGTGGTCCAAGGTGCTGCTGAAGGTTGTAGCCTTCAGTCAGGGGGTTGTAGCTCCCTTCTAGGTGAGGCTGGTAAACGAGATCGGGGGGTCGTAGCTCCCGCGCTTCCGGGGAGAGGGCGGTAAGCGAGTCGGAGGTCGTAGCTCCCCGCTCGGGCGGTAAGCGAGGCACGGGTGGGTACCACGTCTTGGTCAGAGTATAACGCCCGTATATGTTGTAAGATGTTTTCTCTATAATAAAATATTGAAGGCTGAGCACCTGCAGCGGTGGTTTTCTCCCGATTTGGGTTTCCACCTAAAAATCCGGGTGTTCATGTGTGATGCTTTGTGTGATGGTTTATTCTGTTCTTACTGCACATGTTTACTGCTTATTGAATATCTGATGAATAAATGATGGAATGGTTTAAGTGAAGTTTAATGACATATCTATATCTCTGTGTATACGCGAGTTTCATAAAGGGGATCCGCGTATATACGCTAGTTTACTGAAGGAAAGTAGCGTATGGGTTTTAAGGAATGAAAAAGTAAAAAGATTTGATTATGCAGTAAATACTGATTCACCCCCCCCTCTCAGTATTTTTCCCAACAGCTTGGATAATAGAAATGGAACAAAGAAATGCTTCCTCCTCTTCATTCTTTCTTGAGAGTGCATCTGCAACAACATTTAGCTTCTGTTTTTTGTAGATTATTTCAAAGTCATAACCCTACATCTTTGTGAACCATTTTTGCTTCTCTTCTGAAGACAGTCTTTGTTCAAAAATGGGTTTAAGACTATCATGATCAATTTTTACCTTGAAGTGTCTTCCCATTAGGTAATTTTTCCATTTCTTTAGTGCATGTAGTATTGCTAACATTTCTTTCTCATAAATAGGTTTCTGTAAATACTTTCCTTTGATTGGATGACTTTCAAAAGCAATGGCTCTTCCTTATTGCATTAAAACAACACCAATTCCATTTCCTGAGGCATCAAATTCCACAATAAAGGTTTTTGTGAAGTCTGGCGTAGCTAAGACCGGTGCTAGGCACATTGCCTCTTTAAGATGTTCAAAGGCCTTAGTTGGTTCAAGAGTCCATGAAAATTCATCTATCTTCAATAATGTTGTTAGAGGTTTTGCTATTCTCCCATAATTCTTAACAAACTTGTGATAATACCCCGTTAACCCGAGAAATCCTCGCAACTGCTTTATGGTTGTGGGGACTTTCCATTCCTTAATGGCTTTAATTTTGTTAGGGTCTACCTTAACACCCTAGTGAGATACAATATGACCCCAATATTCCACCTCTTGTACTCCAAATAAAAATTTGGATGCTTTTGCGTATAATTTTTTCTCCTGCAATAGTTTGAGCACCCTGTCAACATGTTCAACATGATCCTTCCAAGACCTGCTTAAGATTAGTATATCATCAAAAAATACTAGCAAAAATTTTCTAAGGAACGGTTTGAAAATGGAATTCATCAACCCTTGAAATTTAGAAGGTGCGTTGGTAAGGCCAAAAGGCATGAAAAAAAATTCATAATGACCCTCATGATTTCAAAATGCTGTTTTTGGAATATCTTCAGTCTTCATTCTAATTTGATGATATCCAGAATGAAGATCCAACTTGGTAAAATAAATTGCTCCATGTAATTCATCCAATAATTCATCAATCACAGGAATGGGAAATTTATCTTTAATGGTGAGCTTATTGAGTTCCCTATAATCCGGACACATGCGCCATGATCCATCCTTCTTGTGTACCAATACTACACGAGCATAGAAAGAACTTTGACTAGGTTGAATTAGATCTGCCTCTAACATTTCTGCAATCATACATTCAATTTCGCTCTTTTCGACATAAGGATATCTATAAGGCCTGATGTTTGGAGGAACACTTCCTAGAATCAAATGAATAGCATGATCACGATCACAAATATTTGTGAGTCCTTTGGTAGTTTCAAACACCTTGGAATGATTGTCCAAGACTTTTTGGATATCTGCAGAAATAGATTTTGATGTTGGAACTTCTAGTGAGAAAAATTGTGCAATTACGCCTCGTTGTTATTTATTTAGAAGATTTTTCATGACATTTGAGCTTACTATCTTTCCCAAATTCCCTGCAATACCCCGTAATTTGACTTCCTTTCCTTCTAAAAAAAATTTCAAGAAAAGTTCTTGAAAATTAAAAGTTACCATCCCCAAAGATTGTAACCATTGTACTCTAGTACAACATCAACACCTCCCATAGGAATGGAGAACATTGGACTATTCAATACATATTCCACCATAGTTAGCTTGATATTATGGCATTTTACAGAGAAATTTATAGTTCCTCCATTCGCAACCATCACTTCACATTCTAGTGTTGGGTATAGGAAACAATTCAATTCCTTGGCTACCTTACAATGAATAAAATTATGGGTGCTACCTGAATCAATCAACACTATTACATTTTTCTTCTTCATATTTCCTTCTATATTGAGATTTTTAGGAGTGGTAATTCCTACCAATGCATTACACAATATGGTCGAACTCATTTATTCCTCTTCTAGGGCTGGTTCCTAGTGTATATCCTCCTTTTTTGAAGATTCTTGTTTATTTTCTTCTTCCTCTTCACAATCTATGTAAAATAATTTCTTCTCAGCACACTTATGACCTTTAGTGTATTTTCTATCACAACTTTAGCAAAGCCATTTTGCTATTTTTTCTTCCAATTGTTGTGGTGTCAACCTTGTAGATTGTGGAAATCTAGGAGTAGCAACACTTCCATCTTTATAGAAGTGAGTGGTAGGATTCCTTGTCGCCATAATTTTACATTCAATTTTTCTCGCCAACTTGAATGCCTTCTCCAATGAATCAGGTTCCAAAATGTGAACTTCATGTTGGATGTTATCCTTTAAAGTACCTATGAAGAGATCAATCCTGTGTTCCTCTGGATATTCAATTTTTGGAAGTCCTCAATGTGCTCCCCCACTGAAAACTTTTGTTTGAGATTTATCAATTGGCTAAAGAAAGTGTTTCTCTTTTTATCCTCATAATGTGCTATCATTTCCTCTGTAAAAATTGACCAAGTGATAATTTTTTTATGGGAGCAAAGCCATCAATACCATACAACTGTATTTTTTTCTAAATGTAAAGTTGAAATGCATACCTTTTGTGTGTTTTGCACATTATTGAGATCAAAATATTGCTCCATCTATAGTATCCATGTTACAGGATCCTTTCCATAAAACTTTCTCATATCCATTTTTGGAATATGGTGGTTCTTCCCTCCAACATTACAGTTTATGAAATCACGATTAACATTTATTTTGTTCTCATCGTGAGTTTCCTCAACTATATTTTCACCATTAGGAAACATTTCTTGTATCAACTTTGTCAAACCTTCCATGTCTGCTTTTAGATCCTTCTTCATGTTTTCCATCTTAGCTTCCATGTCATCCATCTTAGATTCCATGCCATATTCCATGCGATCCATCTTAGCTTCCATGCCATTATTCAAACCATCCATCTTATATTACACATCTTTCTTGAAACCATCTGCTCTTGAAACCATGTCACCTTTTGTTGCTCTTTGTGAGAGCGAAATTTGTTGCACTTGCTCTTGTAATTTTGATATGTCATGTTGCCATTCGTCGTCTTCATGAGCCATAGTAGAGCCTTCTAAAGGCTTAGTGGGTGTTGAATTATTTTTAGGGTCCATTTGAGAATCCAATACTGATATCTATTCTACAATATGCCCTTCGAATCAATTCAACTTGATTCTTCAAACAAGACTTATGCAATTCAGAAAAACAAAATACACACCTTTTACTTGCTTTTGAGGCACTCGATATTGAAATATACTTATCTCTATACTTGAAGATCCTCAATATATAAAACTTGGCCCTGTAGTAGTCCTCTGAAGCTTCTTTCAAATGCTACAATTCTGACTTGATTTGGATTCTTCAAGGCAAATTTATGTCCAATCTCCCACAATGACATAATTATGGACTAGTTCAGTAGAGCAAAATTGTACGACTTGCCACGTGTCATTGCTTGCTCCTTTGGCTCTGAAATTTATAGACAGGAAACTACAGTCAGTTTACTTCCATTCAATTTCTACATAATTCCAATCCGATGCTAAGAGAGAGAGTTATGGATATTTTCCCATGCTCACCTCTTTGAGATGAAATTCAGGAGCCTGAAAAATACCTAACTTCCACAGATCATATCTATGAAAATATTATGAGCCAAGCTTTAAAATTTTTCAACGATGTTCCCCAGGATTTCGGCTTCATGCTCTAAATATTTCCACTTTTGAAACTTCGTAGAAAAAGAGTTATAGTGAAAATTCCGCGATGACATTTTTAAGTGAAATTCAGGAGCCTGCAAAAAGCCCTAAATTCCACAGATCATATCTCAGAAAATATTGCGAACCAAGCTTTGAAATATTGTGAAGATGTTCCTCAGGATTTTAGATTCTCATTCTAAAAATTTCAACTTCTGAACCTTCCTAGAAAAAAAATTATAGCGAAAATTCCATGATGACCTGTTTCGAGCAGCAAAATTCTGATACCAAATGTTGTGAAACCAGCTCCAAAAATAGAAGAAAAGAGATATCAACGCCTTAGAAATTAGCCACTTCAAGGGATAAACCTCAAATAAATTACATGAATGAAAAATTCTTGGATGATACATATTACAAAACCTCCTTTCTATATATAGGAGTCCATGGGGCTACCATGTAATCCTAGTGGGGCCACAATGTAATCCTAGCTGACTAAAAAATAATAATTTAAGGGAAAAATAATAAAAATATGGGGGTTACAGGGGTACAATGATAACAAGAAGGGGTTACACTAACAAAAATAAGGGACTATACTAGTTATATAGGGACCTAACAATTGCTAAATGTCCTTATAAACAAAATCATGATAAAAGGAAATAATTTTAAAAAGGAAGGAGTTATTATACAAATGAAGATAATGATGGATTTTCAAATGAGGAAGAAGATTGTGATCAAGATCTGAACATACTCATGGCATGTACCATGGGTGATGATAATTCTTTAAAATAAAGGGATTTGGTTATTGAAGAATTGCGTAGATCAGGAAATAAAGGATGCTTTCATGGATGTTGCTTATATTGTAACTTATTTGGGCATAAGGCCACTAATTGCAGGTTAAGTATAATGACAAAATATGAGAAGTTCCAGCACACAATAGGAAATTACAAGCAAATATGGAAAAAGAGGAAGCACTGGTCAAAAAAATAGGGAATATTGACCCTATTGCAGTCATCTGTTTCTAAAGTTTTCTTCTCACAATGACTACATGAGTGATGTGAGATACATTATAGGAATTAGTAATGTATCATCACAGGGGGAGAAATATATGGTGATTCCCATGGTTGGTTTGGTAATTCTGGTTGTGTTTATTTTTAACAGTGTATCTAATGTGACAACAGAGGACATATACAAAATGTATAAATCGAGGAGGAGATGGAGTTGTGAAAGTTTCAGTATTTCACTTTCTATATGTGGGTTTCATGAACTAAAGCTATGTATACACGCAAGTTCCAATGTTGACAGATGCATATGTTTTTCTTTGATAAGAGAAACAGTGAGGCAGAATGAAGAACAATTTCTGATATACTACTGACAATAATAAATTTCCTGATCTGATGTTGATGGTTATATCCACTGATATGATATTAAGTTTTGATTATCTACTTGATGAAGATGCTTTGATGAATTGGTTGGTGAAGCTGTTCAAGATTCTCAGGCTTAGGCAGAGCATTAGCCTTGTTGTGAATAATGCATTGTTGGCATTATGATGGTTTAGAAATATGATCTATCTCTTGAGGTCTTTTGGTCCTGGTTATAAGAATTCATAGATGTAATTTTATGAAAAGCTCATGTTGAGACCTATGATGTAAAAATGTTATATTCAGTCATGTAAGGACTTGTTCAAGATTGTAAACCCACTTGTTTGGGTAGTTGAGTCAAAATTTGTTAACCCACTTGGTTGGGAAGTTGAGTCAAATATATAATTCCACTTGGTTGGATCATTGATGTAAGTATGAGTCCTTGGTTATAGGAAAAGTCATACTTGGTTGAGTTATAGAGTCATGTAATTCATTGAAAAATATGTCTAAAGATAAAGTGTGAACTCAGGGGGAGCATGGTAAATTCAGTGCACATCAAATCTATAGAGCTCATCTTTCTACAAGGGAAGAGAAACCTTGTTTTGGTCGGCCCTTTTCCCTTGATGTCAAAGGGGGAGAGTATCTTGGTGTTTGAATAAATATGTAAAAATTAATGTATCTATCTGTTGTCGTGATCAAAGACCATCATGGTTGCCATCAAGTCCAAAGGGGGAGATTTTTGGCAATATGATTCAATATGTTGTCCTTGATGGAAACCTACTTGATGAAGTTGTCCTTGATGGAAACCCACTTGATGAGTTTAATTTTGATAGCAACCTATGTGTTAAAGATGTAAAAATGATGTTTCTATAGGTTAGTTCAGATGTGACAAAGAATGGAATTCCAGTAAGTGCCTAAAAAATGAAACACGAAATATTTCTCAATGTATATGCACGTTTGATGAAGGAAACCCACCTATGAAGGAAATGTATACGCTAATTTTATGAAAGAAACCTGCATATATATCCAGAATTAGTATATACACAATTTTTATAAAGAGAGGTCATGTATACACATGGGGACGAAGAAGGAAAGTCATGTATGCCTTTTGCGCTCTAAAATTATGATACCGAGGGGCATTACCATGGTATTAGACCACAGTATTGAGCGTTGTGTCTTCTATTTGATTCCGTCCAAGAATATCATCGGCACTTGTGTGGTTTTGGCTCATGGTATTAGTAAAGACTAAAACTATATAAGGAGAAGAAGATCATAGTGCATGTTGTGCATATGTATGGGTATTGAATGAATACTTCACTTTGAAATATATCTGCATGGAATGGGTTACAGTTTATTGATAGATATAAATTAATAATGCACCTATGAATACAATGATGGATAAATATCTCTAGACATAAAATTACTATGTATTTTCTAGATATTTTTATGGAATGTTCAGATCTGTGATCTGGCGAATGTTGGCTAAAGTGAAGGGTAAGATCTGAGCTGATTATTTATTTTGAAGAGTTGCACAATCATGAAATAGTTGCAGATATATATGTAGGTTTGTCTCTATAAAATTTCGTATATACACAGATTCATTTCAACAAAAGCACGTATATACGCAGGTCCCTTTCAACAAAAGCGCATATGGAATCTAGGGTTTTTTTGAAGCATGTAGAAGGAAATTTTTTATCTATTTTTCTTTATTACTATTGTCTGTCAATAATGTCTTCATACAGATCTGGGTTGTTTGACTATTGATTATGCTGCTAGTTGATTATGATTAAAGATCAATGGTTGGTTGGTTGATTGATGATTCAATGAATGAATTGATTGGGTTATAAGTTTATGCTTGATGCACGTTATTTTAGCTTAAATGTGTGGAGTGGGTCCAATCTAAAAATATGATGAAAAGTGGCCTACAAGGTGTGTTGTGTGGAAGCTATTGGATCCAGTGTGAAAATTTATGAAACATGGTTTGTAGTGGTGCTAAATGTTGGAGCCTTTAGCGAGGGTCATAGCTCCCTTCAAGTGGTTGCTAATAAAGGAGATCAGGGCGTAGCAGCTCCCTTCCAGGAATGGCTAGTAAACGTGATCAGGGGATAGTAGCTCCCTTCCAGGATTGATTGGTAAACAATATTAGGGGGTTGGAGCTCCCTTCCAGTAGTAGCTGGAGAACGAACGAAGGTTGTAGCCTTCTACAGGTGGGTGCCTCCGTGTTGGTATGAGTCTCGGCCAGTACAAGATTCTAAGAATTTTTCTTTACAATAAATATTGAAGACAGAGACGACAGTAGCAGTGGTTTTCTCCCGAATTGGGTTTCCACTTTAAATCTTGGTGTTCATGTGTGTTGCATATGTGTGATGATTTATTCTATTCTTACTGCATATGGTTACTTCTTACTAAACTTTTGATTAATGAATGGTGTACTGATCTAAGTAAAGAATTATATGCATAATAAGATCTTTGGTCATATGCAAGTTTTATTAAGGATATCCCTGTGTATATGCGAGTTGGTTTCATTAAAGTCGCGTATGGAATTTAGTAAATAAAAATTAAATTTTTTTAGTAAGATCTAAATACTGATTCACTCCCCCTCTCAATATTTTTCCCAACATTTTTTGTGTTTTTTTTATATTCACTTTGAAAACCCTAACTTCCAAATAAATCATTATTTTAATCAATAATGATTAATTTAAATAAAGTTGTTAATTTGGACTAAATCTAAGCTTATACATTCAAATTATTGCAATAATTTTGGAGCTCTAGTGTAGAGAGGGCATTTATGGCCTTTTGTTTTGGTTGCCAAGACTAGCAAGGAGCATTATTGGAAATTTTTGTTTGGTCCCTACCTTTTGGAAGGAACATTGATTCCTTAAAAAACTTGTTTTTTGATGTTTCACCAGTCACAAATTGATCCTATGACCTAGAAAAGGATATGATTATGTTATTGACGCTAGGAACAAAAAATAAAAGGTCATTTGTGAGGGTCATGCCTATGGTGGACCTTTAAGGTTCGTCACCAGTGTTTTATATGGTGACAGTCCTTAAAAAACGTTGTTGTAAGTGCATATAGTGAGGGTCCTTTAAGGTTTATCACTAAAGCTATTTTCAATGACGCTTTTAGTGAGGGATGTTAAAGTACCATCACTAATTCTTTCTTTGGTGACACTCTAGTTCATCACCAATACTCCTTTTGGTTATGTTTGGTGAAGGAAAAAATAAATTCATCGTCATTGATCATTCCAATGATTTTTTGATGACGCTATGTGACCGTTGATATAGTTTTTCACAAGATAATGATTTAAGACCATTTTTATGGAGTCTTTTTCATTATGTTTCCAAGGCCATAGTGGTTAGAGTTAATAAATTTCTTAAGAAGTAATTTGTGTATATCTTTTCCCTCATGTAATGAGAACATCGTTTTCCTATGAGCCAACAGATGATAAATCAATGTTAGGTTTATTATCTATAAAATTCCCTTTAAGTAATATTCCACTAGTGTGTGTAGGAACCATATTATTTAATACATAATGAAGATCATTCAATTCTATTAATGAGAGATAATTAAAATTCCTAAGAACTCTTGAAACACCTTGTCATGCTTTGAAATAAACTAACATTACTTGGCACCTCAAATGTCCTGTAAAAAAATTGTACCTAGAAAATCTTGTCATGACCAAGATGCCCAAGCACATGTTGATATTTCCTAGCACAACATAATAATCCCATTATCATAACCCATAAGGGGATTAGGGGCCCTATTATCACAAATAATAATATCATAACCCATAAACACTAAATTCCATATCCCCTTAATCCCGAAGCCATAATCGCTTAACCCCTACCCTCATAACTCATAACCCATTAACCCCTTGATCCCTTAAACCCTAACCCACTAACCCCTTAAGCCCTATCCCATAAATTAGAATGTCTTAATGTCATAATCCTTAACCCGTTATCCTCTAAAGCCATAACCCTTAATCCTTAACCACCAAACCCCCCCAAACCCCCTATCCCTAACCTCCAACCCCTTAACATGCTGACACCTAAATCCCATAACATTTAAGTACCTAAGCCATAAATATCATAACCCCTAAGCCCATGCTGCCTAACCATTTAGCCTTGATGTCCTTAAACACTAATTCATTAACATATAACCCTAAACTTCCTATACCTCAAATCCTTGGCCCTCAACCCCTAATCCCTAAATCCCTTGTTGAAAATAATAGCGAGAAGGGTCTTCTTGACTTGTGCATCTGTCAAGAAAGACCTCAACCCCTCAACCTGTCCTACTTTAGCATGCACAAGCTTTAGTAAAAGTTCATGGAGAATTTAACTCATGCGAAGAAATTGGAGGCATAATTTAGTTGTTCTCCAAGTGTGAGTTTATGTTTGGAAAAATACGAGTGAGAGCCTTAGTGTGTAATTGAGGCATGGATGAGTTAGAAAAGTGAGCTTTCCTAAGTGAAAAATTCAATCAAAGTATTGTTGGTATGCTAGATTGTTTTATTTTTAACCCATTTCTTATTTAAAACTCATGACCTAAGAACTCTATTTTAACCTCAGAATGTCGTCATTCCTGCACTATTCAAATAATTGTGTCCATTCCTGCACTAGCTTTGTATTTTCATGTTTAAGACTTTTCATGGTGTTAATTAATTATGTTTTGGATTTATACCTTTAATTTATCTTTGCAACTAATATTTTCTTTCCTATAGTATTTCGTATGAAATGTATTAATCATTATGTTACTATGGTCGAGTGTAGGTAGGATTCCTGCACTGCTGGCAGTTCCTGCACTCCCGTGATGGCTCACTACCTACACTAATATCTCATTAAGAATTAGTCATTTTGAGTTAGGCTCAGAGTGGGAGATAAATCAACAGATGTTAGAGAAAGGCTTAGTTTATAACATTGTCATAATTTTTTTACAACCGCACCCCTAAAGGGTTGTATATTATGTTGAATTCATATAGGAGGTAGCTAGCGATGCTATTGTAATTTTGGTGACTATAATTTTGCTGGTATCATGCTCATTCTGGGTTGGATTCAACTTCATAATGTAAATTTGCTTATTTGAAATATAATAAAGGGATTGCGACATGTTTCAAATATGTGTTTTAACTTTATGATGATGGGTTGCTGAAGTATGAGTTTCCAGGTTTCTTAAAAAGGGAAACGAAGTTGTGTTAATTTTTTTTGAATGCAAAGCGTCAATTAAGTAATTATTTCAATTATTTCACAAGTAGAGGTTCGATTTCATTTGAAGTTATTGTGTGAAATATCCATGGTGGGAATGCTTAAAAAAGTTTGATTTTAACTTTTGTAATCTTTTTCCTTTTCAAATCTTAGTTTATTTATGTGAGAATCGCGCAAGCACGTTTTCCTATACTAGTGCACTTTCAAATCCAAAATTCAATTCCTTTGGTTCATTCCAGCAAATTATTTCTATTTCTTTTCTTTCATAAGATATCTATGTGTTTCTACAAGTAAGTGTTCATTTCTAGACAGAAGTATTTTTAATATTAAGAGTCAAAACTTAATAATTTAAGGCTCTTTGATGAATAAGGAATACAAGTTGTTATAATGCAAGGATCTGTACCTCCACTTTAGACTTTTGAGGAAAGGATCAAATTTCATATTAAAATTATCAAGTGGCCTTTCAATTAAAAAGATCAAAAAGAAAAATCGGATCTATATGAATAAGACATCACAGGAACAAGCTTGTTGTCATAATTAAGTGATTCCTTTAATTGCATGAAAGAGTTCCTTGTTTGAAGAAAGGTGTGTTTTGACATTCAAAGTTAATTCTTGTTTTGAGATTAAGTTTGGTTGAAGAATATTTCTTCTTGTGGAAGCTATTTTCAGAGTTCTGTTCACCTTTGAAAATTACTTTTGTAGTTAAGACACTTTTTATTCTTTTCTGGAAGAAATTTGAAAACTTGGTGCAAGAATCTTTGTTCCGGTACAAGAATCAATATCCTGATATAGGAACAGAGTGCTCTAGTCCTAAGAATTAGAGTCCCTGCATGAGGATTAAAATATTTAGTACAAGTACAAAATATACTTCCAGCATTTAAACTTCATTCCAATACAAACATAAGTTCTGGTGCAAGAACATTGCTGATGTACATGAATGACAATTTAGTGCAGCAAGTAATATCTTTAAAAAAGAAAGACACCTTCAAGGCTCCAATTATAAATTTGTCATACAAATATACTAAAGATACACATAAATGTTTATTCCATCAATTAGGATCGTTCACATAAGCTTGAGAGTTCATTTTATTTATTTATTTATTTGCAAAGTACTTTCTTTCATATTCCAGCACTACAATTCCTTTAGTGTTATTTTCCGTGTGATCTTTCTTTTCGATTCAGCAAGATTGTAATTGGGGAAATAGGAATAGAGTTAGAAAAATTTAGTATCATTTCTGGCATTTCCTGTGCTTCGCCTCTAAGTTTTACGAAACCCCCTCGTTGAAAATTAAGTGTTGAAGGATTTCGCTGAACCACAAATACTGCACCCAAAACTTTGGCACCTTTACTGTGGAGGCTATTTGAAATTGGTGAAAACTTTCCATTTTCTATAATAGGAGTAAGTCTGCAATTATCTTTTCTACAATTTTCTTCTATTTTTTGAAGGATTTTATAGGTGTTGATTTCTTATTTTAAATTCGTTGCATTTTATTGAGTTTTTGTTTTGTCATTTTTTGAGATGAATTCCTAAAAGGGGTAGGGTTCCGAAGTCCAATAGGGGCCGAGGAAACACTAATAAATGTGAATAATTTTTTTTATATTGTTCCTTCTCTCATAGGCAGAAATTCCAAATAGACACAGAGCCATCACGTAGGAACTACCCACTTGGACTTTGGTGACAGTAGTTCGAGTGTGATACAACCAACTAAGGGGAAGAAGGAAAGTGTTAGAGTTCAAAGTAAAGAAACACATATTTGACCTTCTCAGCATGTTGAGAATGGCTCATTTGGAGGTATAAGAATGGATCATCATGAATACCATGATGAGGGAAGTGGAGAAAACTAGGTAAATGAGGAAAAATCAACCTTCGAACTTTTGATTGTGGATCTAGACATAGTTTTGGAAATGAAGAATATTCCTCCATCAGCTCTTTCTCATTTCTATGGTAAGGTACGCAAGGAACTAGATTATTTTTTTATCTGAGTTTGAAATATTATGTAGAAGTTATGATAACTCCTCAGATGCTCGGAAGTTAAATTTTTTTCCTGAAACTCTCAAGGACTCAAAATTACGTTGGTTCATCGGCTTAGGAGGAAAAAATATTTCTTGGGAGCAGATGAAGATAGTGTTTTTATTGAAATATCAGGAATATTGTAAAACTAGATAGATGCATGATTGAATATTCACCATTGTGAAAGGTGAGGATGAGAATTGGAAGATTATCTCGAAATATTTATGTATATCCTCCAAAGGTCAAAACAGACGTTTGATCTATGTACTATTAGAGCCTTGTTCTTACATGGGCTAACTGATGATGCTAGAAATAACTTAGATCTATTAAGGAAAGGGGATATTCCTCAGAAACATTTTGATCATATTTGTTACCTACGCAGGAAATTCTCAAGGAATCAGTCTAGATCCAGTAAAGGAACTCAAAGTAGAAATAACAAAGTTGGATCTACAGATGTTATGATTATTGGGTTAGAGAAAAAAATGGACAATATGAAAATTGAAATAATGAATAGTGTTAGCAAACGAATAGGCTACTTAAAATTTAAACAAAAACTTGTAGAAGAACAAGAGTCATTGTCTATTTTCTTCCAAAGTATAGGAAAAAAATTTCCTGTAGGAGAATGTTGTGATGATGTTAAAGGAAATAGTAAATGTGTGATTTGTGCATAGAACCATGCCACCAAAAAATACCCCTGCATTCTGAGATTGAAAGTAGTATTTGAAGGAGGGAAACCTGAACCTGAGTCATTGCATGTTATGGGAGCATGGGGAAAATTTCGTCAGGTAGGTGTAGGTATGGCTCCTAAATGTTCTCCACATTTTTTTGGTTATAATGTGCAACCATATTCCTATCATAACAATAATCAATGTCAATAATGGCAGCTTGGGAGCCACTTTCATTATGGGAATCCTTCCGAATCTTGGCAGCAAGGTTGGAGAGGGGCAAAATATTCACATAATTCCTATCCTGCACCTACGCAATCATATCCACATAAATATGCGCCTTACCCAATGCCACAACCCTCATTGGCCTAGCTAAGTTAGCCAATGCCACCATTACCTTTACCTCCATCGTTATGACCACCTCAAATGCCTTTTGAACCAATACCAAATCCCAATAATAAAGCGATACAAATTATCCACTCTATTAAACAATTTTTTCCACCGATTTATCAGTCTATGCCAGTTGGGGTCAATGATGTCCAACTAAGATCAGGGAATGTAGTAACATCAGGAAAACAAAAACAACCCATGATTTTTATCTAAGAGAAAAGTGAGGAGGAAACTCCTGACCATTCTGTGAGAGATTGTTGTGTAACTAGCTCAAAAAATAGAAGAAAAGAGATATAAACGCCTTAGAAATAAGCCGCTTCAAGGGGGAAACCTCCAATACATTACATGAATGAACAATTCTTTGATGATACAATTTACAAAACCTCCTTTATATATATAGGAGTCTATGTGGCCATAATATAATCCTAGTGGGCCACAATGTAATCCTAGTCGACCTAACAATAATAATTTAAGGGCACAATAATTAAAAAATGGGGGTTACAAGGGTACAATAATAACAATAAAGGGGTTACAGTAATAACAATAAGGGACTATACTGGTAATATAGGGACCTAGCATGCCCCTCTCCTTCAAAAAAGTGTTGTCCTTAATGCTTGAGTAGCTCTGGGTGCTTCTGTATAAAATTCTCATCCTCCCATGTAGAATCTTCAGTGGATAAGTTCTTCCACTTGAGGAGATACTCTGAAATTGATCGATTCCATAGCTGTCGAGTTCTTGTTTCCATTATGGCTTCAGGTTCCAATATGAATTTCCCTTCCTCATCAAGTTCTGGCAATATTGTTTGAACTGGAATATTTTCACCTATAACCTTTTCTAAGCATGAAACATGGAAAACTAGATGCCCTCGCGAAGAAGAAGGAAGCTCCAATTTGTATGCCATAGTACCAATATTTTCCAACACCTTGTAAGGACCATAGTACTTTGGCGATAATTTATTATCCTTATTAGCTTGCTTGAGGGACATTTGCTTGTATGGTTGTAGATGTAAACATACCCAATCTCCTACATCAAAACTTCTCTCACTGCGATGTTGATATGCCTGTTGTTTCATTCGATTTTGTGCCAAATTTCGGTTATCCTTTAAGAGTTGGAGAAATTCTTGTTGATGCTCGATGTGATCTTCCACTACTTGAACCTTTGAATTTTCCCTTAAATATGATGTGATAGATGGTGGATGATATCCATAAAGTGCCATAAATGGGTTCATCTTTGCTGCAGTATGGAAGGAAGTGTTATACCACCATTCAGCGAGAGGTAACCACTTGACCCATTGTGCTTGTTTATCATATACAAAACAACGAAGATATCCTTCTAAACATTTATTTGCAATCTCAGTTTGACCATCAGATTGAGGATGATAAGATGAGCCATGAGCTAATTGAGTACCCAAACAAGAAAATAACTCCATCCAAAAATTTCCAATAAAAATTGGATCTCTGTCACTCACAATAACCCTTGGGCTTCCATGTAGCTTTTGAATTATGTCCATAAATGTAGTAGCAACTGTACTTTCTTTAAATGGATGAGATAATGGACAAAAGTGTGCATACTTGGTAAGTCTATCAACTACCACCATCATGCCACTCTTTCCTTCGGACTTAGGTAAACCTGTGATAAAATCCATTGAAATCTCCTCCCAACGTTGACTTGGAATGGATAAATGTTGTAGAAGTCCCGGGGTCTTAATTGTCTCAACTTTTTTTTGCTGGAAAACCAAAAATTCTGCCACAAAATTTTGAATATCAGATTTAAGGCCATCTCAAAAAAATTCTTTCTTCACCCTATGGTAATTTTTTAAAAATCCTAAGTGTCCTCCTAAAGGAGAAGTGTGCAATTCCAAAATAATATTTTATTTTAGTTGGGAATTCTTACAAAGATATAAGCAATCTTTGTACCATAAGGAATCATTTTTCCAACTAAATGTATTAGATGTACTATGATATTGCTGCAACTTTTGAATGAGTGCCCATACATCTTTGTCCTTCTTCCATTCATCTCTTGCTTTGGTTATCCAATCTGGTTGGATAATAAAAATGGCACAAAGCAATGCTTCCACCTCTTCATTCTTTCTTGAGAGTGCATCTGCAACAACATTAAGATTTCCTTTTTTGTAGATTATTTCAAAGTCATAACACAACATCTTTGTGACCCATTTTTGCTGCTCTTTGGAAGATAGTCTTTGTTCCAAAAAGTGTTTAAGACTATCATGATCAGTTTTTACCTTGAAGTGTCTTCCCATTAGGTAAGTTCTCCATTTCTTTAGTGCATGCAGTATTGCTAACATTTCCTTCTCGTAAATAGGTTTCTGTAAATACTTTCCTTTGATTGGACGACTTTCAAAAGAAATGGGTCTTCCTTCCTGCATTAAAACAACACCAATTCCATTTCCTGAGGCATCACATTCCACAATAAATGTTTTTTTGAAGTCTGGCGTAGCTAAGACCGGTGCTAGGCACATTGCCTCTTTAAGATGTTCAAAGGCCTTAGTTGCTTCAGGAGTCCATGAAAATGCATCTTTCTTCAATAATGTTGTTAGAGGTGCTACTATTCTCCCATAATTCTTAACAAACTTCTGATAATACCCTGTTAAGCTGAGAAATCCTCGCAACTTCTTTATGGTCGTGGGGACTTTCCATTCCTTAATGGATTTAATTTTGTTAGGGTCTACTTTAACACCCTCGTGAGATACAATATGACCCAGATATTCCACCTCTTGTAGTCCAAAGAAACATTTGGATATTTTTGCATATAATTGTTTCTCCTGCAATAGTTTGAGCACCCTGTCAACATGTTCAACGTGATCCTTCCAAGACTTGCTATAAATTAGTATATCATCAAAAAATACGAGCACAAATTTTCTAAGGAAGGGTTTCAAAATGGAATTCATCAACCCTTGAAATGTAGAAGGTGCATTGGTAAGGCCAAAAGGCATGACCAAAAATTCATAATGACCCTCATGAGTTCGAAATGTTGTTTTTGGAATATCTTCAGTCTTCATTCTAATTTGATGATATCCTGAACGAAGATCCAACTTGGTAAAATAAATTGCTCCATGTAATTTATCCAATAATTCATCAATCACAGGAATGGGAAATTTATCTTTAATGGTGAGCTTATTGAGCTCCCTATAATCCGGACACATTCGCCATGATCCATCCTTCTTGTGTAACAATACTACAGGAGCAGAGAAAGAACTTTGACTAGGTTGAATTATACCCGCCTCTAACATTTCTGCAATCATACGTTCAATTTCTCTCTTTTGGACGTAAGGATATCTATAAGGCCTGATGTTTGGAGGAACACTTCCTGGAATCAAATGAATAGCATGATCATGATCACGAATAGGTGGGAGTCCTTTGGGACTTTCAAACACCTTGGAATGATTGTCCAAGACTTGTTGGAGATCTGCAGAAATAGATGATTTTGATGTCGGAACTTCTAGAGAGCATAATTGTGCAATTACGCCTCGTTTTTCTTTCTTTAGAAGCTTTGTCATGACATTAGAGCTTATTATCCTTCCTTTCTTCCCTTCAATACCCCGTAATTCGACTTCCTTTCGTTCTGAAAAAAATTTCAAGAAAAGTTCTTGAAAATTAAAAGCTACCGTCCCCAAAGATTGTAACCATTGTACTCCTAGTACAACATAAGCACCTCCCATAGGAATGGAAAGCATTGGACTAGTCAATACATATTCCCCCATGGTTAGCTTGATATTATGGCATTTTCCAGAGCAATTTATAGTTCCTCCATTTGCAACCATCACTTGACATTCTGGTGCTGGGTATAGGAAACAATTTAATTCCTTGGCTACCTTGCAATGAATAAAATTATGGGTGCTACTCGAATCAATCAACACTATTACCTTTTTCTTCTTGATATGTCCTTCTATCTTGAGAGTTTGAGGAGTGGTAATGTCTGCCAGTGCATTACACGATATGGTCGGATTCATTTCTTCCTCTTCTAGGGCTGGTTCCTGGTGTATATCCTCTTCTTGTTCATTTTCTTCTTCCTCTTCACAATCTATGTAAAATAATTTCTTCTCAGCACACTTATCACCTTTAGTGTATTTTCTATCACAACTGTAGCAAAGCCCTTTTGCTCTTTTTTCTTCCAATTGTTGTGGTGTCAACCTTGTAGGTTGTGGAAATCTAGGAGTAGCAACACTTCCCTCTTTATAGAAGTGAGTGATAGGCTTCCTTGTTGCCATAATTTTACATTCAATTTTCTTGCCAACTTGAATGCCTTCTCCAATGAATCAGGTTCCAAAACGCGAACTTCATGTTGGATGTTATCCTTTAAAGTACCTATGAAGAGATCAATCCTGTTTTCCTCTGGAATATCAGTTACCCTTATATTCAATTTTTTAAAGTCCTCAATGTGCTGCCCCACTAAACCCTTTTGTTGAGATTTATCAATTGGCTAAAGAAGGTGTTGTTCTTTGTATCCTCATAATGTGCTATCATTTCCTCCGTAAAAATTGACCAAGTGACAATTTTTTTACGGGAGCAAAGCCATCGATACCATACAAATGCATTTTGTTCTAAATGTAAAGTTGCAATGCGTACCTTTTGTGTGTTTTGCACATTATGGAGATCAAAATATTGCTCCATCTGTAGTATCCATGTTACAGGATCCTTTCCATCAAACTTCCTCATATCCATTTTTGGAATATGGTGGTTTTTCCCTCCAACAATAGAGTTTATGAAATCACGATTAACATTTATTTTTTTCTCATCATGAGTTTCCTCTATTATCTTTTCACCATTAGGAAACATTTCTTGTATCAACCTTGCCAAACCTTCGATGTCTACTTTTAGATCCTTCTTCATTTTTTCCATGTTTTCTTTCATGTCATCCATCTTAGCTTCCATGCCAGCTTCCATGCCATCCATCTTAGCTTCCAAACCATTCATCTTAGTTTCCACGCCTTTCTTCAAAACTTCCATTTCATTTTTGGTTGTTCTTTGCGAGAGCGAAATTTGTTGCATTTGCTCTTGTAATTTTGACATGTCATGTTGACATTCTTCATCTTCAGGTCATAAATGCATTCTTCGAAGGTACATGGGTATTGATCTTTGGGCATTTTGAATACATCAGTATCTATTCTACAATATGCCCTTGGAATCAATTCAAATTGATTTTTCAAACAAGACTTATGCAATTCGGAAAAAAATACAGACCTTTTTCTTGCTTTTGAGGAGCTCGATATTGAAATTTGATTATCTCTGTGATTGCGGTATTTAAATATATAAAATTCAGCACTGAAGTAGCCCTATGAATTCTCTTTTGAATTCCACAGGTCTGACTTTATTTGGATTCTCCAAGACAAATTTATGTCCAATCTCCCACAATGACCTAATTATGGATTGGTTCAGTAGAGTGAACTTGTACGGCTTGCCACCTATCACTGTTTCATCCTTCGCCTCTGACATTTATAGCCAAGAAACTAAAGTCTATGTGATTGTGACCAATTTTTATGTCACTCCAATCCGATGCTCAGAGAGAGATTTATTGAACTTTTCCCATGATCACCTCTTTGAGATGAAATTGAGGAGCCTGAAAAAGCACCACCTTCCACAGATCATATCTCCAAAAATATTACGAATCAAGATCTGAAATTTTTTGACACGTTTCCTCAGGATTTCAGCTTCGCACCCTAGCAATTTCAGATTCTGAACCTTCGTAGAAAAAAAATTATACCGCAAATTCCATGATGTCCTATTTAGGAGCCTGAAAAAAGACCTAACGTTCACAGATCATATCTCCGAAAGTATTGTGAACCAAGCTCTGAAATTTTTAGAAGATATTCCGTAAGATTTTGGCTTCGTACCCTAAAAATTTCAGCTTCTGAAACCTAGTAGAAACAAAATTATAGCGAAAATTCCATGATAACCTGTTTGGAGCAGCGAAACCCTAGAATCCAAAGCTCTGATACCAAATGTTGTGTAACCAGCTCCAAAAATAGAAGAAAAGAGATATCAACGCCTTAGAAATAAGCCACTTCGAGGGGGAAACCTTCAATACATTACATGAATGAACAATTCTTTGATGATACAATTTACAAAACCTCCTTTCTATATATAGGAGTCCATGTGGCCGTAATGTAATCCTAGTGGGCCACAATGTAATCCTAGCCAACCTAACAATAATAATTTAAGGGCATAATAATAAAAAATTGGGGTTACAAGGGTACAATAATAACAATAAAGGGGGTACACTAATAAAAATAAGGGAATATACTGGTAATATAGGGACCTAACAGAGATTTCACTATTCATCACATCCCCGTACCTTTAGAGCCTTTACCATCCTCTTCGAACTGGCTTCCATATCTAGAGAGGCTATTTATGGAGAGGAGTGACCCTGTTCTTGAGTCTAGTTTGGCTTCTGAGCTTAGGAATATTATAATTAAGGTACCTTTGCTCCAAGATATCAAATAGATCCCCATCTGTTTCAAAATAATTAGGGAAACCTGTCTCAAGAAGCCGGGAAGGAAAAGAGTATAACCTCAAACCATTTAATTTTTTTCGAAGAGCGACAAAGTTTATGACAGGGCATGTGAAAATGGAAAAATGTATCGACCTTGGAAAACCTATTGTCTCTGTTCAAATAGGTGATGTCCTTGTCTCTAATGTGGTTATAGAATATGGGAAACCATTAATTTTATGACCAAGAAAACCATGGATCAACTTGGCTTCGTCCACATTTGGCCTACTCCTACTGCGCTTGAATTCGTAGACAGATCTAAAATCAAGCCGGAAGGAGTGTTGGACGATGTGGTTGTCTCGATAGAAACTTGGGATTATCTCGTAGAATTCATTGTGCCTCTACCAAAGAATCCTATGGGAGGACATCCCTTGACCTTGGTATGACCTTGCCTTACTACAATTGATGGTTATATTGGATATCGTTCTGGTGACATGTACATTTCCCATGGATATTCTTGGCATAAAGTCACCTTATATCCACTTGCTAGATCTATCCAAGGGCTTCTATATGCCTTATGGATAGATTACAATAGTGATGAGGAGACTTAGTCAGTTTTGATGATACATCATTATACTAAGTCAACTCAGGAGGGCGAGATGCAAGACATCTTGAAAAATCAAGATACCATGCCTAGCTTTCAGTCATTATGTCAAATATTTAGTCTGGATTTTGAGGAAAGTCATAATTCCAAACCTTACCCACCGTAGCTTCTAGTATCACCTATTTTTACTCTCGAGTCACAACCACTCTTGTTGAGATTACTGCAGAAAAATCTTTACATATTAGCTCTGACCCAGATGCATCCCTACAAGAGCAGCTTGTAAATTTGTTCCAAAATCATCTTGATGCCTTTACAAGGGGGTATGAGGACATGAAATGCATCCATCGTGAAACTTGTAATCGTCACATTTATATTCAGGAGGGATCCTGATCTCTCCAACAACCCCAGAGACGCATGAACCCAACTCTAAGAAAAGTTGTGAAGGAAGAATTGCAAAAAATCCTAGATGCTTATTTTATTTATCCTATATTAGATATCGAGTGGGTCTCTCTATTGGTGTTATTCCCAAATAAATATGGGAGATGGTGCATTTTCATTGATTACAGAGAGTTGAACAAAGCCACTCTCTAGGATTAATTTCCCCTTCCTTTCATTAATCAGGTGCTTGATACCCTCTCCGGTAAAAATTACTTTTATTTTTTAGATGGCTTTAGTGGTTATAACCAAATACAGATCGCACCTGAGGATTAAGATAAAACAACCTTTACATGACAATGGGGGAAATTTTAATACTGCGTGCTTCCCTTTCTGTTTTGTAATTCCCCAACCACCTTTCAAAGTGTAGTGTTGGCTATTTTTGTTGACCTTGAGTGTGTATAAATCTACATGTATGATTTTTCAGTATTTGGTGATTTTTTTTCTGAAGCCCTCCAAAATATAGAAAAGGTGCTTTCTCCTTGCAAATAAGCTCACCTTTCTTTGAGTGAAAAAAAGTGTAGATTAATGTGCAAATAAAGAGTAGTTCTTGGCCACCTCATTTCCGACAAAGGTATCTAGGTTGACCCAGCTAAGATAGAGGTTATTTTCTGTCTTCCTGCACCCAAAAAAAAAAGCAAAGTGAGAGTATTCGTGGCTCATGCAGGCTACTACAGGATATTCATTGAGAACATTTCTAGGATAGCTACCCTCATTTTTCGATTATGAGCTAAGGACAACGAGTTTTCTTGGTCCACAACTTTGCAACAGTCTTTTGAGACCTTAAAGGAAAAGTTAGTACATGCACCAATTTTTAGAGGACCTAATTGGTCCCTTTCATTTCATATTTCCTCTAATTCCTTAGACACTTCCATTGGCGCAACAATAGGACAAGAAGAAAATAAATAGTCTTATGCTATCTACTTCATTAGTAAAAACTTGTTGCCCACCGAATTGAATTACACTGTGACTCAGAAAGTGTTTTTAGCTATGATTTTTCTATTAATAAATTGAGACACTACATAACAACATATAAATTCTTTGTGCATATTGATCATTCTGCAATAAGATATTTGATGAATAAACCATTGACTAGTGTTAGAGTGACTAGGCAGTTACTTTTTCTCTAGGAATTTAATGTTACTATTGTTGATAGACTAGGAAATTCTAATGCTATTTTTGATTACCTTTATATATTAAATAATATTGGTGAAGTAATCCCTTTTTATGTTGATTTCCCTAATGAACATTTTTTTTCCTTGTCAACAAAATCCTCATGGTTTGTTGACATAGCCAATTATTTAGTCACTGGAAAAACCCCACCACACTTCTCTACTAATGAAAAGTGGAATATCATATAGAAAAGTGTTGCATATTATTTGGTTTAAGGAGACTGTTGAGCCTCAAATTTGTGCTTTCCTTCACCTCATTTTACCTCATTTTTCCCTTATCCATTTCCATTTTAAACCCAATTGATCAATAAAAATAGTTAGAATTACTTCTAGAATGGTTTACATAACTGACTTGTTGAATTTTGTGATTGTTGCCATTGATAAGCATTTTGACCGGAACTAGCTGCAGAATGCATGCATTCCGTAGCTAACCGGCAATTCTGCAGCTACCTTTATGTTTGAGCATGTTCCAGGTGGCCTCTTGAGGAAAAACGCATATGGGCATGATCCACGTCGAGCCTACATGGTGTGTTGCTCGTCATGGAAGAGGAAATGGATTCTGGGTACGGTTATGCACGTGTGAACACATTTGTGAAGGAAGACTCCTACTAGGACTATCACAGTCCAGGTGTCTTTTCTCCTTTACGCAGCCACCTCAAAGACTCCTAAGATGATTTGGATTAGGAAAACATCATTCCTAAATTATTGTAATTATTGTTACTTGCATTTACTTTATAAACTCTTGAGTAGGCCGAGAGCTTAGTTAGAGATTTTGTATTAGATTTGCTGCTAGATTTTGTGAAAACTTTGTGTTACGTCTTTGAAGACACAGAGCATTATGTTCAAACTATTGCATCGTTAATGGAGCAGACAAAATTATCCTGAAGGCGTGATTTAATTGGGAGTTGAATGCCGTCAAGTGGTAGAGGGCCCCTGCCCCTTGAACGGATTTCCTTAGCGTAAACTAGATAAGTTTTTCCTAGCTGTCTTTACGTTCTGCATATTGAATTAGTAGTTGTTGTGTTTTATATACTATGGTCGTACTCATTCCAGTTCTTCCATAAGAAGACATTCTTCCAACAGACCAAAATGATGAATGATTGATGACTATGGTATTGTAGGATATCAGTTAGATTTGTATTTGTTTTAACTAGCTCCTGTAGCCATAATTCGTTCCAGTTCTTCCACAAGAAGACACTTTGCCAATAAATTAAAACGATGAATGTTTAATGACTATGGTACTGTAGGATAGGAGTTGTATTTGTTTTAACTAGCTACTGTAGTCATATTCGTTCCAGTTCTTCCACAGGAAGACACTTTGCCAATAAATCAAAACAATGAATGTTTAATGACTATGGTACTGTAGGATAGGAGTTGTATTTGTTTTTAACTAGAGACTGTAGTTATATTCATCCTAGTTCTTTCACAAGAAGACATTCTTCCAACAGATCATAACAATGGATGATGAATAGCTATAGTGTCATAGGAGTTAGTTGTAGTTTCTAGTCTTCACTATCACAGTTGTACTTGTCCTAATCATTCTTCCACAAGAAGAAATTCTTCCAAGACATCCTTAAGAAGTTTAAGATATGACTGTGATGTGACAATTTAGTTTTTCATTTGCTTTCAGTTCATTTGCTTTCAACTGCATACAAGTCCACAGTCAGAATTGTTCTACCTCTTCCACAAGAAGGAACTTTTCCAAAAGATCATTAATGATGAACAACCAGATTGTGTAACTTCATAGAATAGTGCATGTTAATTAGAACGCTCCGGAGTTTCATTTTGCATTTAATTCATGTCCAGCTACTTCATTTCAAAGTTTGATGATGGCTTAGGATTTAACATTGTTCTAGTTTAGAAGCATCTTAAGCTCATGTTTAAATCAATTCATTGCGCTCATATCTCATAGTCACACTGACACCCTTTGCACAGTAGATCATTTTAGTTGATAGGATTCCTAAGACAGCCTTCATTATTTACAAATATCTTTTTGTTCTGAAAACCATCAGTGATCCATAACTTTAGGAACAGAAGATAACATCATTACAAGGTCTGAAATATCTCTGCAAATTCCTCACCATAAACAGAGCTCTTCCTCAACAGAATTACCCTGAAAAGAAACCAATAACTCTTGGAGTATAGACTCTGACCTTCAATTGAAATTGCAGAATAGAACTAGGAATTAGTCATGAAATAGATGAGCTTAGAATAGAATGTTGCATCATGATTAGTGTCTAACTATCTAGTTAGAAAACTTGCATATTTAGTGATCATTTCTCAAAGTCTAGTTTGTGTCATTTGTTTAAGAAGTCATCATTAAGCTCTTGTTTCTATTCAGTCATAGTTTAGATGTTGCTTCAGTATTTTTGATTACATTTGCCATTCCATACATTAGGCTCAATTGTGTTCTTGACCACCAATTTCTTTTCATTAGTTTTCTAGACATTTCCATTGTAAACACAAAACTTCAAAAGACCAAAAACATCATAAATCAACATAAAAGACCAAAACATCACAAAACACTACACACAACGCACTAGGAAACAAGCACCTAGGTACATATGGTACATTTCACTTCAGCAGTTTACAAATTCTGGTTGACAATTAAATGAACTCAGTTTAGGAGACTAGATTGAGGCACAACATTTTGGCGCCGTTGCCGGGGAAGTGAAAACTAGGTAACCTTTGTTTCTTAGCATCCAAAAACAATTTTATGCGTAGGGAGAGAGATTCAAGGGGAAGATTTATAAGCATCAGAGGCAGAAGTTTGATATCTAGAACACCACTTGTTTCATCTAGATCCAGAGCTAGTACACCTTCAACTCAAACCCATCTTCCATCCTTTACTGATCTTGGACTTCTAGAAGATCTAAGGTCACCTATTCCATTAGAGAAACCTTCCACTTCATCCACTGAACCTGCCATAGAAGAGGATCCAAAAACCTTTGTTGAGGATGCAAACCTTTCTACTTCCACAGGAGAGTCAACCATGGCAGAAGAAGGAGGAGGAGGAGTTGTTAATGGAGAAAACACATTTGGAGGAGGTAGAGGAAGAGGTAGAGGAGAAGGAGGAAGAGGAGGTAGAGGTGCAGATGGATGAAGAGGTAGAATAGGAAGCTCTTTTGGGTTCCCTATACTTGATGGAGAAACCAATACAACCATGAAAAACATTTCACCTTCTGTCCTTCCGAACTTCTATGGACTTAAAACTGAGGATCCTGAAACTTTCTTGTTCGAATTTGAAGTACTGTGTAGGACTTATGACTACCTTCAAGATGCCCAAAAATTGAAATTATTTCCTTCAACTCTGAAAGGAGCATCATTGAAGTGGTTTATGAGCTTAAGCAGTAGTTCCATTAGGACATGGGAAGACATGAAACAAGCATTTCTAGAGAGATACTTAGATTATTGTATGCCGGTTAATCATAAGGAAGAAGTGTTCAAGATGTTACAAAAAGAAGATGAAAACTTAGAAGATTTGTTGGAAAGATTTAAATACAACATAAAAAGAGCACAAATGGAAAACCTAGATCAAGACACTTTAAAATCTCTTTTGTTGAAAACCATTAGGGATGAATGGTTGGATATCCTTAACATGATGGGAAAAGGGGATATATCACAACTCACATTACCTGAAATATCTGAGTTATGTATCAAACTTTCCAGAGGGAAATCCAAAACTGTCAAAGGTCTAAGAGATCCTGCTCTTGCAAGAGCAAGTAAATCTGCTTCTGGGACAGTAAGTAGATCAGAAATAGGACACATGCTTGATGATTTTAAATCTGACATCTTAGGGAGTCTTAGTGAACAAATAGACACCCTCAAGATACAAAACAAACAAAAGGCTGAATCTGATGCCTTGGCAATCTTTTGTCCCAAATGTAGGAAGAAACATGCCTTGAGAGAGTGTCCTCTAGATGTAAAAGTTGTAGAAACCTGTGTTATTTGTTCCGAGAAACATGAGACCAAGAATTGTCCTTCTCTTCCTGGTCTCAAGGCTGTTTTTCAGGAAGAAACTCCTACAGATTCCACAGAATCTCTTAACTTTGTATCTAGAAGACCTTGGCAGGGATCTCAGACACGGGGATTTCATGATCAAATGTATAATCAACCTCCACCTTGGAATTCTTGGCAGCAACCTTGGCCCCAATTTCAAAATCAATCTCAAGCTTGGTCACAAGGATCACAAGGTCCCTATGGAAGATACTCTCCATATTATCAGTATCCACCATCCTATCCACCATATCCACAAAATTTTCCTCAAAATCTTCAACAAAATTTTCAACAAAATTCTCTACAACATCATCTGAACCAACCTCATCAAAATCAACCACTTCCATTACCATTCCCTCAAAAATCCAATCAATTACCAGCTCAGCCCATACCAAACCCCAATAATAAGAATCCCCAGAATACATACATGATAGAAGGACAAAAATTTCCAACTTATTTAATTACTCCTCTAGACCTTAGTGATGTTCAACTTAGGTCTGGAAGGATACTTGAGAAGAGGAAACCTTCTGTGATCATACAAGAACAAGATAATTCTGAGGAAGACTCCCTACGGGTTAATAAAAGTCTTGAGGAAGAAACATCCTTTCAAGTCCAAAACATTGAAAAACTGAAACAAAAAGATCCAATAAGCCCAACTCCAGTATTAGAGAAACCATCCACATCTACTTCTATACCTCCCTTTCCGGAAAGATTACAAATTGAAAAAGGTGTAGAAAAACAAATAATGGTGCCTAATTATGATTTCTTGGATGAATTGAGAAATGTTTGCATTAAAATTTCATTATTGCAAGCCATCAAGGAAATCCCAATTTTAGCCAAAACAATAAAGGAGTTGAGTATGAAGACAACAAGAAAAAGAATAAGAGAAACCAAGAAAATTCAACTGGTAGGACAAATAGCAGACATTATGATGAGTAAGATTACTATTCCAAAGTACCTTGACCCAGGAAATCCAGTTGTCAAAATTCACATCAATGGAATTGAAATTCAAAACACACTCATTGACTTAGGAGCAGTAATAAATATCATGAGTAGACAAATCATGGACAAACTGAAACTTCCTAATCTTCTCTTTACACCCACACTATTACAACTAGCAGATAGATCTGTGATCAGACCAGATGGGGTAATAGAAGATATTCCAGTGTCCCTAGACTCTTGGGAGTACCCTGTGGATTTCATGATCCTTACACCCAAGAATAATCTAGGAGGCCATCCTGCTATACTAGGAAGACCTTGGTTGGCTACAGCTGATGCTTTTATTAGTTGTAGGTCCGGTGATATGTATATTTCTGATGGAAGTTCAACAAAGAAATTCACTTTATATCCTCCGGCTAGGACAATTACAGATCTAGATGACACTCAATGGATAGAGGATGAAGAATATTTGCAACCACTCTTCACAATTTCAGAAATTAGTGAAGATAATCAACTTCTGAATACTCTAGAAAATTTTGAATCTTCTCCAGAGCACAAACAAGAATCATTTCAAGAGAGATCCAATATTGAGTTCTTGTCATCTAGACAGATGTCTCTTCATTCTATGGAAAAATTTGGCAGTTCTACAAGTGAAATTTTTCCAGGAAAAACCTTGAACATAAACAAAAACCTGGAAAAATCTCAACAAGAAGAGCTAGTCAAAGTATTACAGAGACATTCTTCTGCATATGCATGGGAATACACTGACATGAAAGGGATAAGTCCCAAGACTTGTACTCATCACATCTATATAGAGGCAAATTGCAAGCCAATTAGACAACCTCAAAGAAGGATGAATCCAAATCTTAGGGAAATTGTCAAGGAAGAACTACAAAAATTGTTAAATGTTAACTTCATTTATCCTATTTCAGATAGTCAGTGGGTTTCCCCTTTAGTAATTGTACCTAAGAAAAATGGAAAATGGAGGGTGTGTGTTGACTACCGAAAACTGAATAAAGCTACTCTTAAAGACCATTTTCCTTTACCTTTCATAGATCAAGTATTAGATACATTAGCAGGTAAAAAGTACTTTTCATTCCTGGATGGATTTAGTGGTTACAATCAAATCCAAGTAGCACTTGAAGACCAAGATAAAACCACATTTACTTATCCTTGGGGTACTTATGCCTACCGAGTATTGCCATTTGGATTGTGCAATGCACCTGCAACATTCCAAAGGGCAGTATTAGGAATTTTTTCTGATCTGATACATGACTGTGTAGAGGTGTACATGGATGATTTTACGGTTTATGGGGATACATTTGAAGAGGCTTTAGAAAACTTGGAAAAGGTCTTAAAAAGATGTCAAGAAGCAAACCTTTCTCTTAGTCATGAAAAATGTTTTATGATGTTCACTGAGGGTATTGTTTTAGGGCACCACATTTCAGGGGATGGGATTAGAGTTGATGAAGCGAAAGTTGAAGTTATTTCTAACCTATCCATTCCAAATTGTCAAAGAGATGTAAGAAGTTTTCTAGGATTTACGGGGTACTATCGGAGATTTATAGAAAACTTCACCAAAATAACATCTCCTCTCTTCAAATTACTCACCAAAGATTGTGAATTTAAGTGGACTTCTGATTGCCAGTTAGCTTTTGAAACCCTGAAAACCAAAATTTCTGAAGCACCTATATTAAGGGGACCTAAATGGAAGTTACCTTTTCATATCTCGACAGATGCTTCCGATACAGCTTTAGGAGCAGTATTGGGAAAGAAAGATTTAATTCCCTATGCCATCTATTATATCAGTAAAAATTTGACTCCTGCAGAGTTAAACTATACTGTAACTGAAAAAGAGTTTTTAGCTGTTGTTTATGCCATTAACAAATTTAGACACTATATAACCGGCTATGAAACTTTTATTCACACTGATCATTCTGCCATTAGATATTTAATTAATAAATCAATCACTAATGGTAGAGTTATAAGATGGTTGTTATTATTGCAAGAATTCAGCATTACTATTCTAGATAGGCCTGGAAAACAAAACACTGTGGCTGACTTCCTGTCTAGAATTCAAAATATCAAAGATGACACTCCGGTTGAAGATCAATTTCCCGATGAATATCTTTTTGCAATCTCTACTCAAACTCCATGGTTTGCTGATATTGCTAATTATTTAGTTTCGGGAAAATTTCCTTCAATTATGAATGCAAGGGATAAAAGAAAAATCATTAATGATAGTGCAAGATATTCATGGGTCGCTAATGAGTTGTACAAGACAGGTTCAAATTTGATCATTAGAAGGTGTGTTCGTGAAGATGAGATGCCTGAAATTCTCAAGGCATGTCATGATGAACCTTGTGGCGGACACTTTGCAGATAAGAGGACAGCCTATAAGATCCTTAATTTAGGATATTAATGGCCATCTTTGTTTAAAGATGCAAGGGAGTATGTCAAAAGGTGTGACAGTTGCCAAAGGGTAGGGAAACCTTCTCCTTCAGGTGAGATGCCATTACAACCTCAGGTACACATTGAACCTTTTGAAAAATGGGCCTTGGATTTTGTAGGACCTATTAGTCCTCCATCAAGACAAAAGAAATATATATTAGTTTGCACTGATTATGTTACTAAGTGGGTAGAAGCTAAACCATTACTTGTTGCTAATGAATCATCTGTAGTTACTTTTCTTTTTGAGGATGTTTTTACTCGTTTTGGTGTCCCAAGGGAAATTGTTACAGATCAAGGAGCTCAATTTACATCAAGGCTAGTGGAGCAAATGATGGAGAAGTACAAAATCAGACATAGAACATCTACTCCTTATCATCCACAAGCAAATGGTCAAGTGGAATCCACTAACAAAGTCATTGAAGAAATCCTAACAAAGACTGTTCATCTACATAGAAGAGATTGGGTAGATAGGCTTCCTGAAGCCTTGTGGGCCTATAGAACTACATGGAGAAACACAACAGGCCATACTCCTTATGAGCTTGTTTATGGAAAGCAAGTTTTGTTTCCTATAGAGTTCCAAATCCAAACATTCAAGATGGCATTTCAGCTAGGACTTGATCTAACGGAGGCACAAAAGCATAGACTGGAGCAAATTAATGAATTGGATGAGATCAGACAAGATGCAGTTCAGAAAACAAGTCTAGTCCAACAGCAAAGGGCTAGATGGCATGACACGTACATCAAAGAGAAGAAATTTAAAGAGGGTGATTGGGCTCTCTTGTTTGATTCAAAATTCAAGGATTTTCAAGGGAAATTTCAGACACATTGGCTTGGGCCATATGAAATTGTTCAAATTTTTGATAATGGGGCAGTAAAAATCAGAACTATAGATGAAGAGGAGGTCACTTTTCTTGTGAATGGCCACAGACTGAAGCTATACCACAAGCCACTCTCAAGAGAAGAATTTGTCAAGAAGTTCCAAGGAGACAATGATGTGAAGTTAATGAAGAAGAGTCTCTCTTCTTCATCAACTTGATTAAATTTTCTGAAGCATTTCTCTTTTGAAAAAAAAAAATATATATATAAAAAAATAAATAAATAAATAAATAAAGGTATAAACATGAAAACCAATCACTGATTGGCATGTTTATACAGAAAATATAGGGTGAAAATCAGAGTTTCTCTGACACTCTAACTTTTCCCATTTTTGTTTCTAAGCAGTTGTTATAAAAATCATAAGTTCAGTGCCATAGTACTTATGATTCATTTCATCTCATTCCATTCACTATCCATCCATACTTCATCTCATCCATCATTCACATTTCACTCCATTCCATTTCATTCATTTCACTCCATTTCATTCCATTCATTTCACTCCATCTTCCATTCACTTCATTCTCATGTCAAAACATAGAATTTGATATCTTGCTGCAAGTGAATAAAAATATGCCATGAATTGCAGTACAGCCCTTATGTTCCTTCATTCCATGAACTGAATCCATTCTTATTCCATTATCCACTTCATAATCCATCATCCATTTCATCCATTTTCATAAACATTTCACCCATCTCCCAGAAACATTTCATTTTCATGATAAAAGTGTTCTACAGGGACATTCTGCAGCTCAGTGTACATTCTGTAGCTGATCGACCTTTTCTGCAGCCCGATAGTCTTTCCACAGCTACAAGTCCTGAAGGCATCAACCAGCAGACATCAGAGTTACAACAAAGTGATCCAGTGAATTCATGAATCAAAGACATCAAGAAAATAGTGAAAGATTCCTCCAAAAATGAGCAAAGAAGACAAAGGCTACGAAAACATCAAGGGCAGAGGTAAAAAATTTAAATTATGATGGAAATTCATGAAAATTTAGCATAGTTTAGTTGTGGATTATTCAAAAAGTTGTTTTAATTATTTTATTGATCAAACACCAAACAAAACCCTCTATAGACTTTGTATTAAAACTTCCAATTCAAATTTTCTATCCAATAGCATTTGAGCGGTGGAACGGCCAAATCATTTGAAATTCCCATGACTCTTAACCAAGTTCTTTAATGATGAAGATTTTTCCTGCCGTCGTAAATCCTCCGCCGTCTCCTCAAATCATTAATGCAATCCTCCACCTCACTCCACCACTCTATGCCGTGACCATTTTCCATAACGTCATTCCGTAGCCAGTATTCCATTCCGAAGGCAGAAGCATTATTATCATCAGGAGAAGAACAGAAGAGGTACATTGGAAGCATAACGGTGCGAGAACTCAATGAATAGAGAGCATATCACTGAGAACAAAGTTTGGAGCATTTTCACTGTCAACACAGAATTGTGGCCGTGTAGAGTTTAAAGCCTGTTGCTACCAGAAGACAGAGGTGCTAAAATTGAAGACTTTGCTACCAAAGACAGAGGTGTGGTAGTAATTGAAGTTTGAAGTCTGCTATTACAAAAGACAGAGGTGTGATAGTGACTGGTTTTGAAGTTGTTGTTACCCGAGACAGAGAGGCTGTAGTGTTGAATTTGAAGCATACCATTTGCTATCAGAGACAGAGGTTGAGTTTGAAGTCTGGTGTTACTAGAAACAGAAGCATTTTTGAGTGATTGAGTTTGAAGTCTTCTATTACCAAAGACGGAGGTATTGCACAAAAAGAAATTTGAAATCATCTACCACTGTCTATCAGAGACACATTAGCTCGAAAATTGAAATTGCTTCCATATCATTCCAAAGTTCAACAGAAGTACATCAGTCCAAGGATTCGAAGGCATTTTTCAAACAGAGGCATACAAACCAGAGATTTTTAAGACTGTAGCTATTTCAAAGGTATGTTCTTCCAAAATTGAAGCCATTTTTATTTAGAGCTTGAAGCCATTTTAATCCAAAAGTAAAAGCCATTGTTTTGTGGATAGAGAAGAGTGTTAATTGATAGTGAAAAATCATGGGTTTCATCGTAAGGATTGAGCCTATAGGATCAAAATATTTAGAAGGTTATCCACAATGCAAGGAGATGCTACAACAAATAGGATGGCTCCAATTCTTGGAAAAATTTAATGGTTGCCATAAGGAAGTTACCAAAACATTTGCTAGATCATTCCAAGGCACTGAGGTTGAAATAGGAGATGTTAAGTTTACTGTTAATGAAGTTTTTATAGCAGAGGCTACAGGATTATCCAGAGCTGGGGAAAGATGGTTTAAAAATAGGGAATTCCATAATGACTCATGGAAACAAATCTTAAAATCACCAAACATGGATGTTAGTGTGTTCAAGAAGGGAATTCCCAGTACAGCATTGAAGAGCAAATGGAGGACTATACTACTTCTTTTACAAAAATTTGTTACATGTGAGGGTAGATATGGGACATTTTATGTCTACCATATGAGACTAATGTTGCATTTTCTAGGAGAAGATTTGAATTTACCATATTTCTTGTATCAAAGTCTGAAAAAAATGGCTTCCTGTGTTCAGAGAAGAGTTCAGTTTTTGGAAACAACCCTGTATCATCATGGGTTAATCAAAATTTTAGTTGAGCATCATCTATCTAAATCAAATGATACATGGGATGAATTCTTAATAAGAAATCATTTTGAGGAAGCAAAAGAACTATCACCTGAACCACAGGCCACAAAGAGAAGTAGGAGATGGAGGACTCCAACATGTAAAATTGACAAACCGGTTCAAGAAAGCAGTGAAGAAGTCATTTTGGAGAAGTTGACTAGAATCAAAAGTAAACTCAAGGCAGAAAAGGTAATCAAGGAATCTGTTATAGAAAAAGGGGAGGGTTCCTCTCAACTTAGGAGAAGCCACAGATTAAAAGGAAAACTGAAGAAAACATCAATCAAACAAACAGGGGTAATCAATATTGAAGATGAAGAAACATCTATGGAAGAGTATGATGATGAAGATTTTTATGAAGGCACCCCTGAGATTGATCCTTCTCAACAGGAAATCTATGATTATGTGGAAACTTTAGAAAGAACAGCTTCAGAAAGAGAAGAGAGAACCCCCAGTTCTCCACTAACTGAAATTGATATATTGAGGAGGGATAGGTATGAGTTGGAGGTGTTGAATAGACACATCAAAAATGAGAATGAAATTCTCAAAGATCAAATCAAGCTCAAGACTGACATGAACTCAACCTTATCCCTGCATATAGACAAAGTGGAGAGAACCAATGAGAAGATGAAGACAAGGAACAGAAAGTTGATCAGAGCACTCACAAACCTCAGGTTCAAACTTGTGATCAGGAAACCTAGAAGGCCTTTAGCATGCAGACAAAGGAAAAGAAGGGGATTAGATGTCCTTGCAGAAGCCTCAGAATTCATAGGATAATTTGCATGAGGACATGCAAAGAGACAGCAGTGGGGGTATGTTGAGCCTCAAATTTGTGCTTTCCTTCACCTCATTTTACCTCATTTTTCCCTTGTCCATTTCCAATTTAAACCCAATTGATCAATAAAAATAGTTAAAATTACTTCTAGAATGGTTTACATGACTGACTTGTTGAATTTTGTGATTGTTGCCATTGTTAAGCATTTTGACCGGAACTAGCTGCAGAATGCAGGCATTCTGTAGCTAACCGGCGATTCTGCAGCTACCTTTATGTTTGAGCATGTTCCAGGTGGCCACTTGAGGAAAAAAGCATATGGGCATGATCCACGTCGTGCCTACATGGTGTGTTGCTCGTCATGGAAGAGGAAATGGATTCTGGGTACGGTTATGCACGTGTGAACACATTTGTGAAGGAAGACTCCTACTAGGACTGTCACAGTCCAGGTGTCTTTTCTCTTTTACGCAGCCACCTCAAAGACTCATAAGATGATTTGGATTAGGAAGACATCATTCCTAAATTATTGTAATTATTGTTACTTGCATTTACTTTATAAACTCTTGAGTAGGCCGAGAGCTTAGTTAGAAAATTTTGTGTAGATTTGCTGCTAGATTTTGGTGTAAACTCTGTGTTACGCCTTTTAAGACACATAGCATTATGTTCAAACTATTGCATCGTTAATGGAGCAGACAAAATTATCTTGAAGGCGTGATTTAATTGTGAAGTCGAATGCCGTCAAGTGGTAGAGGGCCCCTGCCCCTTGAACGGATTTCCTTAGCGTAAACTAGATAAGTTTTTTCTAGCTGTCTTTACGTTCTGCATATTAAATTAGTAGTTGTTGTGTTTTATATACTGTGGTCGTACTCATTCCAGTTCTTCCATAAGAAGACATTCTTCCAACAGACCAAAATGATGAATGATTGATGACTATGGTATTGTAGGATATCAGTTAGATTTGTATTTGTTTTAATTAGCTACTGTAGCCATAATTCGTTCCAGTTCTTCCACAAGAAGACACTTTGCCAATAAATCAAAACGATGAATGTTTAATGACTATGGTACTGTAGGATAGGAGTTGTATTTGTTTTAACTAGCTACTGTAAGTCATAATTCGTTCCAGTTCTTCCACAAGAAGACAATTTTCCAATAAATTAAAACGATGAATGTTTTATGACTATGGTACTGTAGGATAGGAGTTGTATTTATTTTTAACTAGAGACTGTAGTTATATTCATTCCAGTTCTTTCACAAGAAGACATTCTTCCAACAGATCATAACAATGAATGATGAATAGCTATAGTGTTATAGGAGTTAGTTGTAGTTTCTAGTCTTCACTATCACAGTTGTACTTGTCCTAATCATTCTTCCACAAGAAGAAATTCTTCCAAGACATCCTTAAGAAGTTTAAGATATGACTGTGATGTGACAATTTAGTTTTTCATTTTCTTTCAGTTCATTTGCTTTCAACTGCATACAAGTCCACAGTCAGAATTGTTCTACCTCTTCCACAAGAAGGAACTTTTCCAAAATATCATTAATGATGAACAACCAGATTGTGTAACTTCATAGAATAGTGCATGTTAATTAGAACGCTCCGGAGTTTCATTCTGCATTTAATTCATGTCCAGCTACTTCATTTCAAAGTTTGATGATGACTTATGGTTTAACATTGTTCTAGTTTAGAAGCATCTTAAGCTCATGTTTAAATCAATTCATTGCACTCATATCTCATAGTCACACTGTCACCCTTTGCACAGTAGATCACTTTAGTTAATAGGATTCCTAAGACAGCCTTCATTATTTACAAATATCTTTTTGTTCTGAAAACCATCAGTGATCCATAACTTTAGGAACAGAAAATAACATCATTACAAGGTCTGAAATATCTCTGCAAATTCCTCACTACAAACAGAGCTCTTCCTCAACAGAACTACCCTGAAAAGAAACCAATAACTCTTGGAGAATAGACTCTGACCTTCAATTGAAATTGCAGAATAGAACTAGGAATGAGTCATGGAATAGATGAGTTTGGAATAGAATGTTGCATCATGATTAGTGTCTAATTGTCTAGTTAGAAAACTTGCATATTTAAGTGATCATTTCTCAAAGTCTAGTTTGTGTCATTTGTTTAAGAAGTCATCATCAAGCTCTTGTTTCTATTCAGTCATAGTTTAGATGTTGCTTCAGTGTTTTTGATTACATTTGCCATTCCATACATTAGGCTCAACTGTGTTCTTGACCACCAATTTCTTTTCATTAGTTTTCTAGACATTTCCATTGTAAACATAAAACTTCAAAAGACCAAAAACATCATAAATCAACATAAAATACCAAAACATCACAAAACACTACACACAACGCACTAGGAAACAAGCACCTAGGTACATATGGTACATTTCACTTCAGCAGTTTACAAATCCTGGTTGACAATTAAATGAACTCAGTTTAGGAGACTAGATTGAGGCACAACAGAGACCACTTTTACACCAAACTAGATCTTATTATCCGTAGATGTGTAAGAGAGGATGAAGTTTTAATATTCCCAAATGTGGAATGAAACAATACAATGTAGAATGTTATAAAAATAATGCATTTCATCATAGAAAAAGCAGGAGGCCAATATCTAGACCTTTCATTTGTATTTACAGTAGCAAAATATATGTACAATATGGCCCATAAGATGCATAACTGGAAATACGAGTCTCCAATAGAAGAAAATACTCAAAAAGAGGTGTTGCAACCATATATAAAGACTGGAAATTGCCTTGCAGCGTTATTATATTGGGCTACAAAGACTATAGATTACATATTAGATATAGAGAAGATAAGTGCATGAAAAGTAAGATATGTAACAGATCCATACACTATATAGGCTCCTCTTCAGAATCCCCTTGGGTTTTTTAGTAAACACCATGTACAGCTTGTAGATCTGAGATCTAAGTCTTCAGATCTACAAAAATATTTAGATCTGGAAAGTGGATCTGATTTGATATGAACAAGGAAATTATCACCTCCAAGAGATCTCCAAACTGAAGGGCAGATCCCCAACACTTGAAAACCAACTCTCCAAATGGTGTGACAAAACACCCTGAAACTGCAACTACATGAATAACGCGGAAATGGAAGGGAAACTACACTATAGGGGTCAAAATATAGTTGGCCTACTGCCAAGATACGGAAATGTAGCTCAAGTAATCCAATACTCTCCTCCCAATGAAGTAGAAGTCTCCTCCACTGAAAAGGATCACTGAAATGGCCTAGATCTGAAAAGATCTAGCCTCCACTTGCTACAGCTTGCAAAGACAACCAAACCCTCAATAGGATCTTCATTGTAGTTGAAAGAATAAGCTTGGCCTTTATCTAGATAGTGGAAAATACAATGAAAACTCTTCCAAGAGGCCTCTAAAGGGAAGAGGTTGGATTCCTGACCAGGAACAACTAAGGCTAAACAACATTAATGCTCAACTAAAAAATAAGAGAATTATATATGCCTAAACAGAAAATATATTCAGAAATATATTGTTCGTCAACAAATTATAATTCTTCCATCATCTTAATTTTATAAGTTAAGAGCTTTCAAACCCTAAACCACTTCCAATGAGATCACTCCTTTCACACAAGGCATCTCCATCCAAAATTGCGTTGTGCCTCATTTATGGCCACTCATCCAAGACAACGTTGTGGATTTGGTCAAGGTTGGCCCAGTCAAAATGTCCAGCCCTTTTCACACCTAAGGGTGCTTGATTTAGTAGCCAATATTCAACCTTTTTACATTTGGAATTGATTTATTCATTTTTTAGGATTATTACGGACCTCCTTTACACTTTTATTCTTTAAGCAAAGAAATTCAACAAAAACTAATATTCCAATTATCTCATGACTAATTGGGAATATTACAATCCTTCCCTCCCAAATGTTCCTCGTTGTCAAGCAACTGACAAGGTGAATGCTGAAACTCTTCTCCTCATCCATTGGTGACCCCAACATGTGATAAGATTCCTCCATAAGCTAAGTATTCACCAATCCATCCCTCCATGAATTTCTCCTCCAAAGTTGTCATGAGATGCAAATAATCAATCCCAGAAGGAGATAATATCTCAAATGAAACAAACATGGCTTGCCCAATGTTCTCCTTGAAACATGTAGCATAAGACACATGGAGAATATCCATCCCATAGGGCACATACATACTTCCCATAAAAATTACAAGTACATCATCAATGTATGGGATAAAAACTACATACAAACATAAATTTTCACATATGGAGGTGGGTCATAGTCCCATGTGTGGAACCAACGCAGTGCATCTCCTGCCTGCATTATATCATGATGTGGTAAGTGGTTTCCCCACCACTTACTTGTTTCCCATGTCATCTCACCATGGCTGAAAGTGTGAGATAAATTTGGTGCCTTAGGAATCCACCCATCATGAAACAAAATATCCATTTGTCTTCCAAAGGAGTGGCCATATTTAGAAATTTTTTTGGCCAAAAGTTGGCCATGAGGTTTATAGGGTACAATAATACTCCTTGGAGTCACGACCTACATATAAATGGTGAAAGAATGAAAACAATAATAAAAGGAAACATTATTTACATGATCATATTCTTCACCAAAATTGGTCCTTAAACAAATGGAGTGGTGCATAAATCTATCTTCTTCCTCAAAAAGAGAAAGAGATGGCTAAATTAACTCTTCCATAGAGTTATTTTGCTGCCCCATATCCACATGGTACATGCATCTTTGAAAACATTGATATATTTCTCCTTCAAATCCCTTCCAGGTGTAGCTCCTCATGATGATGTTGTCGAATCTCATGGAGTATGTATAGCTGAAAAAAAATCTTCATAGGCCCTTTGTAGTAACTTCCCCTTGAGCTTGGAGGCTCTAGATAAGAAGATCCTACCCTGATGATAGATGAAAACTACTTGGAATGAATAGCCCTCTTCATGAAACTGGTCATCAAGTATCATGCAAGTGTGAATATCCTTGGAATAATCCACCAACAGTTGGGATTTTCAATATGGATAAATCTCCCATAGTGACAGCACTGATGATCTATCAACAGAAATGTCTGTCATATGGGTACTCTCTTCCTTGACATCTCCCATTCCAAAGGTATATGTTGGAAGGTCATTATTTCCATGCATCTCCTCCCACAGAGAAGAATCTGAAATGAGAGTGGGCGATGATGATATTGGGAGAAGATCTCCCTCCTCCTTGAGCCTACCCAAGACTCCCAACGTTGTATCATTGTATTCAAATTCTCCCATCCTTCTTGGATCTATGCTTGGAGCATCATGCTATGAGATATCTCCCACAAGATCTGAATTAGGTGGCCTCCCAGGTGGTTATCCACTGGGTAATATTGTCCGATGCAGTAATATCATAAGCATGATAGATGGGACTGTAAGGTCCTTGCTTCCACTGCGCAAATCCATCTCTGCTCTTTGTGTGGAAGTGGTATGTGAGGGATATGTATGCATGCCTTTGATAATTTGAGCCTCACCACTCTTCTTATCCACCCATTCCATTTGTAAATCCTCCCAATCAGTGGTGACTTTTCCCAATGCAATCAACCATTGAACAACTAATATCACATTGGTGTCAATTATGTCAACCAAAAATAAGTGATCAATCAATTTATATGTCCCCATGGTGACTGATAAGGATGGAAAAAAATGCATGCATTGTGTTGTTCTATCTCCTGGGACCAAAACCAAGAATCCCTCAAAAACATCAGTGGGTATTTCCCTCCTTTGCACTAGTTGGGAATCAATGAAATTATGGGTAGTCCCACTATCAATCAGAACATAAATCCTCTGGCTCAGGATGGAACCTTGAACTCTTAAGGTCAAGTACTTAGGTACTCCTCTCAAAGATGCAAGAGCCCCTCCAATAGGAGCAAATGCTCCACTCCCATCTCTTGATGGTGTTGGATGTCCTCCTGTAGTGTCAACGATATGACATATTCTTGGTTCATATTATTCTTCCTACTCATCATATGAGAATACCTATATGTAATGTGCTTTTCCAACAGCACATCTATTTCCAGGTGCCAATTATTCTTGGCACGTGAAGCAAAGCTTCCTTCTTCTTAGATATTTCTGGACATCATCATCAAGAGGCTTCTTGTATGAGCTCTCCTCTGAAGGAGTGGCCTTTTCTTCCTTTCCCTTTGAAGGAAAAGAGGGCTCATGCTGAAAATTTTCCTTTTCTTTTGGAAAGTTATCTTGAAGGTCTCTAGCCCTTTCAATAACATCGTGTAGGGTAGTGGGCTTGGTAGATTTAAGCAACCCATCAAGAGGTTCATCTAAATAATCAATGAACATGTACACCCTTCTTTCTACAGACAAATCAGGAACCATAACAAAATGTCTTAAAAATTCAGAAATATAAGTTTCTGTATTACTTGATTGTTTCAACTTTGCAAGGCTCATGAATGGTGCCTCTGGATCTCTTCTATAAAATATTTCGAACAACCTTCTAGTGAACTCTGAATAAGCAGTCACATTGGCATGACCCAATGTAGAAAATCCATGGAACCATTAGTCATGTTCTTCACCTTCAAGGTGCAGTGCTGCAATATTGATAGCCTCCATCTTTGTAACCTTGTTCAACTAGAAGTAGATGTCAAGTTTTTCTACCCAATATTTGGCAGAACACTTGGATGACCCATCAAAATTGGGTAAAAATAATATGCCCATAGTGTGGTGTCGACCATGGTTCTGAATGGATCCACCACCTATATGATGATACCTTGGTCTTCTATTGTCCTTTATGTGACAAAAATCTTGAAAAATCAAGTGATATTTGAATCTCTGATTTTGAGACTCATATTCTTCAAAATAGTCCTGAACAGATTCATGCTCTTGAAACCCTTAGTTTCCCACAGCCAAAAATTTAGGCATGGTAGAGCGTTGGGAAATTTGTGGCTGATGCACTAGTTGATCATTCCAGTGATGAGACATGCTAGAGCCTTCTCCAAGATGGAATCCTTTAGGGGATTATTTGATTCTGCCATTCTCATTTCTTTGATCTCTCAAGAAATATCTTGCATGGCTCTAAGGAGGATATTAGGAAATCCTTTTCTTCATCTTCACCTCCAGATAAAGGGGCTTTACCCTTGTCTTCATTGTCATTTGTGTAATCAAATTTATTCTGTATTCTCTTTAAATACCTCCTCTCTCTGTCGGTAAGAGGCCATTCTTCTTCAGAAGACATATTGGCTTCTTAGAAAGCACAGGGTGTGCCAAGATGATGCTCTGATACCATTGTAATATTCCCAAATGGGGAATGCAACAGTACAATGCAAAATGTTATAAAAATAATGTAGTTCATCATAGAAAAAGAAGGAGGCCAATATGGACACATTTCATTTGTATTTATAGCATAAAAATAGATGTACAAGATGGCCCATAAGATGCATAAGAGAAAATACAAGTCTCCAATAAAAGAAAATGCTTAAAAAGAGGTGCTTCAACCATATATAAAGACTGGAAATTTCCTTACAACATTATTTTATTAGGCTGCAATAACTGTATATTATACATTATATCTAGGGCAGATAAGTGCATGAAAAGTTAGATCTATAACAGATCCATACACTATATAGGCTCCTCTTGAGAATCCCCTTGGGTTTTTCAGCAAAAGACCACGTATAGCTTGTAGATTTGAGATCCAAGTCTGTAGATATGCATAAATATTCAGATATGGAAAGTGGATCTTATCTGATACGAACAAGGAAATGATCACCTCTAAGAGATCTCCAAAGTGAAGGGCAGATCCCCAACACTTGAAAACCAACTCCCAAAATGGTGTGACAAAACACCCTAAAACTAAACCTACAAGAATAACGTAGATTTGAAAGGGAAACTGTGTTGTAGGGGTCAAAATATACTTGTCCTACTGCCAAGATATGACAATGTAGCTCAATTCATCCAATACTCTCCTCCTAACGAATTAGAAGTCTTCTACACTGAAAAGGAGCACTGAAATGACCTAGATATGAAAAGATTTGGCCTCCACTTGCTGTAGCTTGCAAAGAAAACCAAAACCTCAATAGGATCTGCATTGTAGTTGAAAGAAGAAGCTTAGCCTTTAGCTAGATAGTGGACAATACAGTGCAAACTCTTCCAAGGGTCCTCTCAAGGAAAGAGGTGGGATTCCCCACCAGGAACACCCAATGCTAAGAAACATTAATTCTCAACTAAACAAAAAGAGAATGATATATGTCTAAGTAGACAATATATGGAGAAATATAATGTTCATCAACAACTTTTACAACTACCATCCTCTTCCTTTTATAAGTTAAGAGCTTGCAAACGCTAAACCACTTCCAATGAGATCACTCCTTCCACACAAGGCATCTCCATCCAAAAATACACTAGGCCTCATTGATGCCCACTCCTACAAGACAGCATTGTAGATTTTAGCAAGCTTGACCCAGTCAAAATGTCCAGCCCCTTTCACACCTAAGGGTGCTTGATTTAGTAGTCAAGATTCAGGATTGTTACATTTGGCATTGATTTATTCATTATTTAGGAGTATTATAGACCTCCTTTACACTTTCATTCTTCAAACAAAGAAATAAAACAAAAATGAATATTCCAATTAGCTCATGAATAATTGGGAATATTACAGAAGTGTTTGAAATCTCAAAATCTGCTTATGACAAACCTTGCGGAGGCCATTTCACTGATAAGATATTTGCATACAAGATTCTACGAGCTAGCTATATTTTTCCTTCCTTATTTAAGGATGAAAAATAATATGTTAAGTGATGTGATAACTATTAGTGAATGGGTCAACCGAACCAAGCTAATGAAATTATTTTATGTCCTGAGGTTATGATTGAGCCCTTTGAAAAATGGGGTATTTATTTTGTAAGATCCATAAATCCAACATCTTTAAATAAAAAACATATGTCTGTCTATACAGATTTTGTTACAAAATGGGTAGAAGCTAAAGTTGTTTCTTTTGCTACTGAAAGAGTTGTTGTAGACTTTTTTTTTACTAAAAGCTTTACTAAATTTCGTGTGTCTGGAGAAATTTTTATGAAAATGGGCTGCAATTTATTTCTAATCTGGTACAGGGTGTAATGGATCAATAAAAAATATCACATATGAAATTTACACTGTATCACCTACAAGAAAATGGCCAGTGGAACCTACAGAAAAGGTAATCAAGTCCAACATCACCAAAACAATGAAGATGCATAGAAAGGATTGAGCTAGCAGATTGATGTATGCCTTATGGGCATATCGAACCACTTGGAGGAGGAACATGGGACATGCACCATATGAGGTTGTATACGAGAAACAAGTCCTTTTGTCGATAGAGTTCAACATAAAAACCTTTCAGACTGTAGTTTAGTTGGGACTAGATCTCTTGGCGGCACAATAGAAACATATGCTATAGTTGAGTGAGTTAGATAAATTTAGAATGGATTCTCTCCGAAGAACATTTGGTTCAAAAATAATGAATGAAGTGGAATGACAAGTCTATCAAGAAAAAGAAATTCCAACCAAGTGATTCGATACTCCTCTATGATTCCAGATTGAAACATTTCAAAGGGAAGTTCCACACACGCTCAATGGGACCTTTTGAAGTGGTTATTTTTTTTGAAAATGGAGCGATTGAAGTAAAGAAATTTGATGGACGAGAGTGAGTATTCCTTGTGAATGTGCATAGACTTAAGGTATATTTTTACCCGCTCAAAAAGGAAGATTTTATGTAGCAAGTACAAAAAAAATCAGAAGAAGAGATGGTAGGTGGATATGCCCACCTATTATAGACTTGATTCTTTCTTTTCCTGAAATTGAAATGAAAATAATAATAAAAATGACAAAAAAAGAAAATAAAAATATTTTCCCGTGGTCGTGAAAATTAGTTTACTGACATAATCATAGAAGGATCAACTTGAAAACCAACATGCTAGTAGGGAGATCAAATTTTAATAAAACATGAATGTTGCTTGATCTTTATATGTGCTAAATTTCTCAAAGAAGAAGCAAGTTTTCATTACAGGAACCAAGCCCTTATCCAAGTTTGGGATAACTGACATGGAAACTTTTATACAAGAAACGCTCAATTCTCGTTACATTTATTTTGGATTCAGCACTACTTAGGTAGATTTCCAAGGTAAAATTATGCCCTTATTCTATTCTCATGTCATAAATTTCCATCTTTTTTTCTTATTTTAATCCCATTATTTACCATCCCTTTCTTCAAAAAAAACTTTCCCTATCCTATTTTATATTTCCCTATTTTCCCCTAAAAACTGTTTCCCAAGTCCCTTTTTCGATTTTTCGCTCTTGGTGATTCCACTCTTGAATTCCCTATCGTAATTTCCTTCCCATTCTAAAAATATACCCCTTTTCCCACTTCTTTTATCCCTCATGGATCATCTTGCATGATCTTATGTGAACTTAAAATTCAGATCGAAAGGCATAGATTAACAAAAAATACTGGCAAATGAAACCTCCCTTGTATATTCAGCAAAATTTTCAAATCCAGCCTATGAATGATATTCTATCAGATTTTTTTGGTTCCCTTTCTCTCCTAAAATATGCTACAAATATCCCTAGTGCAGGAATTTGTGTTCAATGCAGGCATGTTCAATACATGCATGTTTAGTGCAATATTGTTTAGTGCGAGCATGGTGCAGGAATCTTCACTACTGAGCGTGCCCAAATACGAAAACACATGTTATGGTGTAGGAATACTGGTATTTATTGAAAAGATGTTTGATATAGTGTAGGAATACTTGGTGCAAGAATGTGTATTGAAAATATTATTTTTGTTTTGTGAAAATATTGTACAAGCATGACTCCACCACCTTTAGACCCTGGCATTCAATAATTTATATTATGGTAAAAAAATTGTTTTATCATTTAATAAAAAAGGAGAGAAATATTTTAAGTACATAGATATTTTAGGTTATGAAATATTATTCTTTTAATAAGTATTGTGTACAGCTTGTGTGAAATCATGAAGTGATTGTGGGATGTGTACGATCTGCCCAAAATCCAATACTTACCTTTCTAAAAAAATCTCATCAACTGTTAATGATGAACTTACTTGAAATCCGACCTCCAATGACTGTTACATTGAATCACTACCCTAACCACTGCCCTTCAACAAAATCATTTCTTGCTTGTACGTGAACCAATCTATGTCGCATCCATCCCAACGGTGTAATTTTAAGGTGGCCAATATAGTGGTTGATGGATAGCTCGACTATCACAAAATATTTTGAAAAATCATTTGAGTTCTTATTTGTAACATCCTTCTATGGTTTTAGATAAATATCGAGCGAATTCAAGTGGAGAAATGGCACCTGCGAGGATCGAACTGTGGTCCGTGAAGGAGGTAGAGAAAATGGTCAAGTACAAGAACAATCTTGCAATATTGCAGGAATTCGGGTTCCTCCCGTTTCTGCTAAAATGTGATGGATTTGACTTTCCTGTGGTGCTATAATTTACTTATACTTTTGATGAAAGCTAAGCCAAGGTGGGTTCACTGGAATTCAAATTCACAGTTGAGTCCATATCTTAGGCTGCGAGTTTAGCGGCAGTAGGAGAGAAGTGGTTTAAGAAGGAGAAGATTGAGAAGGAGCTATGGCACTGGTTCGTGGTTGACCAAAAGAAAAAGGTGGACTAGAAGAATGGTCTCTAGCGTAACGTCATGCTAGGGAAATGGAAGCATATGTTGTACATATTGCACAAATTCGTTACTTGCGAGGGTCATTATTCACTAACATTTTTGTATCATAAACGACTTCTGCTACATTTCGAGTAGATTAAGCTCATTAATTTCCCCTATTTTCTACTTATGAGCTTGAATAAAATGTCTAAATGTGTTCAAAAGGGTAAGAAGAGCCCCATTGCATGCAAGCTATACCACCACAGGTTGATCACAATTTTAATTAAAAAGGAGTTAGAGGTCAAGAATATAACTTGGAAAGTATTTTTGAAGGAATTTCAAGAACGAGGGGCAGGGAGTATTCTAAGAAGAAGTGTACAAATAGGAATGGAAAGTGTGAAACACTAACCCTGCACCTTACCAATACTAAGCGAAAAGAGAATTTGGTGTAGGCAGAGGAGTAGATACCTGTCGTTGAAACCCTGTCCTTATCAAAAATAACAACCCGGAGTTCGGCCAAGAAGAGGAAATCCTCTTCAAGGGAGTGTCAAATTTAGTCAAAATCTCCAATACAATTGGATGACTCACTGCCTACTTCACCGGGTGACAACAACCTTCCAGTCCTTGCTGAGGCGGTGACCCACATAGTGGTCAACAAAGGTAATGTGGAGGAGGAAGATGACACACCCTTGCCAATATTTCTTGGAAAGATGAAGAAAAGAAAAATGATGCTGACACTGAGTTCAAATGCAAGAAAATACCTGGTAGTGGGTCAAACTAACGTTGAAATGCAGGCTAATGATACCCTCTGTAATTTTTAGGTGTAGGGTACTAAAGCCCTTCGTAATTTTGAAGTGCAGGGTACTGAAACCCTTGGTAATATGGATGTTCAGGGTACTGAGACTGTTGGTGACATTGAATTTCAGGGTACTGAATCTGTTGACGATATCTAAATGCAAGAACATGGTAGCCAGGGTAACCTTAACCTTGATGATGCCAACACATGTTTGGAATCAATTGCTGAGAAGATAACTATAGTAGAAGAATTGGGAGAAGAAAGCTCCACTCTCTACCTGAACTGTCAGATAGAAGATCTCAAGAAATGTATTTATGATTTGGAGATACTAAACCAAACCACGAAAGTGAAGGGGATAGTGTAGAAGAAAAAAAGTGCAGAGCTAGCAGAGGAAGTGAAAGAGAAGAAAAGGCAAGTAAAGATATCAAAATTTCAAGCATCAAAGTGCTACGGACGTCTTAAGAAGGTGACCAAGCAACTCAGGAATGATGAAGGAAAAAGGTGAAGACAATGAAATCAGGGATCAACATACAAGTTCAAGACTGAAGGAAGGTTTCTTGTTTTGGTTTTTTTGAAGCAGGTAAAGGTTGTGTGAGGACACACAACAACATACGGATGGAAGGATGTTGGTAGGCTAAATTGATCTACTTTTAACCCCTTTCATACTTCAAACTAACAACCTAAGACCTTTGTTTTAACCTCAGAACCTCCTCATTCCTGCACTATTCCAAGAATCGTGTCCATTCCTGCACTAGCTTTGTATTTTCATATTTAAGGCTTGTCATGGGCTTAATTAATTATTCTATGGATATTATACCTTTAATTTATCTTCGAAACTAATATTTCATTTTCTAAAGTATTTGGTAAGGAACGTATTAATCATTATGTTAATATGGTTGAGTACAGGTAGGATTCCTACACTGTTGGCAGTTCCCGCACTCCCATGACAACTCACTCCCTACGTGAATATATCGTTAGGGGTCATTCATCTCAAGTTGGGATCGGAGAGGGAGATAAATCAGTACATGTTAAAGATTTGTATTTTGGCCAAATTCTTAGATTAGAATTTCATTACAGCCGAAAGGCTTAGTTTCTAACGCTGCTATAATTTTGTTACGGTAACATGCATAAAGGGCTGTATATAATGTAGATTTCAGAAAGGAGGTAGCTAACGATGCTAGTGTAATTTTGGTAACTGTAATTTTGTTGGTATCACCCTTGTTCTAGGTTGGATTTGACTTCATAATTTACATTTACTTATTTTAAATACAATATAAAGGGATTGCTCCATTTTGTTTCAAATATGTGTTTTAACTTTAGGATGATGCGTTGCTGAAGGTTTAGTTTCTAGGTTCCTTAAACAGGGAAATTAGTTGGTTGGATAGGGCCCAACCAACCCATATTGTTTTCCCTCTTGTGAAAGGTGTGTTAATTTCATTTGAATGAAAAACGTGAATTAAGTAATTATTTCAATTATTTCACAACTACAGGTTCAAATTTATTTGTATTTATTGTGTGACAGATCCATGTTGTGCATGCTTAAATAAGTTTGATTTTAACTTTTGTAATTTTTTTCCATTTCAAAGCTCAGTTTATTTCCATGAGAATCGTGCAAGCACGTTTTTGTGTACTACTGCATTTTTAGTTTTTCAATTCGATTCCTTTGTTTCATTCCAACAACATCTTTCTGTTTCTTTTCTTTCATAATATCTCGATGTGTTTCTGCTAGTAAGTGTTCATTTATAGACATAATTATTTTTAATATTAAGAGTCAGAACTTAAGAATTAAAAGTGCTTTGGTGAATAAGGAATAAAAATTGTTTTAACGAAATGATCTGTACCTGCACTTTACACTTTTGAGGAAAGCATCAAACTTCATATTAGAATTATCAAGTGACCCTTTCAAATTAAAAAGATTAAAAATGAAAATCAGATTTATATGAATAAGACATAACAGGAACAAGCCCGCTGTCATAATTAAATGATTCCTTTAATTGCATGAAAGAGTTCCTTGTTTCAAGAAATGCGTGTTTTGACTTTCAAAGTTAATTCTTATCTTGAGATTAAGTTTGGTTGAAGCATATTTCTGCTTTTGGAAGCTATTTTTAGAGTTTTGTTCACCTTTGAAAATTATTTTCGTAGTTAACACAATTTTTATTCTTTTCTGAAAGTAATATGAAAAATTGGTGTAGGAATCTTTATTCTGGTACAGGAATCGATATCCTGATACAGAAACAGAGTAATCTAGTCTTGAGACTTAGAGCCCTCGCATGAGGATTAAAATATTTAGTACAAGTACAGAATATACTTTCAGCATATAAACTTCATTCTAGTACAAGCATAAGTTCTGGTGCAAGAACATTGCTGAAGTACACGAATGGTAGTTTAGTGTAGGAAGGAATATGTTGAAAGAATACAAACACGTTCAAGGGTCAAAATATCAATATGTCATATAACTATACTGAAGATAAACATAAATATTTATTCCATCAATGAAGATTGTTCCCAGAAGCTTGAGAGTTCCTTTCATTTATTTCCTTGGAAAGTACTTTCTTTCATATTCCATCAGTAGAATTACTTTGGTGTTATTTGTCATGTGATATTTCTTTTCGATTCTGCATTATTTTAATTAGGGAAGTAGGAATAGAGCTAGGAAAATTTCATATTGTTTCTAGCATTTACTGTGGTTTTCCTCTAAGTTTTACAAAACCCTCAGGTTTGAAAATTAAGTGTTGAAGGATTCTGCTGAACCCCAATTCCTGGACCCAACAAGTATGATTTCTAAAAATTAACTTTCTAGTTATAGCATGATTTGAAAGGCTTAAAAGGAGGATGAAGGCACATCATTGAATCATAATTGGGAGCATGAGTTTGTGTGAGAGGAACACCGTATAAAGGAGGATCTTGTATGCAGATAACAAATATAATTTTCCTTATAGAAGTATGTAGTTCACAAATATCATTTTTCTTATAGAAGTATTCATGCATTTTTTTTAGTTTTCCAGAAGCCTAAGGGTCTTAGAGAAATTCCCCACCCTATGGAAAAAAAATTAGGCACATGTTAGTAAAAAATTGGAAGGTTTTCAAGGTTTTCTTAATGCTTTTTCTATACTACATGGAATAAATTTTATTTGATATAGGTTGTATTGCACAAAATAAATATCGTAATATGAAAAATACCATGAAATTTTGAAGGGACATGTTGTATACCCTCATTGAAATATCATGATTCAGGAAATATTCATCCTGTGCAATGTATCACATTGTCGTGTCATTGAAAACTTTGATGAGGACATGTGAAAATTCTCTAATTGGTTGTTGTACCTCTTGTAAACTTGGAGGTTGACACATGGAACACTTTGGTTGGTTGTTGCATAGTATTTGTATATGTTATAAATATGAGGAAATGGGAATTCAATAAAATAAAATAGTTTCATCATAGAATGAAGCAATATATAAATACAAATAAAGGAAAATATAAGGGATAGAGGAAGAAAAGAGAAAGGAGGAAGAATGGGGGCCATAGAAGACACAAGGAAAAGCAGGATGCGTAGAAAGAAAAGTTGTGCAATGTTATCTTATATAAGATAACATTTTCCCCTACTTGACATATTAAATAGATAAAATGTTCAAGTGCATTATGTCACATGGTTTAAAAGGCTTGGAGTAATGAGAATATTGGTGAGAATCTGATAGAATTGTGGAGGAGTAGCTTTATAACCCAATAAGAAGTTAAGAAAATATCAATGTGTCAAAAAGGGAGAACTCAAGGGTGAATCATATTAGTTGTGAAATTCCATAGTACGAATGCCTAGTGAAGTTCATTCCACATCACCATTATGATCACTAATGTGGTTGAGAAAAAGAGATCTTGAAGACATATTTAGAAGGTCATAACTTTATATGCATGACTAATAATTAAGCCATATTATAATGGTTGGAAAGTTCTTTTTGAAAAAAAAATGTATACAAGCTCAAAAGAGACCATATAATAGTATGTATAGAGGAGAAAAATCCATTAACTTACCTTCTTAGTTCCACTTTGAGGGAGGGATATGTGATAATAGAAGATGGATTTTCCTATCATTATATTAAGCAAAGAATAGACCCAATAAGTTGTTAGGAAAATATGAATGTCTCAACAAGTGTGAACCCATGGGTGAATTATACTAGTTGTGACACAACATAGTACATATACTTTATGAACTTGCTTCCACATCACTACTATGATTTCTAATGTGTTTTAGAATAAGAGAACTTGAAGAATGTTTTAGAAGGTCATATATTTCTAAGCATAACCCATAATTCATAAATAATACAATGGTTGGAAAGTTCTTGTTGGGAAAAAAAACATATACAAGCTCAAAAGATACTGTATAATAGTACTTAAAGAGGAAAACCTCTATCAACTCACATACTTAATGCCACTTAGGGGTTGGGCAAATGATAAGAGATCTAAGATGAATTTACCTATCATGTTAAGCAAAGGAAAATTCTTGGATTTAGTTCTTTAGGGTCACATCAATCATCTTTTTGAAACTATTCCTTTAAATTAGGATATATAATAGAGTTCTTCCACAATAATTAGATGTATGGATAGCATGTGGACTAAAAACATCCATGAAGGCACTTTCACTTTTTCTACGGTGAAATATTTTTTCCTTGAGATTTTCAAAGTTTAATTTTGGAAGAGTCCCAATATGGTTTTAGTGGACTTAATAAATTTCTCATGATATTATTAGATTCATAAAAATGTGTAACATATATCTTGGGAGTTAGACATTATTCATTAAGGATGATTTCAACTTCATCAGAATATATTTTGAGATCTTCAAAGGTAAATTGAACTAAATTATGAAAAGGGAAATAAAATATGTAAAAAAATCACTTGACTCTTTCAGAATATTCTCTACTAGAACAATTCATGGATTCATAGGTAATTTGATTATTGACTTTCATCCCAATTGACACTAAGGAGGAGTTTTGAGTTTGAAACTTGTTTCCTTTATGTTAATGAATTACCTATTTCCTTTATGTTAATGTATTACATATTTGAATTAGCCTTAACTAAATTGGAAAAAAAGAAAAAAAAATTCAAACTATGTTCTTTTGTGGTAGTTGATTTTCAAATCAGTTTTCCCAATTGAAAATGTTGGCCTTTTAAGAGGATATTGTAAAATTCTTTTGATACATAAATAATCTGACTTTTTCTCTTCAAAAGGAGATATTTTAAGCTACCCAATAAGAATTTAAGCAAAGATGAATTTCTCAACAAGTGTGAACCTAAGGGTGAATCATAGTAGTTGTGACAGGCATGGTCATAAGCCTAGTGAATTTTTTTCCACATCACCATTATGATCGTTGACGTGGTTGAAAGAAGAAAACATGAATAAATATTTAGGTCATATATTTCTATGCATGACTAATAATTAAGCCATATTTCAATGACTGGAAATTTCTTGTTGAGCAAAACATGTATACAAGTGAAGAAGAGACCCCATAATAGTACATATAAATAGAAAAATTCCATTAACTCACCTCTTTAATTCCACTGAGAGGGATAGGTGAATGATAATAGATGATGAATTTTCATATCATATTAAGAAAATAACAAACCCAATAAGTCGTTAAGTAAAGACAAATGTCTCAACAAGTGTAAATCCAACAAGGAATTATACTAGTTGCAGTGACATGGCATAATATGGATTCCTAGTGAACTTGTGGCGACATCAATAGTATGATTTCTAGTGTGGTTGAGAAAAATAGAACTTGATTTTTTTTTTTGTAAGGTCATATATTTCTACACATGACTCATAATTAATAAATAATACAATGGTTGGAAATTTCTTGTTGAGAAGAACACATATACAAGCTCAAAAGAGAACCTATAATAGTACTTAAAGAGAAAAAATTCCATTAACTCACATTCCTAATTCAACTTAGGGGGGTGGGTACATGATAAGAGAAGATGAATTTACCTATCATATTTATTTTTTATTCCAGGAATAAAAATTGATGAAAGCACTTTCACTTTTTCTATGGTGAAATAATTTTTTCCTTCAGATTTTAATAAATTCATTTTCGAAGCATCCCAAGATGGTTTGAGTGGACTTAAATAAATTTGTCATGATATTATTGGATTCATCAAAGTGTCTAACATCTATCTTGAGAGTTATAATTTCTTCATTAGGGATTATTTCATCTTCATTATAATAAATGATCTTTTTATATCTTCAAAGATAAATTGAACTAAATTATGAAAAAGGAATAAGATATGTAAAAAATTTCATTGCACTATTATAGAATGTTCTCTTTTAGATCACCTGATGGAGTGATTGTTAATATGGTTTTTGTCTTTCATCCTAATTGAGACTAAACAGGAGTTTTGAATTTGAATCTTATATCCTTTATGTTAATGTATTACCTATTTGAAAATATAGTCTATGAAATTGGAAAAAATTAACAATTTCGTTAAACCAACTTCTTTTTGGTAATTGAGTTTTGAATTGGTTTTCTCATTTGAAAAAGTGGGACTTTTAAGTAGATATTGTAAACCTTTTTCGATACATACAAAATTTTCTTTTCAAAAAGAGTTATTTTATTATGTAGCATATATCAGTGACTTACATAATTTATTTTTCTCAGAGTAGATTGTGTTTATGGTGTAGTATATAATAGCCCGCCCTTACTACCCATAGTTTTACATACTGAAAATCATACTCAATTCGAAGCCCAGTTCAAGGGTTTTCACAAGGAAATACTAGTGAGAGAATTGAAATATGGAAAGATGTACATCGTGGAATTGCTTCAAAATAATGGCTGCATGGATTTCTTCAAATATTGAGGGGGCCTAGAGATTACATGAGTAGGTAAGTATATTAATATCTCTAGCCTCTTTCCATATTTTTTCTAATTCCTTTTCTCATTTCTCAATCCATATAGCATGCATCCATAAAAATTACCACATATATCTAGTTAATTCCTCTTAGATCTATGAATTTTTATCTCGAACAAATAATATGTGGTGAATTCCAGAATGTTAAATAAAAATCGTTTCATGTAGCAAAAACCAACACCATCTGAAATAGAACCTCTCGATCTCTGGTGATCTTCTACACTGCAAACCCTCACTTCATTACTTGTGTTGTCTTAAGGAAATTATGAAACTCTATAGATTGACCATCGGAGCTCTCCTGGTAACATTACCCAATGAGATTTGAAATCAACCCTTTTGGATTTTTTAGGATTTTATATGTTGCTAACCCTTCCTACATTAGTTTTGGTGAATTTTGATGAAATTATCAATAAGATTTCAATTCCATTTTAGTGAATTGTGTAAATCTACATATTGACCAAAAAGGTTAAAAATCAGTTGGAAACTAAGACAAGCCTCGATCCAATGAAGTTGAGATCGACTTTGGCAAGCCAAATGGAATTCCTAATTTTAAAAATATATCTAATAAGAAGTCACAGGAGACCCCTAGAATTTTGAATAAATCACACATAAAAAATAATTGTGGTCAAAATCATTCATAGACCCAACATCTCGATGCCCTTACGAAATCCATTTCAAGTTCAATTGCCTTAAAGACTAAGGAAAAAATGTAAGAGCAAATTGGGAGATAGTATCCTAATTTTTCTAACCCATTTCTTGTTCTAGGAAATTATGACTAGACAAAAATTTTATTTTCCCCCAAGCTTACGAATCGTGGAAGAAGTTTGAGAAGCTCTGATAAATATTGAAATGGCAGTGTCACATGTTAGAATCATTTCTTTGCAGGAAAATATGCATAAAAAACATGGGTTTAAAATACCAAAATATCAACATATGCTTCTTCTAAGCATGTTGTACCCAATTCATATAATTCAAAGCTTTTACAGAGTGCTTTTGATTCAGATGGCTTGATATCATCAATATCTCCTAATTCAAAAAAAATTATGAGACAATATTATAACTCAAAGACTGATTCTAGATGCAAAGTATATGGATACGAAACCCAAAATGAGGAACAAGATAGAAGAGGTGAATCCTTTAGTATAATTAAATGTTCCAATGAACTAGAAATAATTTCTAGTATTTATTCATCCGCTCAAGCAAGAAAATTTGATCCATCTATATCAGAAGGTTTAACAAAGGCTCAAGCTAGGGTAGAAAACATAGACATAAATGGTTGTAAAGGGCTTCATGCAAATTTAAAAAGTGTTGATTGGCATGATGAAGTTTTCATTATTTATGGAAGTATTATTTCTCGTTCACATGTAAGGGAAGACAACTCAGTAAGAACCCAACTAGAACATTTTCATGAACCAAAATTTGAGTCTCATGTTAAAGCTACAAATACAATATTATTGACTTTAAACTAATATGGCCACCATTGTCAAAATGGAGGAAAATATGAGGTTCAATAACTTCAAATGATTAAGGTTAACTATGAAAATTATGACGGTCAGTAGGAAAGGGGAAGAATCCTACAATACATCTCTTGAGAAAAAAAATAAAGAAATCACTTTCATACCAAGGGACAATGCAGATGGTAAATAAATAAGTATATTTGTTGTAGATGTTTCATAGTTGCAGGTTGTGGACATGAAAAGATGCCCCAAGGAAGGATAAGAAAGAACCAAAGTTGAATTAGATGATTTCCATTGCAGTTTATCAAAAATTGATAAAATTTCAAACAGAAATAAAAATTCAACTTCAGGATCTCATTCATAGGATGCCTAAGTGGATAGGCTTGAACAACTACAAAGGAATAACATGGAGGAATAGATGGTTGGAGAGGCAGTAGTCGTTGAAGCCTCTAAAGCCACAAGTGATCTAGATTTAGGAATACAACAGAATTCAAATATAACCATAGATAAAAATATGCAGTCGAAATAACACTTCATTTCATTAATATCAAATAACTAAATATGAATATAGACATAATGGAAATAAGCTAGCTAGGGTCTTGGTAGCTTATCTTTGAGAAGAGATGTGACGGCTCTATGCATTTGAATTGTGTTACAAAGAGGCTTGAAGGCCTATTTATTATAGAGAAACAATGGAAAACCCTAAACATCCAAAACCCTAACCGTAGGAGATGAAGCGCCAAAACTATGGGCCTCGTTCGGGTAAATTGGTACATCAACTTCCTTGGGACGTAACTTTGGCATATGATCTCTGTTTGATGTGTAAAATACCTCATTAGAAAGATCTATCCAAGGAATACAACTTTTGAGTGAGAAACATGTTGCTCTCAATTTTCCAAAAAAATATTCATTTCGGACCTCAAAACGGCTCCGAAAGTTCAGGACTCGAAAAACTATTAAAAATAGTAAATTGTACTACAATTAAGGAAAATAAAAGATGAAAGGAGACATCGGTGGGGACCCAAGTGGAATAGGTTGGTGGCCACCAATATCTACCTAGATCATTCCTCCCCACTTAGGAAGCAATGGTCCCCATTGCATTGAGTTGCTCCATGAGATGAGGAAACTTCTGTTGAACTTGGTCCCTGGTGAGCCACTTGCCTTGGTGAAGGAGTTTTCCTACTTTGAAAACTTGATATAGTTGGATCCTTTATTGTCGAGTGTTCTTGATCTGTGTATCCCTAATCCAATCAGTGGTGGCTTCTTCAATGCAGTCTAGGTTTAACTCTGTTGGTGTGAGTTGTGCTGCCATGTCGAATGTGGCTACTAGAGGTGGAAAGTCTGGACGAAGGCGATCCACAATGAATACTGGGTATAGGATAAGGAATGGGGGAATGTTGAGCTCGAAATAATTATCTCCCACAACCTTGTTTTTTGTGTAATGCCCATATTGAGGTAGTATGAGCTTTTTATGGGCTCTGATAAGGCCTTCTTTCTGCAAATACAACCCAGCTTTGTTGCCACCTAGAACTTCTATGGTATTTGACGTTGATCATGTCGTTGCATGGGATTTCTTCAATATTTCGTCGACCTACTAGAGGTTGTGCTAGATGCATTCAATAATTTTTTTTGCTTTATTAGCCTCGGAAAGTACATGTGTGGATTCTATATATGTGGTTGGATGAGGTATGACAACATCAGCCAGCGACCCATGAAGGGTAAAATAAATGGAGTGCTTGACCTAATAGTTTAGAGGAACTTCTATGGTCTAGGATAAAATTTCCTTGTATCCTTGCATGCCTTTGTCCATCTGCTATTTTCGTGCATGGAATCCCTATTTGGAGGCTGCAAGCACAATATTCTTCTTGCCATGTGGGCGACTCATAATGAAAACAAATTGCCTATTTTGTGAAATAATTTTATTGCATTGATTTGCAGTACTCAAAGAGATGGCGGAATACGATACTACCTAATGTATCATGTAAAAATTATTTCCCAAAGTAAAAATAACATAATGAGGCATAGAATCATAAAAAACATGTCTCTTCCACGAGTATGGTTGGCCTAATAATACATTAGACATGTCAAGAGGAGCAACATCACATAATACCTCATCTGTGAATGGCTTGATGTTGTATAGAATGAGGCACTACTAGTGGAAATGAAGATCTCTTCCTTAGTGAAGCCAACCAATGGTATATGGTTGTGGGTGTGTTGTGGTTGGTAGGCCGAGCCGATTCATGACCTCTGCTAAAATAAGGTTGTTTTGGCTTCTACTATTGATAAGAAATTGTAGTGAAGAACCCTTCACCCACATCTAGGAATGGAAGAGGAGGCCCCCGTCATCTAAATGCTCGAGCTACTCCCTTTGGATCTTGTGGTGGAAAAAGTGGAACTATATTCTGCATCAATGATTTTCTTCCCTTTGTTATTTCTCTTGCTCAGTTTTGAATCAGGATCATAACATGCATCTAGTTCATGCACTTTGAGTTTGGCCACAAACAACTGTTTGGATTGACACTCACTTGTGTTGTGAGTGGATTTGTTATGAAATTCACACCACTTCCCTATGTCCTTCTTTGGCTTTGTGGTTTTGTCTTGAGTCACCGTGTTTTCACTTTGACACTTTTTATTTTATTTGGGGGTACCTTTCCCTGGCGTCAGATTTGCAGATCCAAAGTATCACTTCTTTTGCTTAAATTTATTATCGATCTTGGCGACATATCGATATGTTGTGGCAAGTGTGGTAATTTCAAGGAACTCCATTTCCTCCTGAATGTATCTGTGCAAAAAAATGTAGTACTTGAGCACCAAATATATCTCTGAATCTTTAATACCCAAATTTGTGAGCATGATGTGGAACAAATGCGTCAGCTCATGAACATATTGATCGCTTTGTTGCTGCAACGTGGTACATTTGATGTACTTGTCCTCATATCTCCCCATGGGGTAATATTTCTCTTTGATTCCATATCATAATGAATTCCAAGTGGGTGCGGTGGAGAACAAAGAGGGTTCTCTCTCATTCCTTTTCTCACAATAAGTTTCCCACTAGTCTTTGACATGGGGGGCATCTTTGAGGAGAGAAAAGGTAATATTTTATTGGTCAGAGAAATAATGGACCGAGAAATACCCTTCCAGAAAATTTAACCATCTATCTATGACATCTTCGTATATCTAGCCTTCAAATATAATAATGTCGAAGTTGAATTGTACCTTGAAAGGTGTGGTGCCTCCAGAGAGGCTGTTGGATGCAAATGCACTGTTGTGGGTAGTAGTTGAAGGATTTTGGAAATGTTACCCATCATCACGTTCCTTTGTTTCTCGAGGGCCTCCTTGAGAAATGATTTGATAGGATCTATTGCTCCCTCATCTTTCTTTCCTTTTTCCATGGGATTTCATCTGGGTTTCTGAGGAAAATCCTGCAATCATTCAACCAGATCGAATCGTAACTCCTTATACCTTGACATTGTTGGGGACATTCAAAGAAACATAACGAAAGAGAAGACCGCTCTCATACCACTAATGTGAATGTATCAAGGAATGGAACAGAATTCGAATATAACCACAAATACAAATATGTAGCAAAAATAACAAATCATTTCATTAATATCAAATAACTGAAATGTAATTACAGACATAATGGAAATAAATTAGCTAGGGCATCAGTAGCTTATATCTGAGAATAGATGTGGTGGATACATGCCTCTAAATTGTTTTAAAATGGGACTTGAAGGCCTATTTATTATTTAGAAGTAATGGAAAACCCTAAACATTCAAAACCCAAACCCTAGGAGATCAAGTGCCAAAACTATGAGCCCTGTTTGGGTAAATTGGTACACTAACCTCTCGGGGACGTAGATTTGGCATACGATCTACGTTTGATGCATAAAATATCTCATTATAAATATATATCCAAGGATTACAACTTTTGAGTGAGAAACATCAATCAAATACCCATTTTGATCCTAGTTTTCCCAAAATTTCCTTTTAGGGCCTAAAAACGGCTCTGGAGGTCGAGGACCCAAAAAACTGCTAAAAATAGTAAACTATACTAAAATTAAGGAAAGTAAAAAATTAAAAGAAACAATGGTGGGGCCCTAAGTGGAATAGGTGGGTGGCCACCAGTATCCAGCCAGATCAACAAGCTGCTAAAGCTAAAAAAAATAATGAGAGGAATTTGTGAACAAACTTGAAAGAGAGAAAGAGAAATTAGAGAACATATTGGTTGAGTGTGAAGAACAAGAAGCTAGAGAGGCTAGTTCTTTTTAATTATCTTCTATTTATAATTATTCAATTTTATTTTCCAGCATGGTTGAAGAAAAATTAATGAAGTCCGATCAATAGTTTGTAGTGGCACTTCAAATTTGTAACAATATCGAGATAAAATATTAGAATGGTTACAATATCAACATCGAAATTAGAATGGTTCATATTTGTAGTGCCATGGATAAGCATAATTTCAATAATATTTATTTATTAGTTTTATTTGTTAAGTGTTTTTATGTGAATCAAGTTGATTTCATGTTCATGCTATCATGCCTTTTGACTAGGTTGGATTAAACTTAACTTTTAATATATATTTTTTATTAACACATTTTATGTTATTAAATTGCATTGATTTTGAGAATATATTCATTGTTATAACTATCGATATTGATATTTTTCTATATAAAAATGTTGTTTCTCTAGAAATCTCATTTCACATTGCATTTGCACTATTTTTTTTAACCTAAAGGAAATTGGATGCTCATGTGACACGAGGATACCAATAAAACTCTAGGGGTCTATGACGTATCCTCCTTTCCATATATTGGGTCAAAATTGAGAGGATTTCAAACTTGGATTTCTTAGTTACCATGAACTCACATTACTTCAATTACCAATTGAGCTGCCACCTGGGACTCATACTGCATTTGCACTATTATTTAGGAACAAAAATATAATTCCTATGAATTTTGTGCTTCTATGATAATATAACTTATTTTTATAGGTATCACATCAATATGAGCACCACTCCACCTCAAATAGACTATTAAACTAGTCAATATGGTTCAAACTATTAGGTAAGCTCACAAGAATTAAAAAATATTTGAATGGTCATGCTGTCAAAACTTAAGTGATTTCCGAGCATAGTAGAGGTACAATAATAAACTGTGCATAAATTGGAGTACCAAATCTTTCTCTAAGGAAAATCCAGAGTATATTGGGGAAACACTTGCTCATCCACTCTTAGCTAAGGTGTTAAGTCTTGAAAAAGGTATTTGGTATGATTCTTCCTAGAATGGAGGGTCAAAGTGAACATTGATAGAAAAATATGAGAGAGAAGTAGGAACCAATATTTTATTGATATATTATCTTTAAGTGTGGCATAAATGCCCTCAAATATAATATGCTATGTGATTTTATTAATTACCCCTTTCTTCCTATATTTTGTTTATAAGTATGTTAAAAAATGATTACTATGATACCAACTTTAAAGACAATATCTTTTGATGCATATCTTTAAATTTTCAAATTCGTAGTTACTGTACATGATTTATGCATTTCAATGAAAAATAGATAAGGAAACCATGTTTGAGTTTTTGTTAAATTTCTATTTTTTGATCGACTCTCATGGATCATCATCATACGAATGGAATTTCCCACAATTTTCCAATGATTTGAATACTTTACATACACACACACAAATATATATATATATATATATATATATATATATATATATATATATATATATTATTGGCTTGACCCATGGGGAATTTGAACATCAAATCTCCTGGTTTACATTGTACATGTTATGATGTACAGTGTAAACAAGGAGATTTGATATTCAAATTCCTCATAGGTAAAAACCACTAATATATATATATATATATATATATATATATATATATATATATATATATATATATATATATATATATATATATATATATATATATACATATATATATATATATATATATATATATATATATATATATATATATATATATATATATATATATATATATATAACATTTTAAGTTAGTATAATTTCCAATGCATATCATGTAGTGTTTTCTAAAGAATTGTTTAGTGACTAAAGCATCATTTGTCCATGCTTCATGAATTGTGTACCACCATCCCTATTAATATTGCTTGATATTCCTTTGATTCAATTCAATCTCTGAAGCTTGCATCACTATTCGTTTCGAGTATTTATTAACTATGGAAATAACCTCAGCACCATCCACAGAATGATATGTCTTGTTTCATTAGATAGTTTTGTTAAGGCCGATCTTTGAACTTTGTTATAAATTTTAATTTTCCTGCAAACTTGGCACCTGAAAATCCATTGACCTAGAAGATTACAAATATACTAAATGAACACACAACTAGGTTATAAACATTCTATTAGTGGAATAAAAAACATAACCAATCTCATAAAAAATGATAGGTTTTTCCTCTTTTGCAACCAATCTCATAACGACTTACTCTTTCGAATCCCTATTGCCACAAGAGTCTAATTCAAAAGCACGTAGTTCCTTTAAATATTTTTAGGTTGAGCTAGCCACTTCAAGCCCTTGAACTTCAAGATAATACAATATTTGAAATTGTTTACAATACTAATTCAATTATGCACACTCCTCATACTATACTTGGGTAGAGAGGGATACTACTTGATTGATTCCAACCTTGTAAATGAACCACCTTTCCTCCTCATTGGATGGACTCTCCACCAGTAGTTGAAGAAGAATATGCTCCCTAAATCAAGGATGATATCTTAATAAGATTTATCAACACTTGGACATTATTTCCATGGATCTCTGGATGAAGTATGGAGAGAGTCTTTTAATATTAGGAAACATTTTGTCATACTATACTTAATCTATAGGTGGTAGGGCTTCAATGTTTTCCATTTACAGGTAAGTCTCACTTAAAAATTCAACCATTGAAGAAGAAATCCTCTGCTAAATCACACCTACCTTCTTATTTTTAAGATCTTCATGAGCTTTCACCTATGAAACTTAAAGCCAATGCCCTTTACAACCTCAAATGGTAAAATGGAAGGTGTTTCAATAGGATGTAAACCTTACTCCCCTTAACCTTTTAAAATACCTATAGAGACACATTCAATCTATACCCCTCCTTTGACTTAACATGGAATTTTAATTTTTTTAATTTCCTTTATATACCTTCCCTTCAAGGGCATACTCATATGAAGAGCTTGTGGTTGAAATATTACAACAACAAAATGGGGCACACGATATATTTTTGGGGTTTCAAGCGAGGGGTATCTAAAAATAATCATCTTATCCCCTATATCCCTTAAGACCTTTTCAACACATAAATGAGATGACACTCTAATAACTAAACCCAAAGATAAATCTCAATGTTCAAGGCCAAACCCAAATGGAAAGAATCACACCATGGATCAAGCATTGACATTGAGTTTTGGTAAAATAAATGACCTCCTTTCAATATCACAACCTTTATTTTAGCATTCTCAAATGGAAGGATTAAAACCCACATTAAAAAGGGGGAATTTTAACCCTAGCCTTTGTAACCTTTGCCCAAGATGAATCTGTCCAATGCACTAACTTGGATATGTCAGCTCTTAGATTTCTAGAGTACCCAATCAATGCTTTTGAGGAAAAATTCCTAGATCCAACTAAAATTTAGTCCTATTGGAGAGGAAAATTGAAAAATACTACTAATAGGAGACGTTTTCCATTCATTTTGATTTATTCACAACAAACCTTAGTCCATATCCTTTCTTATCTTCCTCTTCCATTGTCCAAGAAAAAAAAAACTTATATCGTAAACACTTTCATTAAGTAAGCATTGCGCTAATTTTCCTCAACTCATGTGGTACCTTTAGACCTAAACCTATGCAAGTGGACCTGAGTCCATGTTACAACCCATCACACTCCAATATGGTTCTAATTATCTCCTCAAAACTAGCGCATAACACACCTTACAATTCAGAATGGTTAATCCATAACAAACTTGTGAGTTTTCTTCCTTCATGGAACACATTCTAGGTAGTGCCCATAAAAAAAGTGCACTAACACCACTAACGCACACCAAAAGTCCAAAATACCGATAAGATGTTGCCTACACCCAAGTTCTTAGACTACACCTCCATAAAATGCACCTTCAACTTAGGATGTTCTAAAAAAAAAAAAATTGAATCCAATATTGGCCTATGTGTTATATTTGTGCAATTCTCTCCTTATCAAATCCTTGCACCTTCTCAAAACTCCATGAAAAATATACTCCAATGGTAACCTTCCAATTTCCAAAACCTCCTTTTGTAACATGGAAAATCCCGCTATATATGTGACAACAACCTTGCCAACATGTTTAGTGGATTGCACATATATTTCACATTTATTCTTCATCTTGCAAAGTGGTAGTTCCAAGGAGAGGGTATCAAATTCAATGAAGGAATTTTCACTTAGTACCACTGCCAAGTTGTCTTTGTTCAACTCGTCAAATGTATTAGGATCTATTCACAACTTCTCATGGTTCTTAACTTGGTTTTATACACCTTTAAGTGAGTCTACAACCGCCCAACCTCTCTAACTATTTCACCTCTTCAACTCTTTTTAGAGTCTTCTTATATGTGCACTCATGCCTCAAGAAGAACATAACACTAGCATCGCCAATGTGGACACTCAATCCATCTTTAATGCCTCGCTTAAATCAAATTATCATATGACATGAAATGAAATGTTCACATCTTAAGGCAAAGAACTTACTTTGTTTATGACAACCTAAAGTATTCGAGTGACTTGGATAGGTCTCCACTTTCTCAAGATGAAAACATAGAGTCTTAAAACATGGGAATTTTCATGAAACTCTTACTCAAGTGATCGTTTATACTCATTGACATGTTGTTAATTTTATGGTGTGTTATATTATTGAAACAAGTACTTCAATGTATTATTGGCCCACTAACAATTCCACTTCAAATTTCAATCATAATAAAATTTAGAAATCACTTAGCATATATTTTAGATTTTCATTGAGAGCCATTGTAGGTATAACATCATTAATAATATGTACAAGAAGACATGCCAAGATGATGAAAAAAAAAATTAGGCTAATGCAAGGCAAAAACCCCATAAGGGGAAAACCAAAACAATATTTCTTATTGATTTTAATGAAATGTTCAACAGAGAGAGAAGATTCAATTTAGTACAATGACAATAAAACAAGAATCCCACAACTGATCACTAATAACTATGTTCAAAGTTTTGAATTTTTTATGTAGATAGAAAAAATCAATCTTCCGTAACTAATAAAGTCAATAATGGTAAATTATCAGTGAAATAACCTCAAAAATTTTGGTTACAACAACAAAAAACTTGGTCTCTTCAATAGGTCAAAGTGAACCCAAGACAAAGGTGAAAAAATAGTCAAACTTAAACCTGTGTTGAAACTTTCCAAAAAAGCTTTGAATATGTGCCAAAAGATGTGGCCTGCACAAATCAAGAATATTCCACAAATATCACAGTCAAATAGTGAAAAATTACCTCGGTCAATTCTGGTAAAAGATACCTACATAAATTCAACACACAGAAAATAAAAGAGCCAAGAAATCGTTGACATCTGTGGAGAGAAGATGCTACCTCAGGTTCTACGAACCAATAAGATGACGAGAGATGAATTGTGTGATATTTTGATGCCAAGATGAGGAGGTATCTAGGCATATTTATATTGGTTAATGTGGGGTCAAAAAACATGCCTCTTGACCAAGTGAGCCTACATGAAGAGGGGACAACTTGTGGAGATGAGACCGACTCAGAGAAAGGGAATTTGTAGGTGTCCAAATTTTTTGATTTTTGAAGTGAATGAGGATTCTATTAAGGGTATTCTAATGAAGTTGTGAGGCATCAAAGGAGGGGTTTCTAGGAAGGGATATTAGCCACTACTTTTAATCTATAACAATCCATCTTAAATAAGGAGTAATTCAAACTGTCAACATGCATTCACCAATATGCCATAATGATAATCATGTACCATATATACAACTTATCTCGTCTCTGCTAGATATTGGTTTCATAGAAAAATAAGAACGGATAGAAAGAGGATCGGTTAGAAGACCCTACCACCCTCGTGAAAAGGAGAGAGGCAAGACCACATGTACATTGGTTAGAAGTTAGAACCCCTAATAGGCTTGATCCTAAGTGATCAAGTTATTGAATATAATTCATCCTAGTGATAGAGAATACAATAGTACCTCACACATCAGTCGGTAGTACTAATTAACCCTAACCACCTACCAACTCATTTTCCAAAAGAGAGTTACTCCCCAAGGGTTCCATACTACAAGGGTAGGAAATATTTCGAGGTGTTCATGGGGGAAGGTGAACCATGCAGCCTATTATCATATAACGCACTTCATAGGGGAAGGTGAACCTCTCACCCTATGCTCACATGATGGGGTATGTACTCTACAGGCAAAGGTCAACCACTCACCCTGTGTTCATATAGATCCAAGAAGTACCCTAGGACCTCAAGAGCTCCCATAGATCAATGTCCAACTAAAGTGGGACTCTCATGCAAGGGTATTTCCACAAATCCAAGTCTCTCTCTGAAGGCTAAGAACTTGGCCTTCCCCAAGGACTCTTTGAGGATGTCATCAACTTGTTCATCTGTCCTAATGTGTTGGAGCATTATTACTCCCTATTGTACCATATCTTGGATAAAGTGGTACCCAATATCAATGTGCTTAGATCACTAGTGGAACACGCGATTCTATAAAAGTTGAGCCCAAATTTGATTATTTCAATAAATTACTATGGTATTTAGCACATGCTCAAATAGCTCAGTTAATATTTTGCTTAACGAAATGGCTTCACAACAAGCCATACTAGCTGCAATATATTCAACCTTCATGGTGCTTCGTGAAACACACTTTTGTTTCTAGCTCATCCATGAAATTGAAGCAGATCCCAAAGAAAAACAACACCGATATGTTCTTTTCCTATTCACAATAATTCCATCCTAGTCAACATCAGTACATCCATGTAGTCTCAGATTCCTGGTAATATCCCTCATTTCATGGTTGATAGTACCATGAAGATATCACAGACGATTCTTCAAATAAAACCAGTGTATATAATGAGTACAAACCATAAATTGATTTAATTTATTATCACCAATAACAAAAATTCTCCTAAAATTTATCTATGTTTAAAAATATTTACGAAATATGGACCAACATCACTTCCACATAGCTTCTTGAAATTTATTCGCATCAGTGTAGTCATTGACTTGCATTCCACCATGCCACATTGCTATAGCATCTTCACAATATATCTTCTTTGATAAAGGAAAATATCATTTGAATTTTTCTAGAATTTGAAGCCTCGGAATTAGTGCATGAATCCTATGTCGTTCATCTCAAATTCAGAAGTCAACTCCCTCTTACACTGATAAATGGTTAGAAATAGATCATCAACATACGAGTCCAAAATAAGTGGCATCTCATTTTCAACCTTGAAGTATGATTTTTTATTAACATAAGTCCTTGTAAATCCCAACTTCATATATATCTATCAATCCTGTCATACCAAGCCCTAGGGGCTTTTGTTAAACCATAGAGGGATTTCATCAACCTACATACATGTTTCCTTCTATCCTACTCTTGAAACCCATGAGGTTGTTATGAGTTGACTTCCTCCTTAAGTGAGTAATGTAAGAATGAGAACTTGACATCCATTTGATGCAGGCTCCATATTTGATTTTCTGGAAGAGAAATTATGGGTTGTACATTGGTGTATCAAGAAACTAGAAAAACACTATTATGATCAAGCTTCATGTGATGATTACACTTCTAAGTGTATGTATTAGAAATAACTATGGAAAAAACTCCATAGTATTATTTGTTAATAATTTTTATTAATTTAATTCCTACTCATGAATACGTTCGGCGCATAGATAATATGATTATCTATGCATATCAAAACATGAAATTATGATTTGAAACATTGTTACTTGTATGATTCCCAAGTGCATGAACTGAGATTATTTTTTTTTCATCATCTCGTTACAGCTTTTGATATTACCCTTAACCAATTACCTAGACTTTATTTACATTGGTAGGGACTTGTTGCTTCACAACTCCAATTGTTTAATACTAAGTTCTACAAACCTAATTTTTAAAAAATGAATAATGTTAATGACAGTGATCAAGTCCTATAGAAATTTTTGTAACGATATGACTAAGAACAAAACTTATTTCTCTCGTCCCAGAAAAGATGCAGTATATTTCGAAGAAATCTATCATTTTTTATTTGATTTTTCTATGTTCTTAGGCATGTGGTGCATTCTTCCCTACCACTAAAAGTGAAAAAATGAGTTTCCTCGTAATTTTAGTTTTATTTTTTTACCATGAATTATTTGGCAGTGGAAGAAACATATGAGATTCAAGGGGATTGTTGTTTAAAGGGTGAATTTGGACCGCTAGTGTTTCAGAGTACCAAAAATTACATAAAGTTCTATTTTATCAAAATGGAAAGCTTCAATTTCCTCGACAAGCCAAAACCCATTTTCCTTATTATTGAATATTCTGAATGTTGCAGAATCACATTGGAAACACTAAATTATTACCCTAATTGAGAGAACTTTGTTTCATTTTAGATGCCCTTATTTTCGATTTAATGTTTCAAAAAACGATTTTTACTGTAAGAATTTATTCCCACCTTTTTTTTTTTTTGTTGCAGTGGATTAAAATGATCAAGGGAAAATTAGAATACGATGTTGAGGGTTACACTATTATTGATTTTCGTTGGTGGCTATATAAAGGAAAGTTTTAGGGAATTATTCGTTTTTCAGTTATCTCTTTACAAGTCAGTTATTTCAATTTTCCCCTTTAGTTATTATTAATCTTTTTTTTCGTGAACCAATAAATGTCAACGATCTAAAAGACATAATAATTTTTTCGGAAAACTACATCCGAAATGGAAAATATATGTCCATGATTCTCCACTGTGAATATTCTTCCATCACAACACCTAATATGTCAGTGGAATCCATATTATTGTTTTTATTCTCTTTTATTACTCTTATAATTTATTCAGATATAATGTTTCACCATTATTTGATATTATACTCTTTTAGGGTCATCAAATTTACTATTTAATGATCAACGTTAAGGCATTAGTTTTTTCATGGGTAAAGGTAAAGAAGTTTCATTTACTTTAAAATGTCAGGAGATATTTCCCTATATGTATGTAGTTGTTTAATAGGAAATAAGGTAATGTTTGAAGTATAATTTGAAAGAAAGAAGGAGAAAGAGAGAAAAAACAAACCTTATTTATTGTATGTAATAGATAAACGAGGGCAAAAAAATAAAAAATCAACCCTGGTTTTTTATCTCTTTGTATTTAAGAAACATAAATAATCTATTTGTTGAATAAATATGATATGAATATGGATTTATATTAGTTTATATTTATTTTTATCAATATCCTATATAAAAAATAATTCCAAAAAATGAAAATTTAATTTTTTTGCTTCTTAGAAAGATCAAGCTTAAAATCGATATCCAGAGTCTAATTTTACTTTAATTTTATTAATATTGAAATTATAATATTATTATCATTAGAAAGATAATGTGAGAGGCATTTATATCTCCTCAAATGGACTCTTTCAGACTAATAATCATAATGTCTTCTTCTTGATTTCTAGATTATCATATATTATGTTTACTCTACTTGTTTATTTCAACAGGATGCTGTCAAAAAAATATGTTAAACAAAGTCAATACAACTTTGATAGTTTTCCTGCTCATTTTTGTTATTCTAATATAGTTGATTCTCTATTTCAAAAATTGTCATTGATTATTATGATCTAGACTATCTAAAATGTATGTGTGTGTGTATGTATTTTAACTTATTGGCAATTTGTTTTCTCCAAACTATTTATGATTCAATTCTTTTAAGGGTTTATGATTCAAATTCAATTTTTTTTTGTTTTGATCCCATCTACCATATTTAATCATCATAAAAAATAGGACTACAATACGATGTTATCAAGCATATATGTTTTTTTTATCTATAATAGGTAGCTCATCTATTCATATGAACATAAAATATTTATATGTTTTCAGAGAACTTAGATTGCTTGTTATGAAACCAGCTCCAAAAATAGAAGAAAAGAGAGATCAACGCCTTATAAATAAGCCACTTCGAGGGGGAAACCTCCTTTATATTACATAAATGAATAATTCTTAGATGATACAAATGAAAAAACCTCCTTCTAAATATAGGAGTCCATGGGGTCACAATATAATCCTAGCTGACCTAACAACAATAACGTAAGGGCACAATAATAACAATATTGGGGTTACAAGGGTATAACAAAAATAATAAGGGGGCTGCACTAACAATAATAAGGGACTATAATACTAATATAGGGACCTAACATGCCCCTGTCCTTCAGAAAAATTATTTTCCTGAATGCTTGAGTAGCTCTGGATGCTTTTATATAAAATTCTCATCCTCCCATGTACAATATTCAGTGGGTAAGTCCTTCCACTTGATGAGATACTCTGAAATTGATCGATTTTGTAGCTATCCAGTTCTTGTTTCCATGACTGCTTCAGATTCCAATATGAATTTTCCTTTCTCATCAAGTTCTGGCTATATTGTCTGTACTGGAATTTTTTCACCTATAACCTTCTTTAAGCATGAAACATGGAAAACTAGAAGCACTCACAAAGAAGCAAGAAGCTCCAATTTGTATGCCATAATATCAATCGTTTGCAACACCTTGTAAGGGTCATATTACTTTGGCGATAATTTATTATCCTTATTAGCTTGCTTGAGGGACATTCATTTTTATGGTTGTAGCCATAAAAATACCCATTATCCTACATCAAAATTTCTCTCACTGCAATGTTGATCTGCCTGTTATTTCATCTGATTTTGTTCAAAATTTAGGTTATCCTTTAATAATTGTAGAACTTTTTTTTTATGCTCGATGTGATCTTCCACTACTTGAACCTTATAATCTTATCTTAAATATGATGTGATGGATAGTGGATGATATCCATAAAGTGCCATAAATGGAGTCAATTTTGTTGCAGTATGGAAGGAAGTGTTATACCACCATTCACCCAAAGGCAACCACTTAACCCATTGTGTTTGTTTATGATATACAAAACAACGAAGATATCCTTCCAAAAGTTTTTTCACTATCTCAGTTTGACCATTAGAATGAGGATGATAAAATGAGCTATGAGATAGTTTAGTACCCAAACAAGAAAATAATTCCATCCAAAAATCTCCAATAAAAATTGGATCTTTGTCGCTTACAATAATATTTGGGTTTCCATGTAGCTTTTTAATTGTTTCCAAAAATGAAGTAGAAACTGTACTTGCTTTAAATGGATGAGAAAATGCACAACAGTGTGCATACTTGATAAGTCTATGAACTACCACCATGATGACACTCTTTCCTTCGGACTTAGGTAAACTTGTGATAAAATCCATTGAAATCTCCTCCCAACGTTGACCTGGAATGGATAAAGGTTGTAGAAGACGTGTGGTATTAATTGTCTCAACTTTATTTTGCTGGCAAACCAAAAATTCCACCATAAAATTTTGAATGTCATATTTAAGGCCATCGCATAAAAACTATTTCCTCACCCTATGGTAATATTTTAAAAATCATGACTGTCCTTTGAAAGGAGAAGTGTGCAATTCAAAAATAATATTTTCTTTTAGTTGGTAATTATTACAAAGATATAAGTGATCTTTGTACCATAAGGAATATTTTTTCCAGCTAAATGTATTATATGTACTAGGATCTTTCTGCAACTTTTGAATTAGTGTCCACTCTACTTCATCTTTCTTCCATTCATCCCTTGCTTTGGTTATCCAATCTAGTTGGATAATAGAAATGGAACAAATATATGCTTCCACCTCTTCATCCTTTATTGAGAGTGCATTTGCAACAACATTTAGCTTCCCTTTTTGTACATGATTTCGAAGTCATAACCCAACATATTTGTGACCCATTTTTGTTGCTCTTCTGAAGATAGTCTGTGTTCCAAAAAGTGTTTAAGACTATCATGACAAGTTTTTTCCTTCAAGTGTCTTCCCCTTAGATAAGGTTGCCATTTCTTTAGTGCATGTAGTATTGCCAACATTTCCTTTTCATAAATAGCTTTTTGTAAATACTTTTCTTTGATTGGAAAACTTTCAAAAGAAATGGGTCTTCCTGCCTGCATTAAAAGAACACTAATTCCATTTCCTGAGGCATCACATTCCACACTAAACATTTTTGTCAGGCCGGCGTAGCTAAAATCAGTGCTAGGTACATTTCCTCTTTAAGATGTTCAAAGGCCTTAGTTGCTTCAAGAGTCCATGAAAATGCATCGTTGTTCAATAATGTTGTTATAGGTGCTGCTATTCTCCCATAATTCTTAACAAACTTGCAATAATACCCTATTAACCCAAGAAATCCTCACAAATTCTTTATTTTTGTGGGCACTTTCCATTCCTTAATGGCTTTAATTTTGTTAGGGTCTACCTTAACACCCTTGTGAGATACAATATGATGCGGATATTCCACCTCTTGTACTCCAAAGAAATATTCAGAGGTTTTTTCATATAACTGTTTCTCCTCCAATAGTTTGAGCACCCTGTCAACATGTTGAACATGATCCTTCCAAGACTTGTTGTAGATAGGATGTCATCAAAAAATAATAACAAAAATTTTCTAAGGAAGGGTTTGAAAATTGAATTCATCAACCCTTGAAATGTAGAAGGTCCATTGGTAAGGCCAAAAGGCAGGACCAGAAATTCATAATGATCCTCATGAGTTCGCAATTATGTTTTCGAAATATCTCCAGTCTTCATTCTAATTTTATGATATCCTAAACGAAGATCCAACTTGGTAAAATAAATTTCTTCGTGTAATTTATCCAATAATTCATCAATCAGAGGGATGGGAAATTTATCTTTAAAAGTGAGCTTATTGAGCTCCCTATAATCTGAACACATGCAACATGATCCATCATTCTTGTGAACCAATACTACTGGAGCAGAGAAAGAACTTTGAGTAGGTTTAATTATACCAACCTCTAATTTTTCTGCAATCATATGTTTAATTTATCTCTTTTGGACATAAGGAAATATGTAAGCCCCATTTTTTGGAGGAACACTTCTTAGAATCAAATGGATATCATGATCATGATCATGAATAGGTGGGATTCATTCGGGAGTTTCAAACACCTTGGAATGATTGTCCAAGACTTTTTCGAGATCTGGAGAAATAGAGGATTTTGATGTTGGAACTTCTAGTGAGCATAATTGTGCAATTACACCTCGTTGTTTTTTCTTCATAAGTTTTTTCATGACATTAGAGCTTGTTATATTTCATGGCTTCCTTGTGATACCTCATAATTCGACCTCCTTTCCTTCCCAAAAAATTTCAAGAAAAGTTCTTAAAAATTAAAAGCTATCGTCCCCAACGATTGTAACCATTGTACTCCTAGTGCAACATCAACACCTTCCATTGGAATGGAAAGGATTGGACTGTTCAATACATATTCCCCCATGGCTAGCTTGATATTATGAAAATTTTGAGAGAAATTTATAGTTCCTCCATTTGCAACCATCACTTGAAATTCGGGTGTTTGGTAAAGGAAGAAATTCAATTTCTTGGCTACCTTACAATGAATAAAATTATGGGTACTACCCGAATCAATCAACACTATTACCTTTTTCTTCTTGATATGTCCTTCTATCTTGAGAGTTTGAGGAGTGATAATTCCTGCCAATGCATTACACGATATGGTCAGACTCATTTATTCTTTCTCTAGGGTTGGTTATTGGTGTATATCCTATTAATTTGAAGCTTATTGTTCTTTTTCTTCCTCCTCTTCAAATCTATGTAAAATAATTTCTTCTCAACACACTTATGACCTTTAGTGTAACTCCTATGAAAACTATATCAAAGCCATTTTGCTATTTTTTCTTCCAATTGTTGTGGTGTCAACCTTGTAGGTTGTGGAATTCTAGGAGTAGCAACACTTCCATGTATATATATGTGAGTGGTAGGCTTGCTTGTCGCCATAATTTTATATCCAATTTTTCTGTCCAACTTGAATGCCTTCTCCAATGAATCAGGTTCCCAAAATCGAATCTCATGTTGGATGTTATTTTTCAAATCCCTATAAAGACATCAATCCCATGTTCCTCTAGAATATCAGTTACCCTTATATTCAATTTTTGGAAGTCCTCAATGTGCTCCACCACTGAACGATTTTGTTTTAGATTTATCAATTGTCTAAAGAAGGTGTTTCTCTTTGGATCCTCATAATGTGCTATCATTTTTTCCATAAAAATTGACTAAGTGACAATATTTTTACGGGAGAAAATCCATCGATACAATACAAATGTATTTTGTTCTAAATATAAAGTTGAAATGCACACCTTTTGTGTGTTTTTCACATTACTGAGATTAAACATTGCTCAATCTATAGTATCCATGTTACAGAATCCTTGCCATCAAACTTCCTCATATCGATCTTTGGAATATGCTGCGTCTTCAATCCAACATTAGTGTTTATGAAATCATGATTAAAATTTATTTTGTTCTCATCGTGAGTTTCTTCTACTATATTTCTGCCATTAGGAATAATTTATTGTATCAACCTTGTCATCAAATCTTCCATGTCTACTTTTAGATCATTTTTCATGTCTTCCATGTTGTTTTTCATTTTTTCATCGGTCTTAGCTTCCATCTCATCCATATTAGCTTCCACGCCATTCTTTAAACCATCCATGTTAGCTTCCACACCTTTCCTCAAACCATTCATCCTAGCTTCCACACCTTTCTTCAAAACTTCCATTTCATTTTTTGTTGATCTTTGCGAGAGCGAAATTTAGTGCACTTTCTCTTGTAATTTTGATATGTCATGTTGGACACAAGTCATAGTAGAGCCTTGTGAAGGATTAATTGGTTTTGAATTTCTTTTAGGTGGCATTTTGGAACTCAATATTGATATCTATGCTTCAATATGCCCCTAGAATCACTTCAAACTAATTTTAGAAGAAAGACTTATGCAATTTGAAAATAATACACATATTTTTCTTGCTTTTGAGGAGCTCAATATTGAAACTAAATTATCTCTGTGATTTCAGATCTTCAATATCTGGAATTTGGTCCTGTAATAGCTCTCTGAATATTCTTTCCAATGCCACAGGTCTGACCTACTTTGGATGCTTCAAGAAACATTTATTCCCTCTCCCACAATGACCTAATTATGGATTGGTTCAGTAGAGTGATCTTGTACGACATGCCACATGTCACTGTTTCCTCCTTCAGCTCTGAAATTGATACACATGAAACTACAATATTTTAAGTTTCAGATAATTTTTATAGAATCCAAATCAATTGCTGAGATAGAGAGAGTTATGGTGATTTTCCCATAGTCACCTCTTTCAGATGAAATTCAGGAGCCTGAAAAAATCCTAACTTCTACAGATCATATCTCCGCAAATATTGTGAACCAAGATCTAAAATTTTTACACAAATTTCCTCTGGATTTCGGCTTCACGTGATAAAAAAATCAGCTTCTAAAAATTCATAGAAGAAATGTTATAGAGAAAATTTCACCATGACCTGTTTGGAGTATCGAAACCCTAGAATCCAAAGGTCTAATACCAAATGTTATGAAACCGGCTCCAAAAATAGAAAAAAAGAGAGATCAACACCTTATAAATAAGCCACTTCAAGGGGGAATCCTCTTGTACATTACATAAATGAATAATTTTTGGATGATACAAATGACAAAACCTCCTTCTTTATATAGGAGTCCATGGGGTAACAATATAATACTAGCCAACGCAAAAAAATTAGTGTAAGGGCACAATAATAACAATATTGGGATTACAGGGGTAAAAAAACAACAATAAGGGGGCTACACTAACAACAATAAGGGACTATACTACTAATATAGGGACTTAACATTGCTTCATGATGATGCTTTGTCAAGTTTGGAACCTTGAGAAATATCATGTTTGAAATGGGAAATGTTTATGTGCCAATTAAACAAGACTAAAAATTCATAGGGATAACTTGTTACATGTGCAATATATTAATACTAGTGAGAGACGAGAATAAACCATAGATTTAGAGATAGAGGTGGGAAAGAGTGACTTTTTTCTAATTATCATCATTTTCAAGGGAATTGGGCTATTGGGAAAAATCTCCATCAGTTTTTCTTCAATGTCAGTTGTTTCCTAGTTCCTGAAGGTCCTTTGGTGTGTTAGTTTCTTATTTATATGTCATTGGAGTACTATATTAATTTTGGGGGATTCAAAATAATTAAATTCCATAAGTATGCATATTAATGGATCCCATATGAGAACTTTGCACTGGATTTCGTGTTGGCTCCATCATGTACAGTCTTTTTATTATTTCCTACTCTATACAAATTTGATTTTTAATCACCATAATAGTTATAATGCCTATTTTGTCCAGTTTTACTATATCTATATACAATTTTTTAGTTCTTCATCAATTTCATTCATCTCCAAACTTGTATTAGAGGAGCCATAGAAGATGGGGACTTTGAGTTTGTACTTTGGTAATTCTCAAGTTTAAACAATCAACTTGGTACTATTCTTTAGGTGGTTGAGCATATTAACCATGTGAAACTTGTTTCCTTTTTCTAAAACAAATACGAGTAGCATATACTCTATGGTTGTTTCTTCCATTTGAGAAAATGAAACCTACAAGACTTTACCAAGTTTTATAATTTAGTTAATAGTTTATAATTTAGAATTTATAAAGTTTAAATATCTAATTCTTTGAAGGATTCTAGCTCAATGGAAGAACACCCACCATGCCCTGATATTAATAGGGAATTGATGCAAATTGAAATGAAATTTTGGATGCAAAAAGTCATGAAAAAATTGATGTAAAAATAAACGTAAAAGTTGGCATAAAAATGACTCTAAAATTAGATAGAAAATGGGATGTAAAGGTGGGCATAACAAATGGCTTAACCTGGGATACAAATATAGATGGAAATTTGGATGCTCAAAAGGATTTAAAATTGGATGCAAAAAACAGTGCTAAAAATTATGCAAAATTGGTTGCGGAAAATGATGCAAAATACGACCCGAAAAAGGGAGACAAGTCAAATGTAAAAACAAACGTAAAAAATGGTCCAAAAAAAGGTGCAAAAATGGGCACAAAAATGGATTCAAAATTTGGTGCTAAATCAAATTCAACATATGGTGCAAATCTAGACACCAAATCTGGTGTAAAACTAGATGCAAAAAAGATGCAAATTTAGAAGTAAAAACTAGCATAGGAGTAGATGCAAAACTTGATGTAAGACTAGATGAAAAAACTGCCACAAAATGGATGCAATCGAACATGCTAAATTGGATGCAAAAGACAATGTAAACTTGACGCAAATGATGGTGTAAAAATGGAAGAAAAGAATGACACAAAATAGGAAGAAAAAAATTAAGAAAAATATATGCAAAAAATGGCATAAAACTACAAGAAAAACATGTCATTAAATCAGATGCAAATTTTAGTGTAGAAATTGAGGCATAATTTGGTGTAAAAAGGGATGCAAAATCGAGCTTGGAAAATGATGCAAAATAAGAGGCAAAAAATTACTCTTTAAGAATGTACAATTTAATGCCAGGTTGATGATCCCAATTGCTAAAAAAATGCACCAAAATTGGGCACTAAATCCGACACAGAAAATGGTTTAAAAATGAGAAGGAAAAATTTTCAAACACGATGCAAATAGTGGTATGAAATTGGAAGGAAAACCTATCGTAAAATATCGTGCAAATATAGGTGCAAAAGTAGATGCAAAGTATGGCAGAAAACGTGGTGCAAAATTGGAAGGAAAGTACACTCTAAAACATGGTGCAAAACTACATGCAAAAAGTGGTGCAAAATTAGATGTAAAACATAGAGAAAAACTGGGTGCAAAATCAAATGCAAAAAAGGATGAAAAATCTTATATAAAAAATGATGAAAAATAAAGCACAAAAAGGACGCTTTAAAAATTGTACAATAGAGCTGGATTTAGCGGCATGCTTCTCATCCCAATTTGAAAAACAAAATTCTCTAAAATATGGCGTTAAATATAGCACAAATTTCCTATTTTGTTGTAGTTACCTAAGGATCATTCAAGAGTAGGAAGTGAAAACTAATGGAGCCTATGGTAGAAGATCTCAGTAAGAATTCAAATTGGAATAAGGGGGTATATTTATAGGTGGAATATCACTCGATACACTTGACAAGAGGACTGGTATGTATGGGAATCATTCTATTTCTTCATCCAAGAGAAATCATCACAGCCACCACCATCATAATCCTTATAGGAGAAGGAATTATTTTCTTGGGAGTTGAAGAAGGTGAATCCCCCTAAATTTGATGTAGAGATGAGGAAGTCAGAAGAAGAATAGGCATGGTTTCTTGGGATGAAGAAATTATTCAGTTTGGATAGCTATTTAGAGAACATAAAAGATAATATATCCACCTTCAATCTCAAAGGGGAAGAAAATATCTTGTGGGAAGATATGAAGAATGTCAATGGAATTTGGGGAGAATACTTCATTTGGGATGATTTCAAGAGGTTCTTAAAGAATAAGTACTTATGAAAGATGTATTATGATGAACTAGCTAAGGATTTTTATGAGCTGTAGATAGGTCCTATGAGAGATGATGAGTATGCTTGAATATTCTTGGACTTGTTGAGTTATTTACATTATCTCAAGGATGCGAAGGCTAAGATTCAAAGATTCATTAGTGGATTGGAAACAACATAAAGAGACTGGATTGAGTTTGTTGATCATAGATTTTTGGAAGTGTCCATCCAAAATTTGAAGCATTCTCATGAGCATTCAAAGCACAAAGCTAAGCCTAAGCATGATTTGAAAGGAAATGAGAAAGTTAAAGGGAAGCAGCCACCAAAGAGGGGAATACCTCAATATGCAAGTGAGAAATAAAATCTGGTTCCTTACAAGAAATTCAATGCAGTTGAGAAGGGATATGGGTCATATCCTAGACAGTAGTAGACTAAATGGGATGGTAGAGGACCATTGCAATGATGGATATGTGGAAAATATCATCGCAAGAAGCATTATCCATTGTACTAAGGAGGTAGGCCTCAGATCTATAGTGCTCAGGATGTGCATATAGTCGGGGATTTTGTTCATAACATTACTTGGATTTATGCAGTTGTTGAAAACAAGCAGACAGATCATCAGGAATATATTATTGATAAGGAAGGTAAGCTCTCTAGTTGAGTTGTTTCTATTTTCATTGAGCCCATATCCAGTTATAGTTATGTTAATCTTAACCTAGTGGATAAGTGTGGCTTCAGAAAAGAAGTTCATGCAGAGTATTGGTTGGTGAAATTAGATACAGGTACTATGAATAGAGTTCATTATTGGGTAAGATCTTGTGCATTTAAGATGAATGTTATGCCTATAATAGAACATTTTAATGTACTACTATTGGTATCATATAGTATGATTTTGGGTATGGTTTACTTGTATCTTCATAGGACCAAAGTAGATTGATATGACAAGGCTATTGAGTGCTTGGATGGTAATGGGGAAAAGAGAATATTACAGGGAAATAAGAAGCCTACATCAATAAGGATGGTAACAACTATGTAATTTAAGAGGATTTTTGGGAAGGGGTGTGTGATGTTTTTAGTTCATATTTCCGGTGACAAGGTTAGGGATGTTGAAGGTGTAGAAATATTGAAGAGGTACCCTATATTGCAGTAGTTTCAGGATCTATTTTTGGAAGAGATTCTAGGGTTGGCTCCTCATAAGGAAATATAATTTTATATTGAGCTGGTACCACCGCAAGCACCAACATCAAAGACACCTTACAATATGAGCACTACAGAGTTAGTAGTGTTGAATTTGTAGTTGAATAAAATGCTTGATAAGGGGTGCATTAGACCAAGTGTATCGCCATGGGGTGCACTGTTATTTTTTGTGAAGAAGAAGGATGGTACAATCAAGTTGTGCAATATTGATTACAGGAAACTGAACAAGGAGAAGATTAAGAACACGTACCCATTATCGAGGACTGGCGGCTTTTTTGGTGAGTTGAAGGGACAAGTAGTGTTATCCAAGATTGATATTAGATCAAGATACCATTAGGTATGCATCAAGGAAGAGGCTATATACAATATTGATTTCAAGACCAGTTATGAGTATTACGATTTTTTTGTAGCTCCTTTTGGTTTGACTAATGCCCCAGCTACTTTTATGTTCTTGATAAATAGTGTTTTCTGTCCTTATATGATATTTTTTTTTAATTGTGTTCATTGATGATATACTGATATATTCTAAGAATGAGGAAGAGCATGTCAAACATTTAAAAATACTGTTGAGTTTTCTAAGATATAAGGAGTTTTATACCGAGCTTATCAAGTGCATTTTATTTAAAAAAAAGGTACATTACTTGCGACATGTTGTTTCCAAGGAAGGAATAACATTGGATACGGGAAAGATAAAGGCTATAATGGAATGAGGATCTCCTAGAAATTTTGATGAAGTCAGATCATTCACGGGATTAGTATCTTAGTACAGGAGTTTCATCAAAAATTTCTCACACATTTGATATACTATTAAATCATTGTAGAGAAAACTTAAGAAGTTTGAACGAATAGAGGAATGTGTATTCAATTTCGAACAATTAAATAAGTAGATGACGAGTACTCCACTTCTTAAGATTGCAGATCTGAATAAAGATTTTATAGTGTGTACATATGCTTGAAAAATAGGACTTAGTGGATTCCTTATCCATGAAGGATGGTTGGTTTGACATTGAATGCGAAAAAACATAACTATGTGACTCATGATCTTTAGTTCACACCTATTATTCATGTATTGAATATCTCAAGACATTATCTTGTTGGCAGGAGGTTTTCATTGATGAGAGATCACAGTGGGTTGACACATATGTTCGATCAACCGAATATGAATGCCAGGAAATATAGATGGTTGGATACCCTTATGGAGTTTGAATTCGAGATTAGATACATTAAGGTAAAGGAGAATAGGGTTGCAGATGCTCTTAGTAGGAAAGTGCAGTTGAAGCATGTTGTAACTATGAGGCCATATGGGAAATATTTACAGGATCATATCTTACATGTGTGACAACATGATGACATGTATAGGGAGCTAATGCAGAGGTTACAACAGGGTACATCTGATAAAGATGTGAACTATCATCTTATAGTAAATGACTTGGTGAGATTTGGGGATAGAATCTATGTGATAGATTCAATTGAGCTCGAGAAGCTTATCTTGAGAGAGTTTCATGTCAAGACATATTCAGGTCACTGAGCATATCATAAGATGTTGATAATAGTGAATAAATTTATTAGATGAATGTGAAGAAGGAAGTGGAAAATCTTGTGGCTAGATGTTTGGACTGTGAGGAGGTCAAAGTAGAGTGTAAGCATCTAAGTGGGTTGCTTCATCTGATTCCAGTTCCAGAATGGGAATTGGTAGTTGTTTCCATGGATTTCATTACAGGTATTATGGGGACATTTATACATCATGATTCCATCATGGTTGTGGTTTAAAAGTTTACCAAGGTAGTTCACTTCATTCCAGTGAAGGCTACTTATTCAACGAATGAGGTATCATAGGTATTCATTAGGGATATTGTGAGATTGCATGGTCTTCTAAATAATATTGTCTTGGATAGGGATGTTAAGTTCAATTCCATGTTTTTAAAGGATTTGTTTGCAAGTTTGGGGAAAGAGTTGGCCTTCACTACAACTTATCATCCATAGACAGATGGACAGATAGAGAGGTTCAACATGATATTGGAAGATATGATGAGTATTTATTTCATGCATCAACAAAGGAGATGGGAGGAATATCTTCCATTGTTTGAGTTTTTTTACAACAACTCTTATCAGGATTCATTGAGAATGAGTCCATATGTGGCATTCTATGGCTGTGTTTTTAACACTCCCATCAACTGGTGTGATCCAATGAACATGGTACTTATTCGACCGGGCATGTTGGTAGACATGGAACAAGAAATAAATGCTATAAAGAAGAATCTAAAGGCAGTACAAGATATGAGTAAGATTTATGTTGACCAACGCATGAAATATAAGGAGTTTCAAGTTGTGAAGCATGTGTATTTGTGCATCAAACCCAAGGATAGATCCTTCAGGATCAAATAATTTTAGGTCCTTATATTACTAATATAGTCCCTTATTTTTGTTAGTGTAACCCCCTTATTGTTATTATTGTACCCATTTAACCTCCATATTGTTATTATTGTACCCTTAAATTATTATTTATAGGTCGGCTAGGATTACATTGTGACCCCATGGACTCCTATATATAGAAAGGAGATTTTGTAATTTGTATCATCCAAAAATTTTTCATTAATGTAATGTATTGGAGTCTCCCCCTCGAAGTGGCTTATTTATAAGGCGTTGATATCTCTTTTATTTTATTTTTGGAGCTGGTTTCACAACATTTGGTATCAAAGGTTTGGATTCTAGGGTTCTCGCTGCTCCAAACTAGTCATCATGGAATTTTCATTATAAATCTTGTTCGACGAAGGTTCAGAACCATAAATTTTTAGAGTGCAAATCCCAACTCCTATGGAACATCGTCGCAAATTTTTAGAGATTGGTTTGCAATATTTTAGTAGATATGATGTGTGGAAGTTAGAGCTTTTTGCAGGCTCCTGAATTTAACCTAAATAGGTCATCACGGAATTATTTCTATAACTATTTTTATACGAAAACGAAAAAGCTGAAATTTTTAGAGAACGAAGCCGAAATCTTGAGGAACATCTTCACAAAATTTCAGAGCTTTGTTCGAAATATTTTCGGAGATATGATCTGTGGAATTTAGGTCTTGTTTAGGCTCCCGACTTTCACCTCAAAGAGGTTATCGTGGGAAAATCTTCCTAACTCTTTCTCTCTGAGCATTGGATTGGAATGCTATAAAAAGTGGTGGTAAACACACGGATATTAGTTTCCTTTCTATCAATTTCAGAGCCAGAGGAGGAAACAATGACACATGGAAAGTTGTACAAGTTTTCTCTAGTGAACCAGTCCATAATTGGGTCATTGTGGGAGATTGGACATAAGTTTTCCTTGAAGAACCGAAATGAGGTCAAACCTATGGCATTTGAAATAAGCTTCAGAGGGATAATACAAGGCTGAATTTTAGATATTGAGGATTCGAAATTATATAGATAATTCAATTTCAATATAGAGCTCCTAAAAAGCAAGTAAAAGGTGTGTATTTTTTCCTGAATTGCATAAGTCTTGTTTGAAGAATCGAGTTGAATTGATTCCAAGGGCATATTTTAGAATAGATATCAATATTGGATTCTAAAATGGCCCCTAAAAATAATTCAACACCCATTAAGCCTTTATAAGGCTCTAGTATGACTCACAAAGATGAAGAAAGGCAACATGACATATCAAAATGACAAGAGCAAGTGCAACAAATTTTTCTCTCGCAAAGAGTAACAAAAAATGACATGGAAGTTTTGAAGAAAGGCGTGGAAACTAATATGGATGGTTTGAAGAAAGGTGTGGAATCAAAGATGGATGGCTTGAAGAATGGCATGGAAGCTAAGATAGATGGCATGGAAGCAGGCATGGAATCTAAGATGGATGACATGGAAGCTAAGATTGATGAAAAAATGGAAAACATGAAGAATGATCTAAAAGGAGACATGGAAGGTTTGACAAATTTGATACAAGAAATGTTTCCTAATGGTGAAAATATAGTAGAGGAATCTCATGATGAGAACAAAATAGATGTTAATCATGATTTCATAAACTCTAATGTTAGCGGGAAGAACTACCATATTCCAAAAATCGATATGAGGAATTTTTATGGAAAGGATCCTGTAACATAGATATTACAGATGGAGCAATATTTTTATCTCAATAATGTGAAAAGAACACAAAAGGTACGCATTGCAACTTTACATTTAGAAAAAAAATACATTTGTATGGTATCGATGGCTTTTCTCCCGTAAAAAAATTGTCACTTGGTCAATTTCTACGGAGAAAATGATAGCACATTATGAGGATACAAAGAGAAACACCTTCTTTAGCCAATTGATACATCTCAAACAAAAGGTTTTAGTGGGGGAGCACATTGAGGACTTCCAAAAATTGAATATAAGGGTAACTAATATTCCATAGGAACACATGATTGATCTATTCATAGGTACCTTAAAACATAACATTCAACATGAAGTTCACGTTTTGGAACCTAATTCATTGGAGAAGGCATTCAGGTTGGAAAAAAAAATTTGATGTAAAATTATGGCGACAAGGAAGCCTACCACTCACTTCTATAAAGAGGGAAGTGTTGCTACTCCTATATTTCAACAACCTACAAGGTTGACACCCAAAAAATTGGAAGAAAGAAGAGAAAAAGGTCTTTCCTACAGTTGTGATAGGAAATACACTAAAGGTCATAAGTGTGCCAAGAAGAAATTATTTTACATAGATTGTGAAGAGGAATAATAAAATGAACAAGACGAGGATATACACTAAGAACCAACCCTAGAAGAGGAAGAAATGAGTCCGACCATATCGTGTAATGCATTGGTAGGAATTACCACTCAAAATCTCAAGATAGAAGGACATATCAAGAAGAAAAAGGTAATAGTGTTGATTGATTCATGTAGTACCCATAATTTTATTCATTGTAAGGTAGCCAAGAAATTGAATTGTTTCCTATACCCAGCACCATAATGTCAAGTGATGGTTGCAAATGGAAGAACTATAAATTGCTCTGGAAAATGCCATAATATCAAGCTAACCATGGGGTAATATGTATTGAATAGTCCAATGATTTCCATTCCTATGGGAGGTGTTGATGTTGTAGTAGGAGTACAATGGTTACAATCTTTGGGGACGATAGCTTTTAATTTTCAAGAACTTTTCTTGAATTTTTTTTCAAAAGGAAAGGAATTCGAATTACAGGGTATTGCAAGGAATTCAGGAAAGATAATAAGCTCTAATGTCATGACAAAGATTCTAAAGAAATAACAATGAGGCGTAATTTCACAATTATGCTCACTAGAAGTTCCAACATCAAAATCATCTATTTCTGCAAATCTCCAAAAAGTCTTGGACAATCATTCCAAGGTTTTTGAAACTCCCAAAGGACTCCCACCTATTTGTGATCATGATCATGCTATTAATTTGATTCCAAGAAGTGTTCCTCCAAACATCAGGCCTTATAGATATCCTTATGTCCAAAAGAGAAACATTGAACGTATGATTGTAGAAATTTTAGAGGCTAGTATAGTTCAACCTAGTCAATGTTCATTCTCTGCTCCTGTAGTATTGGTACACAAGAAGGGTGGACCATGGCACATGTGTTCGGATTATGGGGAGCTCAATCAGATCACCATTAAAGATAGATTTCCCATTCTTGTAATTGATGAATTATTGGATGAATTACATGGAGAAATTTAATTTACCAAGTTGGATCTTCGTTCAGAATATCATGAAATTAGAATGAAGATAGAAGATATTCTGAAAAAAACATTTCGAACTCATGAGGGTCATTATGAGTTTTTGGTCATGCCTTTTGGACTTACCAATGCACCTTCTACATTTCAAGGGTTGATGAATTCCATTTTCAAACCCTTCCTTAGAAAATTTGTGCTAGTTTTTTTTTGATGATATACTAATCTACAATAGGCCTTGGAAGGATCATGTTCAAGATGTTGACAGGGTGCTCAAACTATTGCAAGAGAAACAATTATATGCAAAAACATCCAAATGTTTCTTTGGAGTACAAGAGGTGGAATATCTAGGTCATATTGTATCTCAAGAGGGTGTTAAGGTAGACCCTAACAAAATTAAAGCCATTAAAGAATCAAAAGTCCCCACAAACATAAAGTAGTTGCGAGGATTTCTTGGGTTAACAGGGTATTATTGCAAGTTTTTTAAGAATTATGGGATAATAGTAGCACCTCTAACAACGTTACTGAAGAAATATGCATTTTCATGGACTCCTTAAGCAACTAAGGCCTTTGAACATCTTAAAGAGTCAATGTGCCTAGCACCGGTCTTAGCCACTCCAAACTTCAGAGAAACCTTTGTTGTGGAATGTGATGCCTTAGGAAATGGAATTGGTGTTGTTTTAATGCAATAAGGAAGACCTATTGATGTTGAAAGTCATACAATCAAAGGAAAGTATTTACAGAAAGCTATTTATGAGAAGGAAATGTTAGCAATACTGCATGCACTAAAGAAATGGCGAACTTACCTAATGGGAGGACAGTTCAAGGTAAAAACTCATCATGATAGTCTTAAACACTTTTTGGAACAACGAATATCTTCAGAAGAGCAACAAAAATGGGTCACAAAGATGTTGGGTTATGACTTTGAAATAATCTACAAAAAAGAGAAGATAAATGTTGTTGCAGATGCACTCTCAAGAAAGAATGAAGAGGTGGAAGCATTTCTTTATGCCATTTCTATTATCCAATGAGATTCAAAAATCAAAGAAAGGGATGAATGCAAGAAGGATGAAGAAGTGTGGACACTCATTCAAAATTTACAGCAAGATCCTAGTACATCTGATACATTTAGTTGGAAAAATGATTCCTTATGGTAAAAATATCACTTATATCTTTGTAAGAATTCCCAACTAAACCAAAAGATTCTTTTGGAATTGCACACTTCTCCTTTAGTAGGACATTTGGGATTTTTAGAAACCTACCACAGGGTGAAAAAATAATTTTTTTGGGATGGCCTTAAATCTGATATTCAAAATTTTGTGGCGGAATGTTTGATTTTCCAGCAGAATAAAGTTGAGACAATTAAGACCCCATGTATTCTACAACCTTTATCCATTCCAAGTCAACGTTGGAAGGATATTTCAATGGATTTTATCACATGTTTACCTAAGTCTGAAGGAAATAGTGTCATCATGGTGGTAGTTGATAGACTTACCAAGTATGCACAGTTTTGTGCATTATCTAATCCATTTAAAGAAAATATAGTTGCTACTACATTTATGGACACAATTTGAAAGCTACATGGAAACCCAAGGGTTATTGTGAGCCACAAGGATCCCATTTTTACAGGAAATTTTTGGACGGAGTGGTTTTCTTATTTGGGTACTCAATTAGCTCATAGCTCATCTTATCATCCTCAATATGATAGTGTAATATTCCTAATTATTCCAAGCTAATAGGAATATTTCATTTTGTTTTGATTTTCTTAATTGATGAATAAAATGTAAAGGAGGAAATGTAATCTCCTAAAAACATCAAAATAAATCAATGTCCAACGTGAACAGAGGAAAATCGGGGTTGTCTCAATAAAATACACTTGTATGTCAACAAGGATTGAGGAGATTGAGTGGGTCAACAGGACCAAATCACAACATTGTCCAGATGCATTGAACCTCGTCGTTGATCAGCGCAGTTCTAGATGGAGGATCTTGATGTGAAAGGAGCTAAATTTTTGAAAGTGGTTTAGGGTTTCTCAAGCTCTAATTTTATAAAATGAAGGGGAAGTCTCAAGAGAAGTTTGTTCATGATATTATATTTTCAGATTATATTGTCTGTTTAGACATATCTCATTCTCTTGGCTGTTTAGCAAAGAATTGTGGGGATTTCCTATTTATGGATTCTCTCTCCTTCCATTGAGTAGCTCTTGAAGGGCATTGTACTACTCTTCCACTATTAGGAATTTGGCCAAGATCCATCTCCCTTAGACAGTGTAAATCCTGTTGGGGTTTACTTGTTTAAGTGAGCTGCAGCTAGTGGAGACTATATCTGCTCAGATCTAGATTATACTAGTACCTCTTTTCAGTGAGTGAGTATTTTATCTTCCTGGAAGAGTGTATTAGATGTTAGGCATCATGTTTTGATCTTGGCATTAGGCCAACTATTCCTCAAAGCCTACAGTGCAGTCTGATCCCTGAAATTGCGTTATTTTTAGTTGTATAATTGCAAGGTGTTTTGGCAATAGTTGAGAGGAGAGATCTCTGGTGTATGGATTCTTCCTTCACCGTGGTGATCCATGGATTAGCCATCTAATCCATGCATATTTCATATCTGATCTATTTACTGTTATGTTCACTTCATATTTTCTAAATTATTCTGCAGATCTACTGCAGTAAAACTTAGATCTACTACTGTTTTTTCATGTAATGTTGAAAATCCCAAGGGTTATGTATAATAAAGACATTTTGACATATGGATATGTTGTAGATCTAATTGTTTATGTATTATATTGCTCCATATATAATTTATAAGCTACTGCTGTAGTATACTGCATTTTTCAGATCTATATTTGCAGATCTACACTTTTATACAATGTGTCTCATGAAACCCTTGTCGGGTTATCCTCTTTGAAGTATAAAGGAGCTGAATCTCAATTTTTATTCATGCTTTCATAAAATAAATTCCAGATCTTATATTAAAGCTATTTTTTATTCAAACCCTTAAGAAAATCATGTTGCATAAGCTTCAGTTAATTTCTGTTGAGTGAAGTCATGGGGATTGGGCAATTTTAAGCCATATTGGGAGTGGGAGATCTATTTAGCATAGATAGAGTCATTTGTTTCATATGAAATTTGGTATGTAAGTCCCTCATGACCTAAGATAAGGGTTAACACCATCCTTTGCCCTTATTTTTATGCAAATATCTGAAATTAACGTTTTTAGTGCTGAAATAACTGCTTTTCCCCTCTTTCGGTTGAAGAAATGAAACATAATGCTTCTTGATGCACATATTATTGAAGGATATATAATTTAATACCTGTTATGAGCTAAATGGATGCATATCCAACTTTTTAATACCTTAGGGTATTCTTATTGTTGTACAAAATCCCTATTTTGGGATATTACAGTGGTATCAGAGCATGGTCTCTTGCTCAGCCTGTGAGATCTAGATATCAGAAGACTAAAAATAAGGAGTATATTTCAGAATGATGGAGAGGATGAGATTACTCTCATCAATTTTCAGATCTAAGAAGAGCCTCTCCAAAGAGTTTAAACAGAAGAAAGAATAAAGCTACAGTGGGACCTCTCGAAGGTTTCAAGAAGAAGAAGAAGGACCAGAAAATTCCTATTATCACGGAGGGAGTGAAGATAAAGAAGAGAACTTAGAACATGAGATTGTAATTAGGTACTTGACAGAGTACAAGTGTCACTCTAGAGCCTTCAAGGAGACTCTAACTTTTCCTCAATTCATCCAATTGAAGGAAGAGAAGGGATCTTACAGTAAGAGGAAGATCAAGGGCACTAGAATTATATTGTCCACTTTTGATGGGACATATGCAACCAAAGCTTGGGAAATAAGACTTGGTGAATTTTTCCTACTACATTCAGTGGTAGAGAAATAAGCAGTGGAGATTGCAGCGCTGCACCTGAAGGGTGAAGCAAGAAATTGGTGGTTCAACCATGTGAGACATGCAAAAGTATCTTCTTTTGCAGATCTCACTTAAAGGGTAATCAAGAGATTTGAAGAAGAGAAGTCCTCACTATCTCTTGAGGAGATCTTTACCAGCACTATGACAGCCTTGGAGGAGCATCCTTCAACACCTGCAGTTGAGGGAGTCAACATTGTAGAAGAAGGAACTCTTGGAACCATACAAGATGTTCCCAAAGCCTATCAAGGTATGATTGAGTTTCTACTTTCTATTATTGCAACAAAACGTTTTGAGGGTTGTGGAAACCTGCTATTGCATGACCCAATATCATCACTTACTACTAATCTAGAGCAGCAGAGTTGCACTGCGTTGTCCAAGAGTAGAAATGAAGAAAGGAGGACCCATTCCTCATGAGACCATTCAGATGTCAACTTCATTCAGGAAGCCATGGAGGAAGAGATGTCAAAGGGTAGACAACTTTAGATGAGAAAATATTTCTCCTCTCTAGATGACACCCTCTCAATGAGCATGCCCCAGCTCAAAGAGATACTTCTACTTGCAATAGTTCTAAGGCGTCTCTGGTTTTGGAAGATCATGCATGACGAGGAGGTCTCATCAGGAGATCCCATTGGAGGTGCACTTCAACATTTCATGAGGTGAAAAATTCTTCAAAGGTTGGAGGAGCATGGTGTCCTACCTTGGGAGGATACCAAGAAATTGCAGAATGAGATCCATCACCCACATTGGGATGAGTGGATGGCAGTATGGAGCAAGAGGTTCCCAAACCCTTTGCAAATCTATGATACAGGCTAGCAAGAAACATGGTTGTGCTGGTTGTTTTTGGGTGAGTTTGGTCACTCCCCAAAAATTTCTATTTCTTTAACTCATGCCTTGAGTCTCAATGATAGGATGCTTAGAAAAGGCATGGTTGTTGTCATTGTTAAGAAGATATTTTGGACGTCATATGTCAAACCTTATGTCCATTTAATTAACTTTTTTCTGAAATATGTCTCATGTGCTCAGATGTATTTATGTTTGAGATGTGTTTCATGTATGTATATTGTTTTGAGAGGAAGTATAACTTCCCCATGATGTATAAGGGAGCTAGTATGTAGTTGGTTGATGAGACAACTTACATGTCCATCAATGTATTATTGCTCCATGATCAACATTTTGATAATGCAAGGAGGCAACAAGAGTCTTTGTTGCTATGACTATTGTTGAGAGAGTATGGGTTGAGGTCTCTCCATACTCATCATGATGTTTTAGGAGGATATTATGGTACATTATCTTATTATTTTGATCATGTACAGCTGGTATATCTTATTGTTTACTACCACATAGTAGATGAGCACTCATGCACAGCTAGTACCTCGTTGAAGGACAACTTACCACATGGAATCCTTAAGAAAAAGTTGGGGAAACTGCGCTGTATCCATTTAATGAGCCATTAGTATGATGTAACCTTAGGCATTTTTATGATTTGGATGCCAAATGAACATGATGTAACATTCATTTTTGATGGGGTGATTTGTGCCAGCTTGATCCATGAAATGGGAAAGAGGATCTTTGGAGATCTATTTCCTTTCTTTCCACTTGAGGGAAATCTAATTTTAGCCACCAATCAACATGTTCTCTACACTTGCTATGAGTGGAGAGAAATACAGCATGGGGTTGGCCATCTTGCCTATCATGTTCAGTTATTCATCCCACCTCATTTGCAGGAGCCTAAGGTGGAGGAGATATTTCATGAGTTGCCATGTTGGGAGGTGACTCATTTTGTATGGGTGATTTCTTGGGAAAAGATTCTTTCCCAATCCATTTCAATTATATCCTTGCAGTTGCTTGAGGACAACCAACGTTTTTGGAGGGGAGGATTGTAATATTCCTAATTAACCCAAGCTAACAAGAATATTTCATTTTGTTTTGATTTTCTTAATTGATGAATAAAATGTAAAGGAGGACATGTAAACTCCTAAAAACATCAAAATAAATCAATGCCGAATGTGAACAGAGGCAAATCAGGGTTGTCTAAATAAAATACACTTTTATGTGAACAAGGATTGAGGATATTGACTCGATCAATAGGACCAAATCACAACACTATCCAGATGCATTGAACCTCGTTGTTGATCAGCGCAGTTCTAGATGGAGGATCTTCATGTGAAAGGAGCTAATGTTTTGAAAGTGGTTTAGGGTTTCTCAAGATCTCATATTATAAAAGGAATGGGAAGGCTCAATAGAAGGTTGTTCATAATATTATATTTTCAGAGTATATTATTTTTTTAGACATATCTCATTCTCTTGGCTGTTTAGCAGAGAATTGTGAGGATTTCTTGTTTAGGGATCTTCTCTCCTTCCATTGAGTAGCTCTTGGAGGGCATTGTACTACTCTTCCACTATTAGGAATTTGGCCAAGCTCCATCTCCCTTAGACAACGTAAATCCTATTGGGGTTTACTTGTTTCAGTGAGCTGCAATAAGTGGAGATTAGATCTTCTAAGACCTAGATTATACTAGTATCTCTTCTCAGTGAGTGAGTCTTTTATCCTCCTAGAAGAGTGTATTAGCTATTGGGCATCATGTTTTTATCTTGGCATCAGGCCCGTTGTTCCTAAAAGCCTATAACACAGTTTGATCCCTAAAACGATATTATTTTCAGTTGTATAATTGCAAGGTGTTTTGGCAATAGTTGGGAGGAGAGATCTATGGTGTATGGATTCTTCCTTCACCATGGTGATCCATGGATTAGCCATCTAATCGATGTCTATTTCATATCTGATCTATTTACTGTTATAATCACTTCAAATTTTTTGAATCATTCTACAGATCTGTTGCAGTAAAACTCAGATCTAGTCCTATTCTTTTATGTAATGTTGAAAACCCCAAGGGGTATGTATAATAAAGACATTTTGACATATGGATCTATTTTAGATATAATTATTTATGTATTATATTTATCTAGATATAATTTATAAGCTACTTCTGCAGTATCCTACATTTTTCATATGTAGATCTGTAGATTTGCACTTTTATACAGTGTATCTCATGAAACCCTTGTCGAGTTGTCCTATTTGATCTATAAGGAGATGAATCTCCATTTTTATTTATTATTTCATGTAATAAAATCCAAATCTAATACTCAAGCTATTTTTTATTCAAACCCTTTAGAAAAACATGCTGCATAAGCTTAATTTAATTTCTCTTCAATCAAGTCATGGGGATTGGGCAATTTTAAGCCATATTGGGAGTGGGAGATAAGTTTAACATAGCTAGAGTCATTTTTCTCAATTAAAATTTGGTATGTAAGTCCCTCATGACCTAAGATAAGGTATCCCACCATCATTTGCCATTATTTTTACGCACATATCTGAAATTAATGTTTTTACGGTTGAAATAACTGCTTTTTCCCACGTTGGGTTGAAGAAATGAATCATAATTCTTGCTGATACTCATATTATTGAAGGATATATCGTTTAATACCTGTTATGAGATATATTGTTGTATATCTAACTTTGGAATACCTTAGGGTATTCTTATTGTTGTAGAAAATCCCTATTTTGGAATATTACAGATGGTCAAACTAAGATAGTAAATAAATGTTGGAAGGATATATTCGTTGTTTTTTATATAATAAAAAAACATAATGGGTCAATTGGTTACCTCTCACTTAATGGTGGTATAACACTTCCTTCCATACTATAGCAAAAATGACCCCGTTTATGGCACTTTATGGATATCATCAACAGTCCATCACATCATCTTTAAGAGAAAATTCGATGGTTCAGGCAGTGGAAGATCACATCAAGCATCAACAAGAATTTATCTAGCTCTTAAAGGATAACCTGAATTTGGCACAAACTCGAATGAAACAATAGGCAGATCAACATCGCAGCATGAGAAGTTTTGATGTAGGAGACTGGGCATTTTTACGGCTACAACCATACAAATAGATGTCCCTCAAGCAAGCTAATAAGCATAATAAATTATCTCCAATGTACTATGGTCCTTACAAGGTGTTGTAAAATATTGGTACTATGGCATAAAAATTGGAGCTTCCTGCTTCTTCACTAATGCATCCAGTTTTCCATGTTTCATGCTTAAAGAAGGTTATAGATCAAAATATTCCAGTTCAAATAATATTGCCAGAACTTGATGAGGAAGGAAAAATCATATTGGAACCTAAAGTGGTCATGGAAACAATAACTCGACAGCTACGAAATCGATCAATTTCAGAGTATCTCATCAAGTGGAAGAACTTACCACTGAAGATTCTACATGGGAGGATGAGAATTTTATACAGAAGCAACCAGAGCTACTCAAGCATTGAGTACAACGCTTTTTTGAAGGACAGTGCCATGTTAGGTCCTATATTACTAGTATAGTCCCTTATTGTTGTTAGTGTGACCCCCTTATTATTATTATTGTACGCCTGTAACCCCCATATTGTTATTATTGTGCCCTTAAATTATTATTGTTAGGGCGGCTAGGATTACATTGTGGCCCCATGGACTCCTATATATAGAAACAACATATTATGCTTCCATTGTTAAAAGTGTGATTTTTTTTTTGCAATTTTGAAACCCAAAAGACAATTTTTCTAGCAACAACAACCACATACAATGTTGTTCCCCTCCTTCTATTTCTATCACCTTCCATATCTACATCAACATATCCATGTAAAACAATTTTTGAGCCTCCAAAACATAATGCTTGATTAGTGGCGCCTCTCAAATACTTGAGAATCCACCTCACTTCCTTCTAATTCTCTTTTTTCGGATTTTTCATATACCTTCTCACAAGTGCCACAACATTTTAAATATTTTTCCTTGTGTACACCATTGCATACATTAATCTTCCAATTGTTGATGTGTATGGAACTTTACACATATAATCAACCTCTTCATGGTTCTTGCGACACATCTCCTCACATAGTTTGAAATGGCTAGCCAAAGGTATATTAACTGGCTTTTTATTCTGCATATTAAATCTGTGAAACACATTTTCTATGTACAAAATTTGAGACAATGATAATTTGCAATTTTTATTGTATGTATTTATTCTCATACAAATGATTTTCTTTGCAATACCCAAATCCTTAATTGCAAATGAATTAGAAAATTTTCCTTTAAGCACATTTATTTCCTGCATGTTAGATCGTGTAACAAGCATGAAATCTACATATAATAGTAATATAATATAGCTTACATCATTTTTATTTTTAAGATAAACAAAATGGTTAATGTCACATCTACTATAACCTTGTTCATGCATAAACTTGTCAGATTTTAGATACCACTGCCTTGGATCCTGTTTTAAGCCATACAATCTCTTCTTCAATTTGTGCACTAATTTCTCCTTCCTTTGAATGCATACCCTTGTTGTTTTTGCATATAGCTATCTTCATCAAAATCCCCATGGAAAAAGTTTGTGTTTACATATAATTAGTCAATATTGAAAAATTATGCTTCCACTAGACTTAAAATAGTTCTGATTAAAGTCATTTTAACAACAGGAGAAAATATGTCATCAAAGTCTATACCTTTCTTTTGTGCAAACCCATTCACCAAAAGTCTAGCCGTATAATTGTGTTTTACTCCATATTCTTCCTTTAAACTGTAAACCCATTTATTCTATAATTTTGTTTTACCTGCACGCAACCTAACTAAGTCTGAAGTATGGTTATGTCCCAAGGAGTTTGTCTCTTCTTTCATGGTTTTCCCCCACTTATTCCTAGTTTTTACATGACTTTCATTTTCATATCCTTTTGGTTCACTAGAAATAGTCAAAAATACATAATATAACGAAGGAGAATATCATTCAAAGGGTCTACTTAACCTGCTATATCTTCTAAAATCACTAGCAAGAGTTGAGGTGCATATTATTGTTGTTAATCATTATGATTTCCTGACATTAAATTTACTTTTCTTGTGATGTCATCAAGATCTATGTATTATGTGTTTCCTTTTACTGCTTTGTTTTCCATGCAACTATTCTTTGTACACAAACCTTTCATTGAATACGAGATATATACTTCTGATGATTTTATGGTTTTCGTAATCATATTAAGATAACGAAAATCATTAACATGATATCCAATGAAGGTACAGTTCTTGAATTTTTCCTCAAACTATTTTATGTTTTCTTTATTAATGTGGATAAGTATTTCACAATTGAAACTGTTTAGAAATGAGTAGTTTAATCTTTTACCTTCCCATCCCTTTGGAATACCACCATATAAGGAACTTGAAAGCCCTCTATTTATTAGATAAAGAATAGTATCTACAACATCTCCAAAAAATTGTAAGGGAAATCCTGCGTGCAATCTCATACACTTTGCATGCTCTATGATTTTAATGTTTGTCCTTTATGACACACCATTTTCCTGTGGTGTTCCTGGAACTATCTTCTCTCTACAAATTCTATCCTCTTAATAGAAATTATCAAACTCCTTGCTGTAGTATTCATCTCCATTATATGATTTGAGACACTTCAACTTCTTTCATGTCTAATATTCAACCAAATATTTCCATTTCTTGAAAGTATAAAAGACATAAAATTTATTTCGAATACAATATACCCAAGTTTTCCTAGCTGCATCATCAATAAATTTAACATAATAGAGAGAGCCACCGATAGATAATACCTCCTAAGGTCCATGTTGGGTTCACTTTTTGGTTTTTTCTCTTCGCCATGTAAGCCATTTTTACCTTCATTATCCTTTTTCTACTTCCATATTGATCCCTAAAATCCTTGAAATTAATCTAATCAGGTACAATTTTCATTTATTTTTTATTGATTTAAATTTTGATGAAGTTGGTTTTAAATTTAAAATTTCAACAGAAATTACATGAAGTTGCAAAATCCCGTATTTTCTCGATCATTTTCATATGTGTAGGATAGATGGGTTAAATCCGAGATTTTTTTGGGTAAACCTCAGTGTACAAGAATGCTGCAACTCCTATCCTTCTCCTGGAAATGTTCACAGAAGTTCTTGGTCAATGTTGGTCAAACTAGGCCAGTTGTTTAGAAAATCCCCTGTGTTTAAGCATGAAATATGAGTAGTTTCTGATTTTAAGGAGGAGGACATCTATTATCTATGTGAATTTTGAAGACTTTTCCAATTCAGTGAAGAGAGTTGGTTCAAACTTTATTCTACCTGTATTGTTCTTGAAGGATGATTTTTATTCTATTTTCCAAGTTGTTTTAAGATGGTATTTACTTAAAGTGCACAACGTAAGCGTGGAGGGTCCCCATTGATGACCTTGTGCATGAATTTCTCATTGTTTTGGTATAGTGTTCAGTTTGTTTTAAAGTAATTTAATTTATTGTAATTTCATTAAGTTTGTTGTACTTTACTTCAGTATATTTACTTTTTGACTAAGTTATTATTGATATACTTGATAAGAGATATTATGAATTGACCCCTTGTAAGAGAGCTTGGTATTTCTTTCACTGCCAATAAGTTAGATTTGTCCACAATTATTCATTTTTATGTCTAACTAATTTTATTCTATAACAGTTGGTGCATTTGGGCTTTGTTGTTTTTGCAGAAGGATTGAAGATGGACCCAGAAAAGGTTAAGGTAATTGTGGAGTTGCCTTCACACCGAAATGTTTTTGAGGTAAGAAGTTTCCATTAACTTGCCAGTTTTTATAGGAAATTTATAAGAAACTTCAGTAAGATTAATGCACCCATCATTGAGACAATAAAGAAGATAAAACTTCCATTTAAGTGGACTGCTGAAGCAGAAAGAAACTTTAAACTTTTGAAGAAAAAGATAACTGAGAAGCCTGTTTTGCTTCTGCCTGATTTCACTAAACCATTTCAAGTAAAGTGCGATGCCAGTGGGGAGGCCATTGGAGTTCTGTTGAGTCAGGATGATAATCTTGTAGCCTATTTCAGTGAAAAGATGAATGACACTAGGATAAAGTATTCCTATTATGAGAAGGAATTCTATGCAGTTGTTCAGACGTTGAAAAAGTGGAGGCATTATTTGATGTCAAAATAATTTGTATTATATTCTGATAATCATGCTTTGCGGTATATTCTACAGCATCTCAGTTTGAATCATCAGCATGCCAAACGGGTTGAATATATCCAGGTTTTTAACTTTGTTTTGAAACACATAAGTGGCCAAGCAAATAAAGTAGATGATGCTTTGAGTAGGAGGCACATGCTTGTTCAAGAAACCAATTTTGAAGTTGCAGGATTTGATTTTCTCAAGGAATTGTATAAAACAGATTCATATTTTAAGGAAGCATTTGAGGCATGTTGTAACCCTGTTTTAACAGATAGAAGCCACTGGCTAGATTATTTCTTTCAGGAAGACTTACTATTCAGAAGGAACCAATTGTGTGTACCAAAAGGTTCCATGAGAGAAAATTTCATCAAAGAAAAGCATAGTGATGGACTTGCTGGACACTTTGGTAATGATAAAACTTATGAGCAGTTGATTCACTTCCATTATTGGCCCAAGATGATAGAAAAAGTCGACAAGTTTGTAAAAAATTGAAAAATCTGTCAATATGCCAAAGGAAGGAGCCAGAATGCAGGTTTGTACACTCCCTTGCCTATTCCAGACAGGCTTTGGGACATGGTTAGTATGGATTTTGTTCTAGGATTTCCCATGACTCAGAGAGGGAACGATTCAGTATTTTTTGTAGTGGACAGATTCTCCAAAATGGCACATTTTATTCCATGTTATAAAACTAGTGATACCACCCATGTTGCTAACTCGTTTTTCAAAGAAGTTGTTAGGTTGCATGGGTTGCCCAAGAGTATTGTTTCAGAAAGAGACAACAGATTTGAGGGCCATTTTTGGAGGACACTGTGGAAGAAACTTGGTACCAAACTGAGTTTCAGCTCAACTTATCATCCCCAGACCGATGTACAAACTGAGGTAGTGAATAGGAGTCTGGGAAATTTGTTGAGAAGTCTTGCAGGAGAGCATCCCAAGCGGTGAGACCATATTTTTCCCAAGGCAGAATATTCATATAATGACTCACCAAATAGAAGCACGGGGCAGAGTCCATTCCATATTATTTATGGAATACACCCCAGAGGAATATCATAATTAAGAAATCTAGGAAAGGCAGAACTGAGAAGTGCTGATGGTGAGGAATTTGCTTCAGAGGTCCAGGCCATACATGCAGAAGTGAAACAAAAAATACAAGGCAGCAACATCAAATACAAAGGAAAGGCAGACTTGAGCACAAAGTAAGTCCATTTTGAAGTAGGAGACCTCGTTTCAGCACACTTCAGAAAGGAGAGATTCCCAAAGAAGCAGTATAACAAATTGAAGTTCAAAAAGATTGGGCCATGAAAGATACTTAGAAATTTTTCTGAAAATGCTTATGAGATTGAATTACCACCTGATGTTGGAATATCTCCCATTTTTAATGTTTCATATTTGTACAAGTATGAAGATGATGGTGCAGAAGAAAGATCAGTAATCAAGGAACAAATTGAGTGGGAAAAGCACCTACCTCCAGCACAACCATTGCAACCAGAGAAGATATTGGACAAAAGAGTGTTCAGGAAGACCAATGGACAAGAGTACTTTCAACACTTAATCAAATGGAAGGACAAGCCAGAGGAAGATACCACTTGGATGATGTTGCAGAAGATAGGCAGATCAGTGGAAGAGCTCATGGATAGGAGCCCATGAAGAAAATTGCCCTCGGGAGTCTGATGCAGGGGCATTAGACACTAGCCAGCAATGTAGGAGGTTTTTTCCACATGTTGTGGCTAGGAGGTTTCGAAATCATTGAATTGTAATAGCTAGGTGTCAATACCTCAGCTGACTGTTTCATTTAGATTAGTTAGAATTTGTAGAAGTCGAATAGTTAAGTTCAGTCCATCTGTCATGGTTCAGTTGGTTGAATAATTGTAATTAGGCTTTTGATTTTCTAAACAGTCCTCACAGAGGAATCGAAGAGACACATTTTAATGTATATAAATTGTATTCTGCAAATGTATTTGGGGGAGGAGAGATTTTTGCAATAAATTTTGTGTGTTAAGCAATTACTTCCGGTTGAATAAATTTCAGTTCCCATTGATTGTCAAATTGTCTCGAGTTGATATTTATGAGGAATTTTGTTTAATTGTGAAGGGATTGAAGTCTGTGCATATATAATTACTGAATTGAGCTACTGTGCAGTCTCTGCATCCCTCTGTTTATTGTTTCTCTCAATGCGTCTGAACAAACTATGTTGAATTAATTCCACTCATAGAAGAAGTATGTGTACAATTGTGGTCAACTAACTCTATTCTGAGGTAGCGAAGACTCCGCCGAAAGAGGAATGGACTGTTTGTTGTTAATCAGATCCCGAACCAAGGTCTGACCTGAGTTAGCAAACGAGAGAGCATAGGAAGGAAGGCGTTAACCGGGGTCAATCACTATCCCAAACATGCGAGAGGGTTAGCGAAATCGGATTGCCCATATCACACCACTCTTGCGGAGTAAGTGGTATTCCTAAATTCGGAGCGATCCCATTGAACGGTTGACACACGGCAAGGGTGGGACCCCGAAAACTGCTTTCATCATGCGCCATCACATGTTAATGTTCAACATCGGAGCTCGCGCAATATTGATGCATATCGTCGATCTCGAGGAAGACAAACTGAACGGTGATTGCGATCAGAAATAGCACGAGGGATAACCTAAGGTAGGGTGTATCTATTTAATTGAGTCCCGCTAATCGTATGTGTGGGTCAAAATATATTAAAGTGTTTCTTTGTGAAGATTGTCAATAAGTTAGAGGGAGCCAAAGATTTGTTATAAGTGGTTTAGTTGGATAAAGGCTCGGAAATATATTTAAACTCTCCAAAATCTGCTGAATATATTTATTTGTCAAATTCTTCGAAATTGATAAATAAAATTCCAAGAAAAAGAAAGAAGACCACGTGGAGGTAAACCAAGTTAATTGAGGGAAATGTTGACAGATCGATTATAGTAGACCAGCTCTCCGCAAGGGGCCGAATTTCAGTTTTGTTGCTATCATTCTATGAGGTTTAATGGAATTTGAGGCACCCAATCACCTTTGTTGGTGTACAAAAATGTACAAGTATGCCACAATATTGTATCAAAGATACAAGTTATAGAATTCAATATTTAGAGTCTAGAAATTATATTGTAGAATGGGGTACTATAGTGTGGATGTGAAGTGTTTGTTAAGATGCCTCATCGAGAAACAAATCTAGAAAAAAAATTGGTTTCATGTTATGGGCTTGAAAGTATAATGAGATAAGTATATGAATCCATAATGGGGAAATTCATGAATTTGAAATAGAAAATGTCATTCTCTAGAAATATGTATGTGTTGGTATGGGGAAATGTGGGTGAAATTATGATTACATAGGTCATCTCTAGGAGGAGTGGGAAAATTAAGAACTTGAGAAAAATCTCAGATTATGATGAGGATAAAAGATTAAATTAATAAGCAACAAAGTCAAGTTTTTTCTTGTTGAATAAATGAATGAAGTGCATGTTAGAAAAGATATTGAAGTTTCATGTTTATGGAAGGTTTATGGGCATACAAAATATTGAAATTATTTCAAAAAATTTAAGTGAAGGAGCATGAAAAGGATTTTGGTGTATTTATAAAGTTCAATATTACAAAAATACCTAAAGTCTTTCAAGGTATTTCAAAATTTCAAAAATGTGGAGGTATATTATGGCATCTTTTGATACCTTCATGTCTTAGATATATAGATTTTAAAACCATACCCTTTATACAGACCTCTTGAATCTTTTTCCCACTTTGAATACTTCTTACAAATCATCCTTCAAAATACACTAACTCTTCTTATGTAAGAAAAAGATCTTGTACACACACTTATTTCTCAAAAAAGGCACGTGAACCTAAAAAGAGAATACAAAATATCAAATTTGAAATAATTATGCATGCCTAGTTATTTTTCTGATAAAACAACTTTTGTAACTCACTAAAACCTATACGAAACTATCTATGCAAGCCTAAATTTATATAAAAACAACATAAAAAAATGAATGGTTAATAAACCTAATATATATAATAGTTTTCATCTAGCTAAAATAGTTAGAGGTTGATTAGTTTCTCCATTTTCCAAAATGTGGCCTAAAAGATCATTTTTTACCCCATTCTTGCATTGAGAAGATTTGAGGAGTATCGAAAAAAATCCTAAGTGGCCAAGCTATGAAGTAAACTAGACCATTTTTATAGAAACTATTGATAGTTGATCAGGTATGCCTTTAATACCATCATTTCATACTAATTAAGATGGAAAATCCTCTTATTTCATTCCCCAAAAATATTTGTCAATGTTCAATGTTTTATATTTCAATGTTTGGTTAAGGTTCTAACTAGCTTCATAGTTTGTTAAGCTAGTTATTTCGGACTTATCTTTTGTTACTACCTTTGAATTGATAAATGTACGTGTTTCCTTGTGTGCACATTTGAAAGCAGGGATCAGAGAAACGACAAGCAGATTGATTTCAACCCAAAGTATTTGTCTCTGGTTGAGAATTAGTACTAGGTACATCCTCCTCAAAACTAACTGGTAGTTACATTGAGTTACTATAATTATACCTTAGTGATAAAATTTCATTATTCTTTGACTATATATTTTAATAGTCCACCCTAGATGGCATATTAGTTTTATTTTTATAGGCCTAGAAAATATAACGAGTATAAATCCATGGGTTATTCTTATTAGGGTTCACCTTGACACATATTTTTTATTTTTGGCGTTATTTGTTATTTGATAGCTTTTAATTTGTTCTATTTACTTTCAACATTGTAGACTAGCCTTCCTGGATTATTTTAAGGGGATCATTGAGGATTTTTGGATGGAAGAGAGCATGTGAACTTGTTTCCTTTTATCTAAATAGCATATACGTCCTAATTTATATGAATAGAAGACTGTGTTCATGCTTAATTTATTTCTATAAGTATATCTGTGTCTTGGGAATCAAAATTCCACAAATTCCCCCGCTTTTTCCTTTCTCCATTAAATTTTCTATTGTTTCATTGATGAAGGTATAAAAATTGTGTATTCGTTATTGATTACTTAAATTTTGATCATTTTAAGAAATTTTTTTCTTTTTCCTCCTTTTTTATTAGATGTAATGTTTGATTAGTTGTATTTTCCTTTGAATTTCTTGATTATTTAGGGTTATCTTATCTTATTCTTATTAAAATATTGTAATTTTTGAATTTTCATTTTTCCTTTATCAAAATTTATCCATGATTTATATTTTTTTTAAACCATGTACATTGAATATAAAAACATTACGTGTTTCACTATCACACCCTCGTGTAATCAATATGGTATAAAATGAATGCTAAATTTGAAAGAAACTAACATTTTTCTTATTCAAAAAACCTACAATGGTCTAGAAGAAGATGCTTGATGTATGATTAGATAGAATACTCTCCATGGCCATGAAATAAAACTAAAATTGAATATATAGTGAAAAAATCCATTAGTGGCAAGAAGCACTTATCAGGAAAACAACACTAACACATTTTTTAGGCACAATGTTAAGCTACGAAAGTTGATGTGGTGCATCATATTCACTTTTTTGGCATGATTATTGCAATTTTTGGAATTTTGGATTGAATTAGAAAGTCCCTATGGTGCCATATCTTCTCTCTAAATCTTTGGGTATTGGATGAATACCTACATTCTCTGCCCATATGCATAGTATTGACCCAACACTATTCCATTGAGTTGTTGATTCTGAAGTTCTATGCTTGGTGGAAATTTATAGGTAATCTCATGGATGAATACAAGTGGGAACTTCTTGTGGTACCTAAGGTATATGAATAATTATCATTTTGTCTCCCTTGAGGGGTGCCCAAATTCATGAGGGTACTTCTACCTTATGTGATTTTTTTTGTGTAGGCTACTGTAATTATCTTATTCACCTTCATTGTTTGGAAAATTTTCCTAGTCAACCTAATATGAATTGCAAGGCTACCACTTTATCAGCATTTCATAGTTTCATATTTATTCTTAAGCACCCTAGGCTGAGTTTTAAGGGAGTAGTTTTTTTTTTTTCTTAATGATCCTAAGACCTTTTTAATTCAACTATCTTTGATTCTTTGTTACATACATTTTGGCTCTTTTTTTATTGTTTTTTAATTTCTCATTCAAATTTGTTTACCAGCCACACTGTCATTCTAGAAGGACCTATGGTTTCTCTCTATAACATGTGGAGTAACCTCCTCAAAGGAAAACTATCAGAAGCACTAGCAATAAGTTAAGGGATATAGTAGGAAAGAAAAAAGAAAACATGAAATTCCTATGAGGGAAGAGGTTACTATGGAAGAAATATTGGCTTAGGGATGCTCAAGGTAATTTTCTTGGGTGTGGAGCCTTATTATCTTCTGGATTGTTAAGATATTTTTTTTTGTTTTAGCCGTGGTTTGGTCCCAATTCGTGACATGCGGTTCTGATGGGGATTCCCACCCACTATTGGTGCCATGAGGGTATGGGGGGGAGGAAGTAAAATATTGTAATTTCATGTTCTAAATGGGTTGTGCATTAGGAGGAAGATCTTAAGGTAGATGTTATGTCAATTTAGGTTTATTTACCCTAAAGGGAAACCCTCAATCTACATGAGGAATTTGTATTGTGATTGTTCATTATTTTGTGTGTGAAGAAAATAGGAGAGACTATTTGAGAGCATAGAGGAAATTATAGTACATTTGCTGTAGGTTGTATCTCTTGATTTTACTAGATAATGTAAAAGGATGGAATGGCTATTTCTATGTGGACGTAGGCCAAATTGGGTCAACCACATATATTTTCATCTCTCTTGTTTTATGATTTTCTGTGTTTTTTTTTCTACAATCTTTTATATGTTCCACTACTCTGTTAATTAATTCCTGACAATTGGTATCCGAGACAAAGTCTATTTGGTTAATAAACACGTAGGAAATATAGTGTTGTCAGCTAGAGTGGGAGAAATGACATGTGATGGTAGGTTTAGGGTTGATAAATTCAACGAACAAAACTACCAGCTATGGAAGGTCCAAATAGAGGATTATTTTTATCAAAATAGATTTACCTACCATCGAGCATAAAAGAAAAGAAGCCGGCAAGTATGACGAACAAAGAATGAGAGATTCCTGATAGAAAAACACTAGGGACAATATGGTTGTGCTTGGAAACATCAACAATCATCAACATTTCAAAGGAAACTACAAGAGAGGGTCTAATGATGACATTTTCCAAACTATATAAAAAAAACTTAGTGTCAAACATAGTATTTTTTATGAAGCATTTATTTAATATGAAGATGTGAGAAGTTGGACATGTTGCTTATGACTTAAATGAATTTAACAAGGTTACCATTAAGTTAAATTATATAGGGGTAAAATGTGATGATGAAGTTAGGGATCTATTATTTCTTTTCTCATTGCCAAAATGTTGGAACGACTTAATCATGGCCACCAGTAATCCTATCTTTCTATCTAGTACTTTAAAGTTTGATGATGTTGTTGGTGCTATCCTTAGAGAGGAAATGGACTTGAAAATATTAGGTGAGACAAAAGGTAATGCTTTGACTGGAGAGACTAGGGGAAGAAATATAGATAGAGGAAAGAGCCTGAGACATCATTGTAAGTCAAGAAAAGGAAGATCCAAATCTAGATTGGTGATAGTGTATTGAAAATGCTGGAAGAAAGGAAACTTGAAAAAATACTATAAATATCAAAAAGGAAAAGAAGTATATTGAAAACAACAGAATAATCATGAAGTGAATGTAACAAGTGATGTGTTGCAATATTTTTTTATTCTTTCATTAAAACATACTATTTATTCTTGTGTGGTATATTCATGGGCTTCATTCAATGCTACACTTGATAGGAAATACTTTCATGACTATGTTCATGGATATTTGGCACATGTTCATGTAGGTGATGATAAAGCTTACAAAATAATTTGAATGGGTCGGGTTTTATAAAACAAAAAAATGGAAACCAATGGTTATTAAAGGAGGTAAGGAATGTTCCAATTCTAAAGAAAATTTTATTTTCAACAGAGAAATTGGAAGGTGAAGGCTATGTAAATACATTTACAAACAAAACTTGGAACGTCACTAAAGGAGCCTTGGTAATAGAAAAGGAGAAAAGGTTCGTACATTGTATTTATGCAATGGTATTATAATTTTTTTAATGCTTTGACCTCTGCAGGCGCAGATACCACATTATGATATCATATGCTTGGGCACATAAGTGAGAAGGGGATGCAGATTCTTAAGTAAACAAAGTCATTTCCAGGCTTGAAGCATGTTGGTTTAGATTTATGTGAGAATTTTTTTTATGGAAAAAAAGGAGAGTCACATTTCTTAGAGTTGGGAAAGAAGGGAAGAGTGAACAATTAGAGCTTGTGGATACAGATGTATGGGGATTGCTAGTTCAATTTAATATTATAAATTATATCATGAATTCTCTTAGCAATCTGGTCTTCAAATATTAGAAGCACTCCAACATATATGGCTTAGAGGAAACTTCTAGAATATTAACACCTAGCTAGTTTGAAATGTTAAGTATTATTGTCAAGAAAACTTCAATCTCCCTTACAGAAGATGGATTGAAAAAGTCGTTGAAAAAGCCTTCAATGAAAATATTAATACCTTAAGATCATTATTTTCTTCAATCAATTAATGAATTAACTGTTATAGAAGAAAATTAGTTAGACATAAAAATGAATAATTGTGGACAAATCTAGCTTATTGGCAGTGAAAGAAATACAAAGCTCTCTTACAAGAGGTCAATTCATAATATCTCTTATCAAGTATATCAATAATAACTTAGTCAAAAAGTAAATATAGTGAAGGAAAGTACAACGAACTTAATGAAATTACAATAAATTCAATTATTGTAAAACAAACTGAACACTATACCAAAACAATGATAAATTCATGCACAAGGTCGTCAATGGGGGCCCTCCACGCTTACGTTGTGCACTTTAAGTAAATACCAGCTTAAAAGAACTTGGAAAATAGAATAAAAATCATCCTTAAAGCAAAATACAGGCAGAATAAACTTTGAACCAACTCTTTTCACTTAATTTCAAAAGTCTTCAAACTTCACATAGATAATAGATGTCCTCCTCCTTAAAATATCACATACTTATACAAGTTTTTGGTAGCTAATTAAAAAAAAACTTAAATACATTTATGAAAATCTTAGATAAGGTCTATAGTTCGAATTTATCACTCCTATCACTAAAATTTGGGGAAAATCCCTTAAAATCAGAAACTACTCATATTTCATGCTTAAACATAGGGGATTTTCTAAACAACTAGCCTAGTTTGACCAACATTGACCAAGAACTTCTGTGAACATTTCCAGGAGAAGGATAGGAGTTGCAGCATCCTTGTACACTGAGGTTTACCCAAAAACTCTCGGATTTAACCCATCTATCCTACACATATGAAAATGATGGAGAAAATACGGGATGATGCAACTTCATGTAATTTCTATTGAAATTTTAAATTTAAAACCAACTTCATCAAAATTTAAATCAATAAAAGATAAATGAAAATTGTACCTGATTAGATTAATTTCAAGGATTTTATGGATCAATATGGAAGTAGAAAAAGGATAATGAAGGTAAAAATGGCTTACATGGCGAAGAGAAAACACCAAAAAGTGAACCCAACATGGACCTTCGGAGGTATTATATATCGATGGCTCTCTCTATTATGTTAAATTTATTGATGATGCAGCTAGGAAAACTTGGGTATATTGTATTCGAAATAAATTCAATGTCTGTAATACTTTCAAGAAATGGAAATATTTGGTTGAGTATGAGACAGGAAAGATGTTGAAGTGTCTCAAATCATATAATGGAGATGAATACTACATCAAGGAGTTTGATAATTTCTATTAAGAGGATAGAATTTGTAGAGAGAAGATACTTCCAGGAACACCACAGGAAAATGGTGTGTCATAAAGGACGAACACGAAAATCATAGAGAATGCAAAGTGTATGAGATTGCATGCAGGATTTCCCTTACAATTTTTTGGAGATGTTGTAGATACTATTGTTTATCTAATAAATAGATGGCTTTCAAGTTCCTTGTATAGTGTTATTCCAAAGGGATGGGCAGGTAAAAGAGTAAACTACTCATTTCTAAACAATTTCGATTGTGAAGCATTTATCCACATTAATAAAGAAAACATAAAAAAGTTTGAGGAAAAATTCAAGAACTGTACCTTCATTGGATATCATATTAATGATTTTCATTATCACTAATATGATTACGAAAACCATAAAATCATCAGAAGTAGATATCTTGTATTCAATGAAAGGTTCATGTACAAAGAATAGTTGCATGGAAAACAAAGCAGTAAAAGAAAACACATAATACATAGAGCTTGATGACATCACGGGAAAAGTAAATTTAATGTCAGGAAATCATAATGATTAACAACAATAATATGCACCTCAACTCTTGCTAGTGATTTTAGAAGATATAGCAGGTTAAGTAGACCCTCTGAATGATATTCTCCTTCATTATATTATGTATTTTTGACTATTTCTAGTGAACCAGAAGGATATGGAAATGAAATTCATGTAAAAACTAGGAATAAGTGGGGGGAACCCATGAAAGAAGAGACAAAATCTTTGGGACATAAGCATACTTCAGACTTAGTTAGGTTGCGTGTAGGTAAAACAAAATTATAGAATAAATGGGTTTACAGGTTGAAGGAAGAATATGGAGTAAAACAAAATTATAAGGCTAGAATTTTGGTGAATGGGTTTGCACAAAAGAAAGGTATAGACTTTGATGAAATATTCTCTCCTGTTGTTAAAATGACTTCAATCAGAACTATTTTAAGTCTAGTGGAAGCATAATTTTTCGATATTGACCAATTATATGTAAACAAAAAATGTTTCCATGGGGATTTTGATGAATATAGCTATATGCAAAAACAGCAGGGGTATGCATTCAAAGGAAGGAGAAATTAGTGCGCAAACTGAAGAAGAGATTGTATGGCTTAAAACAGGATCCAAGGCAGTGGTATCTAAAATCTGACAAGTTTATGTCTGAACAAGGTTATAGTAGATGTGACATTGACCATTGTGTTTATCTTAAAAAGAAAAATGATGTAAGCTATATTATATTACTATTATATGTAGAGTTCATGCTTGTTGCAGGATCTAACATGTAGGAAATAAATGTGCTTAAAGGAAAATATTCTAATGCATTTGCAATTAAGGATTTGGGTATTGCAAAGAAAATCATTTGTTTATTGAAAATTATCATTCTCTCAAATTTTGTACATAGAAAATGTGTTTGACAGATTTAATATGCAGAATGAAAAACTAGTTAATATACCTTTGGCTAGCCATTTCAAACTATGTGAGGAGAGGTGTCCCAGGAACCATGAAGAGGTTGATTATATGTGTAAAGTTCCATACACATCAACAATTGGAAGCTTAATGTGTGCAATGGTGTACACAAGGAAAAATATTTAAAATGTTGTGGGACTTGTGAGAAGGTATATGAAAAATCCAAAAAAAGAGCATTGGAAGGAAGTGAGGTGGATTCTCAAGTATTTGAGAGGTGCCACTAATCAAGCATTATGTTTTGGATGCTCAAAAATTTTTTTACAGGGATATGTTGATGTATATATGGAAGGTGATAGAAATAGAAGGAGGGGAACAACATGGTATGTGGTTGTTGTAGCTAGAAAAATTGTCTTTTGGGTTTCAAAATTGCAAAAAAAAATCACACTTTTAACAATGGAAGCAGAATATGTTGTTTCTTAGGATTTCATGAAGGAAGAGTTGGTGTATTTGGGCTTTGTTTTTTCTACAGAAGGATTGAAGATGGACCCAGAAAAGGTTAGGGCAATTGTGGAGTTGCCTTCACGCCGAAATATTTTTGAGGTAAGAAGTTTCCATGGACTTGCCAGTTTTTACAGGAAATTTATAAGAAACTTGAGTAATATTATTGCACCCATCATTGAGACAATAAATAAGAGCAAACATACATTTAAGTGGACTATTGAAGCAGAAAGAAACTTTAAAATTTTGAAGCAAAAGATAACTGAGAAGCCTGTTTTGATTCTGCCTGATTTTACTAATCCATTTCAAGTGAAGTGTGATGCCATAGGGGAGGCCATTGGAGTTCTACTGAGTCAAGATGATAGGCCTGTAGCCTATTTCAGTGAAAAGCTGAATGACACCAGGAGAAATTATTCCTCTTATGAGAAGGAATTCTATGCAGTTGTTCAGACCTTGAAAAAGTGGAGGCATTATTTGATGTCAAAAGAATTTGTATTATATTCTGATAATCATGCTTTGCAGTATATTGTACAACAGCCCAAGTTGAATCATAAGCATTCCAAATGGGTTGAATATATCCAAGGTTTTAACTTTGTTTTGAAACACATAAGTGGCCAAGAAAATAAATTAGCTGATGCTTTGAGTAGGAGGCACATGCTTCTTCAAGAAACCAATTTTGAAGTTCCAGGATTTGATTTTCTCAAGGAAATGTATAAAACAGATTCATATTTTAAGGAATAATTTGAGGCATGTTGTAACCCTATTCTAACAGATAGAAGCCAGTGGCTAGACTATTTCTTTCAGGAAGACTTAATATTCAGAAGGAACCAATTGTGTGTACCAAAATGTTCCATGAGAGAAAATTTGATCAAGGAAAAGCATAGTGATGGACTTGCTGGACACTTTGGTAATGATACAACTTATGAGCAGCTGAGTCACTTCTATTATTGGCCCAAGATGAGAGAAAAATTGGACAAGTTTGTAAAAAATTGCAAAATCTGTCAATATGCCAAAGGATGGAGCCAGAATGCAGGATTATACACTCCCTTGCCTATTCCAGATAGGCCTTGGGACATGGTTAGTATGGATTTTGTTCTAGGATTTCCCATGACCCAGACAGGGAACGATGTAGTATTTGTTGTAGTGGATAGATTCTCCAAAATGGCACATTTTATTCCATGTTATAAAACTAGTGACGCCACCCATGTTGCTAACTCGTTTTTCAAAGAAGTTGTTAGGTTGCATAGGTTGCTAAAGAGTATTGTTTCAGACAGAGACACCAGATTTGAGGGCCATTTTTGGAGGACACTGTGGAAGAAACTTGGTACCAAATTGATTTTCAGCTCAACTTATCATCCCCAAACCGATGTACAAACTGAGGTAGTGAATAGGAGTCTGGGAAATTTGTCGATAAGTCTTGCAGGAGAGCATCCCAAGTGGTGAGACCATATTTTTCCCCAGGCAGCATATTCATATAATGACTCACCAAACAGAAGCACACGGCAGAGTCCATTCCATATTTTTTATGGAATGCACCCCAGAGGAATATCAGAATTAAGAAATATGGGAAAGGCAGAAGTGAGAAGTGCTAATGGTGAGGAATTTGCTTCAGAGATCCAGGCCATACATGCAGAAGTGAAACAAAAAATACAAGGCAGCATCATCAAATACAAATGAAAGGAAGACTTGAGCAGAAAAGAGGTCCATTTTGAAGTAGGAGACCTGGTTTCGGCACACTTGAGAAAGGAGAGATTCCCAAAGAAGCAGTATAACAAATTGAAGTTCAAAAATATTGGGCCATGAAAGATACTTAGAAACTTTTCTGCAAATGCTTATGAGATTGAATTGCCACCTGATGTTGGAATATCTCCCATTTTTAATGTTTCATATTTCTACAAGTATGAAGATGATGGTGCAGAAGAAAGATCATCAGACAAGGAACAGATTGAGTGGGAAAAGCAGCTACCTCCAGCACAACCATTGCAACCAGAGAAGATATTGGAAAAAAGAGTGTTTAGGAAGACCAAAGGACAAGAGTAATTTCAATACTTAATCAAATAGAAGGACAAGCCAGAGGAAGATACCACTTGGATGATGTTGCAGAAGATAGGTAGATCAGTGGAAGAGCTCATGGATAGGAGCCCATGAAGAAAATTTCCCTCGGGAGTCTGATGCAGGGGCATTAGACACTAGCCAGCAATGTAGGAGGTTTTGTCCACATGTTGTGGCTAGGAGGGTTCGAAATCATTGAATTGTAACAGTTAAGTGTCAATACCTTAGCTGATTATTTCATTTATATTAGTTAGAATTTGTAGAAGTCGAATAGTTAAGTTCATTCCATCTATCATGGTTTAGTTGGTTGAATAATTGTAATTAGGCTTTTGATTTTCTAAACAGTTCTCACAGAGGAACCGAAGAGACACATTGTAATGTATATAAATTGTATTCCGCAGATGTATTTGGGGGAGGAGATATTTCTGCAATAATTTTTGTGTGTTAAGAAATTACTTCCGGTTGAATAAATTTCAGTTGACATTGATTGTCAAATTTTATCGAGTTGATATTTGTGAGGAAATCTGTTTAATTGTGAAGAAATTGAATTATGTGCATATATAATTACTGAATTGAGCTGCTATGCAGTCTCTGCATCCCTCTGTTTATTGTTTCTCTCAATGCGTCTGAACAAACTCTGTTGAATTAATTCCACTCATAGAAGAAGTCTGCGTACAATTGTGGTCGACTAACTCTATTCCGAGGTAGCGAAGACTCCGCCGAAAGAGGAATGGACTATTTTTTGTTAATCGGATCTTGAACAAAGGTCTGACCTGAGTTAGCAAACGAGAGAGCATAGGAAGGAAGAAATATAGATAGAGGAAAGAGCCTAAGACATGATTGTAAGTCAAGAAAAGGCAGATCCAAATCTAGATTGGTGATAGTGTATTGAAAATGTTGCAAGAAAGGAAACTTGAACAAATACTATAAATATCAAAAAGGAAAAGAAGTATATTGACAAAAAAAAAAAAATCATGAAGTGAATGTAACAAGTGATGTGTTGCAATATGTTTTTATTCTTTCATTAAAAAATAATATTTATGCTTGTGTGGTATATTCAGGGGCTTCATTCAATGCCACACTTGATAGGAAATATTTTCATGACTATGTTCATGGATATTTGGGACATGTTCATTGGGTGATGATAAAGCTTGCAAAATAATTTGAATGGGTCGGGTTTTATAAAACAAAAAAATGGAAACCAATGGTTATTAAAGGAGGTAAGGAATGTTCCAATTCTAAAGAAAAATTTATTTTCAACAGAGAAATTGGAAGGTGAAGGCTGTGTAAATACATTTACAAACAAAACTTGGAACGTCACTAAAGGAGCCTTGGTAATATAAAAGGAGAAAAGGTTCGTACATTGTATTCATGAAATGGTATTTATAATTTTTTTAATGCTTTGACCTCTGCAGGCGCAGATACCACATTATGATATCATATGCTTGGGCACATAAGTGAGAATGGGATGCAGATTCTTAACTAAACAAAGTCATTTCCAGGCTTGAAGCATGTTGGTTTATATTTATGTGAGAATTTTGTTTATGGAAAAAAAGGAGAGTCACATTTCTTACAGTTGGGAAAGAAAGGAAGAGTGAACAATTAGAGCTTGTGGATACAGATTTATGGGTGTTGCTAGTTCATTTTAATATTATAAATTATATCATGAATTCTCTTAGCAATCTGGTCTTCAAATATTAGAAGCACTCCAACATATATGGCTTAGAGGCAACTTCTAGAATATTAACACCTAGCTAGTTTGAAATCTTAAGTATTATTGTCAAGAAAACTTCAATCTCCCTTACAGAAGATGGATTGAAAAAGTCATTGAAAAATCCTTCAATGAAAATATTAACACCTTAAGATCATCATTTTCTTCAATCAATTAATGAATTAACTGTTATAGAAGAAAATTAGTTAGACATAAAAATGAATAATTGTGGACAAATCTAGCTTATTGGAAGTGAAAGAAATACCAAGCTCTCTTACAAGAGGTCAATTCATAATATCTCTTATCAAGTATATCAATAATAACTTAGTCAAAAAGTAAATATAGTGAAGGAAAGTACAACAAACTTAATTAAATTACAATAAATTCAATGATTGTAAAACAAACTGAACACTATACCAAAACAATGAGAAATTCATGGACAAGGTCGTCAATGGGGGCCCTCCACGCTTACGTTGTGCATTTTAAGTAAATACCAACTTAAAACAACTTGGAAAATAGACTAAAAATCATCCTTCAAGCACAATACAGGCAAAATAAACTTTGAACCAACTCTTTTCACTGAATTTCAAAAGTCTTCAAACTTCACATAGATAATAGATGTCCTCCTCCTTAAAATATCACATACTTATAGAAGTTTTTGGTAGCTAATTGAAAAAAAAATTAAATACATTTATGAAAACCTTAGATAAGGTCTATAGTTCGAATTTATCACTCCTATCACTAAAATTTGGGGAAAATCCCTTAAAATCAGAAACTACTCATATTTCATGCTTAAACACAAGGGATTTTCTGAACAACTGACCTAGTTTGACCAACATTGACCAAGAACTTTTGTGAACATTTCCAGGAGAAGGATAGGAGTTGCACCATCCTTGTACACTGAGGTTTACCCAAAAAATCTCGGATTTAACCCATCTATCCTACACATATGAAAATGATGGAGAAAATACGGGATGATGTAACTTCATGTAATTTCTATTGAAATTTTAAATTTAAAACCAACTTCATCAAAATTTAAATCAATAAAAAATAAATGAAAATTGTACCTGATTAGATTAATTTCAAGGATTTTATGGATCAATATGGAAGTAGAAAAAGGATAATGAAGGTAAAAATGGCTTACATGGCGAAGAGAAAACACCAAAAAGTGAACCCAACATGGACCTTCGGAGGTATTATCTATCGGTGGCTCTCTCTATTATGTTAAATTTATTGATGATGCAGCTAGGAAAACATGGGTATATTGTATTCGAAATAAATTTGATGTCCTTTATACTTTCAAGAAATGGAAATATTTGGTTGAGTATGAGACAGGAAAGAAGTTGAAGTGTCTCAAATCATATAATGGAGATGAATACTACAACAAGGAGTTTGATAATTGCTATTAAGAGGGTAGAATTTGTAGAGAGAAGATAGTTCCAGGAACACCACAGGAAAATGGTGTGTCATAAAGGACGAACACGAAAATCATAGAGCATGCAAAGTGTATGAGATTGCATGCAGGATTTCCCTTACAATTTTTTGGAGATGTTGTAGATACTATTGTTTATCTAATAAATAGAGGGCTTTCAAGTTCCTTGTATGGTGGTATTCCAAAGGGATGTCCAGGTAAAATATTAAACTACTCATTTCTAAACAATTTTGATTGTGAAGCATTTATCCACATTAATAAAGAAAACATAAAAAAGTTTGAGGAAAAATTCAAGAACTGTACCTTCATTGGATATCATATTAATGATTTTCATTATCACTAATATGGTTACGAAAACCATAAAATCATCAGAAGTAGATATCTCATATTCAATGAAAGGTTCGTGTACAAAGAATAGTTGCATGGAAAAAAAAGCAATAAAAGAAAACACATAATACATAGAGCTTGATGACATCACAGGAAAAGTAAATTTAATGTCAGGAAATCATAATGATTAACAACAATAATATGCACCTCAACTCTTGCTAGTGATTTTAGAAGATATAGCAGGTTAAGTAGACCCTCTGAATGACATTCCGCTTCGTTATATTATGTATTTTTGACTATTTCTAGTGAACCAGAAGGATATGAAAATGAAATTCATGTAAAAACTAGGAATAAGTGGGGGAAACCCATGAAAGAAGAGACAAACTCCGTGGGACATAACCATACTTCAGACTTAGTTAGGTTGCGTGCAGGTAATAAAAAATTATAGAATAAATGGGTTTACATGTTGAAGGAAGAATATGGAGTAAAAAAAAATTATAAGGCTAGACTTTTGGTGAATGGGTTTGCACAAAAGAAAGGTATAGAATTTGATGACATATTTTCTCCTGTTGTCAAAAGGACTTCAATCAGAACTATTTTAAGTCTAGTGGAAGCATAATTTTTTGATATTGACCAATTATATGTAAACACAAACTTTATCCATGGGGATTTTGATGAAGATAGCTATATGAAAAAACAACAAGGGTATGCATTCAAAGGAAGGATAAATTAGTGCGCAAATTGAAGAAGAGATTGTATAGCTTAAAACAGTGTCCAAGGCAGTGGTGTCTAGAATCTGACAAGTTTATGTCTGAACAAGGTTATAGTAGATGTGACATTGACCATTGTGTTTATCTTAAAAAGAAAAATGATGTAAGCAATATTATATTACTATTATATGTATATTTCATGCTTGTTGCGGGATCTTACATTGAGGAAATAAATGTGCTTAAAGGAAAATTTTCTAATTCATTTGCAATTAAGGATTTGGGTATTGCAAAGAAAATCATTTGTATGAGAATAACTAGATACAATAAAAATTGCAAATTATCATTGTCTCAAAATTTGTACATAGAAAATGTGTTTGACAGATTTAATATGTAGAATGGAAAACCAATTAATATACCTTTGGCTAGCCATTTCAAACTATGTGAGGAGATGTGTCCCAAGAACCATGAAGAGGTTGATTATACGTGTAAAGTTCCATACACATCAACAATTGGAAGCTTAATGTATGCAATGGTGTACACAAGGAAAAATATTTAAAATGTTGTGGGACTTGTGAGAAGGTATATGAAAAATACGAAAAAAGAGCATTGGAAGGAAGTGAGGTGGATTCTCAAGTATTTAAGAGGTGCCACTAATCAAGCATTATGTTTTGGAGGCTCAAAAATTGTTTTACAGGGATATGTTGATCTAGATATGGAAGGTGATAGAAATAGAAGGAGGGGAACAACATGGTATGTGGTTGTTGTAGCTAGAAAAATTGTCTTTTGGGTTTCAAAATTGCAAAAAAAAAATCACACTTTTAAAAATGGAAGCAGAATATGTTGTTTCTTAGGATTTCTCAGGTTAATAGGGTATTATCGCAAGTTTCTTAAGAATTATGGGATAATAGCAGCACTTTTATAAACAATATTATTGAATAAATTTGCATTTTTATGGACTCCTGAAGCAACTAAGCCCTTTAAACATCTTAAAGAGGTAATTTTCCAAGCACTGGTATTATCTATGCCAAAAATCACAAAAACCTTTATTGTGGAATGTGATGCCTCATGAAATGGAATTGATGTTGTTTTAATGCAAGAAGGAAGACCCATTTCTTTTTAAAGTCGTCCAATAAAAGGAAAGTATTTACAAAAATATATTTATGAGAAGGAAATGTTGGAAATACTACACGCACTAAAGAAATGGTGACCCTACCTAATAGGAAGAATATTCAACGTATAAATTGATCATATTCTTAAATAATTTTTGGAACAAATACTATATTCAGAAGAGCAACAAAAATGCATCACAAAGATGTTGGGTTATGACTTTGAAATCATCTATAAAAAATGGAAGTTAAATGTTGTTGCAAATGCACTTTCAACAAACGATGAGGCTGTGGAAGCGTTGCTTTCTTCCATTTCTATTATCCAACTATATTGGATAGTAAGGGAGGAATGGAAGAATGATGAAGAAGTATGGGCACTCAGTCAAAAGTTGCAGAAAGATCCTAGTACATCTGATACATTTAGTTGGAAAATGATTCATTATGGTACAAATATCTCTTATATATCTGTAGGAATTTTGAGCTAAAACAAAATACTCTTTTGGAATTGCACGCCTATCCCTTAGGAGGAAAATAAAGATTTAAAAAAAATTACTACAAGGTGAAGAATTTTTTTTTGGGACGGCCTTAAATTTTATATTCAAAAGTTTATGGCAGAATGTTTGGTTTGTTAGAAAAAAAAAGTTGAGAAAATTAAGACCGTGGGTCTACTACAACATTTATCCATTCTAAATCAACATTGGGAGGAGGTTTAAATGGATTTTATCATAGGTTTACCTAATTCTGAAGGAAATTGTATCATCATGGTGGTAGTTTATAGAATTACCGAGTATGCACACTTTCTGCATTATCTCATCCATTTAAATTAAGTAGAGTTGCTATTTAATTTATGGAAACAACTAAAAAGCTACATGGAAACCCAAATATTATTTTAAAATATAGAGATCCCATTGTCACTGGAAATTTTTTGACAGAATTATTTTCTTATTTTGGTAGTCAACTAGCTCATAGCTCACATTATCATCCTCAATCTAGTGGGAAAACTGAGACAGTGAGAAAATGTTTGGAAGGATATCTTTGTTTCTTTGTATCTCATAAACAAACAAAATGAGTCAATTAGTTACCTCTGGCTAAATGGTGGTATAACACTTCCTTCCACAATGCAGCAAAAATGACTCCATTTATGACACTTTATGAATATCATCTGGCATCTATCACATCATCTTCAAGAGAAAATTATAAGGTTAAAGTAGTGGAATATCACATCGAGCATGAACAACAAGTTCTCCAACTCTTAAAGCATAACCTAGATTTGGCAGAGAATCAAATGAAACAATAGGAAGATCAATGTTAGGTCCCTATATTACTATTATAGTCCTTTATAGTTGTTAGTGTAACCCCATTATTGTTATTATTTTACCCCTGTAACCCCCATATTGTTATTATTGTGCCCCTAAATTAATATTTTTAGGTCAACTAGGATTACATTTTGGCCCCATGGACTCCTATATGTAGAAAGGAGGTTTCGTATTTTGTATCATCCAAGAATTTTTCATTCATGTAATGTACTAGAGGTTTCCCCCTCTAAGTGGCTTATTTATAAGGCATCAATATCTCTTTTCTTCTATATTTGGAGCCAGTTTCACAACATTTGGTATCAAACATTTGGATTCTATGGTTTCGCTGCGCTAAACAGGTCATCGTAGAATTTTCATCATAAGGGTTTTTATATGAACGTTTAGAAGATGAATTTTTTAGGGTGCGAAGAAGGAATCCTGAGCAACATTTTCACAAAAATTTAGAGCTTTTTTTGCAATATTTTCAGAGATATCATCTGTGGAAGTTGGGGCTTTTTACAGGCTCTTGAATTTCACTTAAAAAGATCATCGTGGAATTTTCTCTATAACTTTTTTCCACTTAGGTTCAGAAGCTGAAATGTTTAGAGCACGAAGCCGGAATCCTCACGAACATCTTCACAAACTTTCAGAGCTTGGTTCGCATAATTTTCAAAGATATGACCTCTGGAACTTAGGTCTCTTTCAGGCTCCCAAATTTCATCTCAAAGAGGTGACCGTGGTAAAATATTCATAACTCTCTATCTGAGCATTGGATTGGAATTTTGTAAAAATAGACTGGAAGTAAATAGACGTTACTTTCCTGTCTATAAATTTCAGAGCCAAAGGAGCAAACCGTGACACCTGGAAAGTCGTACAAGTTCACTATACTGAACCAGTCCATAATTAGGTCATTGTGCGAGATTGGACATAACTTTGTCTTGAACAATCCAAATCAAATAAGACCTATGGAATTTGAAAGAAGCTTAAAATGATTACTATAGGACGGAATTTTAGATATTGAGGATCCGCAAGTATAGAGATAAGTCAATTTCAATATCGAGCTCCTCAAAATCAAGTAAAAGGTGTGTATTTTTTTTCAAGTAAAAGCAAGTCTTTTTTGAAGAATCAAGTTGAATTGATTCCAAGGGCATATTGTAGAATACATATCAGTATTGGATTCTCAAATTTCCCCTAAAATGAATTCAACACCCATTAAGCCTTTAGAAGGCTCTACTATGACTCATGAAGATTAAGAATGGCAACATGACATATCAAAATTACAAGATAAAGTGCAACAAATTTTTCTCTCGCAAAGAGCAACCAAAAATGACACAAATTTTTTTAAGAAAGATGTGGAATCTAAGGTTTCTGGTTTGAAGAATGGCATGGAAGCTAAGATGGATGGCATGGAAGTTGGCATGGAATCTAAGATGGGTGACATGGAAGCTAAGATGGAAAACATGAAAAATGATCTAAAAGAAGACATGGAAGGTTTGACAAAGTTGATACAAGAAATGTTTCCTAATGGTGAAAATATAGTAGAGGAAACTCATGATGAGAACAAAATAAATTTTAGTCGTGATTTCATAAACTCTAATGTTGGAGGGAAGAACCATCATATTCCAAAAATGGGTATGAGGAAGTTTGATGGAAAGGGTCTTGTAACATGGATACTACAGATGGAGAAATATTTTGATCTCAATAATGTGAAAAACACACAAAAGGTACGCATTGCAACTTTACATTTAGAACAAAAAACATTTCTATGGTATTGATGGCTTTTCTCTCGTAAAAAAATTGTCACTTGGTCAATTTTTATGGAGGAAATGATAGCACATTATGAGGATACAAAGCGCAACACTTTCTTTAGCCAATTGATAAATATCAAACAAAAGTGTTCACTGGGGGAGCACATTGAGGACTTCCAAAAATTGAATATAAGGGTAACTGGTATTCCAGAGGAACACAGGATTGATATCTTCATAGTTACTTTAAAGGATAACATCCAACATGAAGTTCGCGTTTTGGATCCTGATTCATTGGAGAAGGCATTTAGGTTGGCAAGAAAAAAATAATGTAAAATGATGGCAACAAGGAAGCCTACCACTCACTTATATAAATATGGAAGTGTTGCTAATCCTAGATTTCCACAACCTACAAGGTTGACACCACAACAATTGGAAGAAAAAAAGAGAAAAATGGCTTTGCTACAGTTGTGATAGCTAATACACAAAATGTCATAAGTGTGCTGAGAAGAAACTATTTTACATAGATTGTGAAGAGGAAGAAGAAAATGAACAAGAATCTTTAAAAGAAGAGGATATACACCAGGAACCAGCCCTAAAATAGGAAGAAATGAGTTTGACCATATCATGTAATGCATTGGCAGGAACTACCACTCCTCAAACTCTCAAGATAGAAGGACATATTAAGAATAAAAAGGTAATAGTGTTGATTGATTCAGGTAGCACCCATAATTTTTTTCATTTTAAGGTAGCCAAGGAATTGAATTGTTTCCTATACCCAACACCAAAATGTCAGGTGATGGTTGCAAATGGAGGAACTATAAATTTCTCTAGAAAATGCCATAATATCAAGCTAACCATGGGGGAATATGTATTGAATATTCCAATGCTTTCCATTCCTATGGGAGGTTCTGATGCTGTACTAGGAGTACAATGGTTACAATCTTTGGGGACGGTAGCTTTTAATCTTCAAGAACTTTTCTTGAATTTTTTTTTAGAAGGAAAGGAAGTTGAATTATTGGGTATTGCAGGGAATCTGGGAAATATAATTACCTCTAATGTCATGAAAAAGCTTCAAAATAAAGAACAATGAGGTGTAATTGTACAATTATGCTCACTAGAAGTTCCAACGTCAAAATGATCTATTTCTGGAGATCTCCAAAAAGTCTTGGAAAATCATTCCAAGGTGTTTGAAACTCCCAAAGGACTCCCACTTATTCATGATCATGATTATGCTATTCATTTGATTACAGGAAGTGTTCCTCCAAACATCAAGCCTTATAGATATCATTATCTCGAAAAGAGCGAAATTGAATGTATGATTGCAGAAATGTTAGAGGCGGGTATAATTCAACCTAGCCAAATTTCTCTCTCTACTCCTGTAGTATTCGTAGATAAGAAGGATGGATCATGGCACATGTGCCCGGATTATAGGGAGCTAAATAAGCTCACCATTAAAGATAAATTTCCCATTCTTGTGATTGATGAATTATTGGATGAATTACATGGAGCAATTTATTTTACCAAGTTGGATCTTCATTCATGATATCATCAAATTAGAATGAAGACCGAATATATTCCAAAAAACAGCATTTTGAACTCATGAGGGTCATTATGAATTTTTGTTCATGCCTTTTTTCCTTACAAATGCACCTTCTACATTTCAAGGGTTGATGAATTCCATTTTCAAACCCTTCCTTAGAAAATTTGTGCTAGTATTTTTTGATGATATACTAATCTACAATAGGTCTTGGAAGGATCATGTTCAACATGTTGATAGTGTTCTCAAACTATTGCAGGAGAAACAATTATATGAAAAAACATCCAATTTTTTCTTTGGAGTACAAGAGGTGGAATATCTGGGCCATATTGTATCTCATGAGGGTGTTAAGGTAGACCCTAACAAAATTAAAGCCATTAAGGAATGGAAATTCCCCACAACCATAAAGAAATTGTGAGTATTTCTTCCGTTAACAGGGTATTATCACAAGTTTGTTAAGAATTATGGGAGAATAGAAGCACCTCTAACAACATTATTGAAGAAAGATGCATTTTCATGGACTCCTGAAGCAACTAAGGCCTTTGAACATCTTAAAGAGGCAATGTGCCTAGCACTGATCTTAGCTACGCCAAACTTCACAAAAACCTTTATTGTGGAATGTGATGCCTCAGGAAATGGATTTGGTGGTGTTTTAATGCAAGAAGGAAGACCCATTTCTTTTGAAAGTCGTCCAATCAAAGGAAAGTATTTACAGAAACCTGTTTATGAGAAGGAAATGTTAGCAATACTACATGCACTAAATAAATGGAAAACTTACCTAATGGCAAGACACTTCAAGGTAAAAACTGATCATGATAGTCTTAAACACTTTTTGGAACAAAGAATATCTTTAGAAGAGCAACAAAAATGGTTTACAAAGATGTTGGATTATGACTTTGAAATAATCTACAAAAAAGGGAAGCTAAATGTTGTTGGAGATGCACTCTCAAGAAAGACTGAAGAGGTGGAAGCATTTCTTTGTGCCAATTATATTATCCAACCAGATTGGATAGCCGAGGTAAGAGATGAATGGAAGAATGACGAAGAAGTGTGGACACTCATTCACAATTTGCAGCAATATCCTAGTACATCTGATACATTTAGTTGGAAAAATGATTCCTTATGGTACAAAGATCACCTATATCATTGTAAGAAATCCCAACTAAAACAAAATATTCTTTTGGGATTGCACACTTCTCCTTTAGGAGGACACTCAGGATTTTTAAAAGCTTACCACAGGGTGAAGAAACTTTTTTTTTTGGGATGGCCTTAAATCTGATATTCAAAAGTTTTTGGTGGAATGTTTGTTTTTCCAGCAGAATAAAGTTGACACAATTAAGACCTCGAGTCTTCTACAACCTTTATCCATTCCAAGTCAACATTGGGAGGAGATTTCAATATATTTTTTCACAAGTTTACCTAAGTCCGAAGGAAAGAGTGTGATCATGGTGGAAGTTGATAAACTTACCAAGTATGCACACTTTTGTGCATTATCTCATCCATTTAAAGCAAGTACAGTTGATACTACATTTATGGACACAATTAAAAGCTACATGTAAGCCCAATGGTTATTGTGAGTGAGAGAGATCCCATTTTTGCTGGAAATTTTTGGACGGAGTTATTTTCTTGTTTGGGTACTCAGTTAGCTCATAACTCATCTTATCATCCTCAATCCGATGGTCAAACTGAGATAGTAAATAAATTTTTGGAAGGATATCTTCATTATTTTGTATCTAATAAAAAACAAAATGGGTCAATTGGTTACCTCTTGCTAAATGGTGGTATAACACTTCCTTCCATACTGCAGCAAAAATGACCCCATTTATGGCACTTTATGGATATCATCCACCATCCATCACATCATCTTTAAGATAAAATTCAAAGGTTCAAGCAGTGGAAGATAACATCGAGCATCAATAAGAAGTTCTCCAACTCTTAAAGGATGACTTGAATTTGGCTCAAAATCGAATGAAACAATAGGCAGATCAACATCACAGCGAGAGAAGTTTTGACGTAGGAGACTGGGTATTTTTACGACTACAACCATACAAGAAAATTTCCCTCTAGCAAGCTAAGAAGGATAATAAATTATCACCAAAGTATTATGGTCCTTAAAAGGCATTGCAAAATATTAGTACTATGGCATACAAATTGGAGCTTCCTGCTTCTTCACGAGTGCATCCAGTTTTCCATGTTTCATGCTTAAAGAAGTTTATAGGCGATAATATTCCAGTTCAAACAATATTTCCAGAACTTGATGAGGAAGGAAAAATCATATTGGAACCTGAAGCAGTCATGGAATTAAGAACTCGACATCTACGAAATCGATCAATTTCAAAGTATCTCCTCAAGTGGAAGAACTTACCCACTGAAGATTCTACATGGAAGGATAAGAATTTTATATAGAAGCACCCAGAGCTACTCAACCATTGAGGAAAACACTTTTTTGAAGGAGAGGGGCATGTTAGGTCCCTATATTACTAGTATAGTCATTTATTTTTGTTAGTGTAACCCCCTTCTTGTTATTATTGTACCCCTGTAACCCCCATATTTTTATTATTGTGCCCTTAAATTATTACTTTTAGGTCAGATATGATTACATTGTGGCCCCATGGACTCCTATATATGGAAAGGAGGTTTTGTAATTTGTATCATCCAAGAATTTTTCATTCATGTAATGTATTGGAGGTTTCCCCCTCTAAGTGGCTTATTTCTAAGGCGTTGATATCTCTTTTCTTCTGTTTTTGGAGCTAGTTTCACAACAATCAACATCGCAATGAGAGAATTTTTTATGTAGCGACTAGGTATTTTTACAGCTAAAACCATACAAAAGAAGTCCCTAAATCAAGCTGATAAGGATAATAAATTATCACCAAATTACTATGGTCCTTACAAGGTGCTACAAAATATTGGTACTATGGCATAGAAATTGGATCTTCCTACATATTTCTGAGTGCACCCAGTTTTCCATATTTCATGCTTAAAGAAGGTTATAGGTGACAAAATTTATGTTCAAAAAATATTTCTAGAACTTGATGAGGAGGGAAAAATCATATTGGATCCTGAAGCAGTCATGAAAAGAAGAACTCGACAGCTACGAAATAGATCAATTTCAGAGTATCTCATCAAGTGGAAGAACTTAAACATTGAACATTCCACATGGGAGGATGAGAATTTTATGCACAAGCATCTAGAGTTACTCAAGTGTTGAGGACAACACTTTTTTGAAGGAGAGGTGCATGTTAGGGCCCTATATTACTAGTGTAGTCCCTTTTCGTTGTTAGTGTAGCCACCTTATTGTTATTTTTGTACCCATGTAGTACCCATATTGTTATTATTGTGCCCTATAATAGCCTGCAATTGTTATTCTTGTTCGCTTACATTATTATTGTTAGGTGGGCTAGGATTATATTGTGACCCCATGGACTCCTATATATAGAAAGGAGTTTTTGTCATTTGAATCATCTAATAATTGTTCATTTATATAATGTAAAGGAGTTTTCACCCTCGAAGTAGTTGATTTATAAGTCATTGATCTCTCTTTTATTCTATTTCGTGAGCTGGTTTCATAATAGTTTCCACTGCCTACATCACCTCCTGATGATTGTAATCTAGTTCATATAATCCTATTACTTTCCATCAATCCCATAGGTAGTAATGATTTCTCAAAGAGGAGTTAAATGATTTCTACAAGAAGAGTATTCCTCTTGTAGAAACATTTACAGTCACATTCAAACTCAACATAGATTCTTTTTTCACCTACATAGTAGAAGATATAGCCACCTTGAGCATTGTGAAGCCATTATTGAAGCTGAGAAGGGACTACCCTCATTAGGAAGTAGTTCATCCACTCCACCAATAGAATATTGAATGTTGGGAAGAAGAATACATAAAATAAAAAAAATATCATTCAAATAATCATCATGCTATGAACACTTCTACAGAAAAAAAAAATCATCAACTACAACAGTCACATCATGAGCATCTTAGCCACAACATTTTATCTAGGAATATGAACCAACATCAACAAAAATAAAAAACCCTATAATACCTCCATATTCAAGGTTATCAACAATAGGGCCTCCAATATATTATCACATGCATCTTAAGGATCATTTGTAGTAACTTTAAAACTACTAAAATTAGCTTCAATAGTCATATCAAAAACCTCAATAACACCTGCAAAAACACATAAAGGGTAAGACTTGGGTATGAAAATGTCTAACCTTATCCTATGAATGTATTCCAGCTTAAGAAAATATTAAAAGTGTGAGAAGGAAAGGCTTTTTATAGCAAAAATCGTTAGCCAAGAAACCTCGGGCTTATCTAGCAGTTAGCTTGACTATTCCACCAATACAGAAATATACACATGTGGGAGAGGAGTAATAAAAAATTTAAGAGGACTTGAGAAAGTGGGTGGTAATAAGATAACTGTGATGGAATACAAGGAGAGACAAGGGGTAATAGAGGGTCAACTCATTTAAGAAAAAACACTCTGAGATTATTTTGCACGGAATGAAAAAAAAAAATTGCGAAGAAGATGAAAAAAAAGTGGACCCACAACCTGTTAACATGAAAATATTTGTTGCTACATGAGAAATAGAGTTGCTACAAGAAATAGAGCTTCTACAGGATGTTGCTACAGGAAAAACATATTTTATATAGGAAGAACATATTTTCTACAGGAAATAAAAATTTGCTTTATGGAACTAACAAAGGGCTGAAAGAGAAACATTTTTCTACTAGGGTGTTGAAAAATGATTATTTAATAGCTATAATGTTCAAATAAACACAACAGATTTGCAAAGGATTTGATACAAACATGGTAAATTATAAAAGGGTGAAAGGTACCCAAGTCACCAATTTGATCATCACATCATTCCTCTATTTTGCTTCAGATTATTAACAATCATTTCTCCCATTTTATGAAGAAATAGCTCTCTGTTAAGTTCCTTGAATTCCAGAATTTAATGAGAAATGATAATTTACAATGCTATTTAAGGATGCTCATAAGAATTTGATGGATAATATGATGTTCCATTTCCAGGAATTTGTTTCAAAAGTAAGACGTTTGGACTTCAATTACAATGAAATTGCTAATGAGGTAATGGATACAAACAAATCCTTATTTTGACAAGGAGAAGTGCTAGGCGAATACAAAAAAGGTAAAACAAAAGCAAGGTGTTTCCCACACAAATAGAAGCCATTACAATTAAAGAATCACCTGAGAGAAAGAAGCATCCTAAACGAACATGAGATGTTCCATTGGAAACTGTGATCAGGGAAGAAATGGAAATAGAAGAGTAGCAAGAAGAACAGAAGGAGGAGAAACCTATGGACCAAAAAAGAAAAATGACCAGGTCAACATACATTAAGAACCACATGGAAAGGAGGATGAATGAGTTTCTTAAAGGATGAACAACAATTTTAGTAGGGGGATATGATGGGCCTCTAAATCACACATAAATTAAGGCCCATCTAGTCTTTCTTAGGCACATAATTCCTATATTGAATCTCTCCTTCTACACAATAATGTTTTTTAAGCTTTAGTATGTTATTAGGAAGGTTTAGAGATAATTTCATATTTGTGCCTAATATTATTTATTTTTGAAGAATATTGTTATAATATTGGAAAAATTATGAATATTTGGAGAAGGAGATAATTTAGGGAATTGCTCTCTAGTACACGAGGATAAATATTGGAGAATAAATGAAAAAAATATCATGAAATTATTGAGATATTTTAGAACTCCAATGATTGAGAAAATCTAGGAATGTGTTCCCTGTCAGTTAATGTAAACTCTTAGTGTTGGGAACTAGATCCACGATTTGAGGGATTTTGGAAGGAAAAGCCTCCTTCGTTCAAGGATAATTATTCTCAATAAATTTTCATAAGTACAAATTCGAATTGGCCTCTAGTTTCATGTATTTTTTAGTCTTGTTGTGGATAAAACTCGTTGTTTAGCTTTTCCACTTTCATTCCTTAAAGGGATGTACTTGGATTTATTCAAATAATGAAGATTTGTGCCATTTTTATCTTCTAAACCTTGGTTTCTTTCATAGGAAACTTAATTTAATTGGGCTTTGCAATCCCATGAGCCTCAGAGAAATTTTTTACAACTTTTTCTTCTTGTTTATCACTTATTATTCACATGCATCTCTCATTCTTATTTTTCCTCTTTATGTATTTAGTATTCATGATTTTCTTGTTGTAGGATTGAGTTAAATGAATGAAGTGAGTTATTTTTCATGCTATTTATAGATTCATAAGAATTATTCAACGTTAAAATAACTTTGGCAGGTCAACTTCATCATTAAGCTACTTGGATTTGGTTTCTAGTTCACAAATACAGGATTTCTGGAAATGCCTTCTAGCGAAATAGTACTAATTTTCTGTGATTTTTTAGAATGGGTTAATGAGATTCAATTGAGTTTATTCAACTTTTATTAGGTAAAAAAAACATTAAATTTAATAAAATAATTCACCCTATTGCATTTTCACTTGATTAGTTTAGGAAGTTGATAGGTTAACTAGCAAACTAGCTCTTGAATCTCTAGTTTGTAGAGTAGTAATTTTTTGTTATTTTTTAGGACATGTGAACATGGGTATTTTGGAGTGATTCCAATTCTAATGGAGACCTAAGAAATCATACTTAATAAAATATCTTGTATCATCCCATTTTAATTTTATTTACTTAGTCATTTGGTGATTTATCTCCAAAACAAAACTTCTTGTAGCACTCTTATAGCACATATAAACTTGACCAAATTTTCTCCCAAAGCATGGATTTTTGATATTAGGCTTGAGTCATGAACCCTAGTATATAAATTAAATATTGAGGAATGACAAACACGACTTAGGAAATTCATTTCCACAAAGTATATTAGGAATATTTATTTGAAATCATGCTCTTAGGATTTCAATTACAAATTGTTGTTCTTACTTAGGATTAATTTATTTTCAAAGCAACACTTCCATATCTTCAATTAAGTTAGGGTTTTATTTCATAAAATTCACTCCATTACATCATAAAAAAAAATAAGGACGCATTATATGTTGCACATATAGTGTTTATACCTCTTGAGGTTGTACAAACCCTGGGTTGATAATTGAAGTGGGTAGCCTTGGGAGTTGCAGCATTCTTGTTGCAATATTGAGACTTATCAGGAGGTGCATCAAAATTCTCGAAATTTTTTATACCACAAACATTGTTATAACATAAGTTATTATATCACACTTATAGCATAGGTGAATATATATATTTAAATTGGTGAGGCGATATATTAATTTTGCTAATATTATGGACCAAGTTAAGGTTCACCTAGTGCCAAACCAAAATAGGACAAGGTATATATGGAAACCATGGAAATAAATAAGTAGCTATACACCAAAGAGTTAAATTTTCAATGCATGGGCATAATATAATCTAATAAAATAACCTTTAATGAAACATTTCACGAGTTGAAGATGTGGCTGATTCTAGTAGTAAATTTATAAGGTAATAATAATGGTGTTGAGGAAATTTCATAGAATAACTTTGTAACATGCTAAAGGGACCAATTGAATTACAATGATATCCATACAAATGTTTCGAAAAGAGAGGGCATGAGTATCTAATAAAACATAGGATGAAGTCCATCTAGTAAGCAAGCATGCAGAGTAATTTGTCTATATAATATGTATAATTGAAGGTGAGGATCTTCACTCAAAGTTTAAAATAACAATGAGATTTTTTTTTGTCGTGTTAAATTGAGGAAAATTACATCCATAAGGGGTAATATATTAAAATTTTTAATGTGGGAGAGGCTCGTCCACCTATAAACTATTAAACCCTCTACATACAAACTAACTAATAATAGAGGCAATTCTAGACCTCCCCATTGTTGTGTGGAAATGGTCAACGCATAATCGAAATGCAATATATTATTAAAAATATAGGATTGTTGAAGATATGGATTCAAATAAATGTTCTATTTTTTCCTTACTACTCTAAATATATCGAAATAAATATAAATTATTTATGTCGCCGGTTAACATGATTCATCCCATAGTTTCATAGTTAATAATTCTTGACCTTGACAACCTAACTCTGAATATTCCTCATTATGTTGCATTCCTAATACAAATTTCATATCACAAAGAAAAAAAATTGTTACTGTGGTGGATGAAGGCATTTCTATGTGAATTATGAAGGCATTTCTTATGCAAGAACGCAACAGAGTACAAATATAACCATAGATATAGAGCTGCAGTGGAAATAATGCTTCATTTTATTGATAAAAGAATGATTGCAATAAGCTTACAAACATAATGGAAACAAGCTAGGGCACTAGTAGCGTATCTCTGAGAAGAGATGTAGTGTACGCAGGCCTCTGAACTATGTTACATTGAGGCTCGCAGGCCTATTACAGACATAATAGAAAGAGATGAGCTAGGGTACTTGCAGCGTATCCCCGAGAAGAGATGTGGCGGCTACCAGCCCCTGAACTGTGTTACAATGCAGACATAATGGAGATGTGGCGAGCTAGTGCACTGGTAGCGCTCATCTCTGAGAAGAGATGTATTGGCTCCCAACCCTCTGAACTGTGTTACTATGCAGACATGATAGAGATGTGGCGAGCTAGGGCACTAGTAGCGCTTATCTCTGAGAAGAGATGTATCGGCTCCCAGCCCCCTGAACTGTGTTACTATGCAGATATGATGGAGATGTGGCGAGCTAGGGCACTGGTAGCGCTTATCTCCGAGAAGAGATGTATCGGCTCCCAACCCGCTGAACTGTCTTACTATGCAGACATGATAGAGATGTGGCGAGCTAGGGCACTGGTAGCGCTTATCTCTGAGAAGAGATGTATCGGCTCCCAGCCCCCTGAAATGTCTTACAATGAGGCTCGAGGGCCTATTTATTGTTGAGAAACAATGTAGAATCTGAAACATCCAAAACCCTAACCGTAGGAGATGAAGCGCCAAAACTGTGGGCGCCCATTTGGGTAAATTGGTGGTTCAACTTCCCGGGGGCATAACTTTGGCATGCGATCTCCGTTTGATGCGCTCAATAGCTCGTTAGAAAGATTTGTTCGAGGAGTAAAACTTTTGAACGAGCAACATCGGTCCATGGACCCATGTTGCTCTCTGTTTTCCCAAAAAAACGTCGTTTAGGGCCTCAAAACGGCTTCGGAAGTTTAAGACCCGAGAAACTGCTAAAAATAGTAAGTTGTGCCGAAACTTACAAACTGAAAGAACTGATTGTGGGGGTTCAAATGGACTCGATGGGTGGCCACCAATATCCACCTAGATTATTAATGCCCCAAAATGGCTCCGGGTGTGCAGGACCTGAAAACCTGTTATAAATAGTAAGTTGTGCTGAAGCTGAAAAACTAAAAGAATTGCTGCTGTGGGTCCAAATGGAATAGGTGGGAGGCCACCGATATCCACCTGGATCATTCCTCCCTCCTTAGGAAGCAATGGTCTCCATTGCGTTAAGTTCCTCCATGGGGGGGGGAATTTTGCTGAACTTGGTGTTGGATTTGTCCAGGATGTCGCAGACCTGTTGGCAGACGTGCTAGATGTAGATGTGCCACCGGTGGGCAGCCATTGAAGGATCTGAAAAAAAAAAATTCCATCATCGCATTCCTCTGTTTCTCGAGGGCATCCTCGAGCAAGATTTTGATAGGATCTCCTGCTCCCTCGTCTTTCTTTCCTTCCGCCATGGGGGGTCATCGAGGTTGCGAGGTTGAACTCCTTATACCCTGGCCGCGTTGGGGACATGAAGAGAAAAACAGAGAAAGAGCAGACCTGCTCCGATACCACTGATCTGGATTTTATGCAGGAATGCAACAGAGTACAAATATAACCATAGATATAGAGCTGCAGCGGAAATAATGCTTCATTTTATTGATAAAAGTATGACTGCAATAAGCTTACAAACATAATGGAAACAAGCTAGGGTGCTGGTAGCGTATCTCTGAGAAGAGATGTAGCGTACGCAGGCCTCTGAACTGTGTTACATTGAGGCTTGCAGGCCTACTACAGACATAATGGAAAGAGATGAGCTAGGGTACTTGCAGCGTATCCCTGAGAAGAGATGTGGCGGCTACCAGCCCCTGAACTATGTTACAATGAAGACATAATGGAGATGTGGCGAGCTAGGGCACTGGTAGCGCTTATCTCTGAGAAGAGATGTATCGGCTCCCAGCCCCCTGAACTGTGTTACTATGCAGACATGATTGAGATGTGGCGAGCTAGGGCACTGGTAGCGCTTATCTCTGAGAAGAGATGTATCGGCTCCCAGCCCCCTGAAATATCTTACAATGAGGCTCGAGGGCCTATTTATTGTTGAGAAACAATGTAGAATCCGAAACGTCCAAAACCCTAACCGTAGGAGATGAAGCGCCAAAACTGTGGGCGCCCGTTTGGGTAAATTGGTGGTTCAACTTCCTGGGGGCGTAACTTTGGCATCCGATCTCCGTTTGATGCACTCAATAGCTCGTTAGAAATATATATTCAAGGAGTACAACTTTTGAACGTGCAACATCAGTCCATGGACCCATGTTCCTCTCCTTTTTCCCAAAAAAACGTTGTTTAGGGCCTCAAAACGGCTTCGGAAGTTTAAGACCCGAAAAACTGCTACAAATAGTAAGTTGTGCCGAAACTTACAAACTGAAAGAACTGATGGTGGGGGTTTAAATGGACTCGATGGGTGGCCACCAATATCCACCTAGATTATTAATGCCCCAAAACGGCTCCGGGTGTGCAAGACCCAAAAACCTGCTATAAATAGTAAGCTGTGCTGAAGCTGAAAAACTGAAAGAATTGCTGTTGTGGGTCCAAATGGAATAGGTGGGAGGCCACCAATATCCACCTAGATCAGATAGTCCCATGATCAACATTGTTAAAAATTATTTGATCGTAATTCTCTCAGACTTCACATGGTTAGCGTTATAAATTATAAGGATAATGTTATGCAATTCTCTCATGTAAAGAGAGTTGACATAAATGGAACTCTTTTTCTAGTTACAAGAGGATTCTCTCGGGATCGTGATACAAATAATGCCATGGATAATCCATTAGATAGTTTGTCACAATAGATATGATAAACATATACTCAAAACTTTTAAGTATAAAATATGAGGTTTCATTTGACTTTAGATTTTTGGATTTGTAAATTATTGTTTACTATATATGAATGAAAATTAAATTATGTAGAAAATATGGAATGGAAAAATAGAAATGCACAAACCACAATTCACACATGATATATCTTGGGAAACCCTTTCGAGTGAAAACCTATCTTGAAGATGAGGCCTCTCTACTCTTTTTCTCTAAATAAAAATGACTGAAATTACAAAGAAGTAAGGAATATGACCCATGGGATAATATAGTGTACAAATAGTCTATGTGGGATCTCTCCATATCCCTCTTGTCTATTGTACTCATCTATGGAAAAAAATTACATGAAAATACTGAAACCCTGTTTCCTCCTACCGGCCCAGTTGTAACACAACATGATATTGTACTAATCATTAGGTTTGACTCTTTCAACTCTTAAATAGAGTTAGAATACAGACTCTTTTAGAGTATTCTTCATCATTATCATGTGTATTTCCACTTATACATAAATAATGGAGTATCATGTGGCATCCTCTTGAATTATGGTGGTTAAAACATGAAGGTCAACTTCTAAGTGACATGGTGTTTAGAAATAGAATCTGATTGATGAAATTATTACATCGTTAAAAAGGTATTTGTTTGTAGAATAATAAAAAAGTTGTGGCTCTAAGGTGGAAATTTTTTACCTAAAACAAAACATCATTTTATGCGTGAAAATTGTCCTAAAAGATTTAAAACCTCAATTGGACAAACTAGGTCCCACTGGTAAAAATGGTCTTCTAAGATAATTCCCCCACTTTTTTCACTATAAAATAATTCAAAGGTATGAACAACAATATAATGTTAAAATATGAATTATATGAGGTATTTTACAATATTTAATTTTTTTCCTTAGCTTCCACATGTTTTAAGGTGCATGATATGGATTCTCATGTTGACAATGTATTGATACTTTGCATAATTTGATACCTATATGTCAATATTGGAATTATAGGATTCAGAAGTTTACATGTGAAACTTTTATTTTTATCAATTTGAGAGATAACATGTGAATTCCTTTTTATTTTACAAAAAACATTATTAGATTTTCTACATGTGTTGGATAGTTTATGATGTGATGTTGATTGATTTTAGACTATGTTGTTGACTTAGAGGAGGTTTGAGTTTTGTAGGCTAATTATGATCTAACATTATTTTCATTTCAATTCAAAGATGGTTGTTATAGTTTTGTTTGGATTTTAGAAATGTTGTGATGGAATATTTTGATGATGGAAATGATAATATTTATATATATTACAAGGTAAATATTTAGCAAAAGTTTTAGACCTTGGTGAGAAAAAATTCAATAGTTGATGTGGATGTTCAATTTAAAGTTAACAACATTTTTGTTTATTAATTAAGGGGCGAGAACATGTTTCCTTTATAGAGACAAAATTAGAGGCTCAATGTAAGAATATAGTTTTAACACCTAAATATGAATGTCAATATAATTCGTAGATGGTTGTAAGCCAAGAACACGTGAATTATAATTACATATTAAATTGTAAAATGAAAATTATAATCACCTCAAACAAATACGTATTAAAAATAGATGGGGGGGAATGATTCCACAAGTGGGGAATATGAAAAGAGACTTATATAATGCATCAAGGACTAAGGGGGAAACAATTTTCCTATTGACTTGAATTAAAGTAATTAAAATATTTGATTATTTAACATGATGAATTATCCATTTTATCAAATAACCTAAGTTTGGGATTAGAGGAGAAATTGTAGAAATTATCCAAAGGGATTTAATATAACCTTGTAATGTATCATAACCAAATATTGAATCATTCTACAAATTGCAAAAACCAATTACGATTGCACAAACACATAACAGGTAAGAGAAATAAATTATGAATGGCACAACACAATATGTATATCGGGAAAAAAACTACTCAAACCCCCATTATATGTATATTTCATAAATTCAAGACCACGAAAAAATAGAATTCTATTTCCCTCACTAAGAAACCTCTACACTCTGTTGATTGTCTCACTCTGATCTAGGAAAAATTGGTCCAATAATTAACCAATTCTTAGCCTTTCTCTAACCATCCTTTATTACACATTCCAAGAGGATTTATTTCCCTATTAGCAAGGAAATTCCCAAAAATTGACTCTCAATTCCTTCAAGGCATCCTGATGACCTTATGCATGACTTGTACAATTTTCTAATTATACAAGTCATAGTTATCTTTCATTTAACCCCAATATCAGCTAGGCCTTCCTTAGGAATGATATGCAACAAATATCTATAGAAAATTATCCATCAATTGATTGAAAAATACTTGTGAATTAAATTAGATTCAATTCAATTGAATTATCACTAGCTCATCTTTCAGTTAGAACTAGTTAAGTTGATTTTAACTCAATTAATAGAGTTGACTAGTTACAAATCACAAATATTTGTAAGTGGGCCCCATAAAATCTAGGAAGAACTCTACATTATTCCAATTTTACCTCCAACTCGAATTATCTAAGGTAACTAAGTATTGTTGGAATAGTTAACACTTACATGTTGTTATGACACGCAATTCCAATTTCTTTTCCAATTTAATTAAGGGAAAAATAAATCAGGAGCCCTGTTGGGGTGCCATTTCAACACTCCCTCTAAAAAAGAAAGGTATTATTTTCTACCCCGATCCTGTCTCTATGGAACTAGAATTTTCTTCTTTCTAGTGCCTTTGTCAATATGTATGCATCCTACTTCTCCATGGAAACGTACTCTAATGACATAATCCACCTTTGCACACAATCTCTGAGATGGTGATACAAAATATCAATATGCTTAGACCTATCATTAAAACATAGAATAAACAAGAGTTTAATGCAACTATGGTTATCACAATATATCACCGTCGGATCCATCTTTCGACCAAAAAACCAATGAGTATCTTCCTCATCCATATGGCCTCACATGTTTCCTGACTGGCTGCAATGTGCTCTCCCTATGCTAAATTGAGTTCAATTGATATATGTTTCCTATTGTAAAAATAAATTGTTGTTGATCCTATGCTAAGGATGACCCCTGATGTGTTCTTCATATCGGATGGAATCCTTGCCCAATCTACATCGATTAATCCTTGAAGCTTCACTCCCTCTATCTACTTGTAACATAGCCTATACTCTATGGTGACTCTGAGATATCTCAACACATTCTTTATTGCATTCAAAAAGAACATGGTAGGATTAAACATCACTTGAATAAGTTGTTTTACTGTGTAACATATTTCTGGTTGTGTTTTCACCAAATACATGAGCAAACCCACAAGCTTCCTAGAAACAGTAGAATCCACTACTTCACGTGAAGTAACATCCTCCTTCCTCCAATTTCCTGCTAGAGGAGTCTCCATGGGTTTTCTGCCCTCAATGTGGTACTTCCTCAGGATCTCATTGGAATACTTGCCCTGAGATACAAATATCTCCCAGTGTCTTTTCCATATTTCCAATCCCAAGAAATAGTGCAAGAGACCCATGTCCTTCATCTCAAATTCTCTTGCAAGATCCTCTTCACAAAACTTGAGGACTTTATCATCACCTGTGAGTATGAGACCATCGAAATAAGGTACATTAATAGAAATATTACCTTCTTCCAATATATGATAAGTTCACATCTCCTTCACTCTTGGTGAAGCCTACAATTCTCTCTTGAGTCTGCACAGATTTGAATCCCTGTCCAATGTCTCGAAACCTTTCTAATTCTTAATGTGCACCTCCTCCTCAATCACCCCATTAAGGGAGGTTATCCTTATATCCATCTGATGTATCTGCCATCCCATCTATGCTCAGAGTGAAAGGATGGATATGAATGATGAGAACCTTGTGACTAGTGTAAAAGTCTCATCATAATCAGTCCCCTCCACCTCAGAGAACCCTCTAACCAAAAATTGGGCCTTTTTCTTCTCCACACTTCCATTTTTTTCCTGCTTCACCTTTTAGACCCACCTGTATCCTGCAACTGACCTCCACAATAGACTTGGGACAACTTCCCATGTACTCTTTATGATAATGGAGCCATACTCCTCAACCATGGCATCAACCCAAACTAGCTGCTACATTTATTCCTCTAAAGAAGATGGTTCTATTCCTACACCTTCGCTCATAAGATCCATGTATCAACTGTACTGCTCTGCCACCTTCTCTTCATGCGTTGTGATGTGGGTGCTCCCACATTCTCTCTCACATCTAGAAACAATATGCCAGGATATCTCATGCAATTCCTTCCATCTCTGATGCATGGCCCTACATGAGTGGGTTCTTAAACTTTGTGTTCCTCTGTTGGTTGATTCTCAACATCTTGAGTTTCTTGTATTGGAGCCAATATTTACTCAACTGCATGTAATTGAAGCTCCCTCTCAAGGGAAATTGACATGGACTTGGCTTCAATGAAATTCAAATCTCTTCTAACCACAGTCATCATGTGTGATGTAAATTACATGCAATAGTTTTGAGTTGTATCAATGTACCCCACAAATATCCCCAACTTAGGTCTTCGCTCTAGCTTCTTTCTGACATCCTTGGTCACATGGTAGTAAAATGATGCACCAAAAATTTCAATATACAACAAATCTTGTTTGTTACCTAAAAAAGGTTCCTCTAGGGTACTCATCCAAGTTATTCTATGAGGAATTATGTTCTATGCAAATATTGATGTATTGCTTGGCTCTTCCCATAGATGCAATAATAGGCCTTGATCATGCAGCATAGCTTGTGCTTCTCCCACAAAAGTTTTGTTATTTATTTCTACAACCACATTATGTTGTGGGTTATGAGGTGCTATCAATTCTCTTTTAAATCCTTTTGTGGCACAACAATTACTAAATTTGTTAGAGACATATTCTCCACCATTTTCACTCCTTAGAGCCTTCACCGTCTTCCATGTATAATTCTCAACAAGTGAATTGAACTAAGAAAACTTTGTGATCGTCTTATCTTTCCTCTGCATGCAGAAAATCCAACACTTTCATGAAAAATAATCTACAAAAATAACATAATACATGTGTTTTGTTGTGGAAGCTATCGAGAATGATTGACACATGTTTGAGCGAACTCTCTGAAGGATCGTCTTTGCTCAAATTTTCTTATCGTGAAAGGTATATTTTGTATAGTTCCCCAATGTAAACCCTTTTCATGTATCTCTATACGCAAGTTCACCCTTTGGAAGTCATGTATAAATCAGTTTCCTGGTCTTCAAATCACCATGGTGTAGATGGCCCAATCTCCTATGCCATAACTTAGTGATGTCTTGGCTCTCCACCTTCTCTGCTTTCATGCTCAAGGAATCACAATATTCTACATCCAATTTGTAAATGTCCTTTACTCAAACCCCAATATTTTTCACCTCTCCTATGGATTTTTGACGAAGGAACGATTTTCCTTCACTGAATATCACGACATATCCACAGTCTTCCAAAATAGGAACAAAAACAAAATTCTTCATTAAACCAGGAACATACATGACAAATTTTAATGTCAGCGGATTACTTGAATCCCTCCTAAAGGTAATTTTACCTACACTGGTAGTGCTATAACTCCCATCATCTCCCGTATCGATGTACATCTTGAGATGCTTCTCCTCCAAGCTATTGGAGAATTCTTTGTTGTCTGTCATACTGAACAAGGCTCCTATTATGTGTTTTTTATATTCTTTCCATGACTAGAATCCCCTCCACACTTGCACGATGTGTAGCAGGGGGTTGTAGGGTGATGGTAGCCCCCCTGCATGGGGTGGGGGGTAGTGCCTTGGGAAAAATAATTGGACCCTCCTATGGTTTTATGCATGTGTTTTCACACGGTTTTAGGCATGACAATTTTCTTCTGATGGTATTTTGTAGATACAGTCAAGGGAACTACGGTTATTTTATAATACAAGGTTAATGGATTGAGTTCAATGAATTCTTCAACTGTATATATATGTGTTGGAACTTTAAAAGGAATATAATGAAAAATCAAGCTAGTAGTCCTAGTTTTGGGATCCAGGGGAAAATATCTATGTAAATCTATTTTATGTTTATGCTCTTGCTATTTTTTTAAATTTTTATTTCAAGAGTTCATTTGCAAATAATTTTTGTATGGGGTTAAAACCTAAATTTGGTATCATGGTTGTTTCGACTTCAAGCGTACACCTTTGTTGCTGAGGAGTTTTTTCTTTCTCAGGAATTTGGTAGACCCTATTCAGTGGAAGATCTACGAGATCAATTCTTGCGATGAAAGAGGATAACGAGTAATGGAAGGATAGAGATCAAGAAATTTAATCGTAGGACTTTTTTGCTGCGGAAATTGAAGATGGAGGATCTGCTGGTGGATAAATATCAGTGGATCATTGTAGATCTAGGTACTAAACCAACGCCAATGTTAGATGAAGATTGGGTGAAGCTGGATCGGAAGGAAAAGAGAGAAATACAGTTGTGTATCTAAAATTTTGTGTTTTTTAATGTATCTGAGGAAGCTACGTTGAAGGATTTGTGGGAAAATTTTGGGACTTTGTACCAATCTATGCCTCTGGTGAATAAATTTTTCCTGCAGAAAAAGTTGTATAACTTGAGGATTGAGGATGGAGATTCGGTGACAACATATGAATGCCTTCAATGCTATCATAAGTCAGTTGTCATCTCTTGATATTAAAATATCATATGAGGATAAGTGCATCAATTTTTTGTGTTCTTTACCTGATTCGTGGGATAGTGTGGTTGTTGCAATAAGTATAAAGACAACTACCTTGAAGTTAGATGAAATAGTATCAGACTTGTTGTCAGAGGAAATGAGGTAGAAAAATATGGAGAGTAAAAATGGATATTCCTTGTCTATATCAAGATGGTACCATAACATAAAGAAAAATAATTTATAAAGTGGGAGATTTAGATCTCCATGAAAACCTATACATGTGTGTTGGAAATGCAGAAAGTATGGGCACTTAAAAATGGAATTCAGATCTAAAACTCCTCAGAAAAGAAATGATTTGATGATTCTCCTTGTGTACAGGCAAAAAAAACATCAGATGAAGGTGCATATGTGTATTTGGATTCTTCTTCAAATACACATGTAGATCACGAGGCAAGGTTGCTTGAATCAGGTAAATCCTTTCACTTCACTCCCCATAGGGAGTGGTTTTGCGAGTATGAGTAGTATGATGGTGATCATGTCTTATTAGGGGATAATAGGATGTCCAGAATCATCATACATGGAAATGTTGAGCTGAAGTTATAATTTTGAAGGATCAGAACACTTCTTGGTGTTCTAAATATTCCTCCACTAGCTAAAAATTTAATTTTTGTAAGCAAGATGGATCATGAAGGTGTAAAAAAAATGTTCAAGAAATATACCTACTAGATGGTTCACGGAGCACTGGTATTGATGCGGGGAGTTTGGATTGGAACTCTATACAAGCTTCTGGGTAGAATTTTTATTCATGGTTGCAACAATTCTGTTGTTCCTGAAAGTGGATCAAAAATCCTATCGGTCTCTAGAGAAAATACCATGACATGGCATGGAAGGCATGGACATATTGGAGAGAAAGGACTTCAAATACTGCATGGTAATGGTATGGTATATTTTAGGTCCAATTTAGCTATGGATTTAAATTTATGTGAACATTTTGTATATGTGAAGAAGAATCAAGTGGGTTTCCCTTCTGGTGCTAAGAGGGTGAATGAGATATTAGAGGTTTTGCACATTGATGTGTTTGAACCTGTGTTGGTTACATCACTTCGTAAGTTTGTGTACTATGTTTCATTTATAGATTACTTCTCAAGGAGTACATGGATATATTTCCTGAGGAAAAAAAGATGAATTCTTTGATAGATTTAAGGAAATTAAGGCTCTGGTGGAAAACCAAACAAAGAAGAAGATAAAGGTGTTGAGGACAGATAATGGAGGAGAATTATGCAAGAAGGAATTTGAAGAGTTCTGTAAGAAGTCTGGTATAGCACATCGGAAGACTACTCCAGACACACCTCAATAAAAATGAGTTTCAGAAAGAATGAACATGACATTGATGGAAAAGACCAGACACATTCTCAGTGCTACTGAGTTAGGATAGGAATTTTGGACAGAGGCAGTGGAAACTGCATGCTACCTGGTTAACATATTACCTTCATCAGTGTTCGAATATAAGAATCCACATGAGGTATGTACTAGTAAGAAACCCTCTCGTTCACATATGAGGGTATTTTGATGTGATTCATATGTACACATTCCCAATGATAAAAGGACCAAGTTGGATAATAAATCAGAAAGGTTCATCTTTATTGGGTATAAGGATCATTTAAAAGGTTATAAGCTTTCGAAATCAGAAACAAGAAAGGTTGCGTATAGTAGATATAAGGTGTTTAGAGAGGTGAAATATGTTTTTAAACATGAATTCCTACCAAAGGAACCTGAGAAGATAGATTTTGAGCTAAAGGAGGAATAATCAGACTCTACAACAGAACAATATTTAGACGAGGAAGAGCCACAAAGTCTAGTTGTGAGAAGCTCAATTCGAGAAAAAAGGCAACCAGAAAGGTATAGTTCATATATTTTCTATTAAAAATTTTCTTTATCTATCACTTATGATGATCCCAGATCTGTCATGGAGGTAGTGGAATCAGAGGATGGAAAACTCTAGAAGGATTCCATGGTTGATGAAATGACATCCTTGCACAAAAATGGGGCATGGGATCTGGTGGATTTTTCAGATGGAAGGAAGTGCATTGGGAGAAAATGTGTGTCTAAGAAGAAGATGAATGAAAAAGGTAAGTTTGATAAATACGAAGCTTGGCTGGTAGAAAAAGGTTATTTCCATGTGTCGATAATTGCTTTTAGTCATAATTTTTTCTCACGTTGCCAAGGTTACTTCTATTAGCTTACTTTTATTTTTTGTTGCTACATTTAATTTTTAGGTAGAAAAGATGGATGTGAAGGCATAATTTATTCATAGTGATATAGAAGAGGAGATCTACATGAAGAAACCTAAAGGCTTTGTGGTGAAGGGTACGAATGAACTGGTATGCAGGTTAAAAAAGTCTATATATGGGTTAAAATAGTCACCAGGGATGTGGTATAAAAGATTTCATACATATTTACGGGGACTTGGCTTCACTAGACTTAAAGAGGATCACAGTGTGTATTTTAAATTGATTTGTTACCATGTTATTTATTTCATCTTGTATGTGGATGATAAGTTTCTGGTTGGAAATGACAAAGAAATTATCTAGGATTTAAAGACACAATTATTCTTGAAATTCGACATGAAGGAAATTGGTCCTGAAAAATATATTTTGGGCATGGAAATTAAATGATATCGGGAAAACAGTAAGCTCTTGTTAAACCAAAGGAAGTGTGTCGAGACAATATTTAAGAGTTTCAATATCAAGGATAGTAAACTAGTGAAGGTTCCTATTTCTGTAGGTATAAATTTATTTGTTGAACAATGTCCCAAGAAAAAATAAGAAGAAGAGGGCATGTCATGTGTTCCATATGCAAGTGTAGTGGGTAGCCTAATGTATGAAATCGTATTTACTATACGAGACATTGCACATGTAGTGTGAGTATTTAGCAAGTTTATGTCAAAACCAGGGAAGGAAAATTGGACAAAATTGAAGTGGGTTTTCATATATTTGCATGGCACTAGTGATTATAGCATGTGCTACCAAGGAAGACTAGGATTGGGAAATTTTTTGGACATTCATGGCTTTGTTGATTCATACTGGGATGGTGATGTATATCGAAGAATATATACAAGTGGGTATATGTTTAGCCTATTTGGAGGTGCAGTCAGTTGGATGAGTAAAAGACAGTCCGTCGTGGCGCTGTCAACTATAGAGGAAAAATACATGGTAGACACTCATGAATGAAAAATGTAGTTTGGTTTCATATATTTTCTTCAATTATTGGGTTGGTGAAATGAGCTATAACGATAGACTGTGATAGGAAAATTATATTTTTCTTGGCTAAGAATTCTTATCATTCAAAGAGAAAGCACATTGATTTTTAGTATCACTTTGTGAGAGCTATGGTTGAGGATAAAAAGGTGCTATTGGTAAATGTGGACACTTTGAATAATGTTGAAGATGCATTGACTAACCATCTGAGCACTGAGAATTTCTCTTGGTGTAGAGAAACAATGGGTGTTGCAAGGCTGGACCAATGACTAAGATCTCTCATAGCCCTATGTGGAAAGAAAACAAGAAGTGGGAGAATGTTGGGTGTCTGTTATATTCTTTCCAGGATTAGAAGCCCCCATATGCTTGCATTAGATGTAGTACGAGGGTCACAGGGGGGCACAACCCCACTTGTCCTGGGGTTTGTAGGGCGATGATAGCTCCCATACACGGGCTCCGAGGAAGTGGCCCGAGAATTTTTTTTTGGACCCTATATTAGGTGGGTGGACCTACATATGGTTTTGTGCATGGGTTTGCACATTTTTTTGGGCATGATTTTTTTCTCCTCATGGTATTTTGTAGATACGGTTAGGGGAAATACGGTTACGTTCTAATCTAGGGTTAATGGATTGGTTTATAGATATGTGTATATACATATCTATATATATATATATATATATATGTATTGTAACATTGAAAGGAATATAATGAAAAATCAAGCGAGTAATCCCGGTTTTGGAATCTAGGGGAAAATATTTGTTTATATGTTTTTATATTTTATGCTCTCATTATTATTTATTTGATGTTTTAAGAGTTTGTTTGTAGATAATTTATGTATAGGCTTAAGAAATACATCTCCACTATATAGGTACCACACAGAACCCATAACCGATGACACCATGCATGCGATGAGAGTGAAATCCAACTTGAAGTGTGAAGGAAATTCTCGACCTATTTCTCCTCATGAGGCCTTCTTGTCGGTATTCTTGTGTGATCAATTTGTAGCATAGTGTCTATGCTCATGACATTTAAAACATTTTACATTTGAAAAGTCTTGCTTCTTTCCCGCTTTTCCAGACTCCAATTTCAAATTGGACATCTTCCATTTCCCTTTCTTCACCTTTCCATGCAAGGAAAAATTATACTCATCATCATTATTTGATGAGAATCCATCTTTGGTGCTTCGCCGAATCATTTCTTGTACCGAGCCAAACCATAATCACTCCCACTTTTTTAGCTTATCTCTCCCATTCATAGATTCCTAGTAGTTATGCCAACCCTTGGGAAGGCCTAGAAGGGCTAGGCTCACCAAATCATCCTGGGAAACTGTTACCCCAACACTTCCAAGATCATCTCGATATTGAGTGGACTTCGTCAAGTATTTTTGGATTATGTCACCCTTCTCCATCTTGTTCTTTCTGAGCTTGTATTTGAGCTCCAAATTCCTATGGTCACCAATGTTCTGAAATAGATATGTTAATTCCTTCGACATAGAATGAGATTTATTTCCATGGCTATTCGAGACAATATGATATGTAACTCCTTCCAACAATATCATTCTCTCCTTTGCTAGATTATTCTTCCATGCATCAAAAATTTGAGCATCTATTGTTGCGGGTTAGGGAATATCACCTGGTATGAATTCCTTCAGTACCTTGTACTCTATCATTACCTCCATACTTTCCTTCCATCCTATGTAATTTGAATTTCCCTCAAGATAATTTTTGAGTCTTAAGTTAATCAAAGAAATCTTGATTTGTTGCTCGTCTTGAACAATAAATCTACAAATTCAATGTGTACATATTCAAAAAAAAATCTAGTTCTTATATTATATTTTGATTTCTACTCTGATACCATGTATAAATTATCCAAAGGGATTCAATATGATATTGTAATGTATTAAAACAAAATATTAAATCTTTCTAGAAATTGTGGAAACCAACTACGATCACATAATCACATATCAAGTAAGAGAAAGAAATTAATAATTAGACAACACAGGATGTATATTGGGAAAGAAAATTCTCAAAAGCCTACTATATGTATATGGCATAAATTAAATACCATGATACAATATCATTATATTTCTCTCACTAAGAAAATTGTGCACTCTACTGACTGCCTCACTGTGATCTAGGAAAAATCGGTCCAATACTATCCTTGCTTATGTATTCCTAGAGGAATTATGTTCCTTTAATAAGGAAATTCCCAATAATTGATTGCATGATTCTTTCAATTCATCATGATAATGACATGCATGAACTGTACAATTTTCTCATTATACAATTGATAGTTATGTTCCCTTTAACCCAAATCTCATCTAGGCCTTCCTTTGAACATACATGCAACAACTATTTATAGTGAATTATGAGTTAAATCATTGAACACTACTTGTGAATTCAATAATATTTAATGCACTGGAGCTATCACTACCTCATATCTCAATTAGAACTAGTTAAATTGATTTTAGCTCAATTAATTGAGTTAACTAATTACAACTCACAAATAGCTCTAACTTGACCCCCTAAAACCTAGGAAGAACTCTACATGCCTCCACTTTTACCTCCAACTAGAATTACCTAAGCCAACTAAGTCTTCTTGACTTATTTAACGCTTACAAGCTATTATGAGATTAAACTACAATTTATCTTCCAATTTAATTAAGGGAAAATTGAATCAGAATCCCCCTTGAGGTGTCCTTTCAATAGAAATGTGGGATTCTCATGAAAATAGGTGGGAAGTGATTAGAATTAAAATATAAAATTTTCAATTAAGGAATGCATGCATTATTATATTGTATGAGTTATTTTATAACAAAGGCTTATCGGAGGATAATTTATTCATTCTTATTCTTTAGTGTACTTTCAAGTAAATTTATAGTTTTCTTCTTCATACTTATGGTAATGATGATGGCATTGTTTCAAAAGATTTATAAACTCTCCTATCAAATTTCTTGTTACATATTGATTATTGGGTTGATCGTTGAGAAAAATCATAGAATCTCCTACAATTAAGAATCTCAAAGTCATAATAGACAATTTGTCTAGCTAGCCTATGTTGGAGCACTGGAAGGGAATTGGGCTTAATTTAGGGATTGTTTAATAAATGAGGGGAGAAGGCCATAATATTGTGAATGTTTCATAGATATTCCTTGTATAGATATTGTTTTAGGTTATGTGCTGAGTAAGATTACCTACAGAGAAACCTTATCAATTCACTCTTATTGATTCATAAGTTCAATCTAGAGATGAATTCTATGCTAGGATGAATTTGTGTGAAACAAAGATTAAGGATAAGAGGAATTTCATTCACTTAAAAATAATTGGACAATTTTTTAGATAGATAACTATTTTCTTAATTTGTTATAAATTTGTATAAATTATTTCTATTCCTATTATGTGTTTCTTATGTTCTATTCATTCAGTTTTTTATGCTTACATTTTATGAGGATTCATTGAATAATTAGTTTACTGTGATTTAACAACATTGCATGAGCATGCATGTATTTGTTAAATATATTAGAACCAAATTGTGCTACGATGAGGTTTAATGGAATTTGAGGCACCCAGTCACCTTTGTTGGTGTACAAAAATGGTCAAGTATGCCACAATATTGTATCAAAGATACTAGTTATAGAATTCAATATTTAGAGCCTAGAAATTATATTGTAGAATGGGGAACTACAGTGTGGATGTGAAGTGTTTGTTAAAATGCCTCATCGAGAAACAAATCTAGAAAAAAAATTGGTTGCATGTTATGGGCTTGAAAGTATAATGAGATAAGTATATGAATCCATAATGGGCAAATTCATGAATTTGAAATAGAAAATGTCATTCTCTATAAATATGTATGTGTTGGTATGGGGAAATGTGGGTGAAATTATGATCACATAGCTCATCTCTAGGAGGAATGGAAAAATTAAGAACTTGAGAAAATTCCCAAATTGTGATGAGGATAACAGATTAAATTAATAAGCAACAATGTCAAGTTTTTTCTTGTTGAATAAATAAATTAAATGCATGTTAGATAAGATATTGAAGTTTCATGTTTATGGAAGGTTTATGGGCATACAAAATATTGAAATTATTTCAAAAATTTTAAGTGAAGGAGCATGAAAAGGATTTTAGTGTATTTATAAAGTTCAATGTTACAAAAATACCTAAAGTCTTTGAAGGTATTTCAAAATTTCAAAAATGTGGAGGTACATTATGGCATCTTTTGATACCTTCATGTCTTAGATATATAGATTTTAAAACCATACCCTTTATACACACCTCTTGAATCTTTTTCCCACTTTGAATACTTCTTACAAATCATCCTTCAAAATACACTAACTCTTCTTATGTAAGAAAAATATCTTGTACACACACTTATTTCTCACAAAAGGCACGTGAGCCTAAAAAGAGAATACAAAATATCAAATTTGAAATAATTATGCATGCCTAGTTATTTTTCTAATAAAACAACTTTTGTAACTCACTAAAACCTATACGAAACTATCTATGCAAACCTAAATTTATATAAAAACAACATAAAAAAATGAATGGTTAATAAACCTAATATATATAATAGTTTTCATCTTGATAAAATTGTTAGAGGTTGATTAGTTTCTCCATTTTCCAAAATGTTGCCTAAAATATCATTTTTTACCCCATTCTTGCATTGAGAAGATTTGAGAAGTATCGAAAAAAATTCTAAGTGGCCAAGCTATGAAGTAAACTAGACAATTTTTATAGAAACTATTGATAGTTGATCAGGTATGCCTTTAATACCATCATTTCATACTAATTAAGATGGAAAATCCTCTTGTTTCATTCCCCAAAAATATTTGTCAATGTTCAATGTTTTATATTTCAATATTTGGTTAAGGTTCTAAGTAGCTTCATAGTTTGTTAAGCTAGTTATTTCAGACTTATCTTTTGTTACTACTTTTGAATTGATAAATGTACGTGTTTCCTTGTGTGCACATTTGAAAGCATGGATCAGAGAAAGGACAAGCAGAGTGATTTCAACCCAAATTATTTGTCTCTGGTTGAGAATTAGTACTAGGTACATCCTCCTCAAAACTAACTAGTAGTTACATTGAGTTACTATAATTATACCTTAGTGATAAAATTTCATCATTCTTTGACTATATATTTTAATAGTCCACCCTAGATAGCATATTAGTTTTATTTGTATAGGCCTAGAAAATATAATGAGTATAAATCCATGGGTTATTCTTATTAGGGTTCACCTTGACACATTTTTTTTATTTTTGGCGTTGTTTGTTATTTGATAGCTTTTAATTTGTTCTATTTACTTTCAACATTGTAGACTAGCCTTCCTAGGTTATTTTAAGGGGATCATTGAGGATTTTTGGATGGAAGAGAGCATGTGAACTTGTTTCCTTTTATCGAAATATCATACATGTCCTAATTTATATGAATAGAAAACTATGTTCATGCTTACTTTATTTCTATAAGTTTATGTGTGTCTTGGGAATGAAAATTCCACAAATTCCCCCGCTTTTTCCTTTCTCCATTAAATTTTCTATTGTTTCATTGATGAAGGTATAAAAATTTTGTATTCTTTATTGATTGCTTAAATTTTGATCATTTTAAGAAAATTTTTTCTTTTTCCTCCTTTTGTATTAGATGTAATGTTTGATTAGTTGTATTTTCCTTTGAATTTCTTGATTATGTAGGGTTATCTTATCTTATTCTTATTAACATATCGTAATGTTTGAATTTTCATTTTTCCTTTATCAAAATTTATCCATGATTTATATTTTTTTTAAACCATGTACATTGAATATAAAAACATTACGTGTTTCACTATCACACCCTTGTGTAATCAATATGGTATGAAATGAATGCTGAATTTAAAATCAACTAACATTTTTCTTATTAGAAAAACCTACAATGGTCTAGAAGAAGATGCTTGATGTATGATTAGATAGAAAACTCTCCATGGTCATGAAATAAAACTAAAATTGAATATATAGTGAAAAAATCCATAAGTGGCAAGAAGCATTTATCAGGAAAACAACACTAACACATTTTTTAAGCACAAGGTTAAGCTACGAAAGTTGAGGTGGTGCATCATATTCACTTTTTTGGCATGATTATTGCAATTTTTGGAATTTGTGATTGAATTAGAAAGTCCCTAGCATGCCATATCTTCTCTCTAAATATTTCGGTATTGGATGAATACCTACATTCTCTGCCCATATGCATAGTAATGACCCAACACCATTCCATTGAGTTGTTGATTGTGAAGTTCTATGCCTTGGTGGAAATTTATAGGGAATCTCATGGATGAATACAAGTGGGAAATTCTTGTGGTACCTAAGGTATATGAATAATTATCATTTTGTCTCCCTTGGCGGGTGCCCAAATTCATGAGGGTACTTGTACCTTGTGTGATTTTTTGTGTGTAGGTTACTGTAATTGTCTTATTCACCTTCATTGTTTGGAAAATTTTCCTAGTCAACCTAATATGAATTACAAGACTGCCACTTTATCAACATTTCATAGTTTCATATTTATTCTTAAGCACCCTAGGTTGAGTTTTAAGGGAGTAGTTTTTTTTTTTTCTCAATGATCCTAAGACATTTTTTATTCAACAATATTTGATTATTTGTTAGACACTTTTTGGCTCTTTTTTATAGTTTTTTAATTTCTCATTCAAAGTTTTTTACCAACCACACTTTCATTCTAGAAGGACCTATGGTTTCTCTCTATAACATGTGGAGGAACCTCCTCAAAGGAATACTATCAAAAGCACTAGCAATACATTAAGGGATGTAGTAGGAAAGAAAAAATAAAATGTGAAAATCCTATGAGGGAAGAGGTTACTATGGAAGAAATATTGGTTTAGGGTTGCTCAAGGTATTTTTGTTGGGTGTGGAGCTCGATTATCTTTCGGATTGTTAAGATATTTTTTTTTGTTTTAGCCGTGGTTTGGTCCCAATTTGTGACATGGGTTTGTGATGGGGATTCCCACCCACTATTGGTGCCACGAGGGTATTTTGGGGGGGGGGAGGGAAGTAAAATATTGTAATTTCATGTTATAAATGGGCCATGCATTAGGAGGAAGATCTTAAGGTATATTTTATGTAAATTTAGTTTTATTTACCCTAAAGGGAAACCCTAAATCTACATGAGGAATTTGTATTGTTATTGTGCATTATTTTGTGTGTGAAGAAAATAGGAGAGACTATTTGAGATCATAGAGGACATTATAGTACATTTGTTGTAGGTTGTATCTCTTGATTTTATTGGATAATGTAAAAGGATGGAATAGCTATTTCTGTGTGGACATAGGCCAAATTGGGTCAACCACATATATTTTCATCTCTCTTGTTTTATGCTTTTCTGTTTTTTTTTTCTACAATATTTTATATGTTCCACTACTCTGTTAATTAATTCCTGACTATTGGTATCAGAGACAAAGCTCTATTTGGTTAATAAACACGCAGGAAATAAAGTGTTGTCAGCTAGAGTGGGAGAAATAACATGTGATGGTAGGTTTAGGGTTGGTAAATTCAACGAACAAAACTACCAGCTATGGAAGGTCCAAATAGAGGATTATTTTTATCAAAATAGATTTAACTACCTTCGAGCATAAAAGAAAAGAATCCGACAACTATGACGAACAAAGAATGAGAGATTCCTGATAGAAAAACACTAGGGACAATATGGTTGTGTCTAGAAATATCAACAATCCTCAACATTTCAAAGGAAACTACAAGAGAGGGTCTAATGATGACATTTTCCAAACTATATTACAAAAACTTAGTGTCAAACACGGTATTTTTTATGAAGTGTTTATTTAATAGGAAGATGTGAGAAGTCAGACATGTTGCTTATCACTTAAATGAATTTAACAAGGTTACCATTAGGTTAAATTATATAGGGGTAAAATTTGATGATGAAGTTAGGGATCTATTATTTCTTTACTCATTGCCAAAATGTTGGAACGACTTAATCATTGCCACCAGTAATCCTATATTTGGATCTAGTACTTCAAAGTTTGATGATGTTGTTGGTGCTATCCTTAGAGAGGAAATGGACTTGAAAATATCATGTGAAACAACAGGTAACGATTTGACTGGCGAGACTAGGAGAAGAAATATAGATAGAGGAAAGAGCCTGAGACATCATTGTAAGTCAAGAAAAGGCATATCCAAATCTAGATTGGTGATTTTGTATTGAAAATGATGCAAGAAAGGACACTTGAACAAAGATTATAAATATCAAAAAGGAAAAGAAGTATATTCACAACAATAGAATAATCATGAAGTGAATGTAACAAGTGATGTGTTGCAATATGTTTTTATTCTTTCATTAAAAAATACTATTTATGCTTGTGTGGTATATTCAGGGGCTTCATTCAATGCCATACTTGATAGGAAATATTTTCATGACTATGTTCATGCATATTTGGGACATGTCATCTAGGTGATGATAGAGCTTGCAAAATAATTTGAATGGGTCGGGCTTTTATAAAACAAAAAAATGGAAACCAATGGTTATTAAAGGAGGTAAGGAATGTTCCAATTCTAAAGAAAAATATATTTTCAATAGAGAAATTGGAAGGTGAAGGCTGTGTAAATACATATACAAACAAAACTTGGAACGTCACTAAAGGAGCCTTGGTAATAGAAAAGAAGAAAAGGTTCGTACATTGTATTTATGCAATGGTATTTATAATTTTTTTAATGCTTTAACCTCCACAGGCGCAGATACCACATTATGATATCATATGCTTGGGCACATAAGTGAGAAGGGGATGCAGATTCTTAACTAAAGAAAGTCATTTCTAGGTTTGAAGCATGTTGGTTTAGATTTATGTGAGAATTTTGTTTATGGAAAAAAAGGAGAGTCACATTTCTTAGAGTTGGGAAAGAAAGGAAGAGTGAACAATTAGAGATTTTGGATACAGATGTATGGCGATTACTAGTTCAATTTAAGATTATAAAGTATATCATGAATTCTCTTAGCAATCCGGTCTTCAAATCTTAGAAGCACTCCAACATATATGGCTTAGAGGCAACTTCTAGAACATTAACACCTAGCTAGTTTGAAATCTTAAGTATTATTGTCAAGAAAAATTCAATCTCCCTTACAAAAGATGGATTGAAAAAGCCTTCAATGAAAATATTAACACCTTCAGATCATCATTTTATTCAATCAATTAATGAATTAACTGTTATAGAAGAAAATTATTTAGACATAAAAATGAACAATTTTGGACAAATCTAGCTTATTGGCAGTGAAAGAAATACCAAGCTCTCTTACAAGAGGTGAATTCATAATATCTCTTATCAAGTATATCAATAATAACTTAGTCAAAAAGTAAATATACTGAAGGAAATTACAAAAAACTTAATGAAATTATAATAAATTCAATGACTATAAAACAAACTGAACACTATATCAAAATAATGAGAAATTCATGCACGAGGTCGTCAATGGGGGCCCTCCAGGCTTACGTTGTGCAATTTAAGTAAATACCAGCTTAAAAAAATTGGAAAATAGAATAAAAATCACCCATCAAGCACAATACAGGTAGAATAAACTTTGAACCAACTCTCTTCACTGAATTGCAAAATTCTTCAAATTTCACATAGATAATAAATGTCCTCCTCCTTAAAATATCACATACTGATACAAGTTTTTGGTAGCTAGTTAAAAAAAAACTTAAATACATTTATGAAAACCTTAGATAAGGTCTATAGTTCGAATTTATCACTCCTATCACTAAAATTTGGGGAAAATCCCTAAAAATCAGAAACTACTCATATTTCATGCTTAAACACAGGGGATTTTCTGAACAACTGGCCTAGTTTGACCAACATTGACCAAGAACTTCTGTGAACATTTCCAGGAGAAGGATAGGAGTTTCAACATCCTTTTACACTAAGGTTTACCTAAAAACTCTCAGATTTAACCCATCTACCCTACACATATGAAAACGATGGAGAAAATACGGGATGATGCAACTTCATTTAATTTATGTTGAAATTTTAAATCTAAAACCAACTTCATCAAAATTTAAATCAATAAAAAATAAATGAAAATTGTACCTGATTAGATTAATTTCAAGGATTTTATGGATCAATATGGAAGTAGAAAAAGGATAATGAAGGTAAAAATGGCTTACATGGCGAAGAGAAAACACCAAAAAGTGAACCCAACATGGACCTTCGTAGGTATTATCTATCAGTGGCTCTCTCTATTATGTTAAATTTATTGATGATGCAGCTAGGAAAACTTGGGTATATTTTATTCGAAATAAATTTTAGGTCTTTTATACTTTCAAGAAATGGAAATATTTGGTTGATTATGAGACAAGAAAGAAGTTGAAGTGTCTCAAATCATATAATGGAGATGAATACTACAACAAGGATTTTGATAATTTCTATTAAGAGGATAGAATTTGTAGAGAGAAGATAGTTCTAGGAACACCACAGGAAAATGGTGTGTCATAAAGGACGAACACGAAAATCATAGAGCATGCAAAGTGTACGAGATTGCATGCAGGATTTCCCTTACAATTTTTTGGAGATGTTGTATATACTATTGTTTATCTAATAAATAGAGGGCTTTCAGGTTCCTTGTATGGTGGTATTCCAAAGGGATGGACAGGTAAAATATTAAACTACTCATTTCTAAACAATTTCGATTGTGAAGAATTTATCCACATTAATAAAGAAAACATAAAAAAATTTGAGGAAAAATTCAGGAACTCTACCTTCATTGGATATTGTGTTAATGATTTTCATTATCACTAATATGATTACAAAAACCATAAAATCATCAGAAGTAGAAATCTCGTATTCAATGAAAGGTTCGTGTACAAAGAACAGTTGCATGGAAAACAAAGTAGTAGAAGAAAACACATAATACATAGAGCTTGATGACATCACAAGAAAATTAAATTTAATGTCAGAAATCATAATTATTAACAACAATAATATGCACCTCAACTCTTGCTAGTAATTTTAGAAGATATAGTAGGTTAAGTAGACCCCCTGAATGATATTCTCCTTCGTTATATTATGTATTTTTTACTATTTCTAGTGAACCAGAAGGATATGAAAATGAAATTCATGTAAAAACTAGTAATAAGTGGGGGAAACCCATGAAAGAAGAGACAAACTCCTTGGGACATTACCATACATCAGACTTAGTTAGGTTGCATGCAAGTAAAACAAAATTATAAGGCTAGACTTGTGGTGAATGGGTTTGCACAAAAGAAAGGTATAGACTTTGATGACATGTTTTCTCTCGTTGTTAAAATGACTTCAATCATAACTATTTTAAGTCTAGTGGAAGCATAATTTTTCGATATTGACAAGTTATATGTAAACAAAAAATTTCGCCATGGGGATTTTGATGAAGATAGCTATATGAAACAACAAGAAGGGTATGCATTCAAAGGAAGGAGAAATTAGTGTGCAAATTGAAGAAGAGATTGTATGGCTTACAACAGGATCCAAGGCAGTGGTATCTAAAATCTGACAAGTTTATGTTTGAACAAGGTTATAGTAGATGTGACATTGACCATTGTGTTTATCTTAAAAGGAAAAATGATGTAAGCTAGATTATATTACTATTATATGTAGATTTCATGCTTGTTGCAGGATCTAACATGCAGGAAATAAATGTGCTCAAAGGAAAATTTTCTAATTCATTTGCAATTAAAGATTTGGGTATTGCAAAGAAAATCATTTGTATGAGAATAACTAGATACAATAAAAATTGCAAATTATCATTGACTCAAAGTTTGTACATATAAAATGTGTTTGACAGATTTAATATGCAGAATGAAAAACCAGTTAATATACCTTTGGCTAGCCATTTCAAACTATGTGAGGAGATGTGTCCCAAGAACCATGAAGAGATTGATTATATGTGTAAAGTTCCATACACATCAACAATTGGAAGCTTAATGTATGCAATGGTGTACACAAGGAAAAATATTAAAATGTTGTGGGACTTGTGAGAAGGTATATGAACAATCCAAAAAAAGAGCATTGGAAGGAAGTGAGGTGGATTCTCAAGTATTTGAGAGGTGCCACTAATCAAGCATTATGTTTTGGAGGCTCAAAAATTGTTTTACAGGGATATGTTGATGTAGATATGGAATGTGATAGAAATAGAAGGAGGGGAACAACATTGTATGTGGTTGTTGTAGCTAGAAAAATTATCTTTTGGGTTTCAAAATTGCAAAAAAAATTCGCACTTTTAACAATGGAAGCAGAATATGCTGTTGGTATAGAGGCTAGTAAAGAAATGAGTTTGTTAGAAAGGTTTATGGATGGGTTGGGCAAGAAGTAGAATATGATCATGCTATATAATGAAAACGAAAGTTGCATTCATATTGAAAAGAACTCAACATTTCATACAAAGACAAATAATATATATCTTGGATACCATTTGATACGATAAATTTTGGAAGATGGACAGTTGAATCTAGAAAATATACGCACTAGGAAGATTCATGTAGATATGCTGACAAAGGTTGTAACTAGGGAGTAAATAGGTTTGATATCATTTTCAATTTCTCTTCAAGGATGATTGTGGATATGGGAAATGACTAGGTCCTAGTGGAAGTATCATCCAACAAGTGAGGCAATGATGGAGTTGATATAATCAGTCTCCAAGTGGGAAATTGTTGATTTTGGAACTTGATTATATTCTTGATTTTTCAAAGGTTTTTTAGTTTCAGCCATGGTTGGATCCCAATCCCTTATGAGGGTAGTGGAGTAGATTTCCACGACGCTATTGCTTCCAGGGGGTCCAAGGAAGGTAAAATATTTTAATTTCATAGTCATTCTGGGATATTCATTAGGTGAAATATATGACAGTAGAATTCATGTTAATTTAAATTTTTTTTCCCTTTAAGGAAACCCTTGGGTTATATGAGGGAATTGTATTATGGCTATGCATTATTCAATGTATGAAGAAAATATGACAGACTGTGTCAGAGCGAAGAGGAAATTACAGAAGATTTTATATGGGTTGTATCTCTTCATTTTGTTGGATAATATAAAAGGATAGGTTGTTTCTATGTGTATGTATCCCAAATTGGGTAAACCATGTATATATGTGTCTGTATTTTTTCATGATTTTATATGTTAGTTTTTCCACAATATTTTATATGTTCCATTTCTATGTTAAGTAATTTCTAACAATTTGAATGGTTTTGCATTGATCCCTTAGATGGTTCATACTCCTCCGTAGGATGGTCTAAATCCCATCATGGTTGAGAATATCACATATTCAACTCCACGAAATTTTAATCTTACAATTATGGATCCTAACATGTCTTTTCCTTTGCATGATTCAACATTAGAAAATAAAAAACACATTACAATCCCATTTTACCAGTGGTCCAAAATGGACAATAAAAATAATACTTTATAATTAGGTTGCACCCGTATCCCCACATTCATAATCTCTAGTAGAGTCAATCTTCCCATTTTGGTGTTTTTATCAGAAGCAGATTAGTTCCCACTTTTGGAAAATAAAGTGGAGATAAAGTGCCTCCCATGATTACTCCTAATATTAGTGTTTTGACTTAAGCCTTTACATTATATTCTTGAAGTTATTTTATTTTTCATGCCAACCATTGTGATGACGCATATAGATAACACACCACTAAATTTCCCTACCTTCAACATGATCATAGGGAGTTTTCCATCCATTTCCTTTTATTCTTCCTCAGAGCTGAGAACATCCCCACATAATTTTCATATATAGAAACAAGATATCGTCCAATTTCTATCATGTCAATAGGAGGCACTCCAATCTTCCAAGTATGAAACATGGTGAATGGGGGGCTTCCTCCATTCATTCATATCTCAACTTAATCTACCTAAAACATTGTTTCCAAGAAAACACTCCTTTTGGGATTGGTGGTACATATGTGCCAAGAATTTACTTCATAAATACCAATCAAATAATGGAATATGATTCTAGAAGCTCGAAATCAATGGTTCAAAAAAAGTGTCCCTTTTTAATGATTCTAAATCTACCTAATTTGATGAAGTTTAGACATGTATCAATGCTACATGAAATAATGAAAATTTATTGGTACTAAGTTACCTTCATTGATATAAATGGAAAGTGGTATCCACCCATGGTATTTACCCATGATATATAATAATGTAACTTAATAAGTGATAGATAATACTATAAATAACGAGCCTTGGGTTTCAAAAGGAGATTGGCCCTCAATAATGTAGTTGTAAAAGAATATTCTTCATCATTTAATAACAAAACTTGTTGCATTTAATGTGGATATTTTTCCTTTTTAAATTTGTTCATATTCATTTGTTCAGAGATGTATATTTTCCTCCCATACTCTCTCAACATTCATGGTTCTTGGATCTTATCACGTAACATCGAGATTAGTATTGATCCAAATGGAAAGTTATATCCACCCAAGATATTTACCAGTGATATTGAATAATGTAACATAATAAGACACAAATAATACTATAAATAATGAGTCTCACTTTATAAAAGGATAGATTGGCCCCCATAATATAGTTGCTGTTGTGTAACCAGCTCCAAAAAGAGAAGAAAAGAGATATCAACGCCTTAGAAATGAGCCTCTTCGAGGGGGCAACCTCCAATACATTACATAAATGAACAATTCTCGGATGATACAATTTACAAAACCTCCTTTCTATATATAGGAGTCCATGGGACCATAATGTAATCCTAGTGGGCCACAATGTAATCCTAGCTGACCTAAAAATAATAATTTAAGGGCACGGTAATAACAAAATGGGGGTTACAAGGGTACAATAATAATAATAAGGGGGTTACACTAACAACAATAAGGGACTATACTAGTAATATAGGGACCTAACATGCCCCTCTCCTTCAAAAAAAGTGTTGTCCTCAACGCTTGAGTAGCTCTGGGTGCTTTTGTATAAAAATCTCATCCTCCCATGTAGAATCTTCAGTGGGTAAGTTCTTCCACTTGATGAGATACTCTGAAATTGATCGATTCCGTAGTTGTCGAGTTCTTGTTTCCATGACCGCTTCTGGTTCCAATATGATTTTTCCTTCCTCATCAAGTTCTGGCAATATTGTTTTAACTGGAAGATTTTCACCTATAACCTTCTTTAAGCATGAAACATGGAAAACTGGATGTACTCGCGAAGAAGCAGGAAGCTCCAATTTGTATGCCATAGTACCACTCTTTTGCAACACCTTGTAAGGACCATAGTACTTTGGCGATAATTTATTATCCTTCTTTGCTTGCTTGAGGGACATTTGTTTGTATGGTTGTAGCCGTAAAAATACCGAATCTCCTACATCAAAACTTCTCTCGCTACGATGTTGATCTGCCTGTTGTTTCATTCGATTTTGTGCCAAATTCAGGTTATCCTTTAAGAGTTGGAGAACTTCTTGCTGATGCTCGATGTGATCTTCGACTACTTGAACCTTCGAATTTTCCCTTAAAGATGATGTAATCGATGGTGGATGATATCCATAAAGTGCCATAAATGGGGTCATTTTTGCTGTAGTATGGAAGGAAGTGTTATACCACCATTCAGCGAGAGGTAACCACTTGACCCATTGTGTTTGTTTATCATATACAAAACAACGAAGATATCCTTCCAAACATTTATTTACTATCTCAGTTTGACCATCAGATTGAGGATGATAAGATGAGCTATGAGCTAATTGGGTACCCAAACAAGAAAATAACTCCGTCCAAAAATTTCCAGTAAAAATGGGATCTCTGTCGCTCACAATAACCCTTGGGTTTCCATGTAGCTTTTGAATTGTGTCCATAAATGTAGTAGCAACTGTACTTGCTTTAAATGTATGAGATAATGCACAAAAGTGTGCATACTTGGTAAGTCTATCAACTACCACCATGATGACATTCTTGCCTTCGGACTTCGGTAAACCTGTGATAAAATCCATTGAAATCTCCTCCCAACGTTGACATGGAATGGATAAAGGTTGTAGAAGTCCCGGGGTCTTAATTTTCTCCACTTTATTCTGCTGGCAAACCAAACATTCCGCCACAAACTTTTGAATATCAGATTTAAGGCCATCCCAAAAAAATTCTTTCTTCACCCTGTGGTAAGTTTTTAAAAATCCCGAGTGTCCTTCTAAAGGAGAAGTGTGCAATTCCAGAAGAATCTTTTGTTTTAGATGGGAATTCTTACAAAGATATAAGTGATCTTTGTACCATAAGGAATCATTTTTCCAACTAAATGTATCAGATGTACTAGGATATTGCTGCAACTTTTGAATGAGTGTCCATACATCTTTTTCCTTCTTCCATTCATCTCTTACTTCAGTTATCCAATCTGGCTGGATAATAGAAATGGCACAAAGCAATGCTTCCACCTCTTCATTCTTTCTTGAGAGTGCATCTGCAACAACATTAAGCTTTACTTTTTTGTAGATTATTTCAAAGTCACAACCCAACATCTTTGTGACCCATTTTCGTTGCTCTTCTGAAGATATTCTTTGTTCCAAAAAGTGTTTAAGACTATCATGATCAGTTTTTACCTTGAAGTGTCTTCCCGTTAGGTAAGTTCGCCATTTCTTTAGTGCATGCAGTATTGCTAACATTTCCTTCTCATAAATAGGTTTCTGTAAATACTTTCCTTTGATTGGACGACTTTCAAAAGCAATGGGTCTTCCTTCCGGCATTAAAACTGCACCAATTCCATTTCCTGAGGCATCACATTCCACAATAAAGGTTTTTGTGAAGTCTGGCGTAGCTAAGACCGGTGCTAGGCACATTGCTTCTTTAAGTTGTTCAAAGGCCTTAGTTGCTTCAGGAGTCCATGAAAATATATCTTTCTTCAATAATGTTGTTAGAGGTGCTGCTATTCTCCCATAATTCTTAACAAACTTGCGATAATAGCCTGTTAACCCGAGAAATCCTCGCAACTGCTTTATTGTCTTGGGGACTTTCCATTCCTTAATGGATTTAATTTTGTTAGGATCTACTTTAACACCCTCATGAGATATAATATGACCCATATATTCCACCTCTTGTACTCCAAAGAAACATTTGGATGTTTTTGCATATAATTGTTTCTCCTGCAATAGTTTGAGCACCCTGTCAACATGTTCAACATGCCTGTTGTAGATTAGTATATCATCAAAAAATACTAGCACAAATTTTCTAAGGAAGGGTTTGAAAATGGAATTCATCAACCCTTGAAATGTAGAAGGTGCATTGTTAAGGCCAAAAGGCATGACCAAAAATTCATAATGACCCTCATGAGTTCAAAATGCTGTTTTTGGAATATCTTCAGTCTTCATTCTAATTTGATGATATCCCGAACGAAGATCCAACTTGGTAAAATAAATTGCTCCATGTAATTCATCCAATAATTCATCAATCACAGGAATGGGAAATTTGTCTTTAATGGTGAGCTTATCGAGCTCCCTATAATCCGGACACATTCGCCATGATCCATCCTTCTTGTGTACCAATACTACAGGAGCAGAGAAAGAACTTTGACTAGGTTGAATTATACCCGCCTCTAACATTTCTGCAATCATACGTTCAATTTCGCTCTTTTGGAAGTAAGGATATCTATAAGGCCGGATGTTTGGAGGAACACTTCCCGGAATCAAATGAATAGCATGATCATGATCACGAATAGGTGGGAGTCCTTTGGGAGTTTCAAACACCTTGGAATGATTGTCCAAGACTTGTTGGAGATCTTCCGAAATAGATGATTTTGATGTCGAAACGTCTAGTGAGCATAATTGTGCAATTAAGCCTTGTTGTTATTTCTTTAGAAGCTTTTTCATGACATTAGAGCTTATTATCCTTCCCGGATTCCCTTCAATACCCCGTAATTCGACTTCCTTTCCTTCTGAAAAAAATTTCAAGAAAAGTTCTTGAAAATTAAAAGTTACCATCCCCAAAGATTGTAACCATTGTACTCCTAGTACAACATTAGCACATCCCATAGGAATGGAAAGCATTGGACTAGTCAACACATATTCCCCCATGGTTAGCTTGATATTATGGCATTTTCCAGAGCAATTTATAGTTCCTCCATTTGCAACCATCACTTGACATTCTGGTGCTAGGTATAGGAAACAATTTAATTCCTTGGCTACCTTACAATGAATGAAATTATGGGTGCTACCTGAATCAATCAACACTATTACCCTTTTCTTCCTAATCTGTCCTACTATCTTGAGAGTTTGAGGAGTGGTAATTCCGGCCAGTGCATTACATGATATGGTCGGATTCATTTCTTCCTCTTCTATGGCTGGTTCCTGGTGTATATCCTCTTCTTTTTCATTTTCTTCTTCTTCTTCACAATCTATGTAAAATAATCTCTTTTCAGCACACTTATGACCTTTAGTGTATTTGCTATCACAACTGTAGCAAAGCCCTTTTGCTCTTTTTTCATCCAATTGTTGTGGTGTCAACCTTGTAGGTTGTGGAAATCTAGGCGTAGCAACACTTCCTTCTTTATAGAATTGAGTGGTAGGCTTCCTTGTTGCCATAATTTTACATTCAACTTTTCTTGCCAACCCGAATGCCTTCTCCAATGAATCAGGTTCCAAAACGCGAACTTCATGTTGGATGTTATCCTTTAAAGTGCCTATGAAGAGATCAATCCTGTGTTCCTCTAGAATATCAGTTACCCTTATATTCAATTTTTGGAAGTCCTCAATGTGCTCCCCCACTAAACCCTTTGTTTGAGATTTATCAATTGGCTAAAGAAGGTGTTGCTCTTTGTATCCTCATAATGTGCTATCATTTCCTCCATAAAAATTGACCAAGTGACAATTTTTTTACGGGAGCAAAGCCATTGATACCATACAAATGTATTTTGTTCTAAATGTAAAGTTGCAATGCGTACCTTTTGTGTGTTTTGTACATTATGGAGATCAAAATATTGCTCCATCTGTAGTATCCATGTTACAAGACCGTTTCCATCAAACTTCCTCATATCCATCTTTGGAATATGGTGGTTCTTCCCGCCAACATTAGAGTTTATGAAATCACAATTAACATTTATTTTGTTCTCATCATGAGGTTCTTCTACTATCTCTTCACCATTAGGAAACCTTTCTTGTATAAACTTTGTCAAACCTTCCATGTCTACTTTTAGAAAATTCTTCATGTTTTCCATTTTCTCATCGATCTTAGCTTCCATGTCATCCATCTTAGATTCCATGCCAGCCTCCCTGCCATCCATATTAGCTTCAGTCCCTTTCTTCAAACCGTCCATCTTCACTTCCACGCCATCCATGTTAGCTTCCATGCCTTTCTTCAAACCGTCCATCTTCACTTCCACGCCTCTCTTCAAAACTTCCATTTAATTTTTTGCTGCTTTTTGCGAGAGTGAAATTTGTTGCCCTTTCTCTTGTAATTTTGATAGATCATGTTGCAATTCTTCATCTTTATGAGTCATGGTAGAGTCTTCTGAAGGCTTAATGGGTGTTGAATTCTTTTTAGGTGCCATTTTAGAATCCAATATTGATACCTTTACTTGCTTTGAGGAGCTCGATATTGAAATTGAATTATATCTGTAATTGAAAATCTTAAATATTTGAAATTCAGCCTTGTAGTAGCCCTCTGAAGCTTCTTTCAAATGCCACAGGTCTGATCTAATTTGGATTCCCCAAGACAAAGTTGCGTCCAATCTCCCATAATTACCTAATTGTGGACTGGTTCAGTAGAGAAAACTTGTAGGACTTGCCACGTGTCACTGTTTCGTCCTTTGCCTCTGAAATTGATAGCCAAGAAACTATAGTAAGTGTACTTGCGACCACATTTTACGGCACTCGAATCCACTGCCCAGAGAGAGAGTTATTGAAATTTTCCCACGATCACCTCTTTGAGATGAAATTCAGGAGCCTGAAAAAGCACTACCTTCCACACATCATATCTCCAACAATATTGCGAACCAAGATCTGAAATTTTTTGGCAAATTTCCTCAGGATTTCAGCTTCGGACCATACAAATTTCAGATTCTGAACCTTCATAGAAAAATTTTTATAGCGGAAATGCCACGATGACCTGTTTAGGAGCTTGAAAAAATACCTAACTTCCATAGATGATATCTCCAAAAATATTGCGAATCAAGATCTAAACTTTTTAGACAATATTCCTTAGGATTTCAGCTTCGCACCCTAAAAATTTCAGCTTCTGAAACTTCGTAGAAAAAAAATTATAGCGAAAATTCCATGATGACATGTTTGGAGCAACGAAACCCTAGAATCCCAACCTCTAATACCAAATGTTGTATAACCAGCTCCAAAAAGAGAAGAAAAGAGATATCAACGCCTTAGAAATGAGCCTCTTCGAGGGGGAAACCTCTAATACATTACATAAATGAACAATTCTTGGATGATACAAATGAAAAAACCTCCTTTCTATATATAGGAGTCCATGGGGCCACAATGTAATCTAGTGGGCCACAATGTAATCCTAGCTGACCCAACAATAATAATTTAAGGGCACAATAATAACAAAATGGGGGTTACAAGGGTACAATAATAACAATAAGGGGGTTACACTAACAACAATAAGGGACTATACTAGTAATATAGGGACCTAACAGTTGCGAAAGGGTCTTCTTCTCTATTTAATAAAATCATCTACTGTATTTCATGTGGGTATATTTTTCTTTCTCTAATGTTTTGGATTTGTTTCTTGGAAGATTTATATGTTCCTCCCTTCCTTTCTCAACATTAATGGTTCATGTATATTATCCCCTGAGATCTAGATTACTGGTATCAGAGAGTAGGTCACAAGTCCGATACACACCTGGTCCACACATGGGGGAGTTTTTTAGACATTGAATAAACCAATGCTCCCTGTGTGTTTCATGATAAAGGCCTGTAGACTCTGAGGTGACTCCTCCATTTTTGATGAAATGAAAACTCTTAGATTTTTAAAAAATTGGCAGTTTTGCAGATCAACTTTACGTGGAATGTGTTTTTTTCCACATGATCGAAAAAATTATAATAACTCAATTTTCAAACCAATACTAAGGAAAAACATCACTAACTATTGTCCAATAATCCATGTTCTCTCATGATCATTATTCACGGAAACCTACTCCACCTGGAATTACCCACCAATGGTTAATAAGGTTGTATGATTTCGGTCCTTCCAAATGTCTTTGGGTCTTGGGATACTAATCCACTTCCTTACAAGCTCTTCGCGATGCAGAAGTTGTTTTATTCTATTGCATTTGATTTATTTTCTACTTGCAAAATATATTATTCTATTTTCTTTTTATTGTATCTCGTGACAACCAAAGTTTATATTTTATATTTTAATTTTAATTAAAATTTTAAATTTTGCAATAATTTAAATTTTAAATTAATTTTAATTACTCCACAAGTACAAATAATAATATTCCACAATATTTTTTTATTTTTGGGATTACCCACGAGGAGTTTTAAATGAATCTAAAGGATCATAACACTTTAATATGAAGACCATAGTCAATTGAGCTACCCTGTGGATAATATGTTCCACATTTTTTTTTTTTTTGTGACCAAGAGGAACCCAACAACTCGTCTTACACGTAACTACCAGTAAAACTCTGGGAGGCTACGATTTTTCCTCCTCCCCATAGCCCCAATCACAACAGGGGAAATTTTAACCTAGGTTTCATGAGTTTCAACGATCTCACATATCTCAAATTGACAATTGGTCTCCCCCTGGGACAATATTTTCCACATTTTAAATTAATAAAAAAAATTTAAATATTTTTGAATATATATATATTGGAGAGTAAATTTTGCACACATATCATAATAGCTTTAATAAAAACTAATAATTGAACAAGTCTAGATCCATCTTAACCTTAGATCTAACTTAGAGGAATCAAATATGCCTTCCCTCTAAAGTAGGTTTGCACCTCAAAAACTTTGATCCCTCTTAGAGTTTCATAGATATGAATTTAAGATGGATCTAGGATGGTAACTTCCCAAGCCATTAACTGAAAAAATCACTAAGATTAAAGTAAGCAATGAAAATTATTTATAATTACAAAATTAAATTTACCATATTCTAAAGCATTAAAAGAATAAAAATACAACAGTTATATTAAAAAGACGATGGAAAACTGTATTCTATTAATTATAATTCTATTGCTCGCAAGGCATACAATAGATTGGGATAGGGTGTTTTGTTAAGGAAATCCATAATGGAAAGGTCGCTGCTTTGAAACTTTGTGGAAAATTGTCCAGCCATGCAACGGGCCGGTGTCACCTAAGATGAGTATGATCCCCAAGTTAATTTGATAGCTTCGATTCCCGTGGGTCAGAACCAATCAACCTACATGATAGGTGTGTTAGTCATTTGAGGACTCACATACCCTAGGAAACAAAAAGAATGGGGAGGGAAAATTATTTATAATTTTTCACCTTAAAGCATCTAAATATTATGGAGATGAATTCATAACGAACTTATGAAATGACTATGTCATATGTACTTCCAATGTAAGATAAATTTATATAAACTAATGCTTTGTAATGTAAGATAAATTTGAATTTTGGGCTTGGAGTATGTTTTAATTTGGTTAAGACCTCATTTTTCTCAAATTAAAGTGAATAGGTTAACAGCTTAAGACAAAGGGACGTCTAGAGGAGTGAAAGCTTGCCCCCTTACGAAACACCAGCAAAAAATTCTAGGTATCGTGGTTGTCCTTGAATAAGAGTGATTAAGAGGTCATCTTTCTCAGATGTAAGGAAATAGATTAACCGCCTAAGACTGAGAGATGTCTAGAAGAGTGAAAGCTTGCCCTCTTACAAAACACTTAATTATAGATTTCATAGTTTTCGTTCAATAAAAATGATAAAACATTGTTGTAATTTTCTTAATCCACAAAATTTAAAATCGTATGCTACATTGGATGAATTCGTATTTAAAAGTGTGATTACGTGGTATGGAGCATCAACGCCCTCACAAAATCGTTATTTCATATATATATTTAAACCATATGTAGTTATATATATATATATATAATGGTTTATAATATAACGTAAGTTTATATATTATCTAATGCTGTGTGATATAAGATAAATTTGAAGTGCACAATCTATGGGAAACATTGTTGTAATTTCCTTGATTAACATTATTTAAAATGGTACGGTACATTGGATAGCTAAGACTTCAATATTTTCTTTGTTTTCGTGTTTATATTACTAAATAATTTATCCCTCTATTGTAATGAAATTAGTTACATAGAGCTAAGTCAAACCTGAATTCTCTTTACTATGATAACCCTCGACTGCTTCAAGTAAAAGAAATTGAATATTGGAGAAAATACAGTCCATTATGCCTAGCGAATTCTCTAAATATATGTCACAATAACGATACCAGAGGGCAACCTACCGCAAGAAACCAAAGCTGACCACCTGCATAAAGTATATTTCTATTCGTTAGAAATGCCACATTCTCTTCGCTATGTGCCCTGTCTCAAGCACATGCCGACTCCATGGAAAGCAAGAATGTTTCAAAGATGACATGATTAGGGAATGAAGAATTACACCATCTTGTCTTGTCTCAAGCGCTTGAAGACACCATGGAAGGCAACAATGTTTCAAAGATGACATGATTAAGGAATGGAGAACTGAACCATGTTTAATTCCTCTGCACATTAGTTGGCTTGGATCACATAACCCAAACATTCCCTGTACTCCAAGGACCCCACGTAGCCCCCACACAACAGTAAATTAAAAATTTGCGAAGCAAATCATGACCAGGTTTGACAGCATTCTATCCTCCCCAACGATCTCCCATCTCATAGAGGTACGGAGCACGGGTGACATGACTCCAGCCCATAAGCAAGGCACTGTCCCTGTCCAGGCGAATCTTGGTATTATTGCCTGGCGTCGGTGCCTCTCCGAGATTCTCTCCACCAGAAGGGCCCGTGAAAACTGACGAAAGGTCGTTCATCTAGGATCCTTTCCTGCAAAGTCACTTACATTAATTCTTTATACGTCGTGTAAGAGAAAATTATGGTAGGATCCTGCAAATCCCACTACGTCATGTTAGGGTAATGATAAGTTAGGGCCCTGCAAATCCCGTCGACTTGTATTGTTGATGCGTCATGCCAGGGCAATTATGCGTTAGGGCCCATGAAAAGAAGGACCACCCGCTTACGGAAATGTTCAGACCACTATTAGCCCATTTTTCGCCGTAAAAGAAGGAAGCCACATGAGCTCCATCAGAGCATTTGGCAACTACTCCATTCTCTGGTGAATTTTTAATGGTCAGCGTGGCTTCTCGATTTCAAAGCTACAGGATCGCCTCCCAAGTGGGCAAACTGGCTGCTCAATTAGGCGTTCTCCAACGTGGCCCCGCCTACACAGCGACTTTTTTGGCTGGAATCGCGCTAAAAAATTCTTTGAAAAGTCTTACTTTGAGATTGTTTGAACTGTTTTATTCTCTAAGAAATTTTTCTCTGAAACGAGTGTATAAATTGTTTTTATGGCAGAAATAAATTCAACATCATCTAAAAACTATAAATTATTTTTATGGCGGAAATAAATTCAACACTATCTAAAGCTAAGTGAAGCTATTAATCTTGACAACTAAAACCCATAAATTTAAAAATTTCCCATACCAAAATACTATACTATATTTTCGTAAAACATATTCATCAATCTTCTTATTAATTTATGTCTATGGGAGATTTCAATCTTCTTATTAGTTTATACTTTTATATCTATGGTAAATTTCAAAAATATCAAAAATATTTTAAAATTAGAATAACGTCATTTTTGTTCCTTAAATTTAAAAATATTCTTCAGATTTACAATCCACAACTTTGTTATGTGAAGAAACCATAAGCCCAAAACAAAAATGTTACGACTTGTTTGTATAGAGGGTCCCGAACAACCTTCTGGGCAAACACGACAGAAATGTTGCAACTTGGCAGTAGTTTAACTCAGGCCCTTTTTTTGGGTTTTCCACGTAAATCAGGTGAATCTCTTTTCAAGGAAATTTCGATTTCTTATAGTTTAAATTATATTCTTAATATAAATATAGATTCAGAGCTTTGAAAGGACCTGTATGTACATAAATTTTGCAAATTCAATAGTTTAAAATTATATTTTTCGTCAATCTATCATAAAATTATTTCAAAACACAGTTATAATTTTCATAGATTTGAACAAAAATTCACTGTAAAAATTGAACAAAACCCGATCATAAAAGCCAAAATCTCAACTTGTCAAACTACTGCCATGCCATGAATAGTAGCATCAAAATAATGAAAGTTTAATGGTTTCGTTTTTGTTGTTGTCGTCGCGATCTGAAGGAATTTTCACGACTCCCGGCTGCTCCTGCTTTTATTTATTTCATTATACGGCAGGGACACTGTTATGAGGAGATTTTGTTTTCCATAAATAATCTAAACAGACTTGAAGTCCTTTGCCCATTCTTGGGCGGGACGTTCTTCTCATGAGATTTTGTTACAGATAAATAATGTAGAAAACATATACTGCACAAAAGCGTTGGGTGGTTGAACTTTTGGTGTCACTTGTTGGATTTTCTCATAAATCTTTAACGCAATATAGAGGAATTTCTCTTCCTTTGCAGATGGAGTAGAAGGAGCATTAATTCAATACACAAACACAGTGTGGAGTGAAACTCTGTTTTTCATTAACAAACTTTCAGCTAGTACATTTTTCAGTCTTCAGAATTGTTGTTCTGGATTTTTTTTTCACTCTGCTCCAGTGCCTATTCTTATCTGTCTACTCACTTCTCCCACACTGCAGTTCTCTGCTCATAAACTATATTGCTACTTCTGTGCACACACACACACACACACACACACATATATATATGCAATAGGTCGTAGCCACAATATTAAATAAAAACTATAACCTAAGACTAAAAACTATACGAAATGAAAACTATGTCGCCGCAACATTACAAGCCATATAACAAAAACATTACAAATATGAGCGCAATAGGTTTATCGCATAGGGAGTTGTGTCCCCTGATGTCAGCATCAAACGACGTGGTAAGTGAATGACGAAAGACATTACGATGGTTTATCGCATCAAAAACTGTGCGAGCTGACTGGGCTTCGGATTAATGCGATGAAGCGCTATTGGGTACCAGATGTTGAGTTGTCAATGATTGGGTCGCACTATCGCGTGATTGCAAAGAGTGGTGATGTGAGCATTAGGGCTTGCGATATCATTTGATTGGACGATGGACGGATGATGTGGACTCGCAGGGTCCACAAGAGGATGACGTGGGAGGTTTTGAATTCAAATGGTATGGTGTGGTAAATCAATGTGGTTAGGTGAATAAGTTATGGCGGAGGTTTGTGTGGTTCAGACCACGATTTTGCACATCTGAGGGCTACGGAAATGTGGTTGTTTGTAGGAGAATTAAACTAGAAATTAAATGCACAGGTCGAATGCAAGAAACTTAAAATTTGCTGCTGCTCAGAATTTAATTTCCGCTGCTCCCGTCTTTCTACTTCAAATCAAAATTGATATCTCTATCATGTTTCCTCAATTTGCAGTTGGGGTTATTTCCAACACTCCCCCTTAATCACAATTGCTGCCATCTTGCATTCCCAAACATTTACTGAGATAATTGAAAATTTTCTGCCCCAATGGTTTTGTCAAAATATATGCAAATTGTTCCTCTGTTCTACAATGTTGTAAAACAACTTCTCCATTGTTCACCAATTCTTTTATATAATGATACTTTGCATCAATGTGTTTTGTTCTTTTATGAAACACTGAATTCTTGGATAAGGCTATTGCTGATATATTATCACAATAATTTTTTATGCCTTTTACCTATTCATTCCACAATCTTTGAACATTCTTCTCATCCATACTTCTTAACATGCTGCTGCTGTAGCTGCCACATAATTTGCCTCTGCTGTTGATCAAGCCCTAATTCGCTATTTCTTGGAAGCCCATGAAATGGCTCCTGTTCCTAAGTGAAAAACATATCCAAAGGTAATTTTCCTATTATCTATACTTCCATCACAATCACTCTCAATATATCCAATTAACTCAAAATTTTCAGAAGAGATATAGAATACCATACCCCTTCATTCCTTTGACATACCTTAGAATTCCTTTTGCTACTTGCAAATGTGACTCCTTTGGCTTCTCCATGAATCTGGAAATTAAACTTACAACATGCATAATATGAGGCCGAGTTGCAGTCAAATATATAAGGTTGCCAACTATGTTGTTGTACAAACTTGGATCTACATCCTTGCTGTTTTCTTCCTGGCTCAACTTCAATTCCATCACTGTAGAAGTTATTTCTACCTTGCAATATCGCATGTTAAATATTTCCAAAACTTCTTTCACATATTTTTCTTGAGAAATAAAAAAATTATTTTCATTTTTTTCTACTTTTATTTCTAAGAAGTATCTCAGCAATCCCATATCAATCATATCAAATTCTTCTTTCATGATTGTCTTAAAATTTTCAATGAGATAAGCATCACTACCTGTGAATATCACATCATCAACATATAAAACAACAATGAGCATCTTACCATCTTCTTCTTTGATGTACAGTGTGCATTTTCCTTCACATTTTTCAAACCCATTTTCCAGTAGATAGACATCTGTTTTACTGTACCATGCTCTTGGTGCTTGTTTTAGCCCATATAGAGATTTCTTCAACTTACATACCTTGTGATCTTGGCTTTTTTTTCTCATAGCCCAGAGGTTTTTGAACATAAAACTCTTCCATTAATACTCCATTTAGGAATTTTGATTTCACATCCATTTGATAAATGTTCCACTTATGTTGTGCTTGTATGGACAACACTGCCCTTACTATTTCCATTCTTGTAACTGGTGCAAAAGTTTCTTCATAATCTCTTTCTTGTTGCTCCTTGTAGCCTTTGAAAACAAGTCTGGCCTTGTGGTTTTCAATCTTTCCTTCAACATTATTCTTAGCCTTATAGACCCATTTTACTCCAATAACTTCCTTACCTTTTGGGAGATCAACTAATTCCTATGTATTCATCTTCTCTGTTGCATTCATTTCTTCATCCATAACATCTATCAATTTCTTATCTTTTACTGCTTCTTCAAAATGAATAAGATATTCTATCTTACAATAAAAAGAAAATAAACAGTTTATACCTTCATTATTTTCCTCTTGCCCATAGATTTCATTTAAGCTTATAAATATGGTTCTTCCTTCACTTTCTGAACTTGTCCTTGTAGAAGCACTCAAATCTTCTCCTTGTGTTGTGCTTGAAGAAGTTCTTTCATCACTTCTCAAGGGTGTTCTCATACTAGCTTGTGGTGTCCCTTGTTGTGCTTGTGTTTGTGGAGGAGGTTTTGTCAATGAGGTATTTCTTTCTGCCATTTCTTCCTCATCACCTTCTTAAGAAAAACAAGGTTTTACATTCATTGTTTTCTCAATTCTTCCATCCCAGGCTTCTTATTCAATGAACTGTACATCTCTGCTTACAATAAAGTTCTTGGTGGATGGGTTATGTAATCTGTATGCCTTTGATTCTTCACTGTATCCAACAAATATGCACTTATCCCCCTTACTGTCCAACCTCTTTCTCAACTACTCCGGAATGTGTGCATAAGCCACACAACCGAATATTCTAATGTGGGTGAAAATTTGTTTTATGCCACTCCATGCTTATTTTTGAACTCTGGTCATGACACTCTTAGTTGGACATCTATTCAAAACATATGCTGCACAATGTACTACTTCAGCTCAATATTCATTTGGCAAATGTTTTGCCTTCAACATGCTTCTTACCATATCCATGATGATTCTATTTTTCCTTTTAGGAACTCCATTTTTTTGTGGTGTATACCTTAGTGTAAATTACTTGTGAATTGCATTTTCTCTTTAAAAACGTAGAAAATCTTTGGAGATATATTCTTCTCCTCTGGAAGTCCTAAAATTTTTTATGTGCTGCCCACTTTGATTCTCAACAAGAGCTTTAAAGTGGCATAACTTCTCAAATACTTCACTCTTCATCTTCAAGAAATACACCCATGTTTTTCTTGTGTAATCATCAATAAAACTTAAAATATAGTTTTTTCCTCCTAAAGATGGTGTTTGCATTAGTCCACACAAATCTGAATAGAATATCTCTAAGGGTGCTTTTTCCCTTATGCTCTTTCTTGATGGAAAGCTTTCTCTGTGTTTTTTTCCCAAGATGCGGCCTTCACAAAGACTATCTGGTTTTTCAATCAATAGTAATCCCTTTACCATTCCCTTTCTATGTAATAAATTTAGGCCTCCAAAGTTGAGATATGAAAATCTCAAGTGCCATATCCGATTTTCATCCTTGGTTTCCTTTTGGAATGTCTCTTGTGCCACAACTGCCATTGCAGCTCTTTTCTTCAAATTTTCTCTCATTCTGAGAGGAAAAATTTTGTTACTTGTCATCTTCGCTTGTGCAATCCGTTGATTTCTTGGTGGTTTCTCCATGATGGTACACACATCATCTTCAAAGAATACATTGTATCATTTTTGAATGAGTTTTCCAATGCTCAAAAGGTTACACTTCATACCAGGTACATAGTATACATAAGATATGGATTTTATTTCTCATTTTCTTGTTAAAACACTCACTTTGCATTTACCCATGACATAGACTATTTTTTCTATTCCCAATGTAACATGAGGCTTCACATTTTCATCTAATGTGGAAAAAATTGACATGTTTTCAGTGATATGGTGGCTACATCCCGAATCTAGAAACCATATATCTTCGTTCTTCTCTTCAGCCATGTTACATGCTATAAACATATTTTCTTGACTCTGAGTTTCTTTAATAAATGTAGCACCGGGTCTATTACCCATGTCACTCTATTTATTTCTACATTCATTGGCATAGTGCCCATACTTCTTACAATAATGACATTGGACTTGGGATTTATCATACCTTTGTCCATGTGCTTAATTTTGTGCTCCTTGTTGGCTACTGCCTTGACTCTAATTTTGATTTTGGTTGCTACCCATTTCACTTATACTTGCAGGGTTGTTTCTTCCTCCTCTGTTTTGGCTTCTACCTCTACCTCTTCCTCGGTAGTTTGATCTGCCTTGACCTCTTCATCTACCAGAGGAAATTTGGGTCTTGAAGGCATGCTCTAAAGATGATTTTACTATTTTGTTCAGCCTTTCTTCATGTGTGATCAAAGATGCTTGAAGCTCATCAACTGTAAATCTTGAGAGATCCTTTATCACTTTAATAGTAGTGACTATCACATTGAATCTTAAGGGTAAACTTCTGAATACTTTTTCCACTATTTTTCTCTCTTCTACTATCTCTCCATGAGATCTCATTTGGGTAACCAACAGAATTAACTGTGTGAAGAATGAGTCTAAGCTATCAGACTCTTTCATGGAAATAACTTCAAACTCTCTTCTAATTACTTGAAGCTTTTCTATACTTAATTTCTCCATACCTTGATAGGTTGTCTGGAGGGTGTCCCATGCCTCATTAGACATATTTGCTACTACAATTCTTGGAAATATACTTTCATTCACTGCCTGATAGAGATAGAGGAGGGATTTTGAGTCCTTCTTCTTATTATTCTTCAACAAATCCTTTTATGCCTGTGTTAAGGCATTATACTCATTTGAATCAGTTAGTTCTTCAAATCCATCTTCAACCACTTCCCATAAGTCTTGATATGCAAATAGGGCTCTCATTGTGATTTCCCAATAATCATAGTTCTTCCCATTGAACTATGGGATTTGAGTATTCCCCATACTTATGCTTCTACTAGTTTTTTCCATTCTTTACTTTGAGGAACTATAAATCTTGACTGTGTAACTTAAATAAAACTTTCTCACTACTGGAGAGGTAAACTCTGACACTTAAAACTCCTTTTTACAACTCTCTGGACTGTATTTTTAAATAAGCAGTAACTCCAATGTATCTTTAAAACAAACAATAAATCTTACTGTGCAAATACCTGACTTGCTGAAAACCTTCACTCTGCTGGAGAAATGCTTCAACAATATTCTTCTCCTTCAGCTTCTTTAGCAACTGATGAGAGCCTGGACTAGCTTTAATACCATGTCGGATTTTCTGATAAATCCTTAACACAATACAGAGGAATTTATTTTCTTCTATAACTTAGAGAAATACGTCAACAAGGCTACAGATGGAGCATTAATTCAATACACAGACATAGTGTGGAGTGAAAATTTATTTTTCATTAACAAAATTTCAGCTAATACATTCTTCAGTCTTTAGAACTGTTGTTCTGGATTTCTTTTTCACTCTACTCCACTGCCTATTGTTCTCTGTCTATTCACTACTCTCACACTGCACTTCTCCACTCATACACTATATTGCTACTTCTATGTGCAAACGGACACACACACACACACACACACACACACACACACACAGATATATATATATATATATATATATATATATATATACACACACAATAGGCCATAGCCACAATATTAAAAAAAACTATAGCCTAAGTCTAAAAACTATACGAAATGAAAATTATGTCGTCGTGGCATTAGAAACACTATAGAAAAAACATTACAAATATGAATGCGATAGGTTTTATCACATCAGGAATATTTTCCCCTAACTTCAGCGTCAAATGACGTGATAAGTGAACAATGAAAGACTTTGTGATGGTTTATCACATCAAAAAATGTGCGAGCTGACTAGGCTTCGGATTGATTCGATGAAGTGCTATTAGCTGCTGGAGGTAGAGTTGTCAGTGGTGGGGTTGCACTATCGCACGATTGCGAAGAGTGGTGACGTGAGTGCCAAGGCTTGCAATATCATTTGATTGGAAGATGGATGGATGATGTGGCTTAGCGGGGTCCAAAAGGGGATGACATGGGAGGCTTTGAATTCAAATGGTATGGCGCGGTAAATCAATGCGGTTAGGTGAATAATTTATGGTGGGATTTTTTGTGGTTCAAACCACGACTTTTCACATCCGAGGGGCTACAAAAATGCAACTGTTTGCAGGAGAATTAAAACAAAAATATAATGCACAGGTCGAGTGCAAGAAACTTAAAAAATTTCTATTGCTTGGAATTTAATTTTTGTTGCTCCCATCCCTCTACTTCAAAGCAAAATTGATATCTCTATCATGTTTCTTCAATTTGCAGTTGGGGTTATTTCCAACATCACTGATTTCATATTTTACAACTATTTGGATTATAGTTATATTGGCTTGGAATTATGTAGTAAATTCGCATTTATTGGTTAATGATGGGATTTCAATTTCACGAATGGCTAAAATAAAGAGAACATAAGTAAACATCAAATATCATATATGAAAGTGGTACAATTTGATATTTGAAACATGTGTACTTTGTGAAATTTGGTAAGTTTTATGTTTTAGAAAAATTTGATAATTTAAATAATATCCTTAAATCAAAATTTATTTAACCGTGAATTCCAGATAAGTTGGAGATAAGTCATGCGCAGTGAAAATTCATGAAAGTGCATAAAGCTAAAATAAAAAAGAGTTTCCCACAGATACGATTCAAAGAATTTTTAATATTCATCTTTTCATTTATTTTTTTGAATAAGTTTCCTTTACATAATTAATAAAGTGGCACACTTGTTGCATGTATATATTTATTTTATTTACTAACACAAGTTGAGTAACTATCTATGACATTAAATGTGACATCCAATTATCACCTTTCTAATAAACCAAGTGTTGTAAGCTATAATTATATCCCTAGTTTTTATAACTATAGTTATCCAACGTTGGCTCTCCTCTATCGTTATAAATTGAGGATGTGTCTATGTATTTTTACAACATAGTCAGTAATATAAAACTATTCAATGGTATGAGTTGGCATTTCCCACCTTGCTAAATGTTGGAAAATCTAACTAGTTTCGGTTTTCATAATTGTCATTGTACTCATGCCATTATGTATGTCTTATATATATATATATATATATATATATATATATATATATATATATATATATATATATATATATATATATATTATTTTCAAACTTGTGCTTCATGATTTTTTTTATTGTTCATATAGGTTAAGCATGTTCCTCAAGCTTCTAGGGTTTTTCATGTCATAAGAATAACTATCACGAGTCAAGAGTGTATATCATGTGTATATGACCCTATTGGGAAATTTGTAACATGTAAAAGATATTATTTTGAGTCTAGATTGTAAACGTATGCCTCCAAGTATAATTCAACTCTACCAACAAGAAGTTGGCCTAGAGAGGGGCATTCATCCTAATGAAATACATATATATAGAAGGAGAATTGACTGACTTGAACATAGATCTTGATAAGTTCGATCTGCAAGAGAACAAGAAGGAAAATAAGGGTAAGGAGACTAGAATACAAGAAGAAGAACTCTGGCAAAGGAAGGATGCCAAAAATTTTACTTTTATGCTCAAAAGTGTGAGGATTGGGGTTTCTATTTTGCTATAGGGGGTCGATTGTAACACCCTCGTCCCACATCAACCCAAGTAACAAGAAAACTAGGGTAAACATACGACAAGAGGCTACTAATATGAGATGCAACCTCCTAGATGACCTTAAGGAAGTGGAACCGACATAAACTTGACAAAAAAACCTTACACAACATAAACAACACCTATAGGAGGTAACTCAAACTGGGTCGGACCCCTGAACCCTGAAGGGGGGACCAATTTTTGACCACTTTAATACTTATCCCTAAGCATGTAAGGGAAAGGGAGCAGCTAACAACCTATAGTTGCAAGCATGACAAGGAAAGGTCACGTGTAGGGCCCCAAAAAGTCAGTTATGTGCCTGCAACTTTGGGATTCGTGCCACCTTCAAGTCACCTTTGTAGCCAAAGAGCCAAGGTCACATCATCAGGAATTCATCTAGACCCTCCTAGCCATGATAGGAATTTCATCATACATGTCACAAAAATTGCATCTACAGTTGTAAACAACATATTTAAACATAACGGTCTAATACTTCACTGAGAATCACTAAGAAGCATTGGTCCCTTACAACATTAGTTGCAATACAATCTATTTGACCATAAATACATTGTGCATTCATTTACAAGTAAAAACATGGATATATCCATACATCATCATAGATAAAATACATGCTTATAACCAACATAATAAAAACATAATTACCATGGATATAACAATAATATAATCCACATAATAACCAATGCAATTATAGATCAAATACCAAACGAATGAGCTTCTCATCAATGAGTGTAAAATCTAACCGAAGATGGGACTTCCACACTGCACCTAACCATAGATTGGTTGAACCAAATCTCTCTTTAGCCAAACACCCCTATTCCATATCCCAAGCATGAATTTGGAACTCAAACCAAAAAACCAACCATGGAATTTCGAGGCTAAACCACCTCACCCTCATCAATCATAAACCATGATTTACCGTGATCTACACCTGATCACTAGGCCAACACAAGCATGCATATTAGTGGATTCTCTCACCCTAAACCGTGACTAATTTTCCTCGTCTCCTAGTCTCTCAGGCTTTACTGCAACCCAAAAATTGAATCAGGGGTTAGTAGGACCTAAACCGAGAAACCACCCTCTAGGATTTACTCTATATCCCCTCATTCACCGAAAAGGATTCCTATGCCTAATCAAGGGCAACCACCACTTAGGATTTATTGCAATCCAATCCCGTATCACTAGGGCCTAAACTGAGGCAAAAATTCTTAGGCTTTACCGTAACCCATAGTACGAATCAAGAGTCACTAGGCCCCTAAACCAAGGCAACGCCTAAACTGGTTATGTGTTATAATAATAATAATATTCGGAGATCCACCTCACTCAACTTAAAACTAGTGATACAGCCAAACAAAAACATGAGAAATCCACAATAACATGGATATCAGGAAATGGAAGTGTTAGGCTAAAAAAATGTCTCACCTAGAAAAAAACCATGCTAAGACAACAAAGAACCACATGCAATACCATGCATTTCAAATCTATCAAGGAAAGCTTACATGGAAATTAATACTTGCAAAGAGTCATGAAGTAGTTGTTTGATTCCAACTCCTCCTTTCTTGCTTCCTCCTTCTTTCTGCTTTCTTGCCTTTTTTGATCTAATGCCAAAGTGCTCCAAAAACTCTAAGTGTCTAAGAGTGACAGAGAGAGAGAGAGAGAGAGAGAGAGAGAGAGAGAGAGAATAATGAGAGAGCTCCAAAAAATGCACTGACAAAAGGTACGAACTGATCCTAAGAAGCCTTTTTATGGAAGAGCTATATATTTTCTTCATTTTCCATTAATTTCCTTCATTTTTGTCCTCACATGTAACTTGTGACCTTTCATCTCCCTTTTCTCCTAATCTCCATTATTTTCATAAATAAATGTGCCAAAACTACTTTTTTCCTCTTTAATTCCTTAACCATTGCCTTTGCCAATTTCCTTAGCCATAATAACCAAAATCAACACCAGCTAGGATGTTTTTTCTAATATTTAGCTCGGAATAAGTGTCCCATCAATCATGGTTATTATTTTTAAATTTATTACATGGAATTTTCACCAGGGATATTACAAAACGCTCCCCCTTGGGGGACACCATCCTCGGTGTTGAATCACACATATACGTCAACAACACCACTGAAAATAAAACTAATATAACATCATACCAACATGACCACTATAATGACATGACACAATACCACTTATTGGATATTTATAACATTTTTAATGGTTTTATTTACATCCATATACATATTTACATACATATTACATCAAATCAAACAAACATCAAAACATCGCCAAAGCATATTCTAAATAAAAGCCATCATCACACCAAAATTGTTTTTCCTTAACTAGAAAACAAGGAATGATATATGGAAAACATCTTATCCTCCATCTCCCATGTAGCTTCATTGGGCCCAAAGTTCTTCCATTGCACTTTAACTTACTCTATTGCTTGGTTCTCGAGCATGAGCACCTTTCTCTTAAATATACACTAAGGCTCTAGCTAGAATTCTCCATCGGGTTCCACCTACAATACAGACCAGTCAATCACATCATCAACAAATTTAACATAATTATTCAGAAAATATATATGAAAAAAATCATGGACATTAGTTGTGGAAGGAAGTGCAAGTCTATAGGCCACTGATATGATCCTCTCAATGATACTCAAGGGTCCAGAAAACCTTGGTTCCAACTTGGCACACGATCCAATCCACATAGAGCTCTTCTTGGGCTTGATACACAAATACACATGATCCCCAACCTGAAACTCTTTGAACACGTTATTCCTATCTTCACAACTCTTCTACCTATCTTGTGGTTCCTTTAAGTTCTTCTTAAGCACCCATATTTCTATTCCATTTTTGCCAATATCTCTGATCTAATCAGTGCCCTATTAACCGGATCACTCAAACTGATAGGAGTGTTGCAACTCTGTCCATACATAACCTCAAATGGACTCATCCTCAATGACTTTGGGTACCCATTTTTGTAGGTGAAATCTACCAGTGGAATAGATTCTTCCTATTAGGGTCCTATAATAGTAGGATTCATAATTTTGAATTGAATATGATTAGTCTTGTAATATGTACATACTTTTCTTTCCACAAAATTGTTTTCCCTTATTCAAAAATGTAAAGAGGGTAAGTCCTAAAACAAAAATCAAAATACTGAAAGAAAAATATAAAAAATGAACCCCAACAAAAAAAGAGATAAAATAGATCATGAAAGTGATGCAAATTGAAATTCCACTACTTTTTACTTTACTTTGCAAAATAATATTGTGTGCAGCTTGTAAAAAAATCCACAATCCATGATGGTCAAAAATCTTAATCTTGACTTATTAATTTTTAAATTTCATGTTGATAGATAGAGAATAAAGATCTAGCCAAATTATTTAACCTTGGAAGATCAGTAGTTATGTAGAGAATAATAAATGAGCTCAACAGTTTAGTTTGAGCCATTGGAAGTAATAAGGTTACAATTAGATATTTTGTTGTTAAAAGAAAAAATTAAGGGTTTGCAAGCTAAAATGCACCCGAATAAATGAAGAAAAAATGTTAGGGTAGATGATGGGTAGGCAGAAGTAGTTTTCACAAGGCATGGATAACAGAAATTGATCATTTCATATTACTAACTTCCTTCTAAATTAATTTTCCCTTGTAAAAATGCCCATTCCCCTTCATATTTACCTTTTCCCCTTAATACACCCATTTTCCTTACAAAAATCCCTTTTACTTAGTTAAAAATCATATTGTCTTTGGAAAAGTAAAACCCTCTTATTAAATTTCCTTTTCATTCAAAATACCCCAAAAATACATTTATCCTAAGTATTTATTTAAAATCATGTATCGGGTCCCACTATGAAACATCCCTCCCCGATATCAGTTTCTACATTAAACTTAGTGTATAGTCCCGCATAATATTCATTTAGCCCCCCATTCATATTAATCCCATGACTAATTTTACTATATTAATTCCTATAAATACCGTTAAACTATATGTATTAAATCCCGCTTAATTATATTTCCCCAACCACTTATGATTAGTTTAATATATAGTTTTATCACCCTGCCAATATATATTTTTGGGCCCACTATACATGTAACCCCACCTATTATAATGTCCCGACCCCATGTAATATAAACCCTTTGAATATATCACATAACCCGCATTGACTTAAGACTCAAGCCCCACGCCTATCAAAATCCCCAACAGATCCTTGCTATTCGCCAAGTAGTTCGATCACAATTGATCAAATCCTATGGCCAATAAGCTCTATCTCATCCCTGGATGCCCGAATTTTAACATAATTCATAGCTTGCGAAATGAGTTGTTTTCAGAGCCATGCTCCCTACTACGTGGAGGTCCCTTATTCCATCAGATCCTCCAAATAATATTGCCCACCTGCTTTTTCCAATACGAGAATCACTCAAACCTATTTTTCGCTCCTTATCAATACCACCCTGTGATTTGAATTTGACCTCGAGCAGTAATGTTTAACCACTGATTACTTAAAAAGCATAAAGCCACCCTTTGCAAGCCTTTTCACCATTTCTGTTATAGTTTGCATAGAAAGAGCATTGCCAACTTATCCTAGAGCTAAAACAACATTTCTTGCCTTGTTTTAAGACATATTTCAACATAACTCAACCATATTATTACTGAAGCCACTTTAAAACCAATTCGAAGCATTATAAAGATCATCGAAGCCTCAAAAATCCTTTTGCTGCCTCAGAGAACCTTTATGCAAATAGAAAAGCATTCATTCTCTAGGTATTCCTAAAATACCAAGGCTTGTGCTTAAGATAAAAGAAAGTAATAAGTAATTGAACCAGTCTAGGAGTTTCGTAGACTAAAATAAAGCCCATGTTCCTTCCCAAACCTTTGTTGCAGACCGTAGTCATATTTTCAAAGAATTCGTGAGGTCATAAGACTATTTTTGATCACATAGACTAATTATTTGATCAATTGAAGTATTGAAAACTAGGATAAAATCAATTGTTTCATCCGAAACACTTCCACAAACTGTAATAATCTTTCAATGGTGCTGCTAAAGGCCTTAGATTGTTCTCTAAGCCGAGAGAGTAATCAATTTATTAAAACCAAACAAACAATGGCTTCCCAAGACATTGTAACAATAAATCCAATGCAACCTCCAGTTGTGGATGTAGAACACACTCCCTTAGTATAAAAATACTTCAAAATTAGTGACCCTGTCATTGAGTTTAACCTCCTTGAGCTCCACTACTGGAGCCATGATAAATCAATTGACCAAGCTGATGATGTTTTCCTTTGGGAGTCCAATTTTCCCAAATACATTGTCCCACTGACCTTCTGGTGTCCAGAGATCACCAAACTCTATCAAAATGTGTATTTTCCTGATCAAAGAGCCATTGTAACCCATGGAAAAGAAATATTATTCACCATTACAACTGAATCAATAAATCAGATGCTACAAATTCAACCTAGGCCTGATGAAACCCCTCTGTCTATTAAGACCTTCATTGAGTCTTAACATGGACTTCCCCAAGATGTTCCAGATATTCCAAACATTCATTGCCTCATCAGTAGAAACTCCCGAGACTAATCCTCCTTATCCAGCAGTTATATTTTCTGAAATAACCAGACATATCATCTCAATGTTGTCTTTTATTCTGGGTTTTTTCACTGATGAGCATGTTGATGTTTATGTCCTAAGTTTTCTGTCTATTTTCTCCCCTAGTCAGCCTCCTGCTACCATATTCAATTTTTCCCAGTACATTGTTGATAAAATCCATGAACAACTTGTTAGAATGTCTGAAGAAGGTCTCTTCAATTATTCATCTATTTTATTTCACATGTTTCTATACTTTCAATCTGAAAGATTTGAAGTTAACCTTCACAAAATAGATGTTGAAGGTAATCCTTAGTCAGCAATATTTTGGACTCCATTAATCAAGAAATACTCCACATATTCCACATACAAAGACTTCATTGACTCATTCATCCATCCAATTGTCAACATGTTAAACAACATCATTCAAGCAAGAGTCAGTGATGATATAAAAATTCTCCTGCAGTTATCGGAACATAGTAGGATAGGAGATTGGTACCTTTATCAGAACCACACAAATATTAGGGTATATGTATCTAATCTCTTTCCATATAAGCTTCCCAAACACCTCCCAATTAGTTTATTTGCACTGGAATATATTAGGTAGATCCTTCACTATGATGAAGTAAATTTCTTGTCAGCCAAAAAGAATACATTTTAGGATAAGGAATTAGATTTCTCCTTTTATTTTCAACAATAGAGGTGCAGGTCAACAAGAAGAAAAATATTTGCAAGAATTTAAGTTCAGTCAAAGTTTCCAATGGCATTATGATCCTTTAGGAGTTATAAGCAAGTTAAGGTTTAAATGTAAATTAACTCCTTATGTACATGAATCAAAGAAAGAAATTGGGAAATACTCCAATCAGTATGAACGGTTGGAGAATACTTTGAAAGAGGCAGAGAAGCAAGGTGATACTAGTTCCATCTTGCAAACTCTAGCCCCACAGGATAAGAACTCTAAAAGAGCCAGACAAGAAGGTTCATACACAGCTAAAACTACCATTGAATCTAAATTTAATTTTTTGTATAGGAAGAAGCCCAAATTAAATATTGTAATTGATAAAGTGGAAACTATTGAGATCATTGATATAGATACAATCGTCAAATATAATGCTCCTCCAACAGTTCTATAAGAAACTCACCAGCCTTCAACATGTAACACTTAGATTATTCAGAAGAAACACAGTGTTAATGTGTCTTCATCCAGTAAAATGGCATAAAAAGATCAGGATATCATGGATAATTATAAAGAGATCAAGATCAGGAATGAGGCATTAAAGACTGATACATATACCCAATACTGGAAGTAGACACCTAGTGACCAAAGAAGATTGCTTTCTACATTTGACTACAAGACTAGGAAGATGCAGATGACCTTCCTACAACCAAAAATTAGGCATCCTATGTCATCAATAGATTATAAAAATACATGATATGAATTTCAACAAAAATATGTTCATCTTATAGACCAGATAGAATTTCACAAGAAAGTTGGTGAAATTATATATTCCACCATGACTAAGAAATCCATGAGTGTACATAAGCTACAAAATACTCTTGAAAACATCAGAGGTCATCTAAATCTATAAAAATCATCGTTGGGATAAATATAACAGAATTAAATCTCTGGAAGATTTGGTTATTGAAGTAGGATATGATCCAAAGTATATCAAAGCTGCATAAGAACTCAAAAAGAAAAAGAATGAAGACATTGTTGAATTGAAGAAGCAACTCAAATTTCCTCCGACTGAACATCCACAGGCCAAATAAATATTATAGGATGTCAGCAGACAATATCAGATGATGAACCTCATTCTACAGTTAACTGCCCAATTAAAATAAATGGAAAATGAAATGGACAAGTTAGTGCAGGAGAAAAGGGCCAGCTCAGAAACAATATTTGTCACTTTTATTCCTATAGTCACTATAGTTGTTCCTTCTACATTATCAGAATCATTGGCTCCATCAATTCCAATAGCTACAACACTTCCTATTACATCAGCAACTACTTTAGCTACAAATTCATCTACAACAGGAGCACAACCTAGTGATGAAGCAGGTAAACTAGTAAGAGCAATGTAAGAAATGTCCATCAAAAGTAATGAAATCAATATACTTCAAGAAAAGTTGAAAAGTCTGTAGGATGAGAAGAAACTAGTACATATTATGCACAAGAATGAAATATATAAGACAAACAGATTGAATGATAAATTGTAGAAGTTAGAGAAAGAGTTAACATTGAAAGAACCACTTTCTCAGTCTGAGTAGTAGTTGTGTGCCAATATCATTGAATCTGTCAATGATATTTGGTCATCGATTCAGGTTATTTATGAGCAGAAATATCTTATCAAAGCATCAAGTCAAGAAATTCAAAATATCAAGGAAGAACTTGGTAAAAATCTAGAAGAAGCCAAAGAAATCATAAAGTTTCTTAATTCCAAGAATAAGCAAGAATTAGAGGAAATTGGAATTAGTGATAGGAAAAAACCAATCCTAGATGTTAGGAAGATGATTTATAAGAGAAACTTAAGGGTTCAACTTGAAGAAAAGTGTCGGAACATGGAGCTTGCCATAACCAGATTCATGATGAAGTTTGATATTCTCAAACAGAAGGGCTTTCCAAATCCTCTGGTTATTAATGACATATTGATTAAACAAGAATATTAAGATAAGAAAATAAGAGAAGTGGCAAAGGAGCAAGGTAATAATTCATCCATGCAAGGAATTCCAACAGGGAAAGTACTCTATAATAGTTTTGAAAATCTCTTTCACGTACAACATGAGGTAAAAAAATTATTCAATAACAAGCCAACTTTTGAAAAGTATACAAAAGATGATGAGATATTCAGAAGGATGGTAAAAATCTAGTTACCATATGTAGAATATTGGGAGAAATTGGTTAACTTACTTTGAAAGATAAAATGTAAAACAGAGTATTCAAATTGAAGATAGAGCAGGCAATTTAAAAGGTAAAAACAAAAGTCAAAGTGAAAAGATAGACAATCTAAAGAGTATCAGAGTTTAAAGTGTATAAGATGAAAATCGGATAGTTAAAGTCAAAACAGAGATTATAAAAAAAAGTGAACAACAAAATTTGCTAAGCAACAGTCAAAGAAACAAATTAGAAAAAGATCAAACAACAAACAACGAAATCAATAAAAGGAGGGACAACTTGCATTAGTTAGATAATTGTCTCAATATTCTTACATAAATATATTTATTTTCTCCTTGACTAATTCCTAAGACAAGTTAGGATATTTTTGTATTACATTTTTGTATAAATAATTTAGAATTCGAGATATTTTGGTGTGGATTGTGGATTTCTAAACATTTCTATAGATGTACTGATCTGAACCAGAGGGTTCTTTGTAACATTTTGAAGTCAACAAAATGGATTGAGAAATAAAGACATTATATTACAAGATTCATGTGTTGGGCCACTTCCATCAAGTACTCTCAATTGTTCTATGTTATTATCTGAAGTTTTCACATACTCGCATGTTTCCTAAATATAAATGTATAACAGGAATATTATTTCAGAATATGTTTAAAAACACTCTGTATTGAACTTTTATTTCATTTTTATGTTTTCTACTGATATCCATATTATGGAATTCTTAATTTCTCCCTAGTTTCGATTGACCTCTGTCATTTCCCTCATTATCTGGATCTCAGAACCCTTAATTTCTCCCTCATCCCAATTGAAACCATTTCATCATCCAACAAAAATATCTGAAGTTACTAAACTATATTGCCCTGTGAACACTTCCCTTTAGAACCTTAATTCTTCTTTTTTTCTTGACACATTGACTCCGTTAGCCCAATGGAAAATAGACCTACATCTATTCATCTGAGTCAGTTCTTCCTCCAACCAAAACCAAAATAAAAAACCCAATAAATCCTACATAAGTTGTTAGGTCCCTATATTACTAGTTTAGTCCCTTATTGTTATTAGTTTAGCCCCCTTATTGTTATTGTTGTACCCCTGTAACCCCAATATTGTTGTTATTGTGCCCTTACATTATTATTTTTAGGTTGGTTAGGATTATAGTGTGGCCCCATGGACTCATATATATAGAAGGAGGTTTTGGTCATTTGTATCATCCAAGAATTGTTCATTTATGTAATCTATTGGAGTTTTCCCCCTCGAAGTGGCTGATTTATAAGGCGTTGATCTCTCTTTTCTTCTATTTTTGGAGTTGGTTTCATAACATTTGGTATCAATGCTTTGGATTCTAGGGTTTCACTACTCCTAATAGGTCATTGTGTAATTTTCACTATAAATTTGTTTCTACTAAGGTTTAGAAGCTGAAATTTTTACAGACTGAAGCCAAAATCGGGAGGAACGTCTTGGAAAAATTTCAGATCTTGGTTGGAAATATTTTTGGAGATATGATCTGTGCAGGTTAAGGATTTTTGCAGTATCCTGAATTTAATCTAAATATTTTATCGTGGAATTTTCGCTATAAATTCTTTTCTATGAGGGTTTAGAAGCTGAAATTTTTGCAGAGGGAAGCCGAAATCCTGAGGAACATCATGAAATATTTCATAGCTTGATTCACAATATTTGTTGAGATAGTGTTTGTGGAAGTTAGGGATTTTTCAACCCCCCCGAATTTCATCTCAAAGAGGTGACCAGGGGAAAATCCTCATAGCTCTCTCTTTGAGCATTGGATTGGAATTATGTAAAAAGTGGCTGCAAGTACACTGAATGTAGCTTCCTCTATATCAATTTCAGAGCCACAGGAGGAAATAATGACATGTGGCATGCTGTACAATGTCGCTCTACTAAACTAGTCGATAATTAGGTCATTGTGGGATATTTGACATAATTTTCTCTTGAAGAATCCAAATCATTTTAGACATCTAGAATTTGAAAGAAGATTCAGAGGGCTACTACATGGTCCAATTTCAGATATTGAAGATACAAAATCATAGAGATAATTTAGTTTCAATATCGAGCTCCTCAAAAGCAAGAAAAATGTGTGTATTTTTTTTTAATTTCATAAGTATCATTTGAAAAAGCTATTTTGAATTTGGTCCAAGAGAATATTAAAGAATAGATATCAATATTCGGTTATAAAATGCCCCCCTAAAAATATTTCAACACCCATTAAGTGTTCATAAGGCTCTACTATGACTCATGAAGATGAATAAATGCAACATTAGATATCAAAATTACAAGAGCAAGTGCACCTATCGCAAAGAGCAACAAAAAATGAAACAAAAGTTTTGAAGAAAGGCATGGAAACTAAGATGGATGGTTTGAAGAAAGGCATGGAAGATAAGATGAATGGTTTGGAAGCTAATATGGATGGCATGGAAGGTAATATGGATGACATGGAAGCTATGATCAATGAAAAAATGGAAAACATGAAGAATTCTCTAAAAGTAGACATCGAAGGTTTGGAAAATTTTATACAAGAAATGTTTCCTAATGGCGAAAAGATAGTAGAGGAAACTCATGATGAGAAGAAAATAAATGTTAGTCATGATTTCATAAAATCTAATGTTGTATGGAAGAACCAACATATTCCAAATATGGATATGAGGAAGTTTGATGGCAAGGATCTCGTAACATGGATACTACAGATGGAGCAATATTTTGATCTCAATAATGTGCAAAACACACAAAAGGTACATATTTCAACTTTACATTTAGAAAAAAATAAATTTGTATGGTATCGATGGATTTTCTCCAGTAAAAAAATTGTCAATTGGTCAATTTTTACGGAGGAAATGATAGCACATTATGAGGATACAAAAATCAACACCTTATTTAGCTAATTGGAGTACATTTAGGACTTCCAAAAATTGAATATAAGGGTAACCGATATTCTAGAGGAAAACATGATTGATGTCTTCATAGGGACTTTAAAGGATAAAATCCAACATGAAGTTCACATTTCAGAACCTAATTCAGTGTAAAAGGCATTCAGGTTGGCAAGAAAAATTGAAAGTAAATTATGGCAACAAGGAAGCCTATCAATCACATATATAAAGATGGAAGTGTTGCTACTCCTAGATTTCCACAACCTAGAAGGTTGACACAAGAAAAATTGGAAGAAAAAAGAGAAAAATGGATTTGCTACAGTTGTGATAGAAAATACACTAAAGGTCATAAGTGTGTTGAGAAGAAATTATTTTACATAGATTGTGAAGAGGAAGAATAAAATGAACAATAATCTTCGAAAGAAGAGGATATACAGCAGGAACCAACCCTAGAAGAGGACTAAATTAGTCTAACCATATTATGTAATGCATTGGAAGGAATTACCACTCGTCAAACTCTAAATATAGAAGGACATATCAAGAAGAAAAATGTTATAGTGTTGATTGATTCAGGTAGTACACATAATTTTTTTCATTGTAAGGTAGCAAAGGAATTTAATTGTTTCCTATACCAAGCACTAGAATGTCAAGTAATGGTTGCAAATGGAGGAACTATAAATTATGCTAGAAAATTCCATAATATCAGGCTAACCAAGGGGGAATATGTATTGAATATTCTAATGCTTTCCATTCCAATGTTTGGTGCTAATGCTGTATTAGGAGTACAATGGTTACAATCTGTGGGGATGGTAGCTTTTAATTTTCAAGAAATTTTCTTGAAATTTTTTTCAGAAGGAAAGGAAGTCGAATTACGAGGTATCGGAGGGAATCCAGGAAAGACAATAAGCTCTAATGTCATGACAGAGCTTCTGAACAAGGAACAACGAGGCGTAATTGCAAAATTATTCTCACTAGAAGTTCCAACATCAAAATTTTCTATTTCTACAAATCTCCAAAAAGCCTTGGGTAATCATTCCAAGGTGTTTGAAACTCCCAAAGTACTCCCACCTATTCATGATCATGATCATGCTATTCATTTTATTCCAGGAAGTGTTCCTCAAAACATCAAGCCTTATAGATATCATTATGTCTAAAAGAGAAAAATTGAACATATGATTGCAAAAATGTTAGAGGCTGGTATAATTCAACCTTGTCAAAGTTATTTCTCTACTCCAGAAGTATTGGTGCACAAGAAGGATGGATCATGGCGCATGTGTCAAGATTATAGGGAGCTCAATAAGCTCACCATTAAAGATAAATTTCCCATTCCTATGATTGATGAATTATTGGATGAATTACATGGAGCAATTTATTTTACCAAGTTGGATCTTCATTCAAGATATCATCAAATTAGAACGAAGACTGAAGATATTCCAAAAGCAACATTTCAAACTCATGAGGTTCATTATGAATTTTTGGTCATGCCTTTTGGCCTTACCAATGCACCTTCTACATTTCAAGGGTTGATGAATTCCATTTTCAAACCATTTCTTAGAAAATTTGTGTTAGTATTTTTTGATGGTATACTAATATACAAAAGGTCTTGGAAGGATGATGTTAAACATGTTGACATCTCAAACTATTGTAGGAGAAACAATTATATCCAAAACATCCAATTTTTTCTTTAGAGTACAAGGGGTGGAATATCTGGGTCATAATGTATCTCACAAGGGTGTTAAGGTCAACCCTAAAAAAAATTCAATCCATTAAGGAATGGAAGTGCCCACAAACATAAAGTATTTGCGAGGATTTCTATGGATAATATATTATTATCGCAAGTTTTCTAAGAATTATGGGAGAATAGCAGCACCTCTAACAACATTATTGAAGAAAGGTGCATTTTCATGGACCTGAAGAAACTAAGGCCTGTGAACATCTTAAAGAGGCAATGTTGCTAACACCGGTCTTAGCTACACCATACTTCACAAAAATTTTTATTGTGGAATGTGATGGCTCAGGAAATGGAATTGGTGTTGTTTTGATGCAATAAGGATAACCTGTTTCTTTTGAAAGTCATCCAATCAAAGGAAATTATTTATAGAAAGCTATTGATGAGAAGGAAATGTTAGCAACACTACATGCACGAAAGAAATGGTGACCTTGCCTAATGGGAAGACACTTCAAGGTAAAATTTTATCATGATAGTCTTAAACACTTTTTGGAACAAAGACTGTCTTCAGAAGAATAGCAAAAATGAGTCACAAAGATGTTGGGTTATGACTTTGAAATAATCTACAAAAAAGGGAAGCTAAATTTTGTTGTAGATGCACTCTCAAGAAAGAATGAAGAGGTGGAAGCATTTCTTCGTGCCATTTCTATTATCCAACGATATTGGATAACTGAAGCAACGGATGAATGGAAGAATGATGAAGAAGTGTGGACACTCATTCAAAAGTTGTAGGAAGATCCTAGTACATCTGATACATGTAGTTGGAAAAATCATTGCTTATGGTACGAATATCACTTATATATTTGTAAGAATTCCCAACTAAAACAAAAGATTCTTTTGGAATTGCACACTTCTCCTTTAGGAGGACACTCAGGATTTTTAAAACTTACCACAGGGTGAAGAAAGAATGTTTTTGGGATGGGCTTAAATCTGATATTCAAAAGCTTGTGGCGAAATGTTTGGTTTTCCAGCAAAATAAAGTTGAGACAATTAAGACCCCTAGTCTTCTACAACCTTTATCCATTCCAAGTAAACGTTGGGAGGAGATTTGAATGTATTTTATCGCAGATTTACCTATGTCTTAAGAAAAGAGTGTCATCATGGTGGTAGTTGATAGACATACGAAGTCTGCACACTTTTGTGCATTATCTCATCCATTTAAAGCAAGTACATTTGCTACTACATTTATGAACACAATTCAAAAGCTACATGGAAACCCAAAGATTATTGTGAGCGACAGAGATCCCATTTTAACTGGAAATTTTTGGACAAAGTTATTTTCTTGTTTGGGTACTCAATTAGCTCATAGGTCATCTTATTATCCTCAATCCGATGGTCAAACTGAGATAGTGAATAAATGTTTGGAAGGATATCTTCGTTGTTTTGTATCTGATAAAAAAACACAATGGGTCAAGTGGTTACCTCTTGCTGAATGGTGGTATAAAACTTCCTTCCATACTGCAGCAAAAATGACCCCATTTATGGCACTTTACGGATATCATCCACCGTCCATCACATCATCTTTAAAAGAAACTTCTAAGGTTCAAGCAGTGGAAGATCACATCGAGCATCAACAAGAAGTTCTCCAATTCTTAAAGGATAACCTAAATTTGGCACAAAATTGAATGAAACAATCGGTAGATCAACATCGCAACGAGATAATTTTTTATGTAGGAGACTAGGCATTTTTACGGCTACAACCATATAAAAAAATGTCCCTCAAGCAAGCTAGGAAGGATAATAAATTATCTCCAAAGTACTATGGTCCTTACAAGGTGTTGCAAAATATTGGTACTATGGCATACAAATTAGAGCTTCCTATTTCTTCGTGAGTGCATCTAGTTATCCATGTTTCATGCTTAAAGAAGGTTATAGGTGAAAATCTTCCAGTTCAAATGATATTGCCAGAACTGGATGAGGAAGAAAAAATCATATTGGAACCTGAAGATGTCATGGAAACAAGAACTCAACAGTGACATAATCGATCAATTTCAGAGTATCTCATAAAGTGGAAGAACTTACCCACTGAAGATTCTACATGGAAGGATGAGAATTTTATACAGAAGCACCCAGAGCTACTCAAGCGTGGAGGACAACACTTTTTTATGGAGAGGCGCATGTTAGGTCCCTATATTATTAGTTTATTCCCTTATTGTTATTAGTGTAGCTACCTTATTGTTATTGTTGTACCCCTGTAACTCCAATATTGTTATTATTGTGCCCTTACATTATTATTGTTAGGTCGGCTAGGATTATATTGTGGCCCCATGGACTCCTATATATAGAAGGAGGTTTTGGTCATTTGTATCGTCCAAGAATTGTTCATTTATGTAATGTATTGGAGGTTGCCCCCTCGAAGTGGCTGATTTCTAAGGCGTTGATCTCTCTTTTCTTCTATTTTTGGAGTTGGTTTCATAACATAAGTAGCCTAAAATCAACTAAAATAAAAAAAGATAAATCATATAGAGAGAGCCCTCTCTGAGAATTAGGAAGGCTAGATCCTAAATCTTAAAAGTAGGTTCTTGGTTACCTCTAATATTCTTTAAACCAAAAATATTAACAACCCTTAGGAATTATTGGAGTGATAACATACTGGCGACCATACTGGGGATATCTATCTTAAGTGTTTAAAATAAACCTTAAAGGAAATAATCTCACTCATATTTTCACCTTAAGGCCATCTTAAGGGTTGTAAGTAAACTTTTCATAAAAAACTAAAATTCTGGCTTCCAGAAGAACCTATTATACCAGGTCTCATCCTGATCCACAACCTACTGTAATAGTAGACAATCCTGACAGAATTTTAAAGGAAAACAAAAAAGTAGAAATTTTAGGAAATAAAAGTCCATTGAACAAAGAAAATTCCCTCCCCGAACAATTATCAAGTTTGCAAGACATTGAATTTGATTTAGCTTTTGAGAAATCTTTGTTTAGAACTAAATTAGAAACTTCCATATATGATAGTGTAATAGATCCTGATTTCATTTCCTTTATTGAAACTAAAAAGGAAAATGTTTCACTTGATTAAGATCAACAAGCTTTGGAACCTTTTCATAAATTTGATGCTTTAGCTGCAACTTTGATTAAGGAAATTGAAGAAGCTTATCTGCAACATTTTGTTGAGTTGACTTCTTTATCTGCATACATCCCTAAGCCTTATACTATTCATTTAGAGTCTATAAATTCAAATTTTTTTAGTAGCACCTTATCAATTATTTCCACTACACCTCATTCCATAGAATCCTCCATCCCTAAGCTTCCTCTTCAACCTAGAGTTTTATTTCCATCTCCAAGCACTTCAAATTCACCTTCTAGAATTGTTGCTACATCTTCAAGCACTTCAATCACATTTCCAAGCACATCTTCTAGTGTCCCAACCTCATCTGCAAGTAATTTAACCTCATCACCAAGAACCACACATTTACCTCCCATCCAAGCATAATATTAGACATGGTTGCCATATATGCCCCATTGGTCCTACCAACTCAATTACATGCTATGCCCCAAGATTACCAAAGCAAAATCCCCCAATTTGATGGAAGTATTCAATACATTGCACAAAAACACGTTAAAAAAATTTATGATTACTTTGAATTGCATGAAATTGATGAATTTGATGTTCAAATGAGACCATTTGCCAAAAAATTTAGCTAGAGAAGTAAAAAAATGGTTTAAATATTTACCTCCCAATCATATTATTGATTTATATGCAGCCTTCCATAGATATTTTATCACTAGATGGGAGAAAAATAAGAATCATTTACAAATTTTTTCTGAATATGAACACATAAAATAAGCACCTAATGAGTCAGTTGAGGACAGTTGCACTAGATTCAACAATTTTTATAATGTTATTCCAGCAAACATCAAACCCCCACCAGATTTAGCTTTACTCAAATTTCCTCATGGTTTTCATATGGATATGTCATACCAATTGAGGGAAAGGAACCCAGGAACACTAGAACAAATGAAAATTAATGCAGTTAGTGTAGAATCAAACTTGTTAGCTAAGAGATCCAGAATGAGAAATGAAAGAAGGGTAACAATAAAAGAGGAAACATCCACATAAGATAGTAAAATAGATAGTTTAGCAAAACATATGGAAAAAATTATGGATAGATTATAAAGTATGGAAAGGAATCCACATTGGGATAATAAAAAACAAGGTCCTCAAATAAGAAATCCCAATTTTAGAAAAAATACCAACACTGGTAAATATAGAGAATCAACACCTGATCAAAAAATAAGACCACCTTTCCGAGAGAACTATGTTGAAAGTTATCACCAAAATGAAGATGATGAAGACACTAAGATTAAATTAATGGGAATTAATGATGATAATAGTATTTTTATTACACAATAATAATAGGAATTATATGAGCTACAATAGTTACGGTTAGAATCTGGAGAGTCTTTTGTTTATAAGCAAGGTTATGATTTTTCCATTAATGGAGTTCACAAGGAATATAACCTTACGAGTAAGAAAAATGTAGAAGCCCCTACTAAGAAAACTGCTCAAACTCAGACCAAGAAAGCAATAGAAGCTCCTACAGCCAGAGTACTTCAAATTCTCCCTAGGGAAACCCAGCAAAGCTCTAGGGAAACACAGAAATATTCCAATTCAAATCAGAAAATTTATAGTCCAAAAATTGCACCAAGTCCTAAAATTGTAGATATTATAGATATTGTTGTTCAAACATCAGCTGATCCTGAAAAATATGTTGTTGCTAAAACAACAACCTCTGTTAAAACAACACATTTTGCTAAAACTTTAGCTAATCTAAAAACATCTGTTGCTGACCAAAAATTTGTTGATCTTAAAACAATTTCTACCAAAACAATTGTTGAAACTTCAATGACTGCCAAAACTACCATTGCTACTCAAAGTGTCCCAAAAAAGAAGATTGAAAATAGCGAAACAGTGGAAACACAAACTGAAAAACCAACTATAGATAAAGAAGACAAAAACTCTCAAACTACAGTTACTAAAGAAGAAATCATTCAGTTAGGAAAAACACAGGTACCATTCAACAACCAAACTTAAATTACGAAACTGAAAATACCAATTCCTCTAACAGAATTGGTAAAACATGATTTATAGAAATCAAAAATCACTAAAACATTGAACATCAATGAAGGAGAAGACTGTGAAAATCTAAATGATGATAAACCATAACTACTTTTTAGCATCAAGAAGGTGGTGTTCCTCCTTTCTACATTAGCTTGAGTATACATGATCAAATCTTACACAATGCTATGCTAGATTCAAGATCCCAGACTTTAATGCCAAAAGTTATTATGGAAAAATTGAATTTATATATAACTAGAACATATAAATATCTCTTTTATTTTTTACTCTAGCAAAGTGAAATGTCTCGGTTTAATAAAATATTTATGTGTAACTTTGGTCTAATACCCAGAAAAAATTATAGTCATGGATATTTTATTAGCTAATATCCCTCCCAAGTATGGAATGTTATTATCTCGCTCACAGGGAGAAAAATTACAGGGATCTCTACAATTAGACATGTCTTATGCCACTATTTCAGTATTGGGTCAACCTAAAACACTTTAAATAGAAACACTAATGAACTACATGGTCAGTAGTACAGAACAACCACAAAACTATCCCATTTACTCTATACATTTAGATATGTATTCTTTCACTTTATGAAATTCAAATTCTGGCATAGATAAAAACTGAGCTTTAAAACAAAAAAATAAGGAAGTTGATAGTGAAAAAATATTTCATGAGTCAATGTGGCACTTAGACTTTGATGGCTTAGTAAATGAACTACGAGCAGAAGCATGAGTTTGGATTCAGAACATGGAAAATAATCATTCAGAGGGTCATGCCTTTAGATTCAAATTTAAATGTACAAACAACATGGCAAAGTATGAAGCTTTAATCTTAGAACTTCATATTGTTAGAAATTTAGGAGGTAAAAGTGTTTCTATCATTGGAGACTCTGAATTAATTGTAAAACAAATTAGAGAAGAATATCTGTGTATAATCCTAGATTAATCCAATACAAAGAAACAATTTTAGATCAGATTAAAGAGTTTCTTGAAATTGACTTTGCTGTAGTTCTTAGGAAACAGAACATGTAGGCACACAGTTTAGCAACTTTTGCTAGCACCTGCAATCTTCATTTTCAGCTAAATCACTAATATACAACAGAATTAAGACACAGACCTACTATACCAAACAACTTGAAATATTGGTAGCATTTTACATAGGATACTCAAATCTATCACTTTATGAATGCTGAGGGAGAATTCTAGAATTTTAACATAGATACACATTGTATAGTAGATGATAAAATAGACAGTGATATAGATGTAAATAATTTAGATTTACCTAAACCCACTAAATTTACTCAAGTAGAAACAGATAAGTTAGAAAAATTTGAAATAGAAGAAATAACAGATGATGATTCTGAACTTTTAAACCATTAAAATATTTTTTTTCCTAATGGATTATCCCCATTAGAAGATATTTTTGATTCAAATGATGCTACAAGAAAACAAAAAATCGAACCATTAAGATCAAACATAGAACAGTGTAATATAGGAACAAAAAAGAAGCCTAAGCTCATCAGACTTTCCAAAGCATTACCTCAAGAAAAAAATTTGAAGTACATAACTTTGTTTAAGGAATTTCAAGATGTGTTTGCATGGAGCTATGAAGACCTTAAATATTATGACACCAACATCATACAACAAAAAATACCTATCAAAGAAGATCATAAACCATTTAAACAAATTCTTAAGAGAATTAATCTAGTTTTTATGCCTTTAACTGAAAAAGAGGTAAAAAGGATGTATGAAGCACAAACCATTGCACCTATCAGATATTCTGATTGGGTTTAAAATTTAGTTCCCACTAGGAAGAAAATAGGGGATATCAGACTTTGTGTTGATTTCCGGAACTTAAAGAAAGTGTCCCTAAAAGATAACCATCCCCTCCCCAAGATGGATGATATTTTACAGAGGGTGGTAGGATCATCCAGGATTTCGTAGTTTGATGGATTCTTTGGGTATAATCAAATCTTAGTTCATCCAGAAGACCAACCAAAGACAACATTTACTACTCCATTTGGTAGTTTCATGTATTTGAAAATGCCTTTTGGATTAATGAATGGAGGAGCCACATTCGAGAGAGCTATGGACATATATTTTGCCAAAGAAATTAATGATTTTATTGTCATTTATCTAGATGACATAACAGTATTTTCAAAAAAATATAATGAACATTTAGATCATTTGAGACAAGTGTTTATTAAATGCAGAAAATTTGGTATTTCTTTGAATCCAGAAAGGATTCTCTTTGGACTTAAAGAAGGTAAAATATTAGGACATATAATATCAAAAGAGGGAATTAGGATAGACCCAGCTAGAATAGAGGCCATTTTGAGAATAATTCATCCTAGAAATATCAAGGAATTTCAAGCTTTATTACGTAAAATCAACGTTGTAGGAAGATTCATTTCAAATTTAGCAGAATTAATTAGAGAATTGAATAACATGTTAAAGAAATACTCAACACTTAAATGGATAATAGAGGCTAAAGAATCATTCGAATCAATCAAACAAGTCCATACAATAACACCAGTCGTAATAAGTCCTATTTTCAAAAAATATTTTATTATTTTTTCTTTCGCTTCAGAACATACAATTGTTGTAGTCTTACTACAGAAGAATGATCAAGGTTATGAACAACCCATTGCTTTTTTCAGCAAATACCTAAGATATGCCACACTAAAGTACAACGTAATGGAAAAATAGGCACTCTCTTTAGTAAAGGATATTAAAGACATTAGAGTGTATATATTATACTCACACATCATTGCATATGTCCAAAATTTAGTAGTTAAGGAAATTTTGACTTAGAATGGGCCTGATGGTAAGAGAGGAAAATGGATTGCCACTATTTTGGAATATGACATGGAAATTAAGCCGACCAAACTCATTAAAGGTAAAGGTTTAGCCAAACTCATGACTGAATTGAATTGTCAGGTTTTAGATATAAACTTTATTGCTCAAATAGATGATCAGGAACATATGGTGACTCCACAGATTAGTGAAGCTTTTCCAGATTCACCTTGGTATGTAGATATCATATTTGTTTTACTAAACTTACAAGCTCCTCTAGATTTTTCAAGAACTAAAGGTATATTCATAAAGTTAAAAGAAATGAAATTTTGTATCATAGATAATGCTCTGTTTTGGAAAGATCATTGTGAAATTTTATTGAACTGTTTAATAAAAGATGAATCTGATAAAGTCATGAAGATCTTCATGCAAGTGACTGTGGAGGAAAAATTTACTAGAAATCAACTGCTGATAAAATCTTGAGGGATGGTTTTTACTGGCCCACTCTTTTTGTGGATGTAGTAAAGTATGTGACCTCCTGTCACAAATGCTAGATCTTTTAAGAGAAGAAAAAACAACTAAATTTACCCCTCAAACCCATCTCCACAGAAATTCCATTTTAGCAATGGGGTTTAGACTTCATTGGTGAAATTCACCCACCCTCCTCAGCCCAGCACAAATGGATTTTGACAGCCACAAACTATTTCACCAAGTGGATAGAAGCCATTCCTTCTAGACAAGCCACTGATTCTGTCATAATCTTATTTCTTGAAAACAATATATTGTCTAGATTTGGATGCCCTTAAAAGCTCATTACTGATAATGCAGCTGCTTTCAAGTCTAAGAAAATGATTGAATTTTGTAACAAACACCACATTATCCTTGGCCATTCCAATGCCTATTACCCTCAAGGTAATGGCCTTACTGAATCCTCAAATAAAATCTTGGTTAATATCATCAAGAAACTATTATATGACAACAAAAAGATCTAGAACAAAATGTTAGTTAATGCCTTATGGGAAGAGAGACTCACCACAAAGAAGTCCATTGGTACATCCCCTTATCAACTTGTATATGGGATGAATGATATTCTTCCATCCTCTTTATGAGTGCCAATGATGAAGATGATCCAAGAACTGTAGGTAGAACCCAATGACATCCAGAAAAGGATAAATCAGACTATACACTTGCAGCAAACTAGGGAAGAAGTCTATGTCAAATCACAAGTTATCTAAGAGAAAATCAAAAAGATATTTTCCAAGAAAATGAAGAAAGGTGACTTTTACATAGGTGATAAAGTTCTTAAATGGGATTCAAGAAGAGAAGATAAAGGGAAACATCATAAATTTGATTTCCTATGGATAGGTCTCTATATCATTTATGATTACAACGGTAACAATTCATTCTTTTTGAAGGATTTAGATAGATCAGATCTACCAGGTGGACCTGTCAATGGTAGGATGATGAAGCATTACTCTTCCCCAGATTAACAATAGTTCACTTTGTTTACTTTATCATTGTACATAACATTGTAAAGCATAGATTGGATTGGATGTTTTTCTTACAAATTTGAAGCCCGAAGAGAAGGCGCTAAGCTTTGAAAGACAAAATATCATAAGTACGAATAAAGTGTAGCTTAGGAAAAAGTTCCAAGGCAAGAAAAGTCAAAGTTCAAAGGCTACTCATCTTAAAGTTCTTGAAATTTCACCAGGAAATGCCATCCCCATGTGGAGCCACTATTAGGGTACTATAATAATAGGATTCATAATTTTGAATTGACTATGATTTGTCTAGTAATATGTACATATGTTTCTTTCTGCAAAATTGTTTCCCCATATTGAAAAATGTAAAGAGGGTAAGTCCTAAAAGAAAAATTAAAGCACTGAAAGAAAAAGATAAAAAATTATATAAAAAATGAACCCCAACAAAAAAAGAGATAAAATAGATCATGAAATTGATGCAAATTCAAATGCCACTACTTTTTACTTTACTTTGCAAAATAAGATTGTGTCCAACTTGTCAAAAATGTGACAATCCATGATGGTGAAAAAGCTTAATCTTAACTTATTCATGTTTTAAATTTCATGTTGATAGATAGAGAATAAAGATCTAGCCAAACTATTTAACCTTGGAAGATCAGTAGTTAGGTAGAGAATAATAAATGAAATCAACAGTTTAATCTAAGCCATTGGAAGTAATAAGGTCAGAATTACATATTTTGTTGTGAAAAGAAAAATTTAAGAGTTTGCAAGCTCAAATGCAGCTCAATAAATGAAGAATTTTTTTTAGGGTAGATGATGGGTAGGCAGAAGTATTTTTCACAAGGCATGGATAGTAGAAATTGATCATTTCATATTACTAAATTCCTTCTACATTCATTTTCCCTTGTAAAAATACCCCTTCCCCTTCATATTTACCTTTTCCCCCTACTACACTCATTTTCCTTGCAAAAATCCCTTTTCCTTAGTTAAAAATCATATTATCTTTGGAAAGGTAAAAACCCTTTATTAACTTGATTTTTCATTCAAAATACCCCAAAAATACATTTATCCTAAGTATTTATTTAAAACCATGTAGCGGGTCCCACTATGAAACATCCCTCCCCGATATCAGTTTTTACATTAAAATTAGTGTATAATCCCACATAATATTCATTTAACCCCCCATTCATATTAATCCCATGATAAATTTTATTATATTAACTCCTATAAATACCTTTAACCCATATGTATTAAATCCCCCTTAATTATATTTCCCCAACTGCTTATCATTAATTTAATATATAGTTTTATCACCCCGCCAATATATATTTCTGGGCCCACTATACATGTAACCCCATATTTTATAAAGTCTCGACCCCATGTCATACAAACCCTTTCCATATAGCACATAACCCACATTTAATTAAGACCCGGGCACCACGCCTGTCAAAATCCCCAACAAATCCTTCCTATTCACCCAGTGATACGATCGCGATTGATCAAATCCTATGGCCAATAATCTCTATCGCATCCCTGAATGTTCGACATTTAACATAATTCAGAGCTTGTGAAATTATTTTTTGTGAGAAACCTGGTCCCTGCTATGTGGAGGTCCCTTATTCCATCACATCCTCCAAAATAATACCGCCCACCCACTTTTTCCAATGCGAAAACCACTCAAGCCTGTTTCCTGCCCGTTATCACTACCACCCTGTCATTTGAATTTGAACCCGTGCATTAATGTTTAACCACTAATTGGTTCAAAATCATAAAGCCTCCCTTTGAAATCCACTTCACCATTTCTGTTACTTTTTGCACAGAAAGGGCATTGCTGACCTATCCTAGAGCTAAAACAACATTTTCGACCTTGTTTTAAGCTATATTTCATCAGAATTCAACCCTATTATTACTAAAGCCACTGCAGAACCAATTCGAAGCATTATAGATGTCATTGAAGCCTCAGAAAAGCCTTCTGCTGCCTTAGAGAACCTTTCTGCAAATAGAAAAGAATTCATTCTCTAGGTATTCCTACAATACCAAGGCTCGTGCTTAAGCTAAAAGAAAGTAATAAGTAATTGAACCAGTCTAGGGGTTTCGCAAACTAAAATAAAACCCCTGTTTCTTCTGAAACCTTTTCTGCAGACCCTAGGCATCTTTTCACAGAATTCCCGAGGTCCTGAGACTATATTTTATCATAGAGAATAATTATTTGATCAATTGAAGTATTGAATAGTACGGGAAAAGCCATTGTTTCAACCCAAACCCTTCTACAGACTGTAATAATCTTTCATAGGTGCTGCTAAAGGCCCGATACTATTTTATAAGACCAAAGATTAATCAATTGATTAAAACCAAACAAAAAATTACTTTCCAAGGCATTGTAGCAGTAAATCCATTGCAACCTCCATTTGTGGATGTTGAACACACTCCCTTAGTAGTCAGAGACTTTAAAATTAGTGACCCTATCATTTATTTTAACCTCCTTGAGCTCCACTACTAGAGCCATCATAAATTAATTGACCAAGCTAATGATGTTTTCCTTTCAGACTCCAATTTTCCTAAATACATTCTTCCACAGACCTTCCAGTGTCCAAAGGTCATCAGACTCTATCAAAATATGTATTTGTATGATCAAAGAGCCATTGTAACCCATGGAAAATAAATATTATTCACGATTACGGCTGAATCAATAAATCAGATGCTACAAATTCAACCTAGGCCTGATGAAACCCCTCTGTCTATTGAGACTGTCACTGAGTTATATCTTAAGTTGGACTTCCCCAAGAGGTTCAAGATATTTGAAACATTCATTCCCTCATCGGTAGAAACTCCCAATAGTAATCCTCCTTATCCGGCAACTATATTTTCTGAAAGAACCAGACACATCATCTCAATGCTATCTTTTATTCTGGGTTATTTCACTAATGAGCATGTTGATGATTCAGTCCTAGGGTTTATGTTTATTTTCTTGTCTGGTCAGCCTCCTACTACCATATTCACGAATACATTACTCATGCAATCCACTTCTATTTTTTCCCTAGTACATTTCTCATACAATCGATGAATAGCTTGTTAAAATTCCTAAAGAAGTTGTCTTCAAGTATTCATCTTTTTTATTCCACATGTTTCTATACTTTCAATCTGAAATATTTGAAATTAACCTTTAGAAATTGGATGTTGAAGGTAATCCTCAACCATTAATATTTTGGACTCCATTAATCAGGAAAGACTCCACACGGTCCACATACAAAGACTTCATTGAATCATTCATCCATCCAATTGTCAACATGCTAAATAGAGGCATTCAACCAAGAGTCAGTCATGATATAAAAAAGGACCCGCAATTATCAAAACACAGTAGGACAGGAGATTGGGCTCTTTATCAGAACCACACAAAGATTAGGGTATATGGATCTAATCTCTTTCCATATAAGCTTCCCAAATACCTCCCAATGAGGTTATTTTCACTTGATTATATTAGGAAAATCCTTCACTCTAATGAAGTAAATTTCCTGTTAGCCAAAAAGAATACACAAGTTAAGATAAAGAATAATATTTGTCCTTTTCTTTGCAACAATAGAGGTGTAGGTCAACAAGCAAAACAATATTTTCAGGAATTTAAGTTTAGTCAAAGTTTCCAATGGTATTATGATCCTTTAGGAGTTATAATAAAGTTAAGAGTCAAATGTAAATTAACTCCTTATGCACATGAATCAAAGTGAGACATTGAGAAATACTCCAATCAGTATCAATGTTTGGAGAATACTTTGAAAGAGCCAGAGAAGCAAGGTGATACTAGTTCCATTCGGTAGACTCGAGCCCCACAGGATAGGAACTCTAAAAGAGTCAGACAAGAAGGATCATACTTAGCTAAAAATACCACTAAAAATAAATTTAAATTGATGTACAGGAAGAAGCCCGAATTAACTCCTAGAACTTAACAAGTGGAAACTATTGAGATCATTGATATAGATACATTGGTCAAACATAATCCTCCTCCAGTAGTTTCAGAAGAAGCTCACCAGCCTTCAACATCTAACACTCAGATTATTCAAAAGCAGCATAGTGTTCAAGTGTCTTGATCCAGTAAACCAGCAGAAAAAGAGCATGATATCATGTAGAAGTATAAAGATTTCAAGATCAGGAATGAGGCATTAAAGGCTGATACATATACCCAATACTGAAAGCAGTCACCTAGTGACCAAAGAAGATTTCTTTCTGCATTTTAAATACAAGACTAGGAAGATGCAGACGACCTTCCTACAACCAACAGTGAGGCATCCTAAGTCATCAGAGGATTATAAAAAGACGTCATATGAATTTCAAGAAAAATATCTTCATCCTATAGACTAGATAAAATTTCACAAGCAAGCTGGTGAAATGCTATATTCTACCATGACTAATAAATCCATGAGTGTATAGAAGCTACAAAATAATCTTGAAAACATGAGAGGTCAGCTAATTCGAGAAGAAGCATCCTCACAGGCTAAAGATAACAGAATTAAATCTCTGGAAGATTTGGTTATTGAAGTAGGATATGATCCCAAGAATGTCAAAGCTGCAAAATAACTCATAAAGAAAAAGAATGCAAACATTATTGCATTGAAGAAGAAGCTCAAATTTCTTCCTAGTGAACATCCATAGGCCAAAGAATTATTACAGGATGCAAGCCAAAAATATGAGATGATGAACCTCATTCTACAGGTAACTACCCAATTAAAAGAAATGGAAACTGAAATGGACAAGTTAGTGTAGGAGAAAAAGGCTAGCTCAGAAGAAATCTATGTCACTGTTATTCCTACATTCACTACAGTTGTTCCTTTTGCATTAGAAAAATCATTGGCTTCATCAATTCCAATAGCTACAACACTTCCTATTACATGAGCAGCTACTTCAGCTATAGATTCATATACAACATCAATACAACCTAGTGATGAAGAAGGTAAAATAGTAAAAGAAATGCAAGAAATTTCCATCCACACTGATGAAACCAATAGACTTAAAGAATAGTTGAAAAGTCTAGAGGATGACAAGAAACTAGTACAAATTATGCACAAGAATCAAATAAAGAAGAAAAACAGATTGGATGAGAAATTTTAGAAGTTAGAGAAAGAGTTAGCATTGTAAGAACCACTTACTCAGGCCAAGCAGCATTTGTGGGCCAATATCATTGAATCTATGAATGATATTTGGCCATCCATTCAGGTTATTTATGAGAAGAAAGATCTTATCAAAGCAGCAAGTGAAGCCATTCAAAATATTAATGAAGAACTTGGTATAAATCTAGAAGAAGCCAATGAAATCATAACATTTCTTAGTTCTAAGAATAAGCAAGAATTAGAGGAAATTGGATTTAGTGACAGGAAAAAAACAATCCTAGAAGTTAGGAAGGTGATTTATAAGAGAAACTTAATGGTTCAACTTGAAGAAATGTGTCAGAACATGGAGCTTTCCATAACCATATTCATGATGAAGTTTGATATTCTGAGACAGAAAGGCTTGCCAAATCCTCTGGTCATTAATGACAGATTGATGAAACAAGAATATTATGATTAGAAAATTATAGAAGTGGCAAAGGAGAAAGCTAATAATTCAGCCGTGCAAGGAATTCCAACAGGGAAATTACTATATAATCACAGAGGCTGATGAGATATTCAGAAGGATGGTAAAAATCAAGTTACCAGATGCAGAAGATTGGGAGAATTTGACTGACTTACTTTGAAAGATAAAAGGTAAAACATAGTAGTGAAATTGAAGATAGAGCAAACAGTTTAAAAGGTAAAAACAACAGTCAAAATAAAAAGTTAAAACAGAGACAGTTTGAAGAGTATCCAAGTTTAAAGTGTATCAGATGAAAATCATATAGTTAAAATCAAAGCAGAGATGACAAAGAAAAGTGAAAGACAACCTTTGTTAGGCAACAACCAAAGAAACTAATCAGCAAAAGATCAAAAAAAAAAAACAGCCAAATCAATAAAAGCAGGGATAAATTGCATTAGTTAGATAGTTTTCTCTATATTATTGCATGAGGATATTCATTTTCTCCTTGAATAATTCCTAAGATAGTTTAGGATATTTCATATTACATTTTTGTATAAATAATTCACAATTCGAAATATTGTGGTGTGGATTGTGGATTGCTAAACATTTCTATAGATGTATAGATCTGAACCAAAGGGTTATTTGTAACATTTTCAAGTCAATAGAATATATTGAGCAATAAAGGAATTATATGTTGTGTAACCAGCTCCAAAAATAGAAGAAAAGAGATGTAAACGCCTTAGAAATGAGCCACTTCGAGGGGGCAACCTCCAATACATTACATAAATGAACAATTCTTGGATGATACAATTCACAAAACCTCCTTTCTATATATAGGAGTCCATGGGGCCATAATGTAATCCTAGTGAGCCACAATGTAATCCTAGCCGACCTAACAATAATAATTTAAGGGCACAATAATAACAAAATGGGGGTTACAAGGGTACAATAATAACAATAAGGGGTTTACACTAACAATAATAAGGGGTTATACTAGTGATATAGGGACCTAACATGCCCCTCTCCTTCAAAAAAGTGTTGTCCTCAACACTTGAGTAGCTCTGGGTGCTTCTGTATAAAATTCTCATCCTCCCATGTAGAATCTTCGGTGGGTAAGTTCTTCCACTTGATGAGATACTCTGAAATTGATCGATTCCGTAGTTGTCGAGTTCTTTTTTCCATGACTGCTTCAGGTTCCAATATGATTTTCCCTTCCCCGTCAAGTTCTGGCAATACTGTTTGAACTGGAAGATTTTCACCTATAACCTTCTTTAAGCATGAAACATGGAAAACTGGATGTACTCGCGAAGAAGCAGGAAGCTCCAATTTGTATGCCATAGTACCAATCTTTTGCAACACCTTGTAAGGACCATAGTACTTTGGCGATAATTTGTTATCCTTCTTTTCTTGCTTGAGGGACATTTTTTTGTATGGTTGTAGCCGTAAAAATACCCAATCTCCTACATCAAAACTTCTCTCGCTACGATGTCGATCTGCCTGTTGTTTCATTCGATTTTGTGCCAAATTCAGGTTATCCTTTAAGAGTTGGAGAATTTCTTGCTGATGCTCGATGTGATCTTCCACTGCTTGAACCTTCGAATTTTCCCTTAAAGATGATGTGATGGATGGTGGATGATATCCATAAAGTGCCATAAATGGGGTCTTTTTTTCTGCAGTATGGAAGGAAGTGTTATACCACCATTCAGCGAGAGGTAACCACTTGACCCATTTTGTTTGTTTATCAGATACAAAACAACGAAGATATCCTTCCAAAAATTTATTTACTATCTCAGTTTGACCATCAGTTTTAGGATGATAAGATGAGCTATGAGCTAATTGAGTATCCAAACAAGAAAATAACTTCGTCCAAAAATTTCCAGTAAAAATGGGATCTCTCTCGCTCACAATAACCCTTGGGCTTCCATGTAGCTTTTGAATTCTGTCCATAAATGTAGTAGCAACTGTACTTGCTTTAAATGGATGAGATAATGCACAAAAGTGTGCATACTTGGTAAGTCTATCAACTACCACCATGATGACACTCTTTCCTTCGGACTTAGGTAAACCTGTGATAAAATCCATTGGAATCTCCTCCCAACGTTGACTTGGAATGGATAAAGGTTGTAGAAGTCCCGGGGTCTTAATTGTCTCCACTTTATTCTGCTGGAAAACCAAACATTCCGCCACAAACTTTTGAATATCAGATTTAAGGCCATCCCAAAAAAATTATTTCTTCACCCTATGGTAAGTTTTTAAAAATCCTGAGTGCCCTCCTAAAGGAGAAGTGTGCAATTCCAGAAGAATCTTTTGTTTTAGTTGGGAATTATTACAAAGATATAAGCAATCTTTGTACCATAAGGAATCATTTCCAACTAAATGTATCAAATGTACTAGGATCTTGCTGCAACTTTTGAATGAGTGTCCATACATCTTTGTCATTCTTCCATTCATCTCTTGCTTCAGTTATCCAATCTGGTTGGATAATAGAAATGGCACAAAGCAATGCTTCCACCTCTTCATTCTTTCTTGAGAGTGCATCTGCAACAACATTCAACTTTCCTTTTTTGTAGATTATTTCAAAGTCATAACCCAACATCTTTGTGACCCATTTTTGCTGCTCTTCTGACGATAGTCTTTGTTCCAAAAAGTGTTTAAGACTATCATGATCAGTTTTTACCTTGAAGTGTCTTCCCATTAGGTAAGTTCGCCATTTCTTTATTGCATGCAGTATTGCTAACATTTCCTTCTCATAAATAGGTTTCTGTAAATACTTTCCTTTGATTGGACGACTTTCAAAAAGAAATGGGTCTTCCTTCCTGCATTAAAACTGCACCAATTCCATTTCCTGAGGCATCACATTCCACAATAAAAGTTTTTGTGAAGTCTGGCGTAGCTAAGACTGGTGCTAGGCACATTGCCTCTTTAAGATGTTCAAAGGCCTTAGTTGCTTCGGGAGTCCATGAAAATGCATCTTTCTTCAATAATGTTGTTAGAGGTGCTGCTATTCTCCCATAATTCTTAACAAACTTGCGATAATACCCTGTTAACCCGAGAAATCCTCGCAACTGCTTTATGGTTGTGGGGACTTTCTATTCCTTAATGGCTTTAATTTTGTTAGGGTCTACCTTAACACCCTCGTGAGATACAATATGACCCAGATATTCCACCTCTTGTACTCCAAAGAAACATTTGGATGTTTTTGCATATAATTGTTTCTCCTGCAATAGTTTGAGCACCATATCAACATGTTCAACATGATCCTTCCAAGACCTGTTGTAGATTAGTATATCATCAAAAAATACTAGCACAAATTTTCTAAGGAAGGGTTTGAAAATGGAATTCATCAACCCTTGAAATGTAGAAGGTGGATTGGTAAGGCCAAAAGGCATGACCAAAAATTCATAATGACCCTCATGAGTTCAAAATGATGTTTTTGGAATATCTTCAGTCTTCATTCTAATTTGATGATATCCTGAACGAAGATCCAACTTGGTAAAATAAATTGCTCCATGTAATTCATCCAATAATTCATCAATCACAGGAATGGGAAATTTGTCTTTAATGGTGAGCCTATTGAGCTCCCTATAATCTGGACACATTCGCCATGATCCATCCTTCTTGTGTACCAATACTACAGGAGCAGAGAAAGAACTTTGACTAGGTTGAATTATACCCGCCTCTAACATTTCTGCAATCATACGTTCAATTTCGCTCTTTTGGACGTAAGGATATATATAAGGCCTGATGTTTGGAGGAACACTTCTGGAATCAAATGAATAGCATGATCATGATCACGAATAGGTGGGAGTCCTTTGGGAGTTTCAAACACCTTGGAATGATTGTCCAAGACTTGTTGGAGATCTGCAGAAATAGATGATTTTGATGTTGGAACTTCTAGTGAGCATAATTGTGCAATTACGCCTTGCTGTTCTTTATTTAGAAGCTTTTTCATGACATTAGAGCTTATTATCCTTCCTGGCTTCCCCGCAATACCCCGTAATTCGACTTCCTTTCCTTCTGAAAAAATTTTCAAGAAAAGTTATTGAAAATTAAAAGCTACCGTCCCCAAAGATTGTAACCATTGTACTCCTAGTACAACATCAGCACCTCCCATAGGAATGGAAAGCATTGGACTAGTCAATACATATTCCCCCATGGTTAGCTTAATATCATGGCATTTTCCAGAGCAATTTATAGTTCCTCCATTTGCAACCATCACTTGACATTCTGGTGCTGGGTATAGGAAACAATTTAATTCCTTAGCTACCTTATAATGAATAAAATTATGGGTGCTACCTGAATCAATCAACACTATTACCCTTTTCTTCTTGATATGTCCTTCTATCTTGAGAGTTTGAGGAGTGGTAATTCCTGCCAGTGCATTACATGATATGGTCGGATTCATTTCTTCCTCTTCTAGGGCTGGTTCCTGGTGTATATCCTCTTCTTGTTCATTTCTTCTTCCTCTTCACAATCTATGTAAAATAATTTCTTCTCAGCACACTTATGACCTTTAGTGTATTTTCTATCACAACTGTAGCAAAGCCCTTTTGCTCTTTTTTCTTCCAATTGTTGTGGTGTCAACCTTGTAGGTTGTGTAAATCTAGGTGTAGCAACACTTCCTTCTTTATAGAATTGAGTGGTAGGCTTCCTTGTCGCCATAATTTTACATTCAACTTTTCTTGCCAACCTGAATGCCTTCTCCAATGAATCGGGTTCCAAAACGCGAACTTCATGTTGGATGTTATCCTTTAAAGTGCCTATGAAGAGATCAATCCTGTGTTCCTCTGGAATATCAGTTACCCTTATATTCAATTTTTGGAAGTCCTCAATGTGTTTCCCCACTAAACCCTTTTGTTTGAGATTTATCAATTGGCTAAAGAAGGTGTTGCTCTTTGTATCCTCATAATGTGCTATCATTTCCTCCGTAAAAATTGACCAAGTGAATTTTTTTTTACGGGAGCAAAGCCATCGATACCATACAAATGTATTTTGTTCTAAATGTAAAGTTGCAATGCGTACCTTTTGTGTGTTTTGCACGTTATGGAGATCAAAATATTGCTCCATGTGTAGTATCCATGTTACAGGATCCTTTCCATCAAACTTCCTCATATCCATTTTTGGAATATGGTGGTTCTTCCCGCCAACATTCGAGTTTATGAAATCACAATTAACATTTATTTTGTTCTCATCAGGAGGTTCTTCTCCTATATTTCCGCCATTACGAATCATTTCTGGTTTTAAGCTTGTCATCAAGCCTTCCATGTATGGTTTTAGATCACTCTTCATGTTTTCCATGTTGTCTTTCATGTCATCCATCTTAGCTTCCACGCCTTTCTTCAAACTGTCCATCTTCCCTTCCATGCCTTTCTTCAAAACTTCCATTTCATTTTTTGTTGCTCTTTGCGAGAGTGAAAACTGTTGCATTTGCTCTTGTAATTTTGATAGATCATGTTGCAATTCTTCATCTTCATGAGTCATAGTAGAGCCTTCGGAAGGCTTAATGGGTGTTGAATTATTTTTAGGGGCCATTTTAAAATCCAATATTGATATCTATTCTAAAAGTTTCCCTTGGAATCAATTCAACTTGATTCTTCAAACAAGACTTATGTAATTCGGAAAAAAAATACACACCTTTTACTAGCTTTTAGGAGCTCGATATTGAAATTGAATTATATCTGTAATTGAAAATATTCTATATCTGAAATTCAGCCCTGTAGTAGCCCTCTGAAGCTTCTTTCAAATGCCACAGGTCTGACCTGATTTTGATTCTCCAAGACAAAGTTGTGTCCAATCTCCCACAATGACCTAATTCTGGACTGGTTCAGTAGAGCGAATTTGTACGACTTGCCACGTGTCACTATTTTTTCCTTTGTCTCTGAAATTGATAGCGAAGAAATTACAGGCCGTGTACATGCGACCAATTTTGACGGCACTCCAATCCAATCTTCAGAGAGAGAGTTATTGAAATTTTCCCACGATCACCTCTTTGAGATGAAATTCAGGAGCCTGAAAAAGCACTACCTTCCACAGATCATATCTCCAAAAATATTGCGAACCAAGCTCTGAAATTTTTTGATGAATTTCCTTAGGATTTCAGCTTCGCACCATATGAATTTCAGATTTTGAACCTTCGTAGAAAAAAATTTATAGCGCAAATTCCACGATGACCTGTTTAGGAGCCTGAAAAAATACCTGACTTCCACAGATCATATCTCAGAAATTATTGCGAACCAAACTCTGAAATTTTTATACAAGCTTCCTCAGGATTTTTTCTTCGCACCCTAAAAATTTCAGCTTCTGAAACTTCGTAGAAAAAAAAGTTATAGCGAAAATGCCACGATGACCTGTTTGGAGCAGCGAAACCCTAGAATCCAAAGCTCTGATACCAAATGTTGTGTAACCAGCTCCAAAAATAGAAGAAAAGAGATATCAACGCCTTAGAAATAAGCCACTTCGAGGGGCAACCTCCAATACATTACATAAATGAACAATTCTTGGATGATACAATTTACAAAACCTCCTTTCTATATATAGGAGTCCATGGGGCCATAATGTAATCCTAGTGGGCCACGATGTAATCCTAGCCGACCTAACAATAATAATTTAAGGGCACAATAATAACAAAATGGGGGTTACAAGGGTACAATAATAACAATAAGGGGTTTACACTAACAATAATAAGGGGCTATACTAGTGATATAGGGACCTAACATTATATTATAGGATTCATGTGTTGGGCCACTTCATTGAAGTACTCTCAAATTTTCTATGTTATTATCTGAAGTTTTCACATACTTTCATTTTTTCTAAATCTAAATGTATAACAGGAATATTATTTTAGAACATGTTTAAAAACACTCTGTCTTGAACTGTTATTTAATTTTTATGTTTTCTACTGATATCTAGATTAGGTAATTTTTATTTGCTCCTAATTTCGATTAACCTTTTTCATTTCCCTCATTATCTGGATATGAGAACCCTTAGTTGCTCTCTCATCCTGATTGAAACCATTTCATCATCCAACCTAAATATCTAAAGTTACTCAACTATCTTTCCCTATGAACACTTCCCTTTAGAACCTTGATTTTTGTCTCTTTCTTAACACATTGACTCCATTAGCCCAATGGAGTCGAAACCTACATCTATCAATTTGAATCGGTGATTCCACCACCAACCAAAACGAAAATCAAAAGTCCAATCAATCTTACATAACTAGCCTAAAATCAACTAAAATAAACAAAGATTAATTATATAGAGAGAGTCCTCTCTGAGCATTAGGGAAATTAGATCCTAAAGCTTAAAAGTAGGTTTATGGTTACCTCTAATATTATTTAAACCAAAAATATTAAAAATCCTTAGGAATTATTGGAGTGACAACACTTCCCACTTGCACTCTTGATGCATCACATACATCCTCAACATATCCTCTAGTATCCCGTTGACCCTCTCAGCCTATCCATTTTTATGCAGATGATAATTTTTTATGAAGGCCAACTTAGTGCCCAAACCTGCAAACAACTCGTTCCTAAACTTGGAAGTAAAATTTGCATCCTTTTCGGAAAGGATCTCATTTGGAGCACCATGGAATCTTAATATGTATCAAATAAACACCTATGCTACATCACTAGCTGAGTATGTAGTCTTCACCAGTATGAAATGTGGAACCTGTGTTAACATCTCCACAACAACCATGATGGAACCATGTTGTTTAGTTGTCTTAGGAAGACCTGTGAGGAAGTCCATGGAAATGTCCTCCCATTTCCACTCTGGTATCATGATTGATTAGAGCAGTCCACCTAAATGTTCACACTCTGCCTTAACCATCGGACAATCCAAACATCTAGCTACAAACTCTGCCACATCTCTCTTTAGATTCAGCCAATAATAGAATCTCTTCACTGCAGTAAATATTTTATGGTAGGCTGGGTGAGATGAATATGGTTTTGCATGAAAATCTCTCAAGACCACCTTATTTAGCTCATTGTTGTCTAGTACAAACATCCTATCGCTGAATCTAACTAATCCATCTCTTGTGAGATGCTAGACCAAATCCTATAGACCTGCACCTGTATCGGTACGTGTACCTATTCCAATACCTATACCTATATGTGCACCTGTATTGTCACATGTACCTATAATTGTACTACCACATGTACTTGTACCTATACCAACACATGTACATGTACCAAGACATTTACTTGTAACAACACAAGTACTTGTACCAACACCTGTACCTGTACTCAGCTGTGATCTATGCAAAATCTCCATACACCTGTGATTCAGCTGATGTTCCTAGAAAATCTTATCTTGTAATTTTGTCCCATAGGATCTCATCACTGGAAAGTGATTTACATGTACTCACTTGCCAAGGAAAATTTCATCCCTATTCTCCTTTCCCTTGATATACCTCAGTAACAAACATATCCTTGTAAGGACACACCACATTTTTCATCAAACACATAAATGTAGTTTGGGAATTAGTCGAACCGAATGGAACTAAAAAAAATTCATACTTCTCATACGTGGTCCTTAATGTGGCGTTGTATATGTCCTTCTCTTAGATGCCTACTTGATGATATCTCGATCTCAAGTCGATCTTAGGGAACATTGCTCCTCCCTACAGCTCATAAAACAAATCATTGATCCTTGATTGTGGGTACTTGTTCTTGATAATCATTTTGTTCATATGCTTATATTCAATGCATACTCTAAGATTTCCATCCTTCTTCTTTACGAAAAAAAGGAGTGAAGCCAATGGCGATACACTTGGTCTAATATACCCTTTTTCCAATACTTCCTTCAGCATCAATTTTAACTCTACCAGCTTTTGTGTACTCATAGTGTAAGATACTTTTGATTTTGGAGATGCCACTGGCACCAACTCAATAGAAAAGTGTGCCTCCCTGTGAGGTGGAAACATGGAAATATCTATTGGAAACACTTCATGAAACTACTGCAAAATTGGGTACTTGTTCAACACATCTGTATTCTCAACTTCTTTACCTTTTTCACTATATATATGAACTGCAAATAACACACATCCTTTCCTACTATTGTTCTTGGCCTGCATGGTTGTCACCATCCTAATTGATGTGGATTTCTTCTTTCCATGTAAGACTCTTGGTTCCCCATTGTCATCTATGCATTCAATAGGTTTTTCATAGCAATCTACCTTGGTCTTATGGATATATAACCAATCCATATCCAATAACATACTAGATGAACCTAATGGAAATATGTTCAAGTGTGCTATTGTAGGCATACCATTTAACTCAAATGCACAATATATTACCCAATGGTGAACTTTTCTCTTCGTACTTGTGGCGAATTGTACTAACCAAAATTTTTCATTCATTTCCTTATTAAAACCAAACTTATCCACCAATTCAAGACTAACATAGCTATAATTAGATCTAGTGTCAAATAAAATAAATATAAATTGATCACAAATATTACTGTCCATGTCAATCATAGAAGCTTGGTGATATTCCTCCTTGTTGTCCATTGCTGCATAAATACAAGGAATGCTCTGCCAAATATCCCCAAAAATCTCTCCCTCCTGTGAAGTGTATATCTTAGTCTTGCCTTCCTGATTGTATGGACAATCTCCCTTAAGATGCTCCTCACTGCATGTCCAACACTCCAACCATCCCATACGATTACCTCCATGTTGTTGTTGTGGCCTATGTCCCTGTTCATATAAATTAAACTCCTTTTGTAGTGCCACATTTTATTTCTCTTCTGCATTATAAGGGATTCCTATTTTTTTATCTCCATTTACCTTTAATTTTGTCCTTCCCTTTCCATCCTTGTTTAGGCTCATTTTTTTTCTTTGATTTTTCATCGTAGTGGTTCAGCTTCTTAATGAATTCCTCAAGTGAATGAGGCTGATCACAATCAATCCAATCTCTAAATTCTATTGGAAACCCACTGAAAAGTCCCGAAGCCTTAGCCTTCTCATCCTCAAGATATGGTACATAGCCCCTTAGTTCCAAGAAAATTTTCATATACTCCTCACCTGTCCTTCATCCCATATTTAGCTCATAAAATTACTTTTCCTTACTGTCGTTGTACCTCTATAACAAATATTTTTTCTTAAAAAATCTTTTGAGCTCATGCTAACTCAAGTCGTATTTCCTGATGTGTCTAACCTGCTTCACATCTTCCCACCAGATGTTTTCCTTACCTCTCAAACTTAAGATAGAAATTTTAGCCTTCATGTTATGTGAATACTCATGTAACTCAAAAAAATTCTTCCTCCCAAGTATCCAAGCTTCTGCCTCTTCTAGTTTCTTCAATTCCCCATATAAAGTAGGTGGATTTGATTTATTAAATTCATTTTTCAAGTACCCCCTGTCATTCCTCATGTAATTATGATACTAATGACAATCATGATGTCTATCTGAACCGAAATTGGAATGATACATGTACTCATCACCCAACCTATCCAGAGTGTCCAATAGTCTGCCATATCTCATTATGTCTGCTTTATCTGACCTATGTCTACTATGAGAGTTAATGCCATATGCCCCATTGGTTATGTCCTCATCTCCATAACAGATGCATAGAAGCCCCTATTTCTACAAATCTAAAAAGCTCTGAAGAAGTATTGCATTAACCTTTGTTGGTTTTTCTTGTGCTTGTATGAGATTTTCATTGTCTACCTTACAACTTCTTATCTCTTCCCTTTGGATTGTCGATGTGTCTACCAAATCAAAATAATTCGTACCATGTTGCTCATATGACTTACGGGGGGCGTACTCGAGTATACCATATTTCTATCCATAATGGTATTTCTCCTACAAGGTATAATATGTCAGCTAAACCAAATAACAATAATCCAGCATAAATTTGTGTAATTTGGGGAGGATACTCCTTTCAAGATTAATCAATCAACATAACACATGTATAGATATAATCATGACAAAATATAAACATAAAAATGTCAATCTAGTTGGAGTCGAGTCATCCATGTACGGCCATACCGAATTCACACCAATGCAAGCTTGGCGACACACACAACTATAGGAATGAACCATACATGAGCATAAGAAACATGTAACCCAACATGATCGACAAATGCATATTCATTATATAACGTTACACAAGCAGACATGCACAACCAATACACAATAATGACCTATATGTGACCTAGCATAACCACTAAATGCATATACAACATGTAACAATATGTAAGCAAGAGTGCACGGACAATACATAAACAAGAACAACACACAAGCATTCATACATTCATGAAAACATGTCGACAATCAACATCATCATCACTTCCATGGTGACACCACTGCCATCATGTCCAACACAACACAAACATAACAAGCACATATAGCATAGGTATGAAAACCAATGAGAAATCAATATAATGCATGATCAACACACTAAACATCGAGTCGAAGAGTTGAACCATGATTCGATACCACTCTGTAACACCCTCTTCCAACATCTACCCAAGTAACTGGCCAACCAGAGTAAAAATATGACAAGAGACTACTAATATGATATTCAACCTCCTATATTACCTTAAGGAAATGGAACCGACATAACCTTGGAAAATAGACCTTACACAACATAAACAACACCTCTAGGAAGTAACCCATCCTCACATGCCCCTAAACAACGAAGGGGGATTGATTCTTTAGCACTTTAAGTCTTATCCACGGGCATGTGAGGGAAAGAGAGCGGCCATAAACCTATTTCCATAGGCATGCCAACGGAAGGTCATGGTGAGGGCCCCAAAAATTCACTTATGTGCCTGCAACTCTTGAATTCATGCCACCATTTTAGCCCTAGAGCCAAGGTCAACACCAAGAACTTCATGAATCTTTAGGAGAGGTTAAATAAAATTAAAACAAAGGTATGGAAATAACCAGATCATCAGGAACTCATATGGAGCCTCCTATCCATGAAAATATTTTTTTCAAATATGTCACAAACATTTCATCTACAAGTGTAAACAACAGATTTAAGCATAGGGTTCTCATACTTATTCGAAAATCACTAAGAAGCATTGCCCCCTTACATCATTAGCTATTATAAAATCATTTCGACCATAGATACATTGTTCATTCATTTAAAATTAAAAACATGGATAGAGCCATACATCATCACTGAAAATATACATGCCTATAACCAACATAATAATAATAGAAATACCATGGATACAATAACAATATAATCCACATAATAACCAGTGAAATTATAAATCAAATACCAAAGAAATAAGCTTCTCATTAATGAGTGTAAAAAAATACCGGAGATGGGACTTCCACATTCCGCCTGACCATAGATTGGCTCAGCCAAATATCTCTTCAGCCAATCAGACCTGTGCCATATTCCAGGCATGAATGTGGGACTCAAACCAAAAATCCAACTAGGGTATCCTATGGTTAAACTGCCTCACCCTCATGAATGATAAACTAGGCTTTACTGTGATATACACCCGAGCACTAGGCCAACACAAGCATGGATATCACCTACTCATATTCACCTAAACCATGAAGAATTTTCCTGTCTCCTAGTCTCTAAGGATTCACCGCAACCCACAGTCTAAATCAGGGGTCACTGGGCCGTAAACTGAGACACCACCCTCTAGGCTTTACCATATATCCCTCCATTCATCGACAATGATTCCTAGGCCTAATCAAGGGAAACCACCTCTCATGCATTATCACAATACAATCCAAGATCTTTAGGCCCTAAACCGAGGCAACACCTCTTAGTTTTTACCGTAACCCACAGTCTGAATTAGGGGTCAGTAGACCCTAAACCAAGGAAACACATAAACCAGTTATGTGTTATAATAATAATAATATTCATAAATCCACCTCACTCATCTTCGAACACATCTGGTAATCTATTTAAACCAAAACATGAGAACTCCATAATACCATGACTATCTGGAAATGGCAAGGCTAGGTTGAAAATACTTCCACACCTAGAAAAACCCATGCCAAGACAAAAAATAACCACATGCAATACCATTCATGTCAAATATAGCAAGGAAATCATACATGCAAATCAATAGGTACATAGAATCTTATAGTAGCAGCTTGATTCTTGCTCCTACTTTCTTGCTTCCTCCTTCCTCCTTTCTCCTTCATTCTTGCCTTTCTTGCTCCAATGAAAAAGTGGTCCCAAAACTGTAAGTGTCCAAGAGTGAGAGAGAGAGATAGAGAGAATAATGAGAGAGCTCCGAAAAAATCACTGACAAAAGGTACTTACTAATCCTCATAAGCCTTTTTATGGAAAAGGTCTCTATTTTCTTCATTTTCTATTACATTCCTTCATTTTCCTCCTCACATGAACTTGTGAAATTTTGTCTCCCTTTTCTCTTAATTTCCATTATTTTCATAAATAAATGTACCAAAAATACCTTTTTCCTCTTTAATTCCTTATCCATTTCCTTTTCCAATTTCCCTAGCCATAATAAACCAAATGGACACCACCTGAGCTTTTTAACCGAACATTTAGCTTCGAATAAGTGTCCCATCAACCATGGTTATTATTTTAAACTTTATTACATGGAATTTTTACGAATTTTTTTAGATCAATAATTACAGGCAAGAGTTTTTGAAGTCACCGTAGGTCATAAATTCTAAAATTGGGATAAAAAATATGAGGTCGTGATAAGTTTGGATAAGGTTTGACTCTTTTTGACTAAATTCAACTTTGACATATTAGAAGGGCTTTTAAGGAGGGTTGAGATGGTGCTTGGAGGGGTCTTGGTCAAAGTGTCTGGGTCTTGTTTTTTCATTTGATCAGATTCTATAAGAAGAGAATAGATTCTTTTGGATTTTCCACGCGAAGGGGTTTTTCGTTGGTTTGGAGGTTATTTTTGGTGTCCTATATATTTTATGATCTATATGGTCTATGATATTTATAGTTAATTCATGAAGATAATTTAATATAGAAAATGAAGAAGCTAACAAATTTTCACAAGTATTTATCAAGGATAAGGAAAATAGTCTAAATAACTTCCCTATTATATATTCCAACAAGGTATTAGAGCTAAGGAGAAGAAAGAGAAGGAAACTTGGATATCATATTATTTACATAGAAGGGATTTATTTTCAAGGGAAATAATTTTAAAAATGAATTAATTAAGAAGAGCTCTTCATCCTAAGAATAAAAAAGCTCTCATTGAAGGAAGGGATGCTCCTACATCAAGATCACATTGAAATTTTTATCATGTGAAGAAAGGACATCTATATTTTCTCTCTATTGAAGGCTCTTTTACTTTCAAGGAACATATTGAAGGAGAGTTGCTCTATATTGAGAAGGAATTTTGATCTATTTATCTTGGAAGGCTCGTTGGAAGTCATCTTTGAAGGAGAAGTAGCATCAAAGAATCTTGGGATAATCATTCACTCTTTGAGGCTATTTGAAGACACTATTATTGAAGGAATCCTAGAAGTCATTATTCTAGGGCATATTTGAATTCTCTTTGAAGGTCTTGAAAGCATCAAGATAGTCAGAGACATCATCAAGAAGAAGGACTCTTGGTTGATAAGTAAGTATCATATTGTCTTCTATGTCTTGATCTACATATCATATGGCTACATTTTTCAAGGAAAGCAACAAGATCATTGGATTAGCAAACTAACTAGAATGGAAGAAGAGGATTGACTTGGTACTGCGAGAAAATGGAGTTATGGAATATGTTCTTGGTGAAGTTACTATACTGGACAAAGAGAAGACCCAAGGGATTGATAGGAAAATTATTGAGAGGGGAGTGAATCTATATTTTTATTTCACTTTTTAATTTTAAATTTAGAGAAGTGTATAGTAGTATTATTATGACAACTTGTGTGTGTACGTAACTTCAGTGAATTAAATCCGCCTATGTCCAAATTATAAATTTTCACAATTTCCATTCGTTTTTTAACCTAACCATTGTATCATTATTTCATTGGACATTCATTATTAATTTATTCATTATCAGTAATTTAAAATGAACCATAACACATAATAAAAACATTAACACATATGGACACCGTGATTTTAGGTGGTGAACCCAATGTGGGAGAAAACCAACATTGTTGTCATCTTTGTCTTATATATTATTATAAAGAAAATATTCTTACATCTAGTACTAGAATAGGGTCTTAGAAGTATGCAATATCCTACTTTCAAGAGGCTACAACCTCCACAAATTCCCTAGTTTTTACTAGAAGAAAGCTACTACTCCCTATCAATTTTAGCAATTGATACCAAAAGGAATTTGCTACTCCATAAACAATTATGTGGACCACGTTTCATATTTTTCATATTAGATCCACCTATATCAAACATAAAGGAAATCTTATAGGCCACCAACCACATTAACCATAAACTGAATACCAAGTCAAAAAATGTTGATCAAATTGAACCATTGTATACCAATGTACTGAATCACTAAATACACATTATACCTCTTCAATCAACGACTGATCAAGAAAATATGATCATGCCAATATAACAATCATCAACCAATCATAGAACCAAATCAAGAACCAAACTATCACCACAAATAAACATCACAATAATTACTACATCCTTGATGAACAAAAAAAAAACAAAAGAATTATTCACTTCCATAGCGAGAGCAACACTGCAAACCATAAATAATTATAATTGTACAGACGACCATCTAATTATGGTTATCCACATATGTACGTGATTTTTGAACATGAAATAATCATACAATATTAGTTCATTATTATCTAATTCAACCTATTTTCCAATATTTCCATGCAACAAACATAGCCTCTAAATCCAACCAAACAAGTAAGCAACTGAGTAATTTTATTGTTTTAAAAAATGTCGTAAAGTATACACAACTGATATCAATAAAATTTTTGTATATACACATTTATGATGCATAATAACTGTGTACAAATATGAAATCAATATTTATTAAGCTCTGGTACTAAACTATTCACCACATTGAATTCATCAAATTGTGTCAATCATCAAACAATAATAGAATTGACTATGTTCGTCTATAAGTGACAACATTAACCAAGCTACAATTATTCAAAATATATATGTGCTTTTTTGAAATTAGATCTGTGTATGTACATGAGATTGAGGAATACATAGAGAGTAAAAATCATAAAACAATCATAAAATCAACCATATCTCAAAAGAGAAACAAGCATAAACAAATTTATTGTAAATAACTTCTGTATAATCGCTCCATAAAAACATTCATACTTATCTACAATCATTACATATTAGCTCATTTGACCACCAATATGCCTCCAATACTTTCACTAGTTTTCTTAAGAAACTTCACATCTCTTATAGTTGATCCTCCTTTCTCCCTAGTGCACACTCATTCCAAATAAGGTACATATATGAATAACTTATCTAATTCACACCCAACTCCTTGATCTCCTCCTTTTATAGCCATTTGTCTTGCCAATACCACAAGAAAATTCCTGGGGTTCTTTGTTGGTAATTATTTGACAGGATCAAATAAATTTTGTAGTCAAAAAAATATGGGATATTACCATGGTAAAGTCTCATGGATTTCTATTTTCCATGGTTAGGATAACGTATGTAAATTTTGTTCTTTAAATTTGTGTATGTCAATGAATTTTCTTCACTGAGGTCGCGTATACTTTTTGAACATCATATTTTCATCTTTTCTAAAATTAAACCTCCCACAAGGCTAACCATACATTTCCTCATTTTTTCCACATCTGTACCAATATTCATGTCATCCACAACAATTTTGTAATAATTGAAGAGAACTCATCATATCATAACCAAGTTGACATCAAGGAAATATTTTTCTTGTAGGTTTCCATCAAGGACAATATATTGGCCACAATGCCAATAATATTCCCCTTTGGACTTGATGGAAGCCTCCTCCAAACACCAAGTATCCTCTCTCCCTTTGAAATCAAGATAAAATGGAAGAACAATGAAGATAAAAGTACTCCTCCTTTCATTCTCAACACTATAAGTATGATTTTTATTTATGAGCCAAGAAGCACAAATACAAGATATGAAAATAGCCTTACATATTGATGGCATACTCTACCTAACCATATATTGGACCTTTTAGATATATGTAAATACATTTTTTTATTAATCAAGGACATTGCTATCCATAAGGAAATATGACCTATCCTATAAATAAGGACTCTATGATCGTATTTTTCATCAATCACCCCAAATAACGGGGTTTCATACATGACATGACTTGATCCAAATAACCCATACATAACTCAATTCGACATCATATATAAAATGTGTCTTTGCATGACCCTTAGATAAAGGGTAATAAATGACATTAATTACATGGTGAATTTCTATTACAACAAAATATATGTTTGTAGTAGCAATAAAAATTGGGAAGCAGCATATGTGAGGCCATAGAACTAAGCAACAATATATTGTGTATCAACTAACATCACTAGTGAACACTTCTCTTCATCTAGAAAATCAATTGTTCGAAAAAAACAATAATGAGGCACCTTAAAAAACATATATATATATATCCTTATTATAAATAAATATGTCAGCTAACAGTAAATTATGCAAGACAAAAATAATAATATGAACTCGCCATAATCAACATCATGCAATAAGGAGGGTTCAAGGAACCATAATTCTCGCAGTGAGGCATTAGAAGCATAAAATTTTCTCCCCATGGACATGTGTCAACTCCACATTATCAGACACACACACACACACAAATATATATATATATATATATATATATATATATATATATATATATATATATATGTATATATGTATGTATGTATGTATGTATGTATGTATTTACTTCACCAATGAAGCTGTTATGAAGAAATGCGTCAAAGAACCAGATAAATGGCAACAATAATATAATACCATGGATCAAAACATATCAACATCAGATACATATCACTAGTAACCCATACATAACTCAATTTGACATTGTACATAAAATGCATCTTTGAATGACCCTTATATAAAGGGAAATACATGGCATTAATTACATGGTGACTTTCCAATACAAAAATATCTACATTTGTAGTAGAAATAAAAATTGGGAAGAAACATATGTGAGGCCATACAACTAGGAAACAACATATTGTGTATCAACTAACATTAGTAGTGAACACTTCTCTTCATCTAGAGAAACTTATGTTCAACAACAAAAATTATGAGCCACCTTCAACAAGACACACACACACACACACACACACACATATATATATATATATATATATATATATACTTCACCAATGAAATTTTTATCAAGAAATGCATCAAAGAACCAGATTAATGGCAACAATAATATAATATCATGGATCAACACATATCAACATCAGAAATGTATCATCAACAATGTGCAATAAACTAATTTTAGAACTAGAATGTAAAAAAGGAACTAATGGAAGCATGAGAATATGCCCCTGAGTTTATTACACTCCTTCTTCACCTCGAATAATCATAGGATACTAACTGACTTAAGAAACCCATACATACATGACTCTTATTCATGCAATACACATATATAAAATAAAATGTTATTTTTTTCTCAAACAAAACTACTCCTAAGTTCATACTTCTCGATGGTGCTAAAGAAATTAGAAGAGGGAAGAAGAAGAAATCATTCCAAATTGTTTCCTAAGATACTCAAAAGAATTTCATGCAAGAGGTTTTGTGAATAGATCTGCATTTTTATATTTTGAAGGAACATATTCAAGCCTTGATTTATGCTCCAAGGCTTTCTCTTGAAAAAAATGATACTTTATTGGAATGTGTTTAGTTTTATAATGCATGAGAGCGTTTTTAGAGATACTGATTGCACTAGTTTGGTCACAAATAATAGGCATAGATTGAATACACATGACTTGGATATCTTATACAGTTTGTATCAAGCAAAGAAGTTATGTACAATAAGAAACAACTACAACATATTCTACTTCAGTAGTTGATAAGGCTATACAACTATGTTTCTCCTGCACTAGTTCTTTTGTGACCATCAATAGTACTACCCAATATGCATTTGTATAAGCATGAAGCACAAAATCTATGTTGTTATAATACCATATTCAAAGATCTTGTCTGTCGTACAAATACTTTAATATTCTTTTGGCAACTTTGAGATGTGTTTTTTTAGGATTTTCTTAGAACCATCTAGCTATGAAAACATCATGCATGATGTCTAGTCTAGTACATGTAAGATAAAGTAAGCTAAAAATCATATAATTGTACTCAAATTGATTAACTGTGGTAGATCTGACATCTTGGTTGAGATTTCATGTTGTTACAATAGTATTGCATACATGTTTACAATGTTTTAATCTGTATTTCTTCATGATTTGATTGAGATATTTAGGTTGAGACAAGAATATACCATCTCTATTTTTATGTACATGAAGACTAGGAATAATGTTAGCACACCAAGTAAAGTCATCTAAAATTTCTATTGCATGGTTGAAGCAAAACCTTAGCTCATAGATTCAATATTGCTCCCAAATATGATGTCATCAATATAAACCACTACTATAGGTAGTTTGTATTTTTTTGTTTGAATATATACAAATTATTATCTGTTGAACTTTATTGTACCTTTTTTGTTGAATATTCCTTTCAAGATGATAATACTAAGCTTAGGGAGCGTGTTTTAACCCATATAAATCATTCTTAAGTTTGCAACAAATTTTTTTATCATAACCAAGTATGAAGAATTAAGGTTGTTGAATATAAATGTCTTCTTATAAGTCCCCATTTAAAAATGGATATTTAACATCGATTTGATATACTTTAAAAACATGAAAATTTGCAAATACATCGAGAATTATAATAGGTTAAAGTGGATCTAGATATCGAAATTTCTCTTCAAAGTATGTTCCTTCATGTTCAAAATATCCTTTGCAAACAAGTATTCCTTTGCTCTAAAATATGTCTTCATTTTCATTCCGTTTTCTTTTAATCACCCATTTCATCTCGATTACATATTTATTATGAGGCCTTGGAAAAAGTTCTCATATATTATTATTTTCTATTTGGTTAAGTTCTTCATTCATAACCTTAATACATCATTCATATTTTTTTTCTTGATTCACATTTTGAGGCTCAATAATGGACAACTAATATAAATGAATAGATGTTCCAAAAAATGTCCTTCTAGTTTGTATTCGAGTCTCATTATCACCCAAAAGTTGAGTTTCAGGATGAGTTTTATGAAAATATCTTGATGGAGTCTTTTTTGGCACACTTACATTATGATTTTCTTCTTTTGATGCTTCTACTTCTTCTTCACCTTTTACATATTGTATCTTAGTGTGGATTTGTTTGTCATGATATTGAATTTCTATTTTGATACTTGTACATCGTTCATCAACAACAAAACCGACATTTTCAACAATGTCTTGAATCCTTTTATTATAACACTTGTACCCTTTACTTTTGGAAGAGTAACCATGAAGGAATCCTTCATCAAGTCTAGGTTCAAACTTTCCATTATTTTCATCATTTTTATATATAAAACATTTCTCCCAATTATCTCAAATTATTTAATAGTTTAGGGATTTCCATACTAGAGTTTGTGAGCCTTTTTGTCACTGTTGACTAGTACATGTGCCTTGTTGAGGATATCAAAATTTGTTTGTAATCTATCTCCCCAAAGGGAGTGAGATACTATAGACTTATTGAGCATAACATGTGCCCTATATTGAACTATTATGTTCATTCTTTCTACTACATTTTTTTGAGGAGTTTTATCTATGGGGAATTGTCTCCTCTATAATATTTAAGAAATTTGATTTTCAATTCCAATTCATTTGCCACCATAGCTTTCAATATTTTAAAATTTTCAAGCAACTCATCTTTAAACTTCAATAAAATAACCCAAAAATTTCTTGTAAAATCATCAATTAATAACATGAATTATTTTTCACCACAAAGCTACTTCTTTCTCACAGGTCCACATAAATATGCATCAACAACTTCAAGTATTTTACCTGAAGTGCACTATTTAGCTATGAACTGAAATATGGATTTGTTACCAAATTATCATGATTTTCATATGTTATTTTCAAGTGGTATGATGTCTAGCATGTCATGAAATTTCGCCTTCTTTTTTTATTTATATATTTGATAAAAACTGAGGTATGCCAATATTTTATGTCATAGCTAAATTTGCTCAGATTTTCTTAAGAAGCACTTTTCATTTTCTCCTTTTAGAATTTATATATTGCGAGAGGTTCTAGCTCCTTTGATTATAGTCTTACCCATTTCTAATTCCTTGACTAATATTTTTTTAGATATGAAGACAACTTCATGGCCCTGGTCACATATTTGGCTAACACTCAAAAAATTATGCTTTAATCCATCAAAAAGTAGTACATTCTCAACTTTAATTTTCTCTTTCCAAAACATATATCATTTTCCTTTAATAGTCACTAGTGATTTGTTACAAGAGGATAAATTATTTTCTTTCTTAACGTCATTAAAGGAAACAAACATATATTTTTCACCTTTCATATGTTTTGAGCAACCATTTTGAATGTACCATTGGTTCTCTTGATCTCTTGCATATAGGGCTAGAATGTGTTTTTCAAAAGAATTGATCTTCCTTTTTCAAACTTTGGAAGGCTCTCACTTATCCTCATGTTGATAAGATAGGACCATCCTACCACTACATTTTGTTTCTTCATGTCCAAAGTTATTACAAGTATAACATTCAAATTCATTTTGAAGAGTATAGAAAACATTATAAGAAGACTTCTTTGACTTATTCATATTGTGTTGATTTATTGCTTCTCTAGTCATGATAGTTTTATAAGCAACACAATGAATTTCCTTATGGCCAGAGCTATGAAAAGTAAAACTTTGACCTTTGAGGTAATAATAACTAGTTGTGGAGTACCTTATTAAACAGATTGGCCTTTGATCAAAGGAAGAGGGTCCTTTTTTTTTGTTTCTTTTATTGAGTATATCTTTATCATTCACTCTTTTCTTCTGTTTTGTTGTCCATGAAACTACTTCCTTTCAAAGCATTGACATAAATTATCGTAGCCTCTTTAAAATACCATTTTGATTTTGATTATATCCAAGCTATATATTGACTAGTGGAGATAGTTGAACCTTAATAATTTTATCTAGTATTTTATATCCTTTTTCAGATGTGAGATTTAAATTCAATTTTGCATTTGTTTTCTCAAGATCTTTTCTTATTCCCACAATATCAAGTTCTAAATGTTCACAATGTTTTTATTTTTCATCAACTTGCTTCCACAATGCTTTTTATTCTAATTTAGCCTCTTCTAGACATATTTTTAGTTGATTTATTTCTTCAAAAAGGTTATTTTCCTTATACATATTGATTTCCTTTTCTTGATTCTTATTTATGATCCTTAGTATATAAATATCCTCAAGTGCATCCATAAAATTATCACCATTTTCAGTCTCACCTACAAATTTATCTTCAAAATACATAAGTATTTTGTTCCAGTAGTTTGTATTTTTTATTAGAATATGATTCATCATCCTAATCGTCGGAAGAGAATTCACTATCTTCATATGTATAAAAACTTCTCTTCCAAGTGAAACTTCTTTTGACATTCTTCTTTGAGACATTCTTTCCTTTTTCTTTCTTATCATGATTTTATTTATAAGGATAATTAACATCATAGTGACATACTCTTCCACAAGAAAAAAATTTAAAGGGAAGTTTACCTTCAATTTACTAGTCCCCACTTGCAACTTTCTGACAAAATTCGCCTTTTTTTCATCTAAAATGTAATTGGCACCATCTAATTCTTGTGTGAGTTTCAATTTACTTATATCTTTGAACAAAAATTATTTAATTTTTTTTGTATCCCCTTTTTTTTCTTATTTAATAGGCTATCAAGGCCCGATAGAGTATTTCTAAAGATAATTGTTTAAAATCATGCTATTATTCAATGGATGAAACTTTTGTATTGAAATTATGAGTTAGAAATCTCAATATATTTTCAACGATAGTAATATCTTCAATCTTCTCACTGTGTCCTCTCATTGTGATAGAAATTTTTATTTTCTAAGGAAAAAGTATGCAATTTTGTCATCATCATGCATTATAAGGGACTCATATTCAATTCTATATGATTGGAGTTTGGAATTTTTTACCTTAGTGTCTCTTTCAAAGCTATGGACAAGCTTCTTCTATATTTATTTCTTAGAGTTATGTTGCATGAATTTTACGATCTTTGACTCTTCTAATCCTCTGAAGATAACATTTAATTCCTTTCATACTACTTATTTTAGTCTTCATCTATGGGAATGGAGGTTGGATATTTATATCGTTTTTCAATAGTTTCACATACATCAGGTCCTAGTGATTGCAAATATGATGTCATTATGACCTTCCAAACCATAAAGTTAGTACTATTAACAAAGGTTTCTTGGAAGAGAAAATTAAATATTGACTACCCATATTTCTAGATCTCCCTTCACATGATCAAGATTGTTATGAGGGACTAACTATGATACCAATTGTTAGGAAAAATACTAAGAGTTGGGGGGGATTTTTAATTATTTTCACTTAGCCTTCAATTTCAAATTCAGAGACTTTGATGCTACTATTATTCTAACAACTCGCATGTGTACACAACTTCAGTGAATTAAAACTACATTTGTGTACATTATACTTTTTCATAATTTCCTTCAGTTATTTAAAATAACCAATGTGTCATTATCTCATTAGTTATTCAATATTCATTTAGTCATGATTAGTAAGATAAAAAAACCATAACACAAAATAAACACATCAACACATATGGACATTGATATTTGAGGTGGAAACCCAATGTGGGAGAAAACCATTGTTTTTGTTGTTTCTATATTCTTTCCTATTATAAAGAAAATCTTCTTATGTCTAGTACCAGTGTAGACTCTTACTAGTATGCATGTTCCTACCTATAGGAGGATACAACTTTCACAAATTCTCCAACTTCTAATAAAAGGAAGCTACTACTCCCTATCAAGTTTAAATAACCATGCATGAAGGAATTTGCTACTCCCTCAATAATTTTGTGGACCTTGTTTTAGAATTTTCACACTAGATCCACATATCTCGAACGAAAACCAAAACCTGTAGGTCAACATCCACATTCACCGTAAAATGTATACAAAGTTACAAAATATTGATCATACTAAACCACTGTAGATCAATGTATTGAATCATTAGATATAAATTATACCTCTCCAATAAATTACTAATAAAACCAATATGCTCATATTAAGATACCAATCGTCAACCAATCATAGATCAAATAAATAAAGAACTAAACTATGACTAAGAATCAACATAGCAATAATTAAGACGTCCTTGATGAGTAAAAACAAATAACACTATAATTATTCATTGTCATATCTATAGGAATTTTGCAAACCCTAAATAATTCATAATGTATACGAGACTATTGTTATGGTTACCATTGTATGATTGAAATTATTTTACATAAAACCAACATTCATATCTCAGTTCGTTATTAGCCAAGTTAACCTTTGTTCCAAAATTTCCCTGCAAAAAGGATAGCCTCTGAATCGAACCAAAAAAGTAAGCCACCTAGTCATGTGATTCTCTATAAAAATATAAGAATGTATGTGTGGCTAGTATGAAGAAACCTTGTGTATGTAAAAAATTATCATGCATGATAACTATGCACATATTTGAAATCAATATTTATCAAGCTTTGGTACTAAACCATTCATCAAAGTGACTTCAAAAATCTCTATCAATCATGAACCAATGACAGAAATGGCCATATTCAGCTATAAGTGATAATATTAACCGAACTACAATTATTGAGAATATATATGTGAAATTTTGTAATAATAGTCACCTATATACATTGGATTCAAGAATGCAGATAATGTACATATCATAAATCAATCAATCAATAGACCATATCTCAAAGGAGTAATAAGAATAAATAGATATACTTCAAGTAAATTTTGTATAATCCACACATAAGAACATTCATATTTATTTTCAATTATTAATATATTACTTCATTTTCCCACCAATATACCCACAATACTTTTAGTAGTTTTCTTAGACAACTTAAAATGTCTTGTAGTTGATCATCCTTGCTCCTTGGTGCACATCTGTTCTAGATCAAATACATACATGAATAACATAATTAAGTCACACCCAAATCCTTAATCTCCTTCTAATTTTATAGCCATTGTCTTTCTATTATTACAAACAGACCCGTTTAATTTGTTCTTAGTAATTATTTGGCAATATCAAATAACCATCTTTGTGAAAAAACTAGGGGAGGTTACAATGGGAAAAGCTAATGGTTTTCTATTTTCCATGGTTAGGATCAGGTAAAAAACTTTTGGTCTTTAAAATTTTGTATGTTTGTGAATTTGATTCATCTAGGTTGCATATACTTTTTCAACTTAAAATTTTCATATTTTCTCAAATTAAACCTATGACAAGGCTCCCAATCCACTTCCTCATTTTTTCCATACCTATACCAATATTCATGTGATCTGCAATAGTTCTATAATCATCAAATACAACTTGTCATATTATAAACAAGCTGACATCAAGGACATATTTTACATTCATGCTTCCATCAAGGACAACATATTAGCCATAATTTTAACATATTACGAAAATACAAGGGATAAGTAAGGGCATAAAGGATCATTATTGATTCCATAAAATATCATTGTATTACCTTTGTTTTTTATTTGAATACATCTAAATCTATGAATGATAATTTGGTGAAATTTTACTCTATAAGTACATCACGTCAAAATATATACTTGATGAATCAACTACATAGAATAAGGAATTCAAAGGATAAATATATGGCCACTTATCTTATAAAGATCTCACAAATAAGGGACCAGTTGCAAGGGCTTGAGGATGTTTTTTTCGATTAAGAAATGACTACATGTGTATTAAATTCTTTGCCATATAATTGGAGAATTTTTGCAACCAGTATGTACTTAAGAAATGATACTACTCGTTTGGATGAGTTACAAGCTCAATGTATCTTGGAAGAGTGTAGGATAAAGGAAAAATACGAAATTAAGTCAAATTAGAAGTATTAATCTATTGTTGTAAAGTCTAAGAAGAATAAGAAAAATAATTTTGGAATGTCCAAAGGAAAAATAGATATGTCAATGTCTGAATTCTTCAGATGTAATGAGTATAGAAATTTTAAGAGGGATTGTCCAAACAAGGAAAAAAATAAAAGAAGGAAAGGAATGAAGCTCACATAGCTAAATAAAAGGGATAAGTTGAGAAGAAGTTGAAAGGATAAGATCCCAAGGATATCTACTGTCAAAGAAAGCTCCATCTATATCTATCTCATTTACAATTTTTATTTCTTTTATTAGAAAGTAGAAGTTAGAGTAAGGATGCATAGTTTCACTCTCTAGACGGAGTCTTTATTTTTGTAATGCATGACATAATAGAAACAAGCATATGATAGTGGAGGAATCATAGTCTACATAATCAAGATTCTTTGGAAGGAACAATCTTTCTTATAAGAATTAGAAGATTGGATCCTCTTGCATATTATAGTTCATCCATGAATTTATAACATAATTTTATTGGTAGTCATTTTGCAAAGAAGGATCATCAATATTCTCGAATAAGAACCATCATTTAGGAAGGTTCTTGGAAGAAGAATTATGACTAGTATATTCCATCCAATATGGAAACAATAGTCTTGTAGGATGAAAGTATGCAGATGGTCAAGTTGTAGTTTCAGAGGAAGAATTAATGTCTTTCTACTCTTAAATGAAATATTATCTTTAATAAGGTTGGAAGCAATATCGATGTATGGAAGCAAAGGTATGCATGTGTTTATGTAACTCTTCTCTAAGGTAGGGCTCATATCTGCAAGAATCTTGCAAAAGGAGTTGATTATAAAAATGTCCTTGGTAAGTCTTACACATGATTACTCGATGCTTTGAAGAAGAATTTTGGCATAGTTTGGAATGTTTAAGGATCAAGGCTTCTCCAAAAAATGACATAACTGAAAAATGATAATATTGATCAACATTGAGTATGGTTTCCTCATGAATGAAAGAGAGTTGATGATGTAAACTCTAAGGAAGAAGACGTTGCAACTTACTGGTTAGTTTAGTCCATGTGAACTCTGACTACAAGTGATTAGCATGGAGAAGGCTCTTTGGTAAAATATGAAGATATATGATACAAAAAGAAGTTGATCTCAGAAATAAGAATAATGTAAAGAGGAGATCATATTAATGTAAATTTTATATTCATGTCTTCGTTTTGGTTATCTAGTTAATATATGTTTTTCTACCTGGAAGGAAATTGCAGAAATTTATAATGGAAATTGAGAAAAGTAGATATACATTTTTTGTTATTGATATCAATGAATATATAAATTGGTTGGTTGGATTTGTTAATATATTTACATCATCTTGATATTGAAATTTCGTAGTATAAGAAGATAACATGATGCTCCATTGAAGATCATTTTGATATTGATAGGGAGCTATGATTCATATCTATTTTGGTAGGCTCAATATAATGAATTTATTTGGTAAAGGAACGTGATTTAAAATTTTTATGGCCCAAATTTTATCTTTGTTTGGATCAAGTACATTGAAGAAGATGAAAGCTCAATTTGATGAAGTTACAAGGAAAAGGACTAGCCATGTAGCTACTTGAATATCTCGATGAAGGACTTGTAATTGATGTATTGATGAAGACAAAATTTAAATGTTCCCAATTTAAAGGAAGTGAAAGAATCTCCTCTATGATTTAGAGGAAGTAATAAGTCTCCTTAAATTTTTGAATAGGATAAAGGATATATTCACCAATTGAGATGGGATTGGGATATTCTCTCTAGGTTAATAGGGACTAATGTTAAAGACATCATATTCTCTCCTTCATGTGTCACGCACTAGGATAGGAGTAACATTGGTACATTTAAGTGAAGGCCAAGGATAGATAATAATGGATGAAGTATTGGATAAGTATCTGAGATTGATATTCATTAAGGATATAGAATCAAATATAGGAAGTAGTCTTGTGAACTGACACTCTTTGACGATTAGACATGTATCCAATATAAGAGTGGTCGAAGAGGACCAATATTCTTTGAGGATTGAAAATCCAAGATAAGAATGGTTGTAAAAGGACATACCTAGTGAACATATGGATGGAATATGTACCTTTCATATGTAGTGTGGTGTTTCACCTAAAAAATTCCATCATTATGATATGATAGAAATAAAATTTGTCAAGTTAAGGCCCTACTATGTTGACAATCCTGGTTATGGTATTAATTTTGAAAGATGGCTTACCAATTCAAATCTTGTCATGAGAGCTATTCAGTTTGGTACTATCTTTGTATTGGTTGTACAATTAGGAATACCTCCATGGTTAAGAGAGAGTGTTAGAAAATGTACCTAGTTTCTGTCTTGATAATTTTCATTATGTATACCTTATGTAACAAGTAGAACAAGAAAGAAAAATTATTATTTTCAGAATGAGTTTCATGCTTATTTTTATTCCTAATTTAGGATAAATTTCATGCTTCTAAGATTTTTCATGTTATAAGAATAATTTTCACGAGTCAAGAAATTATTTTTCATGTATATATGACCCTATTCGGAAATTTGTAACATGTAAAAGATGTTATTTTGAGTATAGAAAGTCAAAATATGCCTCCAAACACAAGTTGACCCTTCAAGCAAGAATTAATTCTAGAGAGGGGAATTCAACCTCATGAAATGCATATATATAGAAGGAGATTCAACTCACTTGAATACATATATTCACAATTTTGATCTATAAGAGAACAAGAAGGAAAACAAGAGAAAGGAGACTCGAAGAAAAGAATAAGAACTCTAACAAAGGAAAGAAGCCAAAAAATTAAATTTCATATTCACATGTGTGATGATTAGGGTTTTTTCTCTACCACAAGGGAATGAGATTTGTAGGCCAAAGTTTTTGAAGTCACTCCAGGTGTCAAATTCTGAATTTGGGAGCCAAAATCTATGTTTGGAACAACTTAGGATATTGTTTTACTTTTATTCACTATAGTTAAATTTGATTTCTTGGAAGAGCTTTGAGGGATGGATGGACTGGTGCTTGGAAGGGTCTTGGTAAAAGTTTTCGGGTCTTGGTTTTCTAATTTTATTAGATTCTATAAGAAGAGACTGGATTCTTTTGGGTTTTCCCCTTGGAGAGGTTTTTCTTTGCCTTGGATCCTATACTTTTTTCCCCCATATTTTATGATAGTTGCGGTTTATTCTATTGATCATTATTTTATGAAGAGAGTTTAATAAAGAAGAAAAATAATCTTACTAAAGTTTACAAGTAATTATTAAGTATAAGGACAATTTTATAAATAAATTCCCTACTAGATTATCTAAGACTAATTGGTATTTTCACTAAGCCTATGAGCGCTTAGGGAGTATATATTTCTAGATATAAGCCTTTAACACTCAAATATAAAAAATTTCCTTGTCGATCAGTGAGATGTTTGTTGTTCTATGGAGGCCTCATGCATAATAGTTTTGTATGAGACCCATCTATTTTAAAAATGTTGTGCTCTCTTTGTTGTGTTATTTTCATAAGCCTATTACCCTGATCTTGTTCTTTTCCATTGGATCAAGACTAATGCCTGCCGAGGTGATGCAAGTTTTTTTCTCCTTGCAAGAATCCTTGCAAGAAACATTGCATGCATTTGTGTTACATTCTGTCAAACCAGGAGGTAACTCCTCAAATTAGAATGTGTATTAGCTGAAGAATGTACATGTATTTATACATGGAGGTGAGGCTATTTGGATTCATCTCCCAATGATTCTTGGCCTTACTTATTTGCTAATATTATTTATTATACAATATTACATATCCACACCCAACCCATAGGATTAGGTGTCAACATTCCCCCCTTTAATCCAAAGGGATGTTGATGAGGACAAGCATCGATCTGAACTTTTAAAAATTTTCTCTTCCAAGTGCTTTGCTGAAGATATTAGCAGTTTTCTCATTTGTGGAACAATGATGTAGATGGATGGTTTTGGCCTGAACATGATGTCGAATTATATGGTATTTTGTATTGATGTGCTTTGTTCAATCATGGAACTTTGGGTTCTTGGCCAACTTTATTGAAGAAGTGTTGTCGATCATGAGTGGTGTGGAATACATTTGTTTCATCTGCAAATCTTCCAGGTTTTTTCGGAGCCACACGATTTCCTTTGTTGTTTCAGCTGCTGCCACATATTCTGCCTCGGTCATGGAATCTGCTGGAACTGACTGTTTGCGTGATCTCCATGAGAAAGCTCCTAATCCAAGACTCATGGTGTAACCTGTAGTAGACAACCCTATTTCTTTGTCGCCATCAAAGTCTGAATCAGAGTATCCGATCAAGCTGAAGTAGCCTACCTGTGTATATTTGAGTCCAAAGTCTTGAGTCCCCTTCAAGTACCTTAACACTCTTTTTGCAGTGAACTAATGTCCTTCACAAGGTTTTTGCATGAACCTTGAGAGGATTCCAACAGCAAATGAAATGTCAGGTCTGGTGGTGGTCAAGTAGATAAGACTTCCTATAAGCTGTCTATACTTAGTTGCATCCTCAAATTCCTTCCCTTCAATAGATGTGAGCTTCAATTTTTGTTCCATTGGAGTGGTTAAGGGATTACATTCATCCATGCCAAACTTGTTCAAGAGATCTCCAATGTACTTCTTTTGAGAAAGAAATATAAATTTAGGATATTGAATTACTTCAATACCCAGATAGTAATGAACATGACTCAAATCAATCATTTCAAAACCTTTCTTCAACTCTTTCTTCATGGATGCAATATAGCTCTCATTGTTCCCTGTTATCAAAAGATCATCTACATATACCACAAGATATACAACTGTTTTTCCAACTTTCTTAACAAACAAAGTTGCATCATCAAGATCAAAATGTTTGAAGTCAAGTTTTAGAAGATGCTCAGTTAATTTCTCATACCAGGCTCGTGGTGCTTGCTTGAGGCCATACAAGGATTTTATAAGCTTGCAAACTTTGTTTTCTTGACCCTTTACAAAAAATCCTTCTGGCTGGGACATATAAAATTTCTCCTTTATATATCCATTCAAAAATGTTGTTTCTACATCCATTTGATGGAATTTCCATCCATTTTGAGCTGCTAGGGCAAAGAGAGTCCAGATGGTGGTCCATTTTGCTGTGGGAGCAAAAGTTTCTTCATAATCGATTCCTTCTTTTTGTGCAAAAGCTTTTTCCACAAGCCTGGCCTTGTGCTTGTCAAGTGAGCCATCTGCTTTATACTTGTTCTTATAGACCCACTTATAGCTAATTGGTTTTGTTCCCAAAGGCGGATCAACCAGCTTCCAAGTGCCATTCTTTATCAAGGCATCATACTCCTTCTACATCGCTTATTTCCATTCATCATGAGAAGCAGCTTTTTTGAAGGAAGTTGGTTCATGATCTGTAGAAAAACTCAATTCACAGTTATAAGCAATATCCATATCAACAGGAGAATCAGAATTATCTACATCACCTTCGATTTGTTGAGTGGAACTTCTTGTTCCTGTTTTTCCAACCTCATCAGGATGAACATTCTCCAGTGTCTTTGTCAGCCATTTGGGAGGACCTTTCTGAGATGGCCCAGGCTGGTCATTTGACTGAGTTGGGATTGATTCAAGATTCAATCTCCCAATTCTGTCAATCACATCATCCAATGTGTCATCCGTGGTTTTTTCTTCATGTGGGGGAGAGAGTGCTTCAGGACATGATTCCACAGTTTGATTCAATATAGGAATCCCCCCTTCAAGATGTGGAATATGATTATCAAATTCTTGGAAAGACTTTGCATGTGTGAATCTATCCAGGCGATCAAGTTGCCGCTCAACAACCTTGTCACTCTTGGAAGACTCAAGGAATATGACATCTCTTGCTATTACAAAATTCTTATTTTCTTCATCATAGAGACGATATCCTTTGGAGGTATTGGAGTACCCCAAGAAGATACATTTTCCACTTCTAGCACCAAGTTTGTTCCTTTGACCCTTGGGTATCAAGGCATAACAGGTGGACCCAAAGACCCTGAAATTCTTTACCGAAGGAATGTGGCCATGCCACATTTCAAAAGGAGTTTTGTTTCTAATTTAACTTGAAGGAAACCTATTCTTTATGTAAACAGCACATAGAACTGCATCAGCCCAAAACATCAATTTCACATTCTTGAAAAATAACATGGAGCGAACCATATTTAAAATAGTTTTGTTCATTCTTTCAGCTACACCATTCTGTTGGGGATTATATGGCATAGTTGTTTGATGTTTGATTCCATGTTGACGAAGATAATTTTCAAATTCGTTTGAAGTGTATTCTTTTCCATTATCAGTACGTAGAGAGCCAATATGAGTTTGTGCATAATTTTCTATCCATGCATGAAAATTCTTGAATGTTTGAAAAGCATCAGACTTGTTCTTCAATAAGTAAATCCAACACATTCTGGTGTAGTCATCAATAAATGTCATCATGTATTTATTTCCATTTGCAGAAGCAATAGGCATAGGGCCACATAAATCTGAATGAACAAGCTCAAGTTTTCTATGTGCTCTGTAGTGTGAATCATGAAATGGCTGTTTGCTATGCTTTCCTAGAATACAAGCATCACATTTCATAGGTTTTCTAGGAATTGTAGGCAGTCCATTAACACCATTTTTCTTCAAAAAATGAAGGCTTTCATAGTTTAAGTGTCCAAATCTAGCATGCCATAAAAGACTTGATGGGAATGTACCTTCCTCATGATGTGAACTGAATGCAAAGTTTTGAGCATGAGCAGATGAACCTTTCAGCTTCAAGATTCTCCCTTCTTCTATTCCCTCCATGACAAGTGAGTGATCTGATGCTTTTCTGACCTCTACCTTGCCATCAAACAAGTGAATTGAGTGTCCTTGCTGCCGGATTTCGACCAGGGACAACAAGTTTCTCTTCAACTCAGGGAGGTATAGAACCTCATGTAGGATATGATATGGAAGACCAGGCAACTTAAGCCTGACTGTGCCAAGCCCTGATGGCTTGAGTTTGGATTTATCTGCGAAATATACTGCTCCATCAACTTTGTTAGTGAATTCTTCAAAAAAATCTTTTCTAAATGTCATGTGACATGTTGCTTCTGAATCTAGCAACCAATCATCTCTCCATGAAGTAAATGAAACATCAAACAAGTCTTCAGTTACTCCATTGTTACAATGTGCTAGAACATAATGAGCGGATTCAGGTGCTTTACCTTTGTCTTTGTCATTAGTTTTACCTTTGTCTTGATTTCTTTGTTGCTCAATTTTCTCCCAAGGTGTTCTGCATTTGGATGCATCATTTCCATTCTTATTGCAACGTCTGCAATGAAGATTAGATTTTTCAGATTGTCTGCCCCCCCTTTCTGTGAGGTTTCTTCTCCCACTACCTCTTTTGCCACCTCTTCCTCTGGATGAATCTGGAGCATGACTCTTTTTCTCTATGTGCCAAGTATGCAGCCTCTTCGGAAGACGAAGGGACTGTCATCTTCCCAAATTCTTACTCTCTTTCTACAAACTTTTTCTCAAGTGTATCAAAAGGTGATATGCTCAAGGTTCCCACTTGCTTGCAAAGACTCAAGATAATGTGAGTAAGTTGGATATAATGCCTTAACATATGCTATGAGAGGTATGTCCATTTTTACACCAGTGCTATCAATATCATGCATGATAGATCTAACTTCTGAAGCTAAAGCAAGGGGATCATCATTCTTCATTTCAAGACTGAACAGCTTAATCATCAATTGAACATTTTCTAATTCTGAATGTGAGTCATAGAGTTCTTTTAGCTTTCTCAAGGCATCATAGGCATTTGAGAATAATAGGCATCATAGGCATCATAGGCCTTACAGTTCTTGTTTTCCCAAATGGCGAGCTCTTTGTCTGAAGTGGGCTTTTCTGGTGGATTTCCTTCTTGTCCTTCACAGATTCCTTTCCACAACTCATTAAAAATGAGTGTGTGTTTAATATTCCGAGACCATTCAAGATAGTTCTCTTTGCCGGAGAGAACCACCCCAACAATAGAGATAAGAGAATGCATTAGTTTGCTGGAAAAAAATATTTTGAAGAGGAAAAACATTTTGCTAGAAAATCTTCAATTTTGGGAATTTGCTCAATTAAAGGGGACAAAAACTCTTGTTAAAAATACACTGAATTCTACACCAAATATATATATATATATATATATATATATATATATATATATATATATATATATATATATATATATATATATATATATATATATATATATTATATATATATATATATATATTCTGTTTGAAGAAAGAGACTTTATATGGATAAGCATATTGAAAATGTGTAGGAAGGGTGGTATAGTGGGGTTATAGTGGTATTATATGGTGAAGGGGGCAGAAATAATATAGACAAGGCTGGAATTAGTGGTATTAAATAGTGGGAGGGGCGTAAATAGATATATAAATGATAGAGGGTGGTATTATATGGAAAGAAGTTATGATAGAGTGTATGGGACGGTATGAATGGTGGAGTGATGTATACAAATGGGGCGCTATAGCAGGGGCATTGTTAATATTAATAGGGCGGTATCAAATTGTGTTCCAGTTGAGTATTATGATGTGGTATTGTAAATATGACAGCGCGTGTTATGGAGTAGCATGGGCGGTATTGTAAACAATGGTATTATGACAGGCGGACATAACACATCGAATTATAAATGAAGTGGGAAAACTGTATATAGATAGCGTATTGTATATGGAGTAGGCGGACTGTATATGGAATGGGAAGACTGTATATGGAGTGGGCGGACTGTATATGGAATGGGAAGACTGTATATGGAGTGGGCAGAATGAGAATGAGGTCCCGAGTTGAGCTGTATAAACTGTGATATGGAGATAGCGTATAACATTGACAGACAAAGCGGTAATATATGGTGGGAGGGGCATATGATAGTCGTATTGTAAATATTATATGAACAATGGTATTATATGAGAGGTGGGGGGGTGGGCCGAAAGGCCATGGGGAGAGGAGCAATGGATATGACAGTGTGGGAATATCGCCTGTGGGAATATATGCAGCACAAAGGAGCGTAATGGATATGACAGCGTATATGGGAATGCTGTAGGGAGGGGGGCGTAATATGGTAGTGCGCAAGCTTGCAGAAATGGAATGCAGGTGTATAGGTGTTGGGGAAGAGAGCGTTGGAGAGAGGGAGGCCGAGAGGCCGTTACAAAAAAAAATCTAGAATGGTAGAGTTGCAGGACTGCAAAATTGCAGAGTGGCAGGTATCTGCTGGAACTACAAATTGCAAAATCTTCAGGAGTTGCAAATGTCAGATCTGTGCATAATTTGCAGATATAATTATAAAAAAAATGCAGAATTAGAGTACAGCAATTTAATGGAGTAGCAGAAACTAACATAAAAATTGACTGAGAAAAGGAATGAGGGAGTTACACCACAGGCAAAAATGCCAATAGTGGGACTGGCTCTGATACCATGTCAAACCAGGAGGTAACTCCTCAAATCAGAATGTGTGTTAGCTGAAGAATGTACATGTATTTATACATGGAGGTGAGGCTACCGGGATTCATCTGCCAATGACTCTTGGCCTTCCTTATTTCCTAATATTATTTATTATACAATATTACATATCCACACCCAACCCATAGGATTAGGTGCCAACACATTCTTATTTTTTGATCCTTCGCATTATTTCTCATCAAGATCTAGATTGACCGATCATGGTATAACAAAGGTTCTCTCTCATTACGAATCAATTTTGATGAGTCCTCGATTAGAAAATTTTCTGGGAACAAATGACATGTCTCTAAATAAACTTCATTATTTTAAGATCTCAATGGTGTTTAGCAGTACTTTTCTTACATGAGTTTTTTTATTTATTGGTAATATCATGATGTGCATCCAATGGACTAGCTATTTACCAATACAAAATGTGCATTTACAACCATGGAGAGATCTACCCCATCTTCATCCAAACACTAATTTTCAAAGGAGATCTATTAGACCTGAGAAGTTTGTTGTTGAATATTATGTGGATTTTCAACTTCTTGACCCTTTTTAATTGTAATAGCCAAGTCTGATACAATTATAGTTGGCTTGTGAAACTAAGATTCACTTTAGTATTTTCATGGAATCGAATGATGGAATATGAGAACAATATATTTTCGAAAGGTTGTTTAGACATGTCATTTTCTTAAATCGGTAGCTCAAGCTACAAAGAATGATTCCACTTTAATACTTTCCTCCTTTCAGTATTTTTTTTTTATTTCAAAATTATCTATTTGATTATCACCTTGTCATCTCAATTTAAACACTCCAAACCCCTCTCTCAAACACTTTTTCCCCCATTTTCACACAACCCACTTCTCCCAATACCATTTTTTCCCTAATTACATGAAACCCATGAATAATATCTCTCATTAACTATGACACATTATCATTATTAAAGGTAGCCATTCACGTTTTGGACAAAGTCATTTGAGGGATATATTCGAAATATTTCCAATAATATATTTTTTTTAATTATATTGTTTAAAGGAAAAGATTTTTCAGGAAAATAATTTCCTTTGAATGTGACTATCATCAATAATTTGTTGTTTTCAATGCTTAAACTAATTGGGAGATTACTAAACACAAATCTATTGGTGTTTTGATATAATAATAAGACAATTATTATTTTTCGTGAATGGGATGTGGGTTAATTTACTACTTTATATTAAATAGGTCTATTTTTGTTCCAATTACTACTTATTGTCCTTATGTTTAATTTCCAAAGCATTATAATATGAACAAACTATCAATATATGTAAAATATTGTAGCAAATTCATGAGAAGAAGCAAACTAATTAGCTTCATAGTGAGGTCCTTTAGTTGTAGTTAGCCATCACTCTTTCCAAGAAGATAATGAAACACTTAAGAATCAATTATAAACTATAATAGATGAGAAAATTAAGAAGGTTTATAGTATAGAATCAACCATGGTAAAGTATTTCCAAAATTTTGTAGATGAATTTTAGAATAATATTGACCTTACTGATGATTTGGAGGAGGAATTCAAGTCCATTTTTTACTTAGAAAATGGTTTCTTGAAGAAGTAAATTTGCAAGCTTGAGGATAAAAATTCTTAATGAGGATCCAAGACTTCTTATTTAAAATCCTCTGTGGAAATTCTCTTTGAAGAAGATAGCTCTCTTCAAGAAGGTAATAAGGATTTTTGTTGTAGTTAAAAAAGAAGAATGAGATTATTTAAGGTTTGTAGGAGTGTAAGTAAACCATTGAGATGGAAATTATTCAACTACAAATTATTGATATGAAGACCACTATTATTCAGATGGTAGGCTCACCTTATTCCACCTTTCATGATACTAATTGCATAATTTTTTATGTTAGTGATTGTGCTTCATCATATACCTTTATGTAACCTAGATTTGAAAAACACACTACTCAGTATTGGATCTTGGATAATGAGTGAAATGGGATATACCAGAGGACGACTAGGATAAAATGGATAGGGAGTTTGGTTCTTGTTGCACATAAAGTGCAGATATATAAAGAAGCTCCTATATATGTTGCTACTGCTACTACAATGCTTACGTCCAAACTTGTTTAATTGTGGAAGGTATCATCTGTTCTAGGAAGATTTTAGATTAAGTTGATGGAAATGTAGCCCTCAATTGATTGTTACATAGACTAAAAAAATGGACAATAGTTTCCTTTGCTATGAGAATATTTTTATATTAAAAGATCATCATCATGTTTGCACATAAGGATTTTGTTATGTAGAATATAAATTTGCGACACATCAAAATATTCATATGAAAAATAGGAATTTTTCCATGAATAAATATTTTTTTTATTATGTAGTTAGTTCACTGCAAAATCATTGAGAAAATATAAACCATGGCCTAGTTCTAACCATTGCAAAAAAATGTTCTATACAACTCATTATGCAGAAGATTTTGTCATGTAACATGACATTTAAAATTACTAAGATAATACTTCCATTAACAAATTAGAATAATACTTAAAAAATAATAATTTTTCTAATAAATAAAATACTTCAATTTCCACTTTAATTGTACATCAACTTTACATTGAGAGATAAAGTAATTGAAAGTTTAAAAATGTAATTTAATTTTTAGTATGAGGGAGATATGTAATTTATTCACTAATTAATATGGAGTTGTCCAAAACGTAATATTATCAATATTAAATTATGTGTAGTTAATTCTATGCCCACTTTTTTTTATTAAGTTATTTGAGATCTCGAGAGATTATTGTAGCCTTAACGTGTGGCTTGACAAATTGCGGTCCACTGGCATTTAATCCATCAAAATCACCAGGGGATTGTACCTAGCCTCGGCCAGACCAACCTTTAACATGGATGGATTTTTTCCCATGAAGTTTCCAATCAATTATCCTCACATCACAAAGTGACTTAAGACTCGAACCCATCATCGTCTATTCTACACCCCCTCCGGTATTCTATTCCCACTTTACATGTAATAATTAATACAAAGATATATTCATAACAACAACCCTTTTAGTATTAGCCATAAGTAAAATATTTCAATGTCCATATTAAATAATACAATTTTATATCATTATATAGAGAAAAATAAAGTAATTTAAATTTAAAATTTTCTTATATTTTTACTTTGCATGGTTAGGGATATGTGTAATTTATTTTATTAACATCAAACATATATATCTATATATATATATATATATATATATATATATATATATATATATATATATATATATAGAGAGAGAGAGAGAGAGAGAGAGAGAGAGAGAGAGTTGTTATTCGACTAAAAGGTGTTTTTCAATTCGAGCTATGAGGGATCTTTCATTGATTAATATGGATTTGATATGTAGTATTTTAAAAAATAATAATAATAAAAATAACTCAATGTATGCATCCACCCACATGCACACACATCGATATATAAATTTGATAATAAAAACAATTAAATTCCAGAATTAAGTTGTATATATGATACCTAGGATCAACTGTAGTTGGATCTATGGTTGGTCATAGCAACATTTGAATAGATGGTTGTAGAATTTGTTACTGTCATTTTCAATAAGTTGTAATGTCATACAATGTTCCTATTTTTTGTTTGATTTTTTTTTCCTCCCAGAATTTCCTTTAGGGGAGAAGCTTGATGATGACAGAGGCTATTTATTTTTTTTAGTCCCTTATTTTTGTTTTAATGGGGGAAGTTAGATGATGATAGATACTGTTTTTTTTTGTTATTATTTCTTGTGTTTGATTAGGTGATGGTGACAATTTTCAGACATCTTCATGAGTGTTATTTTATGGTATGTGAGATATTTTTTTCATAGTTATAGGCCTCATTGTTTATTTTTCAGTTGATGGTTTTCCATATGCTTGAAGCATTTTCCTTATTTTTTACCAATTCATATTTTATTTAAGGAATTTATCAGGAATTTATTATTTTTTTCTTTTCTTGTGCCTCTACAACATTTTCTAATTCAAAGAACAACCAATCTCATTGTCTTTTCTTGGCTCTCATCTTCATAGTCTGGTTTCTCATTGTGTTTTTTTGTTATTATTTCTTGTGTTTTCTTGGATAATTAACATATTTATCTCTTTTGAACATGATCTTTTTTCCTATATTTTTCTTTCCTTTTCTCTACTTATGAGAGTTTTGAATTCAATACCTTATCAAGCCTTGTTACCATGACCTTATTTTAATTTATTTTTATTCCCTACATTTCACTTACGATGGGATGCTAGTGGTGGTATTTTCCAATCAACACTCTTTATTTGAACTAATTTATTTTATTTGTAAGCTCACTGAGGGTTTTTATCTACCGAGATGTCATAGCTATCTTTAGCCAACACTTTCCCTTTTTAATTGTTATAAATGGATCACCTCTCTATGTATTTTTACAAGAATGTGTGAAATACAAAACCCTTCCAAACTAATAATATTCTAGTAGCTTTGTTAGCTACAAACCATATGGAGGGAACTCCACGAGGAATGATGTGATGGGAAATATTGGAGGGAGAGTTGAATCCTTTCTTTGGAGCTACAATTCTTCATATATGTGATTTTTTATTTTTTTTTTATTTTTCTTTTTGTTTTCTTTTTTTGTAGTGGAGGATCTTATGATCATTCTAGTTGTAATGTTGAATAAAATAATGATATATCAATCGATGTGATGTTATACTTAGGTTTTTAAGGTTAAAGCATTAAAACCACAAAGGATAGTTTATTTCACCATAAGTGGATTCAATCCTCAATTGATTTTTCTTGGTTTTATTAATATCATGATTATTACCTTTGACTCCCACTATTTTTCTGTGTTTATTAGTACTTGGTCTCTTACACTAGTGAATATGAAATATAATTATGATTTTTGAATATTAAAATATTATGTTTCTTTAGAAATTCAATGAGATTTATTTTATTTTAAAAAAATATTTATTTTCTTAGTTTATTAAAATAATAAATATTATTAATAATATCCCTAATGGTTAGCTCAGTTGGTCGAGTCCCCGTCACTAAACCACCTTCGATTAAGAGGTAATGAGTTCAATTACCTCGACATTTTTGTTGTGAAGCTCCATGGTTGAGCCACCGAGAAGTGATCCTTTTGGTTAGATTTGCATGGTATAAATATTTTCTAGACATAGCAGTCATTGATCTCTAGGAGTTTGAAACTCATAGGAAAAGAATATATATTTTTAATATTGACGATAACAACCATTTAGTGAGATCAAATTATATTTATTAAATCTTTAAAAAATTAATGACAAATGAATTTATTTCCTTTACCATCATGCTTTTATATTGAAAAATATTTGAGGAAACTATATCCTTTCATTGGAAGCTTACTACCTGAAGGGAAACTAGTCCTCTAACCATCTTAATATCAACCAACATGTTGAAAAATTTGTATTATCTATTAACTAAAATATCAAAAATAACTACTACATGAATTAGTTGTTTATGACTACTCAAAATATTTTTCAAACTAGTTCATCAAATAAAAATTAAGCTTCATATTTTATATTAGGAAAATTTTAAATATATATCAATAGATCATGTAATATTTACATTTACATACCTGCTTCAATTTCCGCTTGAGGTTGATTTTCCTCTTCAATATTTGAGAGAGCTTCTAACTTTCTTTTGCGATATTGTCTCGTCTCTTCTCTACGTTCTTCATGCTTTCTTTTTCTATCATATTTTCTCACACAAGTTCTTCGATTTCCCATGATAATAGAGTATGAGGTTCAAAAAATTTCCTTTAAAAAATTAGACAATAACTCAATTACAAACAATATCACAAAAGATTTAATTTAAAAAAATCTTTTCTAAAAAATACGTAATCACATACATACCTCTAAGAAAAATCACACAGCCTCTAAAATGTGAAGAAAATTTTTTGTACAAAGAAGCTCAAAAGATTTATTTCAACACAAAACACTTACATACCTCCAAGAAAAATCGAGTCGCCTCCAAAAAAATGTCTTGTTCTTTAAACTCAAACTTTGAACCTCCAAGAAAAATCACATCGCCTCCAAAAAATGTCTTCCAAAAAAAATTTTCAAACACAGACTTTGAAGAAAAGTTTTTGAATTCAAACCAAGTTGTAGAATGAGATGACTTCGCTAAGAATATGATAGAGTGATGCAAGAGATATTGTTCAATGAGAAGCTAGTAGTTTTCTCCAAATCCTGACTAGATTTTGAAGAATAGTCTACATGCTCAGGAGTAGTTTGGTTAGGGTAGGTTCAATGTGTCCCACCTTCGTACATTTGAATGATATCTCCCATAGAAGCTTCAGTGACTAAAATTTCAATTTCAAAAAACTTATTGTACATTTCTTCAAATTTACCCTTAAAAATTATAACTATCTGCAAAAAATCTTTTTTCGCGGCATTATTCTTCTCCATGGCTTGAGAAATAAGGTTAATAACTAGCCAATAAGTTTCTTCAGTCAAAATATTTGGTTTCATGTATGCACATGTGAAACTAGTTGAGTACCCATCCTTGAACATCCTAGACAATATAGTACTAAGAATGTCACGAAATTTTATCCTACACTCCCTTCCCCAGTTTTTCCATTTCCTATTTATCCATTTAAAATTATTTTCATTATAGTTTTTCTCAACCTCTTTTGTTTCATATATGCCTCCTAGGGGAATGGGTGGGGAGTTCCAATGAGGACTCCCTTCCAACCTCCATATTACACTTCCTCTTCCTCTCATCTCCATGCAAGAAAACATCATGAGTCATATGACCTATACCGAGTAAATACAACCATGAGAGAAAAATCAATCCAGAAAATTCTTCAAAAAAATACAATATCAAAAATAGGTTGGGCTCCAGCATTGCCAACATTAGTTCCTTCTCCTACCAAGCTAATAACATCACCTATGAAAGCATCTTCTAGGAAAATATTCACATTCCACTACAAACAAAATTGAAATAATAAGAATGAAAAAAGGTTATGTTACCTATCAACAAAATAGTTAATATAGGATGCAATATTAAGTATTAAGAAATAGTATGTCACCGGGAGAAATAGAATATCTGAATGAATTGAATCTTGTTGGGTTAAATAATATGTGTTATATTGTGGTTGAAAATTTATAAATAGTGTTAATTAAAATTAATTTTTGAAAAATGTTTTATTTATATTAACATTTACTTATTAATTATTTTGTGGTAATTTAATTTTTATTTAACTTAATTTGAAATATTAAATTTATTTTATTATTCATTTCATTAATAATAAAAGTAAAAATATTTTTGATAAACAGTTTACGTTAATAGAATAACTATAATTAAAAAATATTATAACAAAAAATTCGATAGTATACTTTATCATTTCTATCAAAGTAATATAATGCTTATAATTTTAATTAAATAATATAATTAAAACGAAATACTATTATTTACATAAATATATAATTAATAATTTTTATATATTAAAATTTGTAGTAACCAATATATTCATTATATTACTAAGGAATATATTATTTAAATAAAATAATAAGTATGATATATTATACTTTATGTATTTTGTAGTTAGCATTTTTAATGAAATAAGAAATAAGAAAGATACTTGTAAAGTAGCTATTCCCTAGTCTTTTAATTTTTGAACAATTGAGATAACTATTAGTAATTTGTTATTGTTACATTACTGTGAGTTTAGACATGAAAGATTGGAAGGTGTAACATGTTTGTCGAAACACATTAATGATATTGTTAATTGAATTTTTTCATAAATATTTTCGTAAAAGTTCCAATAGGAAAAGGATTTATTTCTCCATATATCTTTCCCCTAGATCTTTTATACAATGGTGGTAAACTAATTATATTTTTCTCTAGATATTCTACACAAAGCACTTCACCCTTCACTATCTAGTGATGTTTCTAATGGACTAAACATGGAATACCATACTCCAACTCTACAAGTATTTCACATGCTACAAATTACTGTAACCTACACACCATCAACAAAATACCAACACTACCATATCCAAATATTAAGAATAAATATATTATGCTAGAATTATAACAAAAATACATTTGTATCTAAATAGGAAATATAAACATATTATACTATAATTGGGGAGAAAATATAATGTATCTTACATTAATTGATATATATATTTCTTATAACTAGCCCTCGATGTAGAGTAGTTCCATCCTATGTCCCTTGGTTCTTTCTTCTCCTTCACTCACTTTCCATTCTCAAGCTTAGAATAATAATCTAGGGAAGAATTCCACATAAATAAACCAGCATAAGGGTGTCTCTATTTCTCTCTCATCACTCCCATGATAAAGGAAACAAGTGATCCGAACAGCTTCATCGCTCCCTTGTTAATTGAGATAGAGTGATTCATTTAAATCTTGCTAAGGAACTAAAGAAATATGGCATGAAATTGTCCCTATCTAGGAATATGGAAGGTGTATATAAACCCTCATGTTATCACAAAGTCAGATCTGATAGGCTGCTCATCAAACGAATCTTGTGCAACTATTTCAAACCAATCTTTTGGTTGAGGCTTAGCCTCCTCAACCTAAGAGGGCTCTCTCAATGGTTTATGATTTTTTGATAAATATGTAGATGGCTAACTCTAATGGGATAAAAACAGATAAATGATATAAAATAGTTTTAAATCACATTAGCAAGTGTCGATTGGGCTTATGGAGTCATAATAGCTTCAGCAAAACCAAAATAATCTACCTAGCATGGAAGTCAAGGCATATCAGAGTTCAAGTCAAGGAAAACACATGTAGAACAGTGAAACACACAGTTAGTTTGTCTATGAAGGAATTCAGAGCATCGTTGATGAATTCTGAGTAACAAAAGAAAACACCACTATAATAGTATATTGAAATATGCCACTAGAAAAAGAACATACAAGAACTCCTTATGCATCTTGAGTTGTCTATGTAGAAATTCTGTATTAGGATAAAAACAATCACTTACATAAAACAGAGTCTTTTTGTTAAAAAATGTCCAACCCTTTGCTAATTAGACCTCCTAGCCTTTAATAGACGATTTACAACCTAGGATAACCTTATCCTCATCTAGATACATTGAATTCCTGCTCTTTGACACCTTGCCTAACATATAACATGGTCTTTATTACAAAATGATAGCTGCAAACCTAGAGAATAGTCGTAATACAAATAGGACTCAAACTCATTAACTCTACTCATAACAATGTTATCTAAGATAGATTACATTATTTTCCACCTATATCTCCACAAGGTTGAATCCAAATGATAAGATCCAACACTTTATGTCCTCAAAGCTGATCTCCTACAAACTAGGAAAATGTCTCCTGTTTTCTAAGCTTTAAGATTCTTTGTGTTCTTGAGGCACTTTAACCACCATGAACCCATGAATTCGAAACCATTTGCTGTCAAGAATTGAAATAACACATGTTAAAAATAATCCATAAGTTCCAGCTGTAAAAAATCATCATTGAAATTCCAAAAATAGCAAAAACAAACCTGCACTATGAAGACAACACAATTTTGTAGCGCTTTTCATAGCGTAGACTTTTTAACCTTTTATCTTCAAAATTTTGGCCTCTTATTTTCAAATTTATCTTCATTATCACTTAGCACAACTTCCCTAGCAATTTCAAGTCTTCATACACATATTTTCCCTTCTAACATTTAAGAGAGAGAGTGAAAAAGCATGCTACAACAGTTTCATAGCGCTTTTTGCTAATTTTGCACTATGTACGCTACAAAACTGCTGAGTGAGTAGTTTTTAGCTAGATTTCTTCAAACCTTAAAAAAAAATGTGCCAAGACTTCAAAATAAACCGGATTTCATCGTATCACTTGAAAAACAGAATCATTCCAGCCTTCTAGAGGTCCCTTTTTCATTTTCAATAGGTTGGCCTATTGTTTTTTCCTGACTTTTCCTGAAAAATAGGTCTTGGTAAAGAGCCTATATATCTTACTCCATGATGTATTTTGAGAAAATGAAAGAGTTTGTTATAGGCCAGGATGTCTTGAATAAAAACCTCTCTTGGTTTTTTAAAACACATCTCTTGCTATCCAGAAAAAACCTTTGAAATACATGTGTAAAACAGGAAAACTCTATTTCTGAAAATAGGGGTTTAAAGAGATCCTTGTATCTCCAAACTGATAACACATATGAGAATAGTCAGAGAGGTTATTGTATCTAGGGCCGTGATGAAGAGAAACCAATTTCATAATTCCTAAATACTTTTGCATTTGGCTCAAAACTGAACTTGAATTTGACTTCTAAACAATCATGTACAAGATATTTTGTAACAACAGTTTCATAATGCATTTTAATTGATCAATTTATCCCACATCCTAACTAAATGGAGAAAAATGAGAGAGTTTTTTGTATCTAGGTTTGTTAGGAAGAAAATCCGCTTTCAGTTTTACTAAATTCGTTTTCAGTTACTGAGAAAACTCCTTGGAAGTTGACTACTCAAAACCAGAATAGAGAGTTTTTGTTTCATCACTTTCGTAGTTTGTGCTACAAAAGTAGCAACGATTTCGTAGTGTATTTCCCCTTTTTTGAACTAGCGGTGCTACGAAATGGTGGATTCCTAGCTAATTGTAGAAATTTAGCCTGAAACTTAATGGAATGACCCCTAAATGAAAAATATGAATCTTTGATCATGGAATGGACCTTGAAGGACTTTATTTGAACTTTAATGATGACCTTTAAACTTATAAAAACTCTGACCTACCCTTAACCAAACTAAAAATGACTTTCAAACCTATTTAAGACCATGATAAGAAACAGAGTTGACACAATGATATTTTGAAAAAAATTGGGTGATAACAGTGGCTCCACTTGGGATAGTGTGCCCGTGTGCCACACTAAGAACCAGTAGTTTGAGTGCTATCCATCTTCCTGGAAATAAAAATTCTGAAATTTATGAAAACTTCGCCAAGCCCTTATGGCCCTCTTCTCGGGCTCGAGCTTGATGATTACTGCTAAAAAAAAACTTTGTATCTACTAAAAATATGCTCATTCAAATTTGGGCTTATTCACACACTCCTACCTACCCTAACAGCTGCAATCTCCATTTTTAACTCAAGGAACATGAAACTTCCAATGAAGCCAGTCATTGATCTGATTTGACACTTGAATCTCTTGACTATTCTTGAACCAAAAGTAAACATGATGCTGAAATGACCAAGGTAACATGAGATGTAACTGATCTGCATAATAAAAATATAACTGGAAATCTAGACTGTATAACCTTTCCATGTAGTCAGCTATAGGATCAAAGAAAACATGATTTTTTTTATGTTTCTCATGACATTCTACAGCTTTGGACAAATCATCCATACATTGATCAACCACATAATATTTCAGTTGTGTACTCTCAAACTTTTTTTCAAACTGATTTTCAAAAATAGTGTATTCTTCCTCAATCTCAAAAGAGAAATGAAGCAACACCTTCTCTTTTTGTTCTAGCATGGAAAGATTTTGAAAATATTGATCTTGATCTTGAAGCCTATAATATTTAATTTTATCCTATAAAACTTCAATGTCCCTTTCAATGTTCCTAGTAACTTCATCCACAAACTGAATCTTATCTTCTGACTTGTACTGAAATGATTTCAGATTACAAGACAACGATAAAGAAAATTTTTCACCCACTTCTTCATTAATGTAATCATCCTTTGATATAGACTGATATAAGAAATGACATGAAAAATCAAATTTTTCTTGAACCTGAGGATTGTAGCAAGAATTTTCCAATATTTCATCTTGTTGTTTGAAATGATTCTCATACTCCCGATGATCAAAATACTGACCAATCTGATGCAATTTTTCATCAGACTCAAAGCACGTATCATAATTTTCATAAATAAACTCTTGTTGGGTTTAATTTTCATCCAAGGAAGAGGCTATCCTTTCTTCTTGGTGATGAAACGGATTTTCATGAAGGGCTTCTAAAATTTCCTCATCCATGAACTTATCATCTTCATAACAATTCTCCAAATATTCAATAAAACTCACACAGTGCTTACAGAAGTCTTTGACCAGCAATAAGGAGGGATGACACTCTTCATACATCTCATAAAATGAAACGTGGAAATCGGCAAGAGAATATAATGAACCATTTGGCAAGCTTTCATACCAAGACCGTGCTTTTCCTTCCAAAGTGGCCATAAACATCTTCATGAGAAAATCCTCAAGGAAATGAACCTTAAGATCGTGTACATGCATATGGAATCTAACCAAATGAAGAGCATCATTGTCATTATTTTCATCTTTCAATATAGGAATATCAGTTAACCGTTCAAGCTTTGGCATAGGATTTGGAAAACTAGGGATATGAGATTGATTCATAGGGCCATACCTCGAATTTATTGTTGTAATGGAACTCATTCTGACACTTCATAAAGCTACTAATATTCAAGCAGTGGAGTCACCTTCCAATTTATTATTTTATGTGTGGAGTCGCCAAGGTAGATGCAGCCTCGAAAAGCTTCCTGAGCTCTTACTACCTTGAGAAGTTCAGCTTCAAAATTCTACGAAGGTATAATCTTCAGCCTCCCAGAAGATGCACCAAAATTTTATCACCAAATCAAACCTAATAGGCTGCTCATCAAACCAACCTTGTGCAACTATTTCAAAACAATATTTTGGTTGAGGCTTTGCCTCCTTAACCTGGGAGGGCTCTCTCAAGGGTTTATGATTTTTTGATAAATATGTAGATGGCTAACTCTAATGGGATAAAGAAATATAAATGATATAATCTGGTTGTAAATCACATTAGAAAGTGTACATTGGGCTTATGGATTCATAATAGCTTCAGCAAAACCAAAATAATCTACCTAGCATGGAATTCAAGGCATATTAGAGTTCAAGTCAAGGAAAACACTTGTAGAACAGTGAAACACACAGTCAGTTTGTCTATGAAGGAAGTTAGAGCATCATTGATGAATTTTGAGTAACAGAAGAAAACACCACTGTAATATAATATTGAAAATATGCCACCAGAACAAGAACATACAAGAACTCCTTATGAACCTTGAGTTTTCTAAGTAGAAATTCTGTATTAGGCTGAAAATAGTCACTTACATAAAACAGAGTCTTTTTGCTAAAAAATGTCCAACCCCTTGCTAATTCGACCTCTTGGTCTTTAATAGATGATTTAAAACCTATGATAACCTTATCCTCATCTAGATACATTTAATTCCTACTTTTTGACACCTTTCCTAACCATATAACATGGTCTTTGTTACAAAATGATAATTGCAAACCTAGAGAACAATCCTAATACAAATAGGACTCAAACTCATTAATTATACTCATAAAAACCTTATATAAGCTAGATTACATCATTTTCCACCTATATCTCCAAAATTTTGAATCCAGATGATAAGCTACAGCACTTAATGTCCTCAATGCTGATCTCCTGCAAACTAGGAAATTGTCCCCTGTTTTCTAGTCTTTAAGATTCTTTGTGTTCTTGAGGCACTTTAACCACCATGAACTCATGACATCGAAACCATTTTCTGTCAATAATTGAAATAAAATATGTTCAAAATTATCCATAAGTTCCAGTTGTACAAAATCATCATCGAACTTCCCAAAATACCAAAAAAAAACCTTCGCTACGAAAACATCACAGTTTCGTAGCACTTTTTGTAGCGCAGACTTTTTAACCTTTTATATTCAAATTTTTGGCTTCTTATTTTGAGATTTATCTTCATTATCACTTATCACAGCCTCTCTAGCAATTTTAGGTCTTCATGCACATATTTTCCCTTCTAAATTTTAAGAGATAGAGTGAAAAAGCATGCTACAACAGGTTCATAGCGCTTTTCACTGATTTTGCACTGTGTGCACTACGAAACTTCTGAGTGAACAGTTTTTGGCCAGATTTCTTCAAACTTTAAAACCAAATGTGCCAAGAATTCAAAATAACCCTGATTCGTCATTTCACTTGAAAAACATAATCATTCTAGCCTTCTAGAGGTCCCTTCTTCATTTGCAATAGGTTGGCCTATTGGTTTTTCCTAATTTTTCTTGAACAATAGGTCTTGGGACAGAGCCTATATCTCTTAATCCATGATTTATTTTGATAAATTGAAGTTTTTTTTTGTAGTCCATGATTTCTTGAATAAAAACCACTCTTGTTTTTTTGAAGCACATCTCCTGCTTTCCAGAAACTTCCTTTGAAAAACATATGTAAAACAGGAAAACTTTGTTTCTGAAAATAGGGCTTCAAAGAAAGCCTTTTATATCCCAACTGATAACACATATGAGAAATATGAGAGAGGTTATTGTAGCTAGGGTTGTGATGAAGACAAAACACTTTTAGAATTCAAAATGACTTTTTCATTTGGCCAGAAACTGAACTTGAAGTTGACTTCTAAACAGTCATGTACAAGACATTTTGTAACAGCAGTTTTGTAGCGCATTTTAATTTATCAATTTCTTCAACCTCCTAATGAATTTGAGGAAATTGAGAGAGGATGTTGTATTTATGTCTTTGAGGAATAAAAACCTCTTTCATTTTTCCTAAATTCATTTTCAATTACTCAGAAACCTCCTTGGAAGTTGACTACTCAAAACCAGAAAACAAAGTTTTTGTTTCATCACTTTCGCAGTTTATGCTACGAAAGTAGGAGCGATTTCATAGCACATTTCCTCTTTTTTGAAAAATTGGTGCTACAAAACGGTGGATTCCTGGCTAATTGTAGAAATGTAGCCTGAAACTGAATGGAATGACCCCTAAATGAAAAATATGAATCTTTGATCATGGAATGGACCTTGAAGGACGATGTTTGAACTTACATGATGACCTTTAAACTTATAAAAACTATGGCCTATGCTTAACCAAACTAAAAACGACTTTCAAACCTATTTAAGACCATGATCAAAAATAGAGTTGACACATTGATATTTTGAAAAAAATTTGGGTGATAACACCTCAAATGATGTAATTTATGTTTCCTCTCTACCTAAAGGCAAACAAATATGCTAATAATAAAAGAACTGTCAATATTATCAAATATTATACTTTTGGTTAAGTATATGATTGATGAAATAAGAGGTTGATAGGTTTTAAATAGTGAATGATAAATCGATAGGTCATTGGATGCATAAATTTTTGTTGGGATATGATGATAATTTATTTTCAATTTTGTTAAATGATTTGAATTTTTATGTTATAATGAACTAGAGAAATGTATTTTTCCAATGCATTCTTTCAGAGAATTTTTTTTCTAATGTAAATATGAATTCTAAGTCATTGTATGTGTCATTATAATCTGAGTTGTAATAGCTATCCCATTTCTATCGATATGTAATTCTATTATGTTCTCGAAAATAGATTGGATCTAATAAATCTCTTTTGAAGAGTCTTTGGCCATATTCTGGTGTTGGTGTTCTTATTCTTATGTGGATATTTTGTTATGAAAGATACTCGAGGCTTAACTCCATTAGAGGACCCAATTTTATCACAAGGGAAATTTAATATATTGTAAAAATAGATTACCACAGGAAAGTAACTTTTTTTGCAATGTTTTATTTTTCCAACAAAAGAATGTGTTTTCTATTGTGAGGTGAGTTTTACATCGGAAGATTTAGATCCAAATCTATGATGGGGTAAGGAGGAGCCATATATTGCAAATCTTGCCCTATTAAGGTGTAGACTTAGAGTTGATATGAGATATGTAGCTTGCATTAAAGGGGAACACAACATTCAATTTCTCAAGAAGTAAAAGCCATTGGAAGAGTGATTCTTGATTCCTCCACTATGAGTCCTATGTGTTTCAAGTATGCTATTAGTTTAGTATTTATTTCATAAATCTATGTGATATTTTACATAGGTCTACTTGGACATTTATTTGCTACATTCATTAGTTTCATTCAAATTCTAGCCTCAATAGTGGCAATGTTTTCTCCAATGGGAACGTCGTGAATGATGATGATCCATTAATTAGTTTTGAATATGACTATGATATTATTTCCAGTTATTTCATCATTAATTTTTTTTCTAATTGATGTAGTTATGTAGATGGAGAGGTATCTTAGGCAAAGTGAGGATTAGCATTTCTTACTTTATAACAAAAGAAGTTAACCATATTATGTACATAGAGAGCTTTGTTATGAAGCTGGAAATTGTTCATAGAAGGCGTATTTATTGCTCTGCAGATGAGCCAAATATTCAAATTTTGGTTCCTGAGAAGTGCTGAATAATGCAGTTAAGATATTTTTTGGGGTAGTATAAAAATTAAAATATATGAAAGCATTGCGATAACAATGACCAAGTTTATAATTAAGCATCCTACTGTAATTTTCATTGCAATGGAAAAGATGCCTCAATGTTCTTCACAGAAAAGAAAAATGATTATTTTTAATTTTATATGGAAACATGAAGTGAAAAACTGAAAGTATAAATGATTGATTTTGACATTAATTAATCCTTGAGTTAAAGGTCATGCTAAATCCATCATCTCATTTAGTGGATGCATGTTGTTTTTTTATGGCTTGGCATATTTAATCTGTAAAAATTAATGGTTTATGAAATTTAAGAATATTTGCTAAGCCTTTAGGAAAGGATAATTGTGAATTTTGTAGAGACAACGTGGGTTTTGTAAAGAATCCAATTCTCCATTACACGGAGTGTTAGAGTTAATGAGAGAAATTTTTTGTTCCAATACATTAGTGTTCAAAAAGATAATGGCTTTAAATGTTTCAAGGAATTTCTTTATCATTATATAAAAAGCTCCAATGGGTTCATTGTATTAACATATATATCTAGAATTATTTTTGTATTTTGTTTTGTTGCACAAAATAGCTCAATAAATCTATGTTATTTCAATTGCCTACTAACCATCCTAGTTTCTGACTAGTGTGGATATATGTCATTGTTCTTTATTCCACACTACCATTTCTAAAATAATGGAGATAAAGTGTAATAAATATTTTCAAAAAATATATATTTATATTCTTGATTGCATTGGGTCACAACCCTTATGTTAATGTAACCAAGACCATCTATACTCTTTGACTGTTTTTCTGTTGGTTAATCCACTGATTTTTTGGGTCCAAATATTAGGCTCTTATCCATTACATAAATTCGAAATTTCACTTCAATAAATGGGAAATTAATTAGAATAACTCTCTCTAATTGGGTATAGTGCTCCCACATGGAAATTTAAGAATATAGTACATCATTTCCTTTTTATGTCGTTATTGATTTATTTCAATTTACAATGTGTTAGGCATGTACTTAGGAAAACATATTTTTGAATAAAACAAATTGGAAATGATAATTAAGAACATGGGAATCTCTTTAGATAGAAATTGGGAAAAAAATTTTACTTATTCTTAAAGGGTTTTTTCCCTTCATTGAATTATATTTTTTGTTCAATAATATTTTTATCATATGTTTTCAAATCATCATAACTCTAAGGAATTCATCTTTATAATTTTGAAAATTTCAATATAATTTTCTTTATAATTTGTAGGTGTGAATATTGTGAGAATGGTAAGCCCAGTGGGAATTTAAATAAGGGTTGGGAATGAATCTCCAACATGCCATTGACGTACATTTTATGCATTGGGTGAGAATTTTTCTACCTAAAGACATGCATATGTGGAATTATTTTGGAATGCATAGGTGGAACTTTATTAGGTGTTGGGTGTGTATTGCGTGGCTTCAACATGAATTTATAGCATGAAATTGGTATGTATTTTGTTCCTTATAGATACTCTTTTATCCCTATGGGGAGGCATTGGTGGAATATTTTTGTTATGTATTTACATGCTAGGTGATGCAAGGGCATTAGGCTCAAGACGATATTTTGTATATAAATAAATATAGGGGGTCTCTTGTTTTAAATTCCTTATGTAATTATTTTCATTTGAGTAATTTTAATTAAATCTGGAGAAAATTGTAACTGCCCAAATGATTAGTGGAAACCTAAAGAGATAATCAGTTTCAGGAGTTAGGCTAAAATTAGGATTTGAGGAGTTGTCGAATCATTGTAGGAAACTGAATCAATTGATTCCCAATTTGTATAAAAACAAATCCCTGTGGCAGAGTCCAAGAGGCCTGCATAGAGAACTGTATAGGGCTGCATAGAGTTGTAGGAGAATCTGCGGAATATTGGTTGCAGAAGGGTCAATTTATTGAAAATATGGCCAAGCCAAAAGCTGTACGTAGTGTCACTGTATAATGAAGAATTGTTTTATCATTTCTGTGCATTCGTTGAATTGTCCCAGTGTGAAATGCATTAGTTAACATGTATGAGCAGGACTCTGTAAATTGAGTTAAGAGTCTGCGTGTACATTCAGAAATGTGAGTGTATGAGAACCACTGGCAATGTATTGATTAAGTTCAAGAAATGATTGAATGGGAAACGCATGTTAGGAACCTCTGTGTAAAGGATAGAATTGAAATCCTGTGTAGGATTGTTATGGTGCCAGGTTGTGAATCCCATATAGGATTCTTAGTGTAATGAGAGGTCGACTTAATTTGGTACCTGTAACCCATGAACTTATGGCTCGGAGGAGCTGCATTAAAACCCAAAAGTGAATGATAGCACAATAATTAGATAAATACCGTGAGGGTTGGAGATAGCCTAATTGAAGTCTCGAATTGCAGACATCGTTGAATAGGATCGACAGAATGGTACATTAAGATATTAAGGATGTTTAATATTTGTGTCGAACTCTGTTTGTTGAACGGATTTCAGATTGGGATTGATCGAGCTATATCCAATGAAATGAGAAATGTGGAAGTCTAAGCAATGGCGCAGTAAATTTGCGGTTGAAACAGAATTGTGAGTACCTGTAATGGCGATGTGTTATGAAATCCAATACAAAGAATACGATTAAAAGCTGAGCTGTGTAAGATGGAAGCACAGTAGCCGTGAATCGAAAAGATCAACGGACGAGGTAAAATGACTAAGTCAAAGTGGAACGGAACCATGAGTTTGAAGGAACTATGAAGGAAGTTTTGAAGGCCAATATCAGTGGTCTCACGCTCCTTTGCAACTGGTAAGCGGTATTGCTAATAATAACGCAATATACTCTGGCGATGGACACATGTAATTGAGCGGTTTCGTAATACCATTTATATCGCGTAAATATTGTGAATTAACGCCCGTGCATTTAATCCATGCGATATGTGTTTGTGTTCGTCGGATCAGTAGGGTTAATTCGATGATGTCTCAACCGTCAGATGCGAACGGGAGGTTAACCCTGGGCCAGGTCATCATGCAAGTTTTGAATTTTAAAACTCGTGCAATTTGATAGAGCGGAGGACGTTGGATTAGCTTAGTCCTCGGATCTCAAGAAAAGGTGAAGGTATGTTAACGAAATGCCAAAGTCGATGTATGCAATGCCTTTGAAGTGCGTGGGCCGATTTCTATGTGATGCTGTGCGTTTGGCTTTTAAATAAGGGCCTGCATTAGACCATGTTAGTTCATAGTATGAATTGCTAATTTGCTCTACATTGGTTTAACTGTGAAGGGAATCAAAATTCGAACCCCATAAAGTGAAGGTCGAAGGTTTATATGGTGTGATCGATTTATATCAAGGGCGCATCAAATGGATGCGGACCCTACATAAAGAAAATCGTAATTGTGGATTATTGCAATAATGTGTTTGGTCTTATTATATGTGGAAAGGTTTTATTAACCCTTGAGGAACATAAAAAGTTTCCGCCTTATTAACTCCGAGAAGAGGTGTGGTTTTATAATCAAAGTGAGAAATTAGTTTAATATCTCAATCTCAGATTGAGATATTAAAGTACACAGACCTATTGAAATTGCCAGTTCAAGTAATTAGAATAGTGTGAGTTTGCCCAGATTGTGAATTGATGCGGCATGAAATTTTGAAGGCACGTTACACACAGCTTGAGGTTGAAATTGCGAAAATTAGGGACAGTGGGTTTTTACCCTCATCACTAGGAATGCATATTTCAATGATGATTGCAAAAAGTTGATAGTGTATTATGAGGGAACATTATTTTCCCCTAAATTTGATGTCAATAATCTTTATATCATTGGTAATCTCTTGACGATATGACTCCCATAATAGAGCTAATTTTGGGTTTTGACATGAAATGAAAGTGTAGAAAATTTTTGGAACCCCTTCATTCATTTTCCTTGAGGACTACTAGGGAACTAAGGTTTGTCTAATGCATCATAAAAATGGTTTTTATTGTAAAAAAAACTAATTTGATTTTTAAATTATCATTTTCTTATTAAAACATCGATATAAAAGATATCACCAGAAAAAATATGTCTTTTAAGTTTGCACTAGAAATGGTATGAACACATTAACACTTTTGACACATAGCCAAAAAAAAAATTAGCACATCCTCGTGCCATTGCAATGGACACTGCAGGATATTGAATCACAAAATAGCCTATAATTATTATTGTTTTATGTCAAAATTGTTTCAATATATGTGTTTGACATGTGAGAATTTAAAAAAAAAAAAAAAAAACCTTTGTATAGATGCCACATGAAAACCATGAGTGTTGAATCCCTGATTAATGGTCATTACATCCATGGACATTTTCGAAAATTGTGAGGGATATTAAGTCTCTTTCAAATTCGAAATGGTAGTCTTTGATTGTTGAATGCATGACAACTATATTTATATGTATCGTGTCCAATGAAGCTATCTCTATGAACCTAGCTAATTGACTTCTTTGCATTTCCATCATGCATGCTTAAAGTATTGTGGTGAATAATGACAAGTTTTCCAAATGTTCTAGTCAATATACATGAAACCACAAACAAATATCACATATTGGTGAATTATACATTTTATACCTTTTTGAGTATAATTTTCCAACCACTTAGGTCTAATTATGAATAATTAGAGATCATGATAATATGAAGTTATAGCATAGAAATCTCATGTCGTAATGACCAAGTAGTTTTTAAAAATAAAATAAATAATATTGAAATATATTGAAATTGAAAGCTGAGTAATTGAGAATATAGGAATGATATGGGCTTATATCAATATTACTTATTTTATTCAGTTTGTGTGATATTTTAGGATTTGTATGAACTTATTTGTGAGCTATCACATAATATAATTCTACAATATAAGATATCCTAAATTTTAAGTCTCAAGTATAGATTGATCTTGAACATATTATAATTTTATTTAATATTAGGAGTTCCAAACCTTCAAATAGGTTATCCAATTCCATGTTCCTATGAAAGACCAATGATAACATCATTAACGGTTCAGTCAAAACTAACTCATTGGAATAATTTATCCTTCTAATAAACATAATTTTTTTATATAATATATTTCGATGGTTGCAAGCTAATGAAGATAGTTGTTGATGAATTACTTCCAATGAAATATGGGGAAAACAACATTTTTTAATCTTTGATGAATGATTATATGTACATACATAATGAATTTCAACATGTTGTAAAAAAATGAAACGCATACAAATGAATTATATTTGCATATGTAAAATTTTTATTTATAGAAACTGTGTCTAGCTATGCGAAATTTAAGTTTTAAAATAATGTGTATGTTGATTTTCATACAAAATAAAATGTGTATGTTATCGTTAGTGAAACCTTTAAGTAGCTAAATGATGGAATCTTGCAACAACAATTTGTAGAGTTTTAAAGAATAGAGTATTCTTGTATACAACAAGTTTTTTCAAAGTTATAATCTAAATTTTTTGTTTTTATTTTTTAAAAATGAAAGTCAATACATTTATAAAATTACAAGGCCTTATTTTAATACAACCTAAAACGTTTTAAATATTGTGAAATAATATTTTGTTTTTGTTAGATTGTAGAGTTTGATGCCCTCTAGTGCATCACACACACACACACACACACACACATATATTACAAATGGTCAAGGCCAAGAAAATTTATATTGGAAAGAAAGGAGGGATTTTTTTTGATATTTCGATATATCTCAAGAGAAAAATATATTAAAAAGAGTAAACACTAAGCATTTTTCAAGTTATATATTTAGAATATGAAGAGTAAACTCTTTATGCATATTTATTTTCATGGAAAAATAATTTGTCTATATTATAGAAACATAATGTTATATATATATATATATATATATATATATATATATATATATATATATATATATATATATATATAGAGAGAGAGAGAGAGAGAGAGAGAGAGAGAGAGAGAGGGGGGGGGGGGGGGGCATAGCATTTTGAATACATATTATTCACCATGTTTATGATATATAATATATACCCAAAGAAACCAAATCATCATGCATGTAATATTTCATCCAAGAATAATTTATATTCAAAAAATTGTGTGCATGTTTCCAAAACAAAAAAAATCTTTTGTGTTTCTAGCACTAAAGTTGATTGTACATGTTAGAATTTAGAATTTTAGAATTTAGAGGTACATGTTAGTGTTAGAATTTTCATGCTGGCATCAGTGATCAAAATTACTCTTTTCATATTCATTTTAAGAGTTTCATTCAAAAAACATTTATCATTCCACTATGACATGCAAATATTTGGCCACTGATTAGGATATTGAAATAATTACTACTGCTTTCAGCTACATGGCCAATGGACATCATCATGGTTAGGTCATTCATTGTGGAAAGAGTCCCATAGTCATCATGGTCATCATTCAACTCATTCTTCCATGTTGTGCCATCATTAGGTCATAGGGTCAAAATCATGAAAATTGTTCATTTCACCATCAAATTCATATTTTAAAGGTGTAGTAATAGTCAAAGGTCTTCAAAAATTTCATGTTCCAAACTTTCATTTCCAAGTAACTAGTTTTGTGTTTATCATATTTGTCTCTCAATTGTGCTTGGAAAGTTCATTTCCCTCTCGTAGGGTTTTAAGGACATTTTTCTTGGTTTCATGACTTCCATGGTTAAATAATCAACAAAAATTGTATCCTAATGCTCTTACACCTTCCCCTATCCTCAATATATCTTCCTAAACACTTCCCATCACTCTTATCCCTCGGAATCATCATTTTTCTACAATCCCTAGCCTATTGCTACAATTTGACACTTTTCTAGACTAGGCCTATGTTTTTCCATTTTGGGCCCCTTCCCCTCACTCAATCCTTGAAATTCAACTTTACCCTAATCTATAACATCTATCCCTATCCCCAAAAATCTCCCCAACAATTTATACATCCCCTAACCCTTTCATTCCCCTCCCTCTAAAAGGTAGTCCTAAATCCCTTGTTTTTCCTACACCAAACCCTAATTTCCTCTCCCACTGAACTGTGGTTTTATATGGAATCATAGACATATGTGCAAAGGAGGCATAAGGGTGGTCATATCAGCAAGTATGAAGTCATTTCAGCTCATAAACATTATTTCCCCACCATTTTTCAAGAAGCCATTCCAAGGGACAAATCATTTAACACACATACGGTCGATTTTTCTTAAAAATATGTTTCTGACAAAGAAAAGATGAACTTCACAAAAGTCAGAGACGTTTTTGTCCATCATAGGCCAAGGAAGAAAAAATTCGTTCCGTTTTGACACAGGTATCATGATTTCGGACAAATGCCAGAAATATAGGTGCTACAAGAGGTTTTCTGCACTTCTGGAGTGACATTGGGAAAACCATTTTTTCTCCTAGATGAAGTTTCCAAATGACTTCTGTGATGAGTCAAAATATAACTAGATAGAGAGATATTCCCAATTAGCTATTATGAGCTCAATTGCGAGTTGAGGGCCCCCAAAATTTGCCTGCAAATTCACACTACATTTTTGCACCCTCATTCTGCACTTTTTAACCAGTCTTGGGTGAATCAACTTTTGACAGGTAAATAAAGTCCATTCTACAAACTAAAAGCATATTTAGAATGTAGACATGATGCACTTTCCAACGAACTATCCTAGGCCCATTTTTGACACTGGGAAGGCCTCCACAACTATTCTTAAAAAAGGCGCTATCTTGGAAGGGCGAAAATCCTTCCGCGAGGACGCAAATGGCACAATGAGGGCGCAAATGGCACAGTGAGGGTGCAAATGACACATTTGCTGATATTTTTGGTTTTTCACTGAAATTTTGACTTTACTTTAGAAATTCATGTTTCTACCTATGTAATTGATGATGGTAAATGTAATTATGCTATGGATAAGTTACCTAGGGGTGGATTCATTAGGTAAAATTTATCCCTGATTCAAATGAATCACTTTGAATGTATTTAGGGGGGAGTCACTTAGACCTCCCTACACTATAGGTATCAGTTCATATTATTATGGATCAACTCCAAAGCTTAGGGATTCAACCCCTGAGGTTTGGATAGTTTGTTTGAGGCCTATATCATGTAATTTTTGACTCATTTTCAAAGGTTGGAACTAGTTTGGATGTTAATTTATTGATCAAGGAACTATTACACTCAGTTTTTTCCAGTTAATAAAGAAGAGTTGGAGCTATTTTTTGGGATACATGTGGTATTATGTTTATCATTATTTTTTCTTCAGTTTCATATGTTAGAATGTGTTATATTCATGTTCATTACATCTCTAGTGTATGATTTATTTCAATTTGATAAGAAGAACACATGCTTGCTCATGGTCTGTTTAGGGAACTATATTATAATTTGTCCATTTTCCTCTATTTAGGAAGAATACATCTCCCATGCTCTTACTAGCTTCTCGTCAGTATAAAAATCATCTCATCATAGTCATCTTTAAAGTGGTAAGCCTTAATCCTACCTTGAGCCATTGAATCCCTGCAACCCTATCTCATTTTCTCTGACCTAGCTTCCTTGACCTAATTTATTCATCTAGTGAAACCCAACCCAATAAAATAAAAACAAACCCTATGCTCATATCTAGCCTAAAAGCCCTATTTCCTTCTTCCATCTTGGTTGTGACCTTGTTGGAGAGAGGCCTCTCCAGTTTGTTAGGGCTAGCTACCAAGCCAAAAGTTTGGTCTGTCCTTACCTCTGTTGGGATTCCATCTTTAGCTTTAGGAATCTGGCGGAGTGATAAAATTTTGGCGCCCTTGCTGGGGAATGAAACATCAGATCTTCCCTGGGAAAGAACGACAAAGATCATATCTGATTGTTGATGGTGAAAAATGATCAAGCACAATAAGGTTGTGCATCATTCAGCTGGCAACTCCAGCATCAAAAAATCCCCAGATTCATAATTCTAATGGTGACTCCACTCTTCAAGAACTGATATTCCAAAGAAATTCTTGGTGACTTCAATGTTGTCAAACTGGATTCAATTTCTCGAAGGTATTCTCCCATGAGCTAAGATCACATACCAGGTTTTATGAACAAGATGCCTCGTTTTAATTGGATGACATATCTTCCAAAGTTCAAAAATTTGAAAGGTAATGATGCTAACCTTCATCTGGTGAGATTTCACATGCATGTGCATAGATTAATGATTGTTTTTCCTTAAGACTACTTCATGAAGATATTCATGGCCACTCTAGAAGTTGAAGCCCAATCGTGGTATGAAAGTTTTTTTCCTTCTTGTATTTAATGTTTAAATGATTTTCATACCATGTCCTTTGAAGTTCAGAACTTCTGTAAACATTTTGATAGTTTTATTGAAAATCTTGACAAATTTTATGAAGATGATGAATTCATGGATGATGAGATCATGGAAGCCCTGTATGAAAATCCATTTCAGTAGCATAAAGGAATCTTACAGGATACTTATGAATATGCTCAAGAAAGTTTGCAGCATGATGAAGATCTTTGTAGAGTTGAAAATGATGGAATACAAGGTCTTATTTAAGATTTTATTGCAGAAGAAGATGGTATGTAGGAAAATCAAGTTCCAATTTCAAATTGTGGTAAAGTAAAGTTGGCTGATCCAGATCTAGATTTAGAATGTGATGATGAAGTGTATGTTGTTACGGATCCCATGAAGGATATATCTATTGTTGAGATCACCTTGAATGAAGAAAACAGAGTTATTGACTTAAGTGTTCTCATCCCATGAGAACAAATTCTTCAGGAGGAGGTAATCCAATACTTTTTTGAAAAGCAAGATGAGAACTTTGTTCAAGTAAGTGAAAAATCTTCTTCAAATTATTATGTGGTAAATGATAGGAATGTCAGTTTTGATTTTCACGAAAAATCTGAAGTTTTCCCTCTTATGATTGATGAGTGTGATAAGAAACATGACAATCTTGTTTCCATTTCATATGAAGATGATCAACAATGTATTCAAATTGTAGAGGACCGACGCATTGAGGACTGTCATTCATATTTTTCTTCACATGTTTCATGTTTAGAATTTTTATTTCAAGAAGTATTTTTCTCACATACTTCTTCAAAAATTTTTGACGACATCAAAAACACTCTTGCTAAGGTACATTATAAAGAGAGATCATAATCAAGCGAAAAAGGTACCTTGTTTCTTTTAGATCAGCAAGAGGTAAATTTTAATGTTTTTCAAGATCCATTCGCAAGTTTATTGTAGAAAATAGTGAAGGTAATTATTGCAGTATTCAGTAATGATGGAGATCATTGTCAGCTATGTTTTTGGCTACCAAATTGTAAATATGTATTGTTGTCCAGAGAATCTGATTGGGAGAATCAATCAAGAAGGCATTTTCTTGATTTGTTACTTTGGCATTTTGATATCACCCGATTGTACATATGCTTCCAAATAGACAGGTGGTTGTCATGAGTATTTGAAGCCCTCAAGTCTCAGTGATATGTTGCCATCAATAATTTAAGTAATTTCTTATTTTTAGTCAGTTTCAAAGTCAGTTTGTGTCATTGAGTTGTCAGTATTTAGTTTTCTGTTTCAGCTTCAATTGGGTTTTACCGTATTAGCACATGGTTAGGCACTTGGTCTATGATGCTCTTGACACCTCCAAGGAGTCTCCATCCCCAATAAGGATGATTCTAGTGTCATAATTTCCATTCTCCCTTTAGTGATCAAAATCACTCTTTTCATATTCATTTTAAGGGTTTCATTAAAAATATTTTTATCATTCCACTAGGTCATGCAAACATTTGGCCACTAATTAGGATATTGAGATCATTACTACTCCTTTAACCTCCATGGTCAATGGAAATCATCATGGTTAGGTAGTTCATCATTGAAAGAGTCCCATATTCATCATGGTAATCATTGAGCTCATTCTTCCATGTTGTGCCATCATTAGGTCATAGGTCAAAATCATGAAAATTGGTCATTTCACCATCAAATTCATCTTTGAAAGGAGCCTTAATAGTCAAAGGTATTCAAAAATTTTAGGTTCCAAACTATCATTTCCAGGTAAGTGGTTTTTTGTTAGAAAATTTGTCTCATAGTTGTGCTTGAAAGCTCATTTCCCTCTCCTACGGTTTTGAGGAAAATTTTCTTGGTTTCATGACTTCCATGGCTAAGTCGTCAACAAAACTTGTATCTAGATGCTCTTACACCTTAACCTATCCTTAATATAGCTTCCTAAACACTTCACATCACTCCTATCCCTCAAAATCATAATTTTCCCACAAGCCCTAGCCTATTGCTACAATTTGACACTTTTCTAGGCTAGGCCAATGTTTTGCCCTTTGGACCTCTTCCCCTAACTCAATCCTTGAAATTAAAATTTCCCCCACTCTATAACATCTATCCCTATCCCAAAAAAGTTCCCCAATAATTTATACAACCCCTAACCCTTTCATTCCCATCCCTCTACATGGTAGTCCTAAATCCCTTGTTTTTCCTACACCAAAACCTAATTTCCTCTCCCACTCACCTATGATTTGATATGGAATTAGATGCATATGAGTAGAGGAGGCATAATGGAGGTCATATATGTAAGTATGAAGTCATTTCAGCTCATAAATATCATGTCCCCAGAATTTTCAAGAATTTATTCTAAGGGACAAATCATTTGCCACGGATAGGGCTGGTTTTCCTTGAAACAGTGTTTCTGACCAAACAAAGATGAATTTGACAAACAGAAGAAATTTTTTTTTCCATCATAGGACAAGGAAGAAAAACCTCCTTCAGGTTTTACACAGGTATCATGCTTTGGGGAAATAGCAAAAATACAGGCGCTACAAGAGGTTTTCTACACTTCTGGAGTGGCATTGGAAAATCAATTTTTCTCCTAGATGACTTGTCCAAACGACTTTCTTGATGAGTCAAATGATAACTACACAGAGAGATATTTCGAATGAGATATAAGGAGCTCAATTTAGAGTTGATGAAGGCCTCCAAAAGTTTCCTAGAATATCACACTTCATTTTTTCACCCTCATTCTGCACTTTTCTACCAGTCTTGGAAGAATCGATTTTGACAAGTCAAATCATGTCCATTCTGCAAAATAAAATTGTATTTCAATGTTATAAAGGATAATATTTCCAATGATCTATCCTGGGCCCAATTTGGACACCGGAGAGGCCTCCAAAAGTGGTTTTCAAAAAAGAACTTTTCTTGGAGGGTGCAAATCCTTCCATGAGGGCACAAATGATAGAGAAAGGGCGCAAATGACACATTTTGTGATATTTTTCACTTTTCACTGAAATTTTTACTTTAATTCAGAAATTCATGTTTATACCTATGCATTGATTGTGGAAAATGTAATTATGCTATGGATAAGTTACCTAGGGGTAGATTCATTAGGTAAAATTTATCCTTAAGTCAAATGATTCAGTTTGAATGTATTTAAGGAGGAGCCACTTGGACCTCCCTACATTCTAGGTACCAATTCATATTATTGTGGATCAACTACTCAACTTAGGTATTCGACTACTGAGGTTGGGAGAGGTTGTTTGAGGCCTCTATCATGTAATTTTTGACTCATTTTCAAAGGTTGGAATCAGTTTGGATCTTAGCTTATTAACCAAGGAACTATTTTACTTCGTTTTTGTTAGTTAATAAAGGAGAGTTACAACTATTTTTTTGGGATACATGTGCTATAATGTTTATCATTGTTTTTCTTTAGTTTCATATGTTATAATATGTTGTATTTATGTTCATTACATATCTATTGTATGATTTCTTTCAAGTTCATAGGCAGAACACATGCTTGCCCATGTTCTCTTTAGAGAAAGATATCATAATTTGGCCATTTTTCCTCTTTTTAGGAAGAATACATATCCCATTCTCTTCCTAGATTTTCATCAGTTGAAACATAATATCATCACAATCATCCTTAAAGTGGTAAAACTTATGTCTACCTTTCCCCATTCAATCCCTGCAAACCTATCTCATTTTCCCTGACCTATCTCCCTTGACCTATTTTCTTCAGCCAGTGAAACCCAACCCAATCAAACCAAGAAATCCATGCACTCATATGTAGCCTAAAAAATGTATTTCATCCAAAACCCTTAGTTGTGTCCTTTTGGAGAGAGCCCTCTTGGACTTGATAGGGCTAGCTACCAGGTCAAAATTTTGGTTTGTGGTTACCTCTATTGGGATTCCTTCTTTAGCCTTGGGAATCTGGCAGAGTGGTAACAATGCAAAAATATAAATATGAAATGATACATATATATAGATAGTAAGAGGGAAGAGAAACTGAGAGTGTTTGAGAGGGATTTTTTTATGTAGGGATCCAGGGATGGAGGGAGGGATAGGGAAATGGATGAATGGGGAGAGAGAGAGAACAATAAAGTTAGGGGGATAGAGATGAAATTGGAAGTGGAGGAGAGAGGGAGATATTTGGGGAAGATAGTGAGTGAGAGAGAGGGAGTTAGGGGGAGAGACATAAATAAATAAATATATATATATATATATATATATATATATATATATATATATATATATATATATATATATATAGATATATCTGTGTGTGTGTGTGTGTGTGTGAATGGGGAGAGAGAGAGAACAATAAAATTAGTGGGATAGAGATGAAATTGGAAGTGGAAGAGAGGGGGAGATATTTGGAGAAGACACAGACACACACACACACACACAGAAACTTGGTTGTGGGAAATTGAGGGGGGGGGGGGGGATATTATAAAAGAGATACAATAATAGAGAAATAGTGGCAGAGATACAGATGGAAAAATATAGTGAGAGACAGGGAAGAAGAGAGATGTATATATATAGAGAGAGAGAGAGAGGTGGAGAGAGAGAGAGAGAGAGAGAGAGAGAGAGAGAGAGAGAGAGCCATGGGATAATAGATAGAGAGAGATATGTAGAAATATATGGTGAGAGAGGAGAGAGAGAGAGAGTGATGGGATAATATATAGATAGCGATGGAGAGAGAGGAGAGAGGGAGGGAGGAGAGAGAAGGATATATGGAGAGAGGGTGACAAGGATAGGATTTTTGGTCAAGGGAAGAGATATACAAAAAGAAAAACTTGAAAGGGATTTATTTTTAATGGGGAATTGAGGAAGATAGGGAAGGATAAATAAAGAGATGAAGCCTGAGAGAGAGGTATATTGATCGTTATAGAATAAGAGAAAAATACATAAAAACAGAGGGCAAAGAGAGGGAGTGATATAATGGGGAAGGAAGAAAGGGAGAGGCAGATATATAAAGAGGATGGAGACTGAGATGAAGAGGGAGGAAGAGAGAGAAAAACATAAATGGAGAGATAAAATGAGGAGTGAGAGAGGGAGATAAAAATTGAGTTTGATGGGGATGATAGTGGTCTATAAGGAAGAAGAAGAAGAAGAAGAGAGAGAGAGAGAGAGAGAGAAGGTAATGGAGTGAGAGATAGGAGAGAGGGAGGGAGTAGAGTTAAAAAGAGAAAAGGAGAGAGAGAGAGAAGGTAATGGAGTGAGGTATATGAAAGAGGGAGGGCGGATGGGGAGAAATATATAAGGAGACGGTTTGAGAGAGAAGGTAATGGAGTGATAGATAGGAGAGAGGGAGGGAGGAGAGGGATATAATTGAGCTAATTTATGGATGGGGAAAGAGAGAAGGAGAAATGGGGTTAGGAATAAAGGGTGTGAGGGATAAAGAGAGAGTGGGAGGAAGAGGGAATGAGAAATAGATAGGTATATATGGAGGGTAAAAGAGAGTGAGACTAGGGGAGTGACATAAATATATATATTAGAATGGAAGGAGGGACAAAGAGATAGATATAAAATAAGGAGAGAGAGGGAGGAAGAGAGAGATAGAGATAGAGAAGCAGAGGTAAAGAGAGATAGAGATAGAGATGGAGGTGTTATGCAACCAACTCATAAAATACAAGAAAATATAGATCAATGACTGAAAAAATAGCCTCTTTGAGGGGGAAATGTCCTCTACACTAAATAAATGAACAATTCTAGAATTATATAAATGAAAATACCTCATATATATATATGTATAATGGGTCACAATATAATCATAGCATACATAACAATAATAATGTAATGGAATAAAAATAAAAATAGTGGTCTTCTATGGGGCACAATAATAAAAATAAGGGGCTTACATAAGTAATATAGGGACCTAACATGCCCCTCACCTTCAAAAAGGTGTTGTCATCTATGCTTGAGTAGTTATAGATGCTTCTATATAAAACTATCATCCTAGCATGTGATGTCTTCAACGGGTAAGTTTTTCCACTTAACGATATACTTTAAAATTGATTGATTTCGTAGCTATCGGGTTCTTTTTTTCATGACTTCTTTAGTGTAAAAAAATATTTTTCCTTCTTCATAAAGTTGTAGAAAAGCTATTGGAACTGGAATCATGTCACCAATAACCTTCTTTAAGCATGAACCATGAAAAACTGGGTGTACTCGAGAATATGCAGGTAGCTCCACTTTGTTTGAGATAGTACAAATCTTTTGTAACACCTTGTAATGACCGTAATACTTGGGAGATAACTTATTATCCTTATTATCTTGCTTGGGGGAAATTTTTTTGTATGGTTATAGTCGTAAAAATTCCTAGTTGCCTACAACAAAACTTATTTCATTGTGATGTTGATCCTCCTATTGTTTCATTCGATTATGTGCTAGAGTGAGGTTATCCTTTAAGAGTTGGAGAACTTGTTTTTGATGCTCGATGTGATATTTCACTAATTGAAGCATAAAATTTTCTCTTAAATATGATGTGATAGGTGGTGGATGATAACAATAAAGTTCCATAAATAGGGTCATTTTTTATGCAATATGGAAGGAATTTTTATATCGACATTCAACTAGAGGTAACCAATTGACCCATTGTGTTTGTTTATTAGATACAAATCAACCAAGATATCCTTCCAGATTTTTTTTTCCATAATATTGAGAATGATAAGATAAACTATGAGCTAATTGAGTGCCAAGACAATAAAATAATTCCGTTAAAAATTTTACAGTAAAATGGGATCTCTATCACTTACTATAATCTTTGGGTTTCCATGAAGCTTTTGAATTGTTCTCATAAATGCAATAGAAATTGTATTAGCTTTAAAAGAATGAGATAATAAATAAAAGTGTGCATACTTGGTATTTCGATCAACTACCACCATGATGACACTCTTTCCTTTAGACTTGGGTAAACCTATGATAAAATACATTGAGACCTCCTCTTAATGCTGACTTGGAATGGATAAAAGTTTTAATAGACTTGGGGTCTTAATTGTCTCAACTTTATTTTGTTCGAAAACCAAACATTCTACCACAAAATTTTGAATATCATATTTAAGGCCATCCCAAAAAAAAACCTTCTTGAACCTGTGGTAAGTTTTGAAAGATACTGAGTTCCCTCCTAATGGAGAGGTGCGCTATTCTAAAATAAAATTTTGTTTGAGTTTGAAATTCCTACAAAGATACAAGTGATCTTTGTACCATAATGAATCATTTTTCTAGCTAAATGTATCAGAGGTACCAAGATCTTGCTAAAATTTTTGAATGAGTGTCTGGACCTCTTCATCATTCTTCCATTCATATCTTGCTTTAGTTATCCACTCAGGTTGGATAATAGAAATGGAAAAATGCAATGCTTCCACATCCTCATCCTTTCTTGAGAGTGCATCTGGAACAAAATTTTTCTTCCATTTTTTGTAGATGATTTCAAATTCATAACCCAACATATTTTTGACCCATTTTTGTTTCTCTTCTGAAGATAATATTTTCTCCAAAAATTATTTAAGACTATCATGACTTTTTCTCACCTTGAAGTGTCTTCCCATTAGGTAAGTTCACCATTTCTTTATTGGATGTGATATTTGAAACATTTCCTTCTCATAAATAGGTTTGTGTAAATACTTTCCTTTGATTAGATGACTTTAAAAAGAAATTGGTCTTACTTATTTCATTTAAATCGTACCAATTCCATTTCCTAGGGCATCACATTCCACAATAAAGGTTTTTTTGAAGTCTAGCATAGCTAGGACCGGTGCTTAGCACATTTCCTCTTTAAGATGTTCAACACGCTTAGCTGCTTTTGGAGTCGAAGAAAATGCATCTTTCTTCAATATTTATGTTAGAGATGCTACTATTATCCCATAATTATTAAAGAAAATATGATAATACCCTGTCAACCATAGAAATCCTCGAAGGTACTTTATGGTTGTGGGTATTTTCCATTTCTTAATGACATTAATTTTTTCAGGGTCTATTTAACACCCTCATGGGATACAATATGACACAAATATTCTGCCTCCTGTACTCCAAAGAAACATTTGGAGGTTGTTTCATATAATTGTTTCTCCTCAAATAGTATGAGCACCCTATCAACATGTTGAACGTGATCCTTCCAAGAATTGTTGTAGATTAGTACATCATCCAAAAATATTGACACAAATTTTCAAAGGAATGGGTTGAAAATGGAATTAATCAAACCTTGAGATGTGGAAGGTGCATTAGTAAGGCCAAAAGGCATGACCAAAAATTCATAATGACCCTCATGAGCTCTGAATGTTGTTTTTAGAATGGCTTCAATATTCTTTCTATCTTGATGATATCCTAAATGAATATTCATCTTGGTGAAGTAAATTTCTCCATGTAATTCATCCAAAAATTCATCAATGATATGATTGTGAAATTTATCTTTCATAATGAGCTTGGTGAACTCCCATTAATCTGGAATCACGCGCCATGATCCATCCTTCCTTCACACCAATACTATTGGACGAGAGAAGTAAATTTGAATAGGTTTAATTATACCAACCTCTAGCATTGCTGCAACCATACCTTTAATTTCGCTCTTTTGGGCATAAGGATATTTGTAAGGACTGATGTTTGGAGGAACACTTATTGGAATTAAATGAATAGCATCATAATAATCATCAATATGTGGGAGGAATTTGGGAGTATTAGGAACCTTGGAATGATTTTCCAAGACGTTTTGGAAATCTAGAGAGATACATGATTTCGACCTTTGAAACTTTACTGATAATAATTGTGAAATTAAGCCTATTTGTTCATTCTTTAAAATATTTTTCCTGAAATTAGAGCTTATTACCTTTCCTATTTTCCATGAGATACCCTTTAATTCAACTTCCTTTCCTTCCCAACAAAATTTTAAGAAAATTTCTTGAAAATTAAAATTTATCATCCCCAAATATTGTAACCATTGAATTCCTAGTACAACATCAGCACCACCCATTTCAATGTCACGCATTCGACTATTTAAACCATATTTCCACATGGTTAGCTTGATTTTATGAAACTTTCTACAAAAATTAATAATTTCTCCATTTGTAACCATCACTGGACACTTTGGTACTGGATATAGGAAGAAATTCAATTCGTTGTCTATCTTACAATGAATAAAATTAGGGGTACTACCTGAATCAATCATCACTATTACATTTTTATTCTTGATATATATTTATATATTGAGAGATTGAGGAGTGGAAATTCATGCCAATGAATTAAAACATATTGCTAGATATATTTCTTCTTTCTCCGTGATTGGTTCTTTTGTATATCCTCCTATTTTAATGTTTCTTGTTCCTTTAATTCCTTCTATTCAAAATTTATGTAAAACAAGTTATTCTCAACACATTTATGACCTTTAATGTGTTTTATATAATAACTATAAAAAATCCCTTTCTCTCTTTTTTCCTCCAATTGTTGTTTTGTCAACCATGTATGTATTGGAAGGCTAGGAGCAACAAAGCTTCCATCTTTATAGTTGTGAGTGGTATACTTCCTTGTTGCGATAATTTTTCTTTCAGCTTTTCTTGATACACTGAATTCATTCTCCAATGAATCAAGTTCCAAAGGTGAGCCTCATGTTGGATGCTATCCTTTAAAATCCCTATGGAGACATCAATCCAGTGCTCCTCTGGAATATAAGCTACCTTGATATTCAATTTTTGGAAGTCCTTTCTATACTCCACCATTGAACCATTTTGTTTGAGATTTATCAATTGGATAAAGAATGTGTTTCTATTTTCATCCTCATAATGTTCTATAATTTCCTCCATAAACATTGACCAAGTGACAATTGGTTTATGATAAAAAATGTATTGATACCATCCAAACATATTGGTTTCTAAATATAAAGTTACAATGTGTACCTTTTGTGAGTGTTTCACATCATGGGGATCAAAATGTTTATCTATCTGTAGTATCCATGTTACCAGATCCTTGCCATAAAAATTCCTTATATCGATATTTGGAATATGGTGGTTCTTAAACCCAACATTGGAGTCTCTAAAATCATAATTCATATTCCTTTTGTCCTCATGATGATTTCATGGAACACCTTGTCACCACTGGCAAGGCCTTCTTCTACCAAATTTTCCAAACATTCCTTCAAGCACTTACCTTAAAATTCATTATTTCTTCCATGTATGATTTCAAACCATCATTAAGAAATACCATCTCGCTTTTGATACCATCTATCTCAATATTCATCATGATCTCAAATTCATTTTTTTTTGTACATTTTTCTGACAGTGAAATTTGTTGCACTTAGTCTCCTAATTTTGATATATCGTCTTTCATTTATTCCTCTAATTCATGCGTCAAAAAACATATTTGTAGTTTCTTATTAGGTGCATCCATTTTTTTGTTTTGAGGAATTTTAGAATCAACAAATTATATCTATGTTTCACTGTTTCCTTTGAATCACTTCAAATTGATTTTTCAAACAAATGTTATCCAAAATTAAAAAATACACACATTTTTATTTCCTTCGAGGAGAATAATATTGAAATTTTTGTATCTATGTGATTTCAGATATTCAAGATATGAAATTTGGTTCTATGGTAGCCCTATTATTCTTATTTGTAGTGCCTCATGTCATACCAGGTTTTGATTCTTCAAGGTAATTTTATGCCCAATCTTCCACGATGTCCTGATTATGGAGTAACTCAGTAGAATGAATGAGTACAAAGTGAAATGTGTGATTTTTTAGACCTTACGCCACAAAAATGATAAAAAAAATACTAAAATCTGTGCAATTTCATCCATTTTTTATGAAATTCAAATATGATGCTCTTAGACGACGTTATGACAATTTTCTCGACATCACCTATTTGAGACGAAATTATGGAGCATAAAAAAATGCTAAATTCTTCAAAAAATATCTCAAAAAATATTGCGAACCAATATCTTAAATATTTATAGGATGTTCATCAAGATTTCGGCTCCATTTAAATTTCAGCTTCTGAACCTTCACAGAGAAAACATTGTAGAGAAAATTACAAGATGACCTGTTTCCACTAGCGAAACCCTAGAATCGAAACCTTTTATATAAAATTTTATGCAACCAACTCAAAAAATATAAGAAAATATAGATTGAAGACTTAAAAAATAGCCTCTTCAATGGGGAAACATCATTTACATTACATAAATGAGAAATTATTGGATGATACTAATGACAAGACCTCCTTTGTATATATAAGAGTCTAAGGGGTCACAATATAATCAGATCCTACATAGAAATAACAATGCAAGGGCACAAAAATAAGAATAATGCGCTTTTATGGGGCACAACAATAACAATAAGGGGGCTACAAACTGAATAACAATAAGGGGGATACACTAGTATTATAGGGTCCTAACGGGAGGGGTGGACTTGAAGGAAGAATGTAGAGAGGGAGTGAGGTGGGGTAGAGAGGGAAATATATAGTGATGGAATAATGAGGAGAGAGCGATGGATAATGAGATAAAGAGGTAGATAGAGAAAAATAGATAATACAAGAGAGAGAACTAAAAATGAGTATGTAAATGGAAATATAGAGAGAGTGTGGGAGAGAAGGCCATGGAGAAAATGATATAGGGAGGGAGAAGAGAGAGTAGGTGAGGAATATTGAGAGATTAGAGGGGAGGGATGTAGATTTAAATTGAAAATATAGAGACAATGGGAGAGAGAGACAAAGAAGTGGGAGATAGAGTGATGAGAAAAGATGAGAGAAAGTGCATCATAAACAAAGGAAGGAGAGAGAGAGAGAGACTAAGATACAAATAAATATGGAAGTGGGAATGATCGTGACAACAAGTGGGGGAATAAGGAGGAGTGATGGGATGTAATGGAGAAAAGTAAAGTGACGAAAGAACACACATTCCCAAATTCATGTATGTTATTCATCGCTGAGAAAATGGGAGAAGGAAACAAAGGTGGGTTAGGAATTTATGGTTATGTATGTTAGTCTCAAGAACATGTGCACATTCATAAGAATGTTTGCATTTTTTCTTGCTAATATTATTTCCCAATGAGAATGAATTATAATCACATGAAATCAAAATGAGAATATAGTGAACAAGCATAGAAGTGCAACAATTATCTAAACACTTGCTATGCGTTTTTGTGTAATTTGAGGGAGGATTTTTATTTTCTTATGTGATTTGTAATCACCTTTTTGTCTTATTATGTAATTAAAATACGAATTTGATGTAATTAGAGGGAAAATTGTTTAATTCGAATGTAATTGTTGTCCTATTAAAGCATTGAAAACAAATTATTATCTTCTAGTGTAATTGAAAGGAAACTTTTATCTTTGTGTGAAACCAAAAGAAACATTCTCTCATTTTTTGTAAGTTTGGGTGACAATATTCGTATTTTTCTACAATTATAGGAGAAATATTGAACTTGGAAGAAATTTTATAACTTTATTTCTGATTGGAACATAATTTTTATCTTTTTGTAATTACAATTCATTTAATGGGAAACAATTGTAATCGGAAAAAATAACTTATAAAAAATATCATTCAAACAATAAATGAAGTCATGGTATTTATTAAATAATGTGCATTTTTAGAAAGGAGAATCCAACTTCTAGCACAACAAATGAACTTGAAATTAATATTCCTTAAATTTTCATGGATAATCAAATGTTAATGGATTTGCTTGGAACTAATTATAGCATGGATGAAATGAGAGAGGTGGCTAGTTAATAAACTCATCATGAACAAGTTCTTATAGTGCAACCTCATGTTCAAAAATGTGATATTCCTTAAATAATCCTTGTGGATATCTAATCCCCTTTTGAGGAATGTGAGTACATAATAGAGAGGTTGAGAGTAAAATAATATAGGCTGAGGACCCCTACCTAGATTGGACATTGTGCAATGAATAACTACAAAAATTCTTTAGTTTGATCAAACTATTTTATTGTTACCTGAAGGTAATGTACCTCAATTAAATATTCATTACCAATCCTATAAAAATGTCATAAAATGTTTTCTATTGAAGTCGAATGTATCCAAATGCCCATTATTTTTATCTTTCTTAAAATATGGGAGATAAATTATTGTGAGAATAATTATAGGAATTTTAAATTATTTAGGTTCACATACTTTTTTCATGTATTTTAGTTTCTTTTTATGTGATTCTACTAAAAAATATTTATATCGAGTAATCATTAGGCATGGAATATAATTCTACATACAATGAGTGTTTAAAATTGAAATTTGAGTGAACCTGTAAAGAGATAAGCTAAATATACAATAGAAAAATATATTCCTTTATTTTTATTTAAAAAATCATAACTTTTATTCTATTATTATAATTATTATGTTATTATTTTTCTTATATAGCCCATTTTATAGTGCAAAATTCCTATAATGTGTTGCACTAGTTATGTGTGAAACTATTATGGTTTACCGTGACTTCTATGCATTTCCCTAGAGTATTGATTCTTAACTATGTCACTCATGGTAGATATAGTATGACATGTTGACTATATATACCATTTAAGTGAAACATGCATGTATGTCTCTTATGGGGTATCACTTAATTATGTAACTTATGTGTGGCTCTTAAGCGTATCACATATGGGAGTGCCTTATTGTACATTGCCTACAAATTTCTCACAATGGTATAAACAACAATTTCATTCATTTAATATTTCATTAGTTTATAACATTCATAAATGTGTCCAGCAGGAAAATATCTAAGGAAAATGCACCAAGAGAGAGCTATTGTTACCTATTATGATAAAATAAGGTTTTCAATAACATCCTACAATTCATATAGAAATGATATTTTCGACATTTACATAAATCCCCACGCTTATTTTAACTTTGATTCAAAAAATTGTCCCTATGCAGAATATACGTTATATTTGCAAGCAGAGAACTATTGATAGAAATTTCTTTATACATAGAAGGTTTTAATATGATTTCTTTAGTTTCTATTTTATCTTATTTGGAGTAAAGATATTGATTTTAAAACACAAATAAGGAATAAAAATAATTTATTGAAAGAGAAATAAACAAGCAAGAATTGAAGATAAATGATGCACCTTGGCTTTGATTAGTATAAATTATATATATTTGTTATGAATCCTATTTAAAAATGGTTGGTTTATTTAATAGTGTCCATGTCCCGGATGCGGGTGGTAGCTGTGTTTAATGCCGAGCAGGGGGTCAGGTGGGTTGGCGCGTGGCTCACCACCACCGCCACCCATCCTCGCATGCTCTGGCCCTTAAATGTTTCAGTCCGGCAATTCAATGCTCATTCATGGGAGCTCTCTCCCCGAAACCAGCGCATTTCTTCATTAGCGATGGCGAACTCTGGTAATTTCATGTTGGTTCATCCCCTCAGCGTCTGTTGCATCCCTGCTACGGCTGAGCGCAGCTCTCGCACCAGTACTGGGTCTCACTGTGTGTTAAATTTCTGCATGGAAATTCTGCCCGGCCTTCACATCTCCAATTGTGCCTCCTGCACTCTACTGTGTCCGTCTGTCATTGATTTTGGTCGCCCACAAGCTCATTCTGCTCTCACTGTTCTCTCTGATCATCACACCATGCCCCGCTTACGCCCAAGAATGCGCTGCAGGCGAGGGGGAGTCATTGGGCGCGCTATCAACCGTTCCTCTCCCTCTAACTCTGATTCCTCGTCATATTCGTTTGAGTTTGGTCCTGTCCATCTTCCAGCTCCGCGCAGAGGTCGTGGGAGGGGTCGGAATCGTTTCAATTCAGCTGGGCATTTTCGTTTGTCGTCCAGGGCGAATTCACACCACGCCTGTTTTCATTTCCCCTGCAGCATTGATAACACCCCTCTCCTTGCTACGGTGACCATCGACCTTCGGGCAGCTCCCACGGATCAGATTTCTTCGGCCCAGGCTTGCGCCACCACTCAGGCTGCTCGGGAGTCCTTCACGGAGACAGAGCACAGCGTGCCCCAGGCGAACATCGGGAAGCTGGTTTCTTCGGGCATTGAGGCCAACTTGGGTGCTCAGGCGAGTCCTTCGGCTCCCATTGATGGCGGTCCAGAACGCAAAGTTGATCCCCCTCCTGATGATGAGGATCCTTATAAATATGCCTGCCTCATTGTCGAGGAAGACCCTCCCTCTACTCAGTAAGATGGTTCCAGGTTTGCACGACTGTGTTTTGGTTTTCATTGGCCTACAGGTGCTTATCTATAGTCTTATGCTTCTGCCTAATTCTGCTACTGTTATTTTGGTCTCAGTCCTACTTTATGGTCGGTCTCCCCTGCGTGGGAGTTACATTCTGCTTTTTGTCCATGTTCTTGCTCTAATCACAAGTTCCAGAATTGTCATCTTTGTTTTTTCTATGGCTAGAAATCGTAAACATTCAGCCATTCTGGCTTACTCCACAGGAGATATTTTGTCAAGGTCTGTTCATGTTACAGTTACAGTTATAGTTGTAAGTCATTTGATAGGAACATATAGTCTTATAGCTCTTCAAAGATTTAATGGTCTGTCTCCTAATTGTAATGATGATCAATTACCTGCTGGTAAAGCTAGAATGCCTCAGAACTGGGCTGGAAATCTCGAGGCTACGACCTCCATGTAATACTATTTTTGCATCAATATAGAAGTAGCCATATTCAGAAAAAAAAAAAAAAAATAGTGTCCATGAAATTCGTTTGAAATCCACACTAGTTTCTCTATACCATCACAATTGTGCCCTTAGATTACATTTATTGTCTTTATATTATCATTTTTTGTTTTTATACCTATGGAGAAAATCCAGAATATGTCCTTGAAATGACTACAAGAAGTGTGTTATGAATCACATTAAAATTCCAACTAGGAATTATATAAGCAAATCATGAATTCAATTGGACTCTTGTCACTATGTTAAATCTAGGGACACCCCACTCCTAGTATCCCATAGACAATAAAATGATTTATCGAGGATATTTGGAGCTAGTGTTTTTTTCAATGAAAGCTAATAAAATTTGACATTCACAAGTGGGTGGAGTTTACAAGAACTCAAGAAATAATTACTATTGTGATCCCATGGTCCTTGGCCAAGCACAATTTTAAAAATGCATAGAACTCATTTTTTCTACTTAGATTCATATTTATACCTACAGAAAATTTTTGAAGCATGTCCCTACTTGGCTCTAACAAGCGAGATGCAGCAGGCTATAAAATGCAAAATAAGAAAAAGATGGGAAAGTAATCTATTATATTAGAATATTGGAGATACGATAGATAGGGGAACCCCCACTTCTTGCATTTTTAGGCTATAAATTCATTGATAAGAATATTACGGGGGATTATAATCTATGTTCAAATGTATATGTCATAAATTCATATTTTTTTATTAAAGAGAATGTAACAAATATGTAACTAAAGGGATAAAACTTAACAAAATTTGAATCCATCGAAAACACATATTATAAAGAAGAAATAGGGAGAGATCTACGATTGATAAGGAAAGATCCTAAAATTGGCCCCATTGCATGTAATGGTTCTTCTTAATGGGATTATTCTTCTTCTCTGATTCCCTCTCCATCTCTCGCCCTCTCTTCGTATTTATATGATATATTTTAGTTCTCGAATTTTTATTACTATGATGGAAATTTTGTATTTTTTCTCTCCCCCACTCTTAGAATTTATGCCTTCTAGATCTTAGTCCCCAACATTTGGATCAGTGGTACCAAAGTTGTTTACAACTCAGGGGGGACAATGGTTTGAAGAATATTTTAGTTTCAGATTTTTACAAAAATCTCGAATCTCATTTTTTTACTTTTGGAGTCCATTTTCTTGGACATAGACTATAATCATCATATATGGTTTTTATCAATTACTATTTTTTGTACCCAAAAATCTTCACTCGCAATTTCAAGGTGATTGTGGCATGGATTCACTACATCCATTGGTTTGCAACATAGAGTTTTCATGACCATTACATGAACCCATTTTTCTTTATAAGCCCTTCGCATCCTTTGTGGCCTTTTTCCATTGATATTCTCACATTCATTGCTATTGTAGAGTATACAATTGTTTCATAGTTAAATATATATATATATATATATATATATATATATATATATATATATATATATATAGCGTATGGGAGCTTGTACAGCCTCATTTTAGCCATTTATGAGGTTTTCCATAGTGCTATCACCACCATAGAAGCACAATCATGAATGGATTTTAGAGAAAAAATCTTCACTAAATTTCACGTATGTTCCATGACCTTTGCAAATCAATGTAGATGGTTCATAATATCTCATTCAAAAAAAAAATCAATTAACTAGAATAAGTGTTCCTAGTTTGACAGATATTATTGATTAAATCCAGAAATATGTCTGTAAAGCCATGAATTTGTGCATAACTTGAGTTCCAGGAATGAATTTTTGACTCCGTAGATCATCATAGTGTGAATATATAATATTAGTGGAAATATTTATCTGATAAATTAAATGTTTCTTTGACATTAATTGATTTTATCATTTATAGCAAGAGTTATAAACAAAGTTGTATCAAGAGGACCATTGCGAGAAAAATTCAAAAAAAATAATATTTTTATGTCATCCATAAACGAATGGTTATGTGTAAACCACACAAAACCCTTCTGCAAAAAAGTTATTTCCAACTCAGTCATGGGTCATCCTACAATTCATGGTTATGTGTTAGCCAAATAAAAGCCTTATCTTCATGGTCTCATGGCATATAGTAATGATTATGGTATGCTAAACATAATGGGGTCCCTCTTTTCTCTATCATTTTGAATGACAAGGACCATTATTATCTAACAAGGGAGGATTTCCCCAAATCTAGGGGGGTTATAACCTATATTAAGATGTATAAGTCATAAATTCATATTTCTATGTATTAGGGAACTTAATCTCTATGTAACTTATAGGTTCAAATCTAACTGAATTTGAATATGTTAACAACAAACCTTACAAAAATGAAATACAAAGAGAGTGAAGGTTCAGTGATATAAAATTATTGTTATTTATTTCTTTTTTAAATTCATTTCTAGATATAAAATTCTCTTTTCTTTGGTTTTCTTATTCATCAAGAGTTTGTCCATGAGCATGTGATTTTCCATTCAATTTACTTTGTGGAATTTAGTATTTGTCATAAAACTAAAAAAAACAATTTTAAATGACTGGAAAACAGAAAATATAAAAAAAAAAAACACACATAACAAAGCTCAATACATAGAATTTTGTTGAAGGAGTTCACCCCTCCTAGGCTACATCTCCTTGGTCCAGCTTCATAGTGTGGGCCTTTTTATTAGCTTGAGGTGTGCTCAAATTGCTGTTACAAGCTCAAAATTATATTAGAACCTATTCTAATGAGTTTAAAACATCAAAATCTACGAGAAATGATTGTTTTTCTGCTAAATTTGGATTTCGGATGCTTTTTTAATTCCTCCAACACCTGGTGGCCCTAACCTTAAAAAATATTCAAATGCACAAAAAAACCTTTAGATGGAATTTTCTGCCTCTAAAAACTGCTTCAATGGCTCCGCAATACTCCCAATACCCCTGTTTTGGTTCTCACTGAGTCGAATTTGGATTTTCTAGGAAACATTTATGCCTCATTCATGTTTTTCCCTATGAAACTGCCTCTAAATCTGGCTAACTGCCAATTGAAATTGTAAATTTTGAAATTTCCACCTAATTCAGTGCCTCCGCTAGCTTTGTCACCAAATTAATATGTAAATAATTAATGGGATAAGCGTCGTTAACATAAGCTAAGTGTTTCTTAATAACATATGCGCACTTAGCGCTGATTAAATTTCAACGTAGCTTAAAATGTAGATTATCGCAATTAATTTCGATTTAACGTAATTAATTGCAATTACAAATTACTATCGGTTGTTGTGAACTTGCCGTTGGTCTTCAAGTGTTGATCATGTGGTAGGTAGTTGGCCCCCTCTGAACCACCATTCACTGGCGCGGAAGAAATGTAAATACAGGCGCGTTCACATGTTTTTCAAGTCTCATCTGGTTGGTTTATCGGTTGGTACATTTAAATATGTTTTATAATATATATATATATATATATATATATATATATATATATATATATATATATATATATATATATATATATATAATAAAATCATAAATAAATAATTAATTAATTTAAAAAAAAAAATTTCCAGCCTTAAAAAAAAAATAGGAAATTTATCTACACATGGACCAAACTAGCTAATCCGAAAATTTTACTTATCACGGCCTCATTGGCAAAAATTTGAAGAATATTCTTGAATATTCCTTTTTTGCTGACTAGGCTACCACATCATCCCTGTACCTGTTTTGCTATTTTTTTTAGCTCTTTTGGGAAATGAACAACAAACCATAACTTACTCATAAAACTCAGATTTTGATGAAACGAGTTGCGTTGGAATCCTGGTGATGAGATATACGCTATCTTCCTAGTCTGAAGCATTTCTTAGCACTTTTATTCTTTTTAGCTAAAATACGGATCCGTGATCATTGAGAGGGAGAGGTCCAGGATTCACCCCATTACAAGTAAGATTCCTCTTAATGGAATTCTTCTTCTTCTCCAATTATCACTCTCTCTCTCGCTCCATATATTTGTGATGTACTTCAATTATTCCACTTTTATCAATTTATCATGATTAGTTTAATGGTAGATGTGTACTCTTTCTCTCCTCCTCTCTCAAAAATAAAACCTTCAGGATATTAGCCCCAAATATCTAGATCAATTATTTATTAAGAATCTTTGATGCTATGGTTTTGTTTAATAACAACCAATAGAGTTTTTTCACAAGTGTGTGGAATCTGTAAAAATTTTCCTCATTGATCATCATTTATATGCTCATGTGGGCCTTGTCTAAATACAATTTCGAAATCTTACAATCATCATTTTTTATTCTCAATTTGGATTTTAAACTTAGGAAAAAATTCACATTATGTCACTAAATGGCTCTAATAGGTGAAATGGAATTATCCAAATAGAAATAAAAACTTTGGTGGGAAAAAATTGATTTTGTTAGACTCCTGGCATCATATTATAGCTATGGGAACCCACCTACTACGATTCCATAGGCCAAGATATGATTTATTGAGGATATTGGAGCTAGGGATTTGTTCTCTCATGATCATGGAAATTTATTTGTAAGGGGGTGTATTTTGCAGTGTTCAACCGAGTGATCATGAGTAGCATGATTGAATGGTCCTCTTTAAAAAAAAATTCCAAAGGTTATAGAAGATGTTTTTTTCTACTTTCCTTGGTTTCTATACCCATAGCAAAAATTCATAATATGTTCCTAAATGGCTCACGCGTGATGCAATTCGCCATACAATATAAAATTGGAATTATATGGGAAAAATATCATTTATATTGGACTTCTATCCCCATGTTATGTCCATGAAAGTCCCCCTCCTTGGATTTCATAATCCAAAAAAATGTTTATTGAGGATGTTCAAATAGAGGGTTTTGTTTAGTAAAAAAAATGCAAATATTCCAGAAGGGGGTGGATTTTTCAAAGCACTTCTTTGAGTGATCATTGTCAGGTCATTTATTTGTTGAAATCATGTTACATTTAATTATCATTCTGATATTTCATAATCACATGAAATGCAAGATAATTTATGCATAATTAGATTACTTGTAGTATGATCTACATAAAATGCTTGAGAAAAATAAATGAACATCAATGAATTTAAATGTGGAAATAATACACACTTATATGAAATTATAACAAGGTTCAACCACTCTGGGTGAGGATAATGTACCTCGGAACTAATTTTACAATTGGGATTTACTATCACCAAGTTATATTTTTGCTAATCTTAGACATTTCAAATTTCCAAATATCATTGTTACATTGTTGGAAAATTAGGAAGACACTACACTTGCACAAAAACAAATTATACTTGTAAAATTGGAATTAAAAGACATCCTACATTAAGACAAGTTTTGTTCTCTTAGTGTGAGCCCTTTCTTTCATACAATATAATGTTACTAGTCATATAAAATACGAATAAACTAATATAATTTAAACCTACTTGAACCATAAAACTATAAATTTTATTCTAACAAGAATCATATAACTATAGTCTACATGCACACAATATCTTATGAAATATAGGTTATGCCATTATAGTCTAGATGTAGGCTCCAATTTTCCAACCCTTAAAATGGAGAGGGAACTCTTACGTATACAAAAACTAAGATAACTTATAATAAATTCATATCCATAGATTTGACATAATGTTACAACCATTTACTAATAAATCTCAAGTAATATCTATAGAAATATTTTCACAAATATATCTAGAATATTTGATAATGAATATTCCATGATTATCTCCATTCCAAGATACCTAAATTATCCTCTGAAATCCTAGTAAACTTTCAGGGGTTTAAGATGAAATTCAAATTTGAAACTTAGTGGTAGAAAATTTCATTTTTGATGCTATAAACATACCTACAATCATCACAAAATTAAACCAAATTCCAAAGATAAGTGAAAGCTTGTAATTTTTCCAAAATTTAATTACAAATTCAATAAAAATATTATATTATAAGCATTGGAAAATATTGAGGCTAATCACACATATAAATAATGAAATGGAAGAAAACTGAGGTTAAGATAAAATAAAAAAAATATTAAATAGTTAAAGGAAAGATTGTGAAAAAATGGTAAATCTCGATAATTTTGAGACCTAACATTCCCCCAACTAAAAATGTTGCATGAATTTATTGAACCCTCATCTAGTTCTCTCAATTCCAATATTGGGTGGTGATATTAAAATACTTGTGTTGCTACAAAGTTCTCTTGCGGTTATTTTTTTGTAGTAACCATACGTTTTGTAAGTGTTGGTTCTTACGTGATGACACTTACCTCTTGGAATTACTCTAATTTCCATTGCAGCAAAAAACATGACACTCTTTATCCATCGAAAAAATTGTCATCATCTTGAAAACTAAATTATGTGCATGCATTCGTAATGGTAATCCAATATTTTGCATAATAGGCCATGGAAATGATCAAGAATATCATCATGGTATAAATTTTCTATCGCCATGTTAATGAGTTTAAACCATAAAAATATATAAAAATATATCAATTCAATGAAAACACCGTTGACAATATCCTCTTTTATTTCTACATGACCAACATGCTTGCACCCATAGGCTTTTGAAATCAATTCATTGTGAAGAGGAAATGAAATTATTTTTTAGTTCAAAAATAATTATAGCCACTATATCCTAGTCTAATAACCTTGAAAAATCCCTTTTGAAAATACGGAAAAACAAATATCTTCAATCATGAAAATATGATGCAGCCTAAGTTGCTTAAGACCCACACCTCGCATATAAAATTTTGATATGCATAACCACATGCTTATAAAATCAAAACACTGAACATTTCTCTATGTGGAAGCTGGCTCCCTTTAAACTATATAAAATAATGGAAGCTGGCTCCCACAATTTTTACCTTCCCATAATTCTCATTTCTAAACCATATAAAAAAAAACTACCTTGACATTTGTATTATTGAATTTGACTTTGGTTTAAGAATACCAAAGTGCCAACATGTATATGTTGGGCCCCAAATGTTATTAACCAACGTACCATCCTCATCTTAACCATCGATCTTTCACCGATCTAATGATTCACATGCTTCGCACGTAATTTGATACGCATTTAGCGTTCAAACCTTCATCGTTTGCTTCAACTATCATCCAATGGTTATCGCATACCCCACATGAAATGCATATTATCCAATGACCATCGCATTATATATTTCACAATGTTTAACATTTCCAAACTACGTGAAATAGGAAGTTTTGTAACGCCACGCGTCACATCATAAACATCATCGCGTTCTCTCAGAAAAATATCTATTCCCTCTTATTTGCCATGCGAAAACCACGTGTGGTTTTATAAAACCCTTTCACCATTTACTGCACCATTAACTCACGTTTTCTGCATGTACCGCCTCCACTTTTTGAATACGATGCTACAAGACTTCTATTTTTCACTAAGTCCCTCCTTTTCTTTCCGTGAGCTCATGATATGATTAATGAGAACTGATTCAGCTACCCTGATTACTCTTATACGCTTCCACGATTATTTAAAACAACACTTCTCAATTTCAAGGAAAGATGAATTTGTTTGGGCTTCTTGAGTTCAATTTCTTGATGGAAAATGTATCTATGATCATTTTGCAATTTTATTGTGTATTAACTTCTTCGCTGGAGTATACACAGTTTTTGAATTAACCAATAAATATATAAATCATGATAGAAACAAATTTCCTACCTTCTCGCTCTTGATTTTACGCCCTGACCTCATTCACTTCTTCGAACTACACATCACATGTCAATTAAAAGCCCAATTCGGACTCATGCTTCATTATCAATCCATTCTATGATCGATGTAACTTCTCTATTACAGATTCAACCGTAATTTTTGAATATCCATTCACTCGGAAATCGAATGCTTTGTTTATACTTCATTTTCCAGTCTTACGAGTATAAATGTAATGTCAATTACTTGCTTCACATAAATATGTCAATCAATGAAACACATCCAAATTCAGAATGGAATTCCTCCATATATATATATATATATATATATATATATATATATATATATATTTATATATATATATATATATATATATATATATATATGTATGTATGTATAACCAAATAATTACAAAATATTTCCTCTCTCTGGATTGATATTCAAATCACTGGCCTCTTCCTTTTTACTACCCCTAGGCTTACAATCCAAGCTCTACTTTCCTAAATCCTAAATCTCTCCTCTTAATGCCTTGAGGCTTATCATTTTTATACAAAATAATATGAAATAATTTAGGTTCAGATTCTCCATCATCTCAACAAACCCTGAATATCTTCTAATTCCTCATTTGCCTCAACTAATCCCTAAGGATCCTCTCTCATCCACAAAGTCATGAACCCAATTCTAATTTTAGGATTTACAATTAATTTTTAAATCTCTCACTCCCTATGGAATCTCAACTATCCTACTTCTCTCATGTTCTCCAATCATTTGGGAAAATTTAAAAATTCCTCTCAATAATTAATATCTCTCATTAAAATCACTCAAACTCTAAAATAATTTAAATTTGTTACATTGAAATCCAATTTTCTTCAAAACATAAAAACCCCCTCTATCTACTAAATTACAATAAAATTGTTGAGCGAGATGCTCCTGCATCAGACTCCCAAAGTATAAATTTATCATGATCTCCTGATCATGTGCTTTTAATATTTGTTGTCCTGGATCCCATACTTTGTTTTGCTATTGTCCATAAGCTGCATTGTCTTTATCATTCTTCAGCTGCACTTTTCCAAGTTTCCATACATTATTATGTGTCTTCCCACTTGTTATACTTTCACATTCTATTCTTGTCTTCCTCTTGTTGTTGATGCTTCTTTTCTTTCCTTCTGTTGTTGTCTTCTGAGACACTTTGACCATTAGCCATCTTATCATTTCAATTTCTTTATCTAATATATCTTCTGACTGCTAAGTACTTCTACCTCTTGATTGTTGAATTTCTATTCTTACTGCCACCCTTTCATCCTTACCCTCTTGTTTTCTGCAACTGGTAACTTCTTCCTGATTGTCACTTATGAAAATTTCTTCATTTTATGACTTTAGAAATTCCTTCAAATGGTATTTATTTTGCGATTCATTGTCATCTTCTTTTATTTTCTTTAACTTGTTCTCCTAGACCAAAAATTCATTATTCTTTTCATCAGTACCAGCAATAATAAAACAATCATCAAAATCATAAGACCTTTGTGTATCTTCTTCCTCTGGCAACATTTCAATTTGCTGCTCTAAAATTTTCTCCTTTATCAGCACATTACTATGTTGATTCAACTTCTTCAAATAATTCTCGAGACTGCCAGCTGGTCTCTATTCCACATCATCCCTTTCAAGGATGTCTCTTTTCTCTGCTTCATAATAATGAACTTTTCCATTCAGCTCTCTTTGTAACCTGGACACTTATCCTTTGTTTTTCTAGCCTCTTCTCCAGAATACTGAACTCATGCCACAAATCTGTCATATCATCTGAAAAAATCTTTCTACAATATTCACTACCTTCTTCTTTATCATAAGTCAAGTTTCCTAGTAGCATTATCTCATCATATTTCATCAGAATAGAATTCTAATCCTCCATATTTGCAATAGTTTTAGTTGTTTTTCCATCACTCCTTATTTGGCCATTTAATAAAATCAATTTCTCATTTTCATTACCAATAAAATTTTTCTCATCATCATACATGACTGTCATATCTCCATTGAAACAACTCTTTTCACAAAACAAGGAATTTATGAACTCCTTTTGTTGCAATAATTCAATTTGATCTTCATCTGAAAGATAATCATCATCATATTTTTCTTGGAAACTTTCATCCTCACTCAATATAGTTTCATCACATGATTTTTCTTTTGTAATACCTTCATTCACACACAAATTGTTAGTTTTAAAACCATAAGACCTTATGGTCCCATTTGATGATTTAATCACCAAATCCTCCTGTTGTTCCAAAACCTCTATACAATCCAGAAATTATTCAGTGGTCTTCTCTTCAATCCCCTTAATATTTTTAATTGATTGATTAATTTCTATCTTTTGGTCATCACCATAAGTTAAATTTCCTCTGCTTCCAATATGTTGAAAAGTAAAACTTTTCCCCAACTGTGTATGGACACTTACAAAAGATTTGGTTGTCCCATTTTCTTCCTTTATGACAATATCAGTTGTTTTTCCTCCACCACATGTTCTTCCTGCAAACATACAAAATTTATCATATTTAAAATCATTAAACCTCTTGGTCTGACTTGAATTTTCAGTCTTCAAGTATTTCTCCAAATACTCATTTATTCTAAGTAATTTTTCCTTCAGCCAAGCATTTATCATTTTATCTTTCTTCATCTCTAGCATATCCCACTTTATCTTTCTTCTTACAAGAAAACCCCACCTCTGGTCTTCCTAATTCCTCTATAACAAATCCAAAAACACTTCAACTTGGACTTTTATCTCAAATTTCTCTCTCCCATACTCCTCCTTACTTAATTGTCTCTGTATGCCATTTGTCTTGGCATCTTCTTTCTTCACTTTCATTCTGTTGTGGTCTGTCTTAAAACCTCTGCTACGTCTTCTATGACTATAAGTAGTCATCTTCTTTTCCATTTCTATATTTATGAGTTCATCACTCATTCATCATGAGTTGTACTAAAGTCTCTACAATAACAAGTCCTCCTTGTTACAACTTACCTCACCAATCCTTTTCTTTGAATTTGGTCTTTTTTCAAGAACTGATTCGCTATCTTCTAGAACCTCTTGAGCATTCCTCTCTGCTCCTTCTAGGCTTCAACTCCTCTGCACCGTTTTAAGAACACAACTGTTCTTTTTATCCAACCTCTGTTGGAATTTATTCAAGGTTCTGCCACATTCTTCTTTCTCTTAGAAACCTTTACTGGCTTCGTTCATCACTGCTCTTTAAATTTGTGATATTCTTGCTAATATTCTCCTTAACTGTCTACAATCTACATTCTGCAAACATAATCTTTAACAAGATTAAAATACTTCACCTTTAAGGTTTGTTTCAACACCCACTTGTAATTGCTTCAGCAAATTCTTCTAATATTCTGCTATACTGCATGCTATCTGTCAGATTCAAATCTGATCTCTTTTTCCTTTTTTTCCATCACCATTATACCTGTATTCACATCTTGCAAAACATAACTTGGTAAATCTTTAATGCACATTTTCTTTTAAACCCAAATTCTGCAAATATCATTATCATACTTTCACTGCATATCTTCTCAAGTCTACAACTATTGTCAATCAGATTTAAAATCTAAGCTTTCCTTATTTCCTTCATCACACATGCATTCCAAAAAAATTTAATCTTCAAAGAGCTTTTCCTGCTCTGATACCAAATGATGAAGCCTAAGCAGCTTAACACCCACACCTCTCATATAAAATTTTGATATGCATAACCACATGCTTATAAAATCCAAATAGTGAATTTTTTTCTATGCGGAAGCTGGTTCCCTTTAAACTATATAAAATAACCATTTTATATTTCATATCTATGAATGACTTTAGTTAAAACCCACGATGCTGAAAATATATCTCGGGCCCACAGTTTTTATCTTTCCATAATTCTTGTTTCCAAACCATCTAAAAAAACCCACCTTGAAATTTGTATTATTGAATTCGACTTTGGTTTAAGAATACCAAAGTGCCAAAATGTATATGTTGGGCTCCAACTATTATCAACCAACATACCATCCTCATCTTAACCGTCGATCTTTCACCAATATAATGATTCACATGCTTCGCATGCAATTTGATGTGCATTTAGTGTTAAAACCTCCATCATTTGCTTAAACTCTCATCCAACGATTATCGCATACCCCACATGAAATGCATATGATCCAACAACCATCGCATTATAAATTTCACAATGCTTAACGTTTCCAAACTATGTGAAATAGGTAGTTTTGTAACGCCATGTGTCACATCATAAACATCATCACGTTCTCTCAGCAAAATATCTCTTACCTCTTATTTTCCATGCGAAAACCACGTGTGGTTTTATAAAACCCTTTCACTGTTTATTGCACCATTAACTCACGTTTTCTGCATGTACCACCTCCACTTTTTGAATATGATGCGACAAGACTTATATTTTTCACTGAGTCCCTTATTTTCTTTCTGTGAGCTCATGATATGATTAATGACAACTGATTCAGGTACCCTAATTAATCTTATACACTTCCAAGAATATTCAAAACAACACTTCTCAAATTTAAGGAAAGATGAATACATTTGGGCTTCTCTAGTTCAATTTCTTGATGGAAAATGTATCTATGAGAATTTTGCAATTCGATTGTCTATTAACTTCTTCACTGAAGTATAAACAGTTTTCAAATTAACTAATAAATATATAAATCGTGATAGAAATATATTTCCTACCTTCTCGCTCTTGATTTTACACCCTGACCTCATTAACTTCTTCGAATTGCACATCGCATGTCAATTAAAAGCCCAATTCGGACTCATGATTCACTATCGATCCATTCTGTGATCGATGTAACTTCTCTATTACAGATTCAACCCCAATTTTTGAATATCCATTAACTCAGCAATGGAATGCTATGTTTATACATCATTTTCCATTCTTATGAGTATAAATGTAATGTCAATTCTCTGCTTCACATAAATTTTTCAATCAATGAAACACATCCAAATTTAGAATGGAATTCCTCCATATATATATGTATAACCAAATAGTTACAAAATATTTCCTCTGTTTGGCCTGATATTCAAATCAGTGGCCTTTTCCTTCTTACTACCCGTAGGCTTACAATCCAAGCTCTACTTTCCTAAATCCTAAATCTCCCCTCTTAATGCCTTGAGGCTTATCATTTTTATACAAAATAATCTGAACTAATTTAGGTTTAGATCCTCCATCATCTCAACAAACCCTGAATATCTTCTAATTCCTCATTTGCCTCAACTAATCCCTAAGGATCCTCTCTCATGCACAAATTCATGAACCCAATTCTAGTTTTAGGATTTACAATTAATTTTTAAATGTCTCACTCCCTATGGAATCTCAACTATCCTACTTCTCTCATGTTCTCCAATCATTTAGGAACATTTACAAATTCCTCTCAATAATTAATATCTCTCATTAAAATAACTCAAACTCTAAAATTATTTAAATTTGTTACATAGAAATCCAATTTCCTTCAAAACATAAAAACTCCCTCTATCTACTAAATTACAATAAAATTGCTGAGCCAGATGCTCTTGCATCAAAATACCATACTTCCATATATTGTTGAATGTATTTTTTTTGGAAAGCAATAGTTGTGATTTAGGAAAATAATTAGTAAAAGGTAGTTTGATTTAGAACTCACCATTACACTCCAAATCTTATCCAATGATAGATACCAAAAATACATATCAAAATATGGTTTATTGGACTCCTTAGAATCACTATAAATTCCACCATGTTCCAGTTAAGCTTCAAAAATCATTGCAAAATATAATATCATGAGAGTGACCAAAAGATGCTAGAGGTTTGAAGATGATTTATAGCAATTACCAGCCATGGGATGGCCAAATTTCATAGAGATTTCTAATATTTCCTTCATGATTTATCTTGACATTTTCTTAATATAATTCCATTTTCTAAATTTCAAATTAGAAGCAAATGAATTTGTGCACTAAAAAAAAACAATTTTCTAGAAATAGTTATTTAAATATAAATATGTGTTTAAAACATTCCCACACAACCTTATTTATTAATTTTCTGATATATTTTTCACATGTGGTTACCTAAATGGTTATATTGAGCACAAATCTATGTGTTATATTTTCTTCATTACCTTTTGTTACATGCAAATGAGAGGGAAAAATACTTGTTGAAGCAGACTTGATAGATATGAGATTTCCAAGATTGAATTCCATTTTGACTTTGAGATAACACACTCCCTTTTAAGTTTGCAATCTATGCAATAAATGTAAAACAATGTTGAGTATTCTATGCAAAAAAAATCCATGTGGCCTATTTTGATTTGAAGAAGCTTTGTTATGCCAACCTATGAAATGATTAAATTTCGTTGGGTACATAATTTATGTAGCCAATGCTATATAATTTCAGTAGCCATTATTATAGAACTACATGCTAAAATATAATTGTTTCTTTACTTTTACCACTTTCTCCTAAATTCCAAGAATTGATGCAATCTAAGAGGTGTTAATCCATGTCTTTTTCATTTAAAATATTCTCCAACTACAAGATTTGGTTCCAAAATTGTGATCCATTAGAAATCAATGAGGGTTCTAGTTTCTTGTAGCAACAAAAAAATATGCATCGAAGCAACATGTATAGAAATATTTCCACATTGGATTCAAGGCATGACAAAAAAAAATTGAAGAATAATGTTTAAAATATATTAATATCCCCCCACCAAACCAAATATTGTTTCCATCCTTCAAAATATTTCATAAATAGGGAAGGTATATGAGGGTTGTACAAGGAATCCTAAGGGATATCAAGAATTTTTCAAATGCATTCCCAACATTAATGAATTATTGATCAAGGATTAGAAAATAAACATACCTGCACCTAGCTAGATCATGTGGTTCTTGAATCTTAAGACTAGTAACATGATCTTTACATCATTTTCCTTTTATAAACTGAGATATGGAGTTTTTTTTCTGATGGAGTAGAAATTTTGTGAATCTATGATGTAATAATAAATGTAACTCGGATGAAATTTTTATTTCAATTTCATTATTTACAAATCTTCTCTACCAACAGGCTAGTTTCAAACAAGACTTGTTTTATTACACCTAAGGGGGTTTCCACAATTAGAATTTATTATGCTCAAGGAATTTCCACTAATTATGTGATTTCAATAACTCCAAGTTATAATGGGACATAGGAGAGGTTTTTCCCATAAAATTTATTCGAGTGAAAAGGATGTAATAATGAAGTTACACAACTTGGTAAGGGTGAAAATTTATGTTATTGTATTAGATAAGGATGGAGAGACCATGATGGTATGGAAAAATTATGATAGGAAAATAGGTTGAATAATTTTATAGTAGCAGTCACAATATAAAATTGGATTTATATTGACAAAATAGATTACATTGACTTCACCATGTGTTTTGGAACTAGTGGGAAGCTACCAGTATACCATAGTGAATAAGTATGATGAATAATGGTTATTTGAGAATAATTTATATATAGTTATCGTATGGTGAGTGTTACATTATCTCTCTTAGATAGTGGTATTCAATTGGTCTCATATATTTATTCATTTACCTTCATCTTGGTCTTTATCTATTTTGAAATATTTGGTACTATAGGGTTGTTAGTTAGGATTTGTAACTTTTGTAGAAAGTTGTAAGGAATTTGTTCTTTGAACATGGATTTTAGGAATTAGTTCCTTTTCTTTTTTTCACCCCATTAATTATTCTTCCAATTTCCATTTCTCATCCATATATTTGACCCCTTGGATTCTCGTGGGACCTGCAAAAATTAATCATTTTCTTGAAATAAAGCATGAGATGATGGGGTAATAAATGGTATTGATATTATTATTCCAATGTGTAATTAGAAATAATTAAATAATGTATAAAAATAATTACAAATAAGGTAGACAAAGAAAATGGATTTGTTTCCCTACTAACAATTAGTCGCTAGCATAGACCTCCTATTAATAGTATTTTGTTGATAAAATATTAATTATAATTATAGTTCAATTAATTACAAAGATACATTGAACTGTATTCATATGTATATATCAAATATAAGTGATATTGTGAAGTTATTTTAATGATATGTAAAAAATGCCGAGGAATAGACTCCTTAGTGTAGTTGTTTGTGAATTTCTACCTAGATCAACAATCAGTATTTCGAGCATAGCATCTTAGTTAAAGGATATATCGATGTGATTACACTTGGATATCAAAGTATGCTCAGTTTTGTATCTTCAATAAAAGTATTTTTTTACGATTTATTTATTTTATGTCACAAAATATCTAATGAATAGACCCAAGAGAAAGAGTTTAAGTATGTTTGTTTTAAGACATGCAATTATTAAATGTGGAATAATGTTTTCACCTAGCCTTTGAATGGAATGATTCAAGTTATGTCTTAAACTATAATAGGAGGAGTATATATCTTATGCATTTTTTTCAAGGATATAATGTTTTTACATGTGATTCTAATGAAAAATCAAGATATAAAATTTCCATAATGCACGTTTCATGAGAAGCAATAACTAATTTGTGTGTAACCTTTGGATACAATATCAAAATTAGGTGCTAAAGTTTGGTTAGAGACTAGATTTTAAGGGGTATATTACTTATAATAAGTTCTTAAAAAATCCCTCTTTCATTTATTCAAATATTAACTATCCAAAATCTATATTTAGTATATTTTTGAAGTGGACTTCTAACAAAAATTTTAAAATGTTATTTTCTCATTAAATTTGAGATGTTTATTTGATATTTTTTGTGATTATGTTTATTAGTATGATTAAATATCTCTAATCGTAAAAAATATATAGTTATCATCTCATATATTATATATATGGCCTTTAGAAAACATGTGGTATATCGAGCGATTTACATCAAATGTGACTATACGATACAAATTTGGATAACAAAAAATTAAATTCTTTGATATTGTACCTTCCAATGTTTGATTTTCCTTTGAGAAGCATCCCAATCATTTATTTTATGCCTCCTTTAGATGCATTCTCTCAGCTATGGGTCTTCCTAGCAATGGTTATAGGATATGATGGTTCTTAGTGCACCAGAAGTGATAATGATTGAAATAGATTACCAAGAAAGCTCTTTATATAGTTTATTCATGCTTCCCTAAAATAATATGATTGAGAATAAAATAGAGACTCAGTAAAAAAAAATAAAAATTCAATAGTGAATTCACATGCTCTTACCTCTTGTCCTACCCTCTCTACTACCATATATGTATAATGCATTGAACTAAATAATACCTAATTCCTATATCACTTCGCTAGAAATGGTGCCAAAAATGTGAGCCTATTTATATGTATGATTCATGTTAAATTTTGATTATAATATTGGGAGTTCAACTGATGAAGTGTGAGAATACCATAAATAAAATTATATTATGTGTAGTATGGTTTAACTTCAATTATTTTGGAAAATAAATGAAGATAAATAAATTTAACTATGGAAATGATACGCACATTTAAGGAATTAAAATCTAGTTCAACAACTCTCGGTCAGGGTGATGTACTCGGGAACTAATTTTACTAATGAGAAATTGGTTATCTCTTTGTTTATGTTATAGTTTCCCACTTTCGAAATAACATCATTTCAGCGTTGAAAATTTCGGAAACATGCGACACTAATTATACTTGTAAAAATGGAACTAAAATATGTCATAGATTAAGAAGAACTTTTTTCTCCTTTATTGAGTGCTTTATTTCATACAATATAATTTTACTACTAATATAAAACATAAATTAATTAATCTAATTTCAAACTACATGAATTATAAAACTAAAAATTATAATATAACGAGAATCATATAACTATAATCTATGTGGAGACAATCTCTTATGAAACATAGTTTACTCAATAATACTATTGGATGTATGTTCCAAGAGTTCTCCTGTTAATATGCAGAGGGAACACTTTTTACAACAATAATATAACTAACAATAAATTCAAATGCACATATCTCTCACATAGTTAAAACTATTTTCTAATATTTAGCAAGTAATATCTCAAATATTTTTCTCACTAATCTCTCTAAAATATTTGATAACAATAGACGAAATCTTAGCCTAAAAGTGGCATCCTAAGAAAAATAATAAAATAATAGTTAAAATAATAAAATAAGAGTTATAAATTTTGGAGGGAAAAGGAAAAGCTACTTTTTATTTTATTTTATTTTTGGCCTATCTCCATATAGTTTTACTAAAATTTCAATTGTATACACTCATTTGATGAGGAGTTAAATTCCACATCCAATGAGTAACCATTGTGAATACTTTTGAGAAAGCCCACATTGATAAAAAAAAAAATGCAGATACATTGAAAAAAGCATGTTGAACATGTTTTATAATGTATCTTCATTTTATATCAATTTAGTCCTTCTCAAAAGTATGCAGAATGGGTACTCTTTGGATGTGAAATTTGATTCCACATCCAACCAGTCTCTACACTTGAAATTTCAGTAAACATATAGGGAGATAAGCCAAAAATACAATTAAAAATAGCAGTTTTATTTCTTTTCCCTCCAAAATATTTACATGTACCTCTTTTTAAATTTAAAGGATTTTGATTGGTTTACATATTATGACATGGAAATTACATGTAAAATTTCATTGGAAGGTTTAGACTGAAATTTCCTCTAATGAAAATCTTCTACAATAATTTTTCATCCCATATACCTGATAGTCTCCCAAATACTCATCACATCTTCAAGGTTTGAAGACGAGATTAAAATTTGAACCTTAATAATACAAAATCTCAGTTTTGCAAGTTTTAAATGTACTTGTAATTATCACCAAATTTAATTAATTGACTGAGATAAATGTGTTGGAAAACATTAAGACTAATCCTGCATATAAATACTGAAATGGAGTATTAACAAGGTTACAAAAAAATGTACAATGATTAAAAAGTTAAAAGGAAAGGTTGAGAAAATATGGTAATTTTGAGACCCAAAAATCATGAGTAGTGTGCTCATATGGGCCTTGGACAAACATACTATGCAAACCAAAGGGAGATCAATTTTTATAATCAATTTTATTTTTATACTAACGAAAAAAAATTACAATATGTCCCTAGATGAATCTAGGAAGGTAGTTCCAACTAGAAACAAAATTCAAACTAGGACTTGGATGGAAGATTTGTTAATTCCATTAGACTACTGGAACTAAGTTTCTTCTATGGTAACATCACTCATAGGACTCCATAGGTGCATAATTTTTTTGAGTACATTTCAAGCTAGGGTTTTTTTTATTAAAGACAAATGCAAAATTTATATAATGGGGTGGATTTTGGAGAACCCTAGCTTGATATATTATGGCTATTATGGTCACATGGAAATTCATTTAGCACACTTGCTAGAGATTATGAGTCTCATTTATGCCACTTAATTTAATTTTTATACCCCATGCCAAATTCATTATATGTCGCTAAATGAATCCAAGAACCAAGTTCCAACACACCATAAATTTATTCCATGATTTTAATTGGTGATCCACAAATTTTATTATAGTAATTGAACTAGGTTAGAGGTATGGTTACCTCCGCACTAGGATTCCATATGCGAAAGAATCATTGACTTTTGGGTCCTTAGAGATAGAGTTTTTTCAAGAAATACCAATGAAAATTTTCAGAATGGGGTGGATTTTGCAAAACCCTAGCTTTGGAAATTGGGGGTAGTGTGGTCACATGGTACTAGCCTCAAAAAAACTTTCTGGAACCTATGAAACTCATTTATACTTATCTATTTGGTTTTTATATCCTTGGATAAAATTCAAAATATGTTCCCAAGTGAGTCAAGAAACTGAGTTTCTATTGGTGACTTGTAAATTTCGTTGGACTCATGGAACCATGTAATATCTAGGGGAATCCTAAGATTCCATAGGAGAAAAAATGATTTACATAAGGATATTTAAATCTATGCTTTTATTCAATAAAGGGAAACAAAAATTTTCACAAGGGGGTGGAATTTTCCAAATACTAGATCGATAGATCATGGGTATTGTGGTCACATGGGTCCTGGGAAGACATAATTTTTTGAGATTATGGAACTCATTTATGCTACTTGGTTTATTTTTATATCCCCACACAAAATGCATTATATTTTTAAGGCACCCCATCCTAATCCCAACCCATAAGACAAGTTACAATGAGGTGGTTACTCTGCTGACCCGAGATCCAAGGTAGCACTATGGAAATGGGGTCTAAAATTTTCTGTCATTTCAACTTCCTTAAAACTTCAAATATACGATCTCATTTTATTCCTCTTTTCAATATGATTCTGGTGATAATTTTTTTTTCCCATTTTTTTTTTTCCAAATTGACATGTGGTTGTCCTAGTCATCTTCCTCACTACCACATGGAAGTTTTGTATTAGTTGTCAACCTAGTCATGTCCCACTAGTACATAATTTCACTTGCAACCCCTATCCACATTTCCTCACATGATATGTGGTAACACACACTTAGCCCACCACCTCTACATCGCCTCAAAGATAAATTTCTCATATGAAACCCTTCAATAGAAACTCAAAGACAAAAAAAAGTCCTTAATTTTTTAGCTTTCAAGATTCTGATCTCTCGAGGTTCGAAGGTCCACACCACCCTAGAGAAAGTTCTCACCTCTGAAGAAACTCACTTTGAGGAGAATTTTCTCACTCAAAACCCTCCTCGAAGGTAATCCATTCTTAGTGAAAACCTTTCTAACAGGAAACACACATTCTGACTCATTCCTACCATGTCATCTCGCATATAGCTTCCTTGGAAAAAACAATCTTTGAGTAAAAATATTCTCAATGAAAACCATACTTTGAAGAAACTTCAAGAGGCTTAGTCTCAGAGCATCGAGGCCCAATTTTTTGCTGGAAAATGATGGAATGAAATTTTTTTAAATGCCATTGATTATTCTCCATATAGAAACATACTCTCAGAAGAAAATTACATATTTTAATAGAAATATTGAAGGAGATTCCCATCTCATGAAAAAACTCATGGAGGTTCTATCTCAAAAGAAACAAAAGGGAGACATAACCAACTTGGCTCCAATAATGCCAAGGTCAAATCTTCCTAGAACCAAGTCATAAGCAAGGTCCATATGTGCCAAAGTATTGAAATATTTTAGGGTTAATACGAACGAAACCCCAATTCCTCTCGGAGTTATGTGTTCCATTCTGACACTTTTAAAATATTTCAATACTTATATATGTGTTTATTTATAAATTCCCATTCCTAGTTCCCTAAGGCCTTAGTAGATACAAGGGCATGTGTTGTCTATTATACCTGTTACACATTGTTTTTTCACCATGACATTTTACTGTCAATATAGGTTCATCAATACCTATATTATGCTCCCTTAGAAGTCTATAAACCTAAATTTCCTAAATAAAGTCCTGAATTTGGAGAAAAGATTGTAAAAATAATAAAAATGTTTGTACCAAAATTTTCCTTAGCTTTACTTGTGGCACCTCACTCTTTGTCTTTAAAAAGTATGGAGCCGACCACACGTTTTTTGCATTAAAAGTGCGGACCCCTGTAAAAGGTAAATTAAAGGTGAAAGTAAATTCTAGAAGCCCAGCTGGTCGAATATTCTCCCAGCTAGAAGCTTCTAGAAGGCATTATCCAGTCGAAGCCTTACTCCCTCCAATATCATGAACATTCATTCCTTCATTAAAGGAGCTTATTCCTTGGATTTTGGAACTTAATCCCTTGATAAGGGGACTTTATCGCTTCCATTTTGGAGTTGTAACCACTTTCCTTCTCCTATAAATTGAAGCTTTCGTTCAGTCTGAAGGGTACATGCTCACATATGTAAAACTTATCTATACATTTTGTATACACTTAGTACTTTCTTTGTACTTAGTAGCTACCATAGAGAAGGGAACTTCTGAAGAGCCATATACTTTTTGCTAGCTCCAAGAACGATTACATACTCATAGTTAGGCTAGTTCAAAGAGTGGAAGGGCTTGTCAAACCAAAGGAAAACGCTTGTTCTGGACCTCAGAAGGATCTGTCCAACATCAAGGCGAACATGGTTGTAAGACTCCTTATTTTATTTAAAGATAATACAATTGGATCCTGTTCTCTCAATAAGTTTTTTATATGTCTACTTAAATGAATTATTTCTTAAAATCCTTGATCATTAAGATAGATTTGTGATTTCTGAATCAGTATATGTTACAGGTGCTTTTGATTCTCTTTCATGTCTTTGTTTTCAGATCTTAAGAGGTGGCTTCTTGGAGCTACAGGAAAGAAGAATTCAACTAGCATTCGACCACAGGTAGGTCCTTCCTTCATCATAGAAAGTTCTTAATCATATATAATCTAGATAAAGTAGTTTACTTTTGTCCTGTTTGTTTCTAGCTATCCTTGTGATACTAGGGAGATATTTCTTGTTCGCAAGAACGATTTATCCACCTAACAATACCTCATGAGCTTAATACATCATGTGACCCATCTCTGTATATATATATATATATATATATATATATATATATATATATATATATATATATATATATATATATATAGATGGTCCATCCCTCCTGATATTTTAGCAACCTCAATCGTCCTTGGCCTATGACCTGCAATCATATTTTATTAAAACATATTGGTACATAACTTAATGGCTTCCCTTATGAGTGTTTAGGTTATAAAATCAGGCGTAAGTACTACATGGTTTATAAATTTATTTTATCAGAGATCCTATTTCCTTTCATGCACATGCATTTAGGCTCATTGTATCCTCAGAACCAGCTTAGGAATAACCTATTAATTAGTTGAATAATAATGAGAATAACCTCTCCTTTGTTTTTCCATAACAGTAAGAGGAATTCCACATAGTAATATGAGACCACTAAAAATGAAATGCACTTTTAAATAGTAACAAGCCATTCTAGCCCTTGAAATCTTATATGCATGACAATATTTCATAACAAGAACCATTAAAAAATTAAAAACACATCAATGTACAAAAATTATATAGTAATGTAATTAACATTTAAAGCCATGGTACAATTTTCACATCAACCCTTCTAAATTTCACTGTTCTCAAAATAGAGAATTTTGTTTATAATTCATTAATGAAATGCAACTAAATGTAGTGTACCTAGGGGGGATAATATGGGGTACACCTAAGGGGGATGATATGGGGTACAGATGGAGGTACCCAAGGGAATAATGTGATGTAATAATATAATGGGACATAGTTAATAAATAAAGTGGTTTACCTGAATTATGCAAGGGACCACAAATAGTTAGAGAATGATAAGCCCATTGTAATGAATGTATGGTATTGAGATACCCATGGTAATTACCCATAGTATTGTATGTATGAATCTTGGATAAAGGCTAGAGACTCTCCAATGATGAATTTCAAGTATTGTTGTATTAACAAGAATATGAGTTGTGGAGTGATATCCTTCCTTAAGGAGTAGTTGTATGGTTTTACCTTACCTCAAGGGTTTGATTAGTAAAGAGAATCATTTTTATTTTCTCTATATTTTGCAATTTTTAATATATATTTAGTTCATATCTACTACAAGGGGTATCAAATAACTTTATTGGGTAGAGTGGGGTGAATTTTGTTTTTTCATTTTTTGCAGGATTTTTTTGAGAGGTGAGTTTCTAGAACAGATCTACAAACTTTGGTGGAAATGCTACCAAAAAATATTAGTGAATATAAATTCCTTGTGAAAAAATTTCCAATATTAAAAAAAAGAAAAAAGAAAAAAATCGGTCAAATCGAGCTCTTAATGATGGAGATATCATAGATTTAATATCAATTTTTTTTCAAAAAGAAATTTGGAAACAATTCGCGGATGAAAACTCTCTAGTATATTTTTTGCAGTTTTTGTGCATAATTTCAAAAAAGTAATTGTATATCTCAATTCCTCTAGAAAAAACACATAATTAAAAAAAATAAAAAAAATCGGTCAAATTGGAGTTTGGATGAGGGAAATATCATTGATTTAAAATAAGCTATTTTTTTCAAAAATATTTGTTAGGGTTGGACAGTTGCAGCATGGATCTCAGATTCCAGAGTGGCCAAATTGTTATTTCAATCACATGCGAAGATGCATAAACGACATTTCACTTCTGAAAGTAGGTTATAACAATAATTTTGAGTTAAATTTACAAAGTATTTTTTTCCAAAGTGAGTTTTAAAAAGCCTCACTTTATTTTAATGGTTCTAGCAAGATGGATTTTGCAAGAAAGTTTACAAGAAAATATGATGGTCCCATTTCTGAATAACTGATACAATAGCATATGTCTCGATCCAAATAATTTTGGAAAACCTACCTAGTGCTTGATATAAAATATGAGACTTATAAATGGTGGTACTCACTTGCCGATTCAATGAAGAGGCCTCCAAAAGAAAAAATAGAAAATTTCCTTTTAGAAAAAAGGTCTCATACTAGAAAAAAAGATAATGAGAAACATAAGGTATTATTTTCTGATGGTATATCCTTATTATAGGGTCATGGATGTCTTCATAAAGAGAAGATCATTTTTTCTATCAATCCTACTTGAAGGAATAACTTTCTGAATGTTAATTTCGAAAAAAAATTGCAAGTCCTAGTAAAACTTATTGAGAAAACACAGGTTGGTGATGATGGTGTTAAAATTTATAAATATTTCCATTACAATATATTTCCATCAGGAAAAAGGTAGGTTCCAAGGAGTCCCAAGTTGAGAAATCTATTGGCACTAGCACATCATATGAGGAGCCAGTGGTGGAAGTAATAGTGGAAGACAAGCAACAAACTAACATACCAAAAAAGAAACGAGCTACCATTCAGGCTCCATGAGGTGGGGAATTGAAGAAATATACATGATCAATTAAATTTTAAACATGTCACGATCTGCACTGCCCAACAAGACAACAAGCCACAAGATGGCACAAGATTAGAAACCAATATAGAAGAAACTAGAAGACACACAGAGAGGCAGGGCAAGATAGCCGTAACATATCTCCATATGGGAAACACAAGAACGAGTTTCCATCTCAAACGAGTGAGGCAATGGATATATCGAGTGTTCACCTTTCTCCTAGATGTCTAGATGCATGTACATGGTACCAGTGGACTACTCTTTTGAGTAGATCTTACTATCTGTGTTCTTATCATGTTTCGGGCATGAAACATGCTTAAGAGGGATGGAATTTTTAATACCTAGGGGGTATAATATGGGATATACATAGTGGGGATCATATGGGGTACATAGGGAGGTAACCAAGGGAATAACTATTGGGTGTAATATAAAACCGAACATTTAATTATCAATCTAGGGTCTGTAGAATTTGAGGCACAATACTAGAAATTATGCAGAGAGCCCCTAACATCATGCAAATAAAATTCTAGTCTAACTTGCACATATATCTCTTTGTAAATTCCTGCAAACAATGATCAATTCAAATCCTGAACTCAAAAGAATTAGTTAGAAAGAAACCCTTGTTTATTACCACACTAATTTCCCAGATGAAAGTATTTGAAAGAAAACCTGAGTTACTAATGAAATACAAAGCAAAAACCTAATTAATTACAAAAAAATAAAACCCAAAATATTGATAATTGAAAGGAAAAATCCTAATTACTAGCAATTGGAAAGAAAAACCTTAACTAGTAGCAGTTAAATAGTGAACCCTAATTAAAAATAAAATGAAAACCTTAGATATTATTTAACTCAAGATTCTGAATTCTAACTCCTAGTGCAAAGGAACTTAGCTTATGACTTACTTAGAAATAAACCCTACTTGATTGAAATAATAAGAAAACCAAAAGATTCCTACTTTCAATTCTGTAGTTTCTTTCTAAATGTTCAAAAAAAGAAATAACTTGTTTGGATTCAAATGTGAATCAAACTTAAATAATATCCAAACCATTGTTAAGATTAAAAAAATGTATAGGGTAGGTGTGGAAATGAAGGTACAACTCATTTAAACCCTAATAATATTACCAAATTGATGGTAAAAATTCCCTTCTCTATCTCTCTTGCACTCTAGAGATTTAATTTATTTCACAACCTGTAGAGTTTAAGACACAAGATCACAATTCGGTAGAAAGAGAGGAATTCGAAATTCTTGCTTAGAAATACATTTGAACCATCCAAAAATGTGTCAAAGATGATTCTATAACTCTCATTTAATTATACAAGACAGAGCACAAAAGACGCAGTTCCAAACCTGAACCTTTTTCGATGAGGATGAATGAAAATATAAGCTCGGTTTCATACTCAAATCCTCAAGAATAGGAATCAGTCCATTAGGAAAAAACTTTCGTGGTCATACATCACAAAGTGGAGGGATACATAGTAACATTTTCCTATGGAAACAAATTTATATTTACTATATTACATAGAAAATCAAATGGTATTGAATTACTAGTCCAAGAATGCAAAAGCCTATTCATATGTTTTTTGATCCACTCAAGACAATATGCATCATTTTTACTACAAAAAGAAACTTACCATGAGAAATATAACAAGTTAAATTATTCCATAGATATGTCTCAACAATAATATATACAATACAGATTAAAATGAATAAATACTTGCAATGAGTATACTCTCATCGATGACAAAAATCAAAGTGTTATATCAATGTATGAGATAAATGACATACATTATTGTTTCTTTTCTATATATATATATATATATATATATATATATATATATATATATAGATATATATGAATTGTGAACATAATTATAATCTTAGCAAAATCCTTAACAAACTTAAATGTGATTTAATAAAAAATGGGTTCCCTATAGTACAGAACCTAGATTTCTAAAAAAACACATTATACCATGCCCCAAACCTTTCAGTAAAATCCTAATTAAATCTTAGATATTAAAACATTAATAACAAAACAAAGTAGACGACAACGATCTAGATTGGGGGGCACACCCAACTAGCTTAATGTCCTGGTAAAACTAAATCACCAGCTGAAGTAAATAAATAACAACACATAAAATAACATGGCATAAGGCTTTTTATTTGATTAACATAGAGTATTTCGATCTTATGGAGAAAGATAATATTCAAGGAATTTGTGAGGAGCGGTCCTATGATCAATTACAATAGTGTAAATTTACATTCGAACCTCCCTCCCCCATATCATACAGAAATCTTAATTTATACATCATTTATAATACAAAAATGGCTCTAACAGACGAATCTTATTACAAACAAACAATTCACTCAAATTCATTTGTTTGCAAATAAAATATTAGATAGATTCATGGTTACAAGAAAATAAGGTCTGATTTGATAATTCCCAACCATTTTCTAATTGAAGGAATACATATGTGATCCAAAATTTGGAATTTTCTTGCAAATCTGGCAATACTTTTGACATATGGAAAAATGGTATTTTTTATAAATTTCTTCCGAAGAATGCTCCTTATATCCTAAACCATTTCGAATATGGGAAGAAATTCCATGATTTACTAAAGTTCCTATGTTGGGAGAAGAACGCATGTTCCATAATTTTAAGATTCACTCTCATATGCAAGAAAATCTAGGAGGAAATTGATAGTTTCAAAGCTGCTACGAATTTGGGGCTAAAGCATTAATTATTCCCTAAAAATCAATATGTGCAACATGGATGATGAGAACTCATGCGGAAGCATGAAAATATCATGATTAACTTAAACCAAGTCTCTTTTTACTCCTATAAGTGTTCCAATATCTCAAACCCCAAATCAGTGCATGAACTGTTGCCGGTGCAGGAACATGTTAGTGAAATATAAGCATGCCTTTTTATGTGATATAGGATCAAAAATATTCTATATTCGGTGAAAGTAATATCAACAAGCATTGGCCTCAAATGGAATTCCAAATGATAAATTAGTCCACATGTACATTAACACTTGTGTTGGATCTCTTTGGAGTGTAGGAAATGCGTAAACTTGTATTAGTGACATGATACACATAAACTTAAAAAAACATAATTGAATGATGGAATTTGATTAAAAATACACATTGTACCCAATCATTAAATTTTGCGTAAAAGGCATAAGGTAGTTCATGATAAAATATTTAGAATTGGAAAAACAAGGGGGTAATGTATAGTTTCATGGGGAAAGAATATGTATTAAATATAACAATTATAAGACCTAAAATATCCCCCATGTTAATCATCCTGCATGTCCTCATGAAAGTGATTTATTTGTTGTAACATTTTCATTCCCTTAAAAAAAACCAAAATTGAACTGTATATGGTCTTGGACTCACAATAATGTTCCAAATAATTTGAATAAAAAATTAAATTAGAGTTTAAAATTAACTTTAATACCACATGCATGGCCCTGCTTCTAGCGAGCATCTATAGCCTTGACAGGGATGTCGTTTAACACCACAAAATTAATTTCTCTAGTCTAGTATATAGATTCAAATTCATTTAAAAACATTTACTTTATTATAGAGATTAACTAATGGCCATTGTCTTGTTATGGTAACCAACTAACAATAGCACCATTCACAAGAACTTATAACAATGAAAAATTCGGCTCATGTTGAGACCTCTTGTCTTCCATATTTTAAATTCAAATCCATAACCCTAGCTTGGTTACCAGTAGTGATAATCTCACTCTCATTAGGACCCATGATCATGATAGGTTAGCTTGTAATGATACCTCATATCCCTCACTTAATCCTTTCTAAAATAAACTTGATTATAATTGACCTCAATTAGGATATGTGTTAGTGTGTTTGGTACACGCATGCACGAAATCACACCAACTTAAGGGGTGTGATTTAACCTCGTAAGTTAGTGATCACATGCATAGAATGAAGTGGAGTAAAGAAAGTTAGTCGAACATACTAGAACATAAAAATAATAGATAGAGATAACATGCATATTAAAAAAAAAACTAAACTAAAAACTAAAATAAATAAAATACAAGCTTTAAATAGAGTCAAACAACTGCAATAATCCAAATGATGGCACTTACAGACCCTCTTAATGAGTGCTGGTAGGAAATGAGGATGAAAATTTAAACCACTTTCCAAGGGGCCCTTAGAACATGGGTTCTAAGTCCCGATGCAAGGATATATTTTCTTCCAAGATTTCCTCGGTGCAAAGTCTACCTCTCTCTAGTATGGCAGACTAAACTTGTTGGATGGCCAACAACTGAGTCCCCTCTATCTCAGCTCCGGATCATACACTGCTGGTATTTCTTGGGGCAATTCTAGCTAGCATAATAATGTGCTCTCAAGTTTTTCATCTCTTCGTGGCCTTTTGTAGGATAATTCAAATCCTCCTTCCCTCCCTTGATACATTGTGGATGGTGACACAAGATAGGGGGATTATTCCATTGTGTTCTCCCTTGATGTCTAAGGAGGATTTGGTGGTTTTCCTTAGGTGGCTTCAAGTGTGAAATCACTGTTTTGGAGTGTGTTTTTTGTGGTCCTAGAAAGTGACTTCTGCCACTCCCGGGATTACGTACATTTTGGGTCTAAAGGCATGCAAAGGCGCTCTTCTCGAAGGATTATGTGTGCAAAAGCATTTATGACTTGCTCAAATTTTATTTTTCCTCAAACCTCAGAAATTTTTAAATACTTTCCACATTCTCTAATGTCTCTCAGCCTTGTAAATCATTCTACTCGACATTAAATAATGTCTTCTTTTCTTGTACCATTTTCCATTGTTAACAGTTTCCCCCTAATATGTGAGGTCTAGGAAGAACTTTATAGACGAAATACATTATAGTTTCTTTTCTGTATACTATGTGTGGAAAGAGAGAGACCTCCCCGTAGCTTGGAATTGGAGACACCTGCCACCGTTGAAGAATGATCATGCTCTGTGGGACCCCTATAAGAAAATATAATACAATATATACAAATTTTCTATGAGGCGTGCATGTCCCATGCTTGTAATGGTGTGGCTAGTCAACCAAACCTATTTGACAGATACATGTTTTGTCTGTGTCACTAATATGGTAGTGATCTGGTGGTTGATGATGACGACTATTGATGACCTCTGGGGAATTTTTTTCTTTGACAATAGCTGGAACGTGGTACCCATATGCGCAAACTTGGTATAGCATATAACTCTGCATTGTACACATAGGTGTTGGCTGGGACCTTCCTGTGTAAGAATTTTTGAAAGAGACACTTATGAAGGCATGGGTCTTTGATGAATTTGATCAAAGTGTAATGGTTGTAAGGTACGATACCATATTGACATGAAATCTTGTATTGTAGTCAAATTTCAGGAGGATCAATGAAATTTGTGGGAAATGATGTCTTCCACAATGCCACTCAAGGATGCCCCTTTTATGGAGAGGGGTGATCCAAGGTATCGCTTCCTTTTCTGAAAATAGGTGTTGAAGTCGAAATAATGGAAGCCTCAACCGAATGAGGGGTCGTTGATCTGAAGGATCAAGATCCTAGATGTCATGGGTTTAAAATAAGCATGGTGGCAAGTGGTGACCAAAAAATTATGATGGGGATTCACTGGCCCAAGGTCGGAGAATAATAAGTAGCTTGGCATAGTCATAACTATTTTGATGGGGAAATCCCTGGAGTCGGTAGCACTTCCAGGGTGGGTATAAACTGGTTATGAATTTCATGCTGGCTTTTGCGTGAGGGTGTGATACTTCGAACAAGGGTGTTCAGGGACAGCTGCGATGGTACAAAATGAGTAGGTGGGGGATGTAGTACACCATTTGCGGTGTTTTTACACTTAACAAAAGAATAAAATAATTGGGTTTTGTTTGTACAAAAAATAGATATGGGTACCCCAAAACATGAAAGTTTTCGCTCACTGAAGATGTGAGGAAGGTGTTTTGCTGAGGGTGCGGGCCCCATTTGTTGGTATGATGTGTGCAGTTGGTGAAGTGAACTAAAAATTATCGCAGATGGGATTATGATGATAAAGGTATGGTTGGCCAAATGCGAGGCACAGTAGTGCGCTTTTGATATGCTTGTACAACCTGATCATCTAGGAAAGGCGTTTTATTTTATATGGTAAAACTTGACCTTATGCATGACAGATGGATGGGCATGAGGTGTTTCCTAGACTTAATTGGTATGGCCATGGCGTCACTTTTCAGTGATATATTATCTACTGTGGGTGACGAATTCCATGGAGGGGAGGATCTACCAACCAACAAGGATGTTTATCATGTGCATGGCAGCATGATGCTAAACATGATCAGATATGTGGAACCTATTGTTGATTTCTAATGGAGAAATGATGTCAATATATGCATAGTTTTTTGCGACTCTATCGTGTTGAGGGTATAATGATACCTTCTCTAGAACTTTTAGTGGATAGGGTTGTGGATGGTTTGCGAGCTTTCTTGCAAAAGAAACTACCTCAAGTGAAAACATCTTCTTTATCAAATATTTTTGAAAGTCATGAGTTTTAAAAAATGATATGAGAGAGGGCATACCTGTCGACGTTGAAAAAATATTTTTTGGGAAATGCGAATGTGTGGCATTGCCTCTGTTTGTTATGGAGTGTTGATCATAGTGATACATTTGGTTCGGAGAATGAAATTTCTGATCTCTTGTTATGGTCTTCCAAAGTTTTTGAAAAGGGCAATATCTATGTGGTATGGCCCTAATTCAATTCATTGTACTTGTTGATTTTTTGGGAGGTCAGAGGCTTTTGTAGAGTAGTTGTTGTCGTTGCAGTTAGCCTAAGCACCAAGGATTAGTGATATCATGCCCAAGTAACCTCCATGACGTCCTGCACTTTAATTTTTTCAGTCTGAGGGTGCCAGGGTCCATGCAAACTTGTTTTGTATGAATTCCGAGTGATATTTTTCCTTAGATTACGCGGCCGATCAGGGCAAGGGCGCTCCCTCTGTGCACATTTTCCGGGGATTAGAGCACTTTAAGCACTATATTCCCATGTTTTTCCATGCCTTATGCATGCTTGTGGAAAATACAGGTGTACCTTGAGTGCGCATGTCTGAGTGACAATCACGCAAAAGGTCGAGGAATTTTTTTTTCAGTTTTTGCCTATTTTTTGATGTTTTTCTTGTTGCTGATGGGTTCCTATTTGGATGACAGGTTGTTGTGGAGGGAGAGGGATTGGCCCGAGCTCCATACTACAGCTGTCACCAACGTCGTGGCTCACCATCATTTGGAACAATGGGGGCTCCTAAAGTTCATGGAGAATGAGCTTCCTCGATCGCAGGACGATTGCCACGTTACTTGATCCAACATTGGCACAGGAGGGACAACATATTTTTGTTATGTGGGACTAACCTAGAGATTCCTCTTGAGATGGATGTATACTTTGTGACCGGGTTACTACCTCATGGTGAGGCGTTTCGCTATCCACTCCCTTCTAGGAGGGTGGATTTGGAGAGGTTCTGGGCACGTCATTGGCGTGGGGCACCCCTTACGAAGGGGTGCATCAGTGACAGACTTGGACGACTGGTGTGCTCTGGCAGCCATTGTGCAACTTGTAGGGTCGTCGGCTCCACATCGCGCTTCTGGCCCGTAGGTTGGAGTCTTGTACTAGCTGAGGTTTAGACACTTTGATTTTTCCTGCTTTTGCTACGACGGGATGGTAACACATCTCCACAAGGTCCACAATGGATCAAATTTGTTTGTGTACGCTAATATTTTATGCATCATTATATATGGTAGGGTAGCGCTGGGGGGCCACCAGAAACTCACATGAGGAGGTGGGCTCCAATGTGTTGCAAGGGGGTGGGGGTATGGTGGGGCATTATTGGAATGCCACGATGGAGGCCTAGTTTGAGGTCAACCCCCAAATGTTTCTACCATTCCCATATGTAGGGATAGACTTCCGGGGGGATCTAGAGATGGGTCTCCCTCTTATTTATCATTGGGGGCCAAAAGTTATGTTTTTATGTTTTCTGCATTCATTTGAGTATATTTGTTCTTATGTGTTTTGATGGTGACACTAAAATAGTTTCAGTTACTCTTGTAGATTTTAGCGAGGTAGGTCACCCCGTGGCTCAATTGGTAGGCCACGGTCCTCTTCGGAGACCTCGCGACAATCATGGTGGGGCGGGAGGAGATGCTATGTAGCTTCAAGGTGGTGTACCTGTTGGTGGTGTTGGCCCTTCAGGAGAGGGCAGTAGCTCAGCTACTCCCGATGCTCGACCGAGAAAGCTTGTGCCGATGCATAGGTGGCATGTGATGACGCAGCAGAGGCTCACAATGCTGAGCTGAAAACTCAGGTGTTAGGTCTAGAGGATGCCTAGGGTTGAGAGGAGCTCTTGACCTAGGGGATTCCTTCTTGAGGTTTTTCGGATAACGTCAAGGAGGTCTAGTTGGAAAAGGTGATGGCCCGGGAGAGGGACTATCAACCTATTTTACATCGAGTGGTAGTTTATGTTATGATGGCAGCTCCAGTAGTGGTACCGAGAGAATTTGTGGATCCAGGTGCCCCACTTGAGGGATCACCTCCCTAGAGTATACTTGTAGATGGGGAAAGCATCCATTATCAGGATGCTTCCCCTATTTTTGATGACTTTTTTTTGTATATTTTGGCTGGAAATTGGGTCACCGACACTATTTTTTGTACTCATACATATACACCATGATATATATATATGACAGATATTTTTCGTGACTCTATATGTTGTGCCCCCTATTTTTGTTTATGGATGATGTTATATTGATGGATATTTATGTTTATTGTTTTTTATGTATGATGGTTTATTCAAGATGCATTCCAGTTTAGAATATTGTTAGCTATGCAATCAGTTTTTTGGTTTTGACTCCTTGGTACCTATGTAAATGTGATGTAGTCAAATTGTCTGCTTAATCTTTTTGAACAAAAATATTTTCTAAATAGATGTAAATCTCTTGTTTCAAATGTTTGTTTTAACTACGACACTACTAACTGGGAATCAAGTTACAAATGCATATGGAATATGCCCAGATGGAGGGTGTTTCACATAAGTCCAATGAAAACTTCATATTCTGGTTGATTGTTTTTTTTTTAACCGATCCACACACTGTTCGTGTGGAGTGGTGATCAGTCAGGGTGATAGATGACCTAGGAAGCTGCTGCTAAAATTTGAGGCCATATTGATGCTCCATCAGCAAATCCAGAGTAAGGTTTTGGTTGGAGATCCATGGTGGCAATTTAAGTGCATTTCGTGATAAGTATTTTGGTCAAAAATTCAAATCGGTTGGGTTTGTGTACGTTCACTCTAGGGAAGGGCTAGATTGGCCCTCATATGTAGAACTTCTTGAGGCAAAGGCCATTGACAAGGTTGATGAGGCATGTCTCATCCGGTTCCATCAAGAAGTATTCCCCCTGGTGAAGGAAATTTTTTATGATGTAGGGTCCTTTCCACAAGGTTTTGAACTTTCTTGGCACTAGGGCTTCTTTTGCGACATCGTAGCAGAGGACTAGCTCTCCCTCGGTGAATGGACAAGGGTTGATGTGGCAGTCGAATGATGCTTTTACCATTTTCATGTGGGCCTTGTTGTGTTGCAGTGCCTATCATTAGCTTTCGTTAATGAGCTCTAGATGCACTAGGCATTGCTCTAGAGGCTGGGTATCCTCGAGGAGTTCGATAGTGGCATGAAAATTTAGGATCTCGCAGAAATCGATGCAAAAGTGCAAGGTACCTTGACATTTCACGACAGGAATAATGTGGAAATCCTAGGATATGGGGGTGGCTAAAATCCTATTTTTGATGTGCGATGATATGAATCGTATGTGGTGTATCTTGTCATCCTGGTTCGGTGGGGGAAGAATCTTCGTGATGGGAGTTTATGTACGCGCAAGGCTGGGTTCCTCTCTAGGATGGCCAATTTCCTATGGGTGGAAATTGTGCCTTCTACAAAGGTTCCTGAATGTTTCTATTAGTGGGCATGCCTCTCGCTCATGCTTCTGTCTAGGAAAATGGTGCATGGTACCACTATTCCAACTAAGTATATTTTATGGGAATCAACACTACTCATCATCCCCGATGTGGACGCTTTGAAAGGATCTGTAGAAGAGGTGGTCTTCTTCTTCCACTTCCATGTTTTTGGCTTCAGTGTATCTAACTCTTTGGGGTAGCGTAATATTCTCTTGGTTAGAGAGAATTCGTTGAGGAAGTGAAGAGACTATGTGAAAACTTCTTGCAAGGGGCTTTAATTATTTTCATTGATTGACCTGGTGGTCATTTAGGTCGCATAGTCCACATGTTATCCTAGGTTTGGCCTGGGTCATGTTAGGTTGGTGTGTCATCCTACTTTTCCCATCACGGCCATGTCGGTGTCGGGTCGCTGGCCTATGGGTGATGTACTTTCTAAATCACTTGACTTCATCGTCCCATTTCTTCTCTATTTTATGAATCATATCAATTACGGTACAAACTCATGGGATATAAGTATAGCACTTTCCACAGTGATTTCCTTAATAGACAAGGCAAAATAGCCTAGATATGGGGGTCCCGCCATGCTCAGTTTGTTCTCTAGCAGGGTACCAACATCGTAACACTTCTAAATCAGGTAAAATGGTGACCACATGATTGGGAATTTTGGATAACACACATGTGGTTCTTCTCCATAGAGATCAGTTGGGGGTAGCTAGGGGTTCCCTGATTGGTTTCTTTTCAACTGAAAAGAAAATGATGGATCTGATTGTCACATCCTCTTGGTTTTTCTACCTATTTATGTATTCTGAGTCCATGTCATCTTCTTTGGAGAGGCGGACTATATATGAGCACAAACTAGTGAGGGCTAGCCGGAATCGGGGGATATAGTGACAATTTTCTAGAAGGTGTTTGTCGGTGCAAAAAGGATATGTGAATTTTGTTGCTCGCAATCCAATGTAGTAACCTCGTTCTATAGAATACCATCTATGGATGAGTTCTAGGGCTACACATTCTTACAGGAAGTGACCACGTTCACCGCACAACATGTAGCGTATAATGGGAGGGGGGATGACTCGGGGTCTTTCTGGTGCCCGTCTTTCCTCCTGAGGTATAGGATGATACAAGGTTCATCTCCAACAGACTAGGTGGAGGGATCCTCTTGATAGGATCACTCCATGGCATGTAAAGCATCCCTATATCATGGGATCTCTAGGAAATCATGTGTATAATGCCCATAATTTTTTCAGATAGTGCATGCGTGATTGGTACGTAATTTTTTGCCTTTACCTTTGGTGCCAGGTTCCCTCTTATGGGAATGCGACGTTGCGATGTCTGCCTTAGAGCCAAGGATTGGTTTTAATTTGTCCAACTATGGGTAGATTTGGGTAGGGTGACCCATTATGTCACATATGGTGCAAACTGGTGATTTCCGTTGTATGGCAGGAGTCTCCATTTCCTTTCCTCTCTTCCCGGTTTTCTTAGCCATAATCATTGGTTTTGCAATTGGAATTTCCTTTGCAGGGGTATTTTTTACTGTTTCTTGAATAGATGGGGTCTCCTCAGGACTGAGGGGCTCTAACTCGGTGGCAGTGATGTGTGTGGATCTTTACCCCTTAGGGGGAATGAGATACGAAACAACTATTGCAAACGATATGTTTGGTAACACCATTGTTTCCAAAACCTGTTGTGAGACGAAACGAGTTGGGGGGTAGAGGAAAGGGGTTTGGGAAGCAGTGTAGGCTAGAGAGGCTATCATGGCTGAGGACTCGGTGTTGTTACCTCTTATGTCCATGTCCTGACTAGCTTTGGTGCTTGATGTGGCCATCATACACGCCAGAGGCCCTACGACATCCGATGATGACTCAGTTATAATGGGGGGATCTCCTAGGAAGGATTCTAGGATGGATGACGGTTTAAACTAGTTAGGGCCATATTATTGGTACCTTGAAAGCATATGTGAGGATGTATCTACATAGGGTAGAATTACGTTGGTGTTTTCTAGGGGTCGTTTCTCACTATGCATCAATTGATCGACAGTAATGATGTGGTCCTCATGGGGGAACATCATAATGCGGAAGACAAAGGAGGATATGGATGACATGGTGTACATATAACTCTGACCAAGGAGTATATTATAGTCCAAGTGAGCATCCAAGACTGCAATATCTATATGGACCGTCTTTCTGGCTAAGTAGACTGGGACGTTTTGGTAGAGACCAATGGGGGTTGAAGGACGACTGTCATATGCTCTAAGAGTGATGATTGATGGTTTTAGTTTGGGAGACCCTACCTTCTGCCAAAAATTTATTAACATGATGCACGTGGATGCACCCTCGTCAATGCCACATTAGTGAATGGTGATATTCTAGACCGACACTGGTATCCTGAAAGGCGACCATCGAAGGAAGCATACGGGTGGCTTTGTCTAAATCAAAATCCATTAGGCACGTATCGGCAGGTTCGATAGCGCCTAACATAGAAAGAAAATATTTTTGTTGTTTTGTTCATGACTGCAACACTTCCAATGCTGACATAGCAATGGGAGATTAGGCTAGGTCGTCCACGATACTATAATTATGGGCCTCTTTGGAGTAATTTCCTGCTCGCCTATTTGGTCCTTTGGCCATCTTTGGCAATGGTTCAATAGGCATCTTTGAAATGTTAAAAGGTGTAGTTGGTGCACTGGTACTAGCCCCTGATGTGCTTGTGTGTGGTGGGGTGTTGCAATTCTGATTCCATGTTTGAAAAAACATCTCATCACCATTCATGGAGATTTCGTGGCTATTTTTCCTGGAGTCGTCTGCATTTTGTTGTTGAGTGTTGACTGTTCCTTGATGGGGGAATGGTTCCTGCATCATAGTTGTTTGTTGGGACGATCCTCCTTGTCCTCGGTTACGTTTCAACTTCTTGAGCTTAGAGAGATCGGGACAGTGGTGAGTATAATGGTCGTACTCATCACAGATCAAACAAGAGTGATTTTTTCGAAGAGGTGGCCTTTTTCTTTGCCATTGGGCATTGCTTGACTCCTATTTTTTATTCCAGCTGGAGTTGACTCTAGCCTAAGGTCATGGTGGGCATTGCTAGTTGTTTCCCCACTGTCGAGGATTCCCTTTGGGCTTGCTTTTCCTTTTTTCTTAACCACAATAGGAGGTTCATTCTCCTGGTTATATTATTTGTGTGGATTATGTTTGGAAGGCTGTGAGAAGTTGACCTGTGCATTATTCTGCATAGGTGGACCTTATGTTGTGGACTGAGCATAACGTAGTCCCTGGTTTGCACCTAGATGTTGGCGGGGAGATCTTTCGTTAATATGTCTATCTGCCTACTAGGTCCCCTCAGCCAAAGGATAGGGTCCTCCGTGGTGATACGCTAGTGCCCTATTGGTCAAATTTTTCTTGGGCATATGATGACTTTGAAACTGGGTTCTGGTACGTTCTGGGTAGAATCATACATATAACCAGGGTTTTGACTGCTACTGCCTAGGTAATTTTTGGTCAATGACCCAATTAGACCATATGTAGAGTTTGGCGCGCCTGGAAATTTTTTATAAGATTGCAGGCATGGGGTTTTTGGCAGGATATTGTAAATATATCCTGACTACATATAAATCAGCTCAAGTTGTTGGGCTTTGCTCATGGCATCATCTTCGGATATGGGCCTTTGTTGCGCCACATCCTTTGAAATATTTACAGTGAGAGTTTTCAGGAAAAGTTTTAATAAAACCCAATCGTCGAGTTTGGCTTTACATAAACTACAATTCCGCCTCCATTCGTGGAGATGGTTCAAGATATGGACAGTCGAGTTTTTTCTAAAGTGTGTCAATAACTCCATTATGAAATTATGGTGAATGGGTAACTGAAAATATGTTAGGAACAGGGTGGCAAGGGTGCTAAAGGTTCCATGTGTAGCAGAGGGCTGCTCGAAATAAAATTTTGCAACTAATCCTATCAGAGTGCATTGAAATAGTTTCAATCGAATACTACCATAAATGATAATGTTCAATGAGAACCACAGGTGGAAGGTCATGACATGATTACCTGGGTCTTCTGCTTGCTCTCCTTCAAATTTTGTAATATTCGAAGGGAGCTTCGTGAGCATGGGAGGCCATGTAGGGTTGTGTGCAATGGGGTCATTCTTCATCTTTGTTAAATCTGGTAGATTCAATGAATCTAAAAAGGGTGACTGCAAGGTTGAAGCCATTGCAAGTTGTGAACACACAAAGTTCTGGTTAGGAAGAGGGTTTTTCTGTGATGTACCCTGCTATATATTTGACTAGCTTATCGAATGGGTAGCACGCCTCCTCCATCTAGGGGTTGTGGGAGGAGTGGTATGTGGTGTGGCATTGGGATACCAATCAGGGTTCCCAACTAAGGAGTCCTCAATAAAGGACTAACCAATAATGGTGAAAGTGTTCCGTCTTTGATGCCTAACTGATGAAAGACCTAGAACCCTTCTTGGTAATAGGGGGACGTCCAAAAGATGTCTAGATTGACGAGGTCTCGTTCGGTCCATTCTGGTGTCGACTAGATTTAGATTCGAAAAAAATTTAAGAGGATAGATAATATTATCAAAGAAAAATTTCGATCACATGAATAGAACAAAGAGAAAATAAAATTAATTTTCCCTTTCAATTAATCCTACATGATCAGTCAATCAAAAATATGGTTTTTGTTTGTTTGCATATGATACTCAAATCCTAGAAGACCTATTCATCCTCACACACTTAAATCTAACTGGGCCTTGAAAATATATATTGTGAGTGCTGGTACAACATCCCGTAAGAGCTGGCGATGCCCCTAGTCAGCTAAAGTAAATCCACCAAGGTAATGGTAGAGGATCTAGTGCTTTCCTGCACCATCACCTATAGGGAAAGGATGCCCTAAATTGGCCACTAAGTACCACCATCCCACATGAGTGTTCGAGTCTTGGGATTCTTGGTAATTCAGCTAACAGTACCGAGTATCAGTTGGGTCAAGTAGCCCCAACTGATGCCTTCCCACATTGTGCCTAACCCTAACCCACTCTAAAACGAGTCTCTTTCACGCTCAGGTTTTCTTTTCCATGGGTGGATAGCTAGATTTAAAGCTCCCTAATCAGTCAAATTCTATGTTTCAGGATGAATAATGAGAAAGGTGGTTTAATTGATGCCTACCCCCTTTATCCTATCTTAAACTATAAATTCTTTGTGGCCCGTGTGGGGAGAATTTAGTGAGTTTTGTTAAGTTAGTTTTAGGTGTCTTTTATTTTCTTCATGTGTGGATGTGTGTGAGAAAAAAGTGGACAACCACATAGTTTGAACGTGTGGATATGCAATTTTCCTTTTCAAAATCCCCTATTAAACTATGTTGTATTTTTCCTTTCTCAAAAGAAAAACAGTGCGGATATGGGCCGCTTTCTATTTTTTGTAGTTAATATATGTGATCAAGTAAAAGGAGATGGTGAGTTGTGAATAGAGAGTGTTCATATGCTTGCCTAGGATCACCAAAGGCTAAAAAGGCAGTAGAGATTACTTGCTCTTCTATCGACAATTCAATCATCGTCCCAAAATCCTAGTGAAAACATTAAACTAAAATAATGACTTTTACACTAGAAAAAAGAAATTAGCTAAGCATGCATGGACTTGGACCACTTAATTTGGATAACTATATAGGTGTGTTGGTAACTAGATTTTCAAAATACAATTTTTTTTCAGAATCCAAGTTAATTTCCCCCCTACTTAAACTATATGTGAAATTTTCAAAGATCAACTTGAAATAAAAATAACACTAAGCCTACAAAAGGAAACTAAGAGTGAGCTTTAGCAAGCTGCAGGGTACCTCAACTAGTTCTCAACGATGTATTATGGGATTCCAGACACTTTACAAGTATGAAAAGTTAGAAATATGGGAGAAATTTCTCATTTTGTGTTTTGCACACAAAAGGATGCAACAGGCGCGATGTATTCGTACAGGTTAGCTCTGAGCGTGTGCCCTAGGCGGGTCCGTGGGAGCGAAAAGTTCAGAAATTCTTGCAAAAGTAATTTCTGGAGCTATTCTACTTCATTCTATCACTTGGGATGAACTAGGGACTGCAAGAGAAAAAGGGGGAAATTCAAACCCACTTCACAGCACAGACAGAGGTCTCTGCAAAAAGGCACAACCACATGCAGTTGGAAATAAATGTTAGTGGAGTCGCAAGTCCTGTGTTGATGTTTTTGTTGCATGCATGTACAAAATCATGCCAACTTAAGGGGTGTGGTTTACCCTCTTAAGTTATTGGTCACAGGCAGAAAAAGAAGTGTATTCAAGAAAGTTAGTGGAACATGCTAGAACATAAACATAATAGATAGAGACAACATGCATATTCAAAAATAAAAAATAAACTAAAAACTAAAATAAATAAAACAAAAGCTCTAAATAGAGTCAAACAACTGCAATAATCCAAATGGTGGCACTTACGGCCCCTCTTATTGAGTGCTGGTAGGAAATGAGGAAGAAACTTTAACCCAATTTCCAAGGGGCTCTTAGAACATGGGTTCTAAGTCCAGATGCAAGGATGTCTTTACTTCCAAGCTTGCCTCAAGTAAAGTTGCCCTCTCTCTACTATGGTGGACTGGACTTGTTGAATGGCCAACAATTGATTCCCCTCTATTTTAGCTCCCGATCACACACTGCTAGTATTTCTTAGGGAAATTTTGGCCAACATAATAATGTGATGTCAAGTTGTTCATCTCTTGGTGGCTTTTCATACCTGAATTCAAATCCTCCTTCCCTCCCTTGGTACATTATGGATGGTGACCCAAGAGATGGGGATGATTCCATTGTCTACTCCCTTGATGTATAAGGAGGCTTTGGTGGTTGTCCTCAGGTGGCTTCAAGTGCGAAATCACTATCCTGGAGTGTGCTTTTTGTGGTCCTAGATAGTGACTTCTGCCACTCCCAAGAATGGATGCATTTTGGGTCAAAAGGCATGCAAAGGCACTCTTATCGAAGGATAGTGAGTAGAAAAGAATTTATGACTTGCTCAAATTTGATTTTTCCTCAAACCTTAGATATTTTTAAATACTTTCCAGATTCTATAATGTCTCTCAACCCTATAAATCCTTCTGCCTAACATTAAATAATGTCATATTTTCTTGTACAATTTTTGAGTGTTAACAGGCTACTTAATAGGTTATAAGGAAAATCTTCTCCTTAAGATCATGTGATGGAGTGAAATGTTTTTAATTACTCATATTTATTGGTTTTTCCTTCTACCCTAAAGACTCATTTAAAATAAAGAATCTCATATAATGAATGAAAGATTCCCCAAGCTGATCATGATAGGGTTTTCATAAGAAATACTTAGGTTTTTATAGGATTGGTCCACCATACGAGGATTTTAATCAATACCTTCAAAGAGAAACTTGGAAAATTTTCTTGGATGAATTTTTTTTAGAATTAATACGCTAGAAGTAGGTTTTTAAGATGATGAAGATAACAATAAAAATCCCCATAACTGACATAATGAATAATCTCACCAATAATAAAAGTCACCTTATAAAATATGACACATTACGAGTGAGTTTTTTTTACAATAATTACCACAAGAATTCTTAATAAAAGAAATTTCAATAGTTATGTCTTAGGGAATTTCAGTTTCAAGTGTGTTGACATGACAATTTTATTTCAGATGACATTTTCATTCATTTCACTTATACTACACTACCATAATTTAGAGAGACAAATATATACTTCAAGTGTATGATTACATCCAATGTAGCCATGTGAGTAGCATAATGCCAAATATACTCACACTCAGTTTTAAAGAATAAACTTCAACAAATACTAGAGTATGAGAAATAAATTGCTTTATCTAATGTGGTATCAAGAGTTGTTGAATAATGAGGAAATAAGGTGTGCTAATGATTGTCTGAAATGAGGCTTCAATGGGATCCACATATTTATGATTCTCAAAATCATACAAATTTTCCAAAACTTGTTAATCACTCTCTATGAGGCATAACAGATTTGGTGAAACCAAAAAGAAAAACACCTCATTTTTGGGCTTAAATATTTTTTTTTCATATTGAAAAGAATCGTTAAGGGAAATGTTATGTTTTGATATTCAACAATAGTTTTAGAAAATTTTCCAATCAAAGATTGATCCTCTAATGGTATTTGAATTATATCTCCTATTTTGAATGTTCTGTATTATCAGATATGTTTCAAAAATCACCCCTTCCCCCAGCCTCAAAGATATATAATTACACTCAGTAGGGGATTCAATAGGAAGAATGGGAGTTTAAATTGTTCTGTAACCTACTCATTTGGATTAGGGTTTGGGATATTTTTTAGGCTAGGTTTTGGGTTAAGGCTTAGACTAGGCTTTGGATTTGGATTAAGATTTGGGTTTGGACTAGGGTTTGGATTAGGGCTATGTCTAGGGTTTGGAAAATCGCTAGGTTCAAGGTTTGGATAAGTTTTAGGTTTATGTTTTGGATTACGGTTAAGGTATTGATTAGGATAAGGGCTAGGGTATGGTTTAGGGCAAGGTTGCATAGCTAGATGGGACCATAGAGGATGATAACATGGTGGAGCACTGGTTGTAGATTGCATTTCATGTGGTTTATTTTGCATGAAATACTACCCTAGGGAAAAGGATCCAAACAATTCTTCAAGCTATGGGGATATCTGACTCGAAGACGAGGTCCAGGGAGAGGGCCATTGTGACCAACAGGTAGGATTTTCACTCCGAGGAGGACTACAAGTTTTCCATGAAAGTGCGGGAATATAAAAATGTCAAGGAACCTACTAAGGAGAATAAACATTGATCCAAATATTGAATTATGATAAGTTTTGAGTTATACCTAGCAGTTGAATTGATTCCTTACTTGCTTTTTTTAGTACCTTTAGTATTCTTGGCAGTGATGGGAAATGTTTTTTTGAATGACCCTCCTCACAAATTTTGCAAACTTTCAGGCTACTTAGTGGAAATTCTCCTATGGAATTATCCTTTATATAGTTTGCATGGTAGATCAACAATGGTTCTTCATCCTTTTTTTGTTCTTCCTATAAATAATCCAATGTTTAAATAAAGTATATAATAGTATTTTATTTATGTTCAAGAAAAATTCTATGTTTTTCACTTATGATTTAATCATTAGATGATTTTTATATCTTTATAGGAACATTAAAACTCCTCATTGTAATATTTCTCGAAATACCATTTTCTTGTTCTGAACAAACCGACTAGTAGATTTTGTCAGCACAAGGGTAATGTGTATATATATATATATATATATATATATATATATATATATATATATATATATATATATATATATGGTGGTTGGGGGGGGGGGGGCGCGGGGGAGCTTATTACAATACCCAAGAAAAGAAAAAACTTAAAATCATAAGCAAGATATGAAAGAAATAAACAAAATCAAAAACTTGTAAAAGAAAGTAGGTAAAGAGGAAACCAACTGCAACAAGTCACCAAGGTCAATCCATTAAGCACCTCCCTAGCAACAATGCCAAAATTTTTGGTGTAATAAAAAACCTAACATTTAATTTTCAATCAATGGTTTGTGCACTTCGAGGCACAATATTAGAAATTCTAGAGAAATACCCTAGCAAACTAAAAATAAATTTCTAATATAACTTGCACGTCCCTCTTTTCATAAATTCATGTAAACAATGATCAATAAAAATCTTGCACTCAAAACAATTCATTAGAGACAAACCCTTGGCTATTACCACATGATACTGGTGCATATATGGATCACAAATTTTAAGGAATAATGGATCTGTAACAGCCCTGGGGAAAATTCAATTTAATAAAGTTAAAATAATAACTACAGTTGATGGGACACATATTCCAAGCTAAATGGTGGGAAAAACATCCTAGTATGGGTGCTCACATGGTTTATTATGGCGAAGGAAATTATCAAAGGCTATGGATAAGGCATTAAAGAGGCAAAAAGTATTTTTGGAAAATTTATTTATGAAAATAATGGAAATTAGGATAAAAGGGAGATGAAAGGTCACAGGTTGCATGTGAGGAGGAAAATGAAGGAAAATAATGGAAAATCATGAAAATAGAGGCCTTATATATAAAAATTCTTTTGACGATCACTTGATACCTTTTTTCAATGAATTTTTGGATCCCTCTCATTATTGTCTCTCTCTATCTCATTCCCTTGGATACTTGGATTTTTCTAGGAGCACTCCTGCAGAGTGTGGATACTTGGTGATTTGGAGAAAGAAGGAAGAAAAAGAGTAGGAAAGCACAGTTAGACATCAGGATTAGCAGCTACAACAATATTTCATGTACCAAGTTTCATGTATATTTTCTTCACTAGTTTTAGCATGCATGGTGTATGCATGTGGATTTTTCCTAGCCTTTCCATTTCCTGAATAGCCATGATGTTGTGGGTTTATTCTATTAGCTATTTATGGTTGGTTATCATGATTCGTTTAGTTGTTGGGTTAAATTATTAGTTCTTGGATCCTTGTTGGGAAAAATTATTTGGAGCTCGAGAGCCAGCTGTTGGGTTTAGTTACTGGACCAACATGCTTGGTTGGACAAATGCTCTGGAGCCCTAGGTGGGTAAAGTTACAAGTCCTAGAGCCTTTGTTGTAAAAATTCTCTGGAGCATGGAAATAGTTGGATTTGAATTACTAGTCCTCGATCCTTGGTCAAAATACACACCCTGGAGCCCTATACCATCTTAAATAGATACCAATTTGTGATTGTTGTGATGTTTGACCCTGAGGTGGAATCACTGGTTGAGGGTTGAGATGGTTTGGAAGATGGAATCCATGGGTTGATTGTAATTGATGTGTTAATGAGATCCCACATTCATTCTTGGAATGGGGGTGATTGGCTACAGTGAGATTTAACTCATCCAATCTATGGTCGGATGGAACATGGAAGTCCCATCTCCGATTGGTTTTTACATTCAATAATGAAAAACTCATTCCTATGGTATTCGGTATGGAAATGTACTAGTTTATGTATGGATTCTATTGTTGTTATATATCCAATGTGTTTATGTTGTTATTATGCAAGTTATAAGGATGTATTCAATCAATGATGATTTATGGTTCTATCCATGTTTTCACCTATAAATTAATACACAATGTATCTATGGCCAAATATACTATAGTGTAGCTTATGATGTATGGGAGCAATGCTTCCTAGCTATTCTCAAATAAAAGACCCCTATTTTTAAATATGTTGTTTACACCTATATATGCAATGTTTGTGACATGTTTGAGGAAATCATTATCATGGCTAGGATAGGTATAGATGATTTCATAATGATATTATTTCTTTCATTCCTTTGTTTTAATGTTATTCATCATCCCCTAAATTTTCATGAAGTTTTGGGAAATGACCTGGGCTCTGGACCTGAGAAGGTAATACAAATCCCATAGTTGTAGGAACAAAATCGTGTATTTGAGGCCCTCTCCGCATGGCTTTTTTGTTTTTCCTAGCGCTCGAGACTCCCATATGATACCTTGGCTTGGAATGCCTGCGAATATGGTCCAAAACGGTCAAAACATCAGTCTCCCTCGGGGTTAGGGGTCTGGAAGGTTGGGTTACCTTCTAGGGATGTTGTTGATGCTTTGTAAGGTGTGTTTGTCATGTTTCTATCAGTTGCACTTCCTCAAGGTCATCTAGGAGGTTAAATATTTTGTTATTATCCTCTCATGATATTTTTACCCCGGTTCAATGGTTACTTGGGTAGATGTGGGAAGAGGGTATTAAAGAGTGGTATCAGAACATGGTTCAACCCTTGTACTAGATAATCAATGTGTTGGTCATGATTTTTTTGTTTGATTATTTGTTTCTCATCATGGAAGGACTGATAATGTTGTTTTCAACATGTGGTTATGTGTGTGTGATTGAGTAAATGTTTTTCATGTTTGTGTATTATGCATGCACATTAGCTTACATATTGTTAGATGTTGAATATGAATTGCTTGTGTATTCTAGGACACATATTGGTCATGTATGTGTAGTTCCATGTATTCTTGTGTGTGTGGTGTTATATGCTGAAAAATGCATTGGTCATTCACGCTTGGTTACATGTCGCTTATGTTTGTGTATGGTCTATGCTCATGAGGGTGTGTGGTAAAGTTGCATTGGTATGGTCATGCATTAATTCATGTTGTGTATTTGTTATGGTTATGAATCTATGATTTTAATCCAACTAAAATGAGGTTCTTACGCTATTATACCATGTGTTATGAATTTACGCGCTGATTTTGATTATGTATATAAATGTATTTTGCTGATTGGTTGATCTTACAGGATGTATTCTCCCCAAATTACAATAAGGTACATTGGTTTATTTATGAATTGGTTTAGACTCCATATTGTGAATTGCAGGAAATTTTCAAATATGAATTGAAGAATGGTAGTCTATAGATATTATCTCTATGAGTCATATGAGAAACATGATGTTTGGCATTGATTTGATTTGGAAGGTACACTGAGAAGTATAAAGGAAGAGATAAGAATTTGTATGGAAGATAATGACAAGATTATATAGGGACAAAAAAAGAAAGAAGAGGTTAATGCAACCATCCTTCAAAATTTTTTAGAGTTTTAGAAAAAAGGGCCACCTAGGATCAACTATGGGAAAGGGGATGGGACCAATGGAGCATATGGAAGTAGCTCTCTCGGTGGTTACAGGGTAGATAGGGATGACATGGTTAAACATGGCATATTCTTGGACACTCTAGATAGGAGAGGTGACAGACACATGCATCATTCTAGTTCTGGTTCAAGAAGGCATCATGATCGTCATCACTATCATCCTTAGAGAAGGAGTGACAGGGGCTATCTTTTGGATTATTTTAAAAAAGTAAAAGCCACGTACATTTTATGGAGATATAAAGAAACCACAAGATGCATAGCAGGGAAAATTTTAGGGGCTAATATTCGCAGGTGGGCTAAGTTTCCATGTTTTTTCAAACAAAAAAAATTCCTGAAGTTCCATTTTTTTAGAATATGATTCGCCCAAATTTTATAGTATAACAATATTTTACCTTAGAAATCATAAAATTTTTATAGAGACTATATAAAATCATTAGAAATATAAATATTTTTACAAAAGTATTGCCAATACTTTTACAATTTTCATATTAGGAACTAGTAATATTCGCCAATATTTATAAACTTTAAGATAAATTTCTATCCTTAAAATTTTCCTTGATGCATAGGAATAGTTTCTTGGCATGAAGAAGTTTTTCAGATTGCATGATTACTTGGAAAATATGAAAGATAGGATAGCTACATTCAGCGTTAGAGGTAGAGAAGATATTTGGTGGGAAGATATGAAGAACGTTAGAGATATTTTAGAGGAGGATTTGAATTGGAGTGTGTTCAAAAGGTTATTCCATAAGAAGTATCTATCAAATAGATACTGTGATGATAGGGAAAAGGATTTTTATGAGATAAATATGGGTTCCATGACAGATGAGGAGCATACTAGAAGGTTCTTGAAGTTACTAAGATATGTACCTTACCTCAAGGAGGATAAGGCCAAGATTCAAACATTTATTAGTGGGCGTACGATTGCATTCAAATATAGGATTGTGTCTGATTAGCCTAGATCATTGGAGGAGGCTATTCGAAAAATAAAACATTCTTATGAACAATAAAAATGTTGATCATAAACTAAGCTGGATTGGAAAGGTAATGCAAGAAACAAAGGAAAACAGAACAAGAAGTGAGAAAGATGTCAACATATAGGTAGCAAGGAGAATGTTTCCCCACCTAAGAAGTTTTATACATCTGGCAGAGGACAAGGATTTTTTTCTGAGGAAAAAAATAAGAATGATAATGGGGAGCCAATGAGGTGTTAGACTTGTGGAGGAGATCATTATAGGAGGGATCTTCCACAATTTCATGGTGGTATAACACAGACCTACAGTACATAGGAGGCACATAAAGTGGGACATGTTGGCCATAAAATTCCTCATATTTAGGCAGTCGTGGACAACATGTAGGAAGATCATTAATATTCTATCATTCACATGGACGATAAGCTTTGTGATAAATTTGTTTCTATTTTGATTGAACCTAGATCTAAATATAGTTATATTAATCCTTACCTATTGGATTAGTGTATTTTGAGTAAGGAAATGAATGCAGAATCTTGGTTAGTGTAGTTGTCTATAGGTATGAATAAGGTATTCCACCATTGGGTAAGAGGTTGTGCATTTTATTTAAATGGTATACCTATAGCAGAGAACTTGAACATATGTCCATTAGGTTCATACAATTTGATATGACCCTCACAGTCTGTCCATATGTCTACATATGAAAATTTGTGGTGAAGGCCAATTTGATTCCCAAAACCACAAAAAAATCCTTCCAAAGCTTGGTGAATAAGCTCAATAAGCTTAAAAATTGGTGGGTTAGGCGCATATTCATTCAAGGAATATGACACTCTTTCCATAGCAGCTTAGAAGGGATGGAAAGTCCATAAGATGGATGTAAAAACCACCTTTTTGAATGGATATCTAAAGGAGAAAGTTTTTATGTCCCAACCACAAGGATTTGTTGTGAAGGGAGAAGAACAGAAAGTATGCAAAATTATAAAATCCTTGTATGGCCTCAAGCAAGCACCATGAGCCTGGTATGAGAAATTAACTAAGCATCTTCTGAAACTTGACATCAAACATTTTTATCTTGATCATGCAACTTTGTTTGTTAAGAAATTTGGAAAAACAATTGTATATCTTGTGGTGTATGTAGATGACATTTTGATGGCAGGGAAAAATGAGAGTTATATTGCATCCATAAAGAAATAATTAAAGAAAGGTTTTTAAATGACTGATTTGGGCTATGTTCATTACTATCTAGGTATTGGAGTAACTCAACATCCTAAATTAATATTTCTTTCTCAAAAGAAGTATATTGGAGATCTTTTGAACAAGTATGGCATGGATGAATGCCATCCCTTAACCAATTCAATAAAAAAAATGTTGAAGCTCACATCCATTGAAGGGAAGGAATTCAAGGATGAAATGAAGTATAGATAGCTTGTAGGAAGTCTTATTTATCTGACTACCACGAAACCATACATCTAATTTGTTGTTAGAATCCTCTCTAGGTTTATGCAAAAACGTTGTGAAGGACCTTGGTCTACTACAAAAAGAGTTCTAAAGTACTTGAAGGGGACTCAAGACTTTGGACTCAAATATACACAGGTAGGCGATTTCAGCTTGATCAGATACTCTGATTCAGAATTTCATGGGGAAAAATAACCTGGGGTGTCTACTTCAGGTTATACCATGAGTCTTGGATCAGGAGCTATCTCATGGAGATCACACAAATAGTTAGTTCGAGTAGCTTCCACAACTGAGGCAGAATATGTTGCAGCAGCTGAAGCAAAAAAAGAAATTGTGTGGCTCAGGAAAATATTATAAGATTTGTAGATTAAATAAATGCATTCAACACCAGTCATGATCGACAACACTTATACAATAAAGTTGGCCAAGAACCCAATGTTCCATGATCTAACGAAGGACATAAATACAAAATACCATCTAATTTGACATCATGTTGAGGCCAAAACTATCCATCCATGTCATTGTTCCACAAATGAGCGGGCCACATATATCTTCATCAAAACGCTTGGAAGAGAAAATTTTGAAAAGTTCAGAACGATGCTTGGACTCACCAACATCCCTTCAGATTAAAGGCAGGAATGTTGACACCTAATCCTAAGGGATTGGGTCGAATTTTATTTTATTGTAATTTAGAAAATAAGGAATGCCACGAGACATTTGGAAGTGAATCCCAATAGTCTCACCTCCATGTATAAATACACACACAATCTCCATATAACGCATCTTCATTTTTGAGGAGTCACCTCTTGGTCTGACATGGTATCTGATCCGAATGTCATTATGAATTGAGTTTTTTGTTACTTCTCCTAGCATTCTACAATTCTGGAATAATTTTGCATTATATTTTTTGGAAAATTCTGCCTCATTTTTATCTTCACATTTATTTTTCAGCTCAAGTTCTCTACACATTCAATTTTTACTGTGCAAATAACTTTTACACTTCTTTGCACAATCAATTTTACTGTGCAAAATAATTTTTCACTCCACCTCACAACCTCACAACCATTCGTAGATCCTCACACCTACACTCTCATCCACTCTGCTTACCTCACATCCCCCTCACCTCGCACCCCACTCATGCACTCCCCCTCACCTACACGCAGATTGTCATTGTGCATTTAGTTTTTGGTTACTGCACTGGTATGGTTTTCTTACAACAATTGGTATTGTGATTCATTGAGGATGAATCGATTTGAGGCATTGTATGGGCAGACTTGCAACACTCCCATTAGTTGGAGGGATTCGTCTAATAGGGTACTGGTTGGACTAGATATGTTGGTAGAAGTAGAACAAGAAACGTACGTGATCAAGAAGAATTTGAAAGTAGCACAGGATAGGCAGATGAGTTATGGAGATATGAATAGATTGTTCAAGGATTTTAAGGTTGGGTATCAGGTGTAATTGCGTATCAATCCCAAGAAAATATCATTGCATATTTGACCGTGTGCCAAGCTCGTACCAAGATTTTTTGGTCCATTCAGGATCATTGAGAGGACCATACCAATGGACTAAAGACTTGCACTTCCTTCCACAGTGAAAGTCCATGATTTTTTCCATATACAATTTCTTAAAAAGTATGTTAAAGATGTTGGTCATGTGAATGTCTCATCTTTATTGTAGGTGGATCCGAAGGAGAGTTCCAGCACGAACCATGGTGCATTTTGCGGAAAAATACACTCATGCTCCAAAATAGAGCAATTGAGCAAGTTAAATTGAAATTGAAACACTTTGGGCCCAATGAAGCTACATGGGAGATGGTGGATTAGAAGCAGGCTATGTATCCTTCCTTTTTTTCCAGTTGAGGTAAATTATTTTTGGTGTCTTGTTCGTTTTTGTTTAGCATATGTTTTGGCAATGTTTTGGTATATGTTTTGATGTGATGGTTGGATACATGTACATATGTGTATGGATTTAAATATTTCCATGAGTTATGTTATAACGCTCCAATAAGTTGTATGGTGACATGTCCTTGTAGTTGTCATGTTATGATGTCATGTTGGTTTATTTTAAGTAGCTTGATCATTGTAAATACTTCATCCAAATATGTTATAAATCTCCATGGGAGGTATTTTTTCTTTTCAGCGGTGTTGCTAAGGTATATTTAGAATTGAACACCAAGGAAAGTGGCTACAAAGGGGGAGGGTTCTGTAACAATTGTAGTGAAAATTCCATGTAATAAAGTTAAAATAATAACCACAGTTGATGGGACATGTATTCCAAGCTGAATGTTGGGAAAAAAATCCTAGTGCGGGTGTTCACGTAGTTTATCATGGCTAAGGAAATCGAAAAAGGATATCGCTAAGGCATTAAAGAGGAAAAATTTATTTTTGGCACATTTATTTCTGAAATTAAGTGAAATCAAGAAAAAAGGGATATGAAAGGTGGCATGTTTCATGTGAGGAGGAAAATAATGGAAAATGAAGAAAATAGAGGCCTCTTTTATAAAACAGCTTCTGAGGATCAGTTGGTACCATTTTTCAGTGAATTTTTGGAGCTCTCCCATTATTCTCTCTCTCTCTCTCTCTCTCTCTCTCTCTCTCTCTCTCTCTCTCTCTCTCTCTCTCTCTCTCTCTCTCTCTCTCTCTCTCTCTATCTATCTCTCTCATACTTTTCGATACTTAGAGTTTTCTTGGAGCACTCTTTAAGAGCGTGGATACTTAGTGATTTCAAGAACAAAGGAAATATAAGAGTAGGAAAGTGCCATAGGACATCCGGATCAGTAGATACAAGGGAATTTGATTTCAAGTACCGAGTTGCATATATGTTTTCCTCAATATTTTTGCTATGCATGGTGTATGCATGTGGATTTCCATTTCCATTTCCTAGATAGCCATGGTGTTGTGGGTTTATTCCATTGGTTGTTTCTCATGATTCCTTTAGCTGTTTGGTTTAGTTATTAGTTCCTAGACCCTTGGTTGGAAAAACGCTCTCGAGAGTTGTGGACAACTGTTGGGTTACACTACTAGTCCTTGATCCTTGGTTGGACAAATTCTCTAGAGCTCTAGGTTTATTTAGTTACTAGTCTTGCAGCCTTGGTTTGAGAAACGTTGTGGAGCCCAGAAATAACTGGGGTTGAGTTACTATTCCTATATCCTAGGTTGTAAAAAGCACTCTAGAGCCCTATAGTAGCTTGGATAGAAACCAATATATGATGGTTGTGATTTCCAGCCGTGAGGTGAAATCACCAGTTGAGGGTTGAGGTGGTTTGTCCTCTAGAAGCCCTGGATTGATTGTGATTGATGTGTTTGATGAGATCTCACATTCATGTTTGGAATATGGAACAAGGGTGATTGGATGAAGTAAAATTTGGCTTAGGCAATCTATGGGTGGGTGGAAAGTGTAAGTCCCATATCTAGTTGGTTTTTACATTCAGTAACAAAGATCTCATTCGTCTGGTATTCGGTATGCAAATGTACTAGTCTATGTATGGATTATATTTATATTATATCTATTAGATTTACATTGTTAATTTCTTTGGTTATAAGAATGTATTCGATCAGTGAAGATGTATGGCTCTATACATGTTTTTACATGTAAATTAATACACAATGTATATGTGGTGAATAAACTATATTGTATCTTATGGTGTAGGGAAGAAATTATTCCTAGTGATTCTCATATAAGTAAGAGACCCTATGTTTAAATCTATTATTTACACATGTAAATGAAATGTTTGTGACATTTTTGATGAAATGGATGTCATGGCTAGGAGGGGTACAGTTGAGTTCTTGATGATGTGATTGCTTTCATACCTTTTTTCTAATGTTATTTATCATCCCCTAAAGTTTCATGAAGTTCTGGGCAGTGACCTGGGCTCTAGGGCTGAAGGGGTGGAACAAATCCCAAAGTTGGAGGCACAAAATTGTATATTTGGGGCCCTAACCACATGCTTGTTTTGTTGCTCCTGTAACTATAGGTTCCAAACCACTACCTTTCCTTGGCATGCCTGCAGTTATGGTCCAAAATTGTCAAAGTGTCAGTGCCCCTCAGTGGTTAGGGGTCTAGAAGGTTGGATTACCTTATGGGGATGTTGTTGATGTTGTGTAAGGTGTGTTTGTCATGTTTTTTTTGGTTCCACTTCCTGAAGTTCATCTAGGAGGTTGAATCTAATATTAGTAGCCTCTTGTCACATGTTTACCCTAGTTGGTGAGTTACTTTGGTATATGTGGCAAGATGGTGTTACAGGATCGAGGCTTGCCAATGTGATGGGAGGTCACATGATGATGATGGGAGAGATTTTAAATGTTTTGATATATATATATATATATATATATATATATATATATATATATATATATATATATATATATATATATATATATATATATATATATATATATATATTCACATGTATATATTTACTAATACAATGTAATTATTGTAAATTAATAATAATGCCTTTTATTTCTATATTTTTTAGAAGAGAAATTAACTTTCTCTATACATCACGTATGAGTTTTGGTTACAGATTTAAGCTTTAATTTTAAATAAATGAGTGTTAAGAAGAGAGATGAATATTTGTGTATAAGAGGAAAGAGTGCGTAAGTATAGTGGAGAAGCTCCAATGCTAGGAGGAGAGGTAGAGGGTGAGAGGCCTGGGCTTCACATGGCCACATTGTAAAAATTTTCCAGCTTAATGTATGACAGGGAATGTTTTAGGGGTAATATTCACAGGTGGGCTAATTTTCCATGCTTTTTCCAAAAAAGATTTGCCAAATTCTATTTTTTTTCTAAAATGATTCACCCAAATTTTGTAATACACATTATTTTACCTTAAAAATCGCCAAAATATTATATCGCCTAATATAAACTCGTTGGAAATATAAATATTTCCTCAAAAATAACAACAAAATTTTTACAATTTGTAAATTAGGGACTAGTAGGATTCCCCAAGGTTTATAAAATTTAAGATGAACTTCTATCCTTAAAATTTTCCCTGATGCATGCCAAATTTTATTAATGAGAAATTGTGTTTAGGTGCCTATTTTTGTGTATTTTCCTCTATCTTTCTATTATTAATGAAGTTGTTAATTTTCACTTGTCAATCATGTGGAATGTCTTGAGAAATTCCATTGGCTATATGTTTTGGGGCTAAGAATATGTATATACCTATGTGTGTATCAAGTTGTAGTTCCATATGGTTGTCATAGTGGATGTTGAGATATTTAGAATGTGTGATTGCAAGTTATGGGTGAGTGTAGCCACTACTTTCATATGGTAGTACATATGAGAATTTGTAGGTAGGTTCAGATGATGTTTGCATGTAAAGAGTTGGTCCTTGCACTATGGTTGATTATTTATGTGTAAAATACATTGAAGACAACCAAGATTCTGATGTTGTACTGCATGTGCTATTTTTTGTAACGTATGAGTGACTGCGTAGTTTATGTATGTTCTTGGTCTAAATAGTGATGTGTATTATTGTTGTTGGTACATGGTAGTGCCGTATATTCACTGTATAATCCATGTGTTGTTGGTGTACAGTTGTGAGACCTTTTAATACAATTGAATCACTTGAGATTACACCCTATAGCTTTAACTCCTTTGTGTGTTATTCATTCAGCGTTGGTGTTGTGTTTTTATTGTTCCAAACCCAAGGAGGGAAGTCTTTGTGCATTCTAGAGATGAATGAGCACGGGTATCTTGTCATTTCAAGCCCATAATGGAGTGGTTGTTGTGATACCATGTGCAATTTTAGTGTTGTTATATAAAAAAAGAGCACCATTATCTGGATGCAGTCATGCATGTTGAATCTAACACGATGTGTGTTGGATACATATTCCCCTGAGGTTAGAGTAACCCACCTATACATATTAGTTAATTCCAAAATTAATTTTTGAGTCATTGTAGCTACCAATGTAATATATCCCAATCCCATATGATCATCAAACACCATGGAAACCATTTTACACTATGAGGAAGAGAAATGGCACCTTTCTTCCTCACGGGTTGGGGACATATCTTGAGTTCATAGCATAATCCTCATGCTCCACTCAAGTGATATGATTCATATGCAACCGATATCAATACCTACACACAATATCAAATGCTCAAGGATGATAAGTGATATTCCTTGAAAGATCGTCAGATTAACAATGATACAAACTGATCACAAGATCTTCATTAATTATATAAAATGAATAACACTTATACCTTGTCTTCCATTTTTCCTCTCCATGATCTAGAAGAGTTTACCCAATACATGTAAAAAATTAGCATGAAGATCACACACATATAAGAAAGACCTCACAAGCTCTCTATCTAGCAGAAAAATGGGATCATAACTCTCAAAAATACTATGGCTCTCCAAAACTAGCCTGGCCCTCTCAAACGATCCAATATAAATAGGTAGAAGAGAGGTCGCACAAGGATGAATATGGATTCTTAGGATGATGATAAGTTACAAAAGATTCTAATTGATGATTCCTAGCCAGATCAAATATATGAGGAATCAAACTAATATCCTAGGGACTAAGTCATTTTAGAGCATTCCCTTGGCCACAGGCACATAAAGGGAAAAGGAGGGCCCTAGTCATAGGCACAAGAGGGCAACATAGCTCCTATAGAACTTTGGTCGCATGAAGAAGCCTGCCTTCCTGTGACTAATGGTAAAAATTGCTAAACAATTCACCCAATGTTACGAAAATGTCATTCGATGATGAAGGCTAAGGGTCAGTGATCCAAGCATAGAAAAAGAGCCTGACAATGGATGCCCCATATGAGGTTAGAATGAGAATATGGTGGATGAAATACATTATGAATAAAATCAGAGGTTAAAACAACAGTGGGTAAACAAAGCCAAGGATTTGGATCAGAAGAAAATGGAGTTGAAGTCACAACTATGTTGATAACATCCTTGAGGCAAGAATACCCATGCTCGGTCATCAGAGAATAATAAACATGGATTCCAAAACATACACTGTGGATCCATGACCTAAATTAATAGAACATGGCCACAATGTACATAAATATTGGATTGATGTAACTCAATGAAAACATCATAGCCTCTAAGAAATACAATTGTGGATCTATGTCACAGTATACAATAGTAGGAATATAGACACATGACAGATAGAGAAGTGTCCCAGACAACCCTCAAGGTACATAAATTATACATAAATCCAATGTAGTGTGGGAAGGATGCCATATAATATTGAGATGTCCCTAACCAGGGTCTTCGACATAGCCCCAATGGTATGAATATACACATGTGAATAAATGAGCTGAAGTCGCGCAAGGTAGAAAATTTCGGATTACCAACCAATTAGGTAAACTAGTAACAAATGCGATCGAATGCACCAATAAGGAAAATGGATCCCAAGGTACCTAGTAAATGCCACTAAGTGTGAATATATGAGATGATGTCAAACACCAATGAGTTCAACCAATTAGCATCCAATGATGTGAACATAGTGTTGATCGGTAGGTAGCATCTCACTGAGTTATGTAAGCTCCAAGGTACTATCAGTTCCTATATGAAGCTCATGTATAATGAGCTTAATTTGATAGGATAATAACTGTCGAAGGAGGGCTTTAATGTATCCCCTATAAACCAACATGTCACATAATAGGATGATGTGGTGTATGGATGAAGTAATGATGTCATGAATTACAACTACCATAGGGATGAATCACTCAAAAAGTTCAATAGGATATTGCAGATGGTTGACAGAAGCTGGGACTTCCCTTGAACAGATAGCCACATGACACAAGAGTGACTTTGAAGCACGAATAATGAGCAACATGTGATATCATGCAATGACACAGGAGGCATTGAGTCATCCTCCATATTACTGGAAGAGTAACTAGTTGGAGGAGTAAAGTGACGCATAAGGATGGTACAGATCCTAGGCAAGCTAAATCCAAATTATAAGATAATGAAGCAAACATGTGTTGTGTTCAAGGGTGATGTGAATGATGTGGTTGTGTTGATTAGGAATGGAAATAAATGTTCCCTCCTTTATATTTTTATACGTTCATTTTTCTTAAAGTTGTATGCCAAGCCCGAGAAAAGAGATAAAAGTATAAAAGGGGGAACCTCCTAGCCATAGTAGGCTAGGGTACTCCTTTTTGTAACCATTCTATCCAAGTCTGAAGAATGGCTACACTTATACGGGGTAGATGAAACTTGAAGTAATTTAATGAGCGTTAAGTATAGAAGTTTAGTTGGAAATATTTTCGAATTTAAGGAGTCTGAATAGAGCTTAAAGAAAAATCCTATTAGAGGAACAAGTGGTATAATCGATATCAACTAGTTGCAGTAATGGTGGAACTACTCATGACATAAAGTGGACAATAGGTTGGCTAATATTACCATTCGTCATAGCAGTTCCTCCCAGAAAAAAAAAACACCAAGTGAAAGTGAATCATAGGCCAAGGAGATGATGACGATGGACGAGACAAACCAAGGCTCAAACATTAGAAGTATGCTAATAAAAGTTGCAATTACAAGGGATAAAGTGTGGAATCCTCCTAGGGCATGGCCAAGAAAAAGGGAAAATAAGAGGACATGAGGCTAAGTTTCTATGTCATGGTGGGTAAGAAGGAGGGATTCCTGGAGATAATAAAAATCACTACATGGACACCAATTCGACAATAACGTGCTAACTAAGCTACAACATACATAAAATAAATGTAAAAATTCGCATCATGATGGGGTCAAACATAAGGCACAAAAATAATGTTGATGGTCAAAATGCAAAATCAGAGAAAATGACCTACCCCTATATGCCAGTAGAAGCATCATACGTCAGACCTAGTGTAATAAATGATGACCTCCCAAGATAGAAACAAAATTTCACTCCCAAGTCATCCTAAAAAAAGGTAGATTGAAAAATAGATTATAAAACTAAAAATAACCCTTTAAACCAAAAAAGTAAAAAAGGAATATTCTTGAAGATGCCAAAATAGTTTATAAAGGTAAATCATACCTCTCTAATTGGTCATTGTGATTTTTTGAAGTAAGGAGGACAGATATTCTAAGGGTTCTAGAGAAAAGGCAAGGAAGAGAAATTGGCCATCTTCATCCAAGAAAGTTAAAATCTCCTAATTCTCAGTAATTTCCACGGAGGATTCTTGATCTAACTCAATTTTAAAGATGTCTTAGGGTTTTATTGAGAAAAAAATTCCATCCGCAGGAATGTAATGGGTAATTTTTGGAAAGAGAGGGAAACTGTGAGAATACTATGGCCTGCCCACAGCTAAGGTTGAATTTCATCCGTGTTAAGGGTGTGGTAAGGGAAAAATGAAAAATGTTTAAATTAGATTCTTCCAAAATTACTCTTGTTGTGTGTGGAAGGAATTTTGTGTGAATGACCATGACAGGTAGATTTTTTTCTAACTACAGGAGAAAAAATGGTGGTAGAATGGAGATAGAGGCGACATACTGATAAATAAGTCCAAGTTATGGGCCATGGGCCAACCATTAATGTTTTGAGGGACTATAGCTTTCTTAAGTCCTTCAAAATACCAAGCATGACAATCCAATCATATCTCTTGACATAAATAATATGATGGTGGGATGTAGAAACCCAACAACTCATTGTTGGCCTCATACATAAATTTTCTCACTGGTTTTTCCAGGCGAGGGGCTCCGGTTATCTTTTTAGGGGTTCACAACAATATTGGGGAAACCATTAGAAGTCTGAGGGTTGCGTATTGTAGGAAGGTTGAAGGTACATATAAATAGACGATCCTCATAGAGGATATACAGGACTTGACCGTAAAAACATTAGCTTATACTATGAGCCAAGTGGCAGGGTCTGTAGCACCGCACGCAGTGACAATACCACACCTGGAGTTATGTATCCAATGTTTATAACCCACCTTTTTAAACTCATGTGACGAGATGGTGGCGAGCATGAAGGCTTAGATCAAAAAGCTGAAGAAGAGGAGAAGCGATACTTGTGTCTATGGGAGCTTTATTTTAAGCTTTTTCTTTGAGAATATTATAGTGATGAGACTGCAAAGATTAGATTATGCAATCTCTCCACCGGAAAGAGAACCCTGCATGGCTAGATGGTTTTCCACTTTACCACAGGATGATGGAGTGCACAGTCGTAGCTACTACCCAGTCACTTATTGGAAATGGATGAGAGTAGTTGCACTACTATTATATGACTACCCATATGATGGAGTGGACTTTACGGGAGATCCTGGCACAATATTTCACCCTCGTGAAGGCTTTAATGGAAAAGGTAAAGAAATTCATTTTTTATGTTTTGTAATTTTTTTATATTTTTGGAATATATAATTTTTTTGGTTTTTGACAGGAGTACATAGTCACTAAAGATGATGTTTCTAATATGTAGATGTGGAATCTACACACCCAAAAATATATTTTCCACTAAGGAGACATGTACCATAGGTCCCTACCCAAGCAACACCGACAGAGGAGATGAGGATGAAGATGAGGAGCTACATGAATTTATGCGAAATTTTGAGGGATTAACATTGGGAGTTCCTTCAAGAAGGTTGGATGATACTCCTTGACACATGAAGAGGCACACCATAGTGTTGGCCTCATATCATCATCATGGTCTACTTCACTACATTCTAAATTCGGTTTTATGTTATCATGAGCACCAGTAACTGGGGGCAGTAGCACAAGGTTGTAGAGTTTTTGATGTGTTATCATATGTATGGCGTAGCAGCCAAGGCCTCATTTGCCCAATTTTCAACTATGTACTCATATTCTTGATATAATAAAATACCGACTTATATATTTTTGTTCTATTTTTTATGTACAATAGATGTTTAATTGTTAATGTGAATGGTTTAAAATGTTATAAATGTGTCAAATGCCAATATACCACAAAATTAGCTAATGACGAAGCCAATAAGTTTTTGTCTCCAGGAATATGTACATAATCAATGAAAGAAAGTGAGAATTCCAAGAGACGTACCCTCAAAAAGTAACAAAGAAGATTTGATTTCCTTAAATAGTACATACGGTTGAGCTGAGACACTATGAGTTGAGAGTCAAGTTGAACAACAAGGTGGCATATGCCAAGATGACTAGCATCTGTCAGGAGATCGATGATAAAACTATACTATGAAATGTTGTTTTAACAGGATGAGAAGAAATACCCCCAGAACTCACAATCTCATCAGTGGGTGAAAAGAGGACACATGCAATGGAATAACCATTCTGAGTGTAATGGATTGCACCATCTACAAAGCCTCTATAATGGAGTGAGGGTGTTGAAGTTTGCACAAGAAAGACCAAACACACAAATTACAAACAGAAATTGGGTATATGCTAATGAAAAGAAAAAATAAAATGAACACACTCACACCTATATACATAATATACAAGTAACCATGCAAAGAATCTAAGCATAGTATAATTTTAGATATAGCCCATTACAAGGCTCCAACAATGGATTCCCTTCATATCAACCTAATCATAGGCCCCTTTCTTGAGAAATTGTTTGATAATATAAGGCCAATGCCACATGGGTTCGATTTTACTAGCCCCTAATTTATCATGGTCTTGGTCATAAACCAAAACGAGATCACCCTTAGAAAAAAGAAAAGAAAAAGGTGAGACAGATTTATCATATTGGGTCTTAACATATTTCTTATGAATTTCATTATCAACCAAGGCGAGAATAAATTGGTCATCAATATGGTTAAGTTGTAACAAGCATGCTTCCTTAGCTAAGGTGTCTAGGAATAACTCGACATCTAGTTTAAGAGAAGAGATTTCACATTGGATAGGAAGAACTAACTGTACCCTATAAACCAATTGGAATGGAGTGAAGCCTGTTGCATATTTTATGGAGGTGTGGTATGCCCATAAAGAAAAAAATAAAATAAGGTTCTAATTGGGTTTCTTTTTTCCTACCATCCGTTGCAACATGGTTTTCAAAGTTCGGTTCACAACTTCTACTTGGCCATTTTCATGAGGATAATACGATGAGGAATGTTCATGGCGAAAACCCAACTTGGAAGCTAGTTCACACATCATACTATTTTGGATTTTTTTTCCACGATCAATCATGATGCATTTAGGCACACCAAACCTTGTGATGACATGGTTGAAAAAGAGTAGAGTAGGATTATCACCATCGTTGAGACGTGTAGGCATGGCCTCTGGCAATTTGGTGAAATAGTCATCAATGATGATGATATAGTGATGTCCTTGGCTAGAGGGTCGGTTAAATTCCATAAAGTCAATTCACCACTGGGAAAAAGGTCCAACAATGATAATTATATGTAACAAGGTGGGATGAGCACATATCTTGCGAGAAAATATTTCAAAGGGATGGAATTTCTGGATTGATGTGACACAATCTTTGAAGAGTGAAGGCCAAAAGTAGCTGACACACAATTTTTTTTAAGCAGTTTCATAGCCAAACATATGACCACCATATTTCCTAGTGTGGAAATCATTAAAAACATGTCCGACTTCTACATGAGTAAGACATTGACATAAAACGGTATTGACACAATTATGGTAAAGAGTATCATTGATAATAAGATAGTGTCAAGACCGATGGCATATGCCTCGACGGTAGTCATGAGACAACTCGGCACAAAAACGTTGGGCTTGGAGATAAATTACGATGTATCCATACCAGGAATCAAAAGTACTAATGAGGAACAAGGATTTGTTAAGCAAAGGATCCATGACCACATTTTCTTCATTAGTTCGACGCAATTAACAAAGTAGCTCTGTGAAGGCTCTGGAGTTTTTGGATTTAGTAATGGTAAAATCCAAAATCAAACTCCTGTAGGATGACAATCCATTTAGAGTATTTTCCCCCTATTATTTGACAAAAAGGGATGTTTTTAATGGGGTTTGAGTCAAAAATGACAATAGTTATTCGAATTAGATATAATTCCTTAAGCATTGAAAAACAAATATGGATGTGAGAGACAAATTATCAACATGGGAATAGCAGAGTTCAAAGCTGATCAGGACTTTTCTAAGGTAATATATAGGATGTTCATTATGCATATTATCCTCTTGGATGAGAACCATTCCTATATAGGATTCCAAAGCGGTGAGATATAATAAATAATATTGGTTGAAGTGAGAAGGGCTCAGCAAAGGCGCCAACAATAAAGCCTGTTTGAGATCATCAAAAGAACATTGGGCTTGATCATCCTAGCTAAAAGGGACTCCTTTCTACATCAAAACACATGAATCTATAGGATATATGGGGATAGTTTCCAATGAAACATTGTAAAAAGTTGGATTTTCCCTGAAGTATTTGAAGTTGGCTGAATGTATGAGGAGGATTCACATTGATAATCACCTCAACCTTGGAAGGATCAACATGGATTACTTCTTGAGAAATGTTGAACCCTGAAACTCATCAAAATCGTACACAAAGGACACATTTATTTTCACTAAGCCATATTTTGTAAAATTGACATCTGATAAATACCTCTCAAAGGTGGGAAGGATAGTCCCCTAGCAAAGAATTATTAGTAAGATCGTCAAGGTATGATTCAACGATGTGTTTTATATCATGAAACGAATAAGACATGGCCCAATGGAAAGTAGCACCATCATTTTTAAGACCAAAGGGAACTTTACGATATAAAAATTTACCCACATATAGATAAAAGTAGTCCAGTGTTGGTATTCCAGTTTAATTTTGATCTGGTTATAGCCGAAGAAGCCATCCATCAAGATAGAGTTACCTACATATGCATCAATAATATGGTTAATAACTAGTTTAGGATAAGAATCCTTTAAGCATGCCAAATTTAAGTGATGGTAATCAACGCAGACTCGAATAATTCCTTGTTTTTTATCAACTAGAACAGGATTATAAACCCATTCCATCAAAGGCATGGGAAAGATAAAACCATCATCAAGAAGTTTTTGAACTTCTACTTTAATAGTAATTTTTTTACACGGGTTAATTGATTCGAGATTTTTCCGAACATGCTTAGCTCTAGGATACTATCTTGATTTCATTTTGGGTGATCTTTTGATCGATGCCAGTCATTTCCTCATAACACCATGCACAAACATCACGAAATTCTTTGAAAAGGGAGGTATACGTGGCAATATATGAGGTACTTCAATTAAACCCAATCAATATGTTTTCCATAAAAAATGCTTTGATGGAAATATCGATCAGAATTTTAGTAGAAATGATGGCCATGTCCCCTTCCAAAGAAATGGAAAAAATACATTGATATTTTTGGGAAGAAGTGACATTTGCAGAGGAATTCAGGATTTGATGAGACTCATCCAAATCCTAAATGTTCGAGATAAATGAAGAACGATGATTAAGAGGTCCCCAAATGTGATTAGAAATAGACATGAATCCTTGAATAGCTTCATCGGACGGTAATGGGAAGTCTAGAAAGTCACAAGAATAAAATTGCTCAATATCCCAGGAAGGTGAAAATAAATCGTCAGGTGGTACCAATATGGAATCATGAGACTTATCAGATGAGGAAGCCAACTAGATAGCCTGATAAGTAATCTCTATTTGAATTAAATGCATGGACGTGCCATATTTACTAATTTCAAGTTCAGGAGGAACCACCCAAGGATCATCGAGAATATGGGGTCCACAAGAATGTGATGAGATCATACGACAACAGAAAACGATAGGGGATGAAGGAGTGTTGGGTGAAGTAAGTTGAGGAAAAACTGCATAAGAGTGGATCTTTTAAGAATTCTAGCGCCAACACTATGAAATTGACTAGTGTGGTCTCCCACATGTGGGACCGTGGTCCCCTTAGTGGAAATATGGGACGAAAACATGCAATAGTCAAGTTGATCAATGTTGACGATTTTTCCTTCATGAGAAAAGAAAAGGACACGAAATATGGATGAGACTACTGCAGTCATGGTATAAAACCAACTACATCCGAAGAGTAGGTTGTAATCTAATGAGACATCGAAAATTTCGACATCAAAAAATGCCATTTTTTCACCTAAGTCGATGGAAAAATGTTGGACCCCCTTACGAATGAAATTGTGACCGTAAAAGGCTTGGAGATTATTATTGGACATGGTGAGTGTCACAGAGCTATGAGCTTTCCAATAGAATATTGACATGACACATGTGGAAGAGCCCTCATCCACTAAAGTGCGAGGGATATTCTTTTAAAACATACGTAAGTTAATATGGAAAGAAATATGATGGGAAAGACAAGGATATAATTTCTCGACATTGAAAGTGATGAGATTACAGTTGGATAAATCATCTCCACTAATGGGAGACAACAATTATTTACATTGTTGAGGACAAATTTTCGATACCTCCAAGGCAGACATGTCACAAGGCGCCTAGGAAAGATCTTCAACAATACTCTAATGTTAAACGGCCATGGAAAAAGGATTTTTTTTTTGTATTATAGAGAACACCCTTAGGGGGGCGATAGACATGTTCCAAAGGGTTATCTAAAGTGAAAGGATAAATGGAACTAGATGGATTTGGTGAGTCCTTGGAAGGAGAACACGAGTTATGTACATGATAGTATTTGGCTCGCATAGTCATGTTTACATCTTCCTTGCACATGAAGATGGATGAAATGTGGGGCGGGTGAGAAGAATACCCCTCTTTTTACACTTTTTGAGGTTGATAAGGTTGAGAAACCATCTGTGGTTGAGGTTTTGCATGGAATGTATGAGTCAAAACACTAGGCTACTGAGTAGGCGATGGTAAAAGAATCCTATGTACTTCATCCATCAGAGAACATTCGTGAGTAAGGTGATTGCCTTGAAAATTTTTACAAGGGAAATTGACTTTGTGAAGATGCTCACTGGTGCCCCCTCCCTTACATTGAGGATTTGTTTGGGACTCCTAGGTAGTTTCATTTTTTTCTTTCTTATTATTCTTATTTTTATTACCATTGGATTGAGAGTTGTTCTTTGGTCGAGTGGAATTCACTATGAGAGCATAGGTGGAATGCTTAGGGGGGGTACTTTAGCAAGGCCAAGCGCACTTACTGGGGATTGAGATTTAATAATAAATTTCCCAAGGTGGGAATAAAATTGGCTCTTAGAATTGGAAACATACCCAATAACACAATTTGTGTGTTGGCCAAGAACAAATTTAGGAGGGTAAATATAATGTTTGGAGGAATTCAGAAATGCTTCGTACAATGTATCCAACTGTGAAACCATGAGATCCAATTGCTGGGAAGATAAAATGTTTTTCTCCTTAGTAAGAGCTTGAAACATAGACACATCCTTGGAAATTTTAGGTCAAAGAGATCATATGAGCCATTTACGTGAAGTTTCATCAGGTAATTTGGTTCTCACTAACATGTTGCGACAACACTAGTCATGAATGTTATCATAAATTAGTGTGCCATCATCTTGTTTAAATTTGGACATAATTTTAGAGTCCAGATCGTACTGAGTAGGAAAATACAAATGTGTCAATAAAGTTTGAGCTAGGGAGGGAAAGTCACCATAGGGTGCAATATCTAACTCGATATATCACTTTGCAGCATCCGTAGTTAACGTTCGTTGGAAAAATTGAAGTTTAACATAATCATCCAACAAATGACCACACTAGCACCATAAATGGTGGGTGGTGATGTGAGTGGATGGATTCTCCCAAATATTCCATTCAAACTTTGGAATATCATATGCTCACTTGGAATGCATTGTTGGCCGCCAGGGATTATAACGAATGGGGTCATTAGTTGATTTGGCCAAATCCGATAAGTTGAAAGGATAAAAACAGATTGGGAATTTGACTAAATGGGTCATAGGTAGGAGAATCCCATAACAAACCTTGTGATCCCCACATATACGAATTAGATGGATGCACTTACTTGTGTAGAAAAGGGTTGACCCTAAAAAAAGGTTGTTGCGGTCTTGCATAGCTAGTAGATGGATATTGGCCCCTAAGGTAGAAACCTCCGGACATCAATGGACTCCCAAGGGCACGACTTCTAATGGGGTTGTAGCCCGGGTGAAAATAATGAATTATTTGCACAATAGGAATGAAATAAGGAGAATGGCCTCAGTGGGAGATGGTACTAGTAGTAGGGTTTCCCACAGTTAAAATAGCCCCTCCAGTAAGAGTATTGGTAGGTGGAACCCTTCCAAAGAGCGAACTATAACAAGATTGTGACACACTAGAAGCTACATTTCCCCTAGGGTGACTAGGGACAATTGAAGATTCACCCAACATATTTCCTAAAGTAACTGTCCTAATTGAGGAACAAGAATGGTTGGTTGGGATAAGATTGATGAGTAAATTCCAGGACATACCAGCTAATTATGTTGACATACCATAGTCGGCATATAATATTGTGTGGGCACAGAAACATTCAGGAAAATAGTAGGAGCCATGGACGAGACTGGTGGAATGCCCCACGATGAAGCGAGAGGCATGGACTAAGGAAGAGGAATGGCCACAGTACGAGGTTGAAATGCTGACATGGTAGGTGAGACTACTGATGAATATGGTAATGAGGTCTCAGACTCCACCATATGGTAAATTATAGAAAATTACATTCAATTATAGGAAGGTGTGGAACCTTCTGGGTTCAGCCACAGTAAGGTAGGTCCTAATGGATCATTAAAGGGTGGATTGGCAAGAGCGTTAGAGTCATCTGCAAAACTCTCAAGAAATACCATATCACTATCTGTGGGACCACACAAAAATTCCAATACTATGTGATGGTATAATTCTTGAGTACCAACAAGCACTCTCCATGCAGAAGAAATGAGTCCACTTCATTTCGAATTTAAACCTTGACGACGATGTGACCATCGAGGAACAAATTCATCCAGGGTGATAATCATTAAAACAAAATTATGTTAATGCAAACACCCTAGGGCCAAAAAAATGAACTTGGAACAAACAACACAGACTAGAAATGTCATATGATATATCACATGCAAACAAAATAAAAAGAAGCTAGCAGTCGAATAGTTATACTAGCAAACTGCTTCCCATCCCTTTTAGCTGTGAAGTCATCTCAAGTGCCCTCACTGTTAGGTCCCTATATTACTATTATAGTCCCTTATCATTGTTATTGTAACCCCATTATTGTTATTATTGTACCCCGGTAACCCCAATATTGTAATTATTGTGCCCTTAAATTATTATTGTTAGGTCGGCTAGGATTACATTGTGGCCCCATGGACTTCTCTATATAGAAAGGAGGTTTTGTAATTTGTATCATCCAAGAATTTTTCATTCATGTAATGTATTAGTGGTTTCTCCCTTGAAGTGGCTTATTTCGAAGGTGTTGATATCTCTTTTCTTCTAGTTTTGGAGCTGGTTTCACAACATTTGGTATCAGAGCTTTGGATTCTAGGGTTTCGCTACTCCAAACAGGTCATCTTGGAATTTTAACTATAACTTTTTTTCTACGAGGTTCAGAAGCTAAAAATTTTAGAGAGCGAAGCTAACATCCTGAGGAACAACATCGCAAAGTTTCAAAGCTTGGTTCACAATATTTTCAGAGATATGATCTGTGGAATTTAGGACTTTTTGCAAGCTCCTGAATTTCACTTAAAAAGGTCATCGCATCATTTTCGCTATAACATTTTTTCCACGAAGATTCAGAAGCTGAAATTTGTAGAGTACGAAACGAAAATCCCAAGGAACCTCTTCGAAAACTTTCAAAGCCCAGTTCGCAATATTTTTGGAGATATAATTTTTAGAATTTAGGTCTTGTTTAGGCTCCTGAATTTCATCTCAAAGAGGTGAGCATGGGTAAAACTTCATAACTCTCTCTCTCTGAGCATCGGATTGGAATTCTATAAAAAGTGACTGGAAGTACACAGACTTTGATAACCTTTCTATAAATTTTAGATCCAGAGGAGCAAACAGTGACACATGGCAAGTTGCACAAGTTTTCTCTACTGAACCAGTCCATAATTAGGTCGTTGAGCGAGATTGGAAATAACTTTGTCTTGAAGAATCCAAATCAAGTCAAACCTGTGTAAATTGAAAGAATATTTAGGGGCCTACGTCAGGGCTGAATTTCAGATATTAAAGATCTGAAATCATAGAGATAATTGAGTGTCAATATCGAGCTCCTCAAAATCAAGAAAAAGGTGTGTATTTTTTTTCAAATTGCATAAGTCTTGTTTGCAAAAATCAATTTTAAGTGATTCCAAAGGCCTATTGAGCATAGATATTTGTATTGGGTTCTAAAATTCCTCCTAAAAAGAATTCAACACCCATTAAGCCCTTAGAGTACTCTACTATGACTCATTAAGATGAAGAATTGCAACATGGTCTATCAAAATTATAAGAGCAAGTGCACCAAAATTCGCTCTCGCAAAGAGCAAAAAAAAATTGAAATGGATGTTTTGAAGAAAAGCATGGAAGATAAGATGGATGGTTTGAAGAAAGGAATCAAATCTATGAAGGATGGTTTGAAGAATGGTATCGAAGATAAAATGGATGGTATGGAAGAGAAAATGGAAGGTTTGAAGGAATACATGGAAGGTTTTAAGGAAGGTTTGTCAAAGTTGATACAAGAAATGATTCCTAATGGTGAAAAGATAGTAGATGAAAATAATGATGAGAACAAAATAAATGTTAATACGGATTTCATAAACTCTAATGTTGGATTAAAGAACCACCATATTCAAAATATGGATATGAGGAAGTTTGATGGCAAAGATCTCGTAACATGGATACTACAAATGGAGCAATATTTTGATCTCAATAATGTGCAAAGCACACAAAAGGTACGCATTGCAACTTTACATTTAGAACAAAATACATTTGTATGTTATCGATGGATTTTCTCCCACAAAAAAATTTTCAGTTGGTCAATTGTTATGGAGGAAATGACAGAACATTATGAGGATACAAAAAGCAACACCTTCTTTAGCCAATTGATAAATCTCAAACAAAAGGGTTTAGTGGCAGAGCACATTGAGGACTTCCAAAAATTGAATATAAGGGTAATTGATATTCCAGAGGAACACATAATTGATCTCTTCATAGGTACTTTAAAGGATAACATCCAACATGAAGTTCACATTTTGGAACCTGATTCATTGGAGAAGGCATTCAGGTTGGCAAGAAAAATTGAATGTAAAATTATGGCGACAAGGAAGCCTACCACTCACTTCTATAAAGAGGGAAGTGTTGCTATTCCTAGATTTCAACAACCTACAAGGTTGACACCACAACAATTGGAAGAAAAAAGAGCAAAAGGGCTTTGCTACAGTTGTGATAGCAAATACACTAAAGGTCATAAGTGTGTTGAGAAGAAATTATTTTACATAGATTGTGAAGAAGAAGAAGAAAATGAACAAGAAGAGGATATACACCAGGAACCAGTCCTAGAAGAGGAAGAAATGAATCCGACCATATCATGTAATGCACTGGCAGGAATTACCACTCCTCAAACTCTCAAGATAGAAGGACATATCAAGAAAAAAAAGGTAATAGTGTTGATTGATTCAGGTAGCACCCATAATTTTATTCATTGTAAGGTAGCCAAGGAATTAAATTGTTTCCTATACCCAGCACCAGAATGTCAAGTGATGGTTGCAAATGTAGGAACTATAAATTGCTCTGGAAAATGCCATAATATCAAGCTAACCATGGGGGAATATGTGTTGACTAGTCCAATGCTTTCCATTCCTATGGGAGGTGCTGATGTTGTACTAGGAGTACAATGGTTACAATCATTGGGGATGGTAGCTTTTAATTTTCAAGAACTTTTCTTGAAATTTTTTCAGAAGGAAAGGAAGTCGAATTACGGGGTATTGAAGGGAAACCGGGAAGGATAATAAGCTCTAATGGTATGAAAAAGCTTCTAAAGAAAGAACAACGAGGCGTAATTGCACAATTATGCTCACTAGAAGTTCCGACATCAAAATCATCTATTTCTGCAGATCTCCAACAAGTCTTGGACAATCATTCCAAGGTGTTTGAAACTCCCAAAGGACTCCCACCTATTCGTTATCATGATCATGCTATTCATTTGATTCCAGGAAGTGTTCTTCCAAACATCAGGCCTTATAGATATCCTTACTTCCAAAAGAGAAAAATTGAACGTATGATTGCAGAAATGTTAGAGGCGGGTATAATTCAACCTAGTCAAAGTTCTTTCTCTGCTCCTGTAGTATTGGTACACAAGAAGGATGGATCATGGCGAATGTGTCCAGATTATAGGGAGCTCAATAAGCTCAACATTAAAGATAAATTTCCCATTCCTGTGATTGATGAATTATTGGATGAATTACATGGAGCAATTTATTTTACCAAGTTGGATCTTCGTTCAGGATATCATCAAATTAGAATGAAGACTGAAGATATTCCAAAAATAGAATTTCGAACTCATGAGGGTCATTATGAATTTTTGGTCATGCCTTTTGGCCTTAATAATGCACCTTCTACATTTCAAGGGTTGATGAATTCCATTTTCAAACCCTTCCTTAGAAAATTTGTGCTAGTATTTTTTGATGATATACTAATCTACAACAGGTCTTGGAAGGTTCATGTTCAACATGTTGACAGGGTGCTCAAACTACTGTAGGAGAAACATTTATATGAAAAAACATCCAAATGTTTCTTTGGAGTACAAGAGGTTGAATATCTAGGTCATATTGTATCTCATGAGGGTGTTAAGGTAGACCCTAACAAAATTAAAGCCATTAAGGAATGGAAAGTCCCCACAACCATAAAGAATTTTTGAGGATTTCTCAGGTTAACAGGGTATTATCACAAGTTTGTTAATAATTATGGGAGAATAGCAGCACCTCTAACAACATTATTGAAGAAAGATGCATTTTCATGGACTCCTGAAGAAACTAAGGGCTTTGAACATCTTAAAGAGGCAATGTGCCTAGCCGCATTCTTAGCTATGCCATACTTCACAAAAACCTTTATTGTGGAATGTGACGCCTCGGGAAATGGAATTAGTATTGTTTTAATGCTAGAAGGAAGACCCATTTCTTTTGAAAGTTTTCCAATCAAAGGAAAGTATTTATAGATACCTATTTATGAGAAGGAAATGTTAGCAATACTGTATGCACTAAATAAATTGAAAACTTACCTAATGGGAAGACACTTCAAGGTAAAAACTGATCATGATAGTCTTAAACAATTTTTGGAAAAGGGACTATCTTCATAACAACATCAAAAATGGGTTACAAAGATGTTGGGTTATTACTTTCAAATAATCTACAAAAAAATGGAAGCTAAATGTTGTTCCAGATGCACTGTCAAGAAAGAATGAAGAGGTGGAAGCATTGTTTTGTGCCATTTCTATTATCCAACTAGATTGGATAACTGAAGCAAGAGATGAATGGAAGAAGGATGAAGAAATGTGGACACTCATTCAAAATTTGTAGCAAGATCCTAGTAAATAGGATACATTTAGTTGGAAAAATGATTCCTTATGGTACAAATATCTCTTATATATTTGTAAGAATTCCGAACTAAAACAAAATATTCTTTTGGAATTGCACACTTCTCCTTTAGGAGGACACTCGGGATTTTTAAAAACTTACCACAGGGTGAAGAAAGATTTTTTTGGGATGGCCTTAAATCTTATATTCAAAATTTTGTGGCATAATGTTTGGTTTGCTAGCAAAATAAAGTTGAGACAATTAATACCCCGGGTCTTCTACAACCTTTATCCATTCCAATTCAACGTTGGGAGGATATTTCAATAGATTTTATCATAGGTTTACCTAATTCCGAAGGAAAGAGTGTCATCATGGTGGTAGTTGATAGACTTACCAAGTATGCACACTTTTGTGCATTATCTCATCCATTTAAAGCAAGTGCAGGTGCTACTACATTTATGGACACAATTCAAAAGCTACATGGGAACCCAAGGGTTATTGTGAGTGACAGAGATCTCATTTTTACTGGAAATTTTTGGACAGATTTATTTTCTTGTTTCGCTACTCAATTAGCTCATAGCTCATCTTATCACCCACAATCTGATGGTCAAACTAAGATAGTAAGTAAATTTTTGGAAGGATATCTTCGTTGTTTTGTATCTGATAAACAAACACAATGGGTCAAGTGGTTACCTCTCACTGAATGGTGGTATAACACTTCCTTCCATACTGCAGTGAAAAAGACCCCATTTATGGCACTTTATGGATATCATCCACCATCCATCACATCATCTTTAAGAGAAAATTCGAAAGTTCAAGTAGTGGAAGATCACATTGAGCATCAACAAGAAGTTCTCCAACTCTTAAAGGATAAATTGAATTTGGCACAAAATCGAATGAAACAATAGGCAGATCAACATCATAGTGAGAGAATTTTTTATGTAGGAGACTGGGTATTTTTACGGCTACAACCATACAAACAAATGTCCCTCAAGAAAGCTAAGAAGGATAATAAATGATTGCCAAATTACTATGGTCCTTACAAGGTGTTGCAAAAGATTGGTACTATGGCATACAAATTAGAGCTTCCTGCTTCTTCACGAGTGCATCCAGTTTTCCATGTTTCATGCTTAAAGAAGGTTATATAGGTGTAAATATTCCAGTTCAAACAATATTGCCAGAACTTGATGAGGAAGGAAAAGTCATATTGGAACTTGAAGCGATCACATAAACAAGAACTCGACAGCTACACAATCGATCAATTTCAGAGTATCTCATCAAGAAGAAGAACTTACGCACTGAACATTCTACATGGGAGGATAAGAATTTTATACAAAAGAACCTAGAGTTACTCAAGCATTGAGAACAACAATTTTTTTAAGGAGAGGGGCATGTTAGGTCCCTATACTACTATTATAGTCCCTTATTATTGTTATTGTAACCCCCTTATTGTTATTATTGTACCCATGTAACCCCCATATTGTTATTATTGTGCCCTTAAATTATTATTGTTAGGTCGTCTAGGATTAAATTGTAGCCCCATGGACTCCTATATATAGAAAGGAGGTTTTTTAAATTGTATCATCTAAGAATTTTTCATTCATGTAATGTATTGGAGGTTTCCCCCTCGAAGTGGCTTATTTCTAAGGCGTTGATATATATTTTCTTCTATTTTTGGAGATGGTTTCACAACACTCACAAAATTTGGAACACCCCCTGAGAGTACTAAGATATTATGACTAATATCTCTCCCAAGTAGAAAGAAGATGACCCCAACCCTGCACATGTGTATGATCCCTAGAATGAAAGGCCATTATGCTCACCACCGACAATAACATGACTTTGGGGAATAGTCGTAGGAAAAATAAACACGCAAGGGTAGGACACTTACCCCCACAAGCTTCAGTACCAAAACCCCTTAGACAATTATCTCCCAAGTGGTCCCCAAGTGATAAAAAATTGTTTGTATGCATGCCAATTTCGCTATATCGCGCCACCCGAAAATAAGTGAAATGGTTCATGTCACCCCTCCTAGCCCAAGTGTGAACTAGTGTTTAACCCTCTTATGAGAAGGGCTTCCTAGAATGTACTACTGCAAAGGGATTTTACTCCCTACTCCAAGCTGCTAATTTTATTTTTTGGTCTTGGAGCGGTTGTCTCACACTCTTATCTCCAAGACCCTAGCCTAAGCTCATTTTAGTGTACTACTAGTCAAAGAAAAAGACAAATCTAGCTATTTTGATTATTGCGTTAATTTTAGTGGTTTTTGTTTACACAAGTAGGAAGAAACAAGAAACTAATATGGTGTGAAATAATCTTAGCTATTCACCCTAATGCAAATATATGTGACTTTCGTTTTCAATTTGTTTAATGGTAGCTACGAGAAGGAAAGAGTTTTAAAAACACAACAATGTCTACAATAATTTTCTTGTCACTAAATCTTCTTGAATTCAAAATATCCAAAGAATTCGTGAATTAATGACCCAAAATAAAACCAAAAAACTGACCAAGGTAAGTCTCCCAAGAAATAATGCAAAGAACTCTAAAATAAAAATAAGTAGGGAAACAAATCCCAATCAAACACACTCAAAGAAATCAAACACATTGAAAGCCAAAGTAAACGGAAAAAATAGCAATGTCAATGAAGCTAGGGTTGTAGTAGAATCACTCAACCAGGACCAATGCTTGGCAAAGGACTAAACCAAACCCTAAAGTCAAGGAGGGATAAACAAGATATAATGAAGGTGATACAATATGAAAAAACTTTTTCAAAATAACCTGAGCAAATGATAGCTAAAAATTAGTCACAACATCACCGTTTGTGACAAAAATGACCAAAAGATCAAAGATATCACTTAAGAAAAGAAAACAAATGAGAAAAAGCCCAAAAATCTGAAGGTGAGATGTAGATCAGGTCTAAATGATTACTAAATACAACCAACCATAACTGATAATGAATGTAAGAGACAAAATTCAAAAACCAATCCAAGGCTCCTAATCATATCTCAAGAGGAAAATTGAACAATAATGAGTGATAAAACACCTTGAATAAACTAATCAAAATAGATCAAATCAGGGACATAAAACAATTGATCACCTACAAAAAATTATAACCCGTACAAATTTTTCAAAATATCAGCAAGATACAACAAGCTTGATGCCTAATGAAAGAGAAAAATTCCTCTAAAGAGGCACTTAACCAATCCAAAGAAAAAGTATTGAATAACACATATCTAGACCAGATCCAAAAAGCATTATCAAATAGGAAGCCCAAACTCTATAAATGAAGAAACGTAAGTTTCAGACTGAGAGGAAAGGTAATTCAAGGGAAAAAATCCTTAGCCATAGGAACAAAGCTTCCTGGGAAGGGTTGGCCACAAGCACAACCTTTCCAGCCAATGTCTAAGGGTCCCTCGCCATAGGCATAAGCCTGTAAGGTAGCAACTAGGGAAAACACTTAGAATTTCCCTATAAAATCGTGCAGTGGCTTATAGGAAAGAAAAACACAGAACTAATAGACCACGAAAATATCCAAAAATAGTCAGAAAAGTTTGAGAAATATCAGAAAATCATAAAAAAGAGGATTCAATCAAGATCGGAGGAAAAGAGAACACCGAGTGAGTGTGCTCTCATTAAAAGCACCAGCTGTGTTACATTATAAATTTCAAGTCATTTTTTCTCTGTGATCTAGTGTCTAATTATATGACCACATGAATAAATACAAGACTAAGAAGATAATAGATTCCAATCCCATATGCTCATCAAGAAACATGCAATCAATTTTACACTATCAGGAAGAGAAATGGCACCTTTCCTCCTCGTGGAGTGGGGGGTGATCTTCAGTTTGTATCAGAATGCACACACTCCACTCAAGCAATCTTATTCATCTGTAATCAATCTCAATACCTACACACAATCACAAATGCTCAAGGACGACTAGCGATCTTCCTAGAAGGATCCTTAGATTAAAAATGATACAAATTGATCACAATATCTATTGAAAAAATAATTATATAAGGGAGAGAACATAGATATTATTTAATCTTATAAAATGAACAACACTTATAACTTCACTTATATGTTTCCTCTCCACGATCCAACACAGTTTCCCCACTACATGTAATAAATGATCATGAAGAGCACACACATATAACCAATACCTCATAAGCTCTCTATCTAGAAACAAAATGACAAAATAGGATCAATATCTAAGCTCCCCAACAGTACTATAGCTCTCAAAAACACTATGGCTCTAAAAGACGATCCTGGTCCTCTCAAATAATCCAGTATAAATAGGTAGAATAGAGGTCCTAGGAGGATGAATATGGATGCTCAATATGATGAGAAGTTACATAAGCTTCTAATTGATGAGTCCTAGGCAGCTCAAATAGATGAGTAATCAAACTGATTTTCTAGGGACTTAGTCATTTTAGAACATTCCCTTAGCCAGAGGCACATAAAGGGAAAAATAGGGCTCTAGCCACAGGCACAAGAGGGTCTAGTAGTGGCTACAGGGCATTGGTCACAAGTAGAAGCCTCCTTGCTTGTAGATAAAGGTCAAACTGACTCAAACATTCACCCCATGTCAGGAAAATGTCATTTTACCATGAGGGCTAAGTGTAAGTGAATTAAGGGTAGAAAAATATGATAATAATAGGGATTCCATTTATATGAAGGCTGAGTCATTTGATCTTCCCATAATCTGAGGAAAACATCATTTGACCATGAGGGCTAAGTGTAAGTGACTTAAGGGTAGAAAAATATGATAATAATAGGGATTCCATTTATATGAAGGCTGAGTCATTTGATCTTCCCATAATCTGAAAAGATGTGTCTCTAGAAGCACTACAGAAATATTTCGTAGCACCTACAGGTTTTTTTACTGCACTACGAAAATATTTTACAACACCTACAACAACACAAGTTTTGGGCTACCTGTGAAGCTTTGCGATATTGGTTTCAGTCTATTGGTCATGCCTTGATTATTTGAAGCCCTTTTAAGGTGAATGAGGTTTGGAAAGAGAAGGAATCCATGATATAATACTCTCTCATTTTGCATGTGAAGCGGAACCCATATTTTCAGGTTTGACTGCACATTTGAAGTTAAATTTTTGAATTTTCATAGCCTAGATGAAAACAGAGTTGTGGGATTTTTTGTGGAGTATATTGGGGTTTTGGGAGACATTTGGGGAAACCCTACACCTCCCTATTAAGTGATATTATATCTAGATGAATATCTTTAGTTTGAAAGCTCATAGTGAAGGCTAGTTTGATGTATTTTTAGGTAAGATTATGCAATAGGAAATTAGGAAGTGTTGGATGTAGGGATAGGCGTATTTATAATTATTTCTTGAAAACGTAGTCAATTTAGGCTATCAAGAATTTAAGGATGTCCAATGAGAATTAATATCACTTAAAGAGGTCTTAGTGGAAGAAGCATAAGGGACCTTGGAAGAGGAAATGTAGAATTACAAGACACATTGATATTGAAAAAAGGTTGAAGAGAAGAGGATCCTTAAAACAGTAAGTGAGGTGATTGTACATGAGTGGAGAGTTGATATGTTATTATTTGGAGAGTAATTGGTTCAATGAGTATATCCATGAAATATTGTGGAAGACAATATCTTGTGATAGATCTTATAAACATTGAATGTGATGTTTATTCTAATTTGGGCATTAAAAGGATTGTGGTTGTAGGGTTGAATTGGTAGAAGCCGCCATAATAGTTAAGTTATCTCAAAGGAGAAGGAGTAGGAAATATCTTGGTTTGAAAATGGTGACATAACCCAACAAAATAACTAATAAGAGTGAGTGGTTGAAGATGCAACAACTCACTAGTAGAAAATGAGAATTCAGGAAGAGGAAGAGATGACAAGATAGCATGGATTCAGAGGAAAGTCATAAGAAGAAGAAGAAAATTTGCAAAGCAGTGAGTGATGAATAACTTAAGAAGACGATGGTTGACTTGGGGAGAAATCAACCATGTGGAAAAATTTCTACAATAAATTCAAGATGATAAGGGTTATGAGAAGGAAAAATGATGTAGAGCAATAAGGTATGCAAAAATGAAGAGATGATAAAAGTAAGAAAAAAATCCATGCAATAGCAGTTGTGAGAAGGTTTACCAAATATTTAATGGTATTTTTTTTCAATTAATTGTGGATTTATGGTTGATTGCAAGTATCAGATAATGAAAGGACCATTATATAAAGATGAGGAACACCACCGTGATAGATGAGAGTGAAATGGAATTTTTTTCAGATGAAGATGAGGTAGAGATAAATGCTCAGTTGGAGTAAAATATCAAAGGGTGTTGAGTTGTAGTCATGGAGGAAAAACCTAAGGGTTATGAAAAAATGTGATGAAGGAGATCAATATTTGATGACCAGCCTAAAGACAGTTAAATTTTATCCAAGGATTAGGTTATAATATGAAATAAACAAAAGGGAAGTAGGAAGGTATAGTTGGTTTTATGAACAGACCACCTATGATGTGTTTGCAAGTTGGACAATTTCATAACAAGTAATGTTCAAATTTCACAGAAGAAGCGGTAGAAGAAGGTACAAGTTGATTTAAGGATCTGGTAGGAGATTCCCTTCACTATGCAAGTGACAGTACAGGATGGTGAGGATATTTGCGACAACCTAGAGAAAGGAGTTCACATAGGGTTCTGGATAAGAGAACCAAGAAGATTACAACAACCTATATTACGAGAAATTTGGTGAGGTATCATGTAGTAGTGGACAGTTGTTACTGGAGAGACATGTTGTAGCTCACGATTCTATGTTTTTCATATAAAAATAGATGAATATGACCAAGAGGTAACATATTTTGTACCTTGGGAGTTTGATGTAGATGCATACATGGAGCAAAAATTTTGAGGAAGATTGGATCGAGGCTTGCCAATGTGATGGGTGGTCACAAGATGATGGCGGGAGAGATTTCAAATGTTTTGATAGATATTTTCATTAATATGCTAGATGAAACATTTCCTAATATAGATGTAATTAATGAAGGGTCAGTTTCCCATACTTGTGATAAGGGTAAATTCACCATCACCTGTAACTCTTGGTTACCCATGTTTACTTTCTTTATCAAGAAATGAATGTTGAGAAGAGAGGGGTAGATGTGTGTAGAAAAGGCAGGAGTGCAACAATAGAGTGGAGAAGCTCCAGCGCTAGGAGGAAAGGAGGAGGATGATATCCTTGAGTTTCACATGCCCACATTGTAAAATCAGGGCAACTTAATGTATGCATAATTTTATTAATGAGAAATTTTGTCTAGGTGTCTATGTGTGTGTATTTTTCTTTCTATGTCTATTGTTAGTGAATTTTTTAATATCCAATTGTCAATCATGTAGACTATGTTGAAATATGTCATTGGTTGTATGCTTTTATACCCAATCGATAGGTGTTGGTTTAAATGTATTATGGGATTGAGAATATGTATCAACCTATGTGTGAATGAATTTGTAGTTTCATATGGCTATCATAGTGCATGTTGAGGTATTTAGAATGTGTGATTGTGAGTTGTAGGGGAGTATAGAAACTATTGGCATATGGTAGTGCATATGAGAACTTATGAGAAGGTTGAGATGTTGTTTACGTGTTTAGAATTAGTCCCTTCATTGTGGTTAGTTATGTATGTGTCAAATACATTGAATATTGTCAATACTATGAAGTTTTAATCCTTGTGCTAGTTTTTGCAGCATATGAGTAATTTTGTGGTCTATGTACGTTCATGGTCTGAATAGCGATGTGTATTATTGCTATTGGTACATGGTAGTGCCACATATTCATTGTAGAAGCCATTTGTTATTAGTGTGAAGTCATTGACCCTATAATCTGATAAAATCATTATAGATTACACCCTGCAGATTTAACTCCTTTCATGGAGCATTGGTGTTGTGTTGTAATTGTTCCAAACCCAAGGAGGTAAGTGTATATGAAATATAGAGATGACTAAGCATGTTTGTCTTGTGAAGTGAAGCCTGTGATGGAGTGGTTGTTGTACGACTGTGTGTAATTTCAGTGTTGTTAGAGAAAAGTATAGCACCCTTGTTTAGATGTCATCACACCTATTTAATAGAAAATGATGTGTGTTGGCTATTTATTCCCCTGAGATAAGACTAACCCACCTATAGCTTGTACTTTTTCCAAAATTAATTTTTGAGTCGTTGCAGCTGCCAACATATGAAGAAAACCCTACAGATTTGATAAGTGTGATTTATAGAAGTAAATATCCAAGAACAAGGGTGTAGGAGGACATGTGTGGTGCTAAGGAGCAACTCAGGGCCATGGGGAATCAATTGGGAGCAAGGACAAGTCATTTCAGGATCTTGAAATATGAAAATATGAGTTTCTGGAAGTGCTAGAAAAATATTTCGTAGCGCCTGCAGGTTTTTGACTGTGCTACAAAAATATTTTCCAGCGCCTACAACAACACAGGTTTTGGGTTGCGTGTGAAGTTTTGAGAGGATTTTTTTGGCCTATTATTGATTCCATTATTATTTGAATGCCTTTTAAGGTGAATGAAGTTTGGAAATAGTATAAATGAATAAGATAAGACTCTCTCATGGAACTTCTGAAGCATAACCCAAATTTTCTAGTTTGACTGCAAATTTCAAGTTAAATATATGAATTTTCATAATTTATATGAAAATAGAGTTGTGGGATTTTTGTGGAGTATCCAAGGGTATTAGGAGACCGTCGAGGAAAGGTGACATGTCCCCATCACCACACCAATCTTGCAGATGAAATAATTTGAAATAGAACTTGCCTTATCAATCAAATACAAAGAAAAGATCTAATTAATTATAAAAAACAAAACCATAAGTATTGATAATTTAAAGGAAAAATCCTAATTACTATAAATTGAAAATAAAAACCATAACTAGTAGTCGTTAAAGAGTAAACCCTAATTAAAGAGAAAATACAAACCCTAGTTATTAATTCACTCAAGAATGATAATTATGACTCCTAGTGCAAAGCAACTTAGGTGATGACTTACTCAAAAGGAAACCCTACTTGATTGAAATCATATGAAAACCAAAATAGTCCTACTTTCATTTTTGAAGTTGCTTTCCAAATGTTAAAAAAAGAAATAACTTTTTTGGGTTCAAATTTGAATGGAAGCTAAATATTATACAAACCATTGTTAATATAAAAAAGAGTATAAGGTTGGTGTGGCAATGAAGATACAACTCCTTTAAACCCTAACAACATTTCCAAATTGATGGTAGAAATTCCTTTCTCTGTCTCTCTTGCATTCTAGAGATTTAACTTCTTTCACAACCTATAGAATTAAAGAGACAAGTTCACAACTTAGTTAAAATACAAGAATTCAGAGTTTGTCCTGAATAATACAATTGACCCATTCAATAATGATTCAAAGCTAATTTTGTAATCCTCATTTAATTAAACAAATAGAGCATAAAATACGTAGCCCCTGATTTGAAAATTTTTCAACAAGGGTGAATGTAAATATAAGCTTAGCTTCATATTCAAATCCTCAACAATATGAATCATTCCATCAAGAAATTCATTGTGTGGTCATACAACACAAAATAAAGTGATAGTCTATAGAGAGTAATATTTTCCTTGGGGCTAAAAATTAGACTTATTATATTACATCGAAATAAAAATGATGTTCAATTACTGATCAAAGAATTCAAAAGCCTATTCGAATGATTCTCTGAACTACTGAAGACAATTTCATTTTTAATGCAGAATGAAATTTACCATAGGAAATATCACAAGTAAACTTCTTTCCTAGATCTATCTCAAGAGTAATGTATACAATAGACATTTAAATAAATAAATACTTTCCATGAGTACACTCTCATCGAAAATTAATCAAATTGTTATAGCTCTGTATGATAAAAAGGAGATACCTCACTATTTCTTTTCAAAAAAATTATATAAACTAATTGTGAAAAGAAGTATAATATTAGCCACATCATTAGCCAACTAAAATAAAAACAGTGGATCTCTACAGTACAGAGCTTAGATTTGTATCAAACCAAATTATATCATTCCCAAAACCTTTTAGTAAAATCCTAATTCAAACTAGATATTAAAAAAGTAATAAGAAATTAAAGTAGAGGACAACGGGCTAGATTGAGGGGCCCTCCCAACTAGCTCGTTCTCCTCGTAAAACCAAATTACCAGCTGAAGTAAATAAATAAAAAACACATAAAATAACATGACATAATAATTTTCATATTATTAGCATCGAGTCTTCACATCTTATGGAGAAATATCAGATTCCATCAATTTGTGAGGAGTGATGCCAGGATGAATTAAAACAATATATCCTTAAATTTCAAACAATTTTGAGTGATCCCATGAAAATATTCCATATATTCAAGATTTCAAGAAAAATGTGTTGGATCCCATAATGTCCGAACTATTTTATAATCAAAGGAATACATATCTGATGAAAAAATTAGCATTTTCTTGCAAATTTTGCACTACATTTGAAATCTCGAAGAAAATGGTATTTTAAATAAATTTCCTTCGAAGAACCCTCCTTATCTCCTAAAACGTTGTAAATCTTTGAAAACGGCCAACAAATTATTAAATTTACTATTCTCGAAGAAAACATGATCTTCCTAAAATTTATGATTCTCTCTCATATGTACGAAACTCAAGGAGGAAATTGGAAGTATGAAAACTTGTGTGAATTTTGGGATGTAACATTCATTATTCCTCAAAAATGAATACGCATGACTTGGGTGGATTATAACTCATACAGAAGCATGAAAAAATCATTATGAACATAAAAAAAACTCTCGTTTTTCTCCTGTAAGTGTGCCAATATGTCAAATCCCAAATCAAATGTAGCCTCTAACATGTTCTAGTACTATCATATAAAATTTTCCTCCATGAAAAGTTCAAATGATAAATCAATCCCCACGTACTTTAACTCTGGTTTGGGATTTCTATGGAGTGTAGGAAACAAATAAACTTATATTAGTGACATGATACACATAAATTTCAAAAAAACATAAAGGAATGAATAAATTTGATGAAAAATACACATTGGGCCCAATCCTGCATTGTTGTGTCCAAATCTTAAGTAATTGCATGATAAAAGAGTCATAATTGGTGAAACAATGGGGTAAAATATAGTGTCATGGGGCAAGAATATGTATTAAATATAATAATTCTAAGACCTGACAATAATGTGATGTAATAATATAATGGGCCATAGTTAATAAATAAAGTGTTTAACCTGAATTATGGAAGGGCCCACAAGCAGTTATAGAATAATGTGATAATCCCATTGTAATGGATGTATGGTATTGATAGACACATGGTAATTACCCATAGTATTCTATGTATAAATCCTATAGAGAGGCTAGAGACTCTCCATTGAGGTATGTCAAGTATTTTTTGGTATTTAAAAGACTTATATTGTCGAGTGATCTCCTTCCTTAAGGAGTAGTTGTATGGTTTTTCCCTATCTCAAGGGTTTTGATATTAAGAAAGATATGAAGTTCTATCATTTATTGTGTTATTTGTGGGAATATTTTGCATTTTTATATATTTACAAGTCTGATATAAAAAAAAAAAACAAGACAACAACTATCAAGGTGGGAAAGAATTAGAAACAAGGAAAAAAACCCCTAGACGACACACAGAGAGGTGCAACGAGCCACCCACAACACATCGACACAAAGGAACCACTAGAAACAACTTGCATCTAGAGTGAGAAAGGAACCAACTAGATCGAGAGCTCACATTTATCAGTGATGGCTAGATGGATGGGCATGGTAACATTGGACTACTCTTTTGAGTAGATCTTATTATTTGTGTTCCTCTCATGTTTCGAGGACGAAATGTAGTATACCTAGGGAGGATAATATGGGGTACAAAGGGAGGTACCAAGGATAATAATGTAATGTAGTATTTGTGTTCCTCTCATGTTTCAAGGATGAAACATGCTTAAGCGGGTGGAATGTAGTATACCTAGGGAGGATAATATGGGGTACAAAGGGAGGTACCAAGGATAATAATGTAAGGATGATCAATAAATGGGCCATAATTAACAAATTAAGTGGTTAACCCACATAATGCAAGGGACCAGAAGTAGTTAAGAAATAATGTGATAAATTAATAGTATTTTATGTATGGTATTGAGATACCCATGGTACTATATTTATGATGGCTATATAGAGGATAGAGACTCTCTGTTGACGGATGCCAAGTATTGGTGCATTAACAACAATATTGCTTGTGGAGTGATATCCTTCCTTAAGGAGTAGTTGTATGGTGTTACCCTATCTTAAGGGTTTGATTAATAAAGAGAAGATTTTTTGTTTTGGGCATATTATATAATATATTTGAAATTCATATCTACTACAGTCGAACTTCAATTTTCCAACCAACCATAGACATATTATAGCCAAAACTACTTAAAAAAATCACCCCCAATCTAAATCAATGATCTAAAGGGAATTCCTTTTGAGCAGCCTTAGCAGGAAGCCTTCTTTGAGACGTAAATAATAAGAAATAAAGATGACAATGAATGGTTTATAAAATTTTAGAGCATAATATAATTCATATTAGGGGTGTTTAAGCAGTTAGTTCAAGTACTCTAAGAGTGGTTTATCAGCCTCCACTAAGTACCAAGGGTGGTTTATCAGCTGTGTCATGCACTCAATGAATGGTTTATCAATCCATAATAAGCACCCTTTTGCATGTGGTTTATTATACCTAGAAATCACCCTAAGTGGTTTATCAGTTGTATCAATCACTCGATGAGTGGCTTTCAGCTCAAAATAAGCACTCATTCAATTTTTTATCTTTCTCTTTTGGTCATAATTATTTATTTCTGCGAAATCCCATTACCTTAGTTCATATCTCTTTCTAGGTTTGCTCATGAGGTCCACCAAGAAGAGGTCCAAACCCATATTGCTATTATTTTTCATTTTTATTGTTTCTTTTGAGGCCTCTTCATGTTCATCTTCGACTCATCCTCTTCTTTTATTTTTTCTCATTATTTTCACAATAGATTAATTTAAGGTGCGAAATAATCCCACTTGATTTCATATTTCCTCTTCCCTCTTAGATCTTGGAATTTTGGTCCCACACTTCAGGACATTATTATATTGCAAAAAATAAGGGGAACAAGTACCATGGGTGTCACATACCCACCCCCTTAAAGGGAACACCATACATGGTATTCTTATTAGGATAATTGAAAAAATATTGGGCTTTATACATAAATAATACATCTCTTTATTCAAAAACCAAAATATGGTTACTATGCCCTTATTTTCTCAGCCATCTCCTAGGTTGCTTCATCAGGTTCAAAGTGCTTCCATTGCATGTTTACTTTATTTATTGTTCTATTATGGAGTGTGATCTTCTTGTAGGCTAGGATGCAGAGTGTTTCTCATTGTAACTCTTCCTCTGGTTCCACTTGTATCAAAGACGAGCCATTAATATGATTAGTATCATGAAAATATTTATTAAGAAAGGAAATTAAAAAAACATTGTCAGATTTCACTATGGGTGGTAAGGCTAATCTATAGGCCACTGGCCCGGCTCTTTCCAAAATATAAAATGGTTCATTGTATCTAGGTGCCAACTTGGGACATGAGCCCATTTTAATTATATTTTCTTTGGATTAATGTGGAAATACACAGACGTATCCTCTATAAACTCTTTGTAATTTATGTTGTTCTACATAGATTTTCTTCCTATCTTAGGCATCCTTTAAATTTTGGTTGAACTTGATAATTTCCTGCTCCATTTGATTTAGAAAATATGACCCAAAATGTATTTTATTCACTAGATCATCCCAAAAAAAATGGGTGTTGCATTTACTTCAATAATATGCCTCAAAATGGCTCATTCTTAATGACACTTGGTAGCCATTATTGTATATAAATTCTACTTGTGTAAGGAATTTTTTCCTCTCTCTTGGTTGATGCATCACATTTATCATTTTCATGTCCTCCAATAATTTTTTTAATCCTTTCTATTTTACCATTATTATGAATATGGTAAGAGGCATTGAAATTTAAGTAATTTCTGAAAGCATCAAAACATTTCTTAAAATTTTTTTAAGTAAACATGGTGTCCCTATGTAATATTATATTTTTAGGCACTCCATGGAACCTAATTATCTCTTTCATGAAGATCCATGCTATATATATATTTCTTTATGAGTAGAGCCACCTTTCTCGACATATTCTCTACCACCATGATAACATAATGTTGTCTATCTCTCCTAGGAAATCATGTAATAAATTCCATGAGAATTCCCATTCTATAATTGGAATTATTCGTTGCAGTATAGCAAGGTTCCTACACTATACCTTCACTTGTTGGAATTCCAAGCATTTGGCAAGTTAACCACAATATTATTCTTTAGACCTAGCCAAAAGTATTTCCTCTTCATGGTTGTCCTCATATTTGTATATCTAGGGTGACCTGTGTAAGTTATTTTGTGGAATTTTCCAATGATGAGCTTCCTAAATTACTTGGAATTGGGCACATATTTCCTATTCTATAAAATTCCCTTCATCATTAAGCTATTACTTTCTACTCACCGACACATCTGGTTTTTCCTACCAACACTTATTTACATATTGATAATTCTCATCATTTGTCAACCCTTCTTTAATCACTCTTGCATGTCAAATGAGAAAGTTCTTATGGATACTAGGTGAAATTATTACATACCGTAACTCAGAGCATATGACACCTTATTCTCATTTCCCTTGATTTGGTTTTTTTGAAATTGAGCTCACTGATCAAAGCCAACTACCCGGTTTGTTTGGAATTTATTTGGTTAGTGAAACAAATATTTCATACCACCATGATCATTCATCAAAACAAATATCCTCCCTAAGAGGTAATGTATCCAAATTTTTAGCGCATGAACAAGTCTTTATATCTCTAAATTGTGAGGGACATAGTTCCTTTCACGCTCATTCATCTTCTTGGATTCATAACAGATCACATGCCTTTCAACACAAAGACTTGACCAAGTCTTTCCTTACAGGAATCAGTGAAAACAACAAAATAATTTTCCGGGTTAAGTATTCTTAGGATAGGTGCACGAGTGAGTAAACTCTTTTTTTTTAGAAATTGGATGCATATTGAGGAGCCCATTGAAATTTTGTTCCTTTTCTCTACAACGTAGTGATGGGATGCCTGTTTTTTAAAACATTTTGAATGAATATTTTATAGTAAAAATCCAATCTGATAAATGATATGAATCTTGTCACATTCTAGGGTGTGTTCCAATCCACTATTTCTTTGATGTTCAAAATATCCACAAACACTCCTTCCTTTGAGATTACATGACCCAAGAAGTGAAATTGGGTTTGGACAAACTCACACTCGTTGAGCTTGGAATATAGTTTATTTCATCTCAGAAATTGTAGAACAACCCTCAAGTGTTCCTCGTGCTCCTTTTAATTATTTAAATATACTAAAATATTGGCCACAAATGCCAACACTAATCTATCCAAGTATAGCTTCAGAATGATGTTCACAAGGCACATAAATGTTGTCTGAAGATTTTGATGATCTCCCTAGTATCACAACAAGAACTTTTAAACTCTCAAGGCTACCAATTTTAAATATCAACCCAAGGTTCATACAAACTTAATAGGTTATAGTGTTATATACACAGTAGGTCAAGTTCTAGTCATGTCACATTCAAGTTGTTAGGGTCCTATAATAATAGGATTCATATTTTTGAATTGACTATTATTAGTCTTGTAATATGTACTTACATTTCTTTTTGAAAATTGTTTTCCCATATTAAAAAACAATGTAGAGAGCGTAAAATTCCTAACAGGAAAATCAAAGGACTGAAAAAAAAAGATAAAAAAGAATAAAGAAATTAACCCCCGACAAAAAACAGATAAAAATAGATCATGAAAGTAATGTAAATTTAAATGCCACTAGTTTTTACTTTTTACTTTTCTTTGCAAAATAATATTGTGTGCAGCTTATCAAAAATGCAAAAATCCATAAAGGTCAAAATTCTTAAGCTTGAATTTTCATGCTTTAAATTTCATGTTGATAGATAGAGAATAAAGATCTAGCCAAACTATTTAATCTTGGCAGATCAGTAGTTAGGTAGAGAATAATAAGGAGCTCAACAATTTAATCTGAGTCCTTGGAAGTAATAAGGTTAGAATTATATAGCTTATTGTTAAAGGAAAAATGAATAAGGGTCTGCAAGCTCAAATGCACCCAAAGAAATGAAGAAAAAATGTTAGGGTGGATGATGGGTAGGCAGAAACAGTTTTCACAAGGCATGGAAAGCATAAATTGATCAATTATACTTATTAATTTCCCTCTAAATTCATTCCCCTTGTAAAAATACCCCTTCCCCTCCCCCCTCATTTTTATCCTTTTCCGTTACTTCACTCTTTTTCACTTGCAAAAAACCCCTTTCCCTAGTTTAAAACACATTTATCCTTTGAAAAATTAATTCTCCCCTTAATAACTTCCCTTTCGTTCATAATAATCAAAAAAATACACTTATCCTAGGTTTTTAAGTTAAAATATTAATATTGGGCCCCACTATGAAAATCCTACCCCGATATTAAGTTTTAACGCTATCCTTAGTGTATTTTAAAAATCCCGCACTTATTGATATTTCATTGTATATTTTATTAACCATCATTATATATTAATTCCCATTAAACCTTTACCCTGTATTATATTAATTCCCCTTATATTATCACCCCAACCCATATTTTATTATAACCTATGGTCTTGTCTGCATTTAATATGTCTCGGTCCTACCTTTTAACCCTGATACATATTAAAACCCTGCATATAACCTTTCATATGACATTATCCTGGGTCCCACTCACTATCCCATGCCTATAAAATCTTGACGGATCCATCACGTTCTCCCAGCCATCAAATCTATACCAATCAGATCCGATGGCCCATATCTCCTTTCGCACATCCAATTTCCTGACTGTTATCATACCTCAGACCTTGTGGAATGTATGGTTTTTGTGTCCTCACCCCTGGATACGTGTCAGAATTCCATTCGATCACATCCTCAGAAAATTGACTGCCTACCACCTTCGGCCAATGCGAAAACCACAAACTTTATTCCTGACCGTTGCGACCGTACCGCTCCTATTTGAAAGTTAACCCGATCATTAATGTCTAGTCATTGATTGGTTAAAAATGCATAAATACTACCCTTATGTTTCTTTTACAATTATTTCTGTTACAAATTCCACATATAGAGGCATTGCTGACCTAAAGAGTTATTTTTGACCCTGTTTTAAACCAAATTTCAACAGAATTTAACCATTTGTTGCTACAACCACTGCAGAAATAGTTAGAAGCTCTATAAAGACCAGTGAAGCCTCAAAAACGCCTTCCGCTACCTCAAATAACCTTTCTACAAAACAAAAACTTCTTTTCTCGATGTATTCCTGAAATGATAAGGCATTTACTTACAAAAAGGAATTAATTAGTAATCAAACCTGTTAGGATCCCTTGCAGACCAAAATAAATCCCTGTAGCCTTCCAATCCTTTTCTGGCAGACCCTAGTCCTCTTTTCACAGAATTTATGAGGTGCTAAGACTATTTATGGTCACACCGAGTATAATTTAGTCAATTGAAGCATTGTAAACCAGAGGATAAGCCCCTATTTCATCCCAAATCCTTCTGCAGAATGTAAATTATCTTTCATAGGTTTTCCTAAATGTTTGAAATATGTTTTTATAAGCTAAAAGAAGTAATTAAATTGATAAATCAAAAAAAAAAAATCTTCCCATGGAATTATAACTATCAATCCCATACAACCTCCAGTTGTATATGTAGAATGCACTCCTTTATTTGATAGATATTTTCAAATTAGTGACCCTGTCACTAATTTTAACCTTCTTGAGCTCCACTACTGGAGCCATGACAAATCCATTGACCAAGCTGATGAATTTTTTATTTGGGAGTCAAATTTGCCTAAATATGTTGTCCCATAGACCTTCTAGTGTCCTAAAGTCATCATACTTTGTCAATATTGTTATTTCCCTTATCAAAGAGCCCTTATAGCCCCTAAAAAAGAAATTATTTTCATGATCATAGCTGAGTCAATTAACCAAATGCTGCAGATCCAACCTAGGCTAGATGAATTCCCTTTGTCCATTGAGACCCTTACCCAGTTGTATCTAAATCTAGACTTCCCCAAGAGGCTCCAAATATTCCAAACTTTCATGCCTTCATAAGTAGAAACTCCCAAGACAAATCCTCCTTTCCCATCTGCAATATTTTATGAGAGAACCAGACACATCATCACAATGTTGTCCTACATTTTGGGTTATTTTACTGATGGGCATGTTGATGCTTCAGTCTTGGGTTTCCTGTCCACTTTCACACCTAGTCAGCCTCCTGTTACCATTTTCAATTTTTCCTAGTACCTTACTGATAATATTGATGAATAGTTGTTCAAAATGCATAAATAATGTGTCTTCAAGTATTCTTTTGTTCTATTTCATATGTTTTTGTATTTCTAGTCTGAAAAATTTTCCATCAACCTTCAGAAACTTGATCTTGAAGGTAATCCACAGTTAATTATCATTTGGAATTCATTAATCAGAAAATACTCCACATAGTCTACCTATACATAATTCATTGACTCTTTCATCCATCCTATTGTCAACATGCTGGACAACAGCATTCAACCAAGATTCATTGAGGAAATTAAAAAGGTACTGCAATTATCAGAGCATAGTAGGATAGGAGATTGGTACTTGTATCAAAACCACATTGCGAATAGGGTATATGGATCTAATATTCTTCCATAAAAGCTACCTAAATACCTCCCAATGAGGTTATTTTCCCTTGAATATATGAGGAAGATCCTTAATTCTGATGCAATAAATTTCTTGGTAGCCAAAAATAAGACACAATTTAACATAAAGAATGAGGTTGGCGCTTTTATTTTCAATAATAGAGATGCATGTCCACAGGAAGAAAAACATTTGCAGGAATTTAAGTTTAGTCGGAGTTTTCAATGGTATTATGATCCTTTAGGAGTAATAAGTAAATTGAGAGTTAAATATAAATTAACTCATGTACATGAGTCCAAGCCAGATATTGAGAAGTACTCCAATAATTATGAATGGTTGGATAAAACTTTGAAAGAGGTAGATAAGCAAGGTGATACTAGTCAAATATCATAAAATATAGCCCAAGACGATATGAAGTAAAAAAGAATCAGAGAAGAAGGATCATATACTGCAGAAGCTACCACTGAAACTAAATTTAAATTAATGTACAAGAAGAATCCAAAATTAAATCTTGTAAATGAGGAAGTGGAAACAATTGAAGTAATTAATACTAATGCAGTGGTGAAATACAATTCTCCTCTCGCAGTTTCTGAAGAAACTCATCATCCTTTAGTATCCAAACCTCATATTATTCGGAAAAAAAAATAGTATTAAAGTATCCTCATCTAGAAAACCAACAGACAAAGAGATGGAAATTATGCAGAAATATAGAGAAATCAAGCTAAGAAATGAGACGTTAAAAGTTGACACATATACTCAGTACTAGAAGAAGTCACCCAGTGATAAGAGTAGGTTTCTTTCTAAATTTTATTACAAAACTAGGAAGATGCATATGACCTTCCTACAACCAAAAGTCAAGCATCCCAAATCATCAGTATATTAGAAAAAGATATCATATAAAGTTCAAGCAGAAGATCTTCATCCAATTGACCGAATAGAATTTGACAAACAAGATGGTGAAATGCTTTATTCTACAATGAAAAATAAATCCATGAGTGTACATAAGCTTCAAAACACTCTTGTGAACATCAGAGATCAGCTCAAATTATAAAAGGAATCCTCACAAGCTAAGGATAATAGAATCAAATCACTAGAATATTTGATTATTGAAGTAGGATATGATCCAAAAAATCTCAAAGTTGCAGATGAACTGATAAACAAGAAGAATTCATACATTGTTTCATTAAATAAGAAAATAAAACTACCTCCTACTAAACATCCTTAGGAAAAGGAAGTATTATACAATGCAAACCAGAAGGATGAGATGATGAATCTCATTCTTCAATTAACTGCGCAAATAAAAGAAATCGAAAATGAAATGGAGAAGTTGGTCTAGGAGAAAAATGCCAGATCAGAAGAAGTTCATGTCACTGTTATTCCTATATTCACAATATTTGTGCCTTCTACATTAGAAAAATCATTAGCCCCTACAATCCCAATGGCTACAACACTTCCTGTCACACCAGTAACAACTTCAGCAAGAAAGTCATCTACAATAGAAACATAGCCCAATGATGAGGCAAGTAAGTTAGTAAAAGCAATGCAAGAAATTTTTGTTCAGACAAATGAAATCAACAAACTTAAAGAACAGTTGAAAAGTCTGAGTGATGAAAAGAAACTAGTCCAGATTATGGACAAGAATGAAGAAGAGAAAGCAAATAGGTTGACTGATAAATTGAAGAAATTAGAGTGTAATATTCCAATTTAGTCCAAGCTAATGGGAATATTCTATTTTTCCTTGTTTTGTCTTGCATTTCCTGTTGATCAATAAAATGTAAAGGAGGACATGTAAAACTCCTGAAAATAACAAAATAAATCAATGACCAATGTGAACATGGCTAAATCTGGGCCATTTTATAAAACACACTTGAGTATGAAAAAGGTTGATCACTTGACCAAGTCAAAAATGACCATATCCACAGTGTAGTCTAAATTCATTGAACCTCCTTGAGGGACAACGCAGTTCTAGAAGGATATTCTACATGTGAAAGGAGCTGAATGGATGAAGGGGTTTAGGGTTTGATAAAGCTCCTCAACTATATAATGGAATAAATGGAAAGCGAAGAGGTTGGATTGGAGATTATATTTTTTATGGTCTGTTTAGACTTCCTACATTCTTTGGTTGTTTAGCTAAGTTTGCTCCACTGCTTAGTGCAAGGGTTTTATCGAGTGGGGATTCCCTACTCTTTCTTGGAGATATTGTCTAAGAGATATAAGAGGAGATTTATGAGATGCATTTTACACTACCTGGTGTTGGGCCAAGCACTTAACTTCATAAAAAATTCATGTCCTTCAGAAAACTACATTATTTCTTAAGGTGTGCAGTCGGAGGGGTCAAAACCCCATTTTTATGAGCTAGTTTCCCAAGAGGAGGATCATCCTTACTTTGGGAGAGCTATAAGAAGATTCTACAGCCATTTATTTGCATGGTCAGCCATTATTATGTAGATATTTAGTTATATAGCATGATTCATCCACATATCTGCAACAGCTCTTTCTTGTATATCTTTTCTGTCAAGAAACCTTTGCCGAGTCTTCTTGGATCTATATAAAAGAGATTAGATCTCTGTTTTTTATGCCTGATTGACTAATATAAAAGAATATCTTATTTCTCTATCTTTTTTCTGAGTTTAATCACCATTATACTACAAATTCTCTTATGCAGCAATTTTTGTGTGTTGCAGTCTTGGGGTTTTGTCAATTTTAAGTTGTTTTGGGTATGGGAGCCCTGTTTAACTAGGCTAAATGTATTTGTTTCTGAAATTATTTCGCATGAAAGTAATATATTACATATTATAAGGGACACAACTATTATTTTCCACTATTATATTTCCATTTTCAGAAAATAATGTTTTTGGGGCCAATATTGCTGCTTTTCCCCACTTAGCTGCATTGTATGAAGACATAGTTTGCTGATATGATTTTTATATGATCACTAGGTGTTTTAATACACTATATAATTGTATTACTTGCTTATATTCAACTTTGGAATACCTTAGGGTATTCTTATTGTTGTATAAAATTCCTATTTGAGGATATTACAGTGGTATCAAAGCTCCTTTCTTGGCTCAACCTGTGTTCTTCATTATGGAGTCATATCATGGGGAGGATAAGATCACTAAGAGAGATCAAAACAAATCCTTGTTGTCTAGAGAAAATAGGTTCTCCAAACTTCTCTTTCCAGATCTATAGGGTGGAAGTAAGGGCATCAAAGAAATGAGGAGGGAAAAACATGGATATCCCTCAACAAGATCTATAAGATCTATACAATAGGAAGGTTATAAGTCCTCATCTTATGGATATGAGCACTTAGCCATATAATAAAATCTACCACATTCTATCAACAACTTCTTCATGAAGAGGAAGAAAGGCGATGTGCCGAAGAGGGATACTCTTTGTGATTATTTGCAGGAGTATGAAGCTCAATCTAAGGAGTTCAAAGATCATTTGAACTTTCAAATGTTTTGAAAGAGTAAGGAGGAGAGGAGCGCAAGGAGTAGGAAGAAGGGTGAGAGTAGATTATTTATATCCACTTTTTATTGATCACCTCTATGTCCAGCTAGGGTTTGGGTGGAGGAGCTAGACAACTTTATGCAACAACATCAAGTCTTAGAAATTGAAGCCATCAAAGCAGCAGCACTGCATTTTGAAGGTAAAGCATATGCTTGGTGGTTGTTTGAATCCTTTTCCTTAAACACCTACTTATGCAAATTTTATTAAAATATTAGTAGAAAGGTTTGATGAAACATCATGTGAAACATCTTCTATGGAGGATATCGAACCATATCAAACAAAACTTTTGCATGAGTTGGAAGGTTCTATAAATCCAACTCCATTTCTGAAAACCATTAAAGAGGGTGTAAGCTTGTTTGATACCTTTCCAAGGGAAATATATCCATTGGATGAAGGGCTTCCTTCTCAAGAGGAAGGCATGAAGATTCCTTCTTCAATAGAATACCAATATCTAAAGCCTCTTATCGATGATGAGGCAACTTCAACTATGGAAGAGGAGGAAGGGGAGACAGGAAATGATAATGTAGTCATGAAAATAGCACCTCAAGCACCTCATGAATTATAGGATGGAGCACTTTATCCAAGGAGAGAAACTCTTGCATTCTTGCAAGAGGTTGCAAAGGGTCTCACATATAGAGATCAAGGCATTCCACCAGGCAGACCTCCTTATTGGAGGAAAAATAAAGTGTTCTCTCAAATATGGGTATCATTTGCATACTTGGATAAGGAAGGAGCGTTGGGAGAATCTATCATAGTAAAGATAATCTCTCATGAATTCAGAAGAGAGGTAAGCATTTTTCTCAAACAGACATTGCAATCTCCCACTAAGTTATCTACGCTGAGAAAGGAGGAATCTGGAATCTATGATGGCATGGGCATAAGGACACATGACAAATCCATATATTTGGGGCAGCCCATGGTATCTTCATTCATAAAAGGTATTTCTGAACATTATAGGATGATGCTAACACTCTTGCATGCATGGGCGAAATTAAGGAATTATTGGAAGACAAGGACTTTCCAAGGGGAGGTCGATTTCCATCTGCTTCAATCTTGTCTAGAGAAAGATTAGCTACAATGGAGGTAGCAAAAGGAAGTATATAATAGTCCAGCATGTGGTGTTAACATCAAGCATGTCAAAGAGGAGAGCCATGATATGACAGGGGATGCATTTCAGACCTCTACAACACTGCCATTTTTGAGAAGCCTAGATCCTTATTGGGATTCCCAACTCATGATGGAATACTCCAAGGACCTTTTCACATGTGAGGTTCTTGATGGGAAGGTAATGGATGGAAGGTATAAGGTATTTGAGGGAGTAATTTATCTCCATGATCAGATCTATTTGGTTAGAGGCTCTCAGCTCAAGGAGAAATTATTGAATGCAACCTATGAGATGTTGCTTTTCAAACCCACTGGGTTCATTAGAGCATACCATACTATCTTAGATGGATTCATGTGGGAGAATTTCAAAGAAGAGGTGCACTCTCATATGAAGAAGTGCATGGATTATTTTTTGGATGAGGAGGAACATAGCTCTTGGGAAGACTTATCATTCACACCTCCTTACTCATTGAATGTGAGAGGGGACTCATCCATGAGTTATCTCACTAATGAAAAATAAGTATATAGAGGGAGTTGTATTTTAGAATATTATGATGTATTTCCTATATGCTTGTATTTTTCTAACATTCACTTGTAGGGCTTTGCTCCAAAGAGGAGCACTATTTATGATGAGCTTGATTGGCCACATAAGGCCATGAACTATGGGGATGTTGGTCATTACTTGAAGGATATTTGAAATATGGGCACTATTCATGGGGTGAACCCTTTTCCCCTACTATTATGCACCTTCTCCAAGCATGCAAGAAGGAAGGATAAGAAAACAAGTCTTGGGGAAGGCACTTGTCATCTTCTATTCTATGGCAGCTAAGAGTAAAACTGCTCTGGTTGCACATGAGAAATCATTTTCCTTCTCATTTACTGTATATGGAAGCTAGCATGATTCTAATCATGATACCATATGCTGGAAATGTTCTTTATTTTGGGGACATGATTGGAGGAGAGACACATTGGTGGAATGTGTCCTTGGGGAAAGAGATTTCCCACTTTGGTTGCACTACATGTTCTCAAGGGAGTATGGGAAACTATATGGCCCCTATAGTATATCATTTACCTCCTCATGATGTGGACCATACGATTGGGTGGAGCACTTGGGACATGCCTCTCATGAGCTATTGGGAGGGGCTTTAATATGGACTACCAAGCTGGAAGGTAATTCATTTCATTTGGATGATAGCATGGGGGTGGGAGTCGTCCATTGATGGTGAAATTCTCCATGATGACCATCACTTCTATCTTGAGAAGGCCACAAGTTAGCAAGAAGGTTTCCATATGTACCTTCCTTTATTTCATAATGGGATCCATTTTCTTTATCCACCAAAGACCAACTTATACACTTGGGAGGAACCATTGAGAAATGAAATTTTTGCAGAAATTCTGAAGCAATAATGGAGACTATTGGATGAGGAGGCCATAAGAGAAGGACGGGAGATTTTGTAGCACTCACCTTTTCAGTTGCTTGAGAACAAGCAACATTTTTGAGGGGAGGACTGTAATATTCCCATTTAGCCCAAGCTAATGGGAATATTCTATTTTTCCTTATTTTGTCTTGCATTTCATGTTGATGAATAAAATCTAAAGGAGGACATGTAAAAATCCCGAAAATAACAAAATAAATCAATGGCCAATGTGAACATGGGTAAATCTGGGCCATTTTATAAAACAAACTTTAGTGTGAAAAAGGTTGATCACTTGACCAAGTAAACCATGACCATATCCACAATGCAGTCTAGATGCATTGAACCTCCTTGAGGGACAACACGGTTCTAGAAGGAGATTCTACATGTAAAGGGAGCTTAATGGATGAAGGGGTTTAGGGTTTGACAAAGCTCCTCAAATATATAATGGAAGAAATGGAAATAAAATGGGTTAGATTGGAGATTATATTTTGTATGGTTTTTTTAGACTTCCTACATACTTTGGCTATTTAGCTAATTTTGCTGCATTGCTTTGTGCAAGGGTTTTCCCAGGTGGGGATTCCCTACTCTTTCTTGGAGATATTGTCTAAGAGATCTAAGAGGATATTTCCGAGCTTCATTTTCCACTACCTAGTGTTGGCCCAAGCACTTACCTTCAGAAAAAATATAGTCCCTTAAGAAAACTGAGTTATTTCTTAAGGTGTGCAGTGGGAGAGGTCAAAACCCCATTTTTATGAGCTAGTTTCCCAAGAGGAGGATCAGCCTTACTTTGGGAGAGATATAGGAAGATTCTAAAACCTTTTATTTTCATGTTCAGCCATTATTATTGAGAGCTTCATCTATACAACGTGATTCAGCCATAGATCTGCAACAACTCTTTCTTGTATATCTTTTCTGTCAAGAAACCTTTTTCGGGTCTTCTTGGATCTGTATAAAAAAGATTAGATATCTATTTTTTATGCCTCATTGAGTAATATAATAGAGGATATGATTTATCTCTCTATTCTCTATGTTATATCTCCATTAGACTATGCAGTCTCTTATGCAGAAATTTCTGTGTGTTGCAATCTTGAGGTTTTGTCAATTTTTAGTTGTTTTGGGTATGGGAGGCCTGTTTAACTAGGCTAAAGGAATTTGTTTCTGAAAATATTTTGCATGCAAGTCATATATTACATTTTCTAAGGGACACAACTCTTATTTTCCACTGTTATAACTCCATCTTCAGAAAATAACGTTTTTGGGGCCAATATTGTTGCTTTTCCCCACTTAGCTGCATTTTATGAAGGCATAGTTTGTTGTTGTGATTTTTATATGATGTATAGGTGTTTTAATACACTATATGATTTGATTAAGTTATTCTCTCAAAATTTTTAATACCTTAGGGTATTCTTATTGTTGTACAAAATTCCTATTTTGTGATATTACATCGAGAAAGATTTAATGCTGAAAGAACCAATGGAACAAATCAAGAAGAAGCTATGGGCCAATATCATTGAATATTTTAATGATATTTTTCCATTTATTTAGGTTATATATGAACAAAAATATCTAATCAAATAAGTAGGCGAAGCTATCCAAAAAATCAAAGAAGAACTTCACAAGAAACCTAAAGCGGCCAATGAAATCATCAGATTTCTTAATTGCAAGAATAAGCAGCAATTAGAAGAGATTGGAATTTGTGACAGGATAGATACCATTCTTGAAGTCAGGAAGGTTATTTCAAATAGAATCTTGATGTTATAGCTAGAGGAAAAATGTCAGAACATGGAGCTTGGCATAACAAGATTTATGATGAAGTTTGGAATTATGAGGTAGAAAGGCCTTCCAAAACCTCTAGTTATAAATGACAGGTTGATCAAGAAAGAGGATTATGATAAAGGGATTAGAGAAGTGGCTAAGGAACAAGAAAATAATTTATCCATGCAGGGAATTCCAACAGGGAAAGTTATCTATAAGAGTTTTGAAAATCTTTTTTACCTGCAACATGAGGTAAAACACATATTCATCAACAAGCCTACATTTTCAAAATACACATAGGGTGATGAAATATTTAGAAGAGTGGTGAAGATAAAATTACCAGAAGTAGAATTTTGGTAGAAATTTATTGATTTACTAAGAAGGTCAAAACAGTAAAACAGAGCAGGAAATTTTACAGTTACGGAACAACAGTAATAGTGAAAGATAAAATAGTAACAAAGTAGTTACAGTCAAAGAGTATCATATTTTAAAGAGTACCAGGATAAATTCAAATGGATAAAATCAAAACGGAGTTGAAAGTTAAAGCCATCCAATGTAAAGGACACTCAAATGCAGCCTTTGTTGAACAAACATCACAAAGAAAAATAGAAAACAACAAATAGTAAATTCAAGAAAAGAAGGGACAACTTGCATTAGTTATATAGTTGTCTCTATCTTCTTGCATGAAGATATTTATTTTTCCATGAATAATTCCTAAGTTTGTTTTAGGATATTTTATAAGAGTTTTTGTATAAATACTTCACATTTTGAAGTATTGAGTGTGGATGAATTGCTAAAACATTTCTTTAGATATAGTGATATGAACCATAGGGTTATTTGCACCATTTTCAAGTCATCAGACTAGATTGAGCAATAAAGAGATTATATTATTCATGTGTTGGGCCACTTCATTAAAGTATTGTCAATTGTTCTTTGTTTTTATCTGAATTTTTCACAATACTTTCATGTTTTTCTAAATATAAATGTATAATAGGAATGTTATTTCAGAATATGTTTAAAAGAACTTTGTCTTGAACTATTATGTCATTTTAATATTTTCAACTGATATATAGATTATGGAATTCTTAATTATTCACTAGTTTCGATTGAACTCTGTCTTTTGACTCATTATTCGGATTTGAGAACCCTTAATTTCTCTCTCATCCCGATTGAAATCATTTTCACCATCAGCCTAAGGATCTAAAGTAACTCAACTATCTTTCCCTCTAAACACTTCCCTTTAGAACCTTGATTTTGATCTGACTGCTTGATACATTGACTCCATTATCCCAATGGAAAACATACCTACATATATCCATTTTTACTAGTGATTCCACCACCAAACCAAACCAAAAGTCAAATCCCAAGTAATCCTACATAACTAGCCTAAAATCAACTAAAATCAACAAATATAAATCATATCGAGAGATCCCTCTAGAGTTAGGAAGGCTCGATCCTAAGGCTTAAAAGTAGGTTTTTGGTTACCTCTAATATTCTTTAAACCAAAATATAAACAACTCTTGAGAATTATTGGAGTAATAACACAACTAATGCACCAAATTAAGGCATACGAAGACCACTTTTTCATCTAGAGAAAGGAAGGAAATTACATTAAAAGAAAGATTCTTATTCTAATTGCAGGAATGGATACATTATTCTACTTGCAGAAATAAAGAAATTGTTCATCTAGATGTAAAGGTTAACCCTAGTTGTAGGAATGTAAAAAATTTTATTCATAGAAATGGAAATACTAGTGTATTTGGATAATGTAAACCATATGCTACTTGAAAATTGTGACTCATTAGTCTAATTGAAAATTTTTAAAATTTTGTTTGAAAAGAAAATTAACCTATGAAATAACAATGCGTGTAACTAAAACCTTAAGAGAAATAAATTCAAGAAAATATTCCTAATATAGTTTGCATTGATAAATACCCCTCTTAATAATTTTTTTAGAAGAGAGTAAAATTTAGTGACATATTCCATGTGCATTCCATAATAAAATGATCATTACTGTTCAAATTTGGAAATATGTCCTCTAACCCTAACTGGAGAATTGTAGTTCCAGTGAAGAAAATCAAGGTTTAAAGGGGTCTTTCGTCGTCCCGAATCATGGACTCAAAGCCTAAGGCTCATTATTCAAGCCTAAATGAAAAAACCAAGTCTTTGAGAAAATATGGTCATGTTTACATTGTGTTATAGGATGCTACAAGACAAGTACGTGATTGTTATGGGATGTTACATGATTTCCCTCTTTTGCTATAGGATTGGATCAGTGGGCATCATGAGGGTGGAAAATATGTTCTAAAGGTTGGAAATGGTAGAGAAATGTGTATTAAATCTATATGAGGCCTTTTCCATGTGAATATAATCTATGAGGCCTATCTTATACAAACAAAAAATGCACATGGTTTCCTTGAATGACTCAAAAATATGCTTTTGGTGGCATATTTTTGAGGTAAATGCGAGATGAAAAGGAAGAGGTTGATGATGAAAAGAGAAATGTAGGATCATTGTGCTAACCTGAAAACCACTAAAGGTACATGAAAATATATAAACAATACATTTTTTACATGAAAAGAATGACAAACTAATGATCAAGTTAGAACAAAATGAACTAAACCAGAAAGGATGAGTTTAATTTTATGAAACGAAATAACAGAAAAGGATGAGTTGAATTTTATTTCATAAAAATTCAATCTATCTTGCAACATGCATTTGACGTACATCCATTAAACCTTAAATAATAATATAATTTAACTCCTAAATATGCAAAAAATATAGCATGTAAAAAATATTTGGTATAAAGTCTAACAATCTTCAAAGGAAAATAACCACATACATTTGGCTTTCTAATACACACTCTTCAACCACACATACCACAAGAGAGGTGGTGACGAGACCTGCAACAATTTTTTTCCTGAGAAAACGTCTACTAAGGGATAAAGATACGCTACTACTAAAAGTAATCCATAGATAAGATATACAAAGAGAGATTGAAGCCTGTGGGTTTGGCCCTAACCTAAGGCGATGTAGTCCTTAAAAAAAAAATCATATGTGAGACAAAATTAAACCTTTGATTGACAAAAAATAATTTCCAGTACATCATTCAAAGGAAAACAAAAATGAGAATCTCAAGCTCTTAGCTCCTAGTAGCTCTTCCCTTGCTAAAAAATTTGAATCCTATTCAGCCCTTAGGTTTTTTTATTTATACAAAGAGGACTGAGGGGAAGCCTCCTTGGAAAAAGGATTCACTCCCTTAAAAATCTCGAAAAATTTGAATCTAGCTTCCTTAGATCCTCGTAATTACTTGAATGCATTGACCGCTAGTATAGTGTGAGTTGTGAATGAGTGATTTTAATGATCAAGTTGAGTTGAAGGAGAGTAAATACAGTGGAAAATCCTACCAAATATCCTATAGCTACCTTCAACTTTCCTTTTCATAGTAAATGCACTCAAAAATACTTTTTTTCCTGCACATTAACCACATTCGGCCACAAAGTATTAAAAATGTCCTTTATTCTTCCTATTAAGCACATTCTAGACAAAAGGATGTTAATCAATGTTAGAAAAGAAGAAATTATAGGTTGGAGGATAGAAAAATGGGCCTTATAAAATATCTATTCGTGGGGGGCATCACATTTGTAAGCTCAATGGAACTACTGTGAATTCATAGTGGCCATACCATGTTCTGAATGTAGTATTGTGAATTTCTTCCTCCTTGATTTTGACCTAGTGGCAACCTGACCTTAAATTGATCTTTGAAAACACTAGAACCCCTCTTAACTGATAAAAAACATAATTAGTCATGGGAAGTGAGTAATGATAATTCATAGTGGCTTTATTTAACTTCATGTAGTCTATTATCACATTGTGATTTTGAAATAAAAAATCTTGACAACGAGAGTGTCAACGTTTTTCTGTAATAAGATCACTTTAACTCTGTTTTTCTTATAAAATGAAGTAACTTCAGGTGTGGTTTCTGAGAAGATCAAAACAAAATTTTAAAAATAAGAGGGATTTGTTTCTAACAGACGCATTTAAAAAATCCTCTTTCATTATTTACACAAATGGAACGGTTTAAGGGATTCAAAGGAATATTTGAGACCTAGTTTTCACGACTTTGGAAATTTATTATTTTTCTATTTTAGTAATTGTTTTCAAAATAATGTCCCAAAGAAATTAGAATGAATTTTATGAAGCTAAAAGAGGTTTTTTTCAATAATGGATCCATTTAGAAAACCTATATCGGTTTTCTAACAGGTATTATGGATTTGGAGTTTCAAAGAGATCATTTGGCCCTATTTTTCAGGAATTCATGAGGGAAAATATCATGGACAAATGGTGACTTAGATGCCACCTCATAAAATTCGACTTTTTGTTCCTTATCTCCAACAATTACTCCAAAAACAACATTATATTTAGATGCAAATAGTTTTGGAAAGTTTATATGCATGTATTTAAGAGATACGGTTGATCGCTTTCATGGTTAGCAATTTGTAATGTTTATAAAGATAATTTTTCGTAGGAGAAGAAAGGGTTGGAAACTATTGAAAAAAAAATGGTAGTCTAGTTATGTTTGAGAAATTTTAAATGTATTTTCACTGTCTAATGATCTAGTAGGAGATTCATGTGTTACATTTCCCGGTCAATGTTTCTCTCTTATTAATTGTTTTGCCATGTCTAAAATGTTAGTTTATGAGATTGGATTTCATTTGATGCTCCTCTCGTAAATTATCAGTCACTAAATACATGTTTTTTAACAACTTATAAAGCTTTTTTTTCTCTCAGTTCACCTTTCTTCTAAATCTCCCAAAATTTCAAAGGACATGTTACTCACATTATTTGTTCATTTTTCTCATTAGATTTATGATCTCATTTGGTGGATAGATAGACTCCATGCCCAATTGTAGGTTTTTAATATTATCCAACTAATTCATATCTAAACCCAAATCTGACTACCTAAATTCAATTGTATAAAACCTTGTACTAAAGTGACCATAAAGTAGTTGAGTTTTACAGAGAGATCCCGCTCGAGGTTGAAGGGTCATATTTCAACATAAGAGTGGTGTGAGGTTACCTTAGGGGTTCTATCTACAGTGATGGTTTTATCTAAGTCATAACATCTTGTCGTTGTTGCAAGCGACTCAAATTTCTATGTAAAATCATCCTAGGGAGAATGAAAAATATCATATATCATATTTCATGGTGAAAAAAGGAAAAACACAGAAAGGTTTCACATCATTCACCCGGAGACTCCATTCTCATCTGAATCTAGAGCTCAAAATGTTCATGACAACTCCATTGGCCAACAACTCACTTTCATGAATATTTTCTTAGTGGACCCACTGCTGAATCACATATCTACAAGGTATTTCCCTATGCATAACTCTCATATTCATGTTTTTCCAAATCACATCCCTCACATAGATTGGAAAACTTGTCTGCCAAGGTTTAGGGATCAAGAAAGGGATGATGATAGTTTACTTTTGATCAAGTTTCGTATGCATATACATAGGCTTGGGATTGAATTCCATGAAGACTACCTGATGAAAATGCTTATGGAAACCTTAGAAGAAAAGGAAAGATATTCATATGAAGGTTTACCATCTGCTGAGGCATTTATTTCCTTGAAGATTTATATTCAACATTTTCTGTAAACTATATAGAAATATACCAATCTATAGCATTGGTTAAAAACTTTTGTGGAAATCTTGAAAATATTTTTTCAACCATAGGAATTGATATTGATGATGAGGATCCAATGGAGGATGAAATCAAAGAATCCCTATTTGAAATGTCTTTTAATTAGGAAGAACTAGTAGAGAATAGTTTTCATAAAGCTGAGGATTTTTTCCAACAAAAAATAACCTATCCTTTAGCTGAAAATAAAATTGAGAAGAATCTTAATGATGATAGGAATATGACATTTCATGAGTTTGATGAAAAATTGCAGCAACCTTTCCAATATTTTTGTGATCAAGATAGAGATCAAGATAGTTAACAATGTTTTCAAAATTATTTAAATGACCAAGAAAATTGTTGGCTTGATGGGGCTCCGATCCTCGATCTGCGAATTTTTTCTCAAAATATTTCATCAAGGGGTGGCCTATCCAACAACCCCCCAAAACAAAAATGTGATTCACCCCAAGTCACTCTATCAGTGTGCCTTTGATATTTGTTTTGATGCTACTCAAGGCATCCTTCAAAGGTGGAACTGCATTGGTGCACTGCTTTACAACTTCTTGGAATTTTCTTCCCAGCGTCTCAGTGACTGGCCTGAATGTCTTTTGAGAAAATCATGTCTAATGTTGGGTATGTGTTATATTCTTTCCACGATTGGCCCCACGCGTTGTATGTTGCGTCGGGCGTAGCTGGGGGGTCACGAGGGGCGAAGCAGTCCCCACCATTGGGGTCCGGGGCAGTGCCCCGACCAATTTTTTTTTTTTTGCGGACCCACTCATAGGCAGATCCACCCCATGGTTTTGTGCATGGTTTCGCACATGGTTTTGGGGTTCGATGGTTTTCGGCCCCTAGTATTTTGTAGATCCGGTCAAGGGAACTACGGTTATGTTCTAATCCAGGGTTAATGGATTGGGGTTTATGTATGCTTTGGCATGTATATATATGTGTTGTAACACTAAAGAATATAAAGAAAAATCTGTTTGGTCGTCCGATTTGGGATCCGGGGGAAAATCTTTGTATTTATCCTTTTATATTTTATGCTCTTGCTATTCTTTATTTTGTTATAAGAATCATGTGTAGATATTTAACATTTCGAGTTAAAACCTACATTTGGTATCGAGCTATTTCAGCTTCAAGGGGACGCCTTTGTTGTTGAGGTTTTTTTTTTCTCGGGCCTGTGGTAGACCCTGTGCAGTGGGAGATCTGCGGGATCGATTCTTGCGGTGAAAGAATATGGCGAGCGACGGAAAGATAGAGATCGAGAAATTTAATGGTCAGAGTTTTGAGTTGTGGAAGCTCAAGATGGAGGATCTGCTGGTGGATAAAGATCAGTGGATCGCGGTAGATCCAGGTACTAAACCAGCGGAAATGTCAGATGAAGACTGGAAGAAACTGGATCGGAAGGCCAAGAGCACAATACGGTTGTGTGTGTCAGATTCAGTATTGTTTAATGTATCTGGGGAAGCTACGGCGAAGAATTTGTGGGAAAAACTTGGGACTTTGTGCAATCTAAGTCTACGGTGAATAGAGTTGTTCTGCGGAAAAGGCATATAACACGAGGATGAAGGATGGAGACTCGGTGACGAGCATCTGAACGCCTTCAATACTGTGGTAAGTCCATTTGTCAAATCTGTTGATATTAAAATCTCGAGATGAAGATAAATTGCATCATTTTGTTGTGCTCTCTACCGGACTCGTGGGACGATCGATTATTGCAATGGTAGCAATACAACTACCTTGAATTTTGATGACATTATCTCGACCTTGTTTGTGTCGGAGGAAATGAGACGGAGAGAAATATGGGAGGTCGAGAATGGAGATGCCTTATCTGTACAAGGAAGGTCCCAAAACAGAAACGAGAATAAGGTTTCGAGTGGGAGATCTAAATCTAGAGGGAGATCTAAATCTCCTGGAAAGTTTTTAAAGGTGTGCTGGAAATGCGAAAAGGAAGGACACTGCAAAAAGGAATGTAGATCTAAAGCTCCTGAGAAGGAAAGGGATCTAATGATGCTCCTTCTGCAGAGGAAAAAACCACCTTGGATGAAGGTGGGGATGTGTATTTGGCTTCTTCTTCAAATACACATGTAGATCATGAGTCATGGTTGATTGACTCAGGTGCATCCTTTCACTTCACTCCCCATAGGGAGTGGTTCTGTGAGTATGAAAAATATGGTGGTGATGTCTTCCTAGGGGATGATAGGAAAGCCAAAATTGTCAGACGTGGAAAGGTCAAGTTGAAGCTGCAAGGTGGAAGGATTAGAACACTTCCTGGTGTTCTGTACATTCCTGCATTGGCTAGAAATCTTATTTCTGTAAGCAAGATTGATGATGCGGGTGTAAAAATAGTGTTCGAGAAAGATGCCTGCAAGATGGTTCGGGGAGCACTGGTATTAATGCGGGGATTCCGAACTGGAACTCTGTACAAGCTACAAGGTAGCACTGTTATTGATGGGTGTAACAGTTATGTGGTTCCTGAAAGTGGAGCGGAAAGCCTAGCTGTCTTTGGAGAAAAGACCATGCTATGGCATCAAAGGCTTGGACATATTGGAGAGAAGGGCCTTCGGATACTGCATAGAAATGGTATGGTAGAAGGTATGTCTAATTTCTCTCTGGATTTCAATTTCTATGAACATTGTGTATATGGGAAGGAGAATCGGGTGAGTTTTCCTTCTGGGGCGAACAAGATATTAGAAATTGTGCACAGTGATTTGTTTGGACCTGTGTCAGTTCCATCACTGGGAAAGTCTGTGTACTGTGTTTCATTCATAGATGACTTCTCAAGGAATACATGGATATATTTCTTGAGGAAGAAATCTGAAGTCTTTGACAGATTTAAAGAATTTAAGGCTACGGTGGAAAACCGAGGGAATGAGAGAAGAAGATAAAGAGCTGGGGACGGATAATGGTGGGGAGTTCTGCAAGAAGGAATTTGAAGAGTTCTGTAAGAAGTGTGGTATAGCACGACAGAAGACTACTCCATACACACCGCAGCAAAATGAAGTTGCAGAAAGAATGAACAGAACACTGATGGAAAAGGCAAGAAGCATGCTCATTGGTACCGGTTTAGGACAAGAATTCTGGGCAGAGGCAGTGGAGACTGCATGTTACTTAGTTAACAGATCACCTTCGTCGGCGTTGGAGGATAAGACCCCACATGAGGTATGGACTGGTAAGAAACCCTCTCTTTCACATTTAAGGGTATTTGGATGTGATGCATATGTACATGTTCCAAAGGAGAAAAGGACCAAGTTGGATAATAAATCTGAAAGGTGCATCTTTATTGGGTATAAGGATGGTTTAAAAGTTATAAGCTTTGGAACCCGAGAAACAAGGAAGAAGGTTATTAATGCTGATCAGATGTGGTGTTTAGAGAAGTGAAAGATGTTGTTAAACATGAAGTCATACGTGAAGGAACTTTGAAGATAGAGTTTGAGCTAAAGGAGGATAGATCGGACTCTGATAGAAGTACCATCCTCGCACATTCACGCCACAAACTCCACGACTTTGTTTTGATTAGTTCGGGGAAAGAAGGAAACCAGAAAGGTATATTCCATCTACTTTTTGTTCAGGTTTTGCCTTAACTATAACTGATGATGATCCCAGAACTGTCAGGGAGGCAGTAGATTCCGAGGATGGAAAACTCTGGAAGGAGGCCATGGTTGATGAAATGGCATCCTTGCACAAAAATGAGGCATGGGATCTGGTGGAGTTGCCGGTTGGAAGGAAGCCCATTGGGAGAAAATGGGTGTTTAAGAAGAAGATGAATGTAGAAGGCAAGGTGGAGAAATACAAAGCTCGGTTGGTAGCGAAAGGTTATTCCCAGGTGCCGAGAATTGATTTTGGTGATATTTTTTCTCCTGTTGCCAAGGTTACTTCTATTAGATTACTTTTATCTGTTGCTGCTGCATTTGATTTTGAGATAGAACAGATGGATGTGAAGACAGCTTTTCTTCACGGGGATCTAGAAGAGGAGATCTACATGAAGCAACCTGAAGGCTTTATGGTGAAGGGTAAGAAAGAACTGGTATGCAGGTTGAAGAAGTCTCTGTATGGGTTAAAACAGTCACCAAGGATGTGGTATCAGAAATTTGATACCTATATATGGGGACTTGGCTTCACGAGAAGCAAGGAGGATCACTGTGTTTATTTTAAATTAATTGGTGACCGTGTTATTTATTTGGTCTTGTATGTGGATGATATGTTGTTGATTGGAAATGACAAAGAAATTATCAAAGATTTGAAGACCCAACTGTTCTCCAAATTCGACATGAAGGATCTGGGTGCTACAAATTATATTTTGGGCATGGAAATTAAGAGAGATCGGGAAAAGAGGAAGCTCTGGTTAAACCAGAGGAAGTATGTCGAGACTATATTGCAGAGGTTCAATATGCAGGATAGTAAACCGGTGAATGTTCCTATTCCTGTAGGTGTAAAGTTGTCTATTGAACAGTGTCCCAAGACACAAGAAGAAGAGGAGTATATGTCCCGTGTTCCATATGCAAGTGCAGTGGGTAGCCTGATGTATGCAATGGTCTGTACTAGACCAGACATTGCACATGCAGTGGGAGTATTGAGCAGGTTTATGTCAAACCCGGGGAAGGAGCATTGGACAGTAGTGAAGCGAGTTTTCAGATATTTACGTGGCACTAGTGATTATGGCTTGTGCTACCAGGGAAGACCAGGATTGGAAAGAATGTTGGACATTCGTGGTTTTGTTGATGCAGACTGGGCTGGAGATCTGGACCAAAGAAGATCTACAAGTGGGTATGTGTTTAGACTATTTGGAGGCGCAGTCAGTTGGATGAGTAAAAGACAGTCTGTAGTGGCTCTTTCAACTACAGAGGCAGAATACATAGCAGCCACTCATGCAAGCAAGGAAGCAGTTTGGTTGCAAAGATTGTGCTCAAGTATGGGGTTGGTACAGCAAGCTATAAGGATAGACTGTGATAGCCAAAGTGCAATTTCTTGGCTAAGAACCCTGCTTATCATTCAAAGACAAAGCACATTGATGTTCAATATCACTTTGTTAGAGATATGGTTGAGGCTAAAAGGGTGTTGTTGGTAAAGGTGGACACTTTGAAGAATATTGCAGATGCATTGACGAAGTCTGTGAGCACTCAGAAGTTCTCTTGGTGTAGAGAAACAATGGGTGTTGAAGAATTGGCCAAATGAGTAAGCTCTCCTGTGGCCCCCCGTGGAAAGAAAACAACAAGTGGGAGAATGTTGGGTATGTGTTATATTCTTTCCACGATTAGCCCCACGCGTTGTATGTTGCGAGGGGCGGATCCGCCTATGAGTGGGTTCGGGGCAGCGCCCCGGCCAAAATTTGTTTTTGTGCGGACCCACTCATAGGCGGATCCGCCCATGGTTTTGTGCATGGTTTCGCACATGGTTTTGGGGTTCGATGGTTTTCGGCCCCTGATATTTTTGTAGATCCGGTCAAGGGAACTACGGTTATGTTCTAATCCAGGGTTAATGGATTGGGGTTTATGTATGCTCCGGCATGTATATATATGTGTTGTAACACTAAAAGGAATATAATGAAAAATCAAGTTGGTCGTCCCGATTTGGGATCCAAGGGAAAATCTCTGTGTTTATCTGTTTTATGTTTTATGCTCTTGCTATTGTTTATTTTATGTTATAAGAATCGTGTGTAGATATTTCTGTTCAGGGTTAAAACCTACATCTAAGATGGGTATAGTGGTTTAAGTTTCTTCTCCAGGTTTTGTGATATTTGACTAGTATTAGCTTCCTGTGGCTTCGTTCTGGCGATGATAAGCTACTTTTTTCGGCCCAACTCATCTATCTATTCTTGCAAACACTTACCCTCTTGGATATGGGCATATCGTTGTATAGGTTCCAGAGTCTTCATAGTGACCTTAATGTGGTCAATATATTCTAACTTCTCACGAAATTATTCCTCAATATTTTACACCTGAGGTTCCTCCTGCTGTGAGGCCCATATGTCCTTGGCATATTCAAATAGTTGCACCCATTCATGGATGGTTGATTCAATCTATTGAGTGGCAACCTTGAGCTCTGTTGCACTCTACTAAAAGACCTCTAGTGGAGTGGTGGGTTGCAATTTCATGTGTAGCTCGACTATCTTCATTTTCATTTCGAGTCTCACCTTGTCAAATTTTCTCTTGAATCCTGGACTAATTTCACAGGTTTTGCCCCTTTCCCTCTGGCGCTTCTACAGCCTAAATATGCATCTCAGGGAAGTAGCTCGAAGCCCTGGATATTACTTCCTCCAAGTGCTTCCTATTCGCAGTCTCTACATCACTCTACTATACAAACAAATATCTTTCCGTCTCCACCCATTGTATTTCCTAATTGACATCATTGATAAGCAATAGGGCGCGGTGCTCTCATATTTGTAATTCTACGACAACACCCTGGTGGAACTTCTGCAATGTATGTAGAGGCAATGCAAGAAGGTTAAGCCTTGTGTTCTGCCAATGTACCACCTACTTCATCTATTCCACAGTATCAAAACATAATGTGCTTATAGGGATCAGTGCTTCACAATATCAGTTGTAATGGCCAAGTCATGTTTTGTCATTCTGTAATGTTCCAAAACTAGATTGCTCAGCAAGACATGCATGAAGATGAATTTTTTAGGGATACGTGCTTAAGATATCATAAAATGTGTTTAAAAACACTTAGAAACCACTCCAAGTAATTCATAAACCTTTACTCAGATTTTATTCTAAAAAAGGTGAGGAAATGCAGCTTTTCATCCCCTAAAATGACTGTATTCAGAAATATGCATAAAAATAAGGGTCATGGCTCTGGGATGTGTTATATTAGGTCAAAAGGGATTCAAATACCTAATTTAAGAAAAAAAAAATGCATTTTTCTATGTTAAACAGGTCCTCCATTCTCGACTAGGCTTAAAATTGCTGATTTCCCATGACTTGGAGTATGCAGAAATTTGATGAAGCATAGAGTGCGTATTTTCTAAAGGGTTTGGTGATTTTATTTAGATATAACAGTAAAAAAAATCTGATAATATGATTCAAATATTCTACATTATAAAATACAGATCTATACTTGAAGAAAAGGCCTCAAAACCAAGCTTTATGACACAAGAAGTAGAAGATGAACCAAACAGCATAATTTTTAGAAATATGAAGCAGTGTTTCATTAAGTTTCAAATAAATAACATATCAGAGTACAAATATATATATAAATGGGATCTATATGCAAAAATGACTTTTAAGTACATTCCCCTTGGGCATCTCAGCTGATAATGAAGGACACTGAATAGATTTGAGATCTACACCATGGATCTGCAATAAAATTCAGAAATTTATGAAGAATATATCACACATTATATCAGATCTGAAATAGGACATGGATTGGTTGGCCAATCCACGAATCACCTCAGTGAAGGAAAGGATCCCTTTCACTGGAGATCTCTCCTCCAAAATGCTAGCAAATAGACACCGCCACTCTCCCTGAAAAATAACGCACTTTATGAAGCTAACTACGTAGATAAAGTGATGCAAACTTTGGCCTCATGCCAAGATAATAATATGAAGCTCAAAACAACTATTTCACTCTTGACAATGATGATTTCTCGACTCAGAAGATGCAATAGAACTCTTCAGATCTGAATAGATCTGATTCCAATTGCTGCAGCTCTCTAAACAGTGTAATCCTAATCAAGATTTATGCTATCAAGGAGGTGAAGCTTGGCCAATGGCAGATAGTGGACCAATGTAGCACAATCTCCTCCAAGAGACCCTCAAGGAAGGAGGAGGAATTCCTAGTCATGAAATTCCTCCTTCTTAGCTAAACAACCAAGAGAGTTTGAGTTTTTCAAGAAATCTCAAAATTGAATGATCATCAACAACCTTTTCCTTGAGCCTTCTCCTTCTTTTCATAAGATGAGGATGTGAAAAACCCTAAACCACCTTGAATCACTTAACCCTTTTCACATGTGGTCCTCCTTCTAGAACTGTGTTGTCCCTTTAGGAGATACATTGAACCTAGATAGCATTGTAGATTGGGTCTTGTTGACCTAGTCAAATAGCTCAAACTTGTTCCACACACAAGTGGATTTTATGTAACTGGCTCAGATATAGCTTTCTTCACATTGAGAATTGATTTATTCATTGATATAAGGAGTTTTACATGTCCTCCATTAGTCATTTATTAAAAAATGGAAAATAAAAAAAAATTTAAATATTCCTATTAGCTTGGGCTAATTAGTAATATTACAGCCCTCCCCTCCCAAATGTTGATTGTCCTCAAGAAATTGCAAGGATAGAATTGAAGGATGTCCCCTCCTCCTAGTGTAGCATCCACATATTATGATCTCCCCCAAATAATGAGATGTTGTGTCAACAACAAATCTCCATATTGCCACTCCCAATGATGCAAATTAGCTGAATAGCTATCATCATGAATAAGTAGAGTACTCAAGAAGGAAAAAAGGTGCTGCCTAGATGCTCCCTTGAGGAATGGGATCTGGAATGTATTGGGAAACAACATTCCCATGTGGATCCTCCATCCCCAAGAAATCATCCACACAAAATGAGTCGCCTCCCAACATGGCAACTCCTGAAAATGTTCCTCCACCTTGAGCTCCCCCAAAATAGGTGGGCTGAAAATCTGCACATGATAGACAAGATAGCCTACCCCACTTTTTTCTCCTCTCCACTTGAGATAAGTGTAGATTGCAAATTGATCTTGGGCTGCAAGGATATTGTCCTCAAGTGGCATCATGAAGATTAGATCTGTAAAGATCCTCCCTCCAATGTTGTAAAACCAATTAGCCCAAAATGTTCCATATCTGATGGACAGAAGGGTATCATCATAAGGTATCCCATCACACAAATGGCCCACCTCCAAGAGAAACAAGTATTTAGTCATGGTGGCCACAACTCTTCCCATGTTCCCATTAGAACATGTACTACAGAAAATGTGGGAACCTACTTCCCAAAAGGACACATCTAAACCATGTGCCTCACTCAACATCATGTCTCCCATCATGATAAAATCAATATCAGCAATTGAGAACATGATTATCACCATCATGAAGGAAATACTGAAGGTCCTATGTGATGCAAGAGAGTACCAATAGTTCCCCAAGTCTTGATAGGGCAATTTTACAAAATGCTGCTTCAGAAGAATACATGGTAAATTGTTTCTTGTTACATGGTTAATCATATGAATCAAATGAACATACATGTAAGAAAAACATCTTTCCCCAAGGCCACATAAGAGATGGTTGTCTCCATCATATAGTTGGACCACTGTAGATCATGGAGCTCAATGAATAGCTCTCCCTCTTATGGAGCAATGCGCTGCCAAAAGATGGTAAGAGGATGCAAGCAAAATCTCTCACCATATGTTGGAAGCAAGAAGATACGTGGACCCATGAATGAATCCTCAATAATAGTTTGGCACACTCCCATGAAGGGGAATGAACCAAGTGCTACATGAAATTCCTTCTCCTCATGCTTGGAAATCCAAGTCAAGAAAATCACACCCTAGTAATAGATGTCTCCATCTACCACTTCATCTTCTTCACCTCCTCTTTGCTCATCAAGTGCATCGAATGAGAAGTGATCCTGGGAATACTCCATCAATAAATCCCAGCTCCAAAGTGATAACACTGTTGGCCTATGAAAATAGGCTCCCATAAACACATCGCTCCAATATTTGACATGCAGAATGTCAAAGGCATCTCCCATAATTCTACTACATATGATAAGTCCTTCCCATGAAGAAATTCCTTCTTGAACATCTAAGGCCAAGGAGTAACCACTTTGCACTATGATAGTGCCATCTTCTACTCTTGCAACATCATGAAAACTATGAGAGAAAATTTTCCCTTTCTCTCTTAAGAACATCCCAAGCAACAAAATCTTTTGTTACCTCCTCATACTTCCATCATCCGGATCATGTAGTGACAACATGGTGTTTGACATGAAGAATGTTATGCCAACACAATGTGCCCATAATATTTTTTGCCCCATGATGCAAGTATTCTGCCACATACCCTTAGAAAGAGAGTGATGACAAAAATATTTCAAGAGCAACCAATGCAGCCAAGCCTCCTGTTGCCCAGTGTCATAAATCTGCAAGTAGCTCTCTAGCTTCTTGCTCTCCATCCACATCCACTCAACCAATTGTTGATGTATCCTTCCACCCCTCATCTTTGTACTCCTCCCATGAGGGCTACCATCATCCCAAATCAAATTTCTATATTTCATGGGATTTTGAAATGCAATTTTCCCGAGGATCAATTTGACCCTATGAGGACCCAAATAGGTGGTAGGAAAAATCCTCCCATCATGATGTGCATGGCTCAAGAAATGTCCAACATAGTCAAGAAATATGTTATCCATCCGAAGATTTCCTCCATCTACTATATTCTCATATGAGAAGGGAATACCCTCCTCAAACTGTTGAAGAACTTTTCACTCCATGATGTGTTGAAGTGCACCTCCAATGAATTCTTTCCATGAGGTCTTCTCCTCATGCATGGCCTTCCAAAATGAAAGGGGCCTTGGATTTGCTGCAAGTATAATTTTCTCTTTGAGCAGGGGTGTGCTCATTGAGAAAGGGTCATCTAGAAGGGAGAAAGGGTTTCTCACTTCAAGATGTCTACCATCCATCATTCCACCCTCTATTGCTTCATGAATTAAGCTTCCACATGAATGCTCCAACGAGGAATGGTTCCTCTCTTCTTCCTCACTGCCATGGCACAGTGTAGTGCAACTCTGTTGGTCTAAATCAGCAGCATGAAGAGATGTAGATCTCTTCATACAATGTGCTCAAATGACAATAGGTGGATTTTTAATCATAACTTGGTGAGATGTAGAAGCAAGAGCCTCTTCTGCAACTATGTAGTCTTCCTCTATTATTGAATGATGCTCCTCCAAGTTTGTGCCAATGCTGGTACAAGTCTCCACCCTCTCAATATCCTTGATATCTTCTTCAATACCCTTCAAGGTCTAGAAAAGGAGCATGAATATCTCCTCTTCTATCATTCTTCCAAGTAGTGGAGCCATGCTCTTGTGTCTTTTGTAAAATGCATCTTCTTTGTGAGGGTAGGAACTGCATGGGTCTTCCTCTCCTTCTTGAAACCTTCTGTAAGTATCACCGCAACTTTTTTCTCCTTGAAACAATCAAGGAGTCTCGATGCATCTTCTTTCTCTCTTCTGATTTACCTCTTTGGAGAGGCCCTTATTCAATATGAACACTGATGAGAGTAATATAATCCTCTCCATAATTATGATCTCTATTTCTTCTCTTCAATTATCTGATACCTTTATCTCACAGGTTGTGCCAGAGATCATACTTTGATACCATTATAATGTTCCAAAACTAGATTACTCAGCAAGGCATGCCTAAAAAATGAATTTTTCGGCTATGTGTGCTTCAAATATCATAAAATGTGTTTAAAAACACTTAGAAACCAATTCCAAGTACTGCAGCAACATTTAATCATCTTTTATTCTCAAAAAGGTGAGGAAAAGCAGTTTTTCATGCCCTAAAATGATTGTATTTATAAGTATGCGTAAAACTAAGGGTCATGGATTTTGGATATGTTATATTAGGTCAATATGGATTTAAATTCCGAATTTAAGCAAAAAACATTGCGTTTTTCTATGTTAAATAGATCCTCCATTCCTGACTAGGCTTAAAATTGTTGATTTCCCATGACTTGGAGTATGCAGAAATTTGCTGAAGCATAGAGAGAATTTTTTCTGAAGGGTTTGGTGATTTCATGCAGAGATAATAGTATGAAAATCTGAGAATATGATTCAAAAATCTTACATTATAAAATACAGATCTATACTTGAAGAAAAGGCCTCAAAACCAAGCTTTATGACACAAGAAGTAGAGGATGAACCAGACAACGTAATTTTCAGAAATATGAAGTAGTGTTTCATTATTTTTTAGAACTATAACATATAAGAGTGCAAAAGGATGGATCTAAATGGGATCTATATGCAAAAATGACTTTTAAGGACACTGAATTGATCTGAGATCTACACCATGGATCTATAGTAAACTTCAGAAATTTCTGAAGAATATATCACACAGTAGATCAGATCTGAAATAGTACATTGATTGTTTGGCCAATCCACAGATCACCTTAGTGAAGTAAATGAGCCCATTCATCGGATATCTCTCCTCCAAACTACTAGCAAATGAACACGGCCACTCTGCTTGCAAAATAATGCAGTTTCTAAAGCTAACTGCGCAGATGAAGCGATGCACACTTTGGACTCATGCCAAAATAAAAATATGAAGCTCAAAATAGCTGTTTCACTCCTGCCAACGATTTAGATGATTTCCCCATTGAGAAGATGCAATAGAACTCTTCATATATGAATAGATATGATTCCACTTGCTGCAGCTCTCTACACAGTGGAATCCTAATCAGGATTTACGTTGTCAAAGGAAGTGAAGCTTGGCCAATGCCAGATAGTGGACCAATGCAGCAAAATCTCCTCCAACAGACCATAAAAGAAGGAGGAAGAATTCCTAAACAGGAAATTCCTCTCTCTTAGCTAAACAACCAAGAGAGTTTGAGCTGCTCAAGCAATCTCAAAATCGAATTATCATCAACCACCTTTTCCTTGATCCTTCTCCTTCCTTTTATAATATGAGGATGTGCAAAACCCTAAACCACCTTGAATCACTTAACCCTTTTCACATGTGGTCCTCCTTCTAGAACTCCGTTGTCCCTTTATGAGATACATTGAACCTAGACAACATTGTAGATTTGGTCCTGTTGACCCAGTCAAATAGCTCAAACCTGTTTCACACACAAGTAGATTTTATGTAATTGGCTCAGGTATAGATTTGTTCAGATTGAGCATTGATTTATTCATTCATATAAGATTTTTACATGTCCTCCATTATTCTTTTATTCACAAATGGAAAATAAAACAAAATTTAAATATTCCTATTAGCTTGGGCTAATCAGGAATATTACACGTTCTTGCACCTACTAGTGCACTGCTTGCTTCAGCCATGCTTGCTTGAAGCCCAATCGCTTGACTCACCCTTGCTTGTGCTGCACTCTTCTGAACATGAAAATATTCTATGCCCTAATGAACCTACACTAGTACCTTCTTGTACTGTTCCTCAATGTTACCCCATAGATGCTCGGCGGCATCCTTAACACTATCACCAACTTCATAAAAGTTCCCCTAAGTAAGGACCAATAAAAGAACCTACTGGACTTCATTTGGTTCTATTGGATACATTATGGTATCACCACCATGATCATCACCTCCTTCAGTTTCTAGGGCATAATTCTTTGTCTCATTCTCCACTTCAATCTCTGTATCGATATCGAATGTGACTTTATTTTGTAGCTTCCCAGTGTCCTGCTTTCCTATTTTTCAATCGAACTTCACACCACTCGTCCTTTTCTTCTTCATATTTGCACCTTTAGTGGGTAGAGTTAGCTAATAACTTGACCATTCAGTAACTATGGTTGCAACATATTCTTCTGTCACTAGGTACGACAGCTCGTACAAGACCCCAATAAGGTCTTCTTCACTTGGATGCGAAAATGATGGAAATCTGCTTCGAAGTATGTGACCTGTTGATATTCTTCCAAAATTCTTGGTGATATATGGGGATTTTGGATGATCACCGTGCACTGAATCATATCAAACCCGACCCAAAATATTTTTTTCTCCATCACCTGGGTCTTCTCTTTTGAATGGCACAACAATGCATACCATGAAACCTCGTAGACATTCAACTAAAAATTTGTTACGTAGGTATCTTGCCCAATTATATACGACACCCTTATTACACTCCCAACTAAAGACACCACTGATGCAAAAGCCTCCTTTGCACAACACTTCGTATTTTTTTTCCTTTCAAAATATGTGTGGAAAATCACATTGACCTATTCATGATGGAGTTAATCGAGTATCCCCTAATTCCCTTTGTCATACCATAATCTTGCTTCATCTAGTCTGCCAGATTTTTGTCCTTAACCTTCCCCACAAATGCTTCTATGGGGTCCAAGCTAAGGGAAGGAAGTGTTGTGATATTCCTTATCAAAATTGCATCAATAGGGATCCTCTTCCCCAACCACAAGCAATCATTATGCACTAGGGCTAGCAGTTGGTGCACAAAAATTGTATTGATGATGCTTCGCCCAAATTGTGGAACATATAACATGTTCAAGAGCCTGAAATCCTTGATACCAGTGACCCACTTCATCATTTATAACCTTGTTACTTTGGTATATTCATAATAGACGGAGCACAGATATTGGATTGGTTCGAGCTGCGAGTATTCGTTGCAGTCATTAAAGTCCTAGTCCTCCATGTGGAGCTGGGGAACTTTTCCCATTAAATCCCCCTCAACCAACACCTTTTCTGGCAGTAATGGTGTAAAAATATTGTATTTGAATGCATATGCATCCTTTCTAGGCTTCATACCTATCAGCTTCCATGGTGGAATATATGGGGGCAGCCTAGATATATGTTCCACCTCGTCTACATCAAATTCTATTATCCCTTCTAGCCCGATTTATTCTTCATCTGATTCTTCTACCTTAACAGCCTATTTCTATAGATCATGGGTCACCTTAGTGCTTTAATCCTTTGGAAGTTTCTTTCTAGGACACGTTCTTGGTACCAGCTTTATCGGCTTTTTGGACAGAGCCGCGCCCACAGTGGTACGCTTCCTGGGAAACCTCATACCTGTGTTATGTCTTGGTGACATAGCTGTCATTGTGTGTGCTAGACTTGGCTGGATTGTGTACCTGAGACCTGCTCTAATAAAGTCCTATTTAAACACTTAAAAGTTGTATTTGGACATGTAATGGATCGCTCAGTACTCTTGCAGGCACAAAGTCTCAATTCTAATACTTAGAGCGCAAAGTGTCTGAATGTGGTGTGAGATGCCTAATTTATAGAAAAATTAAAATTCAAACAACATGATCTCCTTCATATATGCCTCATAAATGTAGATTTGGAGGCATATCCACCCATATATTCCCATTAAATACATACCTTCCACTCCATTTAATGAAAATATCCTTGTTAAGTCAACTGTTCCTATTCCAACTGTTACCTTTCAGAAAAAATTCGTAAGAATCATCCCTTCGGTGCAGTCCCGGCTCCCTCAGCGCAGTTTCCTCCATATATTCCATATTCCTATATACTACGTAGTGCTCTATCTATGACGAAGCCACCCTTTGATAAAATCATTTACTGTCCCATGCTCATTTTCAACTACATGGAGCATTAAGACTCTTCGTCAGCCATATAGTCATCACAAACCCCAGGGGTGGAGTTTTCCATGTATAACATCAATAAGCTTCCATTAATATGTCCAAGGAACAAATCTAGATTCAGCTTGATGAGATGAACTACACCCCCCTACGAGACATTCCCAACAATGTAAGGTCCCAACTAGTGCATTTGCATCTTTCCCCGAAATGTTGCAAACTTGTTGTCATAAAAAATAACTAAGTCCCCATATTTAAAGGTATTATTTTTAATATGTCTGTATTTCTAGGCCTTTCCCTCCCCTTCTACACCCATTGGTAAAATAAAATAATGAACCTATCCTCCGTCCACATGAGTAATTTCTCCAATATCTACTCCATAATTTCGATGTCTACCTTATCGGTAACTATTATGATGTGAAGACTAGGCACAATGTATTCCATCAACATCACTACTTCCTTTCCATACACTAATCTGAATGAAATTTTACCCATAAGCTTTTTACAAGTGGTCAGGTAGGCCCATAAGACTGCAGGAATGTGCAGATCCCAGAAATTGATGAGATAATTATTTGGATTTTTTTTAAAGGCCTCAACCATCCCATTTTCCTGCTGGTGATGTGACGTACTCTTTTCATGCTGAATTATAAGCCCTTTGGCCAACTCTTCAATAGTGCTATTCAGGAAATACGTACCACTGTCGCTCATCAAGATCTTCGAGCAACCAAAACTTGATAAAATATTTTCAAAAATAAACTTTAATGTTGTGTCTACACTACAATTATTCACTGGTTATGCCTTAGCCCATATAGAGAGGTAATCTATCACAGTAATAATTTATTGCACATAGTTATCTAACATCAAGTGCATATTAGAAACATGTTTCTTTAACAGGCCAAATATTTTCCAGACATGAAAATACTCCTCCAGAAATTTTTCGATATATTATTTCAATGCTGCGACGACGAATATGGAAAATATCACTGGAGGATTCTCTAATCCAAAGGGAATAACTATGTATTGAATTGATCCCCATTCAGTAGAAAATTTATTCTTTGACCTATATTCCTGCGTAATTATGATTTTATGGTACACTCAGAATCCATCAGTAAGTGAATAGGCTTCTTACCCTCCAACATTCTCCAAAACATCGTTAGTGAATGGAGTCAGAAAGGGATCATGGACACATGAATCGTTCAAATTTTTGACATCAACACAAATCTTGATTACTCCCTTATTTTTATTTTCCTAGACCACCATAGGAAAAATCCACTCAGACTCTTCTACTGGTTCAATAATTCTAGTAGCGAGCATTTTGTCGAATTCCTCCCACACTTTTTCTTTTTATTTTGGGTTCATCCTATATGGCTGATGCTTCAATAGATTTTCATCAAGCTTCAAAGTGATGTGCATAACTCCCAAATCTCCTAAAATTACCTTTAACTCTGAGAAATTTGTTGGGAACATATCCTGGTATTCATGTAGTAATTGAGTGACCTTGCTCACTGTGTCATCGTCCCAACAGTCCCCAATATTTGTGAACATGGCCTCCACTTCTGAGCATATGTTGACATTCTATGTCTTGGCAGATTTTTCTATGTCTGACATCTCTACTTCAGGACCTCTAACCTTGTGCTGACCTTCTGACTCAGGAATATTAACATTAGGCAGATCCTCCTCGCCTCCTTCTACAATTAGTTGTAACATTCTCCTTTTGGTTCCAACTATGAAACCAAAATAGGTTATACCAAAGCCACTGGCTAAGTGGTAATTCAGAATACTCTTGATTTGACTTCTTGAAGAGCATCGTTAATACAATCCAAACCATTGGAAAAGTTATGCATTAATAAGAAACCTTCTGTCATCTCATACCAATCTGTGGTGCCATGACGTAACTCTGTTTCAAGACACCATTGTTGGGGTATCGTATCTAAGCAATGAAAGAATATGTGAACCCATTCAGGTTGAGGTTATTTTGCCCAAGTTGCAGTCTAGAGAGAAAAATTATTGCGAAGGTCATCTTTACTATTGTACTTCTGCGTGATCTTAGTGTCTACATGAGCAACCTTGAGTCTTATCAGCCTGCAAAATTTCTTCCATCCTCCTAAGTGCTCTTTGTGCTCACCCAACCATCAGGCAGGAGTCGACATCAAGAAGAAGACAAAAGCTTCATATCATTTTTATTTAGGTACCTTCTCCTCAAATTCCTCTAGAAATAAGATAAAATTCCCAATTCCATCATAAAATGGCAAGTCATGTACCTCTTATGTCACACAGTGAAGTCAATTGATCCAGATTTATGTAGGAACACAACAGAATATAGAAATAACCGTGAACATAGAGATGCAGCGGAAATAATGCTTCATTTCATTAATATCAAATAATATAAATATGATTACAGACATAATGGAAATAAAATAGCTAAGGTGCTGGTAGTGAATCTTTGAGAAGAGATGTGGCAGCTACAGACCTTTGAACTGTGTTACAATGAGGCTCGAGGGCCTATTTATTATTGAGAAAAAATGGATAACTCTAAACGCCCAAAAACCTAACCCTAGGAGATGAAGCGCCAAAACTATGGGCCCCGTTTGGGTAAATTGGTGTTTCAACTTCCCGGGGATGTAACTTGGACACATGACCTCATTCTGATGCGTATGATACATAATTAGAAATATCTATATAAGGACTACAAATTTTTCCGTGAATATAAATTTCGGAACAGAATCATATTTTATAGACAAACGATGCCCAAAAAACATCGTTTAGGGCCTCAAAATGGATCTGGAAGTTCAGGACCCAAAAAAATACTAAAAATAATAAGTTGCACTGCAACTTAGACACTGAAAGAACTGATGGTGGGGGTTCTAATGGAAAAGGTGGGTGGCCACCAATATCCACCTAGATCATTAAGGCACTAAAACAGCTCTGGGAGTGGAGGACCCGTAAACCTGCTAAAAATAGTAAGTTTTACTGAATGTGAAAAGCTACAAGAATTGATGGTGCTGGTCCAAATAGAATAGGTGGGTGGCCACCGATATCCACCTAGATCATTACTTGGTAGCTATATTGCACCGCTTAGTAGATAATTCATGCAAGCCATTTTGCCAGTGTTCTGATTCCTTGTCAGAGGTTGAAGCACATCAACTATCGCGCTCCCAAAGTATTATTCCTTTAGTGGTAGGATTAATCCAATCCTCATCCTGCACAATGATCCTATAGATTTGATCAATATCAACATCACCATATTCATCCTAGAATGGTTCTATGTATCACGCTCGATCAAAGGGTCCAAAGCCACAATGACCCTAGTACTATTATTTTCAAACACCATATCTCTCTTTTTCAAGTTGATTAGTGTATCCATATCATAAGCCCAATCAAACCCAAGCAATGAAGGATACAGATTTCTATCATCAACAATATCTGTAATTTCAAAGTTGGACAACAGAATTTCTCCATCAATATCTACGTTAAGCCATGCAATCCACCCATATGAATGATTTTCTCCTAATTTTCCATTATTATCTGAATTGGTGACCATTGCAGCTTAGGTATCCCCATCCATTACTATTATTATTTTGGAAAAACATTGGCATCTTATCCAAGATCAAGGATGACTTAGTTGATTTCATAATCTCCTAAATGCGCAGTAAACCACATCTCTCTGTCGGTTCTCTTGTTATTTTTGTAGACCATATTTACTGTGTGTTGTTCAAGTTGTGGCTATTCTTTTCCAACACATTTTTCTATCCCCTCCTCGAATCCCTTCATAACTTTATGATCCCTTGGCAGCTTTATACATGCCTGCAAGAAGGAATTTATAATGGATGGATCAACTTCCTCCATTTTGGTAATATCCTTGGGCCTGGTCTTCATTGGAACTGTTTTTAATTATGTCTTTGATGTCAAGGCTCCATAATCCATAAAATTATTAGTTTCTTCCATGAAAGTCTCTCTTATCATTGCACATTGAAACAAACATTCTTTTGTCCAGCTTTTCGAACCCAGGTATCATCCCTAGGTCATTTTCCTTTCATGTAGTCTTACCCGATATTTATATTTCTTCATGTTACTATGTTGACACTTGCATCTTCCTCACGCAGTTCAGTTCTCTCCATATGTATGTTTCTGGCAGGATGTTCATTTCGCATTTCATGCATTCAAGCCAATAATGTGGGAAAATCCTCTATTTTGTGATCAAATACGTGACAATACCTACAAGGTATGACAATGGGGTTCTGAAAATCCCTGGCGAAATGTCCATGCTGACAATAATTATAACATATGATTTTTCTATGGCCTCATCCAATGCCTCCTCGTCAGCCACGACCTCAGCCTTAGAAACCTTTGTGCGTTTTTGGAGATTCTAGATCTTTGCAAACTTGGGGGTGCACTTGATATGCTCTAGGACTCTGCATCATTAGATAATAACTTCAACAATGCTTGTCATCATGTCCCACCAAACTACAGAAACTAGAGAACAATTTCTTCGGCGACCGGATGTACATATACAAGAGGTGATAGTAGTATGTTGAGTGTTGGAATACATCTTCATTTAAACTACACTATACATTTGGTCCCATACTTGGTCCAGTACTTGGACCAGGCTTCAACAGACGTGGCATCCCAGTTCCTACATAATATTTTAAAACATGACACTGATGCTTATGGTGGCCCTCTTCTTTTCACTTTATGCACCATACTTCTACGTGCATGTTTGACAGAACCTATTTTCCCTTATTCAAACCTTGGAGTTCCATATGTAAGCTTTCCAATTGGGTTTGGATCTGTTGAACCCATATAATGGTATCTTGTACTAGCAAATCTTTCAGTTTCATCACAATATCCAAAGATTAAGCTTTGGTTGCGATCTTCAGTTGTGATAATGGTAGTCAAAGATGACACAGCAACACAACAATAAACCTTTCCTTGTGTTGCTCATTAGGGATATCGAGGTTGATTTGGCATAGAAGTGTCTTAAATATTTGATTTACCTACCACATAATTTCAATGACCAATTTCTTAATTTATTTTATCTCCGTAATACATTGAGACTGCAACTTTGGTTCCTTAAAATCAATATTCAACACCTCCTTTTTTTGGGCCAATGTGGCACTTAGCTTCATCGAGGTGTATTTCATGTACAAAGACAAGGCTTTATCTTGTAACCCACTGACCAACTTTTCTTTCTTAATATTCTCATCACTGATGTTATACGATCTCCATATCTCTTCTCCAATGAACTAGAACTACTAGAGATCATCTGATCATTTGAAAACAATCATCTTTGGTGCTTGATCCATGGTAAATAAGGGAGGTGGGGGGGGGAATTGGAGGTGGAGGTGGAGCAACAATATGGGGATGGGTGGCAATCGGGGTGGAAGGTTAGTGAATCCCCGCAGTGCTTTGACGATTTCTAGATCTTAGCGACAAAATTTTAGGGGTAGCAGGGTTTCTTTATCTTTCATCGCTCTTAGACTCAAATAGTGGACTATTTTTAGATTCAACGTAAGTATCCCGATTTTTCCTAAACCGTTTGGCTTCTCAAGTGGTACCAGTTTCACTTCCTCCGAAAATCAATCTGATTGCATCTGTAGTACACCCTTTTCACACAATATCATCGTAATCCAGATCTTTAGTGATCTTAAGTACTTACCTCGCGGGCCTTTGGAAAATTGTTCTATTATTTGCTAGAGGACAGAGTTGTATCTATTGTGAACTCAGTGATAAAACCTCCATGGGTATTATTGATCCAATAATCAACAACCCTCACGATCTTGTTATCAGTCATCTTTAGTTGCTTGATCAACTTAGGATTCCATGAAGTTAGGATTCCATGAAGTAGTCTTGATAACCACTCATGTAACTCACTAGAAAATGATGAGAAGAAGATCTCGTGCTGATCTGTAAATATATACATCTGCAACCACTATTCAATGAATATGTGTAGATTTGTGTTTTCTTACGTAGAAAATTCACATTCCTTTAGATCTACTTGGTCTTGAATCTCTTCCTTCAACAAATTCCACGTACACATATGCCTTAGTTAGATGCTTGTCTCAGAAAAAAAACCATTTGTTTTCTTGATGGAGCCTAGACCCAAGTTCATATATGCTTGCGTGAACCAACAAAACCCACTATTACTGGCCCTTTTGCCAACAATTTGTTGCACAAACCAAAGTCTAACCCAAGGCAATATGGGGGGATTATAGAACTAGGTTTCTGCATCTAGAAGGATAATGGAATGTGGCTTTAGGGCTTATCTTCCTTTCAATACTTGACAGAGCTTCACAAAAACCTAGTTCAACACTTCAACACTTCTATTGAACTAACTTGCAGACTGTGCAATTTTTCTTTAACAAGCATAAAACAACAAAAATAATCATAAATAAGTCTTCACGATGAAATTATAATTCAAACCCTTACTTAGCACAGATAACATAAAATACAAGAAAAGAAAACACATAAACTCAAAACACATATATGTCTTAAAAATTGTTCCATTAATGCTCAGATCTTACCAATACAATTGGTTCCACCCTGTGCACTCAACTGCAAAGGTTTGTGCACTCAGCTGCAAACTTCCTAAGGCCTTTGTGCACTGACCTACACGAGAATTTTCTCTAACTAAAACCACAGAATATAGTCTCAAAATAGCCTTACATGCAAATGCATTATATAAACTATCTATCCAGTAGTATCTTCTCATAAAGACTATCCTACACTCCTTATATATCCTTTATATTTACAATACCATGGTCTGAAAACCATGGGTGGAGCTCAACGTATACAAAATATTCCAATTATTTTACAAAATAATGGGCTTTGACCCACCCCAAAGCCCATAATACTCAAAAATATCTTTTCACTGTATGCTCCGCTCCTTGATCTGCAGAGTCTTTCTCAAAATCTTTCATCGAGAGGTTCCCTGTCCAACAAAAATTATAGGGACAACCATCTGGATATATTTTTAAATAACTCATTTCTAGGTTTATGGTTGAGGATGAAACTGATGAAAATCATAATTTCGAAATTGCACACATGGAAACTCTACACAGTTAAAGAAATCATGAAGATAAGTACCTAGAATTGTGAAGAAATAATGAAGAAAAGTGGGATGCTTTAAAATCGTTGAATGGCATTGAAACTACTCTTGATTTTACATCCTTGGAGATTAAAAGCTTTGAATTTTTTAAAGTCCAAGATAACAATCTCATTAAATCAGAATAAAGAGGTAATGATATTCAGTCAGTAATTTCAATAGATTTTTTACCTCTTGTTTCAGTCATGGAAGAAGAGAAAGTTATTCTGGATTGTTTTGAAAATGGAGAAATCATTCTAAATCTCACATTGCTTAAAGATATAAAATTAGAAAATTTAGGAAATCAAGATGATGTTTTTGTTGAAACATATGACCAACCATCCTCAGTCACTCATGTTTTTCTAGGCATGGCTCTTCCATATTTATATAACACACATCGATATAATCAAGAATCAATGTTGCAACCAATGTTTTCTCATCCAATTTTTTTTTTTTTGTAGCATTATGAAAGTCATCAGATGGAGGTATCTCAAAAAGAAAATGAATTTGGAGGAGTTCTATATCAGAGTGACAGTATTTTGGAAAAATAATACAATCAGTTTTGATTCTTATGAGGATCCTTTCACAATAGGTTTGAAGTCAGAAAATAGGCCAAAATCTTATTTGTTTTCAGATTTTCTTTTGAGTTATCATTAAATATGTTTTTCAGTTTTCTCGAAAATAAAGACATCCAAGGTTTTCAATTGATGGAAAAGATGCTTTAATGGTTGCATTGTGTGTCTGAATTCACCTAAAAACAACTCATGGTTGAAAGCATTAATTCCAGTTTATTTTTAGTAGTTGTCTCAACACTCATAGTAAGAAGGTATGAACAATAAGCTTGATGCGAAATCATCTCTTTCAACATATGAAATTTTAGTTTGCTGCATATTTTATTTTACTATATAATGTCTCTTTCTAGTTTCATTTGCAGGTCTCAGTTGTTCAGTTGCATACTAGATTGGTTGTAGGTCACAAGTCATTTTGCAAGTTTCAGATAGAGCTTGGGAGTTTCCGAATGGATTAGGCCTCTAGTATATGGGGTTCTTGCTACCATGATTGATTGAGAGAATCCCTGTGAAGTCAGTTGTTATAACTTTGTTATTCTGAAAAATAAATAAATAAATAAATAAAAAATAAAATAAAATAAAATAAAATAAAATAAAAAATAAAAATAAATAAATAAATAAATAATTTAAAATGTTGACAAGGAGAGTGTCAAAGTTTTTCTGTAATAAACTAAGTTTTACTATGTTTTTCATGTAAAAGGAAGTAACTTCAGGCGTGATTTCTAAGTAGCTCGAAAATAAATTTTAAAAACCAAAGGAGGTTTTTGTTTCTAACAAGATGATTTAAAAAAGAATCTTTCAGCTTTTACACAGGTGAAATGGTTTGAGATATTCGAAGGAATATTTGAGACCTAGTTTTCAGGATTTTTTTAATTTATTATTTTCTTGTTTTAGTAATTGTTTTCAAAATAATGTTATGGAAAAGTGAGAATTAATTTTACGAAATAGAAAGAGGCTTTTGTCGAAAATGGACCCATTAAGAAAAAAATATCCCAAGTTCCTAATAGCTGTCAGGAATTTTGAGTTTCGAAGGGATCAATTGACCCTATTTTTATGGAACTCGTGAGGGAAAAAATCATGGATAGTTGGCGAATTGGTTGCCACCTCATCAAATTCGACTTTTTTTCCTTATCTCCAACAATGGCTCTAGAAAAAAAATTATATTTAGATGTAGATAGGTTTGGAAATTTTATATGCATGTATTTGAGAGATACACTTAATCTCTTTTATGGCTAGCAATTTCTAATGTCTATAAAGACAATTTTCTGTGGAAGAAGAAAGGGTTGGAAACTATTAAAAAAAAACTTGTAGTCGGGTTAAGTTTGAGAAATATTAAATGTATTTGTAGTGGTTAATGAGAAATTAGTAGGAAATTCATGTGTCATAATTACCTCTCAGTGTATCTCTGTTATTAATTGTTTCTTCAATATCTAAAATGTTAGTTTATGAGATTGAATTTAATTTGATTCTCCTATCTTAAATTAGTAGTCATTAAATACTTGTTGTTTCAACACTTATAAAACTTTTTTTTCTTTCAGTTCACCTTTCTTTTAAATCTCCCAAAAAGTAGAAGGATATGTTACGCCTGTTCTTTATGTAATTTTGTCTTTAGATTTATGATCTCATTTGTTTGCTAACAAGACTCCATGTCCAATGGCAAGTTTTGAAGATCATCCAACCAATTCATACCTAAAACAAAATATGTCCACCTGAACTCAATTTTAGAAAATATTCTACTACAGTGACCATAGAGTAGTTGAGTTTTATGGAGAGATCCCCCTCTGTGTTGAAGGGCCAACTTTCAACCTAAAATCGGTTGGAGGTTACCATATGGTTTCTCTCTGCATCTAAGGTTTTCCCTAAGTGATAACATAGTCGAAACACATATGCAATATTCCATCCTTTTTTCATAACAAACAGTACAATGAATCCCCATGTTGATACGTTGGGAAACGTATACCCTTTTTCCATCAATTATTTCAGATGTAATTTTAGTTCAAAAATCTTAGGCATGCTCATGTGATATGGGGCTTTTTCTGTTGGCATTGTACCCAGAACCAATTTGATTGTGAAATCAATGTCTCTACTAGGAATATGTCATTGTAATTACGTTTGAAACACTTCATGGTATTGGCTGAATACTGGGTAATTAAGAAAATGATATCCATTGTTAAATTTTTCCTCTATGATTTAAATGGTGTAAAGGGAACAAACCTTTCTTCTATAGCACTTCACCTAAACTTCTCAAATCATTATGAGCATTATCAACCTTTTTATACCTACAGTGTGATTGGATCACACTCGTTACTAAGACATTCCAACACTTTTTGTTAACAATCAACCTTCATCAGTACATCATATGATCCCAACAGAAACAAATTCAATTAAATTGTTGTAGTGATGGACCCAAGTTGTATAGGGTACAAATCAACCATCTCTATTACTTTTCTATTTATTCCAGTGGCTAGATAGACAAGCCATGATGCATCATAGATTTTCTTTTGAAATTAACATTTTTCAAAAATATTAGGACTAATATAAAATAAATTGGATTCTGGGTCAATTAAATTTGAGGTCTAAGATTTTTTTAACATACCTTCTATTTCAATTATTGTTTCTTACTAATTTTATTGTTTATTATCCAATTTTAATTATATCATGCGAATGTTGTGGGACACATCATTCATTGTCGATGCCTAACGTATGCTATGCATATTTGGATCAAAATAATGTAGTTAGGGGAAATCTCTCCTCAAGTGGTTTTTTATGCACTCCAAAAAATTACAACCTTCTTTCATTTTCTAATTCCTTGATTTTGGAGGCTTATTTTTGCTGACAATGGAATTTTTTTGATGTTCATTTTCAATGAAAGTATTAAACCTTCCACCCTTCATTTTCCTTTCTTATTCCATTTATCCTGGACTTAACCTTGTGTATGTACCGTTCAAACAAGTGCTTACTCTTCTAGGTTACCTCCTCTAAATTATTAGGATCATTGGATTCTCATTTGTCTCAATATGCTTGTGGTAATCTGCTGACATACCTATGGATCTTGGTCCTGTCATCCTTAAAATATGATACATGGCTTAGTAGGTGCAAGAATTTGCTAGCATATTATTAAGGTGTCATATACCCAAATTTGTGTTCATAGAACTCATTGGATCTATTGTCATAATATTTCTCAGATAAGTACTTTTCTTGGAGGTAATTTTGAAACTTCCTCTAGGTCAACTCCTTCTCTCTGATGCCTTAGATGTTATTGAGATCCTCCAACCATATAGAATTTTTTCTTTAAGCTGAGTATAGCTACCCTAACCTTCATGTTTTCAATAAAGTCATGCAGCTTAAAGTCTTTGTTTATTTCCAAAAAACAAGCTTTTGAATCCATTGCTTTCTTTACCTATCCATCAAAGGTTGCAAATTTTTCCTTCTTGAATTATTCATGCATGGGATTCTTTATATTTTCCCTTTGATGATGATATTTGGTAGTTGCATTAATCAATCATTAGCTAGGACTGCTTGATTCTCTTTCTGAAGAAATGAGAAATTATGTTCCTTGTTCTGCATGTATTCTACTCTATCTTGGTTGACTACCTTCTGATTTAATATCATTCAATTTATGTATGCATATTTTTTATGGTTTTTCCTTATTATTGTTCTTTTCCTAATGGATAGCACCAACATTACGTTGTATTTTTCTCTATAATTTGGATAATCCATTCAATAGTATGGAATTTAATTTTGCATGTTCTTTGAAAATATTTTCATTTTCTTCCTCACAACTTCATATTTTAGCTCTTATACTTCTAAGAGTCTCCATCAGTTAAGGAGTGTTAACCTCTATAATCTTCCAAAATTATTCTTCTCCAATTGCATGATGGGTTTTTTTCATACCATGATGTTTACCTCTCCTACTCATCCTTTCATTTTCATTATGGCACTTGGATACCTGTAAATATTATTTTACATACATACCAACATTAACCATTAATATATAAATGCATTTGACACACATACTTATTCTCCTTGGTCTACATTAATATTTAGCTGTCACATATCAATAAAAAAATCCTATCACACCATGCATCAATGCATTCTTCAATCAATATAAAAAGAAAAATAATAATTCAAGCATATCATGTATATCAATCAATCAGCTATCATGTTCATGTGAGGTTCTTCAAGTCCAATTTCTGAACCAATGGCCTTGATACCACTTTATAGCACACCCCTACTAATCCCACCCTACAACACAGGTTATGACTAGATGGTTACTATGATGACCTCAGATCCAAGGTAGTGTTATGGAAATGTTGTCTAAAATTTTCAATATTTATCAACCTCATTAAAACTTCAAATATATTATCTCATTGTGTTAATCTCGTTAAGACGATTATGGTGATACAATTTTTTTCCATATCCAACCTCTTAATCAGAAGATATGACAATTTGATGTTTTTTGTCACATCACCAATCAACAACATGGCACCCACATGGTCCCCATGTGACTATCTTAGTGGGATCCATCACTTCCACTTGAAAATGTCATATTTTCTACCAACCCATTCATGTCCCACTCATATGTAAGTGCACCAGTGACCCCACTCCACATGCCCTCACACGATACATGGCAACATGAAATTTTCATAATGTTGTTATGTCACCTCACAGATAACTCTCTTGGATGAAACCCCTCAAGAGAAACACTAAGAGACCAATTCCTTAATCACTATGGTTCTGAGATTCTGAGGTCTCGAGGTTGAAAGGTCGACGTCAACGCAGAAGAAATTCTCACCTCAGAAGCAACTTCAAGGAGAGATTGTTTGGTGAAATTCCTACTTAAAGGAAATACCTTCTTCACAAAAACCTTTCTGAGAGAAAACCCACATTCAAGGCCATTCCTGCCACGTTCCAAGGGTTACTTCTGGAGGGGCCCCAATTCCTCTTCGAATTAAGTCTTTTGTTCTGATACTTTTGAAAATTTTCAAGAATTTTACATGTATTTATTTATAAAGGATTGTGCTCGGTTACCAAGGTCCATAAAATATACAAGGGCATCGGTGGTCTTCTATCCCTCCTAAGCTTATTACATCCCGCAACCCATCTTGGCTAATGGCCTGCAATATATGTTAGTGTGTGTGTGTGTGTGTGTGTGTGCGTGTGTGTGTGTGTATACACACACACACATACATGCACACACACACAAATATATCTATATCTATATCTATATCTATCTATATATATATATATATATATATATATATATATATATATATATATATATATATATATAAGTAAAAAAAACAAGGCATATCATTCATGAGCTTTCCATAGTGTTGACCTTCCTTGGCCTCAGACCTACAATTTTATTTTAAAAAAAATATTGGTATAGGAATTTAGATCTTCCCTTTTGAGTGTTTAGATTATAAAATTAGGCCTAAGTGCCACATGGTTTATAAATTTCTTTCATCACAGTTCCTTTTTCCTTTAATGCACAAACATTTAGGCTCACTATATGCTTAGAAACAACTTAGGAATAACATATTCCTTAGATAAATAATAATGAGACTAACCTCTAACTGGTTTTTTTCTTAACAAAAAGAGGCATTCTACACAGTAATATTATACCATTAAAAAAATAACTCACTTCCAAATTGTAATAGGCCATTCTATGTCGTGAACTCATAGATGCATGATAATATTTCATAACATGAACTATTGACAATTTAAAAGCACATCAATATACCATAATTATATAGTAATGAAATTAACGTTTAAAGCATGCAATAATTTTCACAGGAACCATTCTAAATTTCATAGCTATCAACAAAGTTAATTTTGTTTATAATTCAATAAAGAAAGGCAATTGAAGATGGGGCCTTGATTTTCCACCCAACCATAGACCTATCATAGCCAAAATTACTTACAACAGTCACCCCCAAGAAAAATACATAATATAAAGGGAATTTACTTTCAACAGCCTTAGTAGGAAGCCATCCTCAGTACATAGAGAATAGGAAATACAAATGAAGGTGGGTGGCTTATCATCTAGTGAAGCATAATAGAATTCCTGGTAACGATGTTTCATTATTTAGGCTAAGCACTCTAAGAGTGGTTTATCAGCCCCCAACGAGTAACCAGGGTATTTTATCACATGTGTTAATCGTTCAATGAGTGGTTTGTCATCCCACCAAAAAAACCCTTGTGCACGTGGTTTATGAACCCTAGCAAGCACCCGGATTGGTTTATCAATTGTGTTAAGCACTCCATAAGTGGTTTATGAGCCACCAAGAAGCACTCATTCCCCTTTTCGTCTTGTTCTTATGGTAAAAATTCCTTCTTTCATGGAAATACCATTCCATCATCTTATAGCTCTTTCCAGTGTTATTATTTCCTCACGGGTATTTCCATGTTTCTCTGGGAACCGTCGTCTTGTTTTTCTTTTCTCTCATTATTTGCACCATAAATTAATTTAGGATACTAACTAAACCCACGTGGGTTCATATTTCCTCTCCATTATTTGATCATGGATTTTCAGTCCCATAGTTCAATCCATTATTATATTACAAGAAATCAGGGGAAAACGTACTAGGGGTGTCCCAATATGTCCTTAAAATGGTTGGAGGTTTCAAATAACAAGGATTACAAAAACGTTCTTTGAGAAATAGAGAATGATATGTATTATTATATTACAAGAAATCAGGGGAAAAAGTACAAGGGTGTCCCAATATGTCCTTAAAATGGCTGGAGGCTTAACATAACAAGGATTATACAAAAGTTCTTTGAGAAATAGAGAATGATATGTTCGGATATAAACCAGGGTTGAGGAGTGTTGTTTTAAGCATGGATAACTTCAAATGGTGAATCCGGTATGCTTATCAAGAAAATAATAGACTTATCATGGCGCCTATAGTGGCTTAGGAGTGTTGTTTTTTCCAATATATAGTTTAACATAAAGAGAAAGCACATGTATTTTTTATTATAACACTACTATATATTTAATGAGTAGGGTTTTCATAATTTAATCCATTTATTTTTTCATATACCCCTTATATATTCCATTTCTAAGCTCATTTACGATGACTTTTTGAAATATGAAAGGTAGAAAACACTAATTACAAGGTTTCCCATAGGACACAGAATAGACAGTGATGGAGTGTATAGTTGAGGCATACATGATGTGAAGTTCATTAGTTTTAAATTCTATGGCAAAGAATAAAATCATGTTAAGGGTTGTTCTAGCAGAGGGTTGTGATTTCTCAGGAAAGTGATCTCAAGTCTCACACAACATTAATACTATTATATGTATTTTTTTTTTTCCTTTTTCTGTTGGTTGAAAGTATCTCGGTTTATGAAATATATATTATCATTCCAATGGGTAGTATCCAATCTATTCACAAGATAAAAAATATATAGGGAATTTTTTTTGTTGAGCAACAACATTATCCTACTACTCCTCCAGCTCTTAAATTTAACAACATTCCCCATATCGTTAATGATTTTTGTGTTGTTTCCATAGATGTTATTGACAATTTGATACTTAGGTACCTGCTATGTTGCATTTTTGTGAAGTTTTACAAACTAATTTTATTTGTTTATTTAATATTAAATAGTTATATAATTAATTTTGGATTTAGAATATTATCAATAAAATTAGTTAGTTGTTATTAATTTTTGTTAATAATCTTTATTGAATATTATCTATAGCTTTTCTATTTCAATATATTGTTATGATTTTGGATACAATTTCTTTTTATATTTATTGATAATTTTGAAATAGTAAATTTTTAATTACTAACTAGTGAGAACATTGAAGTGGAGTAATTTAATTAGCATTTTAGAGCTTTCTATTTAATATGCAATTCTTTCTATTCTCAAATTTAATACACACACACACAGATATATATATTGCATATAAAAATAAATATACATATTTAATTTATGGTTAATATTACAACTTATTATAAAAGTTCTTTAAGTTCTTTTATAATCAGCATATTGTTGAAATGTGATAAATAAAAAAATATTAATAATAAAAAAGAAATCACTCTCATGGGTAAATACAATATTTAGATGTCTCTATTAAAAAAACATAATTTTATATCAACAAAAAGCTAAAATATATTTACATTTAACAAAATATTATATTTTTTCTTTCTAATCTAAAAAACCTGTAATTATTTTAATTTTTAAAACATTAAAAAAAAAACTAAAAGTGTTCTAATACAAACTTTAAATATCCATAATAATTTTATATTTATCTTTACCAAAAATTTAAAACACTCAACCCCAAAAATAAATATATATATATATATATATATATATATATATATATATATATATATAACCATTCAAAACATTTTCAAATATATATATTACTCATATTATAAAATAATTTAAAAACACTCAAATTTACAAATCTATACTCCATACCTATATTATATATATATATATATATATATATATATATATATATATATATATATATATATATATATATATATATATATATATCAGGTTCAACATAAATGTGTCGTGATATATTACTCATATTATAAAAAAAAATTAAAAACACTCCCATATATAACCATTCAAACATTTTCAACATAATTGCGTCCACGACAGTAACACTCGATAGATTCAGAGAGACGAAATAACAAAAAGAAAATATATAAAAGAAGGTAATTAATACCGTGCACATTAACCTCTATACAGTTAAATCTGAAATCAGTTTTAACAGTAGATATATCTATCATGGGTAACATTAATATATTAATTTGAATTATATTTGATGTTATTTTTAATCTGATAGTTAATATATTTAAGATATAGAATGTGACTGATATTGTTACTGTTAGTGAGTCCAACTTTTGTGATGGAAGTCCGATTAGCAAGTTAAACAAAAACGTCGCTATCTCCACAGAATATATGGTAAAATAAAAGATGATGTCATATGAAATTTTAAATTCCGCACATACGGAATCACACAGCATCCTACAGTATGGAATTATATTTGCTTGTGCATTCATTAGTTCTTCGTATAAAGAAATAAGAAGTAAAAGAAAGAAACAGGAGCATGCAACAAGTCGGGCAATCTGACGTCATCAACAGCACCCGAACCGTGTCTACTATAATCCGTCAGTGTTGCGAGACAACAGTAATGGGCAAGCAAGTGCAGGAAAAGAGCGGACGCCACGAAACTGTTACATTTATTGCCAATGTCAAAGCTAATACGGAGACCGATACAATGGGGAAAAAGGAACTGGTAAGTTTTTTTTGGAAAATATATTTTGGATATTTCAAAAGGTAACTTGAAATGCTCTGAAAAACAAAATTCTTCAACTTTTAACATATGTTTAAAACTTAACTAAATATATCTTTGAAGCTCAATTAAATCTTATAATTCTATAATGCTACAATTAAATCTTATAATTCTATAATGCTACTCAATAGTATTAAACAGATTACATATTATTTCTAGACATCTTTGAGATACTAAATAATCCATAGCAAATATCTTTTTAATAACAAACTGATCATAATTAACATAACAAATAATATTTTTTTTAAAAGTTTAGTAACGGTGAAATTACATTATAGTTATGTTCGAAAATAATACTGGAAATTATGAGGCTACATCAGGGTTATGTTTTAAAATAAACTAGAATTAGTAATTTAATATCTAAAAAAAGGTCTTAACAGAACACCCTATTATGTTTATCTAAAATCTAGTGAACAAATAATATGATTCAGATAACCATATATATTAATATATATATGTTTTTTTGCTTGGTGAGGATATTATCTGGCCTCGGCCACACCAGTCCTGATTGTTTTTTCCTTTGAGATATCATGTTTATCTAAAACCCAATAAACAACAGACATAATTCAGATAACTATATATATGTTTTTTTGCTTAGTAAGAAATAACATCTGACCTAGCCACACCAGCAGCAACACACTCTTCGCAGTAGAACCTTTTTATCTTTGAAAAATTGTAGAATTTTTTAAAAGTTAGAACCATTATCTTAAGCAGTACACTCTTCGCGATGAAACCAAACCCATTGACATATCACTATATATATATATATATATATATATATATATATATATATATGTTAAAGTGACTAAGATGGAATGAAAAACAGATTCAAATGTAACTAACGAAATCTGATTGCTACACTGCAATGGCAGTTTCTTAGATTGATAGAATACAGCAGATACAGGGAGTTCTATATTTAAAGTGGAGAATTAACATTGAATGCATAAACGAGCCAACAGGGAGGGCAATGATCAAACACACAGCATTGACAGAGAGCTGTTTGCTCAACCAATAAAGTAAAACCAAATTCTAAATCCGAGTTCACGGATCTGCATATTGCAGAGCATATGGAGAATGCCTTTCGAAACTTTCCACCGCTGACGCAGTCTAATACTTCTGTTCTTCCGGCAACATACATTCACTATAATTCTGTTAGGTGTTGGGTGCACTACGCCTGTCACTCTTGCTCGTGCCTCCCGTGATTCGATCGGGAGATCTTATATTTTATCATTGCAAGAAGCTTGAGCATTAGAATTTGAACAGAAATCTGCAAGTGCCCGCATTGCTTGAACCTGCATTTCAAGCGCTACGATGTAGTCCGCCGCTTCTTTTAGGAAAACAGGCGTGTCCAGTCGGCCGCTCCCCGGCACAATCGCCCTTAGAGTCTCTATACGAGAATCCACGGTGCCTCTAGTTTCTTCATTACAATTATCAGATGACGGTTTGCTTGTCGTCCCGATCAGCCCGTATTCCTCTCCGGGCAAGTGTTTGTAGGCATTATCGCAAGCGGCCGCCATTTCGCAGTGTCTGCCCTTGCCATACACAGATCTCATTTTTCCCCTTGGATTTCGTCTGGATTTCACTCTTCGACGTTGGCAGCGCGATTTGTTAAACCTAAAATGGTATTTGCCAAGAATGGCCCGGCGCCACGCAGTTCGACTCCTCATCGTCATGGCCAGCGACAGATCTGCAGCCGATTTCACTGCTCGAATTCGAGCGGAGAGGCTGGTCGAGCGTTGATAGATTTTTCTACGGCGTAGCAGCGAGAGGAGCCGGCTCAAATATTTGTGTTGGAAATCGGCCCTCCATGGTGCCCATTTCCCACTTCCAGAACGCTTCTCCATATGACAAGCAGCTCAGCAAACTACCAAAATAAATTTCTGATGTTCCCCAAAGAGATGGAGACAGAGAGGTGCAGAACCTGGGCTTTAAAGAGAAAAGACTCCTTCCTTCAAATGCATATGCATCCGAATGTAGGGAGCAGGCAGGGCCCCTCCCGTCCAAACTACCTCTGTTATCCGTACGGTGTTTCCATCAGGATCACATGGGAGGCCGTCTCCTTCGTCGCTATGTCCTTATCTTGCATGAACACTACAGGGCTATTAACGATAGGAACTCTTGAATAGGCGTTGTATAGTTATTTTATGTTTTGGAACTTTCCGCTGGAATTGGGCGAAATAATTTAAGCTATTAACGATAGGAACTCTTGAATAGGCGTTGTATAGTAATTTTAAGTTTTGGAACTTTTCGTTGGAAGGGGGGGGGAATAATTTTAGGTTAGATTGTGTTTCTTTTTAGGTTTTTAGCTGGTTTAGTGGTTTGAGGCTTGTTGAGTGGTTTGAGGTTGTGTGATAACATTAGGTTAGGTTAGGTTCGGTTAGGTTAGGTTAGGTTAGGTTAGGTTTGATATGTGGTTTGAGAAATTTTCACTGAGAGATACTTAAGTTGGCAAAATCATCTTAGTATCAAGCTTGGGTCATACTCGTCCTTAACATGATTAGGTTATGATTAGGTTTTTGTCTAAAGAATTTGGAATTGGTCAAGGGACCAGTCATTTAACTTGAATCTAGGAAGGCATACATACTCTATCCCATCTTGTTTTGAACCTATGATTTGTTAGGATGAAACACATGCTCTTAACCATTGGACCCACTCAAGTTGTATTATAAGTGTTATCTATTTTAACATTATACTTTTAGATAAAAATTACAAAAATTTAGTAGGAATTCATTAAAATAAGTTTGATTCTTAAACTCTGTCCACTATAGAATTTGTTGACTCGCAATTGGTTGTTTTTTTACATATTGTGAAATTTTTTGCCCAGCTAATTTTGTCCATTGATTGTTTTTTGATATTTTCTTAATAAATTATTTCACCATTTAATTAGTTAAAAAATCATCATTTAATTTAATTAATTTAATCCTACTTTAAAAAAACGATGATTTTTTAATTAAATAGTGAAATAATTTTTTCAGAAAATATCAAAAACAACCCATTGACAAAATTAGCCAGTCAAAAAAATGGGCAAAATTAGCCAGTCAAAAAAATTCTATAGTGGACAGAGTTCACGAATCAAACTTATTTTAATGGATTACTACAAAATTTCTGGAAAAATTTATGCAAAAGTATAACCCTAAAACCTCCAAGACAGGCACCACCTACAATACAGTTTTAACAGTGAAATGAACTCGTGCCTGGGCCCGAAGATTCGTCCAAAGTTACGGCATTGATGACGCATATGGCTGCGCCATTTTAAATTGAATCCTACTACGTAGGTTTTGGCATATTATTTGAGGGCTTTTGTAGATCATTTGAGTAGGTGCTTTGTATGAAATAGAGGGATGCATGTTCTAACCTATTATTTTGGGGGACGGAGAAGTTTCGCACGCAGTTTTTTTAATGTAAAGTGCTCGACTTTTATAGGTAAATCCTAGGTTGAGTAGATCATTTGAGTAGATGCTACGTATGAATTAGCGGGAGGCATGTTCTGAAATATTATATTGATATACTCATGATGTATCATTAAATAATGACAATGCGATGGATGTTTATTCTATTTCTTAACGTGCATAATAAGCAAGTTCAAAGTCATGCATGTGTCTCTTGTCTTATTTCATACAATATTCATAATTAATTTAGTCATTTCGTAGTTGAAAAACCTGACTTGATTCTCGATGCTTTGTGGGATGAATAATGGTGATCAAGTTTGATTAAAAAAATAGCATGTATTGATGTTTTGTAGGCCAAAAAAATAGTCATTAATTTATTTTTAAAAAATGAGTACTGCTCATAGTTCAACGGTGATGTTTTTTTAAGCTGAACGATGGTGTTTATAAGAATAACTTAGTCAGTGTTGTGATTACAAAGGGAAAGTTGCATTCAGATATATGTTGTGAATACAAAGGGAATGTTGCATCCAATATATGTTCTTAGATGATTTTGAGAGACAACCAAATTGTAGAGTGCATATCCCTTCAGCAATCCATCGTCTTGACCACGCTATCGCCTTCCATTCGACGTGGATTTTATTATTATCAAAATGAGACACTAGTGTGATATTTTTCCGTTATAAAAAGAGATGTAACAATGAGTGGAGGAGAAGATATAACATTGAGCAATGCGTCTTTTCTAGAAATTAATCTGATAACCAAGGCATCAATATTTGTTCAATTCTTCAATGTTCATTGAGAAATCCGGGACCGGTCGAGGTCATGTATGAGATGTCACATCACATATTAACTTAGAAAATATATATCTTTTTTTATTGTTGTGTTAAATAGAAGAGAGTGATTATTATTTATAATGATGGAAGGTGTCTCTCTAGGAAAAAGATAAATTTCATAGCTGAGCCCAAAAAAATGTATACATAAGCTTATAATCAGTAATAGTGGGTTGGTTTTATTGGAAAGCAACACTAATATGTCTTTTTAAGTGAAACACAAGGAGTAAATATAAGTAAAAATTAGACCCAAAGAATGAGGTTTTATTACGTACCCAAGTACAAAATAGTCTTGGATAAGATGAGTAAAGAAGAAAAACTCATAAGAAACTTTCTTTCAAAATAGAGAGAGATACAAATGTTGAAAATGGGAATGATGTTGAAAATGCAGCTCTCACAATGATGCATTGAATGGAAAAAAAAAAACACACTTGAAGAGGATGAATGCTGGAATTAGGGAGCATGATTTAAATGTTTCAAAGGAGCATGACTTAAATGTTTCAAAGGACAAAGAGGTAACATTAATGTACTTAGTTAAATTTTGAAGTATAAGAGATTTTATTGAGAGGGATGAAAAGGAAAATAGTGACAACTAGCACATAAGTGCTTTAAAAAAATAGTTGCTAGAGACAAAACAAAACAAAAACAAAGGCTTTGAGGAGAAGTAAGCACTCTTAGCCAGAAAATGGAAAATAAGGCTCATAGACATTAACCCGACATTACCAAAACCATCAAAAAATTGTGTCACTACTAAAAAGGCATAAGACGCGATGATCACCCCAAGATATATAGCTATACAAATATGAAATGATGAATGATTCCAAAGTGGATGAAGTAATAATGCAAGCCTTGACTACACAATTTCATGGTCTTGGTACACATACAAACCATGACCATCTTGCATCCTTATATATGAACCAAAGGCTTTGTAATCATGTTTATCATGATCAATGTTTTTTTTATATGAAAAATTTAGTAATAGGATTCGGAAAAAAGAATTATGGTGCATGTATAAAATATTGTATGAAAAGCTTTATAGGGGCACTTCTAGATGCAATAGAGGAATATTTTAAAGATGAAGGCATTTTTTTTTTCCACGATCTTGGTGTATAGAATAGAATCTAATCATTGCTGCTACAAAACCAAGAATCAAAATGAACCTATTTTGTACAATGGTATAGAAACAATGGAAAATCTACTAGTGCAAAAAAAATAAAAAACTTTTTACAGAATTTGTACAATAATCCAACTTCGTTATATTAATCCAACTTTGTTATATTAATCCAACTAATATAATACAACAATTTAGGGCTCTCATACCATGGATAATGGCCCTCAAATATCGACTAGTACAAGATACAAAATTGGGGCTTGGTGTCAATCCATCAACAACCAATCTATCCTCAACAAGATACTCCAACCACTTGGTTGTAGTGCACTCTCTCAACTCATCTCATTCGTACCCTATACCTGCCTGATCCTTTGGCTTCCTATCTGTAGCAACTCCACCCAATATTCCTCTATCAATGATCCAATTCCATCTAGCCATTGAACCTCACCTCTCCAATCTTCTCACTAGTTGTGCCTTATTCCATCGAGGCACAACACATCGAGACTCCTGTCGAGTTTTTTATAGCTCCAATTGTGAAAAAATCTCAAGTACCCACTACTGCTCCTCAACTAATCAGGTACTCCAGTGCACTATAGTCTTTCTGTGTTTCTCCAATGAAACTTAACATGGGGCACAAAGCGCTACAAACTATCACTGTAAGATGTCCATCTCCCATGATGAACATGGACTTGGAGGTCTTCCCATCTTCTATTGTAGATGTAATTCTCCACACGACATGTCTAGGGCTACTCACAGTGCTCTTCACTGATCAAACCCTTAAACCGTTCTTCTGCCACTCTAGCACCACTCTAGCACATACATTTTTCCATTAAAGTGTTGCACATCGAGATCCAACTTGGACACTATCACAGTGTCATCCAACATACCATAACTTACAAATCCACTAACCACACTTATTCCACTCTCTTGCTGACCTCCAACAAACCATGAGTGACCATTCTTTGTTATAGCATCTACTCCTTGTTAGGGCATCCAACAACCTAGAAAAACCATCCTCTTGAATACCAATAGACTTCACAAATTTTTGTCTCCTACAACACCATCCACTAACATTAATTCAACCTTAACACATCAGCACAATACATACCTAGTGTTACACAACTTCTACGTCACCCCGGTGCAGTATGTTACATGCTCAACCTACACTCGATCTACTTGCACTCACGTTGCCTAGAGTCAAGTTTCCTCCAATTGCACTTCCCACACTTGAGCTACCCACACTCATGTTGCATGCACACATATTGCATGCAGTCACATTTCCCGCATTTGCACTACCTACATTGGTGGTTCCCGCACTAACATTGCCTACAATCGTGCTTCCTACACTCGAGCTACCCACACTTGCGCTACCCACATTAGTGCTACCTGCACTCACGCTCTCGCTGCCTATCTTGATGTATAGGCTATGAAAGTTGCTTCCTGGATATGTAAAATGACTCTCTTCCACCTTATATTTATACAAAATACAAGGCCTACGTCAAATCACATGTGTGGTCTTTACAGCTTCTCACAAGGTCTCCAAACACCTAACCGACTTTAACCAAACCCACACATTAACTATAAAAAAGAATATCTCCATAAGGATAACTCAGAATTTGATGATTTTCATTGCGTTAGATTTGTATTAACATCTTCTATCATCTCCATCCATCACATGTCCAATAAGCCTTATGGATTCACACCCACAAGCTTGGGTGCAAATCCCACATGATTGGGTTCTATGCTCTTAAGTGACACTTGTGTTCGAACTCCTCCACAACCCTCAACCCTAGGGTCTGAAGTAGATACCAAGCTACAAATATCTATAGGAACTTCTATAGCAATGGAAAATTGCCACATCAGAATAGTTATCCAAAAACAAATTATGGCCAAAAGAGTAAACAAAGATTTAAAAGATTCAAAAATATGTTCACACCATCTTTGTGAAAAAATGTAGGAAATATGCCAAAATGGGGATGTGGCTCTCATAATCATCGCGACGAGACTACAGAAAATATTTTTCAATGAAGGAAAAAGAATAAGTACTATAATTTTTTATCTATATTCCTCCCACATAGATTTGAAAGGAGGTATAATAAAAATATAATTTATCATAAAAGGATTCTATATTTTAAGGACGATCCCCCAAAAATAATTATGTATGCTATAATTTTAAAAATCTAGGCCACTGAGATCACCAGTGCCTATAGAGGAAATATAACCTAAAATTTGTAACATTGTTAAGGCTTCTCTTAGTAAGGATAGCATGGCCCACTATAACGAATGAGGAGAGGAAGTTTTTATATAACTTCTTCCTTGGATATTGTTAACTTTTTCTTCACAGGTGAGACAATTGGTATAAGTCCCTTTACGAGTTTCTTCTAATAACTAGAAGGATTTTTTTGTATGTACATGGATGAACAGTTTGATGTGTTGGTGGGCATAACTCTAGGATTTTTAGAGATTGGGTTTTGGCTATTGCAAACAAGGGTATTAGTTTTTTGGTCTTATTTATATGGGTAAGAATTTGGGTTTTGTTTGAGTACTTATCTTCCCATGCAATTGGGTATTGTTCAAATTCTATGGCACATCCATTAAATGTGAGATGTGATCCTCCCAAGTATAACTTTGAAACCATGGAAAATTTTAAAGTTTAGAAACCTTGGCAAATCTCACCAGTCAATAATATGAAATCTATAAAATGTTAGATGATATTTTTGTAAAAATATTCAAATATCTAATAATTTTAAATAGTCTCTATACAACATTTTGGTGATTTTTAAGGTAAAATAGCTTTATAATATAAAATTTGGGAAAATCATTTTTAGGAATAATTGAAGTTAGCGAATATTTTTTTTTGGAAAAAGCATGGAAAATTATCCCACTTGCGAATATTAGCCCCTACAATTTTACATGTTTGAAACTAGTATATCATCTAGATAAACAATATCAAATGAATCTAGATAAGGACATGGTACATCATTAATCAATATCATGAACATAATTGGTTGATAACATACACTAAATTACCTGACTAACTACTAATAGAAACCTTTTTTGGTTTTGAATGTAGTCTTCCAAGTTTCTACTTCTTTGTCTTGAACCTGGTGATACCTTGATTTTGAATCTATCTTAGTGAAGCATTTATATTTCTAAAATTATCCAATAGATCATCAATCCTAGGAAATAACTGCTTTGTCTTGAGAATAATACTTTCTAGTTCTTTTTAACCTATTCAAATTTGTGAAGTCTGATCCTTCTATGGAATAATTATGATGGGTGAATCAAAAGGTGATGTATTTGTTCAAATTACACATTGATCCAATAGCTACGATAATTACTTCATTATTTTTCTTTCCTCCAAAGGAAATTTTTTATACAACCCAATATTATATAATGGGCAGTCTGGTAAAAAATTATTTTGTGCTCCAATTTCCTCTAAGTTTGTATTCTTTTAGGCTCCTAGAACACTCATTTGTATGCATGTAGAAACCCTTCTAGTTGCTTCCTTTTTTCTTTAGTACAACCATATAGGGATTTGTTTTCCCTTATTAATTCCTCACTAAATTTATTTCTCACTTAAAGATAGTATGCCATATTTTTTTCAGAACTAATGAATGTCTTAGTTTAGTTGGTACTTAGCAAAAAAATCTTATACTTGACTCTGTGTGCATTAATAATTAATTGTTTCCCATCCTTGATGAGGAAATATTGTTTTGGTCCCTACATGAAGATTATATTCCATATATACTTGTAGGTGCTCCCAATTGTATCTTCAGATACATCAAGTGGAACGACATCCAATTCTAATTCATCGCTAAAATCAACACTAATAACAATTTTTTCTCGACACTATTTTTTTGCCTTAATTTCTACATCCTTATTTACCCATGCCAATGGATATGTTTTTTGATATTCTCAAACCCACGATCAAATTTTTTTGACTATATCTAGTACTTTAAGAGTTATTTTTGAATCGGAGTCAAATTTTTCCTTACATGTTTCTTAATTTGATTGAACTTGGTTATCTTCTTCTCATCCTGATAATGAAGGCTACTCAGATTCACCTGCTTTTGCATTAACATATAAAAAATATTCTCATATACCTTGGAGCTATTTTCAATATGATTCCTCAAATATATGGAGATAAGATTATTTTTCTTCATGGCGTTCTTACCTTCACGTTTAGCTATGTATGTGAATTTTATCACTTCCTCACTATGTGGCCATTAGTGTTATAATGATTGACATGATTTCTAGGATGATTTCATTGTTGTGCAGTTTCTATTGTCTTCTTGTCCTTTCCTACTTTTTAATTCTTCTTCCCTTCCTTGGAACCTTCCTAATAATCCTTTCGTTTCTAGCCAGTTGATAATCCTCTATTTTGTACTATGTTTTCCAAGGCTCGTGATTGTACATAAGATTCATACATTATTCATAGTTTAAACAATATCACATGGCTTCATAAATGGTTGTGTAGAACTCTAGATTCTTAAGAACCACATCTCGGATCTTAGGAGAGATACACAGCATGATGGTCATCAATGTGAATTTAGTGATGCATTTTTTTACACTCTATTCTCCCCCTACCTCTACCTCAAGTAGTTTAATCGAATCCATTGGTCCTCTACATACAGAATAGGGTAGAATTGGGACTTTAGAGAAGTTATAAAGTCCTATAATTTAGTTATTTTGGGATCACTCTCCATACTAAGTGTCCTTATATGGATTTTTCACTAGGTCAATGCCTTTCCCTCTAGTTCAATATAGAAAATAAATATTTCTTATTTCTCATTTATGTCATGTACATCAAATATAATTCTAACTTTGACAACTATTGATTCAATATTAAATCATCAATCTCACCTTGATATAGCTTGATTCTAACCTTATTTTCAATATTGAATATGGATTTGATTGGGTAATAAGAATAAAACTCAAGTAGTATGTCCTTGGTTGTTTCTTTGATTCCTTTCTACATATTTGTGATCCCCTAATTTTCCTTTTGATCTTATTTTTTTATTGTAACTCTCTTATTCTTCATTTACAAAATTGTTTGCTAGATCCACCACAAGTAGGTTCATATTGTTTATGATATCTAAAACTTGTGCATCCATATTTGAGAATCAGTCCTCTTCTAGATTACGGTTATTATGACTAGCAATCTTATGCATGGTTAGGGTTTTCTAATTTTAAACATATACCACTTCATGTATCCCCTACATATTCCCATGTGATTAACTAGAGAAATTTTCTTTGAGACCAATATGATCCATAAATTTTCATGGATAATCCTATGGAATATTCATCATAATATGTATAATAAAAATAGACTAAAATCTACAGTATCATGGTCAATTTCCTTAGATTCTAGATTCATTAAATACTATTTTATACTCATGAATGTAACATATAAAAGTTGGAAATTTTAGAGAAATAAAATACAATCACACAACAACCAAAATAAACATTAGATATGATTTACAAAATCCTTATAAGAGAAAAGCTAACTAGAAGGAGAGGATACTCTATTATATTTCCATGGAATGTTAATACTGCAATTATGAACTCTTTATGTAGCTACCTAAGAGCTACTACCTAATAAGATACTACAAAAACTAAACCCCTATATATGATCTATCATTCTTACTCCATATTTCTCTATTAATATGGAACAAGGAACAATCTAAATGAATGGCACCATTTTTCCTTTTAGTTGATTGATTATTACACAGTACAATAGCTAACAAGGGGTCCAGTTTGACTCTTCAATTGTCAGCTATAGTTACATATTTGACCCTTCAAAAATATTCTCCAAAGTCTTCACATTGCTATCCACTTTTTCATGATTAGCGAGGGATGATGTGACATACTCTTGAGCTATGGTTGCCAAAAAAAATAGGCAAATATTTGAGAGGCATACATTTTTCATAAAAAATATTATTTATGTGGTTCTTGTACCATTCAAAAGGTCCCTAAGTTCATAATCTAACAAGGTTTTTCACTTAAGAAAGAGATATTTACCCCAAGAATTAATCCTTGGAAATGACCCGAGAATTTTTCATTCCCTAATTCTCTAAACTATGTCCCACCAAAAAAAATTCTCCTACAACCTTCTTCCTCCAATTCCTTCACTCTCAGAGCATTTAGATAGAAGACAAATAATGTAGAGATATAATCAATATCATGGCTAAGAAAAAAAGATCATATATTCGTGTATTCTTGAAAAAAACATCATAATGATTTTCCTTATCGATTCAAATCCATTTAGATAAAGTGGATGGGTCATTAGTTATGAGAACCACAAATTAAAATTATGAATTGGTTCTTGTTATATGAGGTTGAATGTTAAAACATAGTTGATATAAAAAATAATGGTGAAGTAGAATGAATTTCCTGAGGAAGCATTGCACACCATCCACCTAGTCTAGTGAATATGGATGATGGCAATGGATATCAAAAATGTGAGAAAAGTATGAAAGTTCCATTTCAGAAACGATGATGATAATTTTGAACATGTTTGTAGAAAAAAAATCCAATGTGGCTTGATCCATGTATTGCAAGATAAGTTTTGCGATGGATAATATTTTCATAAGTTTGTAGAAATTCTAATGTAGATTTGCAACTTCTCATGATATTTTAATCAAAATAACAAGACACAAACCTACACTATTTCTCTGCATAATTAAATTCACAATCTAGAACAATAATAAGAAACATGAATTAAGAAATAACTCACATGCACAAAATATTTTTTCATGCGCAAGAAATATGCTAAAAATCCCAATGTATGCTTGCATTTATCTAATGAATACAAATGTATTACAATTTCTCTTCTCAATTGAGAATACCCTTCAATTGAATAACCTATCTCTCTTCTCACTGAGAATCGCTGGCCCAGACTTAGTCCATTTCTACCTCTAATTGAGCCCCTATTTCCTCGCGCAATTCCTTGACAAATTATGCCACTATTATTATGGAATTTCCCTAAAATTTATTGCGTAATTCTGAAGCTTGATCTTATGACTCTATTTAACACCTATACACTCAATACTAGTCTACAACCGATGTTACAAAACCTTGTAGTCGCCACCACAGTTGGGGAACTCGAATTCTCTACATGCACTAACTATTTTGGTCTAATTTATCAGTTAACTGGATGATTGATCCGGATTTATGCAGGAAAGCAATAGAATATAGATATAACCATAAGCACAGAGATGTAGCATAAATAGTGCTTCATTTTATTAATAAACGAATGACTGAAATAAGCTTACAAACATAATGGAAACAAGCTAGGGCATTGGTAGCGTATCTCTAAGAAGAGATGTGGTGGCTACAGGCCTTTGAACTGTGTTACATTGAGGATCGCAGGCCTATTACAGACATAATGGAAATAGATGAGATATGGTACTAGCAGTGTATCCCTGAGAAGAGATGTGTCGGCTACCAGCCCCTGAACTGTGTTACAGAACTAAAATGATGGGAACAAGCGAGCTAGGGTACTGGTAGCGCTTATATCTGAGAAGATATGTGTCGGCTCCTAGCCCCCTAAACTGTATTAAAATGAGGCTCGAGTGCCTATTTATTGTTGAGAAACAATGTAGAATCTAAAACGTCCAACTGTGGGTCCCGTTTGGGTAAATTGGTGTTTCAACGTCCATGGGATGTAAATTTAGCATCCGATCTCCATTTGATGCGCTCAATAGCTCGTTAGAAATATCTATTCGGGGACTACCTATTTTGCTCCCCTCTTTCCCAAAAAGCATCGTTTAGGGCCTAAAAACGGCTTTAGAAGTTCAGGACCCGAAAAACTACAAAAAATAGTAAGTTGTGCTCAAAATTACAAACTGAAAGAACTGATGGTGGGGGTTCAAATGGACTCGGTGGGTGGCCACAAATATCCACTTGGATCATTAAGTCCCCAAAACAGCTCTGGGTGTACAGGACCCAAAAACCTGCTAAAAATAGTAAGCTATGTTGAAGCTGAAAAACTGAAATAATTGATGCTACGGGTCCAAATGGAATAGGTGGGAGGGCACCGATATCCACCTGGATCAATGATCACTGAGTTTGAGTAAGTCCCATGACACAACCAACCTTCCACTAGTTCCTTCAATAGTTGAAACTCGTTTAATTGAAAACAACTTGAGATAAATGACCTTGATTGCTACAAATTGGAAATCACACATACTTAACAGAATTCTAACTCCTACAACTCAAATTTACTGAGATAAATGACTGAAAATATCCATGTGACCTCAGTTATGTGCATCCAAGTTGTATCTTTATGAGGAAATTCAAATTTTCTGAATTTAATCAAGGAAAAAACCAAATTGATTAAATTGAGAATTTATTGATGCATTTTTTAGCAAGAAAGGGATTATTGACCACCCATACCCTACACCTATGGAACTTGAACTTCCCTCCAGACAAGGCCTTTGTCAAAACATCAACATCTTCTTCCTCAGTTGGAATTTATTGTAGCAACATTATCTGCCTCTGCACACAGTCCTATAAATGGTGACACGATATATCTATATGCTTGGATCAATCATAAAATACATGATTCTCAAAGACCTTGATGAAAGTTTGATTATCATATTAGATAAAATTTGGATCCATCATATGAACAAACAGTCCCATAAGTATATTTCTCATCGAGATCACCTCACATCTTACATGAATTGAAGCCATGTATTACTCATCTGCTGAGATGAGCGCGAGTGATATTTTCTTCTTTTTGTACCCAGAAAAAACTATGGACGCAACACTGAAAATTCCACCTCATGTACTCTTTCGGTATGATGGACTTCCTACCCAATTTTTGTCTTTGAAGCCACATAAATTCACTTCCTCATTCCATCTGTACCATATTCGAAACTAGGTAGTTCATCTGAGGTAACATATAATAGGCTTGGCTTCCTTCCAAAATACTTTGGCTGGCCTAACCATACCTTGGTCCAACTGGTTGATTTCATAACACATATGTTTGGATAGGGTCCCCTCGGGTCAAGTCTCTGGGTATAATTTTCGTCAAATTTTTCCAATACGCGATGCACACAAAAATCAAGGGGTTTTTGGGTGGGTCAAAGCTCCTTTATAGTTTTAATGGGTGAAAATGGAAACCATGAGTCTCAAAACATGGTTTGAGACCATGGTATGTGCACATATGAGTCATATAAATATGTAAGAGTTAATTTCAGTAAGGAAAATCTTAATTCATGTTGGGTTTATGTGTTATGTTTTGATCAAAGTTTTCAACTAGTTTTGCTCAGTCTAGGTAGAAAGGCTCCTGTTGGTTGTGTGCAAGGAGAACTAGTCCTAAGTTGTGTACAAGGAATCCGATATTGTGCATGCAAATGGAAAGGATTGTACTAAGTTGAATATTAATAAAGGAGAATATTTGGTGAACTTTGTTCCATTGTGATTTCTATATTTATGCATGAATATGTTGGTTTAATTATCTATTGATTACTGAGATTTATAGATATCTTTTTGTTCTTGTTGAATGTCCATTTATCTTAGCTAAGTATATGTTAAATATCTCTATACTCGTGCAAGGGTTTCATCTGTATGAATATGCAAGTATTGTTTCTGCTCTCATAAGCTAGTTCTTACTAAAGTATAACAATATGTTTTATGCATATCTATTAAGGGTATTATCTGAATTTATATCTGGGTTTCTATGAAGACTAGTGTAGACTGAGAAGCATTAGATCTGATAAGTAGGGTTTAGTACCACATCATACGCTCCCTCATGTTGTAGAAACCTCATTCCATCACCCCCCTATACTGCCTCAAGAGAGACTTTGGTTTGCACAAGCAAATCACTGCCGAAAGGGCCAGTAGTTGGAGGGTTTTTTTAGTTGCGCAGAACACTCTAAACATCGATCATGGCCCCTCATGACAACAAATGGTTCCATTTCCACAACCGGGATCTGTTTGAGGGAGTATTTCAAGAGTACGATTTTGAGGTGACTATAAAGCTAGTGAAATTAAATATAGGTCTAGACCATTTATCTCGCATTAAAAGTAGAGATAAGCCAAATAGTTTGGAGGAAGGATTACCAGATGCACAATTTTTTTCCATTAAAGTATTTGATGACCACTTCAAATATATTATCCACTTCCTCACCACTATAAGTGCGCCTACGAACTATATAGTTGAGCAAAATAAAGAGTTGGTGTTGTGCACAACAGACTTTACTTTGATTGCTGGCTAGTCATATAATATGGGAGATGACAAGGTATTTAGGGGATATGTGTTAGAGTTCAAAAGGTAGAGAATATTAGTAGAAGCACATGTATGGGTTTCAGTAGGTCACTATGCATTTAAACCAATTGCGCAGAATATTTTAATGGCTAGTTTGTGGTGGCCTACAATGCACAGTGATGCAAAATAATATTGTCGCACTTGTGATGCATGTTAGAGAACAGGGAAACCCTCATGTAGAGATGAAATTCGATAACAACCAAAAGTGAATTTGCATGATTCTAATAAATGGGCCATTGAATTTGTAGGTCTGATCAACCCTCCAAGGAAGAATACTGGTGCACGCAATATCATCACTATGATGGACTATTTGACCGAATGGGCATAGGCTAATCTTGTGAAGGATTGCAATGCATATACAGCTGCGCACTTCATTTTTGAGGATATCTTGACAAGGTTTGGGTGTCCTAATATTTTGACAAGTGACTAGGGTACACATTTTTTGAATGAGACAATTCATGCTTTAATAATGGACTTTAAGATGCACCATCAAAAGAATAGACAGGATCATCCATAGGTAAATGGTATGGTAGAAGCCTTTAATTGTATATTGGAGAATGTGCTCACAAAGGTTTGCAATGCTAATTGGAAAAATTGGGATGTGTGTGTACCTGCGGTTCTAGGGGCATACATGGCTACATGCAAGAAATTGATAGGTCATACTCCCTTCATGTTGGCGTATGGATAGGAGGTTTTTATGCCGATGGAGTATATTGTTCTTGGTTTGTGCATTGCAGTGGTAACTAACATGGTTGATCAAGATATTATGGAAGAGTGATTGTCACAACTAGTTGTGTTGGAGGACAGATGCATTGATGGTTTCCATCAGTAGGTGAAAAAGGCGCGATAAAAGGCCTAGCATGATAGGTACATTAGGTACAATATTTTTAAGGAGGATGATTTCGTGTTTCTATATTACAACAAGTTTTCATGCCACCGACGAAAGTTAAAAATGCATTGCCTTGGACCTTATATTGTCAAGGAGATCTCAAAAGGAGGTGCAGTATGTTTGGCTACCTTAAGTGGCAAAGTCCTTCATGGGTATGTGAATGGAATTCAGTTGAAACCATATAGGGATGATCCCATCCTTGCGTGCGAAAAATGGCTATATGGATGGAGAAGTGTCTTAGTGCCTCGGATAGTGGCAGGAGGCTATAGGACCATAAAAAATTATGTTAAGCATTGGAGAAGTGTCTCTATGTGACGAAGGTTTCAGAAGCATAGGTATCGACGACAACTGTGCAAGAGTTATTCCAGGAGGTTGAAACAATCGTTGATGTGCCAAAATCTAGTTTTTGGAACAATTAATCTAGATAAGAAAATTTTTGTACCTTTAGGAGGAGCGGGTAACCTGCATTTATGGAGGATATTATGACATATTTAGAGCCATTATAGCATTTATGAGGCTACATCAATTGACATCAGGTCTTTTAAGCCATGCCATCCCTATAAATATGGCAAGAAGGGTCGCATTAGTTCCCTCTGATTTTCAAGAGGTCTATGTCCATTTCTATCATCGTACTTGTTAGAGTTTATGTCTGACCACTCAAAATCATTCTTCAAGACTTTGTGCCAAAGAGGGTTGGGTAATTTAATCCATGCAAGTATGACTGCCACAGAGCCTGCCACCTCTATGATGCCTGCTGCTGGGACACCTGCACCAAAACCTCAACCTTAGAAGGCAAAGAAAGGAAAGACATTGGAGACTTGAAAGTCTCCGTGGAAGAAGACCTTGAAGTCTAAGTTGACCCAAGTAGATTGGTAGAAGATACTAATGTACGAGGAAACAGAAGTGATTGTAGAGGAAGATATTGTTGAGGAAATAGACCCAATGTCATGACTGCCCAAGTATATTGCGTCGTGCAAGCCATTTGTTGAAGTTAAGAGGAACCTGGATAAGGTCAAGTCCCATATCAATACATTGTTGCTCCTATAGAATGTGCCTTTTGAAGGGGACATTTTTGCCAAATTACCTTTGTTGAAGTTGGAAGACTCAGACCTAGTTGACCATGCGAAGTTCCCTAAGTTTGCGCCCTAAGAATACTTGGAGCAGGTGCCCTATGATAGAGGAGTCATCAAGGTCAAACCAAAGACATGGGCATTATGATTACAACAGTTCAGACTACTGAACCTTCCGAACATTCTACACTCTGGGTGCAACATGATAATTGATGTTTTATTGCACCAACTAAACACCCTAGTGCATGATAATTGTTTGTGGCTAGGAGAGACCATCCCGATTAGTGACATGTTTATTCATCGGATAACCAAGTTTCCTTACCAAGGAGAGGATCCAAGGGAAAAATTTGGAGGGAAGGGGTAGGATAAAAATATCGTTGATGATGTTAAGAGACATATGGGGTGAATAAGAATACCAGAGGATTTGTAGTCCAATATATTAATTCTACGGCTGTTAAATTTCCTACCCTGAAGTTTGCATGAAAAATGATGAGGGAGTTCCGTGCAACATAAGTACCTGTGTACATTATTGAAATGGAGCGGAAGTGTGTGAAAGGGGTGCAGTACAACTGGGAGAAGTACCTATACAATGAGTTTTTGGAGAATGTTCGAGAAACACAGGAGAATGGAAAACACTTTTATTATGCTTGTTTGTTGTTGTCGGTCATGCTAATTGGTTGGAAACCACCGACGCAATCCCAGTTACCAGACATTGAGCCAGATCTCTGCAAGCTACAAAATATGCATCATTGTGGAACTCCAAGCTTCCTTCTCAAGTGACATAAAATAAGATCTTCTAGGTTCTATTTGATATAGATATATTTCAAGAGGTGCAGTCCAAACCGTGACTATCACCTATGATGTATGAGTAGTATAAACACATTGCAGAATTCAAGGCCACCTTTCACAATGTGCATGTTCGTGCAAACATGGACAAGACAAGTGTCTGGTGTGAGCTATCATATATGGTTACGAAGGATGAACTTGCACACGCTATGAATAAGTGGCTCACCTTATGGTTAGAAGCAAGTAAATTTGGTTGTGTTTTGTCATCAACACCACCTATGACTCCTACGAAGCCCTGCATGTTGACTGAATAATCAGGTGATCATGTCCTAATTGGAAAAATGCTCAAAATTTTATTTTCTTAGAATTGGTTCAAACTAGAATGACAGGGAAGGTCTCGTCAAAACGATCCTATAGCCATTAATGGCACTAAAAACTGATGTTGTATGAGGAAGATATTCAACTTTGAAGTTTCTCAAATTTAGGCAAAAAGCCCAATTTGACTTAGTTTGACTTTAATAAAAATTATTAAAAATAATAATATTCCACAAAATATTCTGCAGAATATTCTGGGTAGACCAATGAGTGGGCACCACGAGGCCTACCCGAAGGCCGCCATGTGGCCCCAAGAATTCAAACAAAGGTCGAATGGTTTGTGAAATTTTTTATATATTAGCAGGATTTGAAAACCGGCCTCCTGCCTGCCAACACAAAGACCCGATCAATCTTGCTCCATGATAGTTCTTAATAACCTATGGTGGTCATATGTATTTGACATTGGTTAAATTGTTTTCCAGCGGTAAAGGGGGCCAGCCCCCATATTAACATGACCACCGGCGTGACCATAGACTATTGAACTGACATAGCCTCCATATGTTACAGTTTAACATGGCATGTGGCCACTCCAAAATCAAATGCGACAGGTTAAAAATTTAAGTGGATGGTTACTTTAACCTTTTTCTAGTGGTTGCGGTTTAAAAAAATACGTCTTCACATGTTTCAATGTGGAGATCTCGGTTACCGTTAATGTCACGGTCCCCAAAACCATCAGCACAACCGACGCATGTGGCCACGACTTCCTTTGACATTTCTTGCTTACCTAACCACATGGTTTAGAAGGCAGGGATTCCAGTGGATCACCCAAATTTAGCGCCACTCCTTAACTAGTGGAGCTAACTGGTAGTTCCACCAAATTTGGTGGAGTTTTTCTAGGGAAAACTGGGCAAAACTTCAGTTGGACATAACTTTTTCTAGGAGAGTCCATTTGGAGTGATTTTTTTATTTTTATTTTGGGTAATTGGAGCATTCCAGAGCCACTGGAGTAGGTTTCAAAGTCAACAAAGCATTTCTTTAGGTGTTTTATCAGCGAAAGAGCTTGAAGAGCCACTAGGGCTTGGGGATTGGAGAGCTGTATTGGATTATATTTATCCATTGGAGGTGAAAATATAGTCATTTCTTACTTTTTTCTACACTCTAAACTCATTTATGCAACTATTTTCACATGTTTAGGCTTTCTACACATTTTATAACCATTTTCTCAGCATAATAAGAGCAAGGACATGCCCATTTGGGGGCCTTGGACCCGGCAGATGTAGCCGAGGAGGGGGTGAACTGCCTTATCATATGCTGAGTTATATTATGTGAATTATTTGTTGCTTATTTTCAGAGTTAAATATATTAAACAATAAAAGTAAATAAGCCTCCTATATGCAAAAATACTCGTAAACTCATCAAAGTCACTTTGTTCCAATTACAAAACACATTAAAAATATTGCATACATATGTTAATGGAAAATGAATACCTTGCACCAATAAAAATGTAGTTTAATTTCCAGATCATTAGTGATTACTTATAAATTTCTTCAGGAAAAGTCTATCAAGGGCCAGGTAGCTTCGGGAGCTCATCCTTTATTTGAAAGGTGACATATCCTATAAATGCCATTATAGTCCATCTCTGTATTAGAAATAAGAAGTTCTCACATTTCAGATCAGATCATGAAGGGCCAGGTAGCTTCGGTAGCTCATCCTTTCTTTGAAAGGTGAAATATCCTGTAAATGCCCTTATAGTCCATATTTTTATTAGAAATAAGAAGTTATCACATTCAGATTAGATTGGTATCAGAGCAACTAGGTTGAACTCAAAACTTGTATTGAGTATTGATTTGTGTGCAAATAATTATTTTACTGTTTTGCAAATTTTATGCTTACTAGGTTGAAACTGAAAAGAGGGGAAGGAAAATTGGTTAGAGCACAAGATAATCCTCAAACAAGGAGGGCCAAGGTTCCATTACCTCCACCTTCTATCTCACCCTCAATAGCCATAGAAGCAGCTACAATCATGACTTAAAGAGAATAATAATTTCATGAAGAAATGGATCCGAAGGAAGAAGACAGAATCTTTAGGAAAGCTTTCTTGAATATGAATGAAATGGTAAGGATCATCTATCAAGAAAGGAATGATAGAATTGTTGGAGAAGTATCTAAAAACCAAAAAGAAGGAGAGGATTCCTCAGGAGGAGAGAAGGACAAGGATAAGTCTAAGAAAGGGAATGGAGGAAATGGTGATCCTTCATCTCCATCGTCATCCTCTTCCCCATCTTCATCCTCTTCATCTTCGGCAAATCAGTCACATAAGACAAAGACAACTGTTAAAAATAATTTGTTAAAGCTTGATGTCAAATTTGAATTGCCAATGTTTAATGATGATGTTAATGCAGAGAAATTAGATAATTGGATCAAACAACTGGAAGTCTATTTAAGGATTCAAAATCTGCATGATGATGACACCAAAATATAATTAGCCTCACTAAGGATGGATGGAGCAGCATCGGTTTGGTGGGAAGCCAAAACCAGGGAAGATTTCAAGAAACATGGTAATATTTATTTATCATGGACTGAGTTTATTTCTGCAATCAAGAAACAATTTTATCCTCTTGCTCACCTTCAAAAGTCTATAATCAATTGGAAAATCTTTAGACAGCTTAAGGGATAGAATGTGCAAGACTATACCCAGGAATTTAGGAGAAGAGCACTCTTATTTGGGGTAGATTTACAAAGCCAAGACACTTTCTTGAAGTATATAAGTGTATTGCACAGTTACCTTAAACACACTATTCTTATGTTTAATCCTACTAGTCTAGATGAAGTTTGAAGCTACGCATTTAGAGGCCAGAGGGAAAAACACTTTTGATGCATTAAATGAGGATAGTGATTTTAAAAGAAAAGGAAGAAAAAGGGTTGCAAATTCTATAAGGGAAAGAGGAAAACTCTTTTGCAAGAACTGTTCAAAAAGAAGCCATGATCAAGATCACTATTGGAAGCTTCATCCTGAGCTAAAACTAGAGAAATATAAAAACAAAGAAAAGGCAAAAGAAAAGGGAAAAACTGTTGCAACTGTTGAACAAAACTTAGGGTCTGAATCAAGTGATGAGAAAAAAAGTATCGCCATGATATTAAAGAACATCAAAGGGAAAGAGTTTGTAGAAGACACAAATCCCAGTTCTAGCTCATTAAACTGTCACAAAATAAACTCAAGGTGAAAAGAGGAGGATAGAGCTATTTCATGTGAGGATAATAGCCAAACACACATGAGACAAGAAGATGAAACTTAGTCAAGAAGATGAAACTTGAGACAATTCCACATCCAAAGCCTTATCCACTTGGGTGGATATGCAAGGATGCAAACTTACAAGTCTCAAAGAAGTGCATCTTATGCTTCACCATAACAACTCATTATGTTGATTGGGTTGAACTGGATGTAGTACCGCTTGACATTACAGGTGTTGTGTTGGGTAGTCCCTATTTATATGATAGAAAGGCCATCTTCAATTGCCATGAAAACAAGTATCACTTGTTCAAGGATGGAAAAGAGTACATCATGAAAGCACATAAGAAGAAGCTAGAATCTTCTTTAATCCATGGAGGTCAATTGAAAAGGCTAGTTAATGCAAGTCAAAATCTGACTTTGTTGATGTTGAAATGACAAGATTTTGTATATTTACCTTTTCATGATATTACTAATGATATGTCTGAGTCTGATAACAGTTCGTCTTTGAAAGAAGATGACATTATGTTGCATAAGGTACCTTTGGTGTCGATCGGTGCAGAGGACGAAGTGTCGTTGTAAAGCAGTGCAAGAGTCCATGAGATGGAAAGGCATGGAAGAAAAGAGAACACACAATTCAACATGGGTCAATGTTGGTTTCAGAATGGTATATTTTTATGGCGTGAAAACTTGGTCGGGATTCGGCACAAGTGCATGGTTGATTCAGCAAAAATTCGCCATGTGAAGAGTTGCCAAGGTGAATCTTGTTTTGAGTCTTCTTTGAAGTTTGATCATTATAGAAACAATTTTTTTTCTCCAAAATATAGTTGCAGTTCTACAAATTTCAAGGATTTGCATGAGCACTTAGTTAGTTCTAGCAAAAGTCGATCAGTGAATTCAAGGGAAAATTTATCATTTTATGAAAAGCTCAATTTGATGAAATTGGGAAGATTTTAGTTATTGAAGGGTGGAAGAGAGGAGAATCAGTTTTATCATATTTAGTTTCAGTAATAATAGAGATTTTGGGGTCCAAAACCTTCCCATTTGGGAGGTGTGATCAGGTGATCATGTCCTAATTGGAAAAATGCTCAAAATTTTATTTTCTCATAATTTGTTCAAACTGGAACGAAAGGGAAGGTCTCATCAAAACGATCCTGTAGCCATGAGCTACACTAAAAACCAATGTTGTATGAGGAATATATTCAACTTTGAAGTTTCTAAAATTCAAGCAAAAAGCCCAATTTGACTCAGTTTGACTTTAATAAAAATTATTAAAAAAAGAATATTCCAAGTGGACCAATGAGTGGGAACCATGTGGCCTACCCGGAGGCTGCCACATGGCCCCAAGAAGTCAAACAAGGGTCGAATGGTTTGTGAAAATTTTTAAATATCAGCAGGATTTAAAACCGGGCCTCCCACCTGCCAACACAAAGACTCAACCAATTAGGCTCCATGACAGTTCTTAGTAAACTATGGGGGTCATATGTATTTGACATTGGTTAAAGTTTTTTCTGGTGATAAAGGGGGCCAGACCCTAAGGGCCAACCCCCGTATTAACATGACTATCGGCGTGACCACAGACCATTGAACCGACATAGCCGCTAGATGTTATGGTTTAATGTGGCATGTGGCCACTCCAAAATTAAATTCGATGGGTTTAGAATTTAAGTGGATGGTTAGTCTAACCTTTTTTCAGCGGTTGCAGTTTAAACAAATACATGTTCACATGTTTCAATGTGGATCCTGGCTAGCGTTAATGTCACGATCCCCAAAACTATCGGCACAACCAACGCATGTGGCCACGACTTCCTTTGAAATTTCTTGCTTACCTGACCACATGGTTTAGAAGGCAGGGATTCTGGAAGACTACCCAAATTTAGCGCCACTCCTTAATTAGTGGAGCTAACTTGTAGTTCCACCAAATTTGGTGGAGCTTTTCTAGGGAAAACTAGGCAAAACTTCAGTTGGACATAACTTTTGGTAGGAGAGTTCATTTGGAGCGAATTTTTTTATTTTTATTCTGGGTAATTGGAGCATTCCAGAGCCATTGGAGTAGGTTTCAGAGTCAACAGAGAGTTTCTTTAGGTTTTTTATTAGCGAGAGAGCTTGAAGAGCCACCAGGGCTTAGGGATTGGATAGTTGTATTGGATTATAGTTATCCATTGGAGGTGAAACTATAGTCATTTATTACTATTTTCTACACTCTGAAATCATTTATGTAGCTATTTTCACCTGTTTAGGATTTCTACACACTGTATAACCATTTTCTGAGCATAATAAGAGTAAGGACATGCCCATTTGGGGGTCTTGGACCCAGCAGATGTAGCCTAGGAGGGGTGAACTACCTTATCATATGCTGAGTTATATTCTGTGAATTATTTGCTGCTTATTTTTAGAGTTAAGTATGTTAAATAGTAAAAATAAATAAGCCTCCTACATACAAAAAGACTCATAAACTCATCAAAGTCACTTTGTTCCAATTACAAAAAACATTAAAAAGCTTGCATACATATTTTAATGGAAAATGAATACCTTGCACCAGCGAACAAGTAGCTTCATTCCAGATCATTAGTGATTACTTCTATTATTTCTTTAGGCAGAGTCGATAAAAGGCCAGGTAGCTTCAAGAGCTAATCCTTTCTTTGAAAGGTGACATATCATGTAAATGCCCTTATAGTCCATCTCTGTATCAAAAATAAGAAGTTATCACATTTTAGATCAAATTATAAAGCGCTAGGTAGCTTTGGGAGCTCATCCTTTCTTTGAAAGGTGACATATCCTATAAATGGCCTTATAGTCCATATCTGTATTAGAAATAAGAAGTTCTCACATTCAGATCACTGACCAACCAAAGGATGCAAAGAAGGACCAAGAGCCAACCACTATGGTAGAGAAAATTGACCTACACAGCGAAGATGATATGGAAGATAAGGACATAGAAAATTCCGATGCACCTTCGACGCAGATAGACATGCGACAAGGTGACCAAGAGAGGGCCTCAAACCACACTAGTGTCATGGAAAAAAATGAAATCTGCTAAGAAGACTGGGATTGGCCCAATGACGTTGAGAAAGGAATATTTTGACACCATTTGTGGCACATTCTAAGAAGTGACTGAAGATGTCTGCAGCAAAGTGGAGTCCTAGTATAAATCAGTCCTTGATGACTTATAACAAGGAATCCAACATCTCACAGTGCAAGAGATCGAGATACAATCAAGTGTGTAGTCAACGAGCGTAGGACAAGCGAGCGAGTAGGCAATTCGACATCCATCAAGTTCAAAAAGATGCATGTTTCGTGTTTTGGGTGCGATGCTTCATATCAATAATTCATAGGTGCACACAATCATTCCTCCAGGATCTGAGGTAAAATTAATTTGGCTATTTTACTGAGTGAAACACTGCATGCATTGCATACCATGATTGTAAATGAGCTGCAATACTGAGAGTAAAAGGTGCTGTAGAACACCCGTGAGGCTCAGAAGTAGGCTGAGACAATTCATAAAGTATAACATATAATAGAGGATACAAACTGCACAACTGAAAGCCAGCATGCCAATCTGGAATCCATGATCGACCAATTGTGCACCAGACTCGCCGAAATCACAGTGCCAAATACTCCAGCGACCACTGTTAAATTGGAAAGTTTGGTAGCCGCACTGAAAGCATTAAGATCAAAAGTAGAAATAATGCGTGCATAGCTCAAACATAAGATGGAATATTTGCAGATGAAGTTCCATCTTGAAATGGCTCTGGAAGTTCACGCACATCGTGCCAAGTAGTACAGGAATCAATTGCTAGCATCACCACTGTTGTAGATTCTTGCAACAAATTGTTAAAGGAGGCTATGGGAATTTGGACCTCCATCTAGGATAACCTTGTCATACAGTAGATCAAGACATATCTATGGGCCAAGGAGAAGAATTTTAATGAGATCTGAGTCGCTGCGCTGACCCTAGCTCAGGCCCAAATATTGGCCCAATTGTAGAAAAGCCAAGCCATTCAGGAAGAAATCGACACACTGTGCTGACAGGAGCAGTTGCTCGAAAACAAAATGCAGCCTTGGGATGAGGAGGCATTAATTCTTTCCCAAATCATTGATGGTGCTCTTAGAAGCCTATATCAGACCCATAGAATTATCATCCTAGCAGCTAAGGGGCCAACAATAGATAAATTTTTCGAAGAAGCATAGAATCCCATAGCACAGCGTATGGATGTCCTTCAACCATTCCAAGATTCCATTCAGGTGGTGAAGGACAAGATATATGAATTTGGATCAACCACACTCGGGATCAATCATTACATTATGTCAGGGGCCTATTGGGATAGGGTCCCCTTGGGTCATGTTTTTTGGTATAATTTTGGTCAAATTTTGTCAATATGCATTGCACAAAAAATTCAAGGGGCTTTGGGTTGGGTCAAAGCTCCTTTATAATTGTAATGGGTGAAAAGGGAAACCATGAGTCTCAATCCATGGTTTGAGACCATGGTATGTGCATTTTGGAGTCATATAAATATGTAAGATTTAAGTTGATTAAGGACAATCCTAAGTCATTTTTTCATTACGTGTTATGTTTTTATCAAAGTTTTGGGCTAGTTTGTGTTTGGTCTACGAAGAAAGGGTCCTGCCGTCTATGTATGAAGAGACCTAGTCATGTCTTGTGTGCACACAAAAAAAGGATTATACTGAATTGAAGATCTATTATTAAGGATAATATTTGGAAAACTCTATTCCATTGCGATTTCTGTTTTTATGCATGAATATGTTGGTTTACTTATCTGTTGATTACTACAAGTTATATATATTCTTCTCTTCCTATTAAATTCACATTTATCTGAGTTAAGTATATGTCAAATATCTTTTTATTCGTGCAAGGGTCACATTTATATTATTGTGCAAGGATTTTTTCTACTCTAATAAGTTAGTTCTGACTGAAGTATTAAAGTTTGTTTTACGGATATTTGTTGACGGTTTTATTTGCATTTAGATCTGGGTTTCTATGAAGTCTTGCACAGGTCGATAAGCATTAGATCTGATAATTAGGGTTAAGGACCACATCATACGCTCCCTCAGGGTGGGGAATCCTGGTTGCAGTACCAACCCCCCATAGTGCTTCGGGTAACACTTTGGTCTGCACAAGCAGATCACTACTGAAAGGGCTAGTAGTTGGAGGGTTTTGTTGGTTGTGTAGAACACTCTTAACATGGGTTATGACCCCTAAAGCCAGCATCATATCTAGTTTTATGTTCACAAGATACATTAGTGAACCCACTAGTTTTCGACAAATCGTAGCATCCACTTCATTACATTAAGTGGCATCCTCCTTCCTCTAGTTGGCGGAAAGAGGTGCCTCCATGGGTTTACAAATTTCCATGCAGAATCTGCAATATTCCTAAATTAGCATGAGGCTAATTGGAATATTAATTTTTCTCTTAACATGTAGTTAGATGAATAAATGGGTAGGGACGCCCATAAATCTCTTTAGTAGGCATAAAATCCCTCTTAATGTGAAAGGGGATCATATTCATAGCGATAAAAATCACCCTCGTGTGTGAACAGGAGCTAATGCATGTGGGAAAGGTCAAGTTTGACCAAGTCAACAGAGCTTGTTTGGAGGAGTGAATCATAAATGGATCCAACCCAGTGTGAATGTGGACTGTTTTAGATAATCATATAAAAGCTGGATTCAAGACCCTTAGGTGTGAAAAGGGGTTGAAGCATGTTGAATAGGTCAAGTTTGACCAAATCAAACAACGCTCTAATGGAGGAGTGGCATTCATGATGGGACAACGTATTTTTGTAGGGAGATTAATTACATGATTATGGAAACCATAATGAGTGGGACCCAAGGTGAGAAGGATCACATTGTTTATAAGGAAGAGGATGGTAGCCATATGGGGTTAGCTTATGATTATTATTTTTATATGTATGTTTAGAATTTTTCTCTCTTCAGCTATTTAGCTAATATTGTTGGTGTTGTTTAGCACAGGGTGTTCTAGGTCTAGAATCCCACTTCTTTCCTTAAGAGGCCTCTTGGGAGAGTACTGATCTATCATTTCCACATATCCAAAATTCTAGCCAAGCTTCAATCTCTAGTTATAATGCAGCTTCTGTAGAATATTGTGTTGTGTCACAGATTGTTGTAGTGGAGGGTTGATAAACCCACTTTCTGAGCTATTTTTTCATAGGAGGAAGGATTCCTTCCCTTGGGAGATCAAAAAGGAGGGATTTTGAGCATATTTCAGATCTTTGGAACTAGGGCAACCTATTCCCATCATTTATAGTGCAGTTTCAGCTGGGAATTGCTCTATTTTTGAAAGCAGCTTCAGAGGAGGATCTATTGGCTCTTTTAGAGTGTTTTCCTGTAGGTGGAGGGTTCAACCTTTCATTAGAGGATACCCTTGAGGAGATCCAAATCATATCTATATTATTTCAGCCTTCTATTTTCATGAGCTTAAGTTTGCAGTGACTTTACAGTCCTAGGGATGTAGATCACCATTTCTATTCGGGTGTATTTATGGAAACCCTTCCCCGGTTCTCTTGGAAGAGTGTATAGGAGTCTAGATCTTCACTCTTACCATTATTTGAGCTATATAATAGTATATATACATTGATATATATTTATGCAATAGCTTATGCCCTAAAACTATGATGTCTTAGCTCAAGGGAATTTGTTGGAAGTTATTTCTCATGTGATGGTATATTTTTCTTGTAGAGGCTTGTTTTGAATTGCTTGAGTGACTTGATCCTCAAGATATTGTGCCTATTATTTGCTGATATGTTTAATAATATGGTTGTACATTTGTCTCATACCCTGATGTGTTGATTTATTCACCGTTATTTCCATTATTATGTTCATATATTGTTGCATTCCTCATTTGGGAATATTATAGTGGTATCAGAGCATAATCTTGGCTCAGCCTGTGAGTTTTAGCCAATATGCTATAAGAAGAAGAAGAGAAGAAGAAGATTTTTAAAATGATGGGAGGAATGATATTTGTCTCATCACTTTTCAGATCTATAAAGATCCTCTCCAAGGAGGTTAAGCAAATGAAAGAGGAGAGATACAATAAGACCTCTAGAAGGTTTCAAGAAGAGGAAGGCCGATGTACTTCCTACCATCAGAAGAGAGAACCGATGTTGCATAGAACTCCAAATACATACACTATGCCCTTCTCCTTTGAGGAAGAAGACAAGAGGCATGGAGATGGAAGGCACTTGGAACATGAGAGCCTAAGTCGGTACCTGGCAAAATATAAGTCTCAACCTAGAACTTTCAAGGAGAATCTAACTCTCCCACAGTTCATTCATCTTGAAGAAGAAAGGAGACCTTGCAGTAATAGGAAAATAAAGGGCAATAGATCTCTACTTTCTAATTTTGATGGTTCATCAACATGTACAACAAGGGCTTTGGGGATGAAGTTGAATGCATTCTTACTACTACATCCTGTTAGAAAATTATATATTACAGAGCAACGAAACACATAAAGTACGCGGAAAACATGAGCACACAAAACACATAAAACTAGAGAGACATAGATATACGTGTTTCACCTAGTTTGGGCTACGTCCACCCTGAATAGCTATTCCTTCCTTTCTATTATCCAGCAAAATGAAGAGACAAAACCTACAGTAGATCCGTTGTAATATCCTTTTTTCTCTCTCACAGTCTCCCTATCTGTTTCTCAATCTGAGAATATGCATACAATACACAACTACAATACAAATACCCTCATAAAAGCGAGGGGTTGCCTTCTACAGAAAAAAACCTAAACTAGACATAACTTCTACGGTCAGATCATCCACCTAATGAACGACCTATATTGACTAGAAATTACTATACTTTTATAAGGCAATTTTACATCGATTTTTAGCTTCGGGGGCGCTTCCCCCAAAACCCCCGTCGAGGGGGGCTCCATAAAGTCGCAGCCACCCCCCTGGATCCCCTAGGTATTTTTTAATTACGGGTGGCGTTGTCACCCATTAAGGTACAGGGGTCCAACACTGTGATACAAAATAAACAAGATAATCAAGCTCCACACCCAACACATCCAGTCATAGAAAGAGAAGCTGTTGAGATTGCAGTGCTGCACCTTGAGGGTGAAGCAAACATTTGGTGCTTCAGCCATTTAATTCATGCAAGAGTGACAACATTTGCAGATTTTACTCAGAGGTTGATCAAGAAATTTGACAAGAAGAAATCAGAGGAGAAGAGGCCTCTACCACTGCTTGAGGAGACTTGTACCAGTGCTGATACAACTCTCGAAGAGCATCCATCATCATCAGCAGTTGGGGAAACCATCACACTGGAAGAAGGAACCCTTGTAGTGGTACAAGATGTTCCCAAGCTTTACCAAGGTATGCTTATGTTTCCACTTTCTGTTATTTCAGCACATCTTATGGAGGGTTGTGGGAATATGCCATTGCATGACCAAGGGTCAAAGCATGTTGCTGATTTGGAGTAGAAAAATTTCACTGTGCTATGAAGCCTTGAGTGTTTCAAGGAGAGGATAAACAATCATCCTGATTATTAATAATTGAGATGTACACAACTCCTGGGTTGGGATGTGGATTTTTGGAGGATATTATGAGCATTGTCCTAAACAATCCAATGTAGAACTATCTATTCAGCATTGAGCATGAGCATGAGACAACAAAAACACCATTAAGGATATAAACCACGCTATCATTGAGCAACAATGATGATTTGGAGGGACATCTATTATTAGAGAATTATGATGACCATTACACTTGTGTGAAATTTGATGAGCATATAATTGATGAGAGATATATTATCTTTCAGCATTGTGCTGGATCTTTCTGGATGAGCATTGTACAACTCTATGAGGAGATTTTTCCTTCAACATACTTGGATCCTTATCGATTTAATATGGTCATTGGTGAGGGGTCTTCACTGGGAGATCTCCAAGATGTTGCATTTAAACATCCCATGAAATGAGAGGGTAGAAATTTGATATGGGAAGATGGTGTTCTCCATTGGAGGAGTACCAAGATGGATCATGGTAGGAGACACCCACATTTGTATGAAAGGGTGTGGATGGTAAGAAAGAGGTCGGTGAGTTACCTACATATCTATGACACAGGGCATCAAGAGGCATGGCTATGTGTGCTACTCTTCAAAGAGTTTGGCCATCATGTGACATATCCTTCTTCAAAGGGTATCTTGTTGGGGGAAACTTGGCAGGGCACTTGCATCATATGGCAGCAAGGAGTTTGGGTGCATTATGTTGATATGGAATTATTCATATCAATCATCATGTTTTCATCTCATGATTTTTATGATGGAGTTGTGAGGAGACAGAAAGAGCTATTGTTGCTTTGGTTACTCTTGGGACAGTATGGGTTGTATTTTCCTTGAACTTTTCAGCATGTTTCAGGAGAAAGGGATGTGACAATCAAAGTGCAAAGAGGCTACCCTTCAACATTGGAGGATAAGGAGGTACTTCGACATAAGAAGGAGACTCCCACACATAGTAGCATGATGGTGGATGACTTTGGCATATGGAATGTCAAAGAAAGGAGTCATGGAGTGGCAAGAGCCTTATCACTAAGGCCAACAATGCTGTCACTTGGGAGTATGTTTCTATTGCTGGATTGTTTCAAGGGGAGTATGCATCCCTTCATTTTGCAGACCTTTATGAGGATATTCTCATGGGAGGACTCATCAATGGACCACACTTTCAGCCTACTCATAATGCATGGTAAGAAATGTATTTATGTACTTATTGATAATTTCATTAAGTATTTGCATTGTTTCACCATATGTATACAGTGCATTGCCCCACAAGAGTGTGATATTGTCTTTGGGTTTCGTGGAAATTCTAGGACCAACAACTATGATGGATATAACCTTATTTTGCATGAACTTGGGAAGGTATGTGGTTATTCTTATTATGCTCAGATGATATATAATGCCATTTAATACCTCATAGTAAGGGAGCAAACATGCACAACTAGCAACTTATTGGAAGACAACTTTCCACATGATGTTATAAAACAACAGTTGGTAAAACTGCGTTGTATCCATTGGAGAAAGCATTGGTATAATCAAAACTTGCACATAACCTTCAACATTTTTCTGATTTGGACACCATATTGTGATGATGTAGCATTCACATTGTATGGGATGGTTTGGGTCAATATGATTCATGACTCTAGAGAGAGGACATTTCAAGATATAGTCTTCTTCTTGCCTCTTGATGACAACATTATTACAACCCAAAATCAGCAGCTACTCTATGCTTATCAGAAGTGGAGAGAGATACAACATGCGATAGGATATTTTGTTTACCATGTTTATTTATGCAGCCCATCTACATTCTAGGAGCCAAAGGTGGAGGAGATTTTTCATGAGTTACCATTTTGGAGGGTGGCTCATTTTGTATGGATGATAGCTTGGGGATGGGAGATTCACATGGGGATGATATTTCCTAACATATTTGAGATTCCATGCCTCAAGAAGGCCTCTAGAAAGCACATTTTTTCGTCCATGGGTATTTTACTTCTGCATGATGATAGCTATTTTTGATGGTCACCAAAATCTAACTTACATACTTGGGAGGGGAAACTTGGAGATGTATTGATGAGACAACATCTTGTTCCTTAGAGGAGTTTATCATATGAGGATACTACATGAGGAGGAGAGGAGGCTCTTCAATTCTATCCTTCAGTTGCTTGAGGACAAGCAACATTTGGGAGGGGAGGACTATAATATTTCTAAATTAGTATGCAACTAATTGGAATATTAACTTTCATCTTGACATGTAGTTAGATGAATAAATGGGTGGGGATGCCCATAAATATCTTTAGTAGGCATAAAATACCTCTTAATGTGAAATGGGATCATATTCATAGCTGGATAAAGCACCGTCATGTGTGAACAGGAGCTAATACATGTGGACAAGGTCAAGTTTGACCAAGTCAACCGAGCTGGTATGGAGGGAGTGAATCATGAATGGAGACAGCCCAGTGTCAATGTGGGTTATTTTAGATAGTCATATCAAATCTGGATTGAAGACCCTTATGTGTGAAAAGGGGCTTAAGCATGTTGAATAGGTCAAATTTGACCAAATCAAACAACGTTGTTATGAAGGAGTGGCATTCATGTTAGGATAGCACAGCTTTCGAGGGAAATTATTTGCATGATGATGGAAACCCTAATGTGTGGGACCCAAGGTGAGAAGGCTCACATTGTTTATAAGGAAGAGGATGAAAGCCATATGGGGTTATCTTATGATTATTATTTTGATATGTCTGTTTATACATTTGCTCTCTTCAGCCGTTTAGCTAGATTGCTAGTGCTGTTTAGCACAGGGTGTTCCCGGTCGAGAATCCCACCTCTTACCTTGAGAGGGCTCTTTGGAGACTACTGATCTATAATTTATACATATCAAAAATTTTAGCCGAGCTTCAGTCTTCAGCTACAACACATTTTCTGCATAATATTGTGTTGTGTTGCAAGGTGTTGCAGTGGAGGGTTGATAAACCCACTTTCTGAGCTAGTTTTTCATAGGAGGAAGGATTCCTTCTTTTGGGAGATCAAAAAGGAGGGATTCTGAGCATATTTCAGATCTTTGGAACTATGCCAACCTATTCCCATCATTTACAATGTAGTTTCAGCTAGGAATTGCGTTATTTTGGAGGGTAGCTTTAGAGGAGGATCTATTGGCTCTTTTAGAGTGTTTTCTTGTAGGTGGAGGGTTTATCATTTCATTGGAGGAGACCCTTGAGGAGATCCACATCATATATATATTATTTCAGCCTTCTATTTTCATGAGCTTTGGTTTGCAATTAATTTACATCCCTAGGGCTGTAGATCACCATTTGTATTCGGGTGTATTTTCGAAAACCCTTCCCGTGTTCTCTTGGAAGAGTGTCTAGGAGTGTAGATCTTAACTCTTAGCATTATTTGAGCTATATAACAGTAGATATACATTGATCTATATTTTTGTAGCAGTTTACGCCCTAAAACTATGATGTCTTAGCTCTAGGGAATTTTTATGGTAGTTTTTTCTCATGTGATGGTATATTTTACTTGTAGAGGCTTGTTTTGAATTGCTTGAGTGACTTGATCCTCAAGATATTATGCATATTATTTTCTGATATCTTTAATAAGATGGTTGTAAATTTGTCTAATACCTTGATGTGTTGATTTATTCATTGTTCTTTCCATTATTGTGTTCATATATTGCTGCATTCCCCATTTGGGAATATTACAAAACCTCTGTTGTATCTCATTTGCATACTTTCCTTCATACAAAAAAATTTCCCCCATCGCCTTTCCATACTTCCAAACCAAGGAAGTAGTGCATGAGACACATGTCCATTTCAAATTCTCTTGAAAGGTCCTCCATTATTGGCTTCTTTCTTGAATTTTTGTGTGGACACTTCGTGGCATAATGATCAAATTCATTAAAATGTAAGCATTTAATTTTCCACAAATATTTCTTCTTTCTCCCTTGGCTCGATTCTAGTTTGGTTTTATATTTATTCCCTTTCCCCTTCTTTCCATTTCCAACCAGCTTGCAAATTTCTCTTCATCCTCACACTTGGATGAAGTCCCATCTCTGCTATTCCTCTTTATTTGATCCAAATTTATGTGGGAAAACAATATAATACACATGTAACCATAAATAGAAATATGCAGCGAAAAAAACACTTCATTTCATTAATATCACAGAACTAAAATTTGCTTACAGACATAATGGAAATAAACTAGCTAGGGTGCTAGTAGCTTATCTTTGAGAAGCAATGTGGTGGCTACAGGCCTCTGAAGTGAGATAAAATGAAGCTCGAGGGCATAAATATTATTTGGAAATAGTGCAAAACCCTAAACATCCAAAACCCTAACCATAGGAGATGAAGCACTAAAACTATGGGCCTCGTTTTGGTAAATTAGTGTTTCAACTTCCCGGGGATGTAACTTTGGCATACAATCTCCATTTGATGCTCACCATAGGTCGTTAGAAATATCTATCCAAGGAATACAAATTTTGATGTGAGAGACATTAGTCCATCTTGGATTTCCCAAAAAACATCGGTTACGGCCTCAAAACAGTTCTGGAAGTTTATGACCCGAAAAAACTGCTAAAAATAGTAAGTTGTGCCAAAATTAACAAATTGAGAGAGACAATGGTGGGGCCCCAAGTGGAATAGTCGGGTGGCCACCAATATCCACCCAGATCTTTCCTCCCCCCTTAGGAAGCAATAGCCCCCATTGCATTTATTTCCTCCACGTGATGAGGAAACTTCTACTGAACTTGGTCCCTGGTGAACCGCTTGCCTTGGTGCAGGAGTGGGCCAGCTTTGACAACCCAATACAGTTGGATCTTCTGTTGGAAATTTTTATTGATTTTCATGTCCATGATAAAATTTCTGGTGGCATGTTCCATGCAGTCTTGTTTTAACTCTGTTGGTGTGAGTTGTTCTACAATGTCAGAGGTGTCCAATAGAGGTGGGAAGTAGGGATGAAGGTGGTTTGCATTGAATACTAGGTGCAGACCAATGAATGGTGCAATAATAAGCTCGAAGGCATTGTTCCCTACAGCCTTAGTGATGGGTTATGACCCATATCGGAGCGGGTGAAGCTTGTGGTGGGGTCCAGTGAGGCGATCCTTTTGCAATGTAGCCACACATTGTCGCCCACCTGGAAGTTGTGTGGGACCCAATGTTGATCATGTCGGTGCTTCTACTTAGCATTGGCTTGATCCAATATTCCATGACCCTGTTGGCATATGTTCTGAATGCGCTTGATGAAGTTGTTCGCTTTGTTAGCTTCAGACTGGACATGAGCCGAATCGGCTTGAGTAGGCGAAAATGGCATGGCTACGTCAATGGGACATAGTGGCTAGAATCCCAAGCCCACTTGAAATGGGCTATGGTTGATTGAGCTATGGAGAGCTCAGTTATAACTGTGTTGTACATAATGGAGGTTCTCATCCGATGTGCTTGGATGATTTGAATTGTACATGCGCATAATGTGTACAATCATCAAGTTAGGGACCTCTGTCTGGCCATCATTTTAGGGATGGAAAGTTTTGGAATTGGTGAGCTTGGTGTCCAATATTGACCAGAGGCTAGACCAAAATGTGCTGATGAACCTGCTGTCATAGTCTGATACGATAGACTGTGGGATCCCAAAGTTCACCCACACTCATCAAAGAAGAGTTTAGTACTTCCTTCTGCTATTATATTCATCTTGCAAGCCACCATAATGGCCACCTTTGAGAATTTGTCAACGACCACGAAAGCACAATTGTTTCCATGCTTAGTAGAAGGAAGGCTCGACATGTGATCCATGGAGATGGATTCCCAAGGTCGACTAGGGGTATATAGCAGAGTATAGAGGCCTTGACTCTTTATGGTCAGTTTGGTAATGACACAAGCAGTGCATGATCTGATGTACTTACATAAATCCTCTCGAAGGTTCAACCAATAGAAATTCTTCTGTAGTACTGGCACTTTTTTCTCAACACCAAAATGCCCAACGAATCTACTATAGTGTGCTTCCCATATCTTGGCATGCTCGCTTGAAGGAACACAAAGGTGTCCTAGGGGACATAACAATGCATGTTGGAGGTTAAATTTTGGAACTTGCGTACCACCCAAGGGTGTGTTGTATGTGTGGCCAAATTCTAGTTCACTCTTGTAGAGAAGCGGCAAATCAGAAGTCTCGTGCCCACAAGAGTTAAGAATAGTGGTTAGCGCCACGATCAGTGGTTAGCTAGGGCAATCTGTAACATTATTGGTGATACCCTTATTTTACTTGATGTTCAAATGAAACTATTGTAGATATGTGGACCAATTCAAATGGTGATCGTTCTACAAATTCCCTTGTGTCTGTATGAACTGTAGGGGTCGGTGGTCTGTGTCGATGATTGTTTCCTTCCACAAAATGTAATGCTTCCATCCTCGACAAGCCTGAATAATGGAATACATTTCTTTGTCATAAGTGGGATACTTGTGAACTGTGTCAAACAAAGTCTCACTGTGATATGCCACTAGATGCCCGTGTTGAGTAAGAACTGCTCCAATAGCATAGTCAGAGGCATCTATCTCGATCTCAAATATTTGTTGCAAGTCTGGTAATGTGAGCACTTGGAAGAAAAAAGGAGATGTTTCAATTCTACGAATGCCTTCTGTCAAGATTCTAACCAAAATAATTTTTCTTTCTCTCCTCGCTTGGTGACTTGACTCAAGGGCCAAGTGATATGAGATAATCCCAACATGAACTTGCGATAGAAATTAGAAAGATACAGAATGTTGTGAAGCTCTGTTAGAGTGGTTGGGGCTGGCCAATCCTGAATTACTTGGATCTTGGTTGGATCCACAAGCACCCCTATTCCATCAATAATTTATCTGAGATATTGAACCTCGGTCATGACAAAAGTGCACTTCTCCAAATTGGCACACAACTTGTGTTGCCTAGTGTTTAGAGGGCTTGACAGATGTGGTGGAGGTGCCCTTCCCAAGTCTGGCTAAATATCAGAATGTCATCCAAGTACACCATTACAAATGAGTTGGTGAATGGCCGCAATATGTCGTCCATCAACCTCATGAAGGTTGCGGGAGCATTCATCAACTCGAAAGGCATGACCAACAATTCAAAAAGTCCCCCCTTGGCTTTGAAGGCAGTCTTCCACACATCGGAGGGTTCGATTGGTACCTAGTGATATCCAGAATTCAAGTCAATATTGCTAAAATATTTCTCCCCTTTCAGTTGGTCTAGAAGGTCATCAATCCATGGGATCGGATACCTATTCCGGACAGTGATCTTTTTCAACACCCGATATTCAATACAGAGTCTCCAAGTCCCATTGTTCTTCTATACCAACATGATCGGGCTCCCACAGGGTGATGAACTTGAATGGATGTTGCCTTTCTGCAGTAACTCCTAAATCTACTTCTTGATATCCTCGTTCTCCATAGCAGAGCACCGACAGATTGGTCCATTAGGTAGTAGTGGACCTAGGGTCAGATCAATGGGGTGCTTGACTTGATAGTGCAGAGGCTAGGTTCCTGTATTCCTTCACAACCTTGTCCATTTGTTGTTGTCGTGAAGAGGAGCCATGTCTGTAGGTCGTGGCCATAGTCTTCTTCTTACCCTAGGGGTGGATCATCAAGAAAACAAATTTCCTGGTTTTGGAAATGAGCTTACTGCATTGTTTTGCAGTAAGAAAAGAGATAGTGGTAGACAGTGGTAACTCTGGTATCCTGGAAAAATTATTTCCCAAAGCAGCAATAACAATGCGAGGTCAGGACTCATACACAACTTTTCGCTTCCACAGGTATGGTTGGCCTAATAATACATTAGAAACATCAACATGATCAATGTCACATAATACCTCATCCATGAAGGGCTTGATGCTATAGGGAAGGTGAAATTACTAGCGGACGCGAAGATCCCATCCTTGGTGAAGCCACCTGATGGTGTATGGTTGTGGGTGTGCTATGGTGAGAAAGCCCAACTGCTTCATGACATCTACTAAAATGAGGTTCTTTTGGCCCCCATTGTCTACAATTAACTCTAGCGGGGAACCCTTTACCCACATCTGGGAGTGGAAGAGACGCTCCACCTCCTCTAAATCTTCCAGTTCCTCCTTCTAGATCTTCGTAGTGGAAAAAGTGTCGTTGGGCCTCGCATCAATAATCTATTTCCATGTTTAATTACCCTTGTCAGGTTCTGATTCAGAGTCAGAGCATGCATCTAATTCAGAATTCCTCATCTAGGCCACCAGGGGCTACTTGGCCCGACACTCACTTCTGTTGTCAGTGGAGCTCCTATGGAACTGACACCAATTTACCGTGTCCTTATTTGGATTCATGGTGTTTTTCTTTTCTTATGGCTTTGGCAGGTTGTATTGGGCCACCATGCCTTGTATTTGTCCTTTGTTCTGCGGGATGGGGACACATTTCCCTTACTTTTTATTCGTAGATCCAAAGCCTCAATTCTTCTGTTTGAATTTCTGCTCAATCTTGGAAGTATACCAGTATGCCGTACCAAGTGAGGAGATGTTGAGGAACTCAATTTTCTCCTAAATTTATCTATGCAGAAAACTGCGATAGTTTAGCACCAAATATTTCTCATAATATTTGATTTCCAACTTTGAGAACATGGTATGGAACAGATTCGTCATCTCATGCACATATTGATCCCTTTGTTGTCACAACATGGTTCATTTATGTACTTGTCCTCATAGCTCCCCACGGGATAATATTGTTCCTTGATGGCGTCTTAAAAAGAATTACATGTGGGTACGACTAAAAACAAAGAGGGTTTTGTCTTATCATTTTTTTCAAAATGGGCTTGCCACCAGTCCTTGACATGGGGGGTGGCTTTGAGGAGTGCAAAATTAATCTTCTCTCGGTCGAAAAAGTCATGAACCCAGAAATATCCTTCTAATAGATTGAACCATCTATCTATGACATCTGCATATGTTTGACCCTCAAATATGGGAATGTCAAAGTTTACTTGTACCTTAAAGGGAGTCACGCCTCCAGAGTGGCTGTTGGATGCAGATGCACCACTAATGGGAAATCGTTGAAGGATCTTGGAAAATTTATCCATCATCGCATTCCTTTTTTTTTCGAGTGCTACCTCAAGCAATATCTTCATAAGATCTCCTACTCCCTCATCATTATTTCCGTCCCCCATGGGTGGTCATTAGGGTTTGCGAGGCTATCTTGTAAAGGTTCAACCATATCGAGCCCTAACTCCTTATACCCTAACCTCATTGGGGGCATGCAAATAAGGATCAAGAAAAAGCAGACCGCTCTGAAACCACTGATCCGGATTTATGCAGGAATGCAAAAAAATACACATGTAACCATAAATACAAAGATGCAGTGTAAATAACACTTCATTTCATTAATATCAAAGAACTGAAATTTGCTTACAAATAGAACGGAAATAAACTAGCTAGGGCACTGGTAGCTTATCTCTGAGAAGAGATGTGGTGGCTATAGGCCTATGAACTGAGTTACAATGAGATATGAGGGCCTATTTATTATTTAGCAACAATGGAAAACCCTAGACATCCAAAACCCTAACCCTAGGAGATGAAGCGCCAAAACTATGGGCCTCGTTTGGGTAAATTGGTGTTTCAACTTCCCGGGGATGTAACTTTGGAATACAATATTTGTTTGATGCACACCATACCTCGTTAGAAAGCTATATCCAAGGAATACAACTTTTGATGTGGACCCATGTTTCTCCTGGGTTTCCCAAAAAATGTCGTTTAGGACCTCAAAATAGCTCTGGAACTTCAGAACCCAAAAAACTGCTAAAAACAGTAAATTGTGGAAAAACTGAAAAACTGAAAGAGACAACGGTGGGGCTCCGAGTGGAATAGGAAGGTGGCCACCAATATCCACCTGGATCATTATTTCCTCTTGTACCAAATTAGACCATAAGCATTCCCAATTCAATAATTTTTCCCTCTTGTTGACCAAATCTTGATAGTTATTCTGGCTCTTGGGAATGCCTAGAAGGGACATGATTACCATATAATCATCTAAAAAAATAACACCAACCCTTTCATGCTCATCCAAAAATATTTTGAACCTCCTGAAATACTATTGAATAGTGTCATTCTTTTTCATCTTGATATTTCGAATTTTATCATTGAGCGCAAGTTTACTTCATTCGTGGTTATTATAGAACAAATATGACAGTTTCTGTCACAAGGATATTGGTGAAAATATGGTCCCATACTCCTCCAATATTATTCCCCTTTCCTTGGCTACATATTTCTTTCATTGGGCTAGGTTTTGGGCATCAGATTTCACCAGTTTTGCAACATTTGTATTGGCGTGTTCTAGAAATCCATTGTCAATCGATATCACCTCCATGTGATGAAATTAGAGCTAAATTCCAATGCATGCCCTAGCCTCAAGCCATTGAAGGTAATCTTTCCAAATCTGAAGATATTCTGCTACACTGATATGTAAATTCAAATCTCCTCAAAAATAAATTTGAACTTCTTGCTGTAATGTGAATCACACTCTAATACCATCTATAAATTATGATGTATATTTGCAACTTCTCATGAAATTTTAATGAAAATCACAAGACCCAAACCTACTGTATTACTTTGTTGAATTCAATTCAAAATTTTGAAAAATAATTAGAAACATGCAATAAGAAATAACACACATGCACGAAGTATTTTTCTAGGGGAATGAAATCTGCTAAAAACCCCAATTCCTGCTTCCATTAATTTGATGAATAAAGATGTATTACAATTTATTTTCTCAACCAATCACACCCTACAAGTGAATAACCTTTCTCTCTACTCACTCAGAAGCTATGAACCAAACTTATTCAATTTCTTGATTTACTTGATCCCCTATTTCCTTGCACAATTCCTTACAAAATTAGGCCCCTATTATTTTGCAATTTCTCCAAAATGGATTTCGCAATTCTGAAGGTTTATCATTTGACTATATGGAACACCTGTACACTCAAGAATAGCCTAAAACTAATGTTACACTTCCTCGGTAACTCAAATTATCTTCGTGCACTATCTATTTTGTGTTTTTTTATAAATGAACTAGATGATCATTAAGTTTGACTAAAGTCCCATTGCACAAATTACCTTCAACTAGTTCCTCCAATAGTTGGAACTAGCTTAAATAAAATCAACTTGAAATAATTGACCTTGATTTCTACAAATTAGCAGTCACAAATTCTTAATTAAACTCTAACTCATCCAAATCAAATTTACTGATCTAACTGAGTGACAAGAGACATGTCACCTAAGTTAACTACATCCAAGTTGTCTGCCAATGTTGAATTCAGAATTTCTCGATTTAATCGAAGAAAAAAAAATTGAGAATTTTTTGTTGCATTTTTCAACAAAATGCCACAAAATCCACTATTCAAGGATTAAAAAGGGAGCTAGATTAAGAAAATTCCATTATGGAAAATAATACTTGATATACCAATAAATGGCCATGATAGGTAACCATGTATAAGAAAGGAATTAGTACTCGTAATTTATCCATCCCATAAGTGTTTTGTATGTTACCCCATGCATTATATCTTCTATTATATCCACCAAGGGGTTCATTCTGGGCTCACAAGCCTAGAAAAGTGATCCTTCATGGGGGCTTCACAGGGTGTTGGAAAACTTGTTGTGCTAGGGGTATTTCCCCTAAAAAACTTATTTTGAGTGGTAGTTTGCATTTCGTTTTGGCATTTTTTAGCACACAATATTTTGTTTTTCAGTTTTTTGTCTAATGGTGATTCAATCCATGGTTTTCTAATTTTTATTAAGAAAATATTGTTGTGTATAATATAAGATAAATGTATTAGCAATATATGAATGTTGTGGAATATACATATCGTATTTTAATACTATAAAGAGGAAACATACTAAAAAATTATTTTGGAATTCTTTCTTTGGATTCTTGTGTAAAATATATGTGTTAATTTGTGTTCCATTTCATAATTTATATTTGTACTATGAATATAGTCATAGCAATTAAATATAGATTGTTAAAAACTACAGTTGGTATCATAGCATACTTACCTTCAAGAGGAAGCTTTTTTAGCTAAGGGGTTCGAACTATACCTATTATAGACACTTATATAGTGGGAGATCTATAGAATAAATTCTTGTGGTGAAATAAAGTGTTAGAAATTTAAAACGTAGAGATTGAAGAATTAAATGGGATTATTTTTTAGCTATGGATGATAAAAATGTAAGATCTATTGGTGGATAAATATTAATGTATTACTTTATAATTAGGTACTACGTGAATGGTGATGTCGAAAGAAGTTTGGAGAAACTTGTATTGGAAAGAACACAGAAGAATATAATTATTTTTCTCAAACTCAGTGTCATTGAATTCTTTAGGAGACACTATAAAAATTGTACTATGGAATAAGTTAGGGGATTTATATCAATATAAGGCCTTGGTGAAAAAAAATTTCTTATAGAAAAAGCTATATAATCTAAGCGTGAAGTATGAAGACCGAGTAACAAAGAATTTGAATTAGTTTAATACTATGTAATTTAGTGATTATCTATCAATATTATGATCTCAAATGAAGATAAATGTATCAATTTGTTGTGTTCCTTACTAGACTCGTAGGATTATTTGGTTGTTTCCATAGGAAGTAAAGAAATTATTTCAAGTTTGTTTTGAAATAGTCTCATCCTTACCATAAGAGGAGATGATATGGAAAACCATGGATAATAAAGATACATATGTCATTTAGATAATGGGATGCTACTACAATAGGTATAAAAATTAGTCCTTATGTGGGAGATCTAAATCTAGAGGAACATCTAAATCTACAAGAAGATTTGTAAAGGTATGTTGTAGGTGTGGAAAAGAAAGGCATTGCAATAAAGATTATAGATCAAAATTTTTCTATGAAAGGGAAGGGATCTTATGATGCTCTCTCTATAGAAGTAAAAAAACTCTTTAAATGAAGGAGTGGGTGTGTACATGGATTCTTAAAGTACAAATTTTGGATCATGATGCACGCATAGTCAAATCAGGTGTTTATGTCATATGAATCTTCATAGGGAGTGGTTGTTCAAGTATAAAATAGAGGACATTATTTATTTTTCTTTAGGAGACTACTTGATAGCCAGAACCATAGGATGATGGAAATTTACATTAAAGGACATGGATGGAGGATTAGAACATCCCCTTATGTTCTACACATTCTAGTATTGGATATGAATTTGTTTTCTATAAGAAATATGAGTGATTTAGGTGTAAAAAAATTGTTTGAAAAGGATATGGCAAGATGGTTGAACAAGAAACAACATTAATAATGCTTGTTTTTATTTTAACTCTTTTTGAGCTATTGGGAAGCACTAATAGTAATGGTTAGAATAATTATACCCGATTTTTGTAGAGAATTAAGATGGTGAAGGAAGAACTCCTATATTCTATAGACAAAATAAAATGTTGTTTCATCAAATAATGGGACATATCGGAGATAAGTACCTTCAAGTACTACTTTTTAATGTTATTGTATAAACCATTTCTAATTACTCTCAAGAAATTGATTTTTTTAAGCATTGTTTATATTAGAAGAAGAATTAGGTAATACTCTCCTCTAGTGCATGAGGGTAGACGAAATATTATAGTTGGTTCATATTGATGTGGTTTTATCTATTTCAATTCTATTATTGGGTAATTATCTATATTATGCCTCATTTCTAGATTAATTATTAAGGAATACATGTATTTGTTTCCTCCAGAGGAAATCCGAAGTTATTGAAAAATTAAAATACTTTAAGTCGTTTGTGGAAAATTAGATAGAAATGATAATTAAGCTATTGAGGACAAATAATAAAGGATAATTATAAAGGGATGAATTCAATGTTTTATGTAAGAAGTGTGGTATAACAAGGAAAAGTACCACTCCATACATAACTAAAAAAAAATGAGTTTTAGAAAGGATGAATTAGACACTATTGGAGAAAGGAAGGAACATGTTGACTATTGCAAAGATGGTTTAGACATTTTATGTAGAGGTAGTGGCAACTATATTAGCTACTAAATATATCACCCTCATCATTTTTCAGTGTCAATATTCCACGTGAAATATGGAATAGTAAAAACCCCTTTTTTAAGCATACTAGGGTATTTAGCTATGATGCTTATGTACACACTACAAATGAGAATAGGAGTAAGCTAGATAAGAAAGTTAAAAGGTGTATCTTTGTTCGATATAAAGATAAATTGAAAGGTTATAATATTTGCAATAAAGAAACTAAGAGGGTTGTATATAGTGAAGATGTGGAATCTACTGGAATTAAATGTGTTATAAAATAGGAATCTTGTTGCTCTGTCCCTTAATCACCTTCATAAATTCTTTATAAATGCAAATAAAAGAATCTGAATCTAATTGTAAACCCAAAACTCATATGGAACGCACTGGATATGTAGGCTATACTCTCTACCTCCGTTGGTTTTTTTATGGTTTGTAGTAACAATGGTTTCTTTTGCAAACAAATCATATGTAGCTCACAATCTTGGAATTGTATTGCGAATTCATAAATAAAGTGACTAAAGATACTTTAAACAGAGTAAACACAGTTGAAAGAGTATTTAAAAACTTATAGAAAATACAACTCACTCAAGTTGAAGGGAAACACACAATATGCATTATTGAAATAAAAAAAAAACAAAGTTGCAAAAATGAATGGTTGGCTTATGCCAAATCTTTCTTTCATCCACCACCTACGTAGATCACTCCCTAATCCTTTTCAATATGTTTCCTATTTCTACTCATACTAAGTCAGAAAACATAAAGGAATAAAAGCCTCATATAAATTGTTGGCATTCTAAATTGGAAAAACATAAATACTCAATTACATAAATAAATCGATAAAGAAATAATTATAAATATACATGAATAATTAGATTCTTAATTAATAAAATTACAAAACAAAAACTTAATCATTGAAATAAATAAAATAAATTATACATGAGTAAATAGTCGAAGAATTAAAATACACAACCAAAAATTGAAGAAATATAGTTATATTAAATAACATTCTATTCTATTAAATTGATTAATCTAATTAGAAGAAATCAATCTATTATAAATATCAAAATTAAATAAATTAAATTAAATCACACACTATGAGATTTATGAAACTCGGTTAAAATAAAATTTTAATAATTATAAATTATTCCATCATCACACTAACGCCTTGAGATTTCCTCCTAAAATAAAATAATGAAGAGAGTGTTCTAACTAACTAATGGTTTCCATGACCCTTACTAAGGATTGGCAATTAATAAATAATTTCCAATATATTTTGCCGAAGAGTTGCAAGATTGTTGGTTAACCGCTCAAACCAATTTTTTTCTTGGAATTGAAAAATTATCTCTATATATTTGAAATTAATTATATTAATGTTATTATTACATGGAACCATAATTGTCATGTAGAATTGTCACGTAGAATAGTGAAAAATATCTAACAACATGGGTCATAGTTTGTCTCATGATTCTAATGTGGGATCATAGTTCCAATATCTCAAGGTTTTAATGGCTCACAGTTTAATGTCGGTTCATAGTTTCTGTGTTGCTGCCTCTATGAGGCAATGACTACTTCACAATAATTATGTAATAGTGATTGTGTTGCAAAAACAATTTCACAACAACTGAAAATGGCTGAAAATGGTTGTTGCAGCAACTAGAACCAAAAAATCTCCTATAAAACATCACAACTTTTAATGTTTATTATAATTTCATGTAAAGAAACATAATCAAAACAAAATAATTTTAAATATTACGTAATAATGGATTGATACAATGTCTATTTTTTTTAAATAGTAACTAGGTTTGGTCTTCATAACAGTTTATGTACTCTTGATTTATATATTTGATGTAGAAAGAAAAAGAATATTTTTATTTTTATTTTTATAGCATGGGTTTCATGCTCAAGTTTAATTTTTTCTAGGTCAAAGCACCCATTATGTGCTTCTAGGTTTTTTCATAGATTCAAGAAGTCAAAAAAATCATTATCAAATGTATTAGAACCTATTGAGCATTTTGTAACAAGTCAAGAGAATTTATTTTCAGCCAAAAGTGTCAAAATACCCCTCCAAGAACAAGTCGGCCTAATTAGGGCTATTCGTCCTTCTTGGAAGAAAATATATAAGAGACCATTTGACCTCATTTGGAGATTCACTCGCTCATTCGATCAAGGAAGTGAGAACAATAAGAAAGAAGATAAACGAAGGTCTAGAAGGAAGAAGGAAGACACAAATTTTGATTTTTCTCTCTCTATCTCCCAAACTTGTGAAAGAGGCTAGGGTTTTAACAAATACAAGGTTGAAGTTTCTTAAGAATAAAAGAAGGGACGAAGTCCAAATAAAGAAGGTCAACTTGATCATCTCCAATATTTTGAAGAAGAATCAGCCCAAGCGAAGGAAGGAGGAATCCTAAAAAACCCTAATTCATCCACATGTCCAAATATATAACTTGTTCGAAGGGGACGAGTACTTCATATTTGTAGTGAGGGCCAAAGTTTTTAGTTGGGAGTCAAAGCTATGAATTCAGAAGATATTTGAATTTACTTTACTTGGTAACAAGAAGAACATCCTTAAGAATGTTTGACATGGTTTTTGAAGGATCTTGGTCTTGGTCTAAAGGTATTGGAATTTTTCATTTGAATAATCTATAATAAGATAGGAGATTTTCTCAGTTTTTCCCCTCTAGGAGAGGTTTTGGCTCTGCCTAGCAGCCTACATCTCGTGTTCTTGTGTACTATGATTGTTATGTTTTGGTAGTTGTTTGATGATAAGAACAACATAACAATAAGATAAGAAGAAGTTATTAATAAGGAAAATTAAAATAATATCACAAGCAGTTATCAAGTCAAAGATAAATCACTTCAATTGTAGCCCTATCAATTTCTCAACATGGTATCAAAGGTAAGGTTGAAAAAGAGCATATTAAAGATCACTACATCCTTGAATAAGTCATTGAAATTCTCATTGAATTAGCTTAGTATGATGAAAAAAAATCTCAAGAAAGGAAGAAAAGCATTTGGGGATTTATTATTGTCTATCAAGAAATATATAACAGATACCTTCCCTACAAAGGATTTGAATGAAGGGATATTCTCAGCACTTATAGGTACTTTTGAACATGTCAACATATGGGTGATTGATAGTGGAGCTTCGAAAGATATGACATGTGAATATGGAAAACTAAAGACCCTATTAAAAGGAATATCTTCCCATTCAGTCAATCTTGAAGATAAAATGAGATATGCAGTAAGAGGAATTGGATTAACCACATTGGATCTAGATGACAGAGGAAACGTGCATCTCAATAACATCCTATATGTACTAAGTTTGAAGAAAAAATTACTTTCCATCCATAGAAAATTTTAGGGGCGAATTTTAGCCAAAGGGCGAAATTTAAGGGGTTTTATATTTTGGAAGTGCGAATTTATTATATTACATCCATTTTGTATAGTTAGCCAAATAATTATTTAAAAAATAATTAATTATTATATTTTAGCCATAAAAAATAAAGCGGACAAAGCCCTATTCGCTTTGTTTAGAGGTTGTATTAGATTTCATTTACCCAGATTTCCTAGTTTGAAGGTTGGATTAGGTTTCATTCGCCCAATTTCTTCGTTTCAAGTCATATTTGGTTGCAATCACCCCTTTTACCATTCCAGGAAATGAAGGCCCAGGTCGGAGCTCTGTGAAGTTCTCGCTGTAAAACCAGAGAAATCCAGATCGAGGAAAAGATTGGGTTTGTATGTAAATAGGCCGAGGTATGTACGTTTTGATCTTTTTCATTGAAATGGATATGAAAATGCAACCTTTCGATACATAGCAGTGCCAGGGTAATAGGGATTATGTCTTTTTTTCGTTAACAATTTGCAATTTTTTCTCTGGAATATTATCTAGGCTTTGTGATCATTTAAAGCAATCATATTGGACACAATTTTTTGGAGAAACCTGCAAGTTTTATTTAGGTTGGCCAATTTTTTTCCCTTTCTAGAATGTCGTGGATTTTGTGATCATTGGAAAAATTGCATATTGCGAGGCAAAATTATGCCATGAACCTAGATTCCTCACCAATTTTCTGCATCAATCAATAGGGAAGGTTTGTGAGACTGCGGTGTAGTTAAACTAGAAACCCTAAGCACGATATTACTTGAGAAAAGAGAGGATAAATGGTTGATTATCCGAATGAAATTTATGACAAAGTGGTATATTTTCAAGCCATTACTGGTTTCGATGATCGGGAATTAAGTATGCAGATCCTGGAAGCTCATCATTAAGAATTGGATTTGGCCATTTTTTCAATTACAGATGACGGAAATTCCTCATCTGCTAACTTGGCATCTGGGTCTGCAAATAATCCTTTGGTTGTGAATTTTACCTCAGGATCATAGGAAGGAATAGAGGGATCTAATGTGGGTGAAAATTAACTGGTGGCCCATCTTGGTACTCCTAGAATTGCGTGGAGGAATGTGACTTTGCCATTTTCTATTTTCAGAGGTAGCTTTGGTCTTCTTTTTGGTGCTATTGGTTTGGGAATGTGGGTTGCACGAGGGGTTATTTCACATTCTCTCAATGTGATATGATGGGGATCTAGAGGATTGTGCGTGGGTCGAGTGAAGAGAGTGCCCCTCTTACTTCTATGAATTTCGGGGTAGCAGAAGCTCTGGATTTTATTATTCTGTTTGAGAGGGAATATGGAAATTTCCATCCTACATTCCGGACAGCTAGTTTTATGGAGGCTTTGAGGATCTCTCGCGTTCAAGTTATTTTTATTTTACTCGTACTCTTCAGAACATTCAAACATGCTGGAACATTCGAACATGCTGATATTCTGTCAATATACTATGTGCTCTGAGGTGGTCGTAGAATATATCAACCAAAATTTTGTTTCATGTTGAGGTAATGTCAGGGCCAATGAAGGTTTTAAGACAGGTAAGAGTCTAAAAGCATCGAATTTTCCTTTTTTTGTTGTTGTCATGCCTACGACCAACCAGCGGATTGCCCTTCTACAACAGGTTCTTTCTAACTCTTTCATACATTGTTTTTTGTGTTCTCTAGTTCTCCTATATGAGTTTTTAAATAGATGAGAGGAATATTTTCATGTTTTGAAAGAAAAAGTTGTTACTGGTTTATTTAGAAAGTCATTGTCTCCTTCAAAATTCCTATGTATTTTAGGTCCCAATCTCATGTATCTCAGTAAAGTGTGGAGCTAGCACGCATCCCAAAGTTTTAATTCATGCCTATAGGTTAACAAAAGAGCCAGATTTTCATCATTCAAATTGAAGTTGTTCTTGTCGATTTTTTCTACATATATGTTAATTTTATTTTCCATGGAGTTTGTTCAGATGGGGAGATTAGCTATTCCTTGATTCAAGAGCTAGTATTTTTCTTTGCTTCTTTATATTTTCCATACTATCCCTATTTTTAGAATATCTTATATGTTCCCTAGAAGAACCTTTTTTCTCAGAAAGCGTCACAAATTTCTGGATTTTTTGTCAATGTATAACGCAAAGAAAATATCTGAGACCTTATTTCTCCCAAATCTAGCACCCATCTATAACTCATGGATGACATTTAGTTGGATATAAGCCTTAAGGTGGTGAGTTTTTATTTTGTTTTGTTTTTTGTTTAATTATCTGAAATTTTGTGGCCCAACATTTATATAGTATTCAAGATAACTAAATTCCAAATTGCAACACAAAAAATAAATAGAACTGTACTAGGTAAACCTTACATTGCATATCCATACAAACTAATCAATAAATAACACAATATAAACACAGTTTTTCAATGGAATTTCATATATTTATATGCTATGTGGCACTGTACAAGCAATAGTCGATGCTTTCATCTTTCTTTATGCCTTAATTTGGTGAAATGATGAGCTATTGTATTTATGCAATTTCCTTCAAGGAAATTCCATGCAGATTTACCAGTTGATTATGATCCACGTGATACTAATGTCTTTCACTAATCACGTCATCATTAGAAATCCATACTAGTTACAAGGATTCAATCCTAATGGTAGAACTTCCATCAGTATGTTCAGCCATCATCAAACCACAGATTTATGAGACCATATATAATATCTAATGAAATTTTTATAGAATACCTTCAAAGGGATTCAATGAAGAATATATCCACAATCAACGTTACATTTGGGGTTTTATATTTTTTTTATTTTTAATTTGTGAAAACTTGATTACTAATATATAATTTCATATTTATTGATTGATTGGGTGATTGTGGTGGGCGAATATTGTAGGTTAAAATGCATATTGCAAGCTTAGGTTTTAATGAAAAAGGGAATACAAAGCTTCGTTTGCAGTTCAGGTCAAAGATTGCAAGCTGGGGTTGTGGTGTAGGTAGTAGCTACAAGGATAGGTTGCGGTAAATATGCTTGCACATAGATATATACTTTTTCTTGCTGGAAACATTGATGTTTATAGATTTTTTTTGTATGTCAATTATATTTATTGAGATAAGGTTAGTATGGTTGCTTTAATGTCCAACATTTTGGTTTCATTGTTGTGAATATAGAACATTTATGTTGCTATTTGGAAAATGATAGAAAGCAGTCTAGATTGCAAATGTAGGGACTATCTTGTTGGAAAAAGTAAATAAAATAACTTGGGAGTAAAAATGGTGAATACCATCGAAAATCAACAACTGCCTACTGTTGATGAATGTAATGAGGTTTGGTCTTCATAAATTGTACTTGAGTCAATACTTACTATACTTGTCAATATTTATTTTAGATATCTACTACCTACACTAGTTACATTCTTCGACACCAATAACCTAGCCAAGAAGGCCTACAACAAACTTATACTCAAGGAAAAAAGATGGTGACAAGAAACAAACACTTGGGCAAGACCATAGTCCAAAAAGAGTTGTGGAATAGTACAAGAACAAACAAGTCCTTACTCAACAACTCCACACATACCTAATAGACAAATGAAACCTAATTAACAACAGTCCTCTTGTTATTTTATTTGCAAGACAAGTCTGAAAAATGATATATTGTCAACTTTGAATTTTTATGAATGCCTACTTGCAATATATATATATATATATATATATATATATATAATCAAATCCCACTATTATTTTTAATTTGTAAGTAAATTGAGACTTCAATAATTGAACATGAATACTCACATATGTGTAATTAATGATTTATGCATGTACAATAATCACAGCAAAATTTGAAATCAATGATTGGCTTAAGGCATTTGATCCTACCAAGATGTTGGACATGAAATCAATGATTAACTTAGTGCATCTGATTCTACAATAAAATTTTTCAACTCAACACAGGACAACACTTCTTGAAGATATGAGTTTTGTTGTTTTCTTCTCTTAAGGGTTCACTAAAACCCTTATAATGTTGGCATTTTCCTTCAAAACTCCCTAACAGAGATTGAAAAATATTTCCAAGCCAAGGATTTGATTAATGACTACAATGCCTGAATCAATCTACTTTCCTTAAGCTATTAGTTTAACCTTTAAATTCAGAGATACACATTTCAAAAGGAGGCCAAATTAATATTCTTCCATCAAGAGAGTCACAATCAACACCCTAATTTCAATGATTCACTGTATAGTAAGGTTTCATACCCAAAATTTAATTCAACCTTGAAAACCATATATATATATATATATAGATATATATACCTTATGGTTGTTCAAAAATATTACTTAGCACTGTAAATATTGTTTATAAATTAGTGATCGCAATAGATCCAGTGCAACACATAAATGGAATAGGGGTAAATATCTTAGTGTGTTTGACAAGAAGGCCTAAACACTACACTACAACTTCATATTTTAAATTCCTAATATATCTTGATTTTAACGCTTTGGATAGGGTCAAGTGTATCATACCTGGTCTTCACTTCTTTTAGAGGCATTCTTGATTATTGTTTCACATAATTGTAGAATTTTCTGCCCTTCAAATGTGCACAAAAGGCAGGGACTATAGGCTGTAAGAGATAAAAGCTTGATGGTGCATTTTTGAACCAATAAGAGGCCTCGTTGTCCTTAGTTTTCATATCCTCAGGAGTTTTAGTATTTCAGAGCTAACATAAGATGGATTGTAGTGATATTTTAGTGAAAAATGATGGAAAATATGATTGGGTTTGTATGTAAACTGATCAATTTGGTAGTTTTTGGAATCATCATTGAATGCACTATAAATAAAAATAAAAATCTCAACACAAATAAATGAAACAATACTTTTTTTCTCAATTTTGCAAAATCAGTTGGATGCACAACTGTCAATATAAGAACCTAAGATCTAGTTAGAGAAAGGTATTTTCTTAGTTAAATATTTTTGCATCAGAGTGATCTATCCCCTTTGGAATCAAAGGACCCCGTGAAAAGGACATCTTGAATCTTAATAGAAATAGAAGTTGTGGGATCTTAAGTGATTTCACTACGACCACAGTCAGGTTTTGTGGAACAAATAATACCAAACATCATGATATGTTAGAAGACATCAAAACTGCAACTAGTAGATAGAGTGAATCTCCTTCTGATGTCAATACAACTGATTCTAGATATCCATGAAAGTGGGGCATTATCACATTATTCTGATTATAGTTCGACACGTAAGTATGAATGTAATTATGGCTGCAAATTAGTTTTTGTTGGATTTTGAAATAGGTTACATAAATATCATCTTTTGACACTTACATAACAAAGTCCTTCCAAAAGTGACTTGAGAACACAAACATAAATCTGTTAAATAGTTCTAGGAGATATTTCCAAACAAACAATATTTCTCGGGTATTCATCAATTGCAAGATATGTCGGGCCTTCAGCACTTTCACATCGATTAACTTGGCAAGATACAGGGATTATGGGACTTTTGAGATTCTCTCATTGATGCATGTTGGAAAAATCTTCCTCAATGATATTGTGGATCTCTTAATTGATGATACCTGGAATGTTCACATGTGATTTTGTGGATCTCTTATTTGATGATACCTAGAATGTTGGCATGTGATTTTATAATACATAGGACCTAGTTCTCAGAACATTTCGACATTTACCAACAAATTGTATACAAGCTAAATATATTTCATTCTCTTGGAATTAAAAGCTAAATATATTGAATTCTCATGGAACTCAAGAATGTTCCATGAATGGATATTTGAGCTAAGACACACTCTTTATCTCAACCCTGTATGGAAGAAAAGTTGTAATGTCTAATTCTATGTAAATAATAATAATAAAATAATAAAAATTAAAATGCATATCGACCCATGGTATTGATCTATGACATACATGTGGAATATAGCTTATTTAAAGGGGAGAAGACCAGTTTACATCCATCTTAACTCGAGATCTACCAAGTGTCGTGAGGGATAAAATATCTTTTCACTCTAAAAGAGGTTTGCACCTCAAGAGATTTGATCCTCTGGATAATTAGTAGATCTAGAATTAAGATAAATCTAGGCTGATATAGCTACAAGAAAATATTGACATATTTTGGAATACATAATGGTGTAGTTTATTTACCATTGAGAGAAGTGTGGCAGGGATTGAGTTTGGAAGCTAGAAATGAAGGGATAGATGGTCTGGCCAGTGTTCCATTTCTGATATTGCTTTAACATTCACTAGATCAGAGATTTTCTGTGGCATCTTGGTTTTTGATAACTAAATGCACATTGATGCTACAGTATGCATGTTACTTGGCTGGAATTCTAAGTGCATCACTGAAAGGAATTTTGAGTCTTGGGGAATTAGCTAAATTCTTTATGACTTTAATATACCTGGAATTGTAGGGTAGTTTTCAAGCCTGGGCATAACTATAGGATGAATGTAAGACTGTATATGTATTTTGTATGTTGGTGATTCCATTTCACACCATCAAAAGTATTTGCAAGATATTTATTAATTTGGTATCATGGGATTACATGGAACTAGGTAGCCTTGGCTGGTTTAGTGTCGTGGTTTATCGTGATGCTGGTTTTCCATGGAACTAGGTTAGTTTGGCTTGGTTGGTTGGGTCACAAGGGCCATGTGCCATGTGAGATATGGTTGTGGATGAATGGACTAAACCCTAGGGATTGAAGCATTTCTAGAATTGAAGGTTCACTATAATCTAGTCGGCTCTCCAAAAATAATTTCTTCTATAAACCAAGATTGGATGTGGGATTATTTTTCTCACTTTTGTCCTTATGCTGCAATAACATTGTGAATAATTTATCTCCCTCAATAATCTAGCATGTTCAAAGCGAATATTTTTGAGAGAATGGGCACGAGACATATCCAAGGCACTTTCGAGGAAATGTGCATGGAAAATATTGTTATGGTTTCTTTCAAATGCATTTTACAAAGACTCAATTAAAATTTGATTTACTTTACCTTGTAATATCTTCCTTCGACTAGGAATCCATAGAATAAGTAGGTTTAAGAATATTAACAATTAATTTTCTTCAATGAAGAAATTTCCAACCAGCAATATTGCAGTTGTAACTGATAAAAAATAAGTGTTGATGTTGTACAAATGTGTTGTGTGAGGTAGATTCAGAGACTGCACATAGATGGTACGGTTTACTAAAGAAATCACAGTGATTATGCCCTGAATTTACAAGTGAGTTAAAAATATTAGTTGGGGAATTTCCAGTACTTCAGATTACCTTAACACTGTATGATGGATTTTGGGAAAGCAAAATTAATTAAAACAGTAATTGATTTCTCCTTTTGGTTGTTCATGTTCTTGAATATTCTTAACCCACTGCATTTTTTTCTGAATATTCCATTTAACTAATTTAAATTTATGCCCTTGAATTCGATTCCAAATAAGGGTTTCCTCTACCTTCTGCTGCTTTCTCTATTGGTTCCTCTAGGGAAGATACCTCCACTTATTCCAGTGACTCCTTATAAAGTATGTCGACTGAAGCTCTGTATAAGGAAAATGAACATGTATCGATGAAATTAGTATGATTTTCCTTTTTATGCAGCTTCGCATCAGTTAGTTTCTGTAGTCAGCCAAGGGGCGGATTTGAATAGATATGATTTATGTTTACCCGAAATAGATAGGTATCAATTCGTATTTATCTGCAACGACCAATAACAATAGTCATGATTCCAGTTAAACTGAAACCGACAATAGGGATAGGTATGATTGTGTTGACCGGAAACCTTATATTGAATTTTTATGTTACTAAAAATGGAGTTGTTTTTAATGATTTTTTGGAGTTTATGATTTTTTTGGCATGGAGTTCAAAAATATCGGCACGAAATCTTGATTTGTGTTATTTAAAATTTTGAATGCATATATAGATTCACCATCCTAAAATACATTTAAAGTATTTGTATTGTGCAGATTTTACCGATCAAACTCTTGATTTCAATGAATTCTCAAATTCTAAACAAATTACTTTTAAAAAAATAACATTAAAAACAACTGGATGGAAAATTAGGTATGGTGAACCCTAAGCAAATGATGGTTTATTTAACCAATCAGAAGAAGTCATTGTTTTTCAGAACTTCAATTTACCCGAGTTTACCGAATAGACATGAATACTGGATATGTATTTTGGTGGGGTTGGATATAGAGGCCGGTTCCGTCACTTCCACATAATATCAATTTACAAACTTCATTCACTTATCATGTGTGTGACTTTTATCTAAAGTCGCGGCAAGGGGGATTTATAATGTGATTGTTTTAAATAACTACGAATTCGTTTTTATTTTTGGAGTTGTGGTCATAGTAATTCTTTAGGCCTCTAGAAGAGATTTTAACTCGTCTAACTCAGAGAAAATGTTTGTAGGATGGCCAAATTCATTGCACAGTGCACAAGGTGGAGATGTCGTAGGGACTCTGGGAGTGTCCACCTTCTTCCCTTTTCTCTTTCCCTTCTTGGTGGGGTCGGCTAATGTCGCTATGGGGTTATTTTGAGTTATGATGGCCTCTATAGAGGTAATAGGGATGATACATGTAGAGGTAATACCTGAGTTTCCTGACATGGCCGATGGGGCCAAATACTAGATTGGAATCATGAGAGCCATGTTTGGTAATGTAAGTGTTGCCATGACCTCATGCAGTACATCATTAGTCGGGGGATGCAAGAAGGAGATGAATCGATGGTGACAATATCTGTGGTATCAGTCTCTAGTTCCTGCCTCGGTTTGGTGTTTGATGAACTCATCATACACATTTCAACCATGAAATGATACTTAACCAAATAAGGTGAAACTAATAACCTTCTACTAATGTGAAACGAAGAACCTTTGACTATAGAGTATCTACAAACCATCGATGTTGAATCATTCAATATAAACTTTTCATAAATTAATTCTGAGTGAAAACAAGACTATTACAAACCAAATGTACCTGTGGAAAGATTTAAATTAGATGTCAGCTCCATTCATCTTTAGTATATAACATTTTTTGAAGAAATTTCTTGTTTACATCAACAAAATTGGCAAGGGATGACATGGCTAGAAGGTTATAATAAATGAACATGGAAAATACACCATTGCGATTTGTAGTTTACAGTGCACCTATTCTTGAAGATGTTTTTGAAGATTGTCTTTGTTCCAGTTTGAAGGACAAATTGTGCTTTTTGATAGAAGTAGGTATATTTTTAGTACAAATTACAAATCGCATACCAAAGTAGCCTAGGACTTGTTGGTTTATTTACCCAAGTAGCCTAGGAATTGTACGTTGGAAGGAAAAAGCCCCAAGTGGGCCTTGGGTGTAGTCTTCTGTCTCAAGTTGGAAAAATATATTTTTTTCTTTAATTTATACCTATCAACTTCCTCTTTATAAATCCTTTACTATCAATATATAAAATTCTCATTGTTTCCTAGCAATAAATATGAACCAACCATTTCATTTTCATACTTTTTCCAACCTACCAATAACCCATTGAGTCCTTAGATACATCCAAAATAGTTTTGTGGCTGCCAAAAATCTCATAAGTACTTTTTCATCTCCTAAACACTTGTTCATTAACATTTTAGTTATTTATTCCTTCCATTTTTAATAAAAAATTTATCCAAACTGTTTATTTATACTTTGACTTTAACTTGAAAGTTTAATATGATTTATCTAGTGTATATTGTTGAGCTTTTTATTCATATTTCGATCATCAATGCATACATGCATATTTTAATGGTGATTTTAAATTTGTATTATGTTGGTAAAAAATGAGAATAAAAAAAGAACATCAGAAACAATTACCACTACTTAGCAGGCCTTACTAGAGAAAAATTTAGTGGCTAATATTTTCCATGGGGATATTTCTACCAAATTTCCCAAAAAATATTCACAAATCAATGAATAATTTCCTTTTTGGAAAAAAAATTTGCATTTTAATTTCTAAAAACTAAAGAAAAAAACTTCTTCTGATGCATTATATATATATATATATATATATATATATATATATATATTCCTGCGAATCCAAAATTTCCGCAGTCTTTAAGTATGCTGCCATATATAAAAAAAACTATAGTTTTTGTTAGAACTATAGTTGTACTAATAAAAAAACAAACTCAGCTATTATGCCCCATATTATGACCTTCCCTCAATTTTCCCTGGTTTATATAATAATTAAATATACCTCCTAGTGTCCTGATGGATACCCTATTGAATTTACACAAGAAGTAATTCCCTAGGTGGTAGGAGAAGTCCTTTAGAAAGTGCATCCGCATGTTGATTCAATTCCCTGTAGACATGGAAAATTTGTAAAGAATTGAAGTGACCCGTTATGTCCTTAAGGTTAGTAGCCAATGCAGCTAAGGTTCTCTAGTCATACATTATTCACATACTTGGGCATTAGTTTTGTTGAAACAGTGTGTAAGAGACCTACAAGCATGCAAATACTCTACAAACTTGTATAAAATTAAAGGAATGTATTATTCCAGTGTTACATGCTGAAGAATTATTCATGAGGTTTGCCTTGCCTCATACCGATATGCATTGTAGGTCTATTGACCTGACACAAAGTATCGCGTGGGTAGTGATGAAAGCTTGAAATAAATGAAGTCTCCCTTTATTCCTAGATTGAATGCAGAATGCAGAAGCTGAGGGGAAAATGTCATTCGTGTCATGATTAACTCGAATTTGTGGAACCTACAGTTAATATATGTCCCAAGACAACGATTATGTCACTTATATGATTTGCCAGACTGTGTCCTTTCTTATATTGACAATTTCTAGGATTCAGGACTTCAGCCTGATATGGTTATTGCTAGAATTGTAGTAATTTTAAGTCTCTTGGGATGTTTAACTGAACATATTTAAATGCACCATTTAAACCCATATGGAAACCCTGACTGATTGTTACTTTGGAAACCCATATAGAAAATAAAACATGTGATGGGGTTGCTTTTATACCACATATGCATACGACCAATGTCCCTTCAACAGATGGGTGGATTGAGTGCTTAATTCTGCACAGTTACATAAAACCAAGATAAATCTACATGTATACATTCAAATGACCATTTTCTAGCATGCACTCAACTTTGTATTGGGAGTGTAAGCTAAATGGAAGATGTATAAGTGAAGTAGAATCAAGTATGGTGATTGCACATTCAGGCATGAGATGTTTCCTTCAAGCGCATCTACAGACCTTGCACATATCACCTGAGATCATCATGAATCATATAGAAGAACTCTCATGTCTATAAAAAATTAATCCAAGCTATGAAAAATATCTTAAGGTTTAAATTTTTCAAAGAGTATCATTGACCTTTTCCTACAACAAATTTGGACTATGTGCAATCACCACATCACCTCCTTTCACAATTTTCTATTAATTAATATTAAAATTTTCAAATCTATCCAAGCAAGCTCTCATAATGTTGATTCTGATTAGCATCTTGATGTTGTTCCTGTAACCAATCTACTAATCTTTCATTGTGTTGTTGTCTCATAGAATAATGTCTATTTTTTTTGTTAAATCTTGATCATAAAATTTTTGTCATAATACAGATTCTAGATAGTGTATTATTTCAATTCCAATGTGGAGATGGGCAGGAGAGGCCAAGTGAAGTGATACGAAAGGACCTGAGGAAGGTTTTAGTTGTGTATTATCCTCTGGAAGGAATAGTTGGCATCAACCTAGAAGGGAAGTTGAACGTTCACTATACTGGTGAGGGGGTTGTGTTTGTGGAAGTTGATACAGACTATGTAATTGAAGACAATGGAGATATGACAAAGCATGATCCTTCTAAGCTGGAATGCCCGGTTTACCAAAAGTTTCACTGAAAATGGCTTTGATGACAAACCTTAAAGTACCATCACTATATACACTTACAACAATGCTTTTTCAAGGACCATCAACATATGCAACGTTGGTGATGAGCCTTAAAGGTCAATCACAGGCATGACCCTCACCAATGACTTTTTTTTTGTAGTGATAATAAGAGAACTTTGTTTTTTAATGGAAACATACAATAATTTTGCAAGAAATGTGGTGAATATGAAAAATTATAATGAGACTTGTAAATGGTTATTTCTACAATTAGTATGGCGCATCGATAATAAAGAGGATGATGAAATGGAGAATATAGAGAAAGTGTGAAATGGAGGATAAGAAATGGAGTATGAAGAAGATGATGATGATGATTCTTGCAACTAGAAATTGCAATAGGATGTACAATGTTACTTTGTTGTCATGATTTTTGTATAGATACATTAATCCTTCCAATTGTTTTATTGGTGTAGGTATCTTGGAATCATTTGTTTCTCAATCTAGTTTGAGATCTTCATTAGCCTATTGCTAGTCATATTTAGTGCCTGTGTACTTCGAAACACTTATGAACCAAAATATTTTTTTTCCCTCCCTTTTTCCTTTGTTTTTTCATTTTTCTTGTCAAACTATTGATGTCATTTCTGGTTTTCACTTGTGCCTTACCCCATTTATCCTAATAGGGTTTTCATGAGGAGGAATGCCTTTATTTTAGACCTAAGGTTGCCTCCATGGTGGTTTCAGCCAAAGGTCTACCCCAAGAGCATTAATGTGGTTTCCACTTGGATATTATATTATTATCATTATTATTTTCTTTTTCATTTGCAATGTTTATGATATCTAGGCAGCGTGAGAGCATTGTTACTCTCAACCACACCAAATTTTTAGACTTTGAATATGGTTGTGACTTATCCTTTTTATAAAGGCTTATTGTAGATATTTTATAAAGATTATGCTTTCATCATGTTCATCAGGTGATTTGGAGATATGAATTATTTTAATGGAACTTTTTATATATTTTAAATTTGAATGTTTCTCTTTATTTTATATATGATGAATCATGATGCTATTGTATCGCTTCCTTTCCTGCCTTCCCTTCTTCCCATGATTTCTTCTTCATTTTGTGACTTGCTTAAAATTTTGATCTGTCTTTAATTTTCTTCAAGAATATTAGAAAACCATCCTCTCTAGTCTCTCATTTCATTATCACTGAAGTTCTATGTTACATGTATATAGAATTTAGTTCTATGCAGAAACAGTCTATTGTTAGATTGCATATAGATTGTCAATTTTTGACCTTCTGGTTTTCAATTATTAAGAAATGCATCATAGGTCCTAGGAAGCATGAGCTAAGAAATTTTAAATTGTTAGGAAAATATGCAACATGTTCAGAAGTAGAGAATCAATTCGTTGATTCTTTGTTACCATTCCTTGATGTCAAAAAAAGTTAGCAAGAATGGTGAGTAAATTACATGGAAAAAAATAATTTACAGAGATTGCAGCTATATTTCAGATTTGATGTTTATTAATGTACCATTATTGACAATTATTAACATATTGTAGTTAATGTGATTTGCAGAGCATTTCATGGAAATTTTGTGTCTTCTAAAAGAGTTTTTCCCAACTCTGGGTGAAAAAAGTGTTATTAAAATGCTAACTATGTTCAGTTCATTGCTAAATTTGTCCACATTGGAAATCTGAGTGACTATTTGTGATATCCTGAAAGGTATTTTAAAAATTAACCCTTCCTTGGCCTTAACTGTAAGATAGTGTTTATTGCTTGGTTTTGGTTGACCAAAGTTTGATATTATTTAATGTCCCATGTTCTTAGTTTATAGTGACTCTATTTTTTATTCATTTGTTATATTGTTAAAGTATGTTGTTTATTTATGACCTAAATCCTTGTTGCTTCCTTGCAGGGAAAACTGGTATGTGATTTGAATTAAATATCATTATCTAGAATTGGAAATAATGATTATGATAAGAGGCTTGCTGGTTATGAGAAAATATCTCCTCAATTATTCTCCCATATAGGTGATTCATGTACCTTTCTTATTCTCTCACATTGTGTGTATGATTAGAAGACCTCTCACTCAGGCATAGGGCCTGCATTTGTCTGCTTTATTTTATTCAATTTTATGCCTATGTATTAGAAAGTGAAGAGGTGATGCAACATGAAGATTTTCAAGATGACCTAAACAATGAGAAGAAAGTTGAAACCTAATTATATAAACATGGTGAAGCAAGGACTACTTGGTTCTTGCATCAATGATGGATGTGGAAATTGGTCTTAAATATTTGTTAAGAATGTCTTAAATTGTTTTGTTATGAATAAAGATAGGAGATAAAGAGCAATGACATGGTTTAGAAATATCCTAGATGTTGGAAATCTATTTGAGGTAAGATAGAATGTTTGAGTCTATATGTGCTTATATGTTTATAATTATGAATAACATTGGAGTGGCATATTTTTATTCTTTTCTCTATAATTTTATTACGATAACTTGTTGCAATCTATTGAAATTTCTAGCGTATATGGAATGTTATGAAGGGAAATATCATGCAAATATTTGTGCCACTCTTTTTTTGTTTGTTGTTTGGGGCCAAAGGTGACAAAGAGGTAAATGTTGTGAATTATTGCTTAGAAACACTTTCTTTTATCATTAGTAACATAATATGGGACTCTCACTTCAGTTTATTGATGAGAGCATTTCAAATGATGGATTCCATGAGGAAGATAATAAAAATATGCTTATACGGCCAATTTGGTCTATAATAGATAAGTTTCATTTTATCGATGGAATGTCCTCTGTAGAACCAGAAAAACATCATCATCAAATTGAGATTGGTGAAATGACATTTGATAAGCCAGATATGGAGTTAAGGAGGAATAGTGATAGCAAAAATATTATCTCCCTTGAAATACATGAACATCTACAAAAGTATGTTCTACCTGAGATAAATAAGTTGACGATATCTTGCTCAAATGTGGTTAGTATTTTAGTTATCCATTTTTCACTAAAGCTACTAAAACTTATGCCTTTGGAAACAATGGAATTAGAGCTTCCTCGTATTATACAAGATTTTGTAAATCTGTTGAAGAGTCACCCTTGTTTTGTAAGAGATGAGGCCAGGGCTTCCTTAGTTGCATGTGTGAAGGAATTAGGACTGCAATATTTGCAGTTCATTGCAAAAACACCATATACAATATTAAAAAGGGGTTATGAATTGTATGTTTTAGGCTATACTGTTAATTTCATCATATTAAAAGTTTCATCGTCCCTGGCTATTGGAGTTATTATTATTGTGTGCAACAAATTCTAGAAGTTGCAGAAAATGATATCATGGGAGGAGTTGTTGAAGAAAGGAAGTTGAAAAAATTGCCTTCAAAATGAAGGAGACAAGGAGTAACAAATATTTTGAAATTTTACAATTAATTGCTCAGAGTATTACTTTCTCTATGCATTCTAGTACATTATTGGTAACTGTTAGATGCAATCTTCATAGAAAACTTACACCAAAAGACAAATTTAAGATTGAGTCCATGTTACACTATTTAGAAACCAATCTTTAGGCTAATGCATCATTAACTCAGAAAATTTTGTTTTTTTGTATACGGATTGATTGAGGATGGTATGGAGGAAGAAAATATTGGTAGGAAGACTACTTTGTTTATTAAACCTGGCCTGGCATTTTCAAAATCATTGGACTCATATAAAAATTTAATGAAGGGACCTATTGATGATAAGCTAGATACACCCAATAGGTATCTAATTTCAATGTTTGCACTGACACTTCTTGAGAACCATATGAAAAAAATAAAAGTAGATAAGAGTGATTGATATTTAATAGTGATGTTAGGCCCTTTTATACAACTATTAGGGAATTTTCGGAAATCTAAGTATGAAAGAGTTATACCACATTCTGTGAAATGTTTGGCTTGACAATTGAGACTTCCCCTACCATCTATTGATTTTCACAGTAGAAATATTACCTCCTTGGTGTTTAATATGGTCCTAACATCAAGAAAGAGTGAAAGTCCCTTAATGCAGTCTTATGTTAATTTACTTGTTATGATTTTGAGTATACATGCAAATACAACCATCTAAAATGATCCATTAAAGATATTTCTCCAATGTCCACTCTTTATAAACTTAGAGAGTATTGCAACTATCATTGCACTATCACTTTTGAAATCAATTGTTATGCGGAAACTATTGGTTCCAAATCTGTATTATTTAGTCACTTGAGCGACACGTTTGATGGTAACTAGTCAAGCTCTTTTGATTAGCCAACAATGTAGTCAAGTTATTTTATAGTTTCTTCTTGAATACCCTCTTGGTGCCAAGCTACTGCAACAACCCTTGGATTTCTTAGTGATTCTCCATTTTGTACCAGTGATTCGCCATGATTTTACAAGATGATATAATTTGGTGAGAGATTCGCCAAAAAATTATATATACATATTATATTATTAATAAAATCGCCTTCCATTTTTCCTATTTATCATGGGGATTCGCCCATTTATTATACATATAAATTTAGGGAGGTTCTTAAAATTTTCCCTATTTCCATCTCTTGTCTAGATGATAAAGAATATATAATTTCTTTTTTTGAAGGAAAATTTATGGTATGGGGTAAGGTATCTAGCATTAATAGTGAAAAAATCATTGGAATTTGTGAGGCTAGATTGTACAAATTATATACACCTCTCTCTCAAGCCTTGGTTCACCTTGAAATCAATCCATGTGAAAATTGGTATAGAAGGTTTGGACACCTTCATTAAAAAAATTACCATATTTAAACTCAATGGTGAATGGCATCCCTAAGTAGCTAAGCTAAATAAAGAGAATGAAGGAATTTGTAAGGGATGTATATTAGGAAAAAATGTAAAGAAACCGTTTGGAAGTAGTGCTTAATGATATAAGGATATTTTGGATCTCGTTCACCCTAATGTTTTTCTTCCTATGGCTACAAATTATCTTGGAGTTCATTTATAATATGTCACTTTCATTTATTACCACTTGATAAATACTTGGATTTATCTTCTTAACTCCAAGGCTGAAGTATTTGGTAAATTTAAATAATTCAAGGAAGAAGTAGAGAATCTTACATAAAGGAAGATAAAAGTGTTAATATCTAGAAATGGAGGGGAATAAACCTCAAGAGAACTGATTTGTTTCTATAAGGAGGATAGAATTAAGAGGGGGCTAATAGTTCCCTACAACCCTGAACAAAATGGAGTGGCATAAAGAGAGAATCATATAATGGACGAATGCATTAAATCTATGTTACATAATCAAGAATTACCTCATTTTTTTTAGGGTGAAGCATCCAAAATAATAGTCTATATTCAATATAGAATTTCTCATAAGATACTTGACAAGATCACTCATGAAGAAAAATTTTCTAGAAGAAAACCTTGTGTATATCCTCTCTGAATATTTGGCTGCCTAGTCTACATTCACATTCTAGAATATAGGAAGAATCAATTGGATCCTATAATAATGAACGACATATTTGATGGTTATAGTGCCTTGTCAAAGACATATATAATCTACATTAAGGAAGGTCATCGAATTTAAGTATTGCCTACGAGAAGTATAAAGCTATTCCTATTGAATTTTATGATGAAGATATACAAATATATGAATAATGTACAAGGGAAGGATATGATACTATACCTAATTATGAATAATAATGTCCGAGTGAACCTATGCAACAAGTCATAATACCCGAATCTTGTAAGAGACCTGTTTAGTTAACATCTACTCTTCAAGAAGCAGAAGGACATCTTGCTACCAAAGGAACATTCAGTGAAAGTAATATATATATATATATATATATATATATATATATATATATATAGAGGGTATGAAACCTCTATGATAAAATTGATTCAAGATGAATAATACTCTTTTGAAGAATTTTTCAAACATAAAGAATGTAAATATGCTATTAAAGAATAAGAGAAATCTATAATGAAAAATCAATTTTGGGAAATTCTTCCTAGTTGAAGTGATGAATCTATTGTAACTTGTAAATGTCTCTCTAGAATAAAACATGTATAAGATTGAAGTACTGAAAGGTATAAAGCAAGGTTTGTGGGTAGGTTTTTCTCTCAACCAGAAGGAATCAACTATGAAAAAAAAAGTTCTCCCATAGAAAGATACACAATAATAATATAATTAGTATGTTTGGCATCAACTATGGGATGGAACATCCATCAAATGTATGTGAAGACAACTTTCCTCAGTGGTACTATTGATAAAGAAGTATATATTGAAAAACAATTTGGATTCTAATTACATAGTAAATAAACTCATTTTTATAGGCTTAAGAAGGAAATTTCTGGACTTAAATAATCCCCAAGAGCTTGGTATGCTAGGATTGATACATATCTACAAAGGACTAGTTTTATAGGAGTTCTACATATTCAAATATTTATATTAAAGTAGTGAAGGAAGAACTAGTGATCATAATTCTATATGTGGATGACTTACTCATAACAGGTGTGGAATGTTATATTCAAGAATGTAAGAAACAATTGGCAGTAGAATTTGATATGAAGGATCTAGGTCTTGAACATTATCGCTTGGGGTTGCAAGTTTGGCAGAAACCTGACGAAATATATCTGCGTCAAAGGAAGTACATAATTAAGATGCTACAAAACTTTGGCATGATGGATAGCAAACCAATGACAAATCGCATGATCACAAAATTAAAGAAACTGGGAAGTTCAGAATCAAGCCTCATAGATACCACAAGTTATAGAAAATTGGTTGGCTCTCTGATGTATATTGTAAACACATGTCCAGATATGTGTTTTGAAGTAGATATTATCAATCAATTTTATATGGAGCCTAGACATGACCACTCGATAGCAAAAAAAAATGTATTGAGATTTTTCTAAGGGATAATACATTATTTCCAGAAGTATGATGGAAATAAAAATATCCATCTAATATGATATACCGATTTAGATTGGGGAGGCAGTGAGACCAATGGAAGTAGAGCAATTGCAGGATACTTTAGCTTCGCATCTTCTATGATCTCATGGATGAATAGAAAGCAAAAATAAATTTCCTTAAGTAGTTTTGAAGTTGAATATATTGTAGTGTGTGAAGTTGGTAGAGAATTTGTTTAGTTAAGGAAGTTTTTATGTAATTTTTTTAAAGGACCAATGGACCCTACAATTATACCCTTTGACAACACAAGTCTCATAAGGTTGTATGAGCACCCCATATTCCATCCAAGATCAAAGCATATAAACAACAATTATTATTACATATGAAAATTGGTGCAATATGGGGTGGTAGAACTATAGTATATCTCCATTGATGAGTAGGTAGTTGACATTTTGACGAAATTTATTCTGAATAAGAAGCTTGTGTGTTTAAGTAATATTGTATTGGTTTATATTTCTTCCGTATTTGAGAGGGAGAGATAGACACATCATTCTCACCTTCACATTATGAAGAAATAATGGAGGATTAGGTAAACTATGAATGCATATACACTTTTACTATGAGGTAGGGAATCTAATTTGTAAGAGTAGTCGAAGAGGATATTCCTTGAGGATGTGTAAATCCAAGACAAGAATGGTCCTAAAAGGACATACCTTGTGAACATTTGGATGGGGTATGTACATTGAGAGACAATGATGAAGGTATGTATAAGTCATTATCTCTTAATAATTATGCTGTAATCTAGTATAGAGATAGAATTGTTAGTCAAAGCCTTGCTATATGACAATTTTGGTTGATATGATGAGATCCAATGATATAAAATGAAAATATATCTTACGAGATGTCTTAAAAATCTGAATCTTCTTATGATATCTCTTCAGTATGACAATGTTCTTGTACCATTATGAATACCTCTCTAGTTAAGAGGGAGCGTTGAAAGTTGTAACTAGATTCGGTCCTCATAATATTTTATGTAATATTGATTTATATATTTGATGTAAAAATAAAAAAGAAAATTATTATTATTATTTTTATAGCATGGGTTTCATGCTCAAATTTATTTTTTTCTAGGTAAAATAACTAATTATGTGCTTCTAGGTTTTGTCATAGAGTGAAGAAGTCAAAATAGTGATTTCCAAATTCATTAGAACACATTGGTAATTTTGTAACAAGTCAAAAGAATTTATTTTGAGTCAAAAGTGTTAAAATACCCCTATAATACCAATTCGGCAGAGTGGTGAAAGAGTTGGCGTAATTAGGGTTATTCATACTCCTTGAAAGCTCATATATAAGATACCATTCGACCTGATTTAGAGATATAGTCACTAATTCGATCAAGGATGAAATAACAAGAAGCAAGAAGACAAGAAAATTTCTAGAAGGAAGAGGGAATACAATAATTTTGATTTTTGTCTCTCTATCTCTCACACATGCAAAAGAGTTTAGGGTTTTTGCAGCTACAAGGTCGAGGTTTTTCAAGAAGCAAAGAAAGGAAAAAATCCAAAGAAAGAAGGTCAAATTCATCACATACAAGCCTTTGGAGAATAATAATCCAAAGAGAAGGAAGGAGGAACCAAAAAAATACCTAATTCAGCCACACATGTGAATTTGTTGTTTGTTGCAAGGGGGCAAAGATTTTAGATCTGCAGTGAGGGTCGAAGTTTGTCACTTGAAGTCAAAGTTATGCATTTGGAAGAGATCTGACATTATTTGAATTGCTAAGAAGAGGAACATCCTTAAGAAGGCTTGAATTTGTCTTTTTCTAAAGGCTTTGGAATTTTTCATTTAAAGAATCTATAAGAAAAGAATATATTTTTGTGGGTTTTACACTCTAGGGAAGTTTTGGCCATAGCTAGCACACTACATCTTGTGTTCTTATATACTATTTATCTTAATGTTTTGGTATTTGTTCGATGATAAGAACAATATAATAATCATAGAATAATAATCTAATAATCAAGAAAATTAAAATAATATCACAAGGAACTATCAAGTCAAAGAGAGATCACATCAATTGTAGCCTTATTCATTTATCAACATAGGCAAATGGAAAGGGATTATAAGTATGGAGGATGGTATGAAAATATGTTATTTTTCGATCCCATCAAAACTTCCCCCAGCCAAAAATGGTGTATTCCCTCATGCAACCTAAGACCTCTATATCAACCACTATACGGACACATATTTTTTTTCCACTACATAACATTATTTCTTATTAAAAAATTTCATCTACCTCAAATGATTCTTATAATTTTTTATAAAATAATCCTTCAAAATTCAAAATTATTATTCTATAAAAACTGTAGTGAGGTTGCAACAAATATAATGGAATTACATAACCCTGTACAAGGAGTTACAATAATAATGTTATAGAAATAACATGAAGATTCTCTTAGCAATTTTCTAAAAACTGATTTTTATGAAGTTCTACAAGCATACTTATCTACATTTTTGTTCCCAAAAAAAATCATGATAATATATATATATATATATATATATATTACAATATAAATGAATCATTTTATTCATATAGTATGAAAATCAAAGTAGAAAAATAATTTTATAATTGATGTAATAATAGTTAATCATGAATCATGATGTGGTGATTTTCCTACTATTGGTTCGTATGTAGTAGCAACGCAATTTCCTATTTCCAGTTCTTTTTTGTAATAATTAAAAGTTTTCCTTATGTTATAGCTATAGAAGATTTTCATAGAGAAATGAAAGGACGAAACAATATTTTTCTATAGGAATCGCTTATGTGGTAGTTTCTTCTACTATAATTTCTTATGGGGCTTCTTATTCCTCTCTATATGATAGTTTTCCATTCTCTTGCAAATTGAAACTGTTGTGTCAAATGGAGATGACAAGGAACAAATATTTTGTTAATCTGCAGATGGAATATGATCTACTGGAAAATATGCTACTGAAAAATGTCAATCTGAAAAATCTCATGGATCGGGGAATAGAAAGATCAAATTTTTAAATTTTGGTTGCTCCTTTCAACATATTATTTTTGTGCTGTTGATTCTTATGGAGAAACAACAATACCTTTTTAAATATTAATGTTTCTTCTTATATGGAAACAACAAGGCCTTGTATTTTCGGTAGCTTTGAGTCCTTATCCTAAAAAATATGTTAGTGTGAAGATGGGCAAGGACAATGAGGGAATGCTATGAAATATAAAGTTGATTATACCCCACGCCCCCCACTCACAAAATGGAAAATATTTCAAACAGCCTGGAAATTGAAAAACATGAGGAAGTGTGATAGAGGTGTAAGTTGAATTCGACATGCAAATCCATAACGTCTAATGAAGATAGAGTAAATTAAAGAAAAATAATCATACATGAAAATACATAAAAGGTGCTACGGTAATTTACTTATAGGCGGTTTATTATTTAACAAGTAGGTATTGCAATAGTTGATTCATAAGTGTTGCAATAGTTCCGTAGTAGGTGTTGGAGTAACTAATCTATAGGTGTTGGAGAAACTAACTGATATTTGTTGCAACAACTGACTAGTAGGTGTTGTAGAAGTTAATTGATAGGTGCTACAACAATTTATATATAGTTATTGCAACAATTCTAGCATTTCCTCCCATGGAACCTATAGCAACACACGTGGCAAAAATAAATTTTATAATATAATGTCTAATGACATTTGTAGCATGTGTAAGATAACTTGAGATTGCCCATAATAATGAAAATTTCTAGAGGAGAGAACAATGTGGAGCTTGATATGTTGGATCATCATGCCAATTGTAAAATAATATATTTAACAATATTTTGATGGACAAGTGAAACTTGGAAACCCTATTCAAAGAGAAAATAAAAAATGTACATTTATTTTTATATCCATATCTTACCTAAGAACAAAGCAAAACTTTTGTAAGTACACCTAGAGAGTTTTTATATTTAGAATTATTTTTAAATTTTTTTTTTTCTTTTTTTTTTTCTAGGAATGTTCGCTAGCAATGTGGTTTTCAAGCTTTCACATGTGTGGTGGTTGCTAAGAAAAATTTTCACCATCAAATTTATCATTGAAGAGAATAGGATAGATATGTGACTCGTCATTGTAAGTGACCGACCTTTCAATTAATTATAATTATTTTAATGATAAACTGATTAACTATGCATTAAAATTGTTAATCTGAGGTTTTTTTGGAACTTCCAAACTGTCATGCACAATATATTCTAGTCCAATATGTTATGTGTCATGAAGTTGTAGTAATATTATAGCTGTCACAATTCAAGTTATAAATTCTTTCACAAGTGACTGATCTAGAATATCACACGACACTTGGAAGAAATAAAGCACACTTAATGAGAAATTAAATTATATCAAAATTAAATTGCAGGAAAAGTAAATCACACTTACAGAAAAGGAAACACACCAATTATTATGAGGGACATTTTTTAGTATAAATATGTTCTTGGTTGGATTTAGCAAAGATTTAGTGGCACGTGCCAAGGATGTAATGTATGATGAGAAAATAACCTAGAAATGATATTCAAACTTGACACAATTCTCAATCGCAAGTTATTACTAAAAATAGAGTAAGAATAAGCTACATGTGATTTGTGGCAACATGAGTTGCATCAACATTAAGATTGATTTAAAACAAGAAAATTCATTAGCTAATTATTGATTCTATTATTAGTTCCTATAATAACATAACCTGGAGTCACAACATCAACTATATAATTAGAACAATGGAAATTATCAGAATTGCAGCAAAAGGAAATTAATTATGTGGCAATGAAGAAAACCACAAGATGTAGAAAAAGGAAATTAATAGAATTACAGTGAAACATAAATAAAATAGAAGCAATATAAACTAGTTTTAAATTAACGAGAATGATAAATATTAGTCTACCTATCAACACTACCTAGCATCACTGATCTCAATGGACCCTACCTCATTTTACAAGGTACTATAAAACCTTTAGTCACATGATCACAATAAAATAATAAATTAATGGAACAAATGTTTCTTTGTATTAACTGATAGTAAATTGTACAATAGTCTACAGTAATTTGTCTCTTTAAGCTACTGCCAAAGCTTCAAAGGAAGATGATTATTTATGCAAAAACACTAAATTCAAAATTGGGTAATAGCTTGGATGGTTAGTTTGAGAAAATTAGAAAGCACATCCTATTACAAGAATACATCCATAGTTTGGTATAATTTTGGAAAAAATTGACTCAGATCAACTCGGTGTCACTATTGTAATATTTGGAAAAAAGTAAATTATTATTATTATTTTTATAGCAGGGGTTTCATGCTAAAATTTAATTTGTTCTAGGGAAAGGCACTAGTTGTGTGCTTCTAGGTTTTCTCATAGAGTCAATAAGTCAAAAGAGTGATTGCCAAATTCATTATACCATATTGGTAATTTTGTAACAAGTCAAAAGAATTTATTTTGATTCAAAAGTCTTAAAATACCGCTTTAATACCAATTCTGCCTAGTGGTGAAAAAGTGGGCCTAATTACGGTTATTCATACTCCTTGAAAGCTTATATATACAATACAATTTGACCTCATTTAGAGATTCACTCACTAAATCAATGAAGGAATAAATAACAAGAAGCAAGAAGACAAGAAAATTTCTAGAAGGAAGAAGGAATACAAGAAATTTGATTTTTGTCTCTCTATCTCTCACACATGCAAAAGAGTTTAGGTTTCTTGTAGCTACAAGGTCAAGGTTTCTCAAGAAGCAAAGAAAGGAAAAAATCCAAAGAAAGAAGGTGAACTTTATCACCTACAAGCCTTTGAAGAATAAGAAGCCAAAGAGAAGGAAGGAGGAACCATAAAAATACCTAATTCAACCACACATTTGAATTTGTTGTTTGTTGTAAGGGGTCAAAGATTTTAGATCTACAATGAGGGTCAAAGTTTGTGACTAGGAGTCAAAGTTATGTATTTGGAAGAGAGTTGACGCGATTTGAATTCATAAGAAGAGGAACATCCTTAAGAATGTTTTAATTTGTCTTGGAAGGGCATTGGTCTTGGTCTAAAGGCCTTGGAATTCGTCATTTAATGAATCTATAAGAAAACAAGATATTTTTGTGGGTTTTCCACTCTAGGGAAGTTTTGGCCCTAGCTAGCAGGCTACATCTTGTATTCTTATATATTATTTATCTTAATTTTTGGGTAGTTGTTCGATGATAAGAACAATATAATAATCAGAGAATAAGAAGCTAATAATAAGGAAAATTAAAATAATATCACAAGGAACTATCAAGTCAAATAAATATCAATTCAATTGTGGCCTTATTCATTTATCAACATAGGTAAATGGAAAGGGGTTATAAGTATGAAATATTGTATGAAAATATGTTATTTTTTGATCCCATCAACTTCTCCCAGCCAAAAATCGTGTATTCGCTTATGCAACCTAAGACCTCTATATCAACCACTATAGGGACACATCTTTTTTTTCCACTACATATCATTATTTCTTATTAAAATTTTTCATCTACCTCAAATGATTCTTATGATTTTTTATAAAATAATCCTTCAAACTTCAAAATTATTATCCTAAAAAAATTCTACTGAGCTTGCAATAAATATAATGGAATTACACAACCCTGTACAAGGAGTTACAATAAGAATAATGTAGGAATAACATGAATATTCTTTTAGAAATTTTCTACAAACTGATTTTTATGATGTTGTACAAGCATACTTATCCTACATTTTTTTTCCAAAAAAATCATGATAATTTATACATACATTTTAGGATATAAATGAATAATTTTATTCATATAATATGAAAATCAAAGTAGATTTTTTTTTTTTATAATTGGTTTAACAATAATTAATCATCACTCATGATGTGGTGATTTTCCTATTATTGGTTCGTATGTAGCAGCAACACAATTTCTTATTTCTAGTTATTTCTGTAATAGTTATAAGTTTTCCTTATGTTATAGCTATAGAAAATTTATCATTTACACACTTAAAAAGTGATAACATTATTGTTCATAGAGAAATCCAAGGATGAAAACATATTTTTCTATAGGAATGGCTTATGTGGTAGTTTCTGTTACACCATTTTTTGGTCATCTAACCTATTATCATTAGATGGACCCGAGTACACCATGTAAGACCAATTTTACCTTAAGTAAAATTGCCTTCACTATGTTAAATAACTTAATAAAGCACATTTATTAGGTTATTTATGGTCCAAACAGGAAACCCCAAAAGGAAATATTAAACAAACCTATATTTTTTTGATTTTCCTCATGGAATAATTAATTAAACCATAATTTAATTATTATTCCCAGTCATGTTTAACCCAAAAACAAAGAAATTATTTAGATAAACCCTCATTTATCTTATTATTTTCTAGGAATAATTATTTAAATCTGATTTAGATAATATTCCTTGTTAAATATGACCAAATCACCCACAAATAATTGAATAAATCATTATTTATTTAATTATCTTTCAACAACTTCATTAAATAATTAAATAAATCATTATTTATTTGATTATCTTCTAACCGCTTCCTTAAAAAGATAAATAAACCATTTATTTATTTATTTTTGACAAATCAAGGGATTTGACCCAAGTCAAATACCTTTTCCTTCCAACAAATATAATAAAATATTCCATAAAAAGTGGATCTAGATCTGGTTAACCCATGCACCAAGATCTAGAATGACCCAATATTTTGTTATAAATAGGAGGGTTTTTCCTACCATTCTTCACCTTTTGTTGCCTATTAGATCACTCTCGATCTATACACTTGGTCCCATTTTTCTACCATTTGCTGTGTGAGCTCCCTTTGAGTTCCATTCTTTGTGTGGGTTTTCTACACCAACAAGAGAGAGAAATCTTAGATCTGAAGTGCTGAGGACTTCCAAGAACCCATCCCACTGAGGAGAACTGGATACTCCTTCTTGTTTTCCTCCCAGGTGCCCAATTAATATAAGAAATCTTTCAAAAATTGTTCTTGTCTTGTCTATTGGTATATGGAGCAAACCCTTGTTTTTTCTGCTTAATGTCTTTCCATGCATAGATCTGGTTTTTGCAGCTCTTTTATGTTCAACTAACCATAGATCTGAAGATATTGGCAGCCACTTTTGTTGTTAGGGCTATTAGTTATGCGTAGCTAAAGTGGTCCTTTTTCATACACTTCGACAAAGGATTCATACTAACAAATGGCGACTCCACACGGGTTTTAAATTACGACCGCTATCGTTTTTCATATTCCTGCATATCCAACTACTTCAAACCCTAGGGTTTCTTTTCAGCTGAATATTTCCCCTATTTTTATGTTGTTTTTCTCACATAAAACCCTAAAACATTAAAATTTCTAACTTCTGTGTGTTTCTGGCCTTATTGCGCAAGTAAGCGACACCAACCGCAACTGAGACGGCAACTTTTCTGAAAATCTGCCGCCGAGACAACCGGAACGGGAGGTCGCACTTTTTAGCACAAAACCTGTGACCTGGACCTCTAGGTCGCACTTTTCAGCCTCTTTTCTGCGACCTGCACTGAAAACAGGTCAGAAACTGCGACCTGCCCTTTTTTCAGCTCTTTTTCTGTAATTTTTCTGGGTTCTACTGAAGCTTCTGTCAGGGTTTTCCAGCCTCTGTTTCAGCTCGCTTTGACCTGGTTTTGCTCTATTTTAGCTCATCTAAGTGGGAACCTAGCCCCCTAGGGCTTTAGTACCCTCCACTTTTTTTGGAAGAGTTTTAGCTATTTCAGCCGTCTGTTTTTCAGAGTTTCAGCCTTCCCTTTTTCAGATCTGAAACTTCCTCTTCATATCCCTTTAAATCAGCCTTTCTTCCTTTCAAATCACCTCTTGTCGTTTTGTTTGGACCTCCCTTTAGGACCTCCTCCCTGTCCTTTCCACTTTTTGCTGATTTCCTCCCTTTTTTCCAGCCACCTTGCCTCTGTCTCTTGGCTGTGATCTGCACCTCTTTTCAGCAGCTTTATCCTTTAGATCCCTGTCCCTTTTGACCTTAGATCTATTGGCCTCTTTTCCGTGTGTTTTGCCTAGATTTTTCCCCTTTTTTTTAGATTATTTTTGAGAGACCCGCCTTCTTGGGTTAGATAGATGCACAAGTAGCTGTTAATTTTCTGTTATTTCAGCATTATATACTGTTCTCTGCAGATTTATTTTCAGTTACGTAGCACACTTTTTTCTTGCTCTCAAAATGGAAAGGGTTTAAAAATTAAAATTAACGCACGCCACACACTGACCCTAAGTGAAGAAGCGCCTGGTTAACACCGCCTGGCAAAGACTCTAAAATCAATTGTCACTGCACCTTTTCTGCCCTTGACCTCACTTGATTCTATCCCTTTTTTCCCTTGTCGGTTTCCTTCTTCCCGTCATCATTGCGCCCCCAAGGCGCCTTTCCCGGAGACTTCTTGGCCTTCACCCTCAGTTTTCAGTCGATCGACCTGCTCCATCCCACCGTCGTCGAGCCAGTCCCCCTCCGAGTCCGCACTCCGACTCCTCTCCTGATTCATTGGGTTCTCCTTTTCCTCCTGGTTCTCCCCCTGTCACCTTCACCATGTCTGGTCCAAGGCCTAACGCTGGTCATGCTCCATACCCTAATGCCGAACCTACTACTAGCGGAACCGCCACAGGAACTACCTCGGCCATACCCTTGCTGCCGTACATTGCAGGCCTCAGCCTCCCCGATTTCAATCAGTTGATCAACGACCCTATCCGCCACGATGTTGGTTGGCCTGCTATGCCAACCAAGCTCCCCTCTGACATCCCTAAGTTCGAAGGCCTTGCTGGAGAAGATCCAACCAATCATGTATGATCTTTCCACATGTGGTATTCCTCCAATTCCATTACCAATGACTCCATCCGTCTTCGTTTGTTCCAACGCACGCTTACCGGCGAAGCTTCTAAATGGTATGTTGAAGAAGCCACCTCTTCCCATACCACCTTTGCGACCCTTGCCCAAGCCTTTTTATCTTATTTCCAGCTCCCTCTCCGATACGATACTGGCACAGAGCTCTTGACTTCATTCAAGCAAACCTCTTCGACCCGCCTTTCTGTCCATGTTCAGGAATGGCGAAGAAGACGGAGCTTATGTTGAGCCCCCCCCTTCGAATATCGGGTTTACATGGACTGGTTCCTTTGCACCCTCTTAGCTCCTATCGGCAAAGATGCCGCCTCTCACTTTCCTAAAACCGAAGATGCCGCCCTCCAAATAGCCTTGAAATATGACCTGATCTACGCTCAATCTGGTTATGTTTATACCGTTCTCCCTGACCTCCCCAGGCCCGGTGGCGCTAATGCCCCGGGGGCATCTCATTCCGCCGATGGTATCGTTGGAGCCCTGTCCCATCCGTACGCTCAACCTCCTATGGGCTATGGTCTCCCTCAAGGAGGGGCCAACACCTCTAGCACTCTTCCCCCTCCCAGTAGCATGTATCCAGGATATGGCATGCCTCCTCCTTTTTCCCAACCTCCTGCTTACCTCAATGCTACCCAACCTAACCATTACCTTTATCCATAGCCTGGTGTGCCAGCTCCTCGAGCATATGCGCTTCCATCTCCCTTGCCTCCTCCAAACCCGCAACAGCACTTACAGCCCCCTTCAGGGCAAGTATTTGCACAGCAGGGCGCGACTAATCCCCCTTCTTCTCAAAGAAGGCGGAGAGGAAATCAAAACCAATCTGCCCCTGGTACCCGTGGACCCAATTCTGGTGTAGACCCTAACACTGCCAACCAGCATCAGGGCACTCAGCCCAAGCCGGACAGGCCGCTTCGCAACAAATAAGCCTTGTTCGTGTTGCGGTGTTTATGGTCATTACACCCATGATTGTCCCCTCTTACCCCAGATGCAGCAGATGTGGGAGTCTCAAGCCACATTGCGTCGACAACACGCCTCCCCTCATGCTCTTCCCAATGTGGCCACTACCCAACCGGTTGTGTTTACTGATCCTTTCCCTCAGCAAGGATTCGTGGCTTCCCAATCGCCTAACAGCCAGGTCACCACTCCCCCTTCTCTTTCTGGTTCCTCTGATTACCAGATCCTTATGATGCACTTCGATCCTTCCCCGACCGTCGACCTTCACCTTCAAACTCGGTCTCGCCAGTACCCCAAGCCTCCTGCTCAGTCTGCCCCAGAGCCTCCTCCTTCAGGTTCTACAGAGCCTCTTTTGACATCGAGTGGCCCCTTATATATCCCTCAACCCAAATTTGAGGTTCATACCAAGATTCCTAAGGGACCCCTATGTCGAAACGCTACTTCCGGTCGAGCTGCTCATTTGTATAGTATAGTATATGATTTGGCACAATCTCCTGCTACCATTTCCATACTAGAACTCCTCCAGTCGTGCCCTTCCCAAAAGAAGGCTATACTATCTTCTGTGGGTGCTGTAGATCCTGCTGATGACCAAATGATTGTTTTCGACGCCTCCCTATTGGACCATCCCCCTCTTCCTGCTTGCGTCGCCTTCCAAATCCCAGTCAAAATCCGGAACTCCAATGTTTCAAGGTGTATAATTGATGAGGGGGCATCCACCTATGTGATGTCCGCTTCGGTTTGGAAACAACTCGGATCCCCTGAGCTGGCCCCTTCCACGATCACCCTTCGAGTGTGGGACGACCATGCCTCCCAGCCCATTGGCCTTTTCCGTAATTGTCCTATCACCCTCGCCGGTAAGACTGTTTGCATTGACATTGAAGTCATCGACGCCCCGCTAGACTACAACATTCTATTGGGGCGAAGCTACACCTATGCTATGTCTGCTATCCCATCCGCATTTTTCCGTAAGATTTCTTTCCCCCATAATGGAAAGATAGTCACCATTGACCAGTTGACATATCATGAGCCAAAATCTCAGACCTCACTTGAGACGACCATCTCTTCTGTAGCCAACAAGAAAACCGTCGATTCCTTGACCAGTGTCGCCCCCGGCGTTTACAAAGATTCCTCCCTACTTGGAACTTTTCCTAGTCTCCCTCCTCCTCCCATCACTGCTCCCAGCTTATCGAATGTTTGCATGATGCAATCGTCTCCGGTTGCCCTTAAGTGGCCTACTTCGGCTAGTCAGCAACCTCCCCCTCGCCCTCCGCAACCCGCTCCTAGCCATTCATCTCAGCTAGCCGGACCTCCTCCTTCTGGCCCTCCACCTACAGCTGGTATCCCCGAACCCCTTTATCCTCCTGGATCAGTTCTCCCTGGCCTTAACCATCTCGGAGCCGTTCCTCCTGGTCATTACCCTGCTGGGCAGATACCTTTCCTGGCTCCCCCTCCCGGAGTATTTTCTGTCCCCGTCATGGCCACCCTCTCTCTCCCTCACTTGACCCTAGGCATACCCATCTGGTACATTGACCCTCCAGCCGTTACCCCACCCGGTCACCCCAAACCTTACCTTGCTTTGACACCGGTTCAACCGGTCCCCCTCACTTCCTCCGGGCCCACCGCACCTCCCCAGGACCCTACTTTTGTGGTGCTCGCCCCGGGAAAGAAAGGCAAAGCTCGTAAGGGGGAAACCCATCAGGACCAGGCCACCTCGACAACCCCTACCCCCCCCGTGACTGCCAAAGCCCGCTATCCAATGCACTTTGTGCGATATCGTCGGTCACACCATCCATATGTGTCCTGAATTACCACACCTCAAGATCCTGGTCAACGAGACGTTTCCCGACTCTGACATCCCTGAAGTCTACGTCACAATCCCGAACGCTATCCCGAAACTCAAAACCTTGCGCACAAACCACCCTTGTACTTTGTGTGATTTCCACGGCCATTACACCCACCTCTGTCCCCGCCTTGATGAGTATCGTTCCTCCTTGGACATGTACCACCAACTCAAGGCTACTTTGATAGGACTAGAGGATCTTCCTACTCCCATTCACATTCCTCCTCCCGCCATCGAACCGGCAGAGCTGTCAACAACCATTTTGTACCTATCATCATCCTTGCGAGATAGTTCACCTACCCTTCAACCTGTAGATACTCTCGGCTCCTCCTCCGCCGACCTTAGATCTGTTGATATTGCACATATGTGCCCTTCTCCTCCTGATGACCCGTCACACATCACTACCTCCTCGGGTGACCTTTCTTCCTCCAGTCTTCCCATCTTCCAGTCCGATGAAGACATTATGGAAGCCATGACCAACCCTGAATTTCCTTGGGACGATATGCACCATCGCGCATACTTCCTCCCACAGCAATCCCATGACCAATTTGTTGTGGAAACCAAAGACTTCATTCCCAATGCAGTCGATTGGTTCAAAAACCCCATCCCTGCACCTGATACTTTCGAAGAAGGAAACATGGCCAATATCTCTCCTACCATCAAAATTGACATTTCAGTCAAACCAGGAATCGAAGAATATATCACCTTGGGCGCCCAATGCACCCTGGAAGAAATCGAAGCTTACACCAAGCTTTTCAAATAATTCCACGATATTTTTGCCTGGTTCTATTCTGAAATGCCCGGACTCGATCCCGCCATTTTCGAACACTATATCGACACATGGCCTGATGCCAAACCGATCCGTCAAAAGTTGAGACCCATTCATCCTTCTAGACGTGACGTTATCAAAGCCGAAATCGATAAGCTCAAGCAGGCTAGTTTCATTTACCCCATTGAATACACCACTTGGGTATCCAACCCAGTTCTCGTTCTCAAGAAACAAGGCACCATCCGTGTCTGCACAGACTTTCGCGACCTAAACCAAGCTTGTCCCAAAGACAACTTCCCCACACCGTTCATTGACCAAATCATTGACGAGTGTGCGGGGCATGAGGTTCTATCCTTTATGGATGGTTTCTCTAGATACAACCAAATTGCTATCCGTCCTGCTGATCAACTCAAAACCGCGTTCATTAGTCCGTGGGAAACTTTTTCTTACCGGGTCATGCCTTTCAACCTCAAAAATGGCGGCGCCACTTTTCAACGGGCCATGTCTTATTGTTTCCATGACCTAGCTCATATTATCCTTGCTTATTTAGACGACCTCACTGCACGTTCTAAGCATCGGGCGCAGCAACTGCACGATCTGCGTACCATTTTTCTTCGATGTCGCAAGTATAATATCTACCTTAACCCGTTGAAATGCGTCTTTTGCGTGCCTTCCGGCCATCTCTTAGGCTTCATCGTGTCTAAGGATGGAATCACTCTTAACCCTTTGAAATTTCAAGCCATTCTTGAACTTCCCATTCCACGTACCCTTCACTAGCTCCAAAGTCTCCAAGGCAAAGCTAATTTTCTTCGTCGTTTCGTCCCTGACTATGCCACCACCGCACATGGGTTCCTTAGACTCCTCCGATATACTATCCCATTCATTTGGGATTCCTATGCTCATGAGTCTTTCGATGCCCTCAAGCAGGCTCTCACATCCGCTCCCTTGATCTGCCCTCCTGACTTTGATCGGGACTTCATCCTGTATATCTCCGCTTCCACCTATTCGGTCGCAGGAGTCCTTATCCAGGAAGATGACAATGGTATCGATCATGTGATTTACTACGTCAGTAAGAACCTTGTAGGACCCCCTGTTTCCTACTCATATGAAGAAAAATTAGCGTTGGCTGTCGTGTTCTCAGTTCAAAAGCTTCGTCATTATATCCTCATGCGCTCCACCAAGGTTGTGACTAATTCCAACCCCCTCGCTTTCCTATTGAGTCGTCGAATCCTCACTGGGAAGTACGCCCGTTGGGTCGTTATTCTTCAGGAATTCGACCTCGAATTTGTCACACCAAAGGGTAAGAAAGGCTTAGCCCTCGCTCAGCTCATTTCTGAATTACCTACTGGATCGCAAGACCCTCCAGTTAATGATGACTTTCCTGATGAACACTTATTTTCCATTACTTCCGACGACCCATGGTATGGCGATATCCTTACTTATTTTTTAACCCAAAATTTCACCCTCCACCTTGATCGTGAAGCTCGCCGACATATCCGACACCAAGCTTCGCGATACCTCCTTATCAGCGACGACCTCTATCGTCGTGGGGTTGATACTGTCCTTCGTCGTTGTCTCACACACGCTGAAGCTGAACAAGTCCTTAATGCCTACCATAGAGGCGCTTGCGGTGGCCACCTCTCTGGTCTTGCTACTGCCCAGAAAGTCATGTGCGCTAGGTATTTTTGGCCTTCCCTCTTCAATGATTGCATTGAGACAGTCAAACACTGTCCCAATTGCCAACATTTCTCCCTTAAGGTGCGAGCTCCCCTCCATCCGGTCGTCTCCACTGGTCCCTTCTGTAAATGGGCCATCAACTTTATGGAGTGTCACCCGCCATCCACTGGTAACCACAAATATATCATCGTGGCAGTCTACTATTTCACAAAATGGGCCGAGGCCATGCCTACATTTAACAACACGGCAGCTACCGCGACCCTCTTTTTCTTTAACCACGTTATCGCTTGATTCGGAGTTCCGAAACAACTGGTCTCTGACCATGGTAGACATTTTGAAGATGAGATATGGCACGAGCGATCCTCGCTGTTGGGTTTTGATCACTAATATTCCTCCTCCTATTACCCCCAAGGTAATGGCCAAGTTGAAGCAGTCAACAAAATTCTCAAGACTATGCTTCAACGGACGGTGAATAAGCACAAAATCAACTGGCAGCTCATGCTCTTCCCTGCTTTATGGGCCTATCAGACTTTTGTTAAAACTTCCACCGGGTTCACTCCTTTCCACCTCGTTTTTGGAGAGGAGGCATCTTACCAATAGAGTGTGAAATCCCTTCCCTGCATTTGGCCGTCAAACTTCTCCCTGACACCCAACCTATAGAACAACGACTTATCATGCTCGAGTGTGCTTTTGAAGACCGTCGTGTTGTCTTAGAAACCATGGAAGCGGCCAAGAAACACACCAAAGCCCAGTATGACCGAAAAGTCCAGCCTCGCACTTTTCACGAAGGAGACCTTGTTCTAGTCTATGACCAGGCCCATGATGTCCTTGGCCATGGGAAGTTCGACTCAATATGGCTGGGCCCTTACATCATCAGTAAGGATCTTGGTAAGGAGGCATACCTCTTAGAGGATTTCGAAGATAACCCCCTTCCTAATCCTCGTAATACGCTCTATCTTAAGAAATATTACCCTTAGCATTTCCCTTCTGAAATGCATGTTTTATTTTCTTTTAGATAGGCAGCATCTTTTTTTTCATTTTTTGTGTTTGACACTTCACCAGGACACATTTTTTCTAAGAAGGGTCACTCCACCTCTCCTTAAAATCAAATTTCCTCACTTACGACACTTGTACTTGGGGCACCATTTTGCCTCCTTACTTGTCTTTGTGCGTGTCAATTTTCGTCAGGAGTTACCATCTTGTACTCATGTTTTCTTGGTCCCCCATTGAGCCTTTACTGTGTGGTAGCACCATCGAGTCACCCTTGTTTAGAGCATCCAAGTTGAGTCATCATCGCATTCATGGAGTCTATCCTGAATCCCTTTGTACCCCGTTATAGCCCTCCATCCTTCATTGCTTGGTTTCTCTCTTGTGTCGCACATTATGACCTTCAGTCCCACTGTCCCCTATCCCTTATGATCTTGTCTCAGTCACTGCCATGTCATTCATGCCCTTTATGCTATAACAAGGTAATTCGTCCATTCACTACTCAGTCCTTTCCCTTTCCCTATCATCATTATTGTCAGTCTGTCCGTCGCTCCACTATTTTCTCTCGTGCCTTAGTTGAGGATGTCTCATTGCCTCACCTATGGCAGACCTTCTTCTGTCGACATCATATCATTCCTTCCAGAAGCCAGAGGGCAGTGTACCTTGGTTCCAGCTTCCACTCTTGTTCGGTGCCTGGGATTAGGCAAAGGGATCTCTCGTTTCCCTTTGACTTGATTGTTTCTCCAGCTCCTTACAGCATGATTAAGATCCATATACTTGATGGTCCAGTGATCCAGCAGTAGCTCTTGATGATTCCCGGGTGTGTGTGAGATGTCTCAACCCTCATGAGGGGGTGGCCCTGTAGGTAGCCCCCCACATGCCCGGATGACCTCTTCTTTGCAACCTTCGATGCAACTCCAGATATTTGATGATTTTGGCCTTAGCCACTTGCAGCGCCTCTTTGATTTGCATGTATCAGTCAGATTTTGTGAGCCCTTCCCCATTTACAGGGGGCATTTGGGTTGTATTTGTATCTCATGTACTCAGATATTATTGTACAAGTCCTGGCTGTTATCCCAGGCACAACATGTATATGGATTCCTCATTGTATTTTTATCTGGCTCATGACTATGCCAGCTGTACTTTATGGTTCGGTCCCTTGTTTACTGGACACACTATTCTTTTATACTTTTTCTCGGCAGGCATAGGTATGCCTCCCCCGCCGCCTTCAGCATAGGTACCCTCTCATAAAAAGAGACTTGTTACACCTGCGAGTCTCATCTCCTCAGGGTCTAGTTCTTCAGCACACTATCTACCTTGCATTTCTCTCTCTGACTTCCCTTTTTGTTGTCTAGTGATTGAGTTCTTACAACGTACTTCGGTCATACGATTTGCTCCTGACACTCGCACGCTGGGGGGCAATCTGTTACACCATTTTTTGGTCATCTAATCTATTATCATTAGATGGACCCAAGTACACCATGTAAGACCAATTTTACCCTAAGTAAAATTGCCTTCACTATGTTAAATAACTTAATAAACCACATTTATTAGGTTATTTATGGTCCAAACAGGAAACCCCAAAAGGAAATATTAAACAAACCTATATTTGTTTGATTTTCCTCATGGAATAATTAATTAAAACATAATTTAATTATTATTCCTAGTCATGTTTAACCCAAAACAAAGAAATTAATTAGATAAACCTTTATTTATCTTATTATTTTCTAGGAATAATTATTTAAATCTTATTTAGATAATATTCCTTGTTAAATATGATCAAATCACCCACAAATAATTAAATAAATCATTATTTATTTAATTATCTTTCAACCACTTCCTTAAATAATTAAATAAATCATTATTTATTTGATTATCTTCTAACCGCTTCCTTAAAAAGATAAATAAACCATTTATTTATTTATTTTTGACAAATCAAGGGATTTGACCCAAGTCAAATACCTTTTCCCTCCAACAAATATAATAAATATTCCATAAAAAGTGGATCTAGATCTGGTTAACCCATGCACCAAGATCTAGAATGACCCAATATTTTGTTATAAATAGGAGGGTTTTTCCTACCATTCTTCACCTTTTGTTGCCTATTAGATCACTCTGGATCTATACACTTGGTCCCATTTTTCTACCATTTGCTGTGTGATCTCCCTTTGAGTTCCATTCTTTGTGTGGGTTTTCTACACCAACAAGAGAGAGAAATCTTAGATCTGAAGTGCTGAGGACTTCCAAGAACCCATCCCACCGAGGAGAATTGGATACGCCTTCTTGTTTTCCTCCCAGGTGCCCAATTAATATAAAAATTCTTTCAAAAATTGTTCTTGTCTTGTCTATTGGTATATGGAGCAAACCCTTGTTTTTTCTGCTTAATGTCTTTCCATGCATAGATCTGGTTTTTGCAGCTCTTTTATGTTCAACTAACCGTAGATCTGAACATATTGGCAGCCACTTTTGTTGTTAGGGCTATTAGTTATGCGTAGCTAAAGTGGTCCTTTTTTCTACACTTCGACAAAGGATTCATATTAACAGTTTCTTCTATTATAATTTCTTATGGGGCTTCTTATTCCTCTCTATATGATAGTTTTCCATTCTATTGCAAATTGAAACTCTTCTGTCAAATGGAGACGACAAGGAACAAATATTTTGTTAATCTGCAGATGGAATATGATCTACTGGAAAATATGCTACTCAAAAATGTCAACTTGAAAAATCTCATGGATCGGGGAATAGAGATATCAAATTTTTAAATTTTGGTTGCTCCTTTCAACATATTATTTTTGTGTTGTTGATTCTTATGGAGAAACAACAATAACTTTTTTAATCTTAATGTTTCTTCTTATGTCGAAACAAAAAGGCCTTGTATGTTCGATAGCTTTGAGTCCTTATCCTACAAAGATATTAGTGTGAAGACGGGTAAGTAAAATGTGGTAATGTTATGAAATATAATGTTTATTTTAACCCCCACCCCCACACACAAAATCGAAAATATTTCGGACAGCCTTGAAATGGAAAAACATGAGAAAGCGGGATAGAGGTGTAAGTGGAATTTGACATGAAAATCCATAATGTCTAATGAAAATAGATTAAATTAAAGAAAAATAATCATACATGAAAATACCTAAAAGGTGCTATGGTAATTTACTTATAGGTGGTTTCCTATTTAACAGGTAGGTGTTGCAATAGTTGATTCATAAGTGTTGTAATTGTTCCCTAGTATGTGTTGGAATAGCTAATCGGTAGTTGTTCGAGCAAAATGATAGGTGTTGGAGCAACTAAATGATATTTGTTGTAACAACTGACTAGTAGGAGTTGTATAAGCTAATTGATAGGTGTTGCAACAATTGATATATAGTTATTGTAACAATTGTAGCATTTCCTCTCATGCAACATATTGCAACACATGTGGCAAAAAATAAATTTTATAATAGAATGTCTAGAATATTTTTAATGAAATTTTCAATGTGTGTAAGATAACTTGAGATTTCCCATAATGATAAAAATTTCTATAGAAGAGAACAATGTGGAGCGTGAGATGTTGGATCATCATGTCAATTGTAAACTAATATATTTAACAATATTTTGATGGACCAGTGAAACTTGGAAACCTTGTTCAAAGAGAAAATCAGAAATGTACATTTATTTTTATATGCATATCTTACTTAAGAACAAAGCAAAACTTTTGTAAGTACACCTAGACAGTTTTATATTTAGAATTATTTTTAAATTTTTATTTTTTTATTTTTTTCTAGGAATGTTTTCTTGAAATACGGTTTTCAAGCTTTCACATGTGTGGTGGTTCCTAAGAAAAAAGTTTGCCATCAAATTTATCATTGAAGAGAATATAATAGATATGTGACTCATCATTGTAAGTGATCTACCTTTCAATTAATTATAATTATTTCAATGAGAAATTGATTAACTATGCATTAAAATTGTTAATATGAGGTTTGTTTGGAACTTCCAAATTGTCATGCACAATCTATTCTAGTCCAATATGTTATGCGTGATGAAATTTTAGTAATATGATAGTTGTCGCAATTCAAGGTATACATTCTTTCACAAGTGACTGATATAGAATATCACACCACACTTGCAAGAGATAAAACAAACTTAATGAGAAAGTAAATTATATGAAAAGTAAATTGCAGGAAAATTAAATCACACTTATAGAAAAGGAAACACACCAATTACTATGAGGGACATTTTTTAGTATAAATATGTTCTTGGTTGGATTTAGCAAAGGTGTAGTGGCACATTTCAAGGATTTAATGTATAATGAGAAAATAAACTAGAAACAATATTCAAACATGACACAATTCTCAATCACAATTTATTACTAAAAATAGAGTAAGATTAAGCTACATGTGAGTCATGTGAACAAGAGTTGCATCAACATCAAGATTGATCGAAAATAAGAAAATCCATTAGATAATCATTCATTCCATGGTTAGTTCCTAGAATAGAATAGCTTGGAGTCACAACATCAAGTATATAATGACAACAATGGAAATTATCAGAATTGTAGAAAAAGGAAATTAATTATGTGGAAACAAAGGAAACTACAAGTTGTAGAAAAAGGAAATTAATTATGTGACAAAGAAGGAAACTACAAGCTACAGAAAAAAGGAAATTAATTGAATGACAGTGAAACATAAATAAAATAGAAGTAATATAAACTAGTTTTAAATTAACCAGAACGATAAATATTAAGCTACCTACCAACACTACCTAGCACCACCAATCTCAATAGACCCAACCTCATTTGAAAAGGTACTCTAAAACCTTTATTCACATGATCACAATAAAATAATGAATGAATGGAACAAATGTGTCTTTCTATAGTCTACAGTAATTTCTCTCTTTAAGCTACTCCCAAGGATTCAAAGGAAGATTATTATTTATGCAAAAAAACTAAATTCTAAACTGGGTAATAGCTTGGATGGTTAGCTTGAACAAATTAGGAAGCACATCATGTTACAAGAATACATCCATAGTTTCTTATAATTTTGGAAAAAATTCACTCAAATCAACTAGGTGTCACTAGAATTTGAGTTATCCTTCCTCAAGGATCACCCACTTGCCTCCATCACCTTTTTTTGTGAGAAACACATGCTCATTTTATAGCTATGCCATTGAACATTGTTTCCTCATAATGTGCCTGAGTTGTACCAATGGAAGTTGAAGCAACATGAGTTAAAATAATACAAATTGCAAGCACTCATTAGTTGCAACAAGATTATTGGTCTTGCATGAGTTGGAACATTGCTTTTATTGATCAATTCAAAGTCGCATCAATATAGAAAATTCACAATGACGGGATGGAAGAGAGTTGGAGCACTCTAAAACTAAAGCTCATGGAGTTGCAATGCCTTTTTTTCAGTTATGGCTAGAGATGCAAAAATTAGGATTAGTTGTAGCCATGTGGACTTCCAAACATGAATAACTTGAAACCATGTGGATGAGTTGCAAAAATGAGGTTAAGTTTCATCCACATCCTTTTTCTCCTCTCAGAAAATATTAATATTAAATACGAAATTTTCATAACATAATGGATAAGAACAAGTATAAAATTTTCAAAAATTAGATTATTCATACCTACACCAATAATGGATGATAGTGGATAAAATGTGTATAAAGGGGTGATGGAAAGTGGAAGAATGATATTAAAAAGGTTATACAAGGGTGTTGAAAATATGTCAATTTGGAAACTTGTTATATCCCACCACCCAAAATTGTTGCATGTCCCTTATGCAACCAACAGTCAGTTGTATTTAGAGAGAATAAGGCTCCCATGGAGATTATTGATGCTAAACTATGAGTTCTCTACTTTGTTTAGAAGGAGGTGTCCTCCTTTTCCCCCTATGGCCTTCTAATAGGAAACCTCCTTTTCCTTGGCCAATTTAAATTACCTCTTGTAGGGCCTCTTTAGAAACCATATCATAGGATAGTAGAATTATAACCCAATCCAAGTATCTCTGCACTCTCCCATGCACCTAACATAGCTCTTTACTCTCTCCACAGAAATTTGTAGGTTTCTAGGATTGAATGGGCCTTTCTACCATACGTATCCTCTTGTGATATCCCCATTTTTTTTAAGGGAATGACTATTTTAGATTATTATTATTATTATTTAAACTTAATGGTTATGGAGGCAGGGATTGGAATTGATTCATAATGTAATTAACATTTATAAGCTAAATAAATGTTTTACCTTGGGAAAACTTTTTGAAAGAGAACATGAGTAAATACAAAAGTATTTGTTTTCTAGAAAATTGTTAAATGGTAAAGTACACATGATGGAACTTCCCAAACATTCTCCTAAAAATCCCAAGAGAAATTTATTTTTAGAAATGGCATAATTTTGGAGAAATGTTATGCTAAATTAATATTTAGAAAGTAACATTATAGGAGAGATATATTATGCTAAAATATTAGGTAGAGAGAAATTCTAAGTTGGGTCAAAAGAAAAAGAAAGCAGAACGAAAGAGAAAGACATGTTTTCAAGGAAAAATGGAATATTTTTTTTGAATTCAAAATAAAAATAATAGATAATGAAACGGGTACAAATCCTAAAACTAGGATGTTGCTAAGGAAAAATCGGCTCGGAATAATTATAAAAATATGACTAAGGAATAGTTAAGAATGATTATTCCAAGAGGAAATAAGACTAAGATCAAGGACGGTTTTATTTAATTTGTCAGGAGGAATGTGCTCTGTCACATAGGTTTCCAAACAAAATTTTTCTGGTTAGAAAATCTTAACATTGTGTTGTTAAATATTTGTGAAGGTTTTTTGATATTTTTTATACTATATGTTCATGTAGCTTGAGATATAAATGTGTGTCCAATTACAATCAGAAGAGAGATATGGGTGTCCTTATATTTGATATTCACTGGAAATTATCTGATATATCTGCATAATAGAAAGTTTTATGGATTTATAAAAAAAATGATTATAAATGTTAGAGAAAGCACCCCAATTACTCATTTTGCATTATAGTCATAAGAAATATATCACATTAGAAAAAAAGTTAATTTGAAAAAGTATATGTATAAATACATAGTAAATATGAAATAGTTGGATTAATCTTATATGACTTATTTGCATTGATTTGCCTTTTTGTGAATTCCTATGGACATCTCTCAAAGTATGTTACTAAGATATGATAAAAAATTGGGGATATAATGAAATGAATCTGATATATACAAACAGTATTAATTAATATAATTTATTACTATAATAACATCTAAGTATAAGTAAATTATCCAATATTCCATTCACTCGACCCTTACTAAATGACAGACTAAACATTCATGATCATAATGGAAGCATGGGCTAGAAAGGATATGTATATATATATATATATATATATATATATATATATATATATATATATATATATATATATATAATTTCATGAAAAAATTCCTTATGCCATTAAATTGGTCAACATAAGGAAATTTTCGTTGAAACGAGGATATATATGAGGGAATACATTATAATAGTATGAGATATTCATAATAAATACATATGCATCATGTACAACATAACACTAAGTCATATATTAAATAAAACTCAGTGATGATGAATATATTTAAAGAAATGGTTTTTGAGTGTGTACATAATCCAAAGAATAACAAGTGTTAATGAACCATGTTTTGTAAGGTGGTCAGGGTAACTCCCTAACCTATATTAATTACGCCGATAGGCGTAGCCCCCTATCGGAAATAGCCTCTTTTGTGATTATGCTAATTAATCTTTTTGATCTGATGGTCTAGATTGAAAGATGCCGGTATATTCTCGTCGTCGTCACTCAATCAATGGATAAAATTAACCCCAGTAACTTTCTTGCATATCTAAAACATGTGATTAAACCATACTTAAATTAAAAATTTACAAATCTTGATTAAAAATTTACTATACCATTTATTAATTGCCACCTATCAAGATTAACAACTAGAAGGAAACTGAAACATTAAATCTTCTCCAAGTGTTGAAATCGTTCTACAACGTGTCCCATGCCTTTCACACGACCCATAGTGGTAGCAAGCAGTGCATGTTGAAATCATTGTGCAACATGTTCCATGCCTTTGACACAAGCCATAGTGGCGGCAAGCGGTGCGATTCGGGAAGTGGAAGGTTCGTCCAACGAACACGCAAGAAACGTTTCTTTCACTTTCGCAAATATTTGATTTTCTTTATCATATTTTAATGCATAGCTTTGATTTGTATTCTTGTTTCCTGTATATTTATCAGGAGTTACAGGGAATGCAACGCATTTATGTGAATCTTTAATTTGCTTCATCATATTTTAATGCGCGCCTTTGATTTGTATCTTTGTTTCCTGTATCTTTATCAGGAGTTATATGGAAATGGAGAAGCATTTCAAGATTTTTTTGTATCCAGAGGGTGAACTACCTTTGGCACATGATGGGCCATGTAAGAATATTTATACAACCGAAGGCAGATTCACTCACGAGTTTGGCCTAGGTAATCGATTCGTCACATCGAACCCTGAGCACGCCCATGTTCATTTTCTTCCACTTAGCACAACCATGATGGTCAGCTACATTTACAAGCCACTGTGTCATGATATCTCGCCCATACAGTGCATTTTCATTGATGACATTGATGTCATTTCCAGAAAGTACCCCTTCTGGAACCGAAGTATGGGAGCTGATCATTTTATGCTCGCATGCCATGACTGGGTATCTGTGATTCTGATATTCATATTTCCATCTTTATATTAAATGTTGCATCATAGTTAGACTTCTGTTGTTCCATATTTTTACCCTCAGTTTCCCATTTTTGAGGCTATTGTTAATATTTTAAGTTTTGGAATGCTAATCAACAGTAGTATTTTATGTTCTGGAATGAAAATTAGCATGGTAGTCTCCAGGTTTCTGATTGCATTGCATGGTTTTGACCATTAAATATAGGTAGGGGCCACTTGCATCAAAGGAAAATCCATTATTGTACAAGAATTTAATTCAATTTCTGTGTAATGCAAACACTTTGGAAGGATTCAATCCAACAAAAGATGTAACACTTATGCTGATGAAGTACCAGCTTTGAATGATTGGTTCATTGATGAAGTAAGTACTAGCTCTGATTGATTGGTTCATTGATGAAATACCAGCTCTGTATTGCTTAATACTCATGATAGTAAAATAGCTAGACCGGTCTCCAATTCATCCATCATATCTTTCTCAGCGTGTGTATAATATGCTCTGGGGGAAGAATGGTTTTGCAGTTGATTTGAATTTGCAATGATCGACTAACACAGAGACACAGGAAAGAGCCATAGCGTGTATAAAATTAATCTGAATAAATTGAATCGAAATGAAATTTTGTTGGTAAAAATAATATCTGAGAATCATTCCATCATATGTGTAGGCTTCTTTTCTATCATTCATTCCTTTCTCCAAAAGCAAGAAGGCAGCATTCTTTACTGGGTTTATACCTTTTTTTTATAGCCTTACACCTACTGGAAGGAAACAGTTAAAATCGTTGGCCATGCTCGGCTACATCTAATGGGAACCCCGCAAAGAATAGAATATTAGTTATTTTACTGAGAAAACCCTACCAGTGGAGCCCATGGGTTTTGATTCCACGTCTCTCTTTGTCTCTTGTGTAAAGCATAAAGAGAACGCACTGGTTTTCAGCAACAACATTCAACGTAGTTTTACAAATTAAAAGAAACACACCAAATTTTGGCACAATATGCTGTTCTGCTCAACATCAATTTCCGTATTGAAAGAAGTACACCAATATTGTCTTGGCATAATATGTTGTTGTGCTCAACATCAATTTCCTTTTGTTTGTTTGTTTTCCTGCCCATGTGAAATGGGATACTGGATTTTTGGAGGGTAGTAAACAGAATTGTGTTACAATCAACAGTGAATTTATTGAGAGCAGCGAAACAATTGTGTTTCCACTTTTGTGAAAAACTTAAGTGAGTACATAAATGGAGGTGAGAAGGAAGGGAGGGACAATATACGATTCCCGTATCAAATTTACAATTCAATGTGCATTCAATGATGATAATTTGTAAAAGATCTGTAACTCATGTTTTTGGGTCCCACATATATATACATACAAGCAGCTACAGTTTTCAATAGAGATCAATAACAGAAATATATGCCAGCACGAGCCATTTTTCTATTTTCCTTGGGAATTTGGAGATTTTATATACATTTATATTGCTGGGTCTATATTCTAAAATAATATACAAGTCTTTCTAGTTTTTAAAATCATATTCTAAACTACGATTCTCTTTTTTTTTTGGGTGGGTCTCAGTGAATGATTCTTAGTTTATTCTTTGAATGATTCCTTGTTAATTCTTAGTTAGGTTCATAGATTCTTGTTGATAGAGTTGTTTATCATGTTGAATGATTCATATTTAGGTTTATTTAGGTTTTAAAATAAGCCATACAAATATTTATATAAAGATAGTTAAACTCCTTACAATAATCTATGTCCACGGAGAATCATTATGTGCTCACAATATTCTCTGCCCAGGCACATCATTAAAATATTGTGTAATATATTATTGTTAATAAAGGTTAAATATATATTTTTATAACACTTTAAGCTAGTTTATTACTTTTTATGTAATAATTATTTTATATTATAGTTATTTTAATTAAAAATTCTTATTATAAACCAAATAAAATACATATTAATTTATAAGTGAGATAATTTATGTATATTTCTTTCAATTTTAAATATAATTTTAGTGATGTATTTTTTTTTTCAAAATAATTTTTCCATTTACAATAAATTGGAAATTGTTTTAACTAGGTTTTTTTTATAATTATAAATCTTTCGGGAAATCACATACGAAATTTTTAGAACTGACGCATTTCGAACTACCAACTGTAGTTCATCATCGGGATAGGTTTTTTTTATTTTATATATAAATATAGGCACATGTTCATATTTTCAAACTTAAATAATAATAAATGTGAATAATAATTTCTATTTTCTCAACTTTTAAGTGTTTAATAATGTTCATATTTTGAAACTTAAATAATAATAAAGATATCTGTATTATTTATTTATTTTATTTTATTTATTTTTATTCAAGATGTCATATAAAAAATTCAAATTCATACAATCAAATATTGTTTAAAATTTGTTGGGTAATGGTTTTCCCTTGGGTTCACCAATTCCTTTGGTTTATAATATTAAACCCTTTGGTTTATTAGCTCTTTTTGTTTATAATATGAATAACCCCTTCGATTAATTATTACTGTTTATTAATTTCTTCAACTTGAGTATTTTTTTTTTTTTTTAAATTGATCCTTCACCTTATTCGTCCCTTAGGTTACTTATATTAAACCCTTTGGTTATTAGTTCTTTTGGTTTATAGTATGAATAGTACGTTGGGTTAATTATTAGTGTTTACTAATTTCTTTAGCCATAGTCGATTAATGTCATCCATGATCAAATGTCACATTCTGACAAATATTTTCTAAATATGAAAATCACCCATGGCCAACCATGGTAATAGTTGGTCGACGTTTCATTGTGACAACAATTGTCTCAATGTTTAAATCAATTCCCTTGGGTTCACCAATTCCTTTGGTTTATAATATTAAACCCTTGGGTTTATTAGTTCTTTTGGTTTATAATGTGAATAATCGATCAATTTCATCTATGATCAAATGTCAGATTCTGATAAATATTGTCTCAATATCATTGTCACAACAATTATCTCAATGTTTAAATCAATTCCCTTGGGTTCACAAATTCCTTTGGTTTATAATTTTTTGGGTAATAGTTTCCCTTGGGTTGACCAATTCCTTTGGTTTATAATATTAAAATCTTGGGTTTATTAGTTATTTTAGTTTATAATATGAATAATCGATCAATGTCATCCATGATCAAATGTCACATTCTCACAAACATTGTCTCAATATGAAAATCACCCATGGCCAACCATGGTCATAGTTGGTCCAACAATTGTCTCAATGTTTAAATAAATTCCCTTGGGTTCACCAATTCCTTTGGTTTATAATTTGTTGGGTAATGGTTTTCCCTTGGTTTCACCAATTCGTTTGGTTTATAATATTAAACCCTTGGGTTTATTTGTTCTTTTGGTTTATATTATGAATAATCGATCAATGCCATCCATCATCAAATGTCACATTCTGACAAATATTGTCTCAATATGAAAATCACCCATGGCCAACCATGGTCATAGTTGGTCCAACCTCACATTGTGACAAAAATTGTCTCAATGTTTAAATAATTTCCCTTGGGTTCACCAATTCCTTTGGTTTATAATATTAAACCCTTGGGTTTATTAGATCTTTTGGTTTATAATATGAATAATCAATCAATGTCATCCATGATCAATTGCCGCATTTTGACAAATATTGTCTCGATATGAAAATCACCCATGGCCAACCATGGTCATAGTTGGTCCAACGTCGCATTGTGACAACAATGGTCTCAATGTTTAAATCAATTCCCTTGGGTTCACCAATTCCTTTGGTTTATAATATTAAACCCTTGGGTTTATTAAATCTTTTGGTTTATAATATGGATAATCGATCAATGTCATCCATGATCAAATGTCGGATTCTCGCAAATATTGTCTCAATATGAAAATCACCCATGGCCAACCATGGTCATAGTTGGTCCAACGCTGCATTGTGAGAACAATTGTCTCAATGTTTAAATCAACTCCCTTGGGTTCACCAATTCCTGTGGTTTATAATTTCTTGGGTAATGGTTTTCCCTTGGGTTCACCTATTCCTTTGGTTTATAATTTTTTGCGTAATGGTTTCCCTTGGGTTCACCAACTCCTTTGGTTTTATAATATTAAACCCTTGGGTTTATTAGATCTTTTGGTTTATAATATGAATAATCGATCAATGTCATCCATGATCAAATGCCGCATTTTGACAAATATTGTCTCAATATGAAAATCACCCGTGGCCAACCATGGTTATAGTTGGTCCAATGTCGCATTCTAACAACAATTGTCACAATGTTTAAATCAATTCCCTTGGGTTCACCAATTCCTTAGGTTTATAATATTAAACCCTTGGGTTTATTGAATCTTTTGGCTTATAATATGAATAATCGATCAAATGTCGGATTCTCACAAATATTGTCTCAATATGAAAATCACCCATGGCCAACCATGGTCATAGTTGGTCCAACGTCGCACTGTGAGAACAATTGTCTCAATGTTTAAATCAATTCCCTTGGGTTCACCAATTCCTTTGTTTTATAATATTAAACCCTTGAGTTTAATAGTTCTTTTTATTTATAATATGAATAATCGATCAATGCCATCCATGATCAAATGTCACATTCTGACAAATATTGTCTCAATATGAAAATCACTCATGGCCAACCATGGTCATAGTTGGTCCAACGTATAAATTCCCTTAGGTTCAGCAATTCCTTTGGTTTATAATTTGTTGGGTAATGGTTTTCCCTTGGGTTCTCCTTTGGTTTATAATATTAAACCCTTGGGTTTATTAGATCTTTTGGTTTATAATAACTGAATAATAAATCAATGTCATCCATGATCAAATGTCGCATTCTGAAAAATATTGTCTCAATATGAAAATCACCCATGGCCAACCATGGTCATAGTTGGTCCAACATCGCATTGTGACAACAATTGTCTCAATGTTTAAATCAATTCCCTTAGGTTCACCAATTCCTTTGTTTTATAATATTAAACACTTAGGTTTATTAAATATTTTGGTTTATAATATGAATAATCGATCAATGTCATCCATGATCAAATGTCGGATTCTGACAAATATTTTCTGAATATCAAAATCACCCATGGCCAACCATGGTCATAGTTGGTCCAATGTCGCATTGTGACAAAAATTGTCTCAATGTTTAAATCAATTCCCTTGCGTTCACCAATTCCTGTGGTTTATAATTTGTTGGGTAATGGTTTTCCCCTGGGTTCACCGATTCCTTTGGTTTATAATATTAAACCCTTCAGTTTAATAGTTCTTTTGGTTTATAATATGAATAATCGATCAATGCCATCCATGGTCAAATGTCACATTCTGACAAATATTGTCTCAATATGAAAATAACCCATGGCCAAACATGGTCATAGTTGGTGCAACGTCGCATTGTGACAACAATGCGTCTCAATGTTTAAATAAATTCCCTTGGGTTCACCAATTCCTTTGGTTTATAATTTGTTTGGTAGTGGTTTTCCCTTGGGTTCACCAATTCCTGTGGTTTATAATATTAAAACCTTGGGTTTATTACTTATTTTTGTTTATAATATGAATAATAAATCAATGTCATACATGATCAAATGTCACATTCTGACAAATATCGAATCAATATGAAAATAACCCATGGCCAACCATGGTTATAGTTGGTCCAACGTCGCATTGTGACAACTATTGTCTCAATGTTCAAATCAATTCCCTTGTGTTAAACAATTCCTTTCATTTATAATTTGTTGGGTAATGGTTTTCCCTTGGGTTCACCAATTCCTTGGATTTATAATATGAAACCCTTGGGTTTATTAGTTATTTTGGCTTATAATATGAATAATCGATCAATGTCATCCATGATCAAATGTCACATTCTGACAAATATTGTCTCAATATAAAAATCACCCATGGCGAACCATGTTCATAGTTGGTCCAATGTTGCATTGTGACAGCAATTGTCTCAATTTTTAAATCAATTCCTTTAGGTTCACCAATTCCTTTGGTTTATAATTTGTTGTGTAATGTTTCTCCCTTGGGTTCACCAATTCCTTCGGTTTATAATATTAAAACCTTGGGTTTATCAGTTCTTTTCGTTTATAATATGAATAATCGATCAATACCATGCATGATCAAATGTCACATTCTGACAAATATTATCTCAATATGAAAATCACCCATGGCCAACCATGGTCATAGTTGGTCCAACATCGCATTTTGAAAACAATGTGTCTCAATGTTTAAATCAATTCCCTTGGGTTCACCAATTCCTTTTGTTTATAATTTGTTGGGTAATGGTTTTCCCTTGGGTTCACCAATTCCTTTGTTTATAATATTAAACCCTTGGTTTTATTACTTGTTTTGGTTTATAATATGAATACTCGATCAATGTCATCCATGATCAAATGTCACATTCTGACAAATATTGTCTCAATGTGAAAATCACCCATGGCCAACCATGGTCGTAGTTGGTCCAATGTCGCATTGTGACAACAATTTTCTCAAATTTTAAATCAATTCCGTTGGGTTCACCAATTCCTTTCATTTATAATTTGTTGGATAATGGTTTTCCCTTGGGTTTTCCAATTCCTTTGGTTTATAATATTAAACCCTTGGGTTTATTAGATCTTTTGGTTTATAATATGAATAATCGATCAATGTCATCCATGATAAAATGTCACATTCTGACAAATATTGTCTCAATACGAAAATCACCCATGGCCAACCATGGTCATAGTTGGTCCAACGTCGCATTGTGACAACAATGCGTCTCAATGTTTAAATCAATTCCCTTGGGTTCACCAATTCCTTTGGTTTATAATATTAATCCCTTAGGTTTATTAGTTCTTTCGGTTTATAATATGAATAATTGATCAATATCATCCATGATCAAATGTCACATTTATTTGGTTTATAATTTGTTGGGTAATGGTTTTCCCTTGGGTTCACCAATTCCTTTGGTTTATAATATTAAACCCTTAGGTCTTATTAATCTCTATTGTTTTGAATATTTCCCTTAGCCTTATTGATCCCTTAGGTTTTTAATATTTATCCCTTGGGTTCACCGATTCCTTCGGTTTATAATATTAAACTCTTGGGTTTATTAGTTCTTTTGGTTTATAATGTTAATCACACATTGGGTTTATTACTCTCTTAAGTTTAAAATATTAATTCTTACGGTTTATTAATCTCTATTGTTTTTAATATTCATCCATTAGGTTTATAATATTTATCCCTTAGGTTCGCGGATTCCTTTGGTTTATAATATTAAACCCTTGGGTCTATTAGTTCTTTTGGTTTATAATGTTAATAATCTCGTTGGTTTATTAATATCTTATGTTTAAAATACTGATTCTTATGGTTTATTAATTTATTAGGTTTTTTAGTTTAAAATATCAATTCTTACAGTTTATTAATCTCTTGTGTTTTTAATATTGATCCCTTATGTTTATAATATTTATCCCTTGGGTTCACCAATTCCTTTGGTTTATAATATTTAAACGTTTGGTTTATGATGACATCGGGTTTGTATTATTAATTATCCCTCGTGTTTATTAATATCTTCAGTTTAAAATATTAATTGTTAGGGTTTATTAATGTCTTAGGTTTTTTGTTTTTAAATATTGTTTCATATGCTTTATTAATCTCTTAAGTTAAATATATTAATTCTTACAGTTTATTACTTTCTTATGTTTTTGGGTTTAATATTATTAATATTTATTATTTATTATATTATTAATATAATAAATAATAATATATATTATAAATATATATTATATTATATAAATATATATTATATTATTAGTAATATATATTATTAATAAATATTTTAATATTATTTATTATTAATAAATATTATAATAAGTAATATATCAATATATATTATTAATAAATATTATAATAAATATTATTAATATATATTAGATATATTTCAAGTTAATATAATAATATTATTATATATAATATTTATTGATATATAAATTAATGTGTTGGGTAGTGGATATAGGCCTATCCGCGTATATCAACCACATTTGTAAATATAAAGTGGTTGTGCTAGTAAATACAAAAATTACATAGAAAACTGTTAAGATCCTCAAATGGCTGGAGCTAGCCAATGCTAGTAGAAGTTAAAAATTAATATGTTATAAATCACGATTTTACCCTCATGCCTTAAATACGGTGAAGGAAGGAAACATATGAAATGAGTATAATAGTGTATTCACACTTTATGAAGAAAATATAATTGAATTAAGTTTAACATACAAACTATGCGAAGAGGGTGCTGAAATAAGAAACTAGAGGTGATATATATATATATATATATATATATTGATTTAGCAGGTGCTTAACGAATACCCTAAATATTAATTTGATGTATAAGGAAATTCGTTGCAATAGAAATTGTACATGAAAAAAAAAAATTATTTAAAAACAGAAATAGAGTAGTCTAAAAAGTTTAAATACAAGATCAAGCAGTCATTGTCCACTCGACGGGAATAAAATGATGAAGTTAAAGGATCCTACAAATAAATTTTATGGCATCATTGGAAACTATGGTCTAAAGCCACAAAGTAACCATATTTCAAATGGAGCTAGAATCAACACTAACCGTATTTCAAATGCAGCTAGAATCGACCATAAAAGACTTGGCTACTTTGCAAGTTCCAACCTATGTAAACGAGTGCCAGAGATACGTCTAGCACCATTCTTGGAATGAAACCATACAAAAATAATAGGAACCGATTCAAATTATAATTTAACTTCAAGAGACATAGGAGAAAACATTATAAAGGTTAAGATTAACTAAATCAACGAGAGTAATAACATTGTTATGTACAGATAAATTTTAACAAAGTATACCTGGTGAAATGGGGTTCCCAACAAAAGTTCATGGCTAGTGTCTACAATAGACAATATTTCCAAAGGCATTAAAACCCTTATTACATCCAACCTCTAAAGAATAAAATAAAAGAGCATGCTGAAATCCGTATGATAAATTCCACTTGAAAATTATATATTTATGAGGGTGAAACATAAAATAAAACTCAGAGGTGTAAAGTATACATCCCTTTGACTACCCTTGAGATGGTATGGAACTTTTTGTAAAACATTTCTCGACAGAAAACAATTCAGATAAAAAATAATATGGAGCTTGAAAAAACCACTTTTCTATGTGGTGTATCTGATTTTCTTGAGGGCTGGATCGAGTTACTCAACAGTGGATCTAACTTGAAAGTCTCTCAGACATATGCTAGATTCGAGAGGTTACCTTACTTGAGGGGCATCTCAGACTTGAATGCTCGAAACAGGAGTAAAAACCCATTCTAAAAATGGATAATTACCTTGTCCAGGTCAAGGTATATGCGAAGCCTTGGATCTCAATCAGAATAAAAAATTTGAAGGAAAACCGAGAAGGGTTTGAACTTGAATTCCTCGAGGTAGGAAGGAATAAATGATTCCAAAAAATGCAATGTAAAAAATAATAAAATTTTACAGAGAAGACTAATAGAGAGTTACCTCTAAAATTATGTCGATTCATTTGAGGATCTTTCTCTCTTTTCTTCCTAGAACCTGGAATGAAAACTAAAATGATGAGAATATGTAGCTATAAACATATACAAAATAAAATATGGAAGTATAGCAAGTTTAAGTTTCCAGGGTTTAAGGAAAATAGAAAAGGGTCGATGGAAAATCTAATAGTTACCTTCGGAAAATCTAACAGAGCCTCAGAGTGTTTCCACACTAGAGATGTATGTAAAATTCATGTTATTCTTTGCAATAAGAAAGACTATGATAGTTAAAAACGTTAATGGCAGACTAAGAGAACAAAAAAAATAAGCTATAGGGTGAAATCTAGAAGTTGGGAAACACTTTTTGGCGGATGGCTAGAATTTGGGTGAAATTTTTAATTTCTCATTTGAAAAAATAGTCAACTCAATTTCTCGACTGAGAGTTTTTAAAACTCTCATCTGAGAGATTTTTAATGTTTTGCTTGAGAGTTTGATTGGGTTTGACCGGAGTTAAAATACTCTCGGATGAGAGTTAAGTATTTTCTCGTCTGAGAGTTTTATTGACATAAACTCTCAGGTAAAATCTTATCGTAGAGTTTATAAAACTCTCCTCCTAGAGTTATAAAACTCTCTTCCTAGAGATGTTGCTATATGGACAACAACATGGTTGGATTGGACAAGGATATGGGCCCATTAAGGAATCCACAGAGGCAGTAGTGAAACCCTAATGACAAATCTCTTACATTACGACAGCTCATGGTGGTTAAACCCCAGCCACAAATAATACTTTTAAATTAGTATAGCTCAGGGCAGTTAATTGTTAAACGTTTTCAATTGCTTTCTACTCTTTTATGTGGCATTCAGTGAAGTTATAGTCTAATATATCTATTGGTGAATGTGATCAATTATTCTAATTTGTGATCGATGGATCATATACCCTTTCTAAAGAACCAGAAATGTTGTGAGATATAATTGGTAGATGTTTTTAATTATAGATATGTGTATTTCATGCAAGGATATTAATATTATGGTTAATGGTTGAGGCCAAATCCTTTCACCACATTTGACAAGTTTCTATGAATTAAACATAGAAACATTTGACATTTGACATTAATTCATTCTTATTCCTTTAGTGATTTTAAACCATATGTTACAGTACCAACAAAATATGTTTCAAATATAAATAATTAGGGGATAAATTGGTGGAATAATACACCATTAACCTTAATCTCCCCCTAATTTTATTCTAAATCTGAATTTTCTCACCAATTTTCCTCTTGATTATGTTCTTGCAAGACATGGTAGGATTTAATTTTGGTGAATATATTCCTTATTGTTTTCTACATCCATCCAGAATTGATGCTAGAAATTTTCCTATGGGTAATGGTTGTTTAATCATATGGATGATAATGATCCTAGAGTCATTAATCATAATGATTGAATTCATTCTTATTCGTTCAGTGATTTTAAACCCTTTTCAAAGTGCATATGCCTATATTTGTTATGATTCCAATTTTATGCTCCATAACAAAATATAACACAATAAAGCTAATCCTTCTTCCAATTTTAAAAATTAGGGTACTTTTTTTAAGCTATCAATATGCTCTATAAACTAGTTTGATAAATTTTCTCCTTAAATTTGAAATTTCCCAAACCACTTCTCTTCATGTATATTTTTTTTTCTAAGTTGGACTAATATTTTAATATGAAACATAATTTACATGGTAGGAGTGACCTTCGGAATTTTTGTTCTAGCCGATTCCAAAGGGAGTCTTAATCAAAAAACCAAAATACTGACTGCCCCTAGTGAGGAAACTGGCCCAAAATATGCTGCCCACTATGGGGAAACCATATTTGATCAGTAGCTTTCCAGAGTTAGACAAAGACGTCATGATGGCTAAAAAGCCCAGAAAAAACAACAAAACATGTAAAATGACCAAAACTAGATAAGGGAACGTGTCCTTGTGGTGCTTGTGCATCATGCTAGGTGTCTTTATGTGTTGGAGACAGCTCCACCACAATAAGACATCTGTATTTCTCGGACGAGTCATCATATTTCTTTGAAGACTGTGTTGTCGGCTCAAGAGAGGAAGTTGTGCATGCTTGACTGCTACCCCTCCTCAACTGCCCCCACTATGTGCTCAGAGCTTCTGCTGTCGTTACCTGCACTACTTGAGGATGGAGAACTACACTTGACAGGGAGAGCGGTAGAATTCCAGGAGTCTTGTGGTGGAACCAAGGGGATAGTAGACTTTCGCATCTATTTTCTGGAGCCCGAGAATATGAATATGGGTTTCGCTTCCTGAAATGTAACAGAGATTGTGGCGGTGACCTTGGTCTGTCCAGGAGGTTTTCAAAATGAAATAAAGCTACATTTTGAGCCCGAGGCGGGGAGTTGTGCTCTTCATGAATGGAGAGGTGGTGGTGACCCTTGGTCTATCCAGCAGGCTGTAAAAATGAAAGAAAGCTACATTTTTAGCGAGAGGCAGGGAGATGTGCTCTTCATGAATGGAGAGAGGCTGGTGAGAATCAGCACCTCTACCTCTTCCCCATTTGCACCTCATGCAGTGCCTTCTTGGCATTATGGAGTTGTTGGACAAGACGGAGGGCGAACAAGGCATATGAGCACTATGGGTAGGTAGATGGCTATTAGTACAAGAAGGCAAAAGAACACCGTGCAGAGATCTGTGGGTATCAGCACCGGAGGGCTGTAGAGCAAGCTGGAGGCGGAGGTCGAACAACGATTTAGAGGAGCTCAGAGTTCAAATAGAGGCAAATGACAAAGACAAAGATTTCAGACCAAGAAATACAATGAGGAGGGATGCGACACCATTGAAGGAATGGCAAGACAATTTGTAGAGCAAGAGTAATGGCCAAGTGCTGGAGATATAAATGATAGATGCTCGCAGCATTGGGCGTTAAATATCGCAATACCCACCTTCCGCATGGCCATGTGGCCTAGCCAAGTGGCATGGCTTGGGCCAGCCACCTCTTTAATCCATTTAATCACCGGCATCTGGGAGAAAGGTTTCATTTTGCACCAGTTGTGTGCATTCTTTGATGAGGGTTACATCATTGGTGCTAGATAGAGAGCCCGAGAAGAGGATGAGATTTTTCTCAACTCCTTTGTTGGAAATAAGGTCCGCAACCTTTTTTGCGGAGCAACGCACATGCTTGAAGGAGATGACTCTTAATTATTTGATCCATTTCTCAATGTGTTCCAACCTTGTCAGTAGGCGCTAGCTTGTAGATAATTTGGAAGCAGAGGCACCCAAGAGGAGGTGTGTTGCTATGTTAATGAGAATTTGAGAGTCTCCTTCCACTTCTAAGGGGAAAAGATTTTTTTCCTGAGCTAATAAGAGACCCTGCCATAAACCTTCCAATTCAGCAAAATTTCTTGAGTCCCAACCAAAAGAACCATATAAAATGTAGAGGGGACGACCTACTGAATCTCTGAATATGGCTCCAAGTCCGACACCGCCTGGGTTACCTTTCGAGGCGCCATCAAAATTCATTTTGATAATTCCATTATTGGGAGGGATCCAAGTGCTAGGAGAGTTTGGATGATTGGAAGGGGTACATGATTGATGGTGGAGATTTGGAATGAAAAGGTGCCAGTTCGCCCAGATGATACTTTCAGGAGGTTGAGTCGAGATGTCGAATTATTTCCAATGATGAAGAGCTAGAGTTTCTTGGAATTTGTTCCATAAGATGGTCCATATGATGTCTAGTGGAGTACTTTCATCTTTAAATATTATTTTGTTCCTTTCTTTCCAAACTGTCTAGAGAAGGAAGCCTAGAAGAATAAACCAAAGTGTGTTGAGAAACTATCTTTTGAAGGGCTCGGTGGGCCGGTTTTAGATAGTGTTTATAATGTCGCCTTTAATTTTTCCTGATATTCTGCAGCAGATATCTATTTTTTCCCATAAGAATTTGGTGATCTTGCAAGTGTCCAATAGATGATGGTTGGTTTCAGCGTGCTCATTATAATTTGGACATCTTGAGGGGCCAATTAATCACCTTTTGAGGAGATTTTCCCAAGTGAGAATCCTTTTCTTGCTGAGGAGCCAGAGGAAGGTTGATATTTTGGGTTAGATGCCTAGTCTCCAAATTTGAATCCAGATTTTTTCCTTTGGTACCTGTGTTGAAGGGAATAGAAAATGATATGCTTATTTTGTGGAGAAGGTTCCACGTGGAGTGTAGCCCCATCGAAGCACGTATTCTTGAGTCGCATATCTGATTTTCCTGTGGTGGAGCTCTTTGTCAATTTCATCGTATGATTCATCTTGCCAATTATCTTGCCATTGAGTGGCTAGCATCCATTGAAAATAGCCCAAAATGGGATGAGGTTGCTAGAAGAGGTTGACTTGAGTACTCTCAAGGGCTTGTAAGGCGGCTTGCCATCTGGGTTTTTGAAAAAGATCTGCCAATTTGAGAAATTGTTGCCAAGAGTCATCCCATAGGTGAGCTGAGTTTCCCTATCTAATATCCCAAAAATGGTTTGCTTGGATGAAGGCTCTATGTTGTTTGGCAGACTTCCATATGAGTGAGTCAGATTCCTCTAAAGTAAGTTTGATGAGATTTGCTAGCGGTCTATCATTGCCATATTTGGTTGTCCATAGGTGAGCCCATGGGGAGAAGGGCTTGGAGAGCCACTTCCACCAGATTCATGTGCCCATAATGGTGTTACTGTGCTAGGGATTTCTTAATCCTAGCCCACCATCTGACTTTGGGGTAAAAACATCTATCCATTTCACTAGAGCCCATTTTCTGTTCGGTCCTGAAGATACCCATAGAAAATTGCGTTGAAGGTTTCTGATCTATTTTAGAGCCCATTTTGGTGCTGCCAATACTGAGAGAATATACAGAGGCATATATTGGAGGACATATTTTATTAAGACCAGTCTACTAGAGATGTTAAGCGATCTGTAAGTCCAAGAAGAAAGGTGTGCTTCAAGTTTATCAAGAAGCTCTTTCCAAGAGGAGTGTTTGATTGTTGCTTCAATGAGAGGAGCACCAAGATACTTGGATGGAAAGGTGACAATGGAAAAAACAAGGAGTCTAGAAATTATGCTTTGAGTAATCGCAGGTAGTGTTGAAGAAGAATATTTTGGATTTTCCAGCATTGATGGTAGTTCCAGAGGCTTCAAAAAAGATGTCTAGTAGGTACTTGAGGGTGCTGGATTTTTGGACAGAGGGATGAAAAAATAGCATATTTTCATCAGCAAACTATTGATGGGTAATGGGATGATTTTTATGTAGAGAAAGGCCTCTAAGAGAGTGGAAGGAAGTAGCATGCTGAAAAAGACGGCCAAGCCCTTATGCCATGAGGACAAAAATGAAGGGGGGGGAGAGGGTCCCCTTGACGAATACCTCGAGTGGGTGAGAAAGGGGGGGAAGGAGCCACATTAATGAGGATGTATAGCCTTGGAGAAGAGATAAGGTTCATGATCCATATAGTCCAAGTAGAGCAGAAACCAAAAGAGAGAAGAATTTGATTAATGTAATCCCAGCTTAATTTATCAAAATCTCTAGAAAGATATAATTTTAAAATCATACCTACTTTCTTAAGCTGCTTCAACAAATGGATGACTTCATCCATGAGAATGATTCCATCCAAAATTTGTTTCCCTTATACATAGCCGATATGTTATGGAGAGATGAGCCATGGGAGCAGAGGTTTGAGTCTGTTAGCAATGAATTTGGAGATTAATTTGTAGATGATGTTACACAATGCAATGGGTCTATATTTGTCCGAAGTGACCGAGTGCTCCTCTTTATGGATGAGGGCAAGAAAATTTGCATTGAGTGATGGTAGAATCCAATGCAGGTTTCTAGATTCTTAAACCAAGTCCCAACCCTCTAATTTGATCTTCTCCTAGAAGCAATGGAAAAAAATCGCTGTGAAACCATCTGGGCCTAGAGCTCTTCCATATTTGATTTGGGCCATTTTCCGCTCGAATTCTTGAAGAGAGATAGACTTGAGTAGTATTTGATTGTGATCCTCTGTGATAAGCTTGGGAATGTGCTGAGTTATCCTGCCAATGGCTTGCTTCTTACATCCTAGAGGCTCTCGAAGAATGTGTTGAAAATGGCTAAGGAGCTCCTATTCGATGTCCACATGTTCCTCAAGCCGATCCCCCTGACTGTTGTTGAGAGTGTTGATGCAATTATGCATTCGTATTTGAATAGTAGATCGATGGAAGAATCTAGTATTCTTCTCTCCCTCCTTGAGCCAACAGATCCGTGATTTCTGTCTCCATAGAGTCTCCTCTTGCTGTCGCCTCTCATCTAACTTAGTGAGGAGTATTTTTTACTAGGAAGCAAAGGCATCAGATCTGCCCTCTTTGATTATATATAGTTGTAGCTTCTTCATTTGATGTTCGAGTTCCTTCTGATGCTGAAGGATCTTCCAAAATCTGGAATGATTCCATTTCTTAAGCGTAAATTTGAGGTTCTTGAGCTTCTACTGAAATTGGAACATTTTGGAGCCTACTGGAGGTATGAAACTATTCCAGCATGTGGTGACCAGATCCTTGAAATTCGGGTGCGAAAGCTAGAAGGATTCAAAAAAAAATGGTCACTTGTTAGTTGTTCTAGGTTGTGACCAAAGTAAGATGATAGGCCAGTGATCGGATCCAGATAATGGCAGAATGGAAGTGTGGAAGTCATCTCCCAGGTGGATTGCATTGTCGAAAATGAGAAAGCGGTCCAGTATTGAAGCAATCTGTTGTGAGCCTGATATTTTGTTGTTCCAGGTGTGCATCCCATTGGAGAAAGGAAGATTAATCAACTAGTTTTCTTGAATAAATTATTTGAAGCGAGTACTGTCCATCTCAAGTCAGGATCTGACTCTTTGTTTTTCCTCTAATTTGGTGATCATATTAAAGTATCTGGCACTGATCCAGAGGGGATGGCACCTTGAAGAGTTAAGGAAGGCCTTTGAGTTGAGCAAGGTAATTTTCTGAAGAGGTTCTTGAGGGAAATAAACATTGGTAAGATGCCCATGAATATTGGAACCTATAAAATGGAAGGAGGCTTGGATAAAATTGTGAGTAGCATGGAAATCAGAGAGAGAAATGATTTGGTGGTCCCAAGCTATGGCTAGCCCCCCTGAAGCTACAGAAGCATCAACCGTTGAGGTACAACATCTGAGCCATATCTTGGTGAGAATGGAGTCAAGGGTACTACTAGTACATTTGGTTTCCTGTAAAAAGAATACAGATGGCTTGTCTTGCTAAATCATTTTCTTGATCATTCGGTGCTTCGTTGGGAAATTAAGCCCTCTAATGTTCCATGAAATGAGCTTCATTGGGAACTGTGGGATATCGACTGATAGAACTTGGTCAGCTTTGGATATCTCCCAGATTCAACTAATATTTCTCCTACAATGATCATTCTCTGGAGATCTGCTCTTCGCCCTCTTTTCTTTGACTCTTTGATTATATTTTTACCATCCCAAGGTCCTTCATGTACTAAATGTGACCATTAATATGGTGTCCTGGAAGGTCGATTTTCATGCAATCTGCTGCGATTCAAATGCATGTGGCAGAGGAGGCTTTCTTCTGTGCCTCTGAAGCATTTTGAGTCTCTGTTTTATCATTTTTCTTAGAATTTGAATTCTCTTTCATCCCTACAGTGTCAAAGGATGGGATCTGTTCAGACACAACCGTATTGGCTATGTTAGTGGATGGGATTTCATGAGGGAGGGAGGTTCCCGCCCCTCCCAAAGGAGCATCCATTAACTGGGTTTAGAGGCTAGCAAGGAAGGAACACTGTTGAGATCATATAGGGCCACCAGTAGAATAGAGGAGAGCCCTCTCGGCTTCGTTGCAGGGTTTCTGAAACCTTGAGGATCCATGAGTTTCTTCATCTATATTGAAACATTGATGAGAGTTGACTTGTTTTCCTTTGGAAATAATAATTTCATCTAAAAACTTTTGGATTTATTGCTACAAGGGGTCAGGTATATATCTCTTAATATAAAAGTGTGAAATCCATTACTAGAGAAACTCTCTAACATAAGAATTAATTCATAGCTAAACACACCTTTATGAATAGTTTGGACATTATTAACAGAAATAAAGAAGGGTAATACTTTTTGAGATTTACATGATGATTGATGATGATCTTGAAAATCCATTATTATGAGTAGTAGCTTGCTCGGTGTTAGATCCATAGGTTACACTATTTTAAAATACAATATTGCATAGAAAAAATCATGACACTTGTAGAGGATCATAAACAAAATTATTTTTAATTGGTTGTTGTTTATATTTGCTAAAAACCCATTTTCAAATGGTAATTATGAAGGACAAAATTGTTAAGGTCACAATCAAGACTTGAGAAATCCATTGGAAGTGCAATAACTTACACATAAATTAAAATTTTTATATGGAGAACCATGATCAACATAAAATAACCCACTAATGCAAATTTGTTTATATGGTGTGGTTATATCTCAATAAAAAAGAGTTTCAAGGATGACAATGACAAGTTGTACAACACATGGAAGAGAACACTTTCTAGTTTAATCCACCCATTCCCATGAGGTTGGAATATAATAATAATAGAGAAAAAAGATTTAAACTATTTGATACTTCCATGATGATTGATGAGGAAACCGTTATTACAAGTAATAACATACATTATTCATGTTAGATTTATATATTGTACTATTTAGAAATACAATTATGAATAAGAAAATTCATTATACTTGAAAATAGTCATAAAAATGTTTCCAAAAGAAATTAAAATAACAACATCCAAGTAAAGGGAAATGACTTACAAAATAGTGTATAAGAATGTTGTCCACACCACATGTTGAAACTTTCAAAATATTGAGAAAATAAAATATATATTACAAGAGGATGTGTAATAGGTAAATGATCAAAGTTAGAATTTTGGAGAAATAACTAAATATTGATATTTTATTAAACTCTCATATGAGAGCTTTATATAAAACTCTTGTCCGAGAATCGGCCTTGGGTAAAATCTCGGGTGCAAACTCTTGGCCAAGAGTTTGTAACACTTTCGGTTGAGAGTTTAGCCACATGGTTAAATATAACCTGTGGTGGTTTAAACTCTTAGTCGAGAGTTTGAAATTTCTCTACCGAGAGTTTAATAAATGTCTCGGCCGAGAGTTTTTGGTCAACGAAAAACCCAGAAAATTCTACAGTTTTGAGGAACCTGCAACTTTGGAGGGGCGAAACACCTACAAAAAAAAAAAATGTTATATTTCGGACCTAGTACCATTAGATTCATCTTTGAATATATTTTCTAATGATGTAATATTTTTGGAGTTTCATTAAAAATTTCAATTTGTTATTAATTTTATACAAAATTGTGTCACTGTGGAATTTCATTGTTCTGAAAATTGCACTGAATGAAAATTCAATAACTTTGAAATGAAAACACCAAAAAAAATCAGAAAAACCATATTTCAATTCCTCTCCATGGCTTTTTCAAAAGGGTATTCTCATTTTTGTTATTGACAATCACATTGCAAAGAAAATCTAGGGCTCATAAAATGTATTGAAACATCACCCTTTTTTTTTCTTCGTCCATTTCAAAAAATAATAAAAAATAGTGATTTATTCTGAAAATTACCAAAAAATAGTTAGTGCACTAGTGCAATCTATTTAGATTATGATGATATGGTTTATTTCCAAAAAATGAATAACCTTCCCTAAAAAAAGTTAGGGTTCAAAAAGTTACTATTTATGTTTGCCTAAAAATTTCAAGTATATGCAGTTAGTAAACAACAAATTTACCCCTCTATATGTCAATATTTTTTTTGAAAAAAAATATGAGTATGGAGGTAAGACAATTCTCTACAAATCTTGTTTTTATGTCAAAGCATAATTTGCATTGAAAATATGTGTTTAGTGGAGTTGAAATTGAAAAAACATAGAAAATTACAATTTTCAATGTCAAAAAAGAGAAAAAAGTGTTTCGCAACTTCACATTTTAACCCTATATTGAGATACAAATCAGATAAGTAAGGGTTAACTTTGTTTCCTATGCATATGGACCACGAGTAAGAAAGAAATATGGCTATATGGAAGCAATAACACACACATACAAATGGTTAGCGGTGAAGAGAGCACCTGCCAAGAAAAAATGCTAGGGTTTGAAACCTCTTCTACTCTCGAGAGAAGAAAGAATTAGGTCGACGGTAGAGACAAAAGAAAATGAATGAAGACAAATTTACCTAGTCATATAATCCTTCTTTTACCCTGAGTCGTAGTATCTCCTCATTGAATATTATCCATGGAACCTGTGATCGGTTAATCGAAATGTGATTTCTAGTGTTTTTTGTAGTATAAAGTTCCAAGTGGTATCAGTCACATGGAGTTACGTGGAGGGGTATGTAAGTCACTAATCTCCATGTTTTGGTGGGCATTAATAAGGTTAATAAATATTGAAATAACATATCATGTGAAACCCTATTTGGAAGCACAAAATGGTTCACATAAATATGTATAAAAATAAGTTGAACCCTTGAATAGAACCATAAAGGGGACACAAATTTTGTTGTAATATATTTGGACTATAAGTAGCGCATAAAACGTGTGCCTAGGTGATGGCTCAAAACATTGTGAATGGAAAAGGTTTTGGTTAGATAGAAATGTTAACAAGAAAGAAATATTTAGTAGTCATGGGGATTTTATTTATGAATTGGCCTCGGCCATGTTGATATGTAAGTGTAGAGGAAAATTAAATTGATAATGTTACAACTTTTGAATATAAAAAATTGATACATTATTAATGATAAAATAATGCATATGGATGCAGATAAGGAATGTGATTAACGTGCGAAATTTATATGAATATGTATTCCTTAGTGTGTGAATGTTATTATTGACACTATAATTATGTAAGCCCCTCTAAAATCCCCTCTAAAACCCTTGAGAAATCTAATAACCTCATTGTGAAAATTGAATAGAGCCTCAGAGTGGTTTGACGTTGGGAATGTAAGCGAAATTATTTCTTTTTTTTCTACAAAAAGAAACATTGTGATAGTTAAAACATTAATGGTGGACTAACATAACAAAACATTGATATCCATTGAAATAAAAATTAAATAACTAAGTGTAAACTCTATTTCCTATGCATATGGATCACGTGTAGGAAAGAATTCCAACTACATGTAAGTAGGAACACAAAAATAAAAATGGTTACTGGTGCATATAAAACCTACAAAGAAATTTTTTTAGGGTTTGCGACCTCTTTCTACCCTTCATAGAGGAAAGATGTATGTTGCTGGTAGAGAAATGACAAAATCAAATGAACAAAGACAAGACAACTTTACCTAGCCATATAATCCTTCTTTTCAACTCAGTCATAGGATCTCCTCCTTCAATCTTAGTCATGGACCATGTGCTTGTTGAATCAACATGTGATAGTAATGAGTTTTCTATAGTATAAAGTTCGATGCAGTATTACTCACATGGACTGGTTTGTAACCCATTATTTTGCAAGTTCTGATGGGCACCTTAATAAGGTTAATGCATATTAAAGAAATATATCATGTGTGACACCAGTTAGAAGGAATTAAAGGTGCACATGTATAAACATGACCCTTGAATAAAACAATAAAAGGGACAAAAATTATGTTGTAATATATCTAGAGTAAAACTAGTGCATAAACACTTTGCCTAGGTGATGGATCAAAACATTGTTAGTAGAAAAGGTTTTTTTGAGATATAAATCTTAAAAATAAAAACCTTTAGTAGTCATATGAAATTTATTTATGAATGGGCCTTTATTGACCATGTTGATATGTAAGTGGAGAGACAAATTAAAATGATAAGACTACATGTCTTGAATAGAAAAACTTTGATGCAATATTAAGGGTGATGTAATACATATGAATACAAAGAAGGAATGTGATAAATGTTCCAAATTTAAATGAATATGTATTCATTAATGTTGGAAATTTATTTTTGACACTACAATTACGTTTGTCAAAAAAAAAATTATGATGAAATTAAGGAACATTACACCCCTATCTTGTTTCCACCTCACTTTCCTCACTTCCTTAGTTTGTTCCTTACGTATATTGATTTGATGTAGGCATTGGGTAATAAAATCCTATTTATTACTTAATGAAAAGGTATCCTGAGGGGGAGAAAAGATCTAACTTTTGTGATTTTGGATAGCTTGTAAGGGTGTGGATTGTTCATGATTGATACTCAAACTATTATCATAATGATTCTCCTCAACTTTCTAAGTTGTAGCCATGTCAACTTGGTTGGATAAAAAGGAAATAAATCTTCTCAATTTAATATCCCCACAAAATTATTGGAGTTCCATATTTTTTCAGCATAAAACAAAACATCATGTTGATATATCTCACAAAGTAGGCTCTTCTCCTTGTCAATGCATTGCAAGTAAGTTGTGGGGAAAGTCAGAGGACACGTGATTTCAAAAGCCTTAAGAGTTAGTAATGCATTTTTCTATAACAATAAATATTTCTCTTGCAAGAAAATTTCGTTTTCAGAAGAGGGTGGTTTGTAGTGGAATGAAACCACCACCAAAATGCCAAATTGAACCATTTGGATATCTAATTTGTTGATTTTTCACTCTAATTAATTGACTTTCTTCCTATCATCTTCATTTTCATCCCATTTCATATTGTGGATTTATGTTTTCTCATCCCATTTTTCTTTCAACTCCCTAACAATTGTCCATTGTATGTTTCGGCGTATCACTCCCTCCTCATAAGAAGCCAATTATTTTTTCCATCATTCCTCTTATGCTTTTATCAACTGCTTCTTTTCCTCTTTGCTAGTTATAGTCTAAATAATTTTGTCAATAGTGGAACTTATAGTTTGTACTTCCATACCTTTCTTTTCTATTCCCTCGTTTTGGGTAGTCTCCTTTATTTTTTTAATGGGTTCCTTGGTAGCAAGAGATCATATTTTGAGGGAGAGATATTCTAACCATTTAAAATATTTTCCTTCATGTTTTTTTTCCTCGTTGCAATATCAAGACTTTAAATTCTTGGATATTCATTTTGATTATCATTTTTATCGAATAAGTGATGTATACAACGGTAAAAATGGAAGATGCCTTAAATTTTTATGCTTTGTGGGAATTGAAGTAATTTATTCTTCTTGGTTAGTAGCATCGGTCTCTGTACGAGTGGAAAAATGTGTACGTATATGAGTAGCAACATTTACTTCTTCACAATCAATAATGCAAGTGTCAATGGGTGTTCCTACAAGAGTGGCAACTGTTGTCCCCAAGAGTAGAAGAAACTATGTTTGTGGTCTCATCATTTGAATATGCATCTATCAAAGCGGTGAACCCTTCTCCAAGAGTAGTCCTTGTTGGTTCTCATGGAAACTGAGTCCCAAATTATTAAAAACCTAGGTCCACTACCCCTGTTGGTTCTTATGTGTCACCATCGGTGGTATCTTCCTTGTGCTCTATGGTTTCTTTTGCCCCTCCTAGTCCTTGTGTAGTAGAAGGGGTTTGGTTAGTTTATAGAGTGTATCATGTCCTCTTCTTTCTAAGATCATAGGTAGGTATCTTTCGATACCCTCTCATCCTCTTTGTGGCTCGTTTGTCACTAATTATTTCAACATCAGGATTGCTTTCCTTCTAGGGTGTTGAAGAGATTTACCATTCTTCCTTAATAGGCATCAATGGGTACTCTATATCCAAGTGAGACACAATAATATATTCTTCTTCCTTTGTGGTTGAAACAAGTGTAGTTGCATTTACATCAAGCTACTCTGGTAGAGATGCATACACTAAAGTTTTAAATGACTTCTTCCCATCTTATTACTACTTTATTTGAAGCCTATTCTATAAGAACCCTCATAATACCATGATTAGAAATGTCATATCTTTGAATGTTTTCTTTTTTTGTGTGGGGCACCATTTTTTATAGGGTTTTGAGTAAGAAGTATGGTATATTGACATTGTGGCCATGTTTGAGATGGTCGAGGAGGTTAATGTGTTGAAGATACACTATACCATAAAATCCCTCTTAGGTGATGTATATTTTTGCAATTGAGGCCACATATCTCTATGGATTTGGAAAATATCGATGATCAAATCATGTCCCCTTCTTTACCAAGGTATCTCCCAACTCTAGGAATTGCTGCATAATTCCAGGCTTAGCAGCCTATTTTTAGTGACATTGATCCCCTTTGTGAGGAAGCCCTATTAATTTTCTATAATATGCTCTGTAACTTCTAAAGTTACTCCAACAACTATAGACTTGTTGGCCCTAAAGTTGAAGGAAAACTTCAATGGTATCTTAACATCTTAACCCTTTAACCAATGCACATAGTTCATCCATCCCGCTTGTTGAAAAATTGATTGAAAATGACTATAGGATTTTAATATCACTAACTTAGTGGGTTCATGATGGATAAGTGATACTCCATGGTATGTGTAACTCTCTTTATTTAAATTTTCATTGTTATAAGAGGAAAATGGTAGCATCATAATTCCCATTAGGTAATTTCCATTTTGGATGTAGAGTGATGGGTGTAACGGTTTTCAGTAGCTGAGTTGTGATTTTGAAATCTGATGTAAGGGAATAGGGATAGTAGGTAATCGTAAATAATCATTATTTACACTTTAAGTCCTGTTAGTTATGTAAAAGGTTGGAAAACACACTCATCATATCTTACCTTAGCAGTTCCTCCTTCATACAATCGGTTGAGTTGGTGGTTGGTACACAAATCGTACTTTTTTGGAAGAGTTGTAGTAATAGGATAGAGTTGCAAAAACAAGAATTATGGAAACCAAATTCATGGCAAGAGGATTTGGAACAAAATTATTAAAAAAAAGGTAGAATTTGTGGCTGGAGGAGTTGCAAAAATAGAAAATGCAACCATGGAATTCACAGCAACATGACTTGCAATAATGAGAGTTGAAATAATGGGGATGGAAAACATGGAGGTTTTGACGATTTGTTGCCATGGGAGATGGAATAATGGGAGTTGTAGCAATATTAGTTGCAACAACATGAAATGGAGAAACTACTAATACACAACAATGTCCTTCCCTACATCTTGAAATCATTGTTACATAACCATTGTAAAATTGCAAAGTGTTTATTTTATTTTATTTATTTATTTACTTCTTATATATAATGTGCTAGAAGGAGCTAGTTTTTTTTTTGTTGTTATTTATTTATTTATTTTATTCTTATATATAATGTGCTAGAAGGAGCTAGTTTTCACATGGCATGTGCCCATGTATGCCCCTAGGTGTTTTCACAGATGGGTCTCACTTCTTTTTTTGGAACAAAGGAATGATTTATCAGGTAGGAATCATCTATTTTTGAACCAATTCCATATTGATATTGGGTCTATTGGTAATGTTTATACTATCATGCAAGATAGGTCCATAAGCTTGGAATACATCATGTTTAATAGTGATTATGGTGGAATCTTTGTAAATTTTTGGAAATTAGCTAAAACTTAACTTACAATATCTATGCAATTCTTAATCACTTCTAGAGAGGGGAATTATTGGAGATGTTGACTTGATAAGAAAAACATCCAATCTTAATACCTTTCTTGAGATATATTATTCCCTTTACTTACTATCTCAATCAGTCTTATTCTCACTTACACCACACTACTTTTTTTTGACAATATTATTATTCTAGAAAAATAAGATGATCTTCAACCATTAATATAACAAAAAAATCCTACATGAAATAATTTTATTTTTACATGATTCTACGACAACACATTTCTAGAAATCCGTTGATTTATTCACTATTAAAATTTCATCTTAGAATTTGACCTTTCACATAATAGTCAGTAAAAAAAACCTAAACTACTAAAAAGAAGATATTGTGGTAAAACCATGTTTCTCTTTAGCTATGACTGTATTTTATTCTAGAAGAACGAACTAGAATACACCTCCTTTCCATACTTTATTTTCACTTGCTTGTTTTCTAACTCTTTATAGGATATGAAGAAACTAATAGAGAAATACTTGAGCATTGCTGAAATATAAAAAGCACTTTAGAAGAGTTTCTTGTCTAAAGTGATTGAGGATTGTTGAATTTCAAAATTAATTTTTTTCTTCACAACATCTTTTCTCTTTAAGCCATACTAAGCTTATAACATATTAATTGGTGAAAGTGAACCCTTGTTTGAGATTTCTTGAGAAATATTCACAATTTTGGCTCATCAAGATTCTGCTACAACATCAAATCTAATTAGGGATAGTGTCTCACTTGTGAGACACTAAGATCAACAGACCAAGAACCTTTCTATTGTTTGGAAAATGGATTCATTTCTAAAACACAAAATTCTGAAATATGAAGCCTCTCGAGAACCTTTATTTTTTGTATCTTTGTTCTTTATTCTTACACTAAAAAAACTGAAATATAAATTTTGGAACTTGTAAATTAAATGCACACATGTGGAGCTTATTTATTTATAGCACCCTACTATTTACAGATCAACTACTTGTTTCAAATTAAAAAATATATATATTCAACACAACTATGCTAATTTCTATGTGTTGAACCTTACGCCACCCTACCCCAGAACATTGAAAATAAGAATTGATATAAACAATAAATATTATTGAGGTAGAAAAACAGATACATATGCCCACATTGATGGTGGTTTCCCATTGTATAAGGCTCCCATATAGTCTGCTATGATATTATTAGAAACACGGGAAAAAATATTGTCTTGATTGATAAACAAAAATTGTTGTACATGAGAAAAATTGTTTCAGTAATATATCCTAAGAAACTTCAACATATTCCCTGGATTTTGTAATAGTTTGCTGATATGTAGTTGGGTAGATGAGTTTTTCTTCATAATCACACAATACCCCTATTGGTTCAAGATGAGAGAATTCAAGAACAACTCACTCTTTATCACAATATGATAAAAAAAAAAATTCCTCAGAGATATGACTGCATAGATATTTGTTCATTTTCTCACACAAATCTACCGAGCAAAGGCTAATATGAAAAATAAAATATGGAGAATCTTGAAAACACCTATCTTTAGTACATTGGTGATGTGACAATTTTTTGGAATTGATCAAAATATTTTTATGACATTCAACAAAAATTGTTGTACAAAATTACCATGTAAAATCACCTTTTACAATATCATCTTCAAGGGAGCTTATGGAAAAGTCATCCATTTTCTCCTAGCTAGACAAATTGTCTACTATGCGTATAACTTCATCTTGTCGACTGAAATTTTCCATATATTTAAACTATGAAAACGAAAATCTAATTCCTTTTGTTTAAATTATTTATCCTAGTCCTTTCCATTAAAATGTCCATGCAAAGTATGCATAAGAAATTTCCCACAAACCCATAGGTGTAATGTCTCAACTTCTCAAAAAAAAAAAAAATTCATTTAACAACTTCATAATTATTCCGGATTGAAAGTTTATTTAATACACCTCTATTAAATATAATTCAAGTCATTACTTGTTCGTCTATTTTTATAATTAAATAACAATAAAATTGCCCAAACTTTGATTTCTTATCTTTACCTCTTACCCTGGAATAAATATCCCTTTCTCTTTAGAATACTTTGAGTATAGTTATACATATGTCTCTTTTGATAGACTATAATATATTCCATATATATATATATGCATTTCAATGATACCTATATATATATATGCACTCGGACTATCATATATATCTTTGTCACTAAGTCGTCGACCCTGGTAACCTCGTGTAGCCATACCAGATCATCGTTCGAACTAAATTCTACGCCTTAGCATGAAATTAGAATATAACCATACTTATATGGTTTTAGCTTCACATCGCATGACATTAACATCTTGCACAGGGTGGGATTTAAAGTTTAATTACGCACCACATATTTGGATCGTATGAGATAGTTTTGTACCCATCTCCAGTTGTAAACCCTCACATTGTCTTTGAGAATTGATGGTTTTTTAAGTATCATGTATGGTTCTGACTCGTTATTCAACTCGTTTCTAGTTTCGAGGATTTTATGGCCAACTTTCCATACGTTGGGATTGGTTTGGAATCCTATTCATAAAAAAATTTGTTGTTTTTAACCATTCAAATGGTTTTCCTAGTACATTCGCATTTATGTCAAGCATTTTCTCTCTAAGTATAGATTTGATCGACCTACTTTGCTTTTACTGTGCTTATGCATCTGAGAATTCCCAGTACACATTTACGATGTAGGCTCTATAGCGCTACACGTGTATGGTTGATCTGCGTAGGAAATTAGGGTTTTCCTGACGTATATATGGTTCGATTTATTCTATGAGCGAGTCCATTTTCAACTTCAAGCTTCAGGAGCTTTGGATCTTTCTCATGAGGCATGTTCACATTATCTATGGAGCAAGTTTGTTTTCCTCTCATGGCGTCAAGTTCCCCACCGAGTAGTTAAGGATCCAGGTATTTTGATTTTCTCCTACGCTCTCTATTACACTGGTTGTTTAGTTCAAATCTTCGTTTTCTAGGTCGTTAACCTTGGTTCGAATGGTATTTACACCGCAAGTCCTTATGAATTTCTGCATGTATGTCTCTCTCAGACGTAGTTCTCTTTCTTGTTAAATTTACCAATTGATTTGTCTTTTCGATAGGAGTTACTACTAACCTTGAGAATTAAAATTTTATTTTCTGGTTAGAATCTCAGAGTTTTACATCCTCCTTTTCTTGCATCGAGCATAGTTCAAATCATTTTGACCTTTTCCATATCCTCTTATACAATTTTTGTTTCCCTTCTGCAAGGATGTTTCGCAACCCTCCTTCGTCCTCGTACTAGTAGCTCGATGATTTCTTCGAAGACTCACTTCCATAGCCGAAATTTCCCAACCCTTTCGATGGTGAGACTGTAACTTGTATTGAATTCGTTGTGTCAATTCTTAATGTTTTTATGACTTTATTGATGCCTCTAAGGCATTCTCTTGTCGGAAATGATATATAAAATTTTCACTTACATTTGTTTCCTTCCAGGATATAAGTTTAAAGCGAGGTTTTCAAATATGCTAGGTACGATAGCCCCTATTTTTTTCCATTCGGTTCATTTTATTTTGGTTTACTATGGATATAATCAAGTCTTGTCTCTTCAGTCGATTGACTTGGCTCTCCTATCATGTTACAAGTACAAACGTCTTGTTTGGTGTATATGGTTCATCCCATCATACGTTTATGAAATCAATTCAATTTGTGAGAGCTCAGCACGATAGTAATTCGTTCTCATTTTGAATTGTTTCAGGTTGGTATATCAATTTCTGGCAACTCCCAGAACCGTCGTCCTCATCTTCATCTAGCTTCTTCCATAGGATTTTATTATCTTAGCGTACTGTGGACTATAATTTTTTTTATTTTTTTTTGAAGAGCAGTGTATATTTCTGTCAGTACGACCATTGGTCTATGTTTGTGGCCTTGTAATATTTTTGAACTCCAGACATTCTTCAAACAAATTTTTCCATGCCATGGTTCTGCTATGGATATTTAATTGTGTTCTATATGTAAGATTGGGTTTAATTATGTTCATTTAATTTGTTTCAACTGGGATTTAAGCATCTATATATACCTATAGTTCATGATACGTATGATTTTTTGGTGAATCAAATATTCACATATCTGTCTTCTTCCATTAGTATTAAATTTATGTTATATAATATCTTGTGGTTTTTAACAGTTCAGATAAATTAAACTCTTTTATTTATTTGCAGTAAGTCCTTATGCTACTTCAAGTTTAATTTGATTTTCAATACTTGTTAAAGCTCTGTAACAATTAATGTCTAGTAAAATTTATGTCAGTTTCTACCGTTTTGATTTTCTATAAAAAAACAATAATATTTCCTCCATATTGGGTGTTATCCCAAGTCATATTCTATAATTAGACTCTTTCTTGGTCTTTGGTTAGATCTGTACTCATCCTGCATGTACTTTCCTTGCAGTGTAATAGTTTAAATCAGATTGTTATTATAGCAGCACAGTAAGTCACAAGAGCAGATCACTATAAAATTTCTTTGGGATATTAATATAGACATAGAATAATTTACTATAATATATCAATGACATATATCTTTCTGTCATTGCATTTTTAATCATTCCATAAACTATAGCATTTGGTTCTATTTATAATTGCTTTGGAAATTTTAATACAATGATCTTTAATACACCGTTGTCATTGCTGTACATTGGAACTTTTTTTCCTTTTTCAAGTATAATGATCTCACAATACTCTAAAATATAATTTCTGAGCTACCACTTATTATTCCTTCCATTTTATTGGGACTTAATGTTTTCATTGGGTGTTTATAATAAGTTTAGCAACCCAGATCAATTACTTTCAATCAGTAACTGTAGATTTAAAGTTGATACATATGTGTCTATTCATGTAACTATTCCTACTAGCAGTAGATTTAAGTTACCATATTTAATTTGGTTATGGGAATAGTAAATATATATTTAGATTTAAACCATATTCTGGTCTAGAGATTCTGGTTGATAATTTCCCATAATTATTGTTCCTACAACTATACAGATTTGAGAGGATATACTCCTTCTAACAATTCTGTAAATGTATGGAACACGAAATAAAACAATGTAAGTAATTCATTCATTCATACACACTATTAAGCATACCAGTTCTGCAATTGACCAGTCCTCCCAACCTTAGAGTCCATCCATCTCCAGAACTCACCCCCGAGCTAAGATCACCTCCACCACAGACCAACCTCTAATCTGTTTAGGAGTAGCTTATTTAAGCTGTTGCTCCCCAAAGCCTATTTCTAATTCTGCGTCCAAAATTTTAGGATGCTTTTCTTCCTGCTTGCCTAGGCTTCCCTTATTTAGAGATTTTTAAATATTCTTTAATTCTTTTCTCATATTTTTACCTCTTCCCAACTACTATCCCCCTCATTGGGGAAAAACTAGATTTTTCCTCAAAAATATAATTTGGAAATAAATTCTTTCAAGGATTTTTGAAATATTTTTGGGGAAAGTAATTGCCTCTTTCCATCCTGATGGATTTGGCAAGTGATCTCATGATTCTTATTTGGTCAATCTGCACAAAATTATTTTATTTAATTCTCATAATTACATACTTAATTACATCCACAAAATACTTATCCATTGGGGTCCACTCCCCTTTTGATTTAGGTTCAAATGTCTAACTTGCAGGAACATAAAACTAGGGGTGTTACATATTCCCCCTCTGAAAACAAACACCATCCTCGGTGTTGATAACTAACTACTAGAGTTTATTTTCCAAACAAAGATGGATATTTTTCCATCATCTCATCTTCCCTTTCCCATGTAGCTTCTTCAACAGTAAAGTGCTTCCACTGCACCTTTACTCTTGCTACCGTTCTGTTCCTTAATTCAATTTCTTCCCGCTCCAATATTTGAAGCGGATCTGGAAGGAACTCTCCTTCTGGTTCCACTTGTATCACATTCCAATCAACAATGTGAGAAGCATCATGTACATATCTTTTTAATAATGAAACATGAAACACATCATGAAATTTAACATGGGGCGGTAAGGCCAGCTTATAAGGTAATGGTCCCACCCTATCTAACACTTTAAAAGGCCCACAATATCTAGGAGCCAATTTTGCACAACTTCCAGCATAAAGTGTGCTCCTTTTGGGTTTAATACCCAAATACACATGCTCCCCCACTTTGAATTCTCGATGTAACCTCTTCTTATCATCATAGTTTTTCTGTCGATCTTGTGATGTCTTGATGTTTCTTTGTATTTGTTTAACAATTCCTTCCATCTCTTGTAAAGCATCTGTTCCCAACATTAGCTTATCCTCAGGTTGGCTCCAACACAACGGGGTATGACATTTCCTTCCATAGAGTGCTTCAAACAGACTCATTTTGATGGAGCATTGATAGTTGTTATTATAGGAAAATTCAGCTAAATGCAAGTAGTCTTCCCATTTTGATGGCTTATCCATCACATACATTCTCAACATATCCTCCAAAATCTGATTTGTTCTCTCTGTCTGACCATCTGTCTAAGGGTGATAGGCAGTGCTAAAATTCAGCTTGGTGCCCATGCCCCAAAATAAACTTTTCCAAAAGGCTGCTGCGAACTTAGCATCTCTGTCCGAAACAATCATCTTTGGGACCCCATGGAGCCTTACTACTTCCTTCAGGAACACATCCGCTACTTGGGCTGTCCCAAAAGTATATTTCACAAGTATGAAGTGTGCAGCTTTTGTTAAAGTGTTTACTACTACCATCACTGAGTTGTGCTGGTATTTGGTTTTGGGTAGCCCTGTTATGAAATCTATACAAATGGTGTCCCATTTCTATTCTGTAATCGGCAAAGGATTTAGAAGACCAGAAGGATGCTGATGTTCAACTTTAACTAGTTGACACTCCATGCACCTAGCTAAATATTCTACTACATCTCTTTTCATTCCTGGCCAGAACAACTTCTTTTTCAAAGTTGTTAGCATTTTTTGATATCTCGGATGCCCTACATATGGTTGTTTTTGATGTTCATCTAGGATTTGTTTTTTCAAGGTTTCCACATTAGGGATATACAATCTATTTTTGTAGCAGATCAACCCTTTTTGGTTTTGAGTGTATTTAGCCATCTCCTTCTTTAGTATTTTCACCTGAAGATTCTCATAATTTGGATCTTGGTCTGCTACCTTTTTCACTAGGTCTTCTAAATCAAAATTAACACTACTTCCCATGTTGTTTATGTTTTGGCAAGAATTTTTGCTCAGGCATCACCAATTTTATTTTCTTTCCCTCTGATATCTTTTATATCCATATCAAATTCACTCAGAAAAGACATCCATCTGGCTTGTCGAGCATTCAAATCAGTTTGGGAAAAGAAATATTTAAGACTAATATGATCAATCATCAATGTAAATTTTTTCCCAAGAAGATAGTGTTGCCACATCTTCAAGGCATGAATTACAGTAGCCAATTCCAAATCATATGCACTATAGTTATGTTCATGTGTTTTAGGTTTCCTAGACTCATATGCAATAACTGAATTTTCTTGCAACATGAATCCTCCCAACCCCTCTCTACAGGCATCCGTACACAGCACAAATTCTTTATGAGGATCTGCAATCTTCAGTATAGGGGCTGTAGTGAGTTTTAATTTTAATTGTTCAAAATTGTTTTGGAATTTTTCAATCCACTCAAATTTGACACCCTTTATTTGCAGTGATGTTATGGGATATGCTATGGCAGAAAATCTTTCTACAAATCTGCGATAATAACCTGCAATTCCCATGAATGATCTTACTGCTGAAACATCGGTTGGTACACGCCATTATCTAATAGCCTTTATCTTTTCAAGGTCAACAGCCAACCCTTGTTCAGAAATAATATGACCTAAGTATTGTATCTTATCCTTATAGAATTCGCATTTACTGAACTTGGCATATAATTGGTTTTCTTTCAAAGTTTACAACACTATCCTCAAGTGCTCTTTGTGCTCCTACTCACTTTTTGAATAAACTAAAATATCGTCTATGAACACTAGTACAAATTTATCCAAGTACTTGTTTAAAACACTCTTCATTAAGCACATAAAGGTGGCAGGGGCATTTGTCAAACCGAAAGGTAGGAATACAAATTCATAGTGACCATACCTGGTTCGAAAAGCCGTTTTACTAATGTCTTCCTCCTTAATTCTAAGTTGGTGATAACCAGTCCTTAAGTCAATCTTCGAAAATATTGAAGCCCCTCTTACTTGATCAAAAAGATCATCAATTCGGGGCAAAGGGTATCTATTTTTAATTGTCAACTTATTCAGCTAACGATAATAAATGCACATTGTAAAGTTTCCTTCCTTATTTTTCACGAACAACATCGGTGCTCCCAAAGGAGACACACTCGATCGGATATAACCCTTATCCAACAATTCTTGCAATTGCATTTTTAGTTCCATGATTTCAGGGGGACTCATTCGATAAGGGGCTTGGGAAACAGGTGTTGCTCCCAGCAGCAAATCAATTGAAAATTAAATCTCTCTTTTGGGGGGGAGATGAGGAATCTCATCTAGAAAAACTTCCTTAAACTCTCTCACTACTGGCAAAGTATCCATCAGGTTGGATTCAGGTTGTTTTTATAATTCTTCAACATGTACTGCATATACTTGGTATCCTTTCCTAACTGTTCGTTTTAATTGCAGTGCTGATATTTGTCTGACAGAGATGGGTTTTTTTTTTCCCTAGAGAATAAAAGGTTTCCCTTCTTCATCTACGCAATGCAGAGTCTTATCCCAACAGTTCATCATAGCCTTTCTCTTTTCCAGCCAGTCCATTCCTATCAGCAAGTCATATGAACCTAATGGAAGAATGTTTAAATTCACTTCTGTCTGAAAATCATTTAATTTGATTGTTGTTTGAGGTAACTTATGAGTTACCTTCCTCTTGGTGCCAGTGGCTAACTGGACCAACCAAGACTGCTGAAATTTTTCAGTTTTGAGATTGCATTTTTCTACCACTTGTGGAATAATTTAACTCAAGGAAGCACCTGGATCAATTAAAATAGTAACAGATTGGTCAGTAATCTTACCTTCCATTTCACCCATGGTATCTTGGTGTTATGTTTGTCGATTCTCCAAGGCTGCACTAATGGTGGGTATATTTCTTTCTATATCATTTAATGTGGTAGCTTCTCGATCCCTCATAATAATCTGAATATTTCGGTGGGGGCAATCCCTCGAGAGATGAGGTTCTCCGCAGCCCCAACATTTCAAAGGCTCCCTCATTTTAACTGTGCCTTCCTTCTTATTTTCTCCATCTATTTGTTTGGAACCAACTTGAGACTGAGCAGCTTGGCTTTCTTTTGGTTTATTAAACTTTTTTCGCCGATGATCCCTGCCAAAATTCTTTAAGTAAGATAGTTTTTGCTTCTTTCCTTTGATTTCACCCTTTTTTATCTAGCCTTTTCCATGCTCACCCTTTCCCTTAAACTACTGGTAGCATAACCTAGTTTTCCTCACTGCCTCGTCCATATTTTTTGGGTTATAAAACTTCATCTTCTCTTTGTACACAGCCAGCAAACAATTCAAAAACCTTTGCACCTTTGCCTTCTCTTCTCGAATGTAAGGGACATATCTCAATAGATTTGTAAACTTGGTGAAAAAATCATCAATAATGAGCTCTCCTAGTCTAATTTCATGAAATTCCTTTGCTTTATCATCATAATAACATTCATTCAAATAGCGGTTTTTAAACTTGACATGGAAATATTCCCAAGTCACTGTTTTTTCATCAATGGCATGGATCAGCTAATACCTTGTAGCTGGTAGACAGCTAATCTGGCCTTCAGATCGATTTCATATTCATAGACCTAGAAATACTTAATCATGTTCAACAACCAGACTTCAGCGTCTTCTTCCTTCTCCCCATCATAGGAGGGAGGTTTGATATTCCAGAATTCCCCCTGTAATTCCTTTTGTTTCTTATACTGATGCCTAACAGCATCATCTTCCTCAGAATCATCAGAGAAATTTTTCTTATTCCTCTTTCCAGAACCTTCACCTTCTTGGTTGTTCCATGAAGTTAATTATCTCATAAGCTTTTCCTGCTCCTCACTGGCTAATGACAATCTGTCATTCTAGGTTCTTAGCTCAGCCATCTCTCGTTGCAAACTATGCAACATAGCCATCACCAAAGCGTTGGGATTTGGTGTATTTTCTTCATCACGCAGATCAACATAAATTTCCTCACCTTCAGCCATTTAACTTTTCTGTTTCAGCACCACTGTACACTAAACAACGCATATCATAATTTTTTTTTTCTTTTCCACAAGACATAATTTATATAGTGAGCACAACCACAACAGCCCAGTTTTATCTAACATGAGCTCTGATACCATTTGTAATGTCTCTACTTCTCAAAAAAAAAAAAAAATCATTTAACAACTTTATAATTATTCCGGATTCAATTTTATTTAATACACCTCTATTAAATATAATTCAAGTCATTACTTGTTCATCTATTCTTATAGTTAAATAACAATAAAATTGCCCAAACTTTGATTTTTTATCTTTACCTCTTACCCTGGAATACATATCCATTTCTCTTTAGTATACTTTGAGTATAGTTATACATATGTCTCTTTTGATAGAATATAATGTATTCCATATATATATATATATATATATATATGCATTTCAATGATACCTATATATATATGCACTCGCACTATCATATAATTTTATTTTATTTTGTTACATATATCTTTGTCACTAAGTCGTCGACCCTAGTAACCTCGTGTAGCCGTACCAGATCATCGTTCGAACTAAATTCTATTGCCTTAGCATGAAATTAGAATATAACCATACTTATATGGTTGTAGCTCAACATCACATGACATTAACATCTTGCACAGGGTGGGATTTAAAGTTTAATTATGCAACACATATTTGGATCGTATGACATATTTTTGTACCCATATCCAGTTGTAAACCCTCACATCGTCTTTGTGAATTGATGGTTTTTTAAGTATCATATATGGTTCTGACTCCTTATTCACCTCGTTTCTGGTTTCGAGGATTTTATGGCCAACTTTCCATACGTTGGGATTAGTTTGGAGTCCTATTCATAAATATTTTTGTTCTTTTTAACCATTCTAACGGTTTTCCTGGTACATTCACATTTATGTCATGGATTTTGTCTCTTAGTATAGATTTGATCGACCTACTATGTTTTTACTGTGCTTATGCATCCGAGAATTCTCAGTACACATTCACGATGCAGGCTCTATAGCGCTACACGTGTATGGTCGATCTGCGTAGGAAATTAGGGTTTTCCTGAGGTATATATGGTTTGATTTCTTCTATGAGCGAGTCCATTTTCAACTTCAAGCTTCGGGAGCTTTGGATCTTTCTCCTGAGGCATGTTCACATTATCTTTAGAGAAAGTTCGTTTTCCTCTCATGGAGTCAAGTTCCCCACCGAGTAGTTAAGGATCCAGGCATTTTGATTTTTTCCCACGCTCCCTATTACACTGGTTGTTTAGTTCAAATCTTCGTTTTCTAGGTTGTTAACCTTGGTTCGAATGGTATTTGCACCGCAAGTCCTTATGACTTTCTGCATGTATGTCTCTCTCAGACGTAGTTCTCTTGCTTGTTAAATTTATCAGTTGATTTGTCTTTTCGATAGGAGTTACTACTAACCCTGAGAATTAAAATTTTATTTTCTGGTTAGAATCTCAGAGGCCTACATCCTCATTTTCTTGCATAGAGTGTAGTTCAAATCGTTTTGACCTTTTCCATCTCCTCTTATACAATTTTCATGTCCCTTCTGCAAGGATTTTTCGCAACCCTCCTTCGTCCTCGTACTAGTAGCTTGATGATTTCTTTGAAGACTCACTTCCATAGCCGAAATTTCCCAACCCTTTGGATGGTGAGACTGTAAATTTTATTGAATTCGTTGTGTCAATTCTTAATGTTATTATGAGATTATTGATGCCTCTAAGGCATTCGCTTGTCAGAAATGATATATAAAATTTTCACATACATTTTTTTCCTGCTAGGATATAATTTTAAAGCAAGGTTTTCAAATACCCTAGGTACGATAGCTCCTATTTTTTTTTCCATTCGGTTCATTTTATTTTGGTTTACTATGGATATAATCAAGTCTTGTCTCTTCAGTCGATTGACTGGGCTCTCTTATCGTGTTACAGGTACAAACGTCTTGTTTGGTGTATATGGTTCATCCCATCATACGTTTATGAAATCGATTCAATTCTTGATAGCTTAGCACGATAGTAATTCATTCTCATTTTGAATTGTTTCAGGTTGGTATATCAATTTCTGGCAACTCCCAGAACCGTCATTCTCATCTACATCTAGCTTCTTCCATAATATTTTATTATCTTAGCGTACTGTGAACTACAATTTTGTTTTTTTTTTTTTTTTTCGAAGAGCAGTGTATATTTCTATCAGTATGACCATTGGTCTATGTGTGTGGCCTTGTAATATTTGTGAACTCCAGACATTCTTCAAACAAATTTTTCCATGCCACGGTTATGTTATGGATATTTAATTGTGTTATATATGTAAGACTGGGTTTAAGTCTTTTCATTTAATTTGTTTCAACTGGGATTTAAGCATCTATATATACCTATAGTTCATGATACGTAAGCTTTTCTGGTGAATAAAATATTCACATATCTGTGTTTGTCCATTAGTATTAAATTTATGTTATATAATATCTTGTGGTTTTTAATAGTTCAGATAAACCCAACTCTTTTATTTATTTGCAATAAGTCCTTCTGCTACTTCGAGTTTAATTTGATTTTCAATACTCGTTAAAGCTCTGTGACAATTAATGTCTAATAAAATTTATGTCAGTTTCTACCGTTTGGATTTTCTATAATGAACAATAATATTTCCTACTTATTGGGTGTTATCCCGAGTCATATTCTATAATTAGACTCTTTCTAGGTCTTTGGTTAGATCTCTACTCATCCTGCATGTACTTTCCTTGTAGTGTAATAGTTCAAACTAGATTGTTATTAGAGCACCACAGTAAGTCACAAGAGAAGATCACTATAAAATTTCTTTGGGATATTAATATAGACATAGACTAATTTACTATAATATATCAATGACATCTATCTTTCTGTCATATCATTTTTAATCATTCCATAAAGTATAACATTTGGTTCTGTTTATAATTGCTTTGGAAATTTTAATCCAATGATCTTTAATACACTGTTGTCATTGTTGTACAGTAGCACTTATTTTCCTTTTTCAAGTATAATGATCTCACAGTACTCTAAAATATAATTTCTGAGCTACCACTTATTATTCCTTCCATGTTATTGGAACTTAATGTTTTCAATGGGTGTTTATAATAAGTTTAGCAACCCATATCCATTACTTTCAATCAATAACTGTAGATTTAAAGTTGATACATATGTGTCTGTTCATGTAATTGTTCATACTAGCAGTAGATTTAAGTTACCATATTTAATTTGTTTATGGGAATAGTAAATATATCTCCATATTTAAACCATATTCTGGTTTAGAGATTCTGGTTGATAATTTCCCATAATTATTGTTCCTACAACTATACAGATTTGAGAGGATATACTTCTTCCAACAATTCTGTAAATGTATGGAACACAAGAAATAAAACATTGTAAGTAATTCATTCATTCATACACACTATTAAGCATACCAGTTCTACAATTTACCAGTCCTCCCAACCTTAGAGTCCCTCTATCTCCAGAACTCATCCCCGAGCTGAGATCACCTCCACCACAGACCAACCTCTAATCTGTATAGGAGTAGCTTATTTAAGATGTTGCTCCCCAAAGCCTGTTTCTAATTCTGCATCCAGAATTTCAGGATGCTTTTATTCCTGCTTGCCTAGGCTTCCCTTATTTAGGGATTTTTGAAGCTGCTTTAATGCTTTTCTTATATTTTTACCTCTTCCCAACTACTCTCCATCTCATTGGGGAAAAACTAGATTTTTCCTCAAAAATCTAATTTGGAAATAAATTCTTTCAAGGTTTTTTTAAATATTTTTGGGGAAAGTAATTGCCTCTTTCCATCCTCATGGATTTGGAAATTGATCTCATGATTCTCATTTTGTCAATCTGCACAAAATTATTTTATTTAATTCTCATAATTACATACTTAATTACATCCACAAAATACTTATCCATTGGGGTCCACTCCCCTTTGGATTTAGGTTCAAATGTCTAACTTGCAGGAACATAAAACTAGGGGTGTTACAATAGGTTATTTTCGATCTCCTCAATATCAATAAAATGTTCTCTGGGGTTGTAGGCTTCTTTTCCCTAAGAAAAAATGTCAAATTAGGATGATGGGTCATGGAAACGACATCATAAGGCTAAATTTCCTTGAGCATGTTAAGATAATGTTTTTGGAATATTATATTAAGTATGGTAATTATCTCATCATTCTTCCTCTATATCTGATACAATTCAAAAATATATTGTTCATGTGACTTATGTTCACCCTAGTAACTCAAGAAAATATCATGAAAATATTGTCGTGAATGAGTTTAATTTGACTTTAAATGTTGAAACTACTTATGAACATATCTTTTTAGAGAATGATAGAATGTTATTAAAATGAAATCTTCATGCATAATTTCAAATCTGTCCATGAAACATTCGAATGTGAACAAATTCTCCTCAGCTATAAAATTAACTTTTCCATTAAATTTAGGAATATAGTTTGAAAAAATTTGGAGGATAACCATGAAGGATTGATGACAACCTCAAGGGTTTAAAAATTTCCCTGTTTTTGTACAAGCTTTAGCAGGTTGATTGCAAGGTAGAGAAATATGTTTCAAAGATGGTGAATCATTATTTTTATGTAGATGTTGACTTGATTGGTAATTTTTAGGAGGAATGGTAATGCATACATCATTTTCCTCACGAGATTTAGAGGAAGTAATCAATCTAACATCAATAATACAAGAAGAGGACATACCTTCTTATTTAAATTACGATTATGCATTATGGGGTTTATGATCTCTTGAGCATATGAAGTAGGAAATAATGTTTTTGATACGTAGAGGAAAATATATTACAAATTTAATAGAAAAAATATTGAGTTTTTTTAAAAGCGTTAAAATATGATACCTAGTTTTATTGCATTATTTATTCATTTTGTGTCAGCAAGGTTTGTTATCCAATGAAGCCTTTGTCAATAGAACTGCCAAATGAATGATTAACAGTAAATATCTTCTATCTGAATCTTGTTCTCCATCAAGAAAAAGAGCTTAATACCTGGGAAAGATATCTTCATTCCTTCAATCCTCGAAAATGGTGCTAATTGATGTTGGTAATGATGCTATGATGATGTAATCTAGTTCTAGAAGCTTGAAATACATCATTTTTAATATTTTAGTGTTGGAACCTTTGTCATTTGTTGGAAATTATATAAAATTGAACTTGGACGATTCTTGCAGATCTTAGACACTTCTCCAGAGGGGAATTATTGGAGACGTTGACTAGATAAAAGAAATACCCAATCTTCATTCCTTTCATGAGATATTTTTGGAAATTTTGTTACTATCTCAATCAATCGTATTCGCACTCGCACTTGCACCACACTGATTTTTCTTCTAAATATTATTATTGAAGACAACCGAGATGAGATTCCAAACCTCTTTATTTATTTCAACTTTTAAAATAATAAATAATCCTCCATTAAAACATTCTCTTTTTAAATGAGTACACTACTGCAACACATTTCCAAAAATCCATTTGCATATTAGTTGATTTCTTCATCATTAATATTGCATCTTGAAATTTTACCTTTCACATAATAGTGAGTAAAAGAATCCTCAACTTCTAAAAGGAAGATATTGTGGGAAAACTGATGTAGGGTAAACCCTGTAATACCTAGAATCACATTTCAGATGCATATAAAAACTCAATTCTTGTTTCCTGTCAAGAAAGTTGACTTTCTGCACTTTCAACACATGCAGAAGTTCTCTTTCAGTCTTTGGTTATAAAAGCATGACTATTAAACTCCAATCATCCAAATCAGATTTAAACATATTCCCATTTAAAAACCCCATTGATTTAAATTCCCAACCAACGCTTATCAAAACTTAACTCATAAATTCCAATATTATGTGCACCCTTTCCTTTTCAAAATCACACCATACTCAATGTATGCAATTCTGCCCTCTTAAAAAGTTCCACTTACAAATTGCTAATGCAGATCGATTTCAAAATATGATTTCACAGTTTATCATTTCTCATCGAACACATATCATATCCTCACTGCCGTATTTGTGAAACGATATAACAAGTTTTGATTGCCTATGTTTCCCATTAAATATCACAACCATTTCTATTAAAATGAAATTTTTTTTCCTCAATTAAGAAAATTCCAACGCTTATAGTTATTTACCTCTATGAACATTTCATTATGCCTCCACACTGCATGTGGACTTACAGTTCATCAAAATTCTATTCCAGTTTTTACATGTCATCCAAACCCAACCCAAACAACGATCTTCCATTCCATTAACTTACCTCCCTGTATGGCCGCTAGAAACTTAACTGCACAATTTCTGTTAATTGGCAACGCAAATAATTCTTCTTACATTGAATGTCCCATGTATTTATCATCTACTCGGCATTGAACACACCTTCCTCTACTTTGAATTGCACATTGCGCCTGCTACATCGATTATTGCTGTGGCAGTTTCATAACTCGACATTATGAACCCTCATACAACTGCCGCAACACTACAATTGAGAATTTAACCATTTAATGTGAACACCTGCACAGTTTCATTCAGATTTCATTAAAAAGACCATACAAATACCAAACCTACCCAATCGAATTCCATCCAATTTTCAACGCTGCATTCCTGATTAATTGGGCTTTTAAAAATCGATTCATAGTGGACTGAAATTTCTTAAAAATATGTGCCTTTCATATAATTACTCCATGCTGGAAATCAACTTCCAAAGGTCGATATAAAATACCGCTTATGATTTAGCCCTCCTCTATGCTGATCATCCCTCTGCATCTTTTTCAACAATTGTAATTTCCATTTGACTTAAACATGAATCGATATCAGTTTCAACTACATTCAATTCATTATAATAGAGATTTAACCTCGATTCAAACATTTACTTGGACTCTGCGCCCTTTCGTACATGCCAATCATTCAAGATTACACAATAATAGAATTCAAAATTCACCCCTACGTAGAGAACGTAGACTCAATTTCGTGCTGGACATTTCCATTTAACAATAAAACAATTACTTTCAATTCCATCACTCCGGAAAATGGAGGTTTAACCTTCGATTCATTCATTACTTCACTGTTGAACTTAGTGTTTGCATAGATTCATTGAAATTTGCGCAGCTATGTACTCAACACCATTTCCTTAACTTTGATTTCATAATTGAAGTTCGATTTTGGTCTTTTTTTATGTGAAATCGATCATTCCAAGGATCAATACAGTGAATATTATACCTTTTAGTTATGTGAAAAATCTCAACAACTTCAATGGCATCGATCCAGTCAAGATCAAGACTAATTTATCATTTCTATAACCAATTTTCATCCATACAATAATTGACCAATTCAGACACACGATTCAACTCTCAATTTAAAAATCTAACAAGAAATTTCCCAATCAACCAATATATATATATATATATATATATATATATATATATATATATATATATATATATATATATATAGACCGAACAAACAAAAATGGCTTACAAACTTCGATTTGGCCACATATTCAGATCTATAGCCCAATACAATTGCCCGAAGGCTTGAAAGTAGAAGCACATGCCCTCTACTCACACTCTCACCCTCTCTGCAACTATTCAATTGTATTTTCCTCACAAAAACCACTCATATTTATACATAGATAATGAATTTAATTCACTCCAAAAATCACTCCACCTAATCCTCAACTAAATCTATATTTTAGGTGTGGACTCAACAAAGTCCCATACATAGAATTCCTAATCCCTAATTTTTCTCCTAATCTATTTCTCTCATATCATTTTAATTAATAAAAGAATATTTACAAAATCCTCACTTTATCTCCTATTTTATTAAAAATTACAAATAAAATAATAAAAATATCACACCCCCCTTTATTACATATTTAAAAATGAAAAATGGCCTTGATGCTCCTACATCAGACTCCCAGGGTTGAAACTAAACATGATCGCCTGATCATGTATTCGGATATATGTGTATGCCTGGATCCCATATCTTGTGTTGTAACTTTCCACTTTTCACTACTTCTATCTGTTGTTCTTCTCCAGGTCTCCACACTTTATGCTGCATTCTGCCTCCAGCTATGCCTTCATACTCTGCCTTTGTTTTTCCCTTGCTAAAATTCCTCTTCTTTCTTTCTGTTGTCTGTTGTCTCTGAGACACCTTCATCATCAGTCTTCTGATGGTTTCAATCTCTATGTCTAGCTTAATGTTGTCGTCCCCAATTTCTGTCAACTCAACTGCTGTAGCTGCTTCTGCCGCCACCATAGATGTTGTTGACTTCCAAACTTCCTGTCCCTCTGCAACGTTCTTTTGCTCATCTGCAACTTATTTCTCTGGTTCAAATGTCTCCAGAAAACACTTCAGCCATTTCTTCTGAAACATTTCATCAACATGTTGCAATTTAACTCTAGCATAACCTTCGTTTTCCCCTTCGAAAATCTTTAGTAATTGTCCATCATCATCATCTTGATTGATTTTGGCAATCAAATCAAGTTCTTCAAACATTGTAGCCTCATCTTCTAACACTGTAGCACTTCCAAAAATTTTCCCCACAGTCTTCTCTTGGCTATACAGACAAGCCAATTCTTTCTTGTCACCCATGGTAACAAGCCTCTGCATATGAGACATGATTGTCTCATCTTCTTCCTGCAACAATTCTTCTTATTCCAAGACAATTCCAAGTGATGAAATGTCTTCCGTATCACCTGTAAACACAATCAAATTGTCATCTTCAAACTCACAAGACCCAATGGTCTCACTTGTTGATTCAGTCACCAAGTTTTCTCTCTGCAGTTCCAAGTCTTCTTCAGAACTCAGAAAATCTTCACCGGCTTCCTCCTCAGCTTTCTATGGCAACATTTCAGTATGTTGCTCTGAGTTCCCTTCCAAATCCTTTGTCATCAAATCAGTATGTTGATTTGCATTCATCATGAGACTGTCAGCTAGTCTCTCCTTCTTTCCATCCTCTGCTTCATGACTTTCATTCATGAAAACTTTCTTACCTTGCTTCCTCAGCAAATTAGCCTGTGTGTAAGTTCTCTACCTCTCCAATTATCTTCTTTGAAGATCTATTTTCCTATACAATTCAACAATTTCATTTGGAGTAGAACTCAGAAATTTCACACAATTTTCCATACCTTCACCAGCTCTTGACTCATCATCAGATGGTCTTCCTTCTTCTGCACCAATATTCTGATTAGACTTCTTTGTCTTCATTTCCTCCTGAGATCTTGCTATCTCAGCATCGATTTGAACAGCCTTCAGATTCAATTCTCTCTCATGAACAAACTCTAAAGCTTGCTCATCTCCCTGTACTGTACCTGCAAACATACACAACTTATTATTTTTAAAACCACAAGACCTTTCAGTCTTGACTGCTTCCTCCAACACTTTCCTTTGAATAGATCTGCATGTGGAATCTTCAAATTCCATCACTGGCTCAAGAAATCTAAGTTCCTCCTTCAATAAGGCAATCACACTTTGCCTCAAGTTCATCTGCAATGGTTGCCAAATCACTCTCTTTCCCTTCAGTTGAAAGATCCATTATCCTTTCTGATTTTCCTGCTCTTGCAGCCATTCTTCTAGTACTTGAAATTGTACCTTCATTACTACAATTTCTCTTTCTTTGACTTTATCAGTCATCTTACCTCTATGTCATTCCTCTGAACCTCTTCTCTAATACTCCATGATCATATTCTCCATGAGTTTCTCACTCACCATGAGTTGCACTAGCCTTTGCAACAACAAGCTCTCTTGTTGCCCCTTACCTCACCAAGCTCTCCTCACTCAGTATTTTCGTAAGTACTAGGTTCACTTACTCTGGAAAATCTTGAGCACTCTCCTCTACTCTCTCTCTAGGCTATCTCTTCAACTCACTTTCTCTTCAGGAAACTGAAATTTTCCACCCTATCCAACCTTTAGCTGAATGTCAGGTTCACTGCCATCATCTTGTTTGCAACCATAAACTTCAATCATAAATTTCAAATCAGAAAATCATCTCACCTTTAAGATCCTGCATGATCTTGTCCTCCATTCACTTCTGCAATCATGTTCACTGCAATTGTGTAGCTTGCATATCAGATTCAAATAAAACACTCTTCAGAACCTTCTTGCACTCATTCAGAAAACCAAACATCTTCAATTTCAACAGAGCCAAGCTCTGATACCAAAAATGATGTAGCGTAAACCCTGCAATACCCAGAATCACATTTCAGATGCATATAAAAACACAATTCTTGTTTCTTGTCAAGAAAGTTCACTTTCTGCACTTTCAACACATGTAGAAGTTCTCTTTCAGTCTTTGGTTATAAAACCATGACTATTAAACTCCAATCATCCAACTCAGATTTAAACATCTTCCCATTTAAAAACCTCATTGATTTAAATTCCCAACCAATGCTTATCACAACTTAACTCATAAATTCCAATATTATGTGTGCTCTTGCCTTTTCAAAATCACACCATACTCAATGTATGCAATTCTACCCTCTTAAAAAGTTCAACTTACAAATTGCTAATGCAGATCGATTTCAAAATATGATTTCACAGGTTATCATTTCTCATCAAACACATATCATATCCTCACTGCCATATTTGTGAAATGATATAACAATTTTTGATTGCCTGTGTTTCCCATTAAATATCACAACCATTTCTATTAAAATGAAATGTTTTCGCCTCAATTAAGAAAATTCCAGCGCTTATAATTATTTACCTCTATGAACATTTTATTATGCCTCTACACTGCACGTGGACTTACATTTCATCAAAATTCTATTCTAGTTTTTACATGTCATCCAAACCCAACACAAACAATGATCTGCCATTCCATTAACTTACCTCCCTGTATGGCCGTTGGAAACTTAACTGCACAATTTCTGTTAATTGGCAACACAAATTATTCTTCTTACATCGACTGTCCCATGTATTTATCATCTACTCGGCATTGAACACCAAACCTTCCCAATCGAATTCCATCCAATTTTTAACGTTGCATTCCTGATTACTTGGGCTTTTAATAATCGATTCACAGTGGACTGGAATTTCTTAAAAATCTATGCCTTTCATATAATTACTCCATGCTAGAAATCAACTTCCAAAGGTCGATATAAAATACCGCTTATGATTTAGCCCTCCGATCATCCCTCTGCATCTTTTTCAACAATTGTAATTTCCATTTGACTTTAAAATGAATCGATATCAGTTTCAACTACATTCAATTCATTATAATAGAGATTTAACCTCTATTCAAACATTTAATTGGACTCTGCACCCTTTCATACATGCCAATTATTCAAGATTACACAATAATAGAATTCAAAATTCACCCCTACGCAGAGAACGTAAACTCAATTTCATGATGGACATTTCCATTTAACAGTAAAACAATTACTTTCAATTCCATCACTCCGGCAAATGGAGGTTTAACCTTTTATTCATTCATTACTTCGTTGTTGAACTTAGTGTTTGCGTAGATTCATTGAAATTTGCGCAGCTATGTACTCAACACCATTTCCTTAACTTCGCTTTCATAATTGAAGTTCGATTTTGGTCTTTTTTTATGTGAAATCGATCATTCCAAGGATCAATACATTGAATATTATACCTTTTAGTTATGTGCAAAATCTCAACAACTTCAATGGCATCGATCCAGTCAAGATCAAGACTAATTTATCATTTCTATAACCAATTTTCATCCATACAATAATTGACCAATTCAGACACACGATTCAACTCTCAATTTAAAAATCTAACAAGAAATTTCCCAATCAACCAATATATATATATATATATATATATATAATCGGAACAAAACAAAATTACTTACAAACTCTTGATTTGGCCAGATATTCGAGATATATGGCCCTTTACAATTGCCCGAAGGCTTGCAAGTAGAAACCTGCCCTCTACTCACACTCTCACCCTCTCTGCAACTATTCAATTGTATTTTCCTCACAAAAACCACTCATATTTATACATAGATAATGAATTTAATTCACTCCAAAAATCACTCCACCTAATCCTCAACTAAATCTATATTTTAGGTGTGGACTCAAAAAAGTCCCATACATAGAATTCCTAATCCCTAATTTTGCTCCTAATCTATTTCTCTCATATCCTTTTAATTAATAAAAGAATATTTACAAAATCCTCGCTTTATCTCCTATTTTATTAAAAATGACAAATAAAATAATAAAAATATCACACCCCCCTTTATTACATATTTACAAATGAAAAATGGCCTTGATGCTCCTGCATCAAAAACCATGTTTCACATTAGCTACCTTTTTATTTTCTTCTACGAGAGTGTACTACGATATGCCTCTTTTCCATAATCTATTTTCACTTGCTCATTTTTTGACTCTTTACATGAGATGGAGAAACTAACAGAGAAATAATCGAGCATTGTTGAAATATAAGATTAGTGTGAAGTAATTCCTTATCCAAACCGATTTAGGATTGTTGAATTTTAAAATCCAAATTTTTCTTCACGACATCTTTTCCTCTTTAAGCCATATTAAGTTAATAACATATTATCTAGTGAAAGTGATATGTTGCTCGAGTTTTTTTTTTCAGCATTTTGGCTTTGCAAGATTCCACTATAATAGGGCCATCCACTGGTGATTTTTTAAAGGAAGGCTTCCTTAGGTAAGGGTCGATGATATAGGAAAATACTACGTTGATTGACCATCAAGGGAGTTATATGCTCATCTGGAGTGCACATTTTGACGGCTCCATTTTCATACACAATATTAATCTCATAATGTGTAGGCCATCTAGCATAAAACTTATCTTTGAAGTATTTAAACTTGGAATCAAACAAAAAATTCGAGTCCCCAACCTTGAACTTCTTCTGGTGAATGAATTTGTCAAAAAAAATTACCCTCTCTCCATCACTTTCATTTTCTGCAAGGTAGCCCAACAAGGTTCATCTAGTTTATTGACCTATAAGAGTTTATGATTTTGATATTATTTGAAATCCATTCTAGTTTGGATGTTTGTTATAGATGTCAATATTTATATCTTAATTAGAAACAATACTCATTCCCCATTTACTATGATGTGAGGAGTGTAGCTAATAGTAGTCCTCCATGTGGTTTGATAGGCACATAAAGCTTTAGGAAGCTTGGCAACCTAATATTTGATATGTAAGTGAATAGTTTTGGTGATAATTTTATAAAGAATCATATTTTTTCCTTCCACATATTTATTGGATAGTGGATGAATGATGTGGTAAATCTATGCTTGATCTTGTATTTCTTCATCAAGTCTTCAATCATCTCTAATGTGAATTGGGTTACTCCATCTATGTCTATCTCTCACAGTATCCCAAATTTGGTGAGTATTTCCTCATGAAATAATTGGATTAATACTTGCTCAGTTGTAATTGGAAGTGCTTTGGCTTCCATTCATTTTTTGACATAAAATTTGCATATCATAATGTAGGATTTTTAGTGAGATGGTGGGTTGATTGACTGATTGAAATCAAGAGTTCATTTTTTAAATGGTCACAACACTAGTTTTGGTTGTAATGAAATCTCATTAGATTGTACAGGTTTTCCCATGCACTAGTAGTTTCTGAAACTCTTTACATACTCCTTGGCATCTATAAATATGGTGGTCCAATATTACCCTTGATATATTATATTTTACAATGATGTTATGTTGGTAAAGTGTCCTTGACATAGATCATCATGAAAAGTTTTAAGGATATCATAGAGTTTTCCTTCTCTCACACATCTACAAATTATTAGGTGAGGTCCTGTGTAAAACATAAATCCATAAATATGTGAGAACCTTCCACTTTGTACAATATTTTGACACTCGTTTGGAGACCAATGTTGTGGAAGTCTACTGACATTGAAGTAGTTATCAATATCTAGAAACTGAGGAGAGTTAGTAGAAACTGAAAATAGGTTATCATCAGGAAAATAACCTTCTATAGGGGGTTATTTTTTTATTAGATGTGAGTCTTGAGAGAAAATCAACCACAACATTAGCCTTTCTAGGTTTACCTAGTATGGTGATATCATATTCTCATAATAAAAATAACCATCTAGTAACTCTACCATTTCTAATTGGTTTATTAATTAAATATTTGATTACATTATGTTTAGTATGTAATGTTACTGGATAACCTATAATTAAATGAAAAAAAACTTGATTTCATAGATGCAAGGAAATCCTTTTAAGTTACCATGTATTTAAGCTTTGTAAGCAAGATATTCTTACTGAAACAATATATTGCATACGATTCTCTATATTGAGGTGTCTAAGGCATATGTAGAAATATGGAATGGGAGGTACTTATGAGATCCTCTTAAAATTGGATCCATGAAATATGTAGGGTATTATTGTGAATCCACCAAAATTATGTCATCTTCCAATATCCCTTCTATTATAACAGTAGATTTGTTAGCTAGTTGTAAAATGTTAGGGGTATTCTTGAGATGAGAGAGTAATAAGGGTTCCATGGTCTCAAGTGTCATTAAATAAATTGTAGCACCCAAGTATAAAAATGTGTTATAAATAATGGTGTCATTAAATTTCACATTAACCATTAGGTTTGTAAGGTTAGAATACTTGGTTGCTAAGACTGAAAATATCATTAGATTTGATATGTTTCTCATAACATGGACTATGTATGGATATTCCTTCTTTATTCTAGGTTTCCTAAAATAAAGTTTCCTAATCAATTTAGAATTAATACACACATCCTTGATGGCTTGAAGCAATGGTATATTTACACACACATTTATAAGTTCCCCCAAAAGATCAAATTCAGGTTCAATACTACACTTCTCTTAGCTTAATCTCTTAGGGTAAGGGAAAATACCGGGTACATGATGTGGAGTTATTAGAGTTGATTATTTTATTGATTCTTCATTCCATACCACTTTTTTTAGATCTGAAATATGAAATTCAGGTTGTTTATTAGTTAGGTTCCTCCTAGATCGTAAGTGAATATAATTTCAATCTATGGAGGAGATAGAGTAAGTAGGATAGGTGGTTGTAATCTATCTAGGTTGAGCTACCCTCCAATTATTCTAGTTAGGGATTGGTTGAGAAGATAATTAAAGTCGAGGAGGGTTAGATATTGGTACTTTCAATTGTTGAGGAGGAAGGAGTTATGAGGGAAGCTACACAATAACTTGTTTAGGTGCTCCATAGGTGAGAACTTCACCCTAATTGGAGAAATTGGTTTGGGGGAGGACACATGAATTATTGCATTGGTAGATTCCATGGATATGAGGTGTATTGCATAATATGATTAGTCCAATAAAAATTAAAGCTATGATAGGTATTTAACTATACTTGTGGGTTTTTGCTACAACAATTTAATTTGATAAATGAAGTACAATTATTCTTACTCTCCCTCTTCTTCTGTCAAAATGGCTACATCAATCATGTCACCCTTCAAAATGTAACGTTTTTGCATAATATCATCACAACTAAATTTTAGCTTTCCAGGAGGCATACCATAAGTATTAATTTATTTACTCCTCCATTTAGTTACTCTTCGAGTCAGTATGGACCATGCTTTAATGCCTCCTATGTTGCTTTTTAGTATCATGTGGTGCTCATTAGTCAATGCTTCGGAGTCACTTTTGTTTCATATTGTTACATGTTGAAGGAATATCTAAACCTTGATCAACCATATTCCATCCTTGTTGACCTTTGGTGTTGGCCATTTGTGTGTGATTTGTACTTCATGACTTCATCCATTCACATCATCTCTTAGAATGTTCCATGTTTATTGATGGGGGATACATTAAGGCCCTCCTTCATTGGATCTTCTTCTATCGACTTCTGCTCATTATCCAAGAGCTTGATCTAGGAAATAGTAGTGCCTTGGAACTTCTAGACATTAATGGTAGGATTACTTGTGATCAACGATGGAATTACCAGATTGACTCCTAATCATTTGAGTCCATAAATGTTCAACTAATTCTCCATTTACCTCATTGGTGGGTCCCCTCGCATCTATTAATGGTATTCCTTAATGACCAATAATTATAAGGTTTCTACCATGATTGACATCAACTCATATATTTGCATGTTGTAGATTCGTATTATCAAGGTTGATTATAATACTTTATGATAGGGAAATCTCACTTTTATATGGTACGCTTCCCAAGATACATTGGAGATACATTTTTCTTGATGTATTTTGAGGACTACTTTTAGGTACTTCCATTTCTCTATCCATATTCCAACTAATATGTATTGAGACATATATCCACATTGTATTTGTTGGTGGAAATTACATTTTGGTGTGTGACATGGATCCATTATGTATCTCTCATGAACATGTCTTATAATTTCATGTCATTGATCCACATTGTGTAGTTGGTGGCCATGTTAACTTTCACTTTATCTCGATCATGGATATGGATGACTTGCATAAGATCTTATTGAGTTTGATACCTATATATCAACATTGCTTCAATTCAATCCTTTTGTCTTGGGTATTCCTTATATTTTGAGGTACATGTTTTAGCAATCCATTTTGGCCATTAGTTTATGTTTTGACCTCATTAATTAGGGGGGATTTGTTATAACCCAATTTTCCACTCCATTACACTGAGAGAGACCCAAGTTCAACATACCTGAGTTATTTTCCAAAATTCATTCCCTTTCAACCTCCCTTTTACTTATATGAGTCTTAGAAGGGAGCTATTTGATTTTATAGGGATGAAATTACATAATTGAGTAATTTATCATAGTTGTTTTGTCATAATTTCGTAATTATGAAAGTAAAAATTATTTCATAATTGAGAAAAAGTTGAAAATTAAGAAAAAGGTTCTATATTTTTCCATTTCGAGAGATATAAAATTGACCTTATTGTTTATGTGTTAGATAGGGGTGTATTATTATAGAAGTAATCTAGCTTTTGAAGCCCCTAGCTGTTCACGTACATTCTCCTAGAGGAGAGAATAACTAATATAATATGACCTTATCAAGAGGGAAGGAGTGAGATCTAGAGTTAGAAAAAGAGAGAGCTCAACCATGTCATTGATTTTGTAGTAAGTCATTGGAGGAGTCATACCAAGGATTGAGGAAGAGAGTGGCTATATGCTAAGGAATAATTGGTATCTTCCATTGATTAATAAGAGCATTTATGAATTTACATTCATACGATTCACATAATTTTATGATATATGTTGATTTTATTATGGTTTGTACATTTTGATATACCTCCGGAGACACAAAGGCGTTGTTTCATTTCAGTGCTTCTGTGCATATTCTTGAATCAAAGAAACTAAAATTAGGATCTTCGAGTAGAAACAAGATTTCCAACATCTTCTTCAAATTTCATGATATTCACTAGGCTACGAGGGATCATGTATGAATTATATGGCTTATTAGAAAGAATGTTTGTGTATGTTCTCACCTCATATCTTAGAAATTTTGTACTTTATTCCACACACTATTTTATAGATATAGGGGAATATTTGTGAAGAAACAACACATTTTCTAAGGGGCCTTCCTAACACAACAAGGTTTAATCAAATTTCAAGTGCATGCACTCATTCAATGTGTAACTAAATCTTGAATCCAACAAGTATCCACTATACATAATTTTGATACTCTGGTAGTTAAATAGAGTAGAAGTACATGAAAAACACGTTTGTTTTTGAGGAATTTCGTTTTTCATTTGTTTTCACTTTTTTCTCATTGTGTGTGTACCAAAAATATGCATAGTAGATAGTTTTTGTAATTTTTCACCTAATGAGTACTTGCACTTATAAGGTGATTAAATTTATAAGGAGAAAAGTCAAGAATATGATTTAAAATATTTTTTCATTTCTCCTTTTTATAGTTTTATATTTCTTATATTTTATTTTAGTTATTATTTTATTATTTTCCTTCAGAAACCCATATAAGATGACTTGGGAAAATTCAAATGTGGAAGAGTTGTAGTACACATGACTTTTTACTAACCACTAAAGTAATTTTATGCAAAATCGTTTCTATGTTATTAGTGAAACTTTTAAATGAGTTTTGGAGTTTCATAGTGAGGTGAGAATTCATTCATCTTCTAGGAACATATGAGAGAAACTACAAGAATTAGGAACATAACATGATTGATTCATCCCAAATATATATGTAGTCAATGATAAGCAAAATCATATATCTCAATTTTCAGGGGTATGTAGGAAACTATGTGACATGAGAAAACAATAATGAGGTTTAATTAATAAAAGAGATAGACGATAGGATAAACACCTTATGTTAGGTCCCTATATTACTAGTATAGTCCCTTATTGTTGTTAGTGTAACCCCCTTATTGTTATTATCGTACCCTTGTAACCCCCATATTGTTATTATTGTGCCCTTAAATTATTATTGTTAGGTCAGCTATGATTACATTATGGCCCCACTAGGATTACATTGTGGCCCCATGGACTCCTATATATAGAAAGGAGGTTTTGTAATTTGAATCATCCAAGAACTATTCATTCATGTATTTTACTAGAGGTTGACCCCTCGAAGTGGCTTATTTCTAAGGTGTTGATATCTCTTTTCTTCTCTTTTCGGAGTTGTTTTCACAACATTTGGTATCAGAGCTTTGAGATTCTATGGTTTCGCTGCTCCAAATAGGTCATCGTGGAATTTTCATTATAAATTTTTTTCTACGAAGGTTCAAAATCTGAAATTTTTATAGTGCGAAGCCAAAATCCCGAGGAACGTCATCACAAAAGTTTAGAGCTTGGTTCACCAATTTTTTGGAGATATGATCTATGCAAGTTAGGTCATTTTCCAGGATCTTGAATTTAACCTAAATAGGGCATCGTGGTATTTTCGTAATAATGTTTTTTTCTACGAAGGGTCAGAAGCTGAATTTTTTAGAATGTGAAGATGCAATCCTGAGGAACATCTTCGCAAAATTTCAGATATTGGTTCGCAATATTTTTGGAGATATGATCTGTGGAAGTTAGGGCTTTTTTAGGCTTCGGAATTTCATCTCAAAGAGGTGATCATGGGAAAATATTCATAGATCTCTCTCTGAGCATTGGATTGGAATTCTATAAAAAGTGGCCAAAAGTAAACAGACTGTAGTTTTCGTTCTATCAATTTCATATTGACAAGTTGTACAAGTTCACTCTACTGAACCAGTCCGAAATTGGGTCATTGTGGGAGATTGGACATAACTTTGCCTTGAAGAATCCAAATCATACTAGACCTATGGCATTTGAAAGAAGCTTCAGAGGGCTACTACAAGGCTGAATTTTAGATATTGAGAATCTGCATTTACAGACATAATTCAATTTCAATATCGATCTCCTCAAAAGCAAGTAAAAGGTGTGTATTTTTTTTCTGAATTACATAAGTCTTGTTTGAAGAATCAAGTTAAATTGATCCCAAGGGAATATCGTAGAATATATACCAATATTGGATTCTAAAATGGCCCCTAAAAATAATTCAACACCCATTAAGCCTTTATAAATCTCTACTATGACTCATGAAGACGAAGAATGGAAACATGACATATCAAAATTACAAGAGCAAGTGCAACAAATTTCGCTCTCACAAAGAGTAACAAAAAATTACATGGAAGTTTTGAAGAAAGGCATGGAAACTAAGATGGATGGTTTGAAGAAAGGCCTAGAATCTAATATGGATGGTTTTAAGAATGGCATGGAATCTAAGATATATGGCATGGAAGCTAGCATGGAATCTAAGATGGATGACATGGAAGCTAAGATCGATGAGAAAATGGAAAACATGAAGAATGATGTAAAAGAAGACATGGAATTTTTGACAAATTTAATACAAGAAATGTTTCCTAATGGTGAAAATATAGTAGAGGAAACTCATGATGAGAAAAAAATAAATGTTAATCGTGATTTCATAAAATCTAATGTTGGCGGGAAGAACCACCATATTCCAAAAATGGATATGAGGAAGTTTGATGGAAAGGATCCTGTAACATGGATACTATAGATGGAGCAATATTTTGATCTCCGTAATGTGCAAAACACACAAAAGGTATACATTGCAACTTTACATTTAGAACAAAATACATTTGTATGGTATCGATGGCTTTGCTCCCGTAAAAAAATTGTCACTTGGTCAATTTTTACGGAGGAAATGATAGCACATTATGAGGATATAAAGAGAAACACCTTCTTTAGCCAATTGATAAATCTCAAACAAAAGGGTTTAATGGGGGAGCACATTGAGGACTTCCAAAAATTGAATATAAGGGTAATTTATATTCTAGAGGAACACATGATTGATCTCTTCATAGGTACTTTAAAGGATAACATCCAACATGAAGTTCGCGTTTTGGAACCTGATTCATTGGAGAAGGCATTCAGGTTGGCAAGAAAATTGAATGTAAAATTATGGCGACAAGGAAGCCTACCACTCACTTCTATAAAGAGGGAAGTGTTGCTACTCCTAGATTTCCACAACCTACAAGGTTGACACCACAACAATTGGAAGAAAAAAGAGCAAAAGGGTTTTTCTACAGTTGTGATAGCAAATACACTAAAGGTCATAAGTGTGCTGAGAAGAAATTATTTTACATAGACTGTGAAGAGGAAGAAGAAAATGAACAAGAAGAGGATATACACCAGGAACCAACCCAAGAAGAGGAAGAAATGAGTCCGACCATATCGTGTAATGCATTGACAGGAATTACCACTCCTCAAACTCTCAAGATAGAAGGACATATCAAGAAGAAAAAGGTAATAGTGTTGATTGATTTAGGTAGTACCCATAATTTTATTCATTGTAAGGTAGCCAAGGAATTGAATTGTTTCCTATACCTAGCACCAAAATGTCAAGTGATGGTTGCAAATGGAGGAACTATAAATTGCTCTGGAAAATGCCATAATATCAAGCTAACCATGGGGGAATATGTATTTAATAGTCCAATGCTTTCCATTCCTATGGGAGGTGTTGATGTTGTACTAAGAGTACAATGGTTATAATCTTCGGGGATGGTAGCTTTTAATTTTCAAGAACTTTTCTTAAATTTTCTTTTAGAAGGAAAGGAAGTTGAATTACGGGGTATTTCAGGGAATCCGGGAAAGATAATAAGCTCTAATTTCATGAAAAAGCTTCTAAATAAAGAAAAATGAAGCATAATTGCACAATTATGGTCACTAGATGTTCCAACATCAAAATCATGTATTTCTGCAGATCTCCAAAAATTCTTGGACAATCATTACAAGGTTTTTGAAACTCCAAAAGGACTCCCACGTATTCGTGATCATGATCATGCTATTCATTTGATTCCAGGAAGTATTCATATAGATATCCTTATGTCCAAAAGAGCGAAATTTAACGTATGATTGCATAAATGTTAGAGGCGGGTATAATTCAACCTAGTCAAAGTTCTTTCTCTAATCCTGTAATATTGGTAAACAAGAAGGATGGATCATGGCGCATGTGTCTAGATTATAGGGAGATCAATAAGCTCACCATTAAAGATAAACTTCCCATTCCTGTGATTGATGAATTATTGGATGAATCACATGGAGAAATTTATTTTAACAAATGAGATCTTCATTCAAGGTATCATCAAATTAGAATGAAGACTAAAGATATTCCGAAAATAGCATTTCAAACTCATGAGGGTCATTATGAAATTTTGGTCATGCCTTTTGGCCTTACCAATGCACCTTCTACATTTCAAGGGTTGATGAATTCCATTTTCAAAACGTTCCTTAGAAAATTTGTACTAGTATTTTTTGATGATATACTAATCTATAGCATGTCTTGGAAGGATCATGTTCAAAATGTTAACACGGTGCTCAAACTATTGCAGGAGAAACAATTATATGGAAAAAAATCCAAATGTTTCTTTGGAGTACAAGAGGTGGAATATTTGGGTCATATTGTATCTCACGAGGGTTTTAAGGTAGACCCTAACAAAATTAAAGCCATTAAGGAATGGAAATTCCTCACAACCATAAAGCAGTTGCGGGGATTTCTTGGGTTAAAAAGGTATTGTCAAAAGTTTGTTAAGAATTATGGGAGAATAACAGCACCTCTAACATTATTGAAGAAAGATGCATTTTCATGGACTCCTGAAGCAACTAAGGACTTTGAACATCTTAAAGAGGCAATGTGCCTAGCACCAGTCTTAGCTATGCCAGACTTCAAAAAAAACTTTATTCTGGAATGTGATGCCTCAAGAAATGGAATTGCAGCTGTTTTAATGCAAGAAGGAAGACCTGTTGCTTTTGAAAGTCATCCAATCAAAGGAAAGTATTTACAAAAACCTATTTATGAGAAGAAAATGTTAGCAATACTGCATGCACTAAAGAAATGGAGAACTTACCTAATGGGAAGACACTTCAAGGTAAAAAATGATCATGATAGTCTTAAACACTTTCTGGAACAAAGAATATCTTCAGAAGAGTAAAAAAAATGGGTCACAAAGATGTTGGGTTATGACTTTGAAATAATATACAAAAAGGGAAGGTAAATGTTGTTGCAGATGCACTCTCAAGAAAGAATGAAGAGGTGGAAGCATTTCTTTGTGCCATTTCTATTATCCAAGAAGATTTTATAACCGAAGCAAGAGATGAATGGAAGAAGAATGAAGACATGTGGACAGTCATTCAAAATTTGCAGCAAGATCCTAGTACATCTGATACGTTTAGTTGGAAAAATGATTCCTTATGGTACAAAGATCGCTTATATCTTTGTAAGAATTCCCAACTAAAACAAAAGATTATTTTGGAATTGCACACTTCTCCTTTAGGAGGACACTCAGGATTTTTAAAAACTTACCATAGGGTGAAGAAATTATTTTTTTGGGATGGCCTTAAATCTGATATTTAAAAATTTTCGGTGGAATGTTTGGTTTTCCAGCAGAATAAAGTTGAGAAAATTAAGACCTTGGGTCTTCTACAACCTTTATCCATTCCAATTCAACGTTGGGAGGAGATTTCAATGGATTTTATCATAGGTTTACCTAAGTTTGAAGGAAAGAGTGTCATCATGGTGGTAGTTGATAGAATTACCAAGTATGCACAATATTGTGCATTATCTCATCCATTTAAATCAAGTACAGTTGCTACTACATTTATGGACACAGTTCAAAAACTACATGGAAACCCAAGGGTTATTGTGAGTGAGGAGATCCCATTTTTACTGGAAATTTTTGGACAGAGTTATTTTCTTGTTTAGGTACTCAATTAGCTCATATCTCATCTTATCATCCTCAATTCGATGGTCAAACTGAGATAGTAAATAAATGTTTGGAAGGATATCTTCGTTGTTTTTTATCTGATAAACAAACAAAATGGGTCAAGTGGTTACCTCTAGCTGAATGGTGGTATAACACTTCCTTCCATACTGCAGCAAAAATTACCCCATTTATGGAACTTTATGGATATCATCCACCATCCATCACATCATATTTAAGAGAAAATTCGAAGGTTCAAGAAGTGGAAGATCACATCGAGCATAAATAAGAAGTTCTCCAACTCTTAAAGGAAAACCTGAATTTGGCACAAAATCGAATGAAACAACAGGCAGATCAACATTGTAGTGAGAGAATTTTTTATGTAGGAGACTGGGTATTTTTACGGCTACAACCATACAAAAAAATGTCCCTCAAGCAAGCTAAGAAGGATAATAAATTATCGCCAAAGTACTATGTTCCTTACATGGTTTTGCAAAATATTAGTACTATGGCATACAAATTGAAGCTTCCTGCCTCTTCACGAGTGCATCCAATTTTCCATGTTTCATGCTTAAAGAAGGTTATAGGTGAAAATTTTCCAGTTCAAACAATATTACCAAAACTTGATGAGGAAGGAAAAATCATATTGGAACCTGAAGCAGTCACGGAAATAAGAACTTGACAGCTACGGAATCGATCAATTTCAGAGTATCTCATCAAGTGGAAGAACTTACCCACTAAAGATTCTACATGGGAGGATGAGAATTTTATACAGAAGCACCCAGAGCTACTCAAGCGTTGAGGACAATGCTTTTTTGAAGGAGAGGGGCATGTTAGGTCTCTATATTACTAGTATAGTCCCTTATTGTTGTTAGTGTAACCCCTTTATTGTTATTATTGTACCCTTGTAACCCCCATATTGTTATTATTGTGCCCTTAAATTATTATTGTTAGGTCGGCTAGGATTACATTATGGCCCCACAAGGATTACATTGTGGCCCCATGGATTCCTATATATAGAAAGGAGGTTTTGTAATCTGAATCATCCAAGAATTGTTCATTCATGTAATGTATTGGAGGTTTCCCCCTCGAAGTGGCTTATTTATAAGGCGTTGATATCTCTTTTCTTCTCTTTTTGGACCTAGTTTGACAACACGTTATAAGTGCAAAATTTTACTATTAATATTTATCTAAGTATTTTTTCATATTAATATTCTCTCTAGAGAAAAAAGGTCATATAATTTTATTATAGGCATAAACGAAATTACATCTTATATGCTCATGGGATTCCTATTAAACTGAATTCCTAAATTAATTATTTGTAAAAGTAATATAGGTTTTCAAATATGACTCTCACAAGGGAGAACAAACTACACATACAATATTTTCTTATTCAAGAGATATTTTGTTACCTAACCTTTTGGATTAGAAAGAAAAACACACCATTCCTATGATCATATCTATATTATAGAGTCAGAAAAGTATGTAGAATTATTCTTTGTTACTATGTTTCTATTTGTATCCAAGAGTCATGAAAGAATTGTGTTTAGTAGCCTTATTATTTTGTGGTAACTTATGAAATGTTATTATCTACCTCAAGTCCAAATTTTGAGAGGTAGTCCATATCCTGGTTATTTTCCCTATAAAAATGATCAAGGATGACATGAGAAGAAGTAGATATTAAATTATAAATGTTTTAGAATAATGGCTAGACTAAGTAGTTTCGTAGTTCATAGTATCTCTTCATTCAATTCACAAAAATAATAGTGTCTTTGTACATATATAGGTGGTAAATCCCATATTCCTAGGCAAGGTGAAGCAAAAGCTTTAGATCTAGGATCTCGAAAAGTGTTATTTATTGATGGTAAGTGTCATGTAGAGAACCAGAGTTTATGAAAGTTGAGAGGAAGAGAGTGCCCCCAACATCCTTGGGAAAGGATTCCCTTGGGTTGCACCATTAAAAAAGGGCCTTAGGGTGATTTTATTGGGGATCAATGCTTCAAGCTCATGCTACTCTGACTGATGTTTGATCACATTAATATGAAAATATGTTATTAGATAATAGTTTTTTTTTGTATTTTCTACAATAATTATGTAATTTTTATTTTATTCAAATAAAGTATTAAAAATAAATATAAATAAATATAGGTATATTAGTATTATTAATGAAGTTTTAAATTACTTTTCATTATTATTATGTATATTTAATTTAACACTTATAGGTAATTTATTATCTTACATTACACTTTTTGTTTGTTATATTTTATTATAAATTAATTATATATGAATACATTTCCACATATTAATTTATTAAATTTAATATTAACATTTATTATTATAGTTTATATTTAAATAAATTATTTAAATATGCAGCTCTTCCCATTTTAATGTTAATTGTATATGAAATATATCAACATGCATTAAAATTTATTGAATAACTTTATATTATCATTACATAATATTATAAAGTATATATATTAATTATGTAGTGACATAGATTGGATCATCAATTTTTTTTTCATTCATCTCAATTCTTTCATAGTGGAAAAAGTGGAGGAATAAACTCAAATGGGCATTCCCACCTGTGGGACCTAGTATGAAAATTTGGGATTTAAAATGTTTTGGAAGCATTTTGAGGCATCAATTGATGGTTTTTTTTTGGGCGGGGGTAGGGGGTCGGGGGGGCTTTTACACTTTACATTTGCACCATGTTTGTCTATTACACACACAAATACCTTTCCAACATTATAAGAATCACCCCATTCATATTCCATATGCCAAAAATATGTCACTTGGACATTGACCTTCTTCTTTTGGTCACCACAACTCAATAGAATTCCATATCAATCTGCATTACTCAAGGAAAAATGGATATCCGTGTGATCATGATAAAAAATACTCTAGAGGAGACCATATTGTAACTCTAGTTAAGAGTAGAGGGAGTCAAAGTTAACCACTTGCAGGATATCACATTGTGTTATAACTAGGCCACTATGATAAAAAATGGTTTCATTCTTTTTTAGTGTATTTTGTTCCATAGATGAATAGATTACCAATATGTACAGTGAGATAACACACATATAGTATTTGTAAGTAGTAGCCCAAATGTAATAGGCCATACTTCTTTCTATTCTAGACTATTTTATATTTATAGAAAGAGAGAAAATCATTTTGACCTTCTAGTTGGGTTCTTCACTGAGAAGGGTTTCCCAGGATATATCTTGTGTCAATCATAGTTTGCTAGTTTTTATAATTCAATTTTATGTATTATATGCATAATTATAATTTACATGCATACGAAATAAATAATCATTTATTGATCTAGTAATACAAAGGGAAGTAGATCCTCATATCATATATTTTTAGATTTCTAAGTATAATTTTGTCAAATTTGTGGTTAGATTATGTCAAGTTGAATATACATGAAATTTTATAGATCATATTAGTATCAGAGTGGGTTTATTTGGTTATATTCTATATATTTGTGAGGAATATAGATGGGTTATGTTGAAATTCATAAAACCGTACTCATCGTCAATGAATATGTGAACAATCATCTTGATCCTATATAACAAAGGTTTCCACGATAGAAAGCACAATTTGCATATATAAATCATAATGTGAATCTCATCGTGGTAGCTTTAAGCATTAAGCTCAAAATATATGGAGAATATGGACGTTCTAACATAAAGGTCTAATGAGAAGCAATATCAAGAGATTGTGAAGAGAACAAGAATGATCTAAATAAAGGACACAAATAAGATCAACCTAGTTCAAGTGCCATGAACCATTCACATTCCTTTTTTAAAAAGGAAGAAAAGTTCAATAACAAGTAGTACCATTGTGAAATATATGATCTTGAGATATATCCCTAGTTGCAACAATTAAAATTTTGTTTCTATGATCATCATATATAGTAAGAATACAATATGTCATTTGTGTGGTTGAAATTAGAGTGTCATTCCCTAACCTAGTGAGAAATCCACATGGAGAACTTGAGGTTAGAGGGAGATCCTTCAGTGACTAAGTGATAGGACTTTAAACCCCTCATAAATTCATAATTTTACTTTATTAGGCATGTATCGTACTATTATTTATGGTCAAATTACTTCAAGAAAAAGCAGGGGTGCAGTGTACAGAAGTAGACCACAAAGTACATAAAGACAACCATAATGTTTGGCGTCTCCCCAAAGAACCCTAATGTACTCTTAAGGTATTGTGGGGTCTATATAGCTATTTCAAAATTATGTGATTCTATTTAAGCCCAAATCAAAGGATGAGGCTTATTTACAAACACAATACCTAGAGAACATAGGCTACAAGAAAGGGAAATCAAGTGGATGAAAGTAGAAGTAGCACAAGAATGATTCTAAGGAGGGGAAGAAGAAGTGAAAAAGGGGATATTATAAAACTATGATAGCCACAACGCACTAGTGCAAGGATCCCAACAACAATTTCCACCATTGTAACATTGGTAGTGATAAAAAGGAGAAGTTTTGAAAGTTATATTTGGACCTTAACCTAGAGAAAAGAAGAAAGATAAAAGGTAGAAGAATATCATGGCCCTTTATTCAAGAAAATACGTTAAAATAAACTTGAAAATAGATGATATGATATTATATGTGCTAGTCCAAAAGGAGGTTAATTTGAATATCCTTTAGCAACAATAAGAGAATTAAATTACCAAACTCTTCAACATAAAAATACAGGTCAAGAAGATAAATATCGATGCTCTATTTGACTAAAGATAGTAGGAAAATATCATTTCAATAGTTATGGTAAAAAAATTTGGATTTTAATTTCATGATCATCAAATCCCATATTTATTACAATGGGTAAATAAGGATGAAAATTTAAAGGTAAGAAAACAATGCAAAATTAGATTTGTTACCAGTGTTGATTTTATTGGTGAAGTAGAACTAGATGTACTTCCACCTCATATGTATGGAGTGGTATTTGGATGTCCCTATGTACATGCGTCATGTCATATTCATGTGAATATCCAACTATTACTAGCTCATCAAGGTCGAAAAATCATTCACCATCAATGCGCACAAAAGTAAGTAAAAATTTTCATAGATAAGGTCAACAAAGACAAGAAAGTAATCAATTCTAGAAAAATGTTTGTTCTATTATTTTACAAAGAGAATTAATCTATGGAATATTGAATACAAGCAAAGGTATCCTTGGAGGGGATATAATAAGAAATAGAAACAAACATTAGAAAAGTTCTTACATGAATATAAAGATGTATTTTGGGAACCTAAAGGGTTACTAGCTAGGAGGAGAATGGAGCATGGGATCTAAATATTACTGGAATCCCCATTTCCAAACATTGGTATATACAAGAAGTCTATTATACAATAAAGTAAGAAGGAAATAGTTGTAAAATCTTCTAGAACATGGTTTCATTCAACTTTGCACATATGTTAGGTCCCTATATTACTAGTGTAGTCCATTATTATGTTAGTGTAGCCCCCCTTATTGTTATTATTCTACCCCTATAACCCCCATATTGTTATTATTGTTCCCTTACATTTTAATTGTTAGGTTGGATACGATTATGTTGTGACCCCATGGACTCCTATATATAAAAAGGAGGTTTTTTCATTTGTATCATCCAAGAATTTTTCATTTATGTAATGTAAAGGAGGTTTTCCCCTCAAAGTGACTTATTTATAAGGTGTTGATCTCTATTTTATTCTATTTTTGGAGATGGTTTCATAACATTTGCTATCAAAGCTTTGGATTCTAGGGTTTCACTGCTCCAAACAGGTCATCGTGGAATTTTTTCTATAAAAAATTTTCTGCGAAGGTTCAGAAGATGAAATTATTACAAAGTGAAGCCTAAATCCTTAGGGGCATCCTTTAAAATTCCAGATCTTGGTTTTCAATATTTCGGAGATATGTTCTATGAAATTTAGGTTTTTTTAGGCTCCTGAATTTCATCTTGAATAGGTGACAGTGGGAAAATCATCATAACTCTCTCTGTGTGAGCAGCAGAGTGGAATTATGTAAAAAATGGCTACAAGTACATGGACTGTAGTTTCCTGTGTATCAATTTCAGAGTTGAAGAAGGAAAAGGTGAGACGTGGAACTCCATACAAGTTCGCTCTACTAAAGTAATCAATTATAAGGTCATTGTGGGAGATTGGGCATGACTTTGTGTTGAAGCATCCAAATCAAGTCAGATCTATGGATTTTGAAAGAAGATTCAGAGGGCTACCATGAGATTGAATTTCAGATTTTGAAGATCTGAAATGACATATATAATTCAGTTTCAATATCAAGCTCCTCAAAAGCAAGGAAAAGGTTTGTATTTTTTTCAAATTCTATAAGTCTTGTTTTAAAAATCAGTTCGAAGTGATTCCAAGGGCATATTGAAGACTTGTTATTAGTATTGGGTTCTATAATTCTTCCAAAGAATAATTCCATACCCATTAAGCCCACATAAAGCTATACTATGACACATGAAGAGGAAGAATTGCAGTATGACATATAAAAATTACAGTACCAAGTGCAACAAATTTTGATCTTACAAAGAGCAATCAAAGATGACATAGATGGTTTAAAAGAAAAAATGAAGGCTAATTTGGACTGTTTGAAGGATCAATTGAAAGATAATATGAATAATGAAGTAGTGGAATATTACATCGAGAATCAACAACAAATTCTCCAAATCTCAAAGTATAACCTAACTTTTGTGCAGAATCGAATGAAACAACAAGAAGATCAACATCACAATGAAAGAATTTCTGAAGCATTCGCAGAAACAAGAACTTGAAAAGTATGAAATCGATCAATTTCATAGTATCTTAGCAAGTGGAAAAACTTTCCTATTGAAGATTCAACATGGGAGGATGAGAATTTTATTGATAAGCATCAAGAAATAATCAAGCGTTGAGGACAACACTTGTTTGAAGGAGAGTAGCATGTTAGGTCCTTATATTACTAGTATAGTCCCTTATTATTTTAGTGCAGGCCCCTTATTTTTATTATTGTACCGCTGTAACCGCCATATTGTTATTATTTTTCCCTTAAATTATTATTTTTAGGTCGGCTAGGACTATATTCTGATCCCATAGACTCCTATATCTAGAAAGGAGGGCTTTTCATTTGTATCATCCAATAATTGTTCATTTATGTAATGTAAAAGGGGTTTCCCTCTGGCAGTGGCTTATTTATAAGGTGTTCATCTATGTTTTCTTCTATTTATGGAGTTGGTTTCATAACAACATCACCATGTGTGTCACCCATCATCATTATGCCAATGAATTATAGGACTTGCAAAATGTACTGTATAGCCTATAAGGTGTTGAATATTATCACACTCAACAATAGGTACCCCCTACATTGTATAGATCATTTGGTAGATCAGTTTCAAAAGGATAAACACTTCACAGATCTATACATAATATTTGGATATCACCAGATTCAATTCATAGAATAAAACCCCATGAAGTTCTCCTTAAAAAATAGGAAAAGTTTTCATCAGTGGTTAGTCATGTTGTTCAACCTATGCAATGCACCAAATACCTTTATGAGGCCTGTGCATGATATATTGTACCATTTTATAGATTCATTTGTTATTGTATATTTAGATGAAATATTAGTATATAACGCTACCTACAAGTATATCAAAAGACATCTCATTATATTTTTCTCATCCATATCAATTATTTTAGACTAGAAGAGGTGGAGGAATCAACTCATAAGACTTTTTTTACTAACACGTCACAGTTTGGAAAATTACAGTTTGAAACCTTTGAGGCATAAAATGGATTGTTTGGGGCGGAAAACATTATTTATTTATTTAGGCACCATTGTTTCCCTATTATATACATGAATACCTTCCTAATGATGTAATAATAAACTTAGTTGGATTTTTATGTAAATGTTATGTCACTTGGAAGTTGACCTTCCTCTTTAGCCACCAAACTTTGAGAGGATGTCATGTTCACCCCAAGTAGTCAAGGAAAAGGGGACAACGATGTGATTATGATGAAGAACATTCTAGAATATTCCATATTGTAGATAAATTTCTTTCATATTCATCACATTATTAGGATTTTGTCGATTGAACTAGATCATGTGCTTCATCCTCAGGACAAGATGAAAGAGCCAATCAATCTTCATGAATAAATAGCATGAATGCATCATTGCCTAGAGATATCTAGTAAAAAATAGCCGTTAGAGAATCTGTTAATTATTTACTAAGGAAATAATATTAAAAATTTTAATATTATTTCCTTAATAACTAATAACTAATTCTATAAAAACTACTTTTTAACGGCTCTCTCTGGGCAATGATGCATCCATACTATTTATTCATGTAGATCAATTACATTTTTCACCTTTTCCTTAGGATGAACCACATTAGACGTCGACCAAATCATAATAATGTAATTAATCCAAAAGACGTTTATCTACATTATGGATCACAAAAGTATTAGATCTAATACTCCATATTTGTACTTTGGTTAAGCGTCGAGGGCATCAAAATTTACCACTAGTAGAATATCGAGTTTTCTTATAACCAAGCCAATAAGAGGAAGAAGGATCCATTCTTTCCATGTACATTTTTTTTGATAGATCAACCAAGTAGCTAAGAGGGATAAGAGGGAGCACAAAAATAATTTTATGCATTGTAGTATTTGACGGGCCATAAGCCATACTTCTTTGTACTCACAACCATTTTATATTCAGAGAAAGAGAGCATAATGGCATGAACATCAAGATGGGATTTTTTTCTCCCAAGAGGGTTTCATTGGATATATATTATGTCAATAACGATTTGTGAGTTTTTAAAATTCAATTTCATATATTTTATTCATAATTTTAATTTTCATGTATACACAATAAACAATAATTTATAAATCCATAAATATAAAGAGAAGTAAATCTTCATAGTGTAGATTTTCAAAATTTTAAGTATAATTTATCAGACATATTGTGAATAGCTATCTAGTAGAATATCCATGAAAATTTATGAATATTATAAAATATAAATTATAGTAACAAAATTTGAAATAAAATTTTATTGAATAGAGTGATCATAGGAAAGATAAATATTTTAATTGAAAATAAAAATATTACGTAATGCTTAACAGAATAATATTAGTATTTATATTTACAATATTCTATTATTAGTATTTAATTATATATATATATATATATATATATATATATATATATATATATATATATATATAATATTTATTTTATGAATAATAACTATTTTTATATTATATTTTAGACTTTATATAATAATTATAAAATTATCATAAAATTGTAATATAATATTAAAACTAGTATTGATATAAATTTATTTATTGATAATTTCACTAAATTTTTCCATTCGATAGAAAATATTTTTAAAATTCGACTAGATAGTAAGAGATGTCATTTTATTGTAGACCAAATTGTTACTCATAAGATCATTGTAAAGGAATGTGGCAATAATAAAATAAATCTCTTTTTTTTCTTTAATTAAAAAAAAAAATTTGACATTGTTGTATGAGAATATTATTGTGAAATTTATGGGCACTGACTGAGGGATTGTTGGCAGAAATTAACTACAATATTGGAGTCAAGAAAGGGTGTACCTTATCCCCAAATATGTGTTTCATATACATTGATAAGTTAGAAGAGTTTTTGGAAGAATTAGGATCATTTGTATCACTCCCACTCATACATACATCACTCTTCCTCTTTATGCTAATGATATTGTTCTCCAGACAAGGAATCCTGATGATCTTGGTTAGAAACTAAGAATTATTCAAGTTTTATGTTCCAAGGATGGTATGGTTATTACTATTGACAAAAAAAAAGTCATGATAATGAAATCCAAAAAAAATTATATGATACTTTCATAAATGACAACAACAACTTGGAGCTAATTCCTTCCTATAGATATCTTGGAATCTATATCCATCAGACACTAAACTAGAATTATAACATTGGGAAAAGGGAAAACACAGGATCAAAATCTTGTTATTTACTTGATAACAAATGTAGCTCCTCTTGATATTTGGAAATGGGATTAAAAAAAAATATTAAGGACTCTAATCACCCATTTTATTTTATATGGATGGGAGGTTTGCAGATGCAATATCTCAAAATATTAATGGGAAAAGAGAGAATATATTTAGAATTAGTTTCTAACGATAATCCTAGTATGAAAATAATTACACCCTAGCCTATCCTCCTCATTGAAGCAATAATTACCCCCATTGAAATCATGGCCATGAAAAGAAATATTATGTATAATAGGAGGTTTTAAAACATGGAAGACATGATTTTTCTTAAAATTAATTCTAACTCTAGCCAAAAACACCTTCTACTAAAGTGGCGATGGCATAATGATGCACATTATTTGCTATGCCATTGGGAGATAAGGGAAGATTTATTTTTGCAAAAGAAGGGTAACATTAAAAATATTACTAGATCAAAATTTGAGGATGAATTGTGGGTTGCTAAAGAGTGACAGAGAAAAGGAAACTAGGATAGTATAAAATGTTTGTTGGACACCTGATCCTCTATGGGTAGGTGTGGAAGGCGAATAGTCACAAATGGAGTCCAAGTGACCTTGGAAGATGAATCCAAGAGTCACCTCATTGTATTATAAATGTGCATCGTATCAATGGTAAAATGCATCGAATGCTTATCTTTCTATGTGTTTGTTTTAGTTTCTTACCCATCATGTGTGTGTTTAACATGGTATCAGAGTGTAGGTCAGGCCTAGGAATTTTTAGATTCTGTTAGCTATTTGTTTGGCCTATCATCTATGTCCGCTCCACATAGGTGTTATTTTGCACGCTTCTTGGACTACTCTCCTCCTCTAGAGCCCGTTAGTATTTCAGTTTTCTACCAGAGCCTAAGTGAGCCATTGTAACGTATATTCTATGCCCTCTTTCCTAAAATTTAGAATATCCTTTCCCTTCTTTTCTCATTTTTTCTTAACCAAAATTGATATGAACAAAATTTGCACCAAATTTCGATGTGATGTTGACTAGATGGCGTGTAGAAGACATGGTGGTTCCCCTATAGGTTTCAATTCAAGCTCAATAAACTTCAACACCAAATATGCATTAATAATCCATAGTTTCTATGGTGGTTAATGGGCAATAAAAAGTCTAATCTCACACGCCCATGATCTACCAACCTAGCCAACCCAGCTCAATGGAAAATGAGCTCGCCCAGCTTCTGGTCCCTTCCAACTGTAATGAATTATGGTTTCAATTTAGGCTGAATGCACCTTTTAAATATATGGTACATTGTCAAAAAAACTGTAAAAGGGATGGCCTTATAGTCTTGGAAGAACTCAATCATATTTGTGTGTTTTATCTTTTCATACATCAGTCCCAATTTTAGTTTTTCATTATACATACTCTCTGCCTCAGGAGCACTTTATCTTCATTATTTTCCGTGTTTATGACTGTTCATTGTCCTAGGCCTTGTGTTTTCACACAAATCCTCATACCTTCACCATAAACCCTATCCACAATCAAATCTCGATGGTCGCTAGCCAATTTTGTGCGTTATTATTTGCATCGTCTCCTCGTGCCCATTAGTAACTTATTTCTTGGTGTGCCTGAGCGCTCTCCTCTATGGTGAGCCCTAGCTACATTTCACTTTGACTTATTTTTCACTGTGCCCAACTCAGAAACAAATATCTTCCTTCACACTTGCTAATGGTACAGGTGACATAGTCGAATTAATTCTCACTCTTCCGAAGCAATTTTCCTAAGGAATAACACCAGTCTCGATTGAACATGATCAAAAAGTTGTGGGACATGGCCTTATGAGTGGATATCTTCAGCAATTCTTCCCCATATAAATTTTTTTCTCACCAAGAGAGAACCCCACCATCATCGCTGGTTTGCAACTTCAACATGTTTGTGGGATTTGAACTTGGTTCTACTAGATTGAAGGGCTTCTTGTAAGAGAGCCAACTTCGAGAGCATTGGCATAAAATTTCCTAAATTTTGCAAGTAGTTCATTGTAATAATTGGTAGAGAGATAAGCCAAGCTACCAAGCTACGAATTGCCTCGTTTTCCTTTAGATCGACTCCATCTCCCCTAAGTCGATGACTGTGACGACATAACTGGCCTTTAGCATAGTTTGGTATAGACAATTACATGGCAGTGTGACCAACAACATTATGTAAATGGAAAAAAAATTATTAATTGAATGAGGGCTTTCTGAGCCACGATGCCCACAGTCATCATGTGATCGCTCTCTAGAACCACCTGTTGCGAGACTCAACGTAGAGCTGCCATGGAGGACATTGCCTACGCCATTTTTGTTAGCTTTTTTATTTCCTTTCTTGATCTACTCTACCTTGGGCTTCTAGTGTGTGTATCGTTTGACCTGTATGTTGGATAACCAATGCAAGAAGTTGAAAAGATACATCACCGAGCATTGAGTAGTATTCACTACTCTACATAGATCATATTTTGTTTTTTTTTTCTGGATTAACATATAAAATTCATTGCATAGCATGCATATAAAGTGTCTATGGGATATATGGAAAATGATTCAGATTAAGTGAATGTATGGTATGAGTGGTATATAAGGATTCATTAAAAAGAGAGAGAGAGAGAGAGAGAGAGAGAGAAAGAGAATAAGAAGAATAGAGAGGGGAGATGGTATATAAATAAAAGGATATATGGATTTTCTATATAGTGAAGAGTGAATTTGTTGCTGTATGTTTCTCTATTCTAAAAAAGTGACCAATATTTGTCACATGTATAGAAGGGTGACTCTCTAAAAGATATTAACAATGTGAATGCAAATGTTGAGAATTGGTCATCATTTTCAAAATAGCAGTGGCATCATAAATTCACTCATAGTTTTGCCACAAAGATTTTTTTGGAATTTTCCTTCGTCTTTATTTTGAGGTAATATAGCAAGCTCAAGACCATTTTCTCATCTATAGTGAAGCATCCAAGCTTGCAAATATATTTCTTTTGAATTTGAATTGTTGAGAAAAATGGCTAAAATCAATGATGCATTAGAGTTGTTGCATAACCTCATTCATTCCAATGTTCATGATATGGTAAAAATGAGCAAGAACACTCTTTCTAATATTAAAATTTTCTTGCAAGATGCACAAGACAAGATTGAGTTTTTGTAGTTGGAGTCTCAACTCCAACAAGATGAACTTCAGCAAAAGAGTCATGATTCTGAACCTATTTCTGTTCAGAACATTGAGAGGGACTCCCATCAGCAGCAAGAATATAACATTGTAGTCGATTCACATTCAGTTCCTTGTACAAGAGCAGATTTTCATGTAGATGCAACAGCTCAGCCTACACCTCCCAATCCCATCATCAGAACTTGGGAAGATCTTGTCCACAAAAAGTACAGCACTGGCCTTGGATATGACAAGGATGTGTCCTTTAATATTCCGAGTTACTCCAAGCCCATTAAATTTCGTAGTACCAGATTTCGTCATCACAGTTCATCTTCAACTATTCCAGATCCTACTATGCTTCCACATCAACAACAACAAATTGTAAAATGCCAACACTGTGATCGAGTTGGCCATATGAAAGATCATTGTTTTGATATTCAGCCATGCAAGCACTATGGTCGGCTCACCCATTCTTCACACAGATGCTTTAGAAACAAGCCTCATGCAAGAACAAAGATTCATCTTGGATGGATCGCTTCTTGGCAATGGGCATCAACAAACAAGAAGATGTTTAAGTCACATCTCAGAACTTGTTCTAAAATATTGAACAATCTTGCAGTTGATTTTTCGCCATATTATCACCTTCTACCTAACAGGGGGGAAAATGGTGGTCATCTATAAGCTTCAACGCCATGATATCAAGTGAGCCTGAGCCACAATCTCTCATTCTAGATTGAGAGTTGTAGCCAAAGACATAGTAGTTCAAGCGAGCCTGAGCCACAATTCATCATTCCAAATTCAGAGTTGTAGCTAGAGACACGGATTCCCGTGAACATGCCTTTGGTTGGTGGATAGCCTTAAACCATCCATGTGAGGTTCATATTCTTCCTCTTCAAAGAATTCAGAGCACTTCCTCTAGCAGAAGACTTTAGCTTCTTGCTAGCCTTGTTAGAGTTTCGGGAAATGCATCAAGAATTATAGTGTTAGTGAACATCCTTAAACCATCACAGGTTGTATAGTTCCCTTACTTTAGGTTGAAGGTCTCCCTCTTCAAATATGAGGGACACTTCCTCTAGCAAAATCCCTCAGCTTCTTTCCAGATTTGGAAGAGTTCTGGGAACTGCAATAAGCATTGCGTTCCAGTGTTGGTGGTCATCATTAAAGCACCTTTTTATACCAATATTTTAGAGAGCTAATTCAGTATAAGTGCTGCCATGCATATTTTTCAGATTTTTATTACAACTCTCTTCTTGGACTCACACATACCCCTTTAGATTAAGGGGGAAAATGTTGGAAACCTAATCCTCTATGGGTAGGTGTGGAAGGAAAACAGTCACAAATGGAGTCCAAGTGAAATTGGAAGATGAATCCAAGAGTCACATCATTATATTATAAATGTACATCATATCAATGGTAAAAAAACATCGAGTGCTTATCTTTCTATGTGTGTGTTTTAGTTTCTCACCCACCATGTCTGTGAGAAACATGGATGCCCATGCGCATGCCAAAGATGTGGATGCCCATGATCATGCCTTTGGTTGGTGGACAACCTTAAACCATCCATGTGAGGTTTATATTCTTCCTTTTCAAATAATTCAAAGCACTTCCTCTAGCAAAATACCTCATCTTCTTGCCAGCCTTGGTAGACTTATGGGAAATGCATCAAGCATTCCAGTATTGGTGGTCATCCTTAAACCATCATAGGTTGTATACTTCCATTATTTTAGGTTGAAGGTATCCCTTTTCAAATATGAGGGAAAATTCCTCTAGAAGAATCCCTCAGCTTCTTTCCAGATTTGGAAGAGTTCCGGGACTTGCAATAAGTGTTGTGTTCCAGTGTTGGTGGTCATCCTTAAACCACTTTTTTATACCAACATTTCAGAGAGCTAATTCAGCCTAAGTGCTGCCATGCATATTTTTCAGATTTGTATTACAACTCTCTTCATGGACTCACACATACCCTTTGAATTAAGGGGGGGAATGTTGCACACCTAATCCTCTATGGGTAGGTGTGGAAGGCAAACAGTCACAAATGGAGTCCAAGTGACCTTGGAAGATGAATCCAAGATTCACCTCATTTTATTATAAATGTACATCATATCAATGGTAAAATGCATCGAAATATTATCTTTCTATGTGTGTGTTTTAGTTTCTCACCCACCATGTGTTTACCAATGTTGATCAACCCAAATGTAAATAATAAAAATTATGCCATTATTGAAATAAAAAGAAGGAAATAAACATTGTCAAAATAAGATAAAAATCTCTTGAGCCACATAGTGAAACTAGGTGCTAATCGATCCCAAAAATTCCATGGGATGTGTTATCACTCCATCAAATTCCTAAGGATGAGGAAGGAATCCCAATAGAGGTAACCACAAACAAAGCCTTTGACTTGAGAGCTAGCCCTATCAAGCTAGAGAGGGCTCTCTCCAAAAGGGTTATATCCAGGAGGGCTGAAGAAAATAATTTTTTAGGCTAGATAATGAGTGCAAGGGTTTTCTTTTATTTGGTTTAGGTTGGGTAAATCAGTGGAGGATGAAATTAGGTCAAGGAAAGCTAGGCCAGGGCTATAGAGTAAAGGTTGTGGGAATGAATGGGGCAAGGTAGGTATAATGTCAATCCCTTGAAGGAAATTGTCATGGAATGGTTTAGAAAATTTAAGGAGGCTGAGGGAAGCATAAGAGATGTACTTCTCTCAGATAGAACATAATGAAGCAAAATATGATGAGTTTCCCAAAAAAGAGCATGTGAAAGCATGCATGATGAATTTCACACTGATAAAAAATCATAGCATAGACATGAAAGTAAAGATGAAAAATACATTCAAAAATATGTGACTAAATAAGAAACAATGAAAGACATTCAATACAACAGGTATCCCATAAACATAGTTGCAACTCCTCTTTATTAGCTTGGCCAAAACTGAGTACAATTTCCCTTGATCAAGTAGCAAAATGAAATCGATTCCAACTCCCACTCTTGAAAATGAGTCAAAAATGACATCATATAGGCCTGAAAACAACCTCTCCCAACCTCAAGGGTCGAATCCATCAGAGGAGGAGCTAATCCACTAAATTCTGAACTGAAACCTAGAGTGTAGGGTGGTCAAAGTGACTCATCCCTAACTTTTTGCAAACTAATTCATTACACCTCATCATGAGTTTTAACCTAATGTATTTACAGTAGGTAATAGTAAAAACATTATAATTACATTAACATCATCAATTACATGAGGTAAAAACATGATTCCCCAAGGTAAAATTAAAATTTATATAAAAACTCAGAAAAAATTAGTCAATTGTGAAACGCGTAGTGCCATTTTACCCCATCTTACAAGGTATTTTTGACTGGGTTTCAGGTGTCCAAATTGGTGAAAATATAGATTTTTGGAAATCCCTACAAGTATAATTTCCATAAATACCTTAATTTTTCGAAATGAAGCCCAATTACACTGTCAAAAATCACTTCTCCCAAGACTGGTCAAAAAGTTCAGAATGAGGGTGTAGAAATGCAGAGTGTTGTTGCAAGAAACTTTTGGAAGCCTTACACAATTCCAAATTGAGCTCATGATAGCTCATTGGAGATCTCTTCTAGGCTAGTGGTCATTCGACTCATGAAGAAATTCATTTGGACAATACAGCTAGGAGAAAAATTGATTTTCCCAAGGTCACTTCAGAAGTGTAGCAAACCTCTTGTAGCGCCTGTAGTTTTGAAATTTCTCCCAAACCACGATACCTCTATAAAACCTAAAGGAGGTTTTTTGTTTTCTACGTATGATGGACAAAAACATCTCTCTTGTTTGTCAAATTTATCTCTTTTTGGTCGTAAACATAGTTTGAAACAAAACTGGCCCTCTGTGTGGAAAATGATTTATCCCTTCGAATAAATTCCTGGGAAATGATGGACGAATGATGTTTATGAGTTGGTATGACTTCATAATTTCTAAAATGACCTCCCTTATGACTCCTCTTCTCATATTTCTCTGATTCCATAGCAAACCCTAGCTGAGTGGGAGAGGAAATTAGTGTTTGTTTTAGCTAAAAGAGGGGATTTAGGAATCCCTTGTAGAGGGAGGGGAATGAAGGCGTTAGGGGATTTCTAAATTCTTGCGGAAATTTTGGGGGATTGAGTGAAGGGTCCAAAAGGGAAAAACACAGGCCTAGTCTCGAAAAATGTCAAATTGTAGCAATAAGCTAGGGCTTGTGGAAAAATGATGATTTTGAGGGATAGGAGTGATGGGAAGTGTTTAGGAAGGTATATTAAGGATAGGGCAATGTGTAAGAGCATAAGGATATAAGTTGTGTTGATGATTTAACCATGGAAGTCATGAAACGAAGAAAAATGTTCTCGAAACCATAGGAGAGGGAAATGAGCTTTCCAAGCACAACTGAGAGACAAATATTGTAAATACAAGGCCACTTATTTGAAAATGATAGTTTTAGAACTTGAAATTGTTGAAGACCTTTTACTATTACTACTTAAAAAGATGAATTTGATGATGAAATGACCAATTTTCATGATTTTGACCGTATGACCTAATGATGGCACAACATGGAAGGATGAGCTGAATGATGACTATGATGACTATGGGACTCTTGGGAAAAATGTTTAAAAAACAAAGCGAGGTCAATGATAATGATGAAGATGAGGTGAAAGAAGATTAAAATAAGGTGGGATGGGTGGGATGCAAATACCAGTGCTAACAGGATGAAAGATTCTATCACCTTTTTTACACTAAAGGAGTTGAATATGATTTTTCTTTTGAAGTTATATTGTTTAACTTATACTTAGATATATATAAATTAAAAAATAGTTGTCACACTACGAACCATATTGACCTTTGAAATCCAAAAAGCACTAGTTATATTGAAACATTTTTCTTAATACTTTTCGAACACACACACACACACACACACACACACACACACATATATATGAGAAATATATATTTATTAAAATATAAATAAAATTAACATTATTTTTATGAATATACCTTTATAAAAAAAATATATGGTTATAACATATTAAGATAAGCTTTGATTCCATCTGAATTGTTTTTTTAATTGTGAAGCCAAATAAGAAGATAGTGGGACTATTTATATTCAATATTTCCATCTAACTTTTGAATTATAAATTTGAGTACAATAATATAGTTTTTTTTATTTTTTTAAGAAATATCAATTTTTATTTCCTTATTTTATTGGTTTTTGTTATATTATTGATTTTTGAATTGAAATAAACAAATGTAAATTCATTTTATATATATATATATATATATATATATATATATATATATATATATATTGTTTGTCAAGTGGCCTGAGTTCACCAGAGATTAGATCAAGCTTGAATTGTGGCTTGAGAAACCACGACGCAGGGGCATATAAGCTGTCAAATTCACCAAATCATCACACTCATCCTAGGCCACAGCAGCAGTAATAAAATTAGGCTTAACCTATCTCCTCCCTCTAGCAAGGGCGCAAAAACCTCGGTGAGGTTTGATGCTCAATCGCCCTTCTGACAAGGCCCATCCTCAACCAGTTGTTCTAGTGGAAATTTACATTTTAATTCTATATTTACCATGTGTCAAGTGCACTAAATTATATCGAGGTACAAAACCTTTCTATAATTTTGATCCCTCTTGAAGCATTTAAGATGGAATTATATTTTTTCTTTATATGTTAAGTGTCAAGTCCATGTCAAGCACAAGAGGAATTATGCATATCCTATTGAAATATTTTAACCAAAATTTTCCAAGAGTGATAAAATCCCTAAAAGTGAAAACCTTTCCTCAAATTTTAATAGTCATTAGTGCATGGTAAATCCTGGGTTAGGATGATCCTTAATATGATAGGTATCTAACTCCATGTTGAGCATGAAAGGAAACCTAAGAGTGCAGAACACACCATTCAAAATTTTGAAACAAAATCCATCTTGTGAGATATCAAATGTCTTGGGAGATCAAATCCCTAAAGGTGAAAATATTTCCTCAAGTTTTGATCCATTTTAGAAATTGATATATTTGGAATTAACATGGATTTAAATTACTTATTGACATGTTGCTCATGGAAGGATTTATACATTTTCCTCCAACTTAGAAACACACCTCTGAAATATTTAAACCACCATGCACTGAAAGAAATCAAATCCATATCCATAGAAGTGCAAACATTTCCACAAATTTTGATTCCTCTCAATCCATGATAAGTAAAAATTAAGAGCTTTCCTCTAATCTTTGTCCTCGTTGGTGGATAATATATATAAATCTAAGATTAATTTATGCCAATTTGTATTGAAATATTTTACCTACAAGACATTGAAATATTTTGTTTACTATTATTTTTTTAAATTGTATGTCAACTCCATATTAAAAACGAAATGATTTTGACATATTTCTCATAATATGAATATTTTTTTGCTTTCAAATACTTTTTATGTATGTATATATGAAGTTGATATAAAATTATATAATTTAATCTAAGAATTGAAGAATTTTAGTTAAATTGACATTGAAATCTTATTTTTTTATTAAGATTTGTTTATGATGCCACATATCAATTTCATATTAAACATGTAAAAAACAAAACATAATTAATTTCAATTACATTATCTCTATATGTAAAGTTGATATAAAGTTATATTATCTAACTATTATTAATTTTTAATGATTTTTAATGTCATATGTGAAATCAATGTTGAGCATGTAAGGAATTACACATATTTCTCATAATAAGATGAGGTTATTATTTTTTAACTATTTTATAGGTACTGAATATTAACCATGAAAAAAATTATAAATCTCTCTCATATTAAAAATAGATATATATCTATATATATATATATATATATATATATATATATAGTGATAAATTTAATAAACATATGTATTTTTTAAGTTATATTTATTGACTATCAATGAAAATTCATATTAGAGTTCACTACCTCCCTCTCACCTACAAGTTGGAAGACAAGGCAGTGGCCATACAATAACCCTTTTTTTTTCCTTTTAGAATTTTAAAATAAAATGTCATATTGAATGTAATTGATTGTCTTGAGCTATAGCGTAAAATTGTCTAGAATTCTACCATAGTAACGCTGAAAGGATAAAATAATTGTCCAAACTAAAAACATAATATTTCCTAGCATACTACATGTTATCACTTCGCCGGATCTTGAAGGCTGAAGAAGAGATCCCAACAGAGCTAACCACAAACCAACCTTTTATATTGGAATCTAGCCCTACCAATTTAGAGAGGGCTCTCTCCACAAAAATCACAGCCAAGAGGGATGAATTAGGGTTTTCAAGCTAGGTATGAAGTACACGGGTTTGTTTGAATTTGTTTTGCTGGATGATGGTTTTATGAGGGTGAAAAATAGGAGCTAGGTTTATACTTTCAGATGATAGGTTACATAGATAATTAAGAGAAAGGTAGGTAGTCATAAGAGGTATTTTAGAGTTTTAGTATTTGATGATATAGGATGAAATTGCAGAAAATCAAAATGAGCGTAGAAGGTGAATTCATTTTGATAGAAGAATAAAACAAATACATGAAAATCTATTTTAAAGCAAAGCATATGTTCATGATTTCTGTTTACACATTGGAGAGATTATCATTAGAAAGCATATATGATGATAAAATATATAAATATTAAGACAAGGAAATAACATTACCAAATTTAAATACCATAGGAATTCCTAAGAATCAACTGTAACTTTTGGTTTTATTAATGTCAAAACAGTACAATAGCTCCAAATCTGTTCACCCTCACCTGTCTAACACTCAAAATTTTGATTTGTATCTAAACATAGACATATAGAGACACAAAACTACAAATACCCACCTCTAGGGGTCGAATCCAGCTATTTAGGACTTAGAAACACCTTTTTCTCTAACAAAAACCCAACATGAAGGGAGGTTCTAACCACTCCCTGATTTTTCTCCAACTAGATACATTTGACTTCACATCGTTATAATTAATGGATTTCAAGCTATTAGACATTAAAAAGACTTAATACGTCATATTAAAACATCATCCATCATTGGAAAATTAAATTTCACCCTAATATTATAAAAAATGAATTTTTGCTGAAAAGGTAGTGTGAAACTGAAAAGGTAGCGTATGTGTAGCAAATTCATAGCATGTACTTCTTGAGCTGATTTGCTGATGATTCTTTGGTGAATTTTTCCTCTGAAAACTGTTGGAGGTTGATGAGGGTATCTTATATGCCACTTAAGTGGTTTTTCATCACAAAAAATCCATCAAAGTACACAAAAGATGCATTTACCAAAACTGGTGTGTTAGTGTTGTAATGAGGGTAAAAAGGTAAGTTTTAGGCACTTTTATGTATTCGTGTGTAAAATTGATTGCTGGTGAAGGAAATTGAGTACAAATCATTAATATATGGGCTAAATCATTTCCAAAAATGCAACCCTTTATTCATTTAGATGCATCCATCAATAAACGTAGCATGGGCACGCTACCTTTTTCCCCTTGCAGCAGATTTCAGAAAAAATGGCCAATTTTCAAAAGTTCTCCAAGTGTCTTCAAAATTGGTTTAAGGTATCACATTTTCTCATGAAAAATTCCTCTTCAATCATCTAGTTAAATGTCTCCTTGGCTCTTTGTCTACCAGTTTTCCCTTTTTATCCTTTTCTGCCACGTTAGCAACCACACTCTTTACTTTTTCAAGTGATACCACTGTGCTTGATTTTATATTTCCAGCCTCTTATTGACTTTGCAAGAGTATTATGTTTTGATGTTGTAAAATAGCCACCATGTAGTTGGCTTTAAAAAGCATATCCTTTAACTCAGCAATTTTAGCATCCTTTTCTTAGAGGAGCTCTTCTGTAGATTTAGGTGCATGAGATCCCCTTTCATGTTCAAACTATGCTTGATCACCTTATTCTTCTTGACTTTATTTTTGACCTTCTACTTCGTATAAGGATACCTCTTTTTCAATTGAAAGAGAAGGATCATTCCCCCTTTCACCCAGAATATAGGTTAGCTTCTTAGCCCTGCTCCTACTATTTTCCCTTTGACTGTTTTCAATAGTAAGGGTAGCCTTTACTTTGATAGATGAACTAGCTTCCTGAGGGATGGAGTTTGAAGGTGATGAAATATAAAATTTTTCTACAAATGCCTCCCAAGGCATGACAATAGCTGACAACAGATGGAGGATGATCATTTTAATCAAACAGTGATGGAATAAACTATTGTAGTGATCCCCTACCTTGCTTCTCACCTTATCATACAATTTAACAAGAATCTTATACAAAATTGTGGCAGGTTCATCTTCTTGGCAGAGGTAAAATGCATTAAGAGGCGGATATGATACTGATATAAAAAATAATATCTTCCTTCACAAATAAATTATAAAATTATCACCCTCATCAAAGGTATGTACTTGTATCGCAAGCGTCTCATAGGAAAGGTGGTTACAGGAGCTTCTTTGTATGGCATTTTCAAGAAAGTGTTGTAACATTCTATGTCAAGATAAACCCCTTTAAACCAAATCTCCCCTTGAAGAATTATCTCAGTGGCAGAAGAAATGGTTTGATGAGATATCACGAACTTTTCCCCAAAAATTATGATTTCATTTTCTTTGAACAAGGTAGCAAATATACTAGTCAACTTCACATTGAATCCTACCTCTTGGATTCTCTGGCAAAAAGAGAAGCAACTATATTCTTCAAATAAAATTCTGATGAAAGGGGATTGCATGATATTTTTGGTTTGTTGTGTCTCAATGTAGCTTACTTTTCCTCCTTTATTATAAGCACTTTTCTCCCTTTCAGTGCTCATAGTTACACGTTTCTTGCTATCTTTGACAAAAAAGAGTAGGGAAATAAGGGATTTTAAATGTTGGATGAATGGAGGGATATGAAAGGGGAAATGAGTTCTAAATTTTTTATAATATTTGACGGATAATGGAGGGATATTAGGGAGATTATGCAAGTGGAAGGGATGAGAAAGGATGATGGGAAGGCATAGAGAAAGCCAAAACACATCCCTGGTGTCTAAAACGTAGCGAGGGTTTTGGAAAAATGTGAAAAATGGTAGAGATGTGGGAAAAACGTTTTGAAATGGATGGGAAAGGTAATGAGATGATTTTATAATGTGGTTTTATCAAATTTTATGGATTTTTGCTAAAACTTGAGCAGAAATATTTAAAATAAGCAAAATTGTGCCCTGAAACCCTAGGAAGCTTTTGAATTCGACATTTGTGAGCATTTAGGAGAAAACCATTTGGAATATTTGATGATAATACCTGTTAAAATATGAAACAATATTGAATCTTGTTGATTTGAAGATGTTGAGCTCTTGATTTTTTCCCTTGAATGCAAAGACTGAGCTTTGCTGAAAACATAGTGATTATGGGCTAAAAACGTAGCATGGGAGAAGCTCCTCTACCTTCAAGGTGTCCTACGGAAAATTGAAAGATGTGGTTGGCTTTGAAATCTTAATGTGTAGCTTCAGTGTTCAGAAAACTAGCAAGAAAGAGGGTTTAAATGATGGTTTCAACAAAAGAGTAGCAATACGCTACCTTTTCATCGACAAAACTATGATTCGGCTAAAACATTGTCGTTGAGGAGAAAGAAGGACTTATGAGAGGGAAAATTAGTCTGATTGATCGGAATTGAGGCGAATTTAATATTTTTTGAGATTTTTGAGGGTGGATGAAGTGAAAGATTAGCATAATGATGAAAAAGTAGCGAGTTGACTCACCAATTCACTTTTAATATTTTTCTCTGAGTGGCTTTAGGAACCTTTGGAGAAACTTACATCTAAACCTTTAGAACTTGTTGTAAATGCTTTGAAATGATTTACTACCAAATCTTTTGAGAAAATACTTCTTCCACTCATGATGACCTATCATGACATGACCTTAATTTTGATTTGACTCCATCATGACACATTACAGAATATGAAACCATGAATTTAACCATAACATCTTGAAATTACAATTTGACCATATAAAAATTACTATCATGACAATTACATTAATGAATCATGACTTATAACCTTTCACGATGGAAGTAAAAACAAACCTTTTTATAACCCTAGTTATGGAGGAAGAAGAAAACACCTAACAATCTAAACCAGTGAACAAAATTTATATTTTGAGACTTAATGAAATAGTAAAAATTTGAAAAATACTCATAAATTTGTTAGAAAGAGGATACCTATTTGATCACTGGTGACAAGAAAACTTGATTGGCACTAAAATTGGCCTTATTGGAGATGGAAGGTCCTTGGAGGTGTCAATAACACCGTAGACCAAGTGGCTAACCATGTCGGCCAATACTATCAAAAATAAAACTGAAAAAAAAATGACTAAATGTTGACAACTCAAATGACACAAACTAACTTTTAACTTTCTTGAAATTGAAAATAAAAATTACTCAAGACATTCCTTACTTGAGTAAAAATTGAACTTGAAAGTTCCAAAAATTCAATGAAGCTCCATGGCCTTCATTTCAGGCTCCGGACTCTAGTTCTTTTCTACTTCACACTTGCAGAAAACTGAATGAAACTGCTAAAACATGCTCACTCCTATGAGCTTATTAATCACACTCTTTCCTATTCTAATTGCTATAAATTAATGCTAAATCAGGTAAAGGAAAAATGACAATGGAGATAATCAAGTAGTTGGATACCTAATTTTCCTATGCTTACACTGTTTATAAAAATCTTGAATATTGGAAAATCAGCATACAAATGAAGCTGAAAACCATGATCCAAAACAATATAGCCAACTTGATCTAGTGACTGCAACAAACTGGAAAAAGGATCTTGAAAATCATGTGCAAAGAAAATATCTTGGTGATCAGAAAGAATATCATGACATATTTCAATTTTAATTGTTTCCTCTTTATGAGCCAGAGGCAACACATCAATGTGATCCTCCATTGTTTCCCCTTCTTCAACAATTTTTGGTCATCTTTGTTCACTATTCTCCAACTCAAAATCATCCTCATATGACATGGCAACTAGATTTTCATTATTCTTATCACACTCATCAATCATAAGAGGGAAAACTTCAGATTTTTCTTGAAACTCAAAACTGACATTCCTATCATTTACCACATAGTCATCCAAAGAATATTTTTCACTTACTTGAACAAATATCTCATCTTGATTTTCAGAAAAGGACTGGATTAAATCCTCCTAAATACTTTGTTTTGATGGGATGAGAACACTTAAGTCAATAAATCTGTTTTCTCCATTAGAGGTGATCTCAATAATAGATATCTCCTTTATGGGATCTGGAACAGCATAATCTTCATCATCACAATCTAAATCTAGATGTAGATCAGTCGGATTGACTTTACCATAATTTGAAATTAGAACTTGATTTTCCTGCATACCATCTTCTGTTGCAAGAAGATTCGAAATAAGACCTTGTCTTCCAATATTTTCAATTGTACAAAGACCTTCATCCTACAACAAACTTTCCTAGGCATCTTGATAAGCATCCTCTAAGCTTTCTTTATGCTATTGAAATATATTTTCATACAGGGCTTCCATGTTCTCATCATCTCCATAAAAATTCTCAAGATTTTCAATAAAAATATCCACATGTTTACAACACTTATGAATTAATATTAAGAATGGAAAAGATTCTTTATACCTTTTAAATAACATGGCATGAAAATACTTTAAACAGTAAATACAAGGATGCGACAAACTTTCATACCAAGTTCAATCTTCATCTTCCGGAGTGGACATGAATATCTTCATCAAGAATTCTTCATGAAAATCAATCTTTAATCTAGGCACATGCATGTGAAATCTCACAAGATGAAGAGAAACATCATTAATTTTCACATTTTTGAACTTTGGAATATTTGTCATCCAATTAACACAAGGCATGTTGCTCAGAAAACCTGGTATGTGATCTCGGCTCATGGGAGCATAACATCAAGCAATTGAATCCATTTTTACAATAATGAAGTCACCAAGAAGTTCTTTAGACTACCAGTTCTTGAATAATGGAGTCGCCATGAGAATTCTGAACCTTGGGATTCTTCAACATTGGAGTCACCAGGTGAATGATGCACAACCTTCTTGTGCCTAATCGTTGTTCACCATCAAAAATCAAATATGATCTTGGTTGTTCTTTCCCAGGGAATATTTATCTTTTCGCCTCCCTGGAAACGACGCTAGTATGTTATAACTCTCCCACATCCCTAAGGATGAAGAAGGAATCCCAACATAAGTAACCATAGACCAACCTTTTAACCTGGTATCTAGCCCTACCAAGTCAGAGAGGGATCTCTCCACAAAAATCACAACCAATAGGGCTAGATGAATTAGGGTTTTCAGGCTAGGTATGAAGTATAGGGGTTTGTTTGAATTGGTTTTGTTGGATGATGGTTTTAGGAGGCTAGAAACTAGGAGATAGGTTTAGACTTTCAGATGATAAGTTACAAAGATAATTAGGAGGAAAGTAGGTATGCATAAGATGTATTTTAGAGTTTTAGTCTTTAATGATATATGATGAAATTTCATAAAATCAAAATGAGCACAAAAGGAGAATTCATTTTGATAGAAGAACAAAACAAATACATGAAAATATGTTTTAAAATAGATCATGTGTTCATGAATTATGTTTACAGACTAGAGAGACTATCATTAGAAGTAAAATATGATGATAAAATGTATAGATATTAAAACAAGGAAATAACATTACCAAATTTACACACCACAGCAATTCCTAAGAAATAGTTGTAACTTTTGGTTTTATTAATATCAAAATACTACACCAGCTCCGAAGCTCTTCACCCCACGGGGGCTGAACTGGGGGAGCAATACCATACCACGTGATTTCACATTGGGGGATTTATATTGTGGAAAAAATGGCATAATATATTGGGGAATAAATAGGGGGTAAAGGGTTTTTATATTGACAAGTATAAAAAATGGAGCTCAAATTTAATGAAAAAATATAAAGGGGTATAAAAAATGTTAATGAAAAAATGGATACCTACAATATCTAGTGGAAGTAGGGTTTTTTAAATTGGGAAGGTGTATTGGCTTCATATTGGTAGGGGTTTAAATAATGTGAGTTTTAGGGGTATTTTCCAATATGTAGTCAAATTTAAGGTATTGTTTAATATGCCATGAATGCATGTGATAGGATAGAGGTTGATTGAGTGAAGCCCCTGTGCTTCACCCTCACCTGTCCAACACTCCAACTTGTGATTTGTATCAAAAAATATACATAACTAGACTCAAAACTATAGATACCCACCTCTAGGGGTTGAATACACCTATTTAGGACTTAGAAACACCTTTTTCTCTAACAAAAACCCAAATCAAGGGAGGTTCTAACCATTCCCTCATTTTTCTCCAACTAGATACATTTGAATTTACATCATTATAATTAATGGACTTCAAGCTATTAGAAATTAAACACACTTAATACTGTTGAACCTTTAATTAAACTGGCGAAGTGAATGTCAGTTTAATGCATTCACGATCTTGTAAAACTTTTCATTAAATATTTTATCATTTCATATCCAATTTAATGTGCAAGTAATCTTAGAATGCAAGCAACAAGTATTAGTTTAATATAGCAGTAGACTTAATATGAGAATATGAGAGTTGCAGGTATTAAGCAGATGATACATATCAGATTCAATACATAAATATCATGCACAGAGACACTAGATATAAGTGGAAACCCATAACGGGAGAAAACCACATCTTATTATTGTTGTGATGCAAAGGCAAGCTCCTACTCCCTCTCACCACTGTTTTTCTGCAGACACCAACCTACAGGAGGTTCCAACCTCAATTCTACAAGCTACAACTTGCAAGGAAGCACCAACTCCCTTCAATTTTCTATAGGCACCAACCTACAGGAGGCTTCAACCTTTGTCAGCTACAACTGACAGCTATTAAGCTGAATGTTTGCTGATTTACTCCATATATCAGCTCTGTTCTGTATCTTCTCTTCTTCTCTTAATCTTCTCTGTTTTATTCTTTGATATTTTGCATTCTCTATATCTTCTCTCTCACCTTTTTTCTCTAGCTTATCAAATTGATATTATATATAGAAATTCTCACATGACTGTTTGTATTCCTCTAGGAATTCGAAATGAATGGTCATACCTCTTGGTCTTCTGCCTCCTCATTTCTTTGTCCAACTCAATTTAAAATCATAATAATATGTACAATTTTTTCATGCTACAGTGGGATTTTTGTCTTTTCTTTAGGATACTTGCCTTTGCATCACAAACAAAAAAAATAATTACAACATTTACTTTCACATTTTAATTACATAATTCAATTTCACTTAGCTCCTTTTCCGGATTTTGGCTTTACTGGATTTGTCTTTTCCTGCTGTTGTTTAAGAACTTGTTCTACATACCTTGGTTCACTGTAATTGTGTGCACCTGTGAATGTATACCTGTCAAACCTGTAATCTTTGTTTATCTATGCAGGCTCTCCTCTTCTTTTTCCTTTTCCATAATTGCATTTAAGTTTTCATGCTCAATCATATTCCAACATGGGCAATCTCTCTCTCTGCACTTATTCTACGCTAGCAATTTCAATTAAGTAAGGCTGGCTATTTTCTCGGTTGGCACTTAGATAATAATCAATAAATCTAAGGATTTATTTTAATGCCTCCTCTAATAATGTTCTCTCCAAGACATACATATATCACTGCGTTCTTTAATTAATCGCAACCTTAATATATATCAATGCAAATAACCCAGGGTCGAACATATACATATATACGATCAACCTTATCATATAACCCTCGGTGATAAATATTTAAACTATATTGTATTTAATCCATTACACAGATCAATTGGAGATCGACGGATTCGGGGGGGGGGGGCGAACAACGCGGAGGTTAACGGGAAGGCACCCCCCGTAGTTGACTGGCCGATCACGAGTTGACTGCTGATCAACGGCTATGATGAACTACGGGGCCTCACCCCATTTGATGTGTATGGAGAAATGGGAACCCCCGTAAACACCACTTTGTGGTGGCTCCACCATGCACCACTACTAGTGCACCACCAATTCACCACTTAAACATATATAAATATATCTCCATATATGCCCTCATAATGCGTCGGCTAACTTTAATAAACCAACTCTTTACACATGGCTCCGTCAGACCTTATATTAAGGTTAATATTACGTCGAATAACATTTATAAGCCAATTTCATATATATAGATGACCCTACCGGGCCCACAATTCAATCAAACGGATGCGCCGTACCTTGCTTAACATCTGAGTTCTTCCGTTAAACTTTGCGCATCTCTGCCAGCTGAACACCGTCCGATTGCCCTCCTCAGAATCAACGGTTCTCGTGCATTTCACTCGGCTTCTTGGTTCAATAGTTAACACGCGAAGGTGCAGGTTAACGAGTGTTATTTGAATAGTGGCCTAGCCACGTGGCGTATGATCAATGGAATCGCTGCGAAATCTGTAAAACCACCTCATGGTTGAGAGGTGGTGCGGAATGGGAAATCCACCCTCCGTGAAACCGCTCGTGGTTTTCACCCCTTCCACTGTTCTCCGGTCAAGGTTCCGCCTCTCCAGGTTCCGTTATATAATTCAACCCACCTTTTCGCTTTACTTCCACCTGCTTATATTTCTTCAGCACTTCTGGTATAAATCTCCGTCCGTCCTCCGATTTCTTCGCCCATGTCGACAATATTTTTATCTATCCTCCTAAAATTACTGATTGGCCAGATCTTCAAGCTGATGGCCTTCTTCCTTTCCTATGCAGCTATCTGCAAGTACAGGTGCAGGCCTGTGTAGCCCTTCCTGTGCAGGTCGTATTCGATTCCGCTCCAATGCTCTGGGTTCCGCTGCCTATTTAATGTACATAGATTCTATCAAACTGTTAACCCCGAAACTCGTGGGATAATCAATACCACGACATTATTGGCTACCAGAAATCAGATCTTAAGCCATTACACAGATTCGACACCTTTCATCACAATCTTCATGTGAAACAGTGAATGCTAACTGATTCAAACGCCCGGAATGTTATGTGTAACGCCCCGCTGTATGAAAGATTCTCGGAATTTATCTATATATGTACATATTTTTGGAATAACCACGGTTTATCTACAATGACATCTATGGCTCCTGCCTCTATAGTTTCTGTCACTCTGCCTCTGCCTCTACTGCTGTGATAACAGCTTTGTCTCCATATTTTCTTCCTTTGTCTCTGCCTTTCTCTTCATTTCCTCTTTGCTCCATTGTCTGTCTTAGTCTCTTTGTAATTGTTCCTGTTTCTGCATCTGCTACCTCCTTTGCCATCAATGACAACATTTCCAAGAGTCTCCCCCTTTGGCATTGATGGCAATATATTTTCTCTGTAGCAATACATTTTCTCTGTTTGCCTGCTCTTTCTCCTGTTGCTTGCTCTTCCTCCCCCTTTGACATCAATGGCAAAGGGTTGCTTTTTTCCCTTTGACATCAATTTTTCTCTATTTTCCTGTAGCTTTCTCCTATTGCTTGCTCTTCCTCCTCTCTCTGAGTTATGTTTAGGCCCTCTTCTGCTGACTTTGTACCATGCTGCTTCATAGTGATGTATAAGACTTGTTGTGAGAACACTTTGAGATGTATGATTTAATTCAGGAATTAAAATGTTGAGAGGCTTCAAATGCTAATTCACTACTTGTATTTTATGTTTCATATTCTTAATATAATGTTTCGGATTCACTATTGATCCTTCTGCTCTGTAGTTGACCTTTTGATGCTTGAATAATGCAGATAATTTTAGGATAATAACTTGGTGTTATTTTGCCTTAGTCCTTTGATCTTGAGGACCTGATTCATGTTTTTCTTGCTGGCTATTCTCCCCCTGGAATGATATTTTTGTTTTGTTCTCCCCCTGAAATTGTGCTTTCTCTTTATATTAGAGAGTAGCATCTGCAGATACTACCCCTAGTTTATCTCTCAAGTATTGAAATGGTTCTCTAGCAAGAGGTTTGGTAAATATATCAGCTGTCTGTTCTTTCGTTGGTACATATTCCAGTTTTACTATCTTTTGAGCCACTTGTTCTCGGAGGAAATGATACTTAATTGGAATATGTTTAGTTTTTGAGTGAAGTACAGGATTTTTAGATATACTTATAACACTTGTATTATCACATTTGATTGAAATAGGTTCATCAATGCTTACCTTCATGTCTTGAAGAGTTTGCTTCATCCACATGACTTGTGTACAACATGCTGTTGCTGCTATATATTCTGCTTCAGCTGTAGACAGAGAGATGGATGTTTGTTTCTTACTTAACCATGCAACTAGGCTTTCTCCTAGATAGAAAGCACCTCCACTTGTACTCTTCCAGTCATCAACACAACTGGCCCAATCTGCATTTGTGTATGCTGATAAAGTGAAGTTTTTTCTTTTAGGATACCAAATTCCATACAGTGTTGTTCCTCGTAGATATCTGAATATTATTTTGACTGCAAGAAGGTGATTTTGTTTAGGTGCTGCTTGATATCTAGCCACTAGTCCTACTGCTAGCATGATGTCTGGTCTTGATGCAGTCAGGTACAATAGACTTCCAATCATGGATCTGTAGAGTTTTTGATCTATATCAGCAAACCCATCATCAGCACACAGCTTGCAACCTATGGTCATGGGAGTTGACACAGGTTTGCAATCTTCCATTTTGAATTTTTTCAGCATTTCTTTTAGGTATTTTTCTTGTGAGATGAATGTACATGTGCTCCTTTGTTGAATTTGAAGTCCTAAATAGAAACTGAGCTCTCCAATCATGGACATTTCAAACTCTGATTTCATCTTTTCTGCAAATACTTTTGCTAGCTCATCTCTGTTGCTTCCAAACATAATGTCATCAACATATACAACAACAATTAGGATTTTATTTTCATGGGCTTTTATGTATAGATTGTTGTCTACTCCACCTCTTTTGAAACCCTGTTTTTGAAAATATTTATCCAGTCTTGAGTACCAAGCACGAGGAGCCTGTTTCAGTCCATATAGGGCCTTTTTCAGTTTGCATACATAGTATTCTTTATCTGTCAATGAGAAACCTTCTGGTTGTTCCATGTACACTTCTTCTTCTAGATCGCCATTAAGAAAAGAAAATTTTACATCCATTTGATATACCTTGAAATCTTGGTAGCATGCAAATGCCAGGAACATTTTGATAGCTTCCATTTTGGCTACAGGGGCAAATGTTTCATCATAATCAAGTCCTTCTATTTGTGAGTATCCTTTGCAGACCAGCCTAGCTTTATTCCTGATTACATGTCCTTGCTCATTCATTTTGTTTTTGAATACCCATTTTGAGCCTATGACATTTTTCTCAGCAGGTCTAGGAACTAGTTCCCAGGTATTGTTTTTCTCAATTTGGTCCAATTATTCATTCATTGCATTTACCCAAGACTTGTCCTTGCTGGCTTCTTCAAATTTCTTTGGTTCTATTTGTGACAACATGGCTATGTATACTTCTTCTGTCTGTTCAGTTAGCTGCCTTCTTGTTTGCACTCCTACATTCTTGTCTCCTATGATTTGATCTTCTAGATGGTTCTTTTGAGTGTATCTTGAGGGGGTTTTTGAGTTCAGTCCAACATCTTCTGATGTTTTTCTTGTTTCATCATCATTTTGATCTTCTTCTTCATTGTTGTCTGATGTACTACAACAGTCTGTATCTCTAGTATTGTTTGGAATTTCTTCATCAAATCTCACATAAATACTTTCAACTATCTTCTGAAGGGTCTTGTTGTAGCACCTGTACCCTTTGCTTTTGGAAGCATATCCTAGAAATATCCCTTCATCTACTCTTGCATCAAATTTGCCAAGATTTTCATCATTATTCTTTATGTAACACTTGCTTCCAAAGATTCTGAAATGTTTGATTGAAGCTGGCTTTCCATGCCATAGTTCATAGGGAGTTTTGTCACTGCTTGGCCTTAAGTGAGCTTTATTAAGGATATGTACTGCTGTGTGCACTGCTTCTGCCCAGAAGGTTTGAGCAATATTATTCTCTTGCATCATGGCTCTGGAAATTTGTTGAACAGATCTGTTTTTTCTCTCTGCTACTCCATTCTGCTGAGGTGTCTATGCAATAGTAAATTTTTGTTTTATGCCATGCTCATTGCATAGGTCTGCAAAGTCATAATCAGTGAATTCACCTCCTCTGTCTGATCTGATGCATTTAAGCTTGCATCCTGTCTGATTTTCTGCTAACGCTTTAAATGTTTTGAATTTGTCCAGAGCTTCCGATTTATTCTTGAGAAAAGCAACCCATGTCATTCTGGAGAAATCATCTATTATCAACATAAAGTAGGACTCTTCAATTGGTGTTTTAGTTCTTGCAGGTCCACATAGATCCATGTGCACAAGTTGCAGTGGTCTTCTTGTTGATAAATCTTCTTTAGATTTAAAGGATGTGCGAGTTTGTTTCCCCAACTGACAAGATTTGCATATTGTGTTTGAAGGCCTTTTTATTTTTGGCATATCTCTGAGAGCTTTCTTCTTGCTCAGTCTAATGATATGGTCAAAGCTGAGATGTCCCAATCTCCTATGCCATAACCATGACTCCTCGAGTTTTCTAAGATGGCAGGCTTCATCCTCCTCTTTCACTATGTACACATTACTCTCTGTTCGAACTCCTTTGAGTAGAGTTTTTCCTGTTGTGCTTGATCTGACTACACAATCTTGTGCTCTAAAGAGAACTTCACAGCCTTTATCACACATCTAACTGACACTCAGTAAATTTTATTTCAGCCCATCTACATATAATACATCTTGGGCCTTTCCTCTTCCATTGTCTATGCTGACTGATCCTTTTCCCTTGATATTTCCTGATTTGTCATTTCCAAAAGTGACATTGCCCGATTTCTTTTCATCAAGAGTTAAAAACTTGTTTTTGTCTCGTGTCATGTGTTTAGAGTAGCCACTGTCCAAATACCATTGACTCTTCAAATCTTGAGCAGTTAAAGCCAAGTCACATTTATTCACCTTCTTTATCCACTGGAGGCCCCCTTTTGTTTGGTATCTTTTGTGAGGTGATGAATTATATCCTTTTAGAGAACACTTGGAAGATATATGTCCAACTTGATTGCATATACAACATTTGATTATAGTTTTTGCAGAATTGTGAGCATGAACAAAATTTCTTTGACTCATAAACCTCCTTGAGGTAGTGAACATCAGTCTTCGTCCATATTTTCTACATTCAATAATTCTATGGCCAAAATCCTTACAATAAAAATAATAACCATAGAAATTACTTGCATACATGATGTAAGGTTGTCTCTTCCATGCTTGCATCTTTTGCTGGTTTGAATCATTCCTCCTTGCATGACAACATGCAGCAATGTGTCCTGGCTTGTGGCAGACATAACAGGTGGCATTCTTCATAGGGGGCAAGAATCTCCTTTGATGGCTTCCAAATTTGATATAATCACTTGAATATATGATCCTTTCTCTGTTGTCTTAGTATTTGTTACAATCTTTGTTATTAGAGGTTTCTTCTGGTCTTTGTCTTTCTCATTACATGTTTCTTCCTTTGTAGGAATTATTTGAGCTGCTTCATCAGCCTTCTTTGATTTCACAAAAATTATATTTTTGTTTTCCTTTTCTTTGCCTTTACTTGATTCTCCTTCATAGCCTATCCCAGTTTTTATTAGAGGAGATCTTTGAGCATCCAAGATTTCATTCGACTTACCAAAACTTGTCATTTGAGAAGGGTATATAGAAAATTTCTGTTGAGAACTTTCTAATTTCCTTCTCAGACACAGAATTTCTTCTTCCATCTTCTCTTGTTCTCGAGTTTTATCTTTGATTTGCTGAAGTAACATATCTTCTATCTTCTTGGCTTCTTCAAGCTTTACCTTCAGCTGCATGAGGACTTCTGAATTTTGTTCTTCTTTCACACATTTGAGGAGAATCTCTTTCTTTTTTTCTGCATTTTAGTTTGAGTCTGTCAATCTCCTCCAGAGCACTTCTTAGCTCCCACTCAAGATCGACTTCCCCTTCTTCTTGTTCTTCTAGCAAGAGTCCTTCAAGATATTCTATGGCCATCAGTAAAAATTCAGAGGTTCCCTCTTCTCCTGAGGGTTCATCTGAGTCTTCAAATGCACTGTTGTCTTGCTGAGCATAGAAGGATTTTCTGTTGAATTTCTTTCCTTTCTGCCAATTCTTTGATGTGTATTTCTCTGATTCTTGAGCTTGATTTCTTACTTTATTGTGATGACATTTAGCACCATAATGTCCAACTCTTCCATAGTTAAAGCATTTAAAGGAAGTTTACCTTTGTATCTACCTGAGCCTCTATCCAATTTCTTGACAAATTTAGCCTCTTCTTCATCGGAGCAGGAGCATATGTCTTCATTTTCTTCTTTCTTCTTTTCTATTTTGAATGCTTCCTCCCTTGTACTTGGCTTCTTCTGTGGGAGCCTCATCTCATATCCTGTAAGATTTCCTAGTAGCTGGTTCATGGTCAAGGTCTCCCAATCAGTTGTTTCTTCTATTGCAGACACCTTGGGATTGAATCTGGATGGAAGAGATCTTAGAATCTTTTGTACAATTATACCTTTTGGTATTGTTTCTCCAAGAGCTTTCATACTGTTAACAATTTCTGCAACTTTTAAGAAGAAGCTGCCAACATCTTCATCATCATTCATTTTTAAATTTTCAAACTGGGCTCTATATACTTGAAGTTTGGCAGTCTTAACCTTTTTATTTCCCTCATGGATATTCTCTAGAGTGTCCCACATATATTTGGCAGTCTTACTGTGCATTATTTTGATAAACTCAGCTTCACATAGTCCATTTAAGATTTCATTCATTTCTTTTGCATTAGCTACAAAGCTTTCTTTAGCTTCTTTCTCTATATCAGTTGACTTTGTGACATATCCAATTTCCACAGCATCCCAAGCTTCTAATCCTAAAGACATTATATAAGCTTTCATTCTTATTTTCCAAAAGGCATAATTTGCACCTGTAAAGAAAGGGGCTTTATTGGTTGAGCTTCCTTCTTGACTTTCCATCTTGAGAGCTTAGGATCTCCTTTCAGTTGTTAGACTGATATACAAGGAACTTGGCTCTGATACCAATTTTTGAACCTTTAATTAAACTAAGAGGGGGGGGGTGAATGAGTTTAATGCATTCCTGATCTTTTAAAACTTTTCATTAAGCTATTTACACCCTCATTTCATATCCAATTTAATGCGCAAGTAATCTTAGAATGCAAGCAGCAAGTATTAGTTTAATATAGCAGTAGACTTAATATGAGAGTTGTAGGTATTAAGAAGATAATACATATCAGATTCAATACATAACTATCATGCACAGAGACAACAGATATAAGTAGATACCCATAACGGGAGAAAACCACATCTTATTATTGTTGTGATGCAAAGGCAAGCTCCTACTCCCTCTCACCACTGTTTTTCTGTAGGCACCAACCTACAGGAGGTTTCAACCTCAATTCTGCAAGCTACAACTTGCAAGGAAGCACCAACTCCCTTCAATTTTCTGTAGGCACCAACCTACAGGAGGCTTCAACCTTTGTCAGCTACAAATGACAGCTATTAAGCTGAATGTTTGCTGATTTACTCCAAATATCAGCTCTGTTCTGTATCTGCTCGTCTTCTCTTAATCTTCTCTGTTTTATTCTTCGATATTCTGCATTCTCTATATTTGCTCTCTCACCTTTTTTCTCTAGCTTATAAAATTGATATTATATATAGAAATTCTCACATGATTGTTTATATTCCTCTAGGAATTCGAAATGAATGGTCATACCTCTTAGTCTTCTGCCTCCTCATTTCTTTGTCCAACTCAATTTAAAATCATAATAATATGTACAATTTTTTCATGCTACAGTGGGATTTTTTTCTTTTCTTTAGGATACTTGCCTTTGCATCACAAACAAAAAAAATAATTCCAACATTTACTTTCACATTTTAATTACAAAATTCAATTTCACTTAGCTCCTTTTCCGGATTTTGTTTTTACTGGATTTGTCTTTTCCTGCTGCTATTTAAGAACCTGTTCTGCATACCTTGGTTCACTGTAATTGTGTGCACCTGTGAATGTATACCTGTCAAACCTGTAATCTCTGTTTATCTCTGCATGCTCTCCTCTTCTTTTTCCTTTTCCGTAATTGCATTTAATTTTTCATGCTCAATCATATTCCAACCCAGGCAATCTCTCTCTCTGCACTTATTCTATGCTGGCAATTTCAATTAAGTAAGGCTGGCTATTTTCTCGGTTGGCACTCAGATAATAATCAATAAATCTAAGGGTTTATTTTAATGCCTCCTCTAATAATGTGCTCTCCAAGACATACATATATCACTGCATTCTTTAATTACTCGCAACCTTAATATATATCAATGAAAATAACCCAGCGTCGAACATATACATATATACGATCAACCTTATCATATAACCCTCAGTGATAAATATTTAAACTATATTGTATTTAATCCATTACACAGATCAATTGGAGATTGACGGATTGCGGGGGGTCGAACAATGCGGAGGTTAACGGGAAGGCACCCCCCGTAGTTGACTGGCCGATCGCGCGTTGACCGCCAATCAACAGCTATGATGAACTATGGGGCCTCACCCCATTTGATGTGTAGGGAGAAATGGGAGCCCCCGTAAACACCACTTTGTGGTGGCTCCACCATGCACCACCGCCAGCGCACCACCAATTCACCACTTAAACATATATAAATATATCTCCATATATGCCCTCATAATGCGTAGGCTAACTTTAATAAACCAACTCTTTCGTAAGGTTAATATTACGTCGAATAACATTTATAAGCCAATTTCATATATATACATGACCCTGCCGGGCCCACAATTCAATCAAACAGATGTGCCGTACCTTGCTTAACATCCAGGTTCTTCCATTAAACTTTGCGCATCTCCGCTAGCTGAACACTGTCCGGTTTCCCTCCTCAGAATCAACGGTTCTCGTGCATTTCGCTCGGCTTCTTGGTTCGATAGTTAACGCGCGAAGGTGCAGGTTAACGAGTGGTATTTGAATAGTGGCCTAGCCACGTGGCGTATGATCAATGGAATCACTGCGAAATATGTAAAACCACCTCACGGTTGAAAGGTGGTGTGGAATGGAAAATCTGCCCTCCGTGAAACCGCTCGTGGTTTTCACCCCTTCCACTGTTCTCCGGTCAAGGTTCTGCCTCTCCAGGTTCCGTTATATAATTCAACCCACCTTTCCGCTTTACTTCGGCCTGCTTATATTTCTTCAGCACTTCTGGTATAAATATCCGTCCGTCCTCTGATTTCTTCGCCCATGTCGACAATATTTATATCTATCCTACTAAAATTACTGACTAGCCAGATCTTCAACCTGATGGCCTTATTCCTTTCCTATGCAGCTATCTGCAAGTACAGGTGCAGGCCTGTGTAGCCCTTCCTGTGCAGGTCATATTCGATTCCATTCCAATGCTTCGGGTTCCACTGCCTATTTAATGTACAGAGGTTCTATCAAACTGTTAACCCCGAAACTCGTGGGATAATCAATACCACGACATTATTAGCTACCAGAAATCAGAGATTGAGCCATTACATAGATTCGACACCTTTCATCACAATATTCATGTCAAACAGTGAATGCTAACTGATTCAAACGCCCGGAATGTTATGTGTAACGCCTGGAATGTTATGTGTAACACCCGGCTGTATGAAAGATTCTCGGAATTTATCTATATATGTACATATTTTTGGAATAACCACGGTTTCTCTGCAATGACATATGTGGCTCTGCCACTGTCGTTTCTGTCACTGTGCCTCTGCCTCTACTGCTATGATAAAAACTCTATCTCCGTATTTGCTTCCTCTGTCTCTGCCTTTCTCTTCATTTCCTCTTTGCTCCATTGTCTGTCTTAGTCTCTTTGTAACTGTTCCTGTTTCTGCATCTGCTACCTCCTTTTCCATCAATGACAACATTTCCAACAAATACATCATATTAAATCATCATCCATCATTGGAAAATTGAATTTCACCCTAATATTTCAAAAAATGACTTTTTGTTGAAGAGGTAGCATGTGTGCAACAAATGTGTAGTATAGACTTTTGAGTTGATTTGGTGATGATGCTTTGGTGAATTTTTCCTTTGAAAAATGCTTGAGGTTGATGATGGTATCTTATATGCCTCTGAATTTTTTTTTCATCACAAAACATCCAACAAAGTACTCAAAAGATGCATTTAACAAAATTGGTCTGTGAGTTTTTTAATGAGGGAAACAAGCTATTTTTTAGGCATTTTTATGTATTCCTGTGCAAAAATGATTGTTGGTGAAGGAAACTGAGTACAAATCATTAATATATAAGCTAAGGCCTTTCTAAAAATGTAACCCTTTCTTCATTTAGATACTTCCATCGGTAAAGGTAACATGGGCACTCTACCTTTTTTCCCTTGCAACATATTTTAGAAAAAATGGGAAATTTTCAAAAGTTCTCCAAGTATCTTCAAAATTTGTTTAAGGTATCACATTGTCTCATGACAAATTCCTCTTCAATCCTGTATTTAAAGGTCTCCTTGGCTCTTTTTCTACCAGTTTTCCCTTATTATCCTTTTCTGCCACATCAACAACCACACTCTTTCCTTTGTCATGTGATACCACTATGCTTGATTCAATATTTCCTGCCTCTACTTGACTTTGCAAGATTTTTTTAGTTTTTATGTTGTAAAAGAGCCACCATGTAGTTGGCTTTAAAAAATCCTCTCCTTTAACTCAGCAATTTTAGCATCCTTTTCTTAGAGGAGCTCGTTAGTTGATTTAGGTGCATGAGATCCTTGTTCATCTTCAAACTGTCCTTGATCACCTTGTTCTTCTTGACTTTCTTGATGACCTTCTACTGCATGTAAGGATACATATTTTTCCATTGAAAGAGAAGGTTCATTCTCCCGTTCACCCAAAATATATGTTAGCTTCTTAGCCCTGCTCATAGTATTTTCCCTTTGAATCTTTTCAACAGTAAGGGTAGCATTTACTTTGCTAGATGAACTAGCTTCTTGAGGCATGGAGTTTGAAGGTGATGAAATAGAAATTTTTTGTATAAAGGCCTCCCAAGGCATGCTAATAGTTGAAAACTGATGGAGGATGATCATTTTAATCAAACAGTGATGGAATAAACTAGTGTAGTGATTGCATACCTTGCTTCTGAGCTTCTCAGACATTTTAATAAGACTCTTATACAAAAAATGTGATAAGTTGATCTTCTTTCCAGAGGTAAAATGCATCAAGAGGCAGATATGATATTGATATTAAAAATAATATTTTCCATCACAAGTAAAGTATGAAATTATCACCCTCATAAAAGGTATGTACTTCTCTCGCAAGTGTGTCATAGGAAAGGTGGCTATAGGAGTTTCTTTATATGGTGTTTTCAGGAAAGTCTTGTAACATTCTAAGTCATGATTAGCCCTTTTAAACCAAATCTCTCCCTGAAGAGGTATCTCGGTGACAGAAGCAACAGTTTGAGGATATATCATGAACTTAACCCTAGCAATGATGATATAATTTTCTTTGAACAAGGTAGAAAATACACTAGTCAAATTCACATTGAATCCTAGCTCTTGGATTCTCTGGAAAAAAGGGAAGAAACCATCTTCTTCAAATAACATTCTGATGTAAGGGGATTACATTATCTCTATGGTTTTCTATGGCTCAATACGACTTACTATTCCTCCTTTATTATAACTCCTTTTCTCCTTTTCGGTGCTCATAGTTACACCTTTCTTGCTATCTTTGACAAAACAGAGTAGGGAAACAAGGGATTGTCATCGTTGGATGTGTAGAAATTTATGAATCTTAATTATTATGCAGAAATTATTTATGTTAATCCAGTTAAGCTTCTCCTACTTATACAAATTATCAACTGAATAAATTCAACTTAAAATCAAAGAAAAACACATAACACATCTCTACCAATTCAGATCTAGAATAAACACATGCACACATAGCCAAAGTGACAGTTATTTCTGGACAAACTGTCCCCAGCAAAACCCAATGTGGGAAAACCAGTCTCTGGCTACTAGAGGGCTCTATTATTAAGAATATTTATGAATACACAACTCTCAGTTCTAGATCTATAAGACCTTACAAAGAAAAATCTAGATCTGCAACACCTGGTTTATCTAAGACCAACAATACTCACTGATCCACACCCTCAAACGCGATTTACAAAACTCAGCCAGATCTAGGCCTAGAAACCCTAGATCTGCCCTTGAAAGATACTACATCAGCCTCTTAAGGCCTCTAAATGCTCAACGCTATCAATGGAAGGAACTGCATTACCCCAGACTAGCTAACGCAGTCACTACGCTACCCTTAAGGGTCTCTGCGTAACCCCTGAAGGGTTTCCTAAAAATCACATTGTCCTTGCTGCTCTTGTCGTCTTCTGCTACTGTCGTCTGTTGCTACTACTACTACTGTTGTCACCTACTGTTGCTGCTATCTTCTACTACTACTATTTCCATCTGTTGTTGCTGCCGTCTGCTGCTGCTGTCGTCTACTACTGCTCCTGCGGCCTTCATCTATGTTGTCTTTCCTGATCTCTTCTCTGCTTCTTGTGTATTCTAGACCCCGGGATCAGATCATCCCCTTTGTCTACATTCCCCTCTTTGCAACTGAAACACTTGAAAATTCTTAGCAACACCACCCTAGAATCTCATCTTAGCTTCAGTGCTCTGCCTCTGTGTGTTTTACAAATGACCCCAAGCCTTTCCTTTATACTTTTCTCATTGACAAATCAATGGCCAAGATTAAATCTTTAATCAATGGCTAATATTAAAAGAAAGCTTGATCCGTGTGACTTAAGACAATTTCATCACATGTTTATTTAAATTCACTTTAGTGATTTTATTTTCCTAAGTTTTAACTTAGGAAATACATTAAAATAATTCATTTATTTAATATCCCCTGAACCGGATGAAATTTCCCAAATCCATTTCTGGGTCTTGTAGATCAGGTGAACTGTAGTCATTCCTCAAAATTTGGAACCTAGAGCACAACTTATGCTACCCCAAATACACAAAATCTCAACAGGATGAATGTAGGGATATGAAAGGGGAAAATTAGTCCTCAATATTTGACGAAATTTGAGGGAGTATGGAGGGATATTGAGAATATTATGGAAGTGGAAGCGATGAAAAAGGATGATGGAAAGGGACAAAGAAAGCCAAAACACAAGCCTGGTTTCTAAAATGTAGCGAGGGCTTTGCAAACATATGAAAATTAGCAGAGATGTGGGAAAAAGGTTTCGAAAAGGATGGTAAAAGTAATGAAAGGATTTTATAATGTGTCTTTATCAAATTTTGCGGAGTTTTTCTGAAACTTCAGTAGAAATATTTAAAGTAAGAAAAACTATGCCCTGAAACCCTAAAAAGCTTTTGAATTCAGAATTTATGAGCATTTAGGAAAAAACCATTTGGAATATTTGATGACAATACATGTTAAAAGATGCAAAGATCTTGAATTTTATTGATTTGAATATGTTGAGCTCCTGATTTTTTTTTCCCTTGAACACAAAGACTAAGATTTTCTTAAAACGTAGCGATTGTGGGCTGAAACTGTAGCATGGGAGAAGCTCTACTACCTTCGAAGTGTCCTAGAGAAAATTGAAAGATGTGGTTGGCTTTGAAATCTTCATGTGCATTTTTAGTGTTCAGAAAACCAGCAAGAAACAGGGTTTAAATGATGGTTTCAACAAAAGAGTAGCAACACACTACCTTTTCACCCACAAAACGATGATTTCGCTATAACACTATTGCTCAGGAGCAAGAAGGGCTTATGAGAGGGTAAATTAGTCTGATTGATCGGAATTGAGGTGAATTTAATCTTTGCTAAGATTTTTGAGGGTAGATGAACTGAAAGAGTAGCGTAATGATGAAAAAGTAGCGAGCTATCTCACCAATTCACTTTTAATAGTTTTCTTTGAGTGGCTTTAGGAACCTTTGGAGCAGCTTACATTTAAACCTTTAGAACTTGTTGCAAATGATTTGAAATGATTTAGTACCAAATATTTTGAGAAAATACTTCTTCCACTCATGATGACCTATCATGACATGACCTTAATTCTAATTTGACTCTATCATGACACATTGCAGACTATGAAACCATGAAATTAACCCTAACATCTTGAAATGACAATTTAACCATATAAAAATGACTATCATGAGAATTGCATCAATGACTCATAACTTATAGCCTTTCATGATGGCAGTACAAACTAACCTTTTTATAACCCTAGTCATAGTGGAAGAAGAAAACACCTAATAATCTAAACAAGTGAACAAATTTTTATTTTGAGACTCGATGGAATACTAAAAATTTAAAATAAACTCAGACAAATTTAGAAAGAGGATACCTATTTGATCATTGGTGATAAGAAAACTTGACTTCCACTAACACTACCATACAAAATTATCTAACATACTACTACCATGTTGGGGCTGATGGGATAAAACAAGGACTAGAGGTAGCGGTAGTCCCTATCAAAGAAGCAAAAGTGTTTTTTTCTCAGATTATTATGTGTTTATGAATACATATCTATAATACTCAATGTGATAAATATGATAAATACTTGTACACTATTAAGAGTTCTTTAATGTTATAGATTTTCATATTTTTATTATCATAGTCCATTGCAATCACATCAATGTTGTTGTAATACCCCCCTACATACTTTGATTTCTATTGTTTTTGGCATTGTCTTCGTGTTAATGATACATTTTTTGTGACTTGAAATTAATGAATGCGGTTGTAGCAACCCCTCACATGCTTTAATTTCCATCGTTTTTGGCCTGGTCTTGCTATTAATGATACAGTTAACATATTTTGTGAGTTGTTTTCCATGAATATCGTTTTAATAGCCCCTCGCATGCTTTGTTTTCCATCGTTGCTAGCCTGGTCTTGTTGTTAATGATAAAGGTTTTGTGTCCCGCTATTAACGATAGATTTTAGTAAGTTTGAAATATAAAAAAACTTCCATGCTTTGATTTCCATTGTTGTTCTAAAAGAGATTGATAGTTATGTGTTCTATTTCATTTTTTTCTCGGGAATCGTTGATATATTGTTCAATTCCATTTTAATGTGCTTCGTTTTGTATAATTTTTATGTGTATATCGCGTTCATGTATACTTCATTTGATTTATTATGTTAAATGTGATGATGTATTTGAGAGAAAAGTACCTACATAATATCTACCTGGACAAAGCAGCAGAGCTGAGGCAAAAGGCATTTCGATGGCTCTACATGGACTTTATAGTGATGTTGAAAGTGTTAAAATTAAATTCCAGGAGAGGGATCTGTGTTTTAAATTCTGTATTTTTAATTTTGTATATTATTTTCGATTATTAAATTGTATCTGTTTATTTTATTGCTCGTTTTAATTGCAGTTTGGCAATTACCAAAACAAATTAAATGCTATAGCAAAGAGATCTGTGTTTTTAATTCTGCATTTTTAATTTTGTGTATTATTATTTATGATGTTACGATTAAATTGAATCTGTTTATTTTATTGCTCATTTTAATTTTCCTTTTGCAGTTAATAAAAAAAAAGAAATGCCAGCAAAGAGATCTGTGTTTTTTCTTTTCTAAATAATTTTTTAAGATGTTATGATTAAATTGCATTTGTTTATTTTGTTGTTGGTTTTAATTGTAGATTGGCCATTAACAAAATAAAATTGATGTTAATCTAATTTCATACAGAGAAGAATTAGAATGGTGTGTCTCCTAATTTTTCCCCGAGGCATCCTTGATAAAGGATAAGGGATAAAGGATGAGGAAGAGATAAATAGCAGTGGCCTGAAATAGTTTAGTACCATGTCTAAGTTGTGCATGTGGCTTGATATGATTTTTGTGTCTATCGAATTACACCTCTCTCTGTTCCATGTATTCATGCAGAATAAATACACTGTATGCTTAGAGTTTTACAGAAATTTAGCTATATGCCTATAGCAATTGGGCCAAAATTCGAGAGTTTTGATTATATATACTTTGTATTTGAAATGTGTATTCTTTCAAAAACCCTTTCGCTCTATTTCCTGCCCTGCACTTTATAATGTGTTAATTTAAGAGAAATGATTCTTTGGTGGAATGTGTTAATTCTAAGACAAATGATGCTTTAGTCTTTTCTTCTTTTGACTTTTCAGTTTTTATACTTCAATCATGTCACTCCTAAAAAACAAGTTATCATGATGCTTTGGTTAGTATTTTTTTTTTTTGAATTTTGAATTTTTATACTTGAACTATGTTATTTTTAGACATAGGGTTTTTACTCAATGAATCTCTAATCTATTACATTCGTTCATGGCATATTAAACAACACACTTAAATTGACTAAATATTGAAAAATACCCCTAAAAATCACATTCTTTATTCCCCTACCAATATGAATCTAATACACCTTTTCAATTTTAAAAACCCTTACTTCCACTAGATATTGTAGGCATGCATTTTTTCATTAACATTTTTTATACCCTTTTATATTTTTTCATTAACTTTCAACTCCATTTTTTATACTTGTCAATATAAAAATCCTTTACCCCTATATATTCCCTAATATATTATAGCATTTTTTCTCAGTAAATATTAGTGCTAGATATCCAGAGTTGTCATCCTCTGGACATTAATGATGTTTGTAACATTTTTTTTTGTACTCATTTTGCTTTAGGAATATAATCTTGGATTATAGTTTTATGCATGGGAAAATTTGATATAAATCTAATCGAACATATGTAACCTCATTTCAATCCCATTTTGCGTTAGAAATATAATAGTGATCATGGAGCTACATATTTTAGTTCTCCCGATGGGAAAATTTGATGGAAAGCTAATCATACATCTCTAATAATTTAAAGGTTTATGTTTTCATTAAAGTAACAGGACGGATTGAGACAGAAAACATTTCATTTTAATAATATCATATAATATTTAGAAGGTTTAGCATGAGATTGAGGTGTTGCCAGAATCACCATTACTGAACATTTCCCATTGAAGCATAACGCCCACCAGCAGCTCCACCAATTTCAATGGCGTAAATTTGCTTCCTTATCCAAATCTCTTTCTATATCACGCTTCCTTATCTATCCTGGAATAGACCCCATCGGTGACTGGTCAAAGCTATGTCAACCAATATGTGCCCCTGATTTGGATTCACCAGATCCAATAGACTTTGATTTTCTAGCCGAGATGTTTAATTGGTAAAAAAAATAAAAATACTTAATTAACTTTCTAGCAACCCAAATTTATAAAATTCAATTTTAACGTTTGCGTTAAATGATGCACGAAGCCTGTGAAATAAGATTTTTTTTGGAGAATGCCTCCCAAGTAATAGCATCGGCTGTTGGGTGTGCAAAAGTGGCAACATCGGGGATATTTCGATAGCTGGAAGTTTGCATGCATACAACGTTTCGAGTAACCTAAGTGACAAACCTACCCAATATCCCCCGTACTTCCTGCGACTTTTTGGGTTACATACCTTATGGATATAGAAAACGTTGTTCTATTAATATAGGCGTAGTTTAAAAAAGCAGTGTTTTGGCTTAGAATTCAGTAAAGATTTTGAAAAAATTCAACAAAGATTTTATCAGAATCTTGTTTACATTTGTTAAAATTTAGTATTTTGAGTGCTCGAAGGGTTTTTGATAGTGTTGAATCCATTTCCATTATCAAAAATGGATTCCAAAAACTCCAACTACCTGATTTTTTGAATTTTAATTGACTAGATTCCAGCAAAAAATTGTCGTTCTAGCTATTCCACTGCCTGAGTAGACAACTTATTAATATAGTAACAATACATGAAAATATATGAGCAAAGTCATGAACATCTTTGAGCATGCAATGTATTTTCAAAATAACTTCATAGTTAATAAACAAGCATAGGTACCATTGAGATACTAAAAAACTAGCCATTATATGATAGTTTTCTTGATAGTCTCAGTTGACGATCCCCAGATCAGAAGATAACATTATAAAAGTCAATGCAAATAATTGGCTTCCCAGTCATGTACGACACAGAGCGACACCAGTCTCAAGCTGCCCAAAACCGTGGCACTCGAGTTGCTCATCCCACAGACTCGCTTGATTGGGGATACTAAGCCATTCACCGAATAACATACAAATATATACCTACAACATATATGACAACCTCGCTTGATGATGAATCTATACATATACCTGATATATACCACATCATCAGTTATGATCACCCTGTGATCCATAGAGAGCCCAGTGTGGAAAACAATGTGGAAAGTAAAAAAAAAAAAAATAGGCTTGTTTGTATGCTGACGAAGACCTTCATCGGACATAAACTAAAATCCTTGTACACAAAAACTATTAGAAAGAGGGAACCACATATTTCTGTAATATCTCCTTGCCCGAATATATTCAATATAGAAGAAACCAATAGGGTCCATGAGTCCCTACTCGCCTGCCCTTAACGCTAGTTGATGCAACCTAGGTTCTTCTCTTTTAAACCTTTCCAATACAACTCGTTTTTATTGATGGCATATTTCTGCTGAAGGCACTCGTTCAAATCTGAAATTGTTTTGGGAATATTAGCGGGTAAGTAACAACATATTGCAAAGCAAAGCAAGTAGATACAACGGCAAAAAATTGTTAGTTTTATAGTCGTATTAATCATGTGTTTAAGAACCCAAGCCAGAAATTATATATTGATCATTCACCAGTATTATTTGTTGTTGCATGAGTTTCATAGTTGTTTTTTTTTATTAATTTTGTGAGGCTTTAGAGTTAAAAACCCTAGCATGTTTTAAAAATTATGTACCACTTGCCTTTGAAACCTTTCTTTCCTCTTTCCCTCTTCCTTTTAAACCTTTATTTCTTCATGGTTGCTTTGTTAATGTATTTGTATCATAACATGAATAGGAATAGGATCGTTGTCCTCTTTCTATCTTTCACAAGTCATTCTCGTTTTCTCTGAATGGTGCCAACCAAGGTCCTAGTTTTTCAAGTCAAATGTCTTTCAGGTATATGGAAAGAGGGAAGGTAGATCATGCACTTATTTTAGGTTAAAAGTCTACTTTTAAGGAAACTAAATAAAATAATAGTTAAAATAATAAAATAAAGGTGATGAATTTTGGACGAAAATAAAAAAACTACATTTTTTAATTGTATATTTGGCTTATCCCCTTATAAGTTTAGTCAAATTTCAAGTGTAGATAATTGTTGGAAATGGAGTTAAATTCCACATCCAACGAGTATCCATTATGCATATTTTTGAGAAGACCCAAATTGATCAAAATTGAAGATACAGTAAAAAAAACATGTTAAAAACGCTTTTTTTAATGTGCCTTAATTTTTTATCAATGTAGGTGTTCTAAAAAGTATGCATAGTGATACTCGAAGAGGAATTTAATTTCGCATCAAACGAGTCTGTACACTTGAAATTTGAGTAAACCTATAAGGAGATAAGCCAAAAATACAATTAAAAAATTAGTTTTTCGTCTTTTCTCTACAAAATATTTACATGTACCTCTTTTTAAATTTAATGATTGGTTTACATATGATGACATGTAAATTACATAGCAATTTCATATGTATTTTTAGGCTAAGATTTACTCTAATAATATATTTTTTCAATTTATCAATTCAACAACTTTAACAACCAAGCCAATGATGCATGTTGATATGGATTTTACCTTTCTCTTCTTAGTAGGTCGAAATATTTTGTTTCGCATGCCGAGAGGAATACAGCGCTGCTTGGATTTTATCAACATTGCACCATCAAAAAATGATCAATGAAGCGCTATAAATTGGTGTATGCCAATATGTAGTATTTTTTTTCTACCTATTTTATTGTTTTACACATTTTTATTGTTTTTTGTTTTTGTTTTGAAAAATTGATTGAAATTCACATTCATTGTCTTCCATAAATTCCATGTCATTATAATTCATAAAATTTTAGAAAATTTAAAATTCACTTCTTGTGGCCACTCTTAATTCAAGGAGTCCAAACAAAAAGACTAACGACATGTAACTTTCCAAAATTGAAACTAGGATATTTAACATCTCTTCATTTGAAAAAATAACCAAATGCATATTTTATTATTTGGTGGAATATTCTTTTAAAATAATTCGTCGGTTTTCTTTTTATTCTCCCTTGGTCTTCCCGTAATATCTCCTAGAAACCGTAATATCTCCTAGAAATGGAAAATGGGGTATTCAACATTAGACAATGTTACTGGAATGATTGGTTTTTCCTTTTTCAATGACATGGCTAGGATGGTAAGTTAAATTTTAGATAGCATTGTATGGTAAGTTCATTTTTTTCTATGATCTTCCTTAAGGTGTTAAAATATGTCATATATTAATTAGGTACACTAAGGTATCGAGATTGAGATGTTATTTATGTTTTCCATTCCTTCCTGTAACACCCATACTACCATGAAGAAAATCCCCATATTTTTATACTATATGGAGCATAAATTCATATTTATTAACGTAGAATAAAATGCTTGAGACCATATTTAAATGAACTATTAACTTTATTTTTGCAATTTTATTTGATAAAAAGTAAGTAGAAGCTAACATACTATGCATGGTGTAGCTTCAGAATTCTTTGTGCAAGATTCTTTGTGTACAGGTTCCACAACGACTGGAATTTTCGAATCGCAGAAAAATTTGTCTCTGAAACTTGCAACTTCAGAGGTTCGGGCTTTTATCTAAATGGCACAGAATGTTGTATCTTGATGTATCTTGCTTTTCTGAATGTTGTATCTTGTTATTCATAATGTTGTTAAACTTTTCAATACATAATTTGCAAATATGTCGAAGGAAAATCATACTACTAATTCAATTCTTGCAGACTCAATGTTCGTCTTTAGGACTAAACATGCATATATCATGCGAAGATCTCAGTATAAAAAAATGGTGAAGCGGAAGAAAAAACATATTGCTAATTCAATTCTTGCAGATTCTCTGTTCTTCTTTGGGACTAAACTTGCATATATTACGCGAAGATCTCAATATAAAAGATTGGTGAGGAAATGATGAAGCACTTCGCCGAAATGACTCCGCTGAGCTCACTACTCTCTAGGGTAGGTATAGACATTTCTACTTGAGCCTTCTAACGAGTTCAAAGTTATACATAGATAACATATGTGGAAATGGAATTGAATGGAGATAGCCATGTGGAAAAGGACATTGGTTGCAATGCAAGGAAGGGCATTGGTTGTAGTGGACAAGAAAGTTTGACATTGGTTGCAGTGGACAAGAAAACTTCGGATATAGAGAAACTGACAGCAGTGCTAAAAAAAATTGGGTATAAAAAAAACGTTGCACCAAAAAACTTTGTCGAACCGAACTTTCGATAAAATAACTTTTCGCGAACCTTCCTACATCAGGACACTCGAAGTTTGCAATAAGAGGTCGAATATTTGCTAACCTAAAAACATCAATTAAAATTTTAGTGAATGAAATTGCCGAACATAAAACTTTGGTTAAACTATAATAAATGGCAAGAAAATTTGGTAAAAATATGAAGTAATTAGTGGTCAATGATCCAGCTATCTGCCATGCCGAAGGAAAGGACTAATAACTATTGCAACCAAACAACTAGAAATATATATGCTTCTAAACCAGCTTCTAAACCATCACTAATGTTAGAAAGGAGTGGAAAGTTCTACCTAAATAAGTTTGCTATATATATATATATGTATGGACATACTTCAATGCCAAATGGTTGTCTATGTATTTCATTTTTCAATTCATCGTAGTCATTCAAAACCGCAACTCAATGAAAATTAATATAATTTCATGTTTGGCATGATTTCTCCTAGCAGCACCTTGTTGACTAACATTTTCAGCTACTAATAAATGTTAATTGTTTGTACATATTTGTTCCGCAGGCTATTGGTTTTGGAATTCTTTAGTTAAATAATATATTTTAATCAGTATTGGTTTATATTATTACAATTATTAATTTCTTTTAAATATTTATTTTATTTATGTTATTATTATTTTAAATTTAATTATTAAAATTATTGAAAAAAAATCAAATTTTCTATATAATAATAATAATATTTAAAAAAAAATATTATTTATTTATTAAAACCATTGTATATAAATTAATTAATTAATTTATATGTTATTGGAATTTTAGATGAAACAAAGACTGATTGGTATACACATTATATACTCTTTCTTTACCATTTATGACAGTTATCCAACACACTCAAATTTCGTGATTTGTTTTTTTATGTTCTCTATAAACTCGCTGAAACAATGATTTCTCATTTAGCTTATTTTATTTTATTTTATTATATATATATATATATATATATATATATATATATATATATAATTTTTTAATTCGAATCTTAATAGTAAATTAAATATAAAAAATAAATATAATTTTATATTTTGGATTTATATAATAAATGTGATTTTCAATTGAATTGTATTTTGAATTTAGTTTTTTCTTAATAATAATAATAATAAAAAAATAGTATGTATAATATATCTATATCTATATCTATATATGTGTGTGTGTGTGTGTGTGTGTGAATATTTTAGTGTTTTCTAAACCAAAAATTTTAGATTTTTTATATATACTTAATTTATGTTTCATCAAGTTGTAGAAGTTATTTTTATAAAACTAAAAATTTCATAGAAGAAAGAAGATGTGACCAAAATATTGTATACGGAGATTGGAGATAGGGGCACCCTACTTACCTAAGTAAATTAGAAATAAATGAATATTCCCTGCAAAAATTATTGTAGAAGTCACATCTTTTCAATGTTAATGACTTATCGGTTTATGGTAAATAGGAAAATGTGGAATGGTAGCAACGTAATAAGTTTCAAGTAACACTCTCTCACTCACTTGATGGTGAAGGTGTTGAAACCATTAGACGGAGGTTGGAAATTACGATCATTACGACAAGGAAAAATGCTCGAACAATGAAGACTCCCTGCAAAACTCATTGTATGACAATACACATTTTTTGTTTGAAAATGAGACACAAACAAAGAGCATTAATGAACATGAAACACCTAGTTATACAAAAGAGATAGGCTCTGCTCAAGAACAAGAGCCTAGATATCCCGATTAATGTATTTAGTGGTTAGCTTGGGGGACATATGTGCGATAATACTTACAATCTCGGTTTGACAAATCAACCCATTGAGAATATGGGTAACAAAAAATAGATTAGCTTTGATATTAAAAAGAAGAATTGTGGGGGAGTTTAAAAATTGATAATGTGATCCAGGTGGATATCAGTGGCCCCCACCTATTCCAATTGGACCCACACCATCAATTATTTTAGTTTTTCAATTTCATCACAACTTACTATTTTTAGTAGTTTTTCGGGTCATGAACTTCTGGAGACGTTTTGAGGCCCTAATGATCTAGGTGGATATTGGTGGCCACCAACCTATTCCATTTGAACCCCCACTATCAGTTCTTTTATTTTTTTCAGTTTCAGTAGAACTTACTATTTTTAGTAGTTTTTCGGGCCTTGAACTTCTCGAACCGATTTGAGTCCCTAAACGACTTTTTTTGGGAAAATTGAGAACAAGATGAAGACATGGGCCAATGTTTCTCACATCTAAAGTTGTAGTCCTCATATAGATATTTCTAATGAGGTATGGTGCATGTCAAACGAAGATCGTATGCCAAAGTTACATCTCGGGGAAGTTGAAACACCAATTTAACCAAACGGGGCCCATAGTTTTAGCGCTTCATCTCCTAGGGTTATGTTTTTGGAAGTTTAGGGTTTTCCATTGTTTCTCAATAATAAATAGGCCCTCGAGCCTCATTGTAAAATAGTTCAGATGTCTGTAGCTGCCACATCTCTTCTTAGAGATATGTTAACAACGCCCTAGCTAGTTTATTTCCATTATGTTTGTAAACATATTTATGTTATTTGATATAAATGAGATTAAAGATTATTTCCATTGCATCTTCGTGTTTATGTTTATTTCTGTGTATTATTGTGTTCTAACATAAATCCAGATCCTAAAGATAGTCACGAACATGTAATTGAAGATGTAAAAAGGATGATGATGTTCTATGTATCGTCAAATAAGATGAAGTTCTAGCAGCAATGATCCAAATGCATGGTAGAGGAAATACTAAGAATACGAGTTTGATTGATTTCAAAATTATGTTGGCAAATCTTATTCGAAAGTTTGTTTCAACATTTGATGATGATAGAGTTGGTCTCAATTTGAAACATATGGGCATCCAGAACTAGTTTGGAGTTGAATAAAAATTTTACATTTAATGTATGGTCACCTATCCCGACAAATGCTTTGTCCCCATAAACGAAAAGGAATTGTGACTGAAATTTTTACAGCATCATACAAAACTTGATGGGTACTGTGTTTGCAATGATAATACACACCCCCATTTTGTACCTATATAAAATATTCAACAATTGTGATATAAATGGCATGGGAGACCCTTAAATAGCAACAAAAGAACAACTTCAGAATCATTCAAGGAAGAGAGGGAACCCAAACTCTTTTCTAGACTAGAAATGAAAAAATTCCCGACCTATGAGTACCCCAACATCAATATATCCATGTGTTTGCATGATCCTCAACCACAGGGGAAGAAGGTATACATTTATGAAGTATGGAGAAATTGTGTTTGGTTGTATGTTCATATGTATGGAATGGTATTATGCGTTTTTCACGTGCTCGTGAGAGAATCCCACATCCCCAAATAGGAGCCTAATTTACTACTTAAATTTGTTGATGTAATTTATATCAAAGATCTTAATGGGATATGAATCAATTATTGGCTTTAATGTCTCTTGCATTCCCACTCCATCCCGTTTTTTTTTGTGCTTACACTTGGGGGTTTGAACCTAATCAAAAAATTGTGGAAAAGGTAAGGAACAAAGGATAAGAGGAAAGATAGTCTTTATTTGATTGTGGCTATTGAGAAGAAAGAACATTATTAAGAAACATGTCTCCAAGAAGTACATGCATACCATATTGGATTTTCTCTCAAAACCTATTTATGGGAAAGACAATTTAGATGACTAAGGCTAAAAGTCCTAGAGATGCAACTCCCAATATTTTGACTTTGTAGTGCACACCCTTACAATTCATTATATGGAATATAGGTAGAGGTGTATTATTTGCATGATATGAAACGATCAAATGTAATAATTCATTGGGATTGCAAACAGTTGGTCCTGATTGAATTTAGCCTTAGTTCACATCTTCATTTCTAGAAGATAAGGTCATGGATTTACATTGTTATGGAGAGGGCATTCTTTTCAATGCATTCTTCTAAAAGGAATTTTATGGAAAGGGTTCTTTCTTCATATAAAAAACCATTAAAGTAGTGATCAACTATGTTGACATTTGAATCAATCTCTAAAAAAGGACGTTATATCATTTTCCTTTTAGAGATTATCAACACATTAGTAAATTGAACACGGTAGTTGTAGCTTAGGCTAATGATTCTATGAAGGATGGTCTTCGTGGTCAGTGTCTTTTACATATGAATTTTTTTTTATGTACAAACACTAGGAAAGTAAATGCATAAATGTTTCTGAATTTACAGTTTGAATGGTAGTGTATCAGAAGACTGTGACCTTATTTATTGAGACCTCAATAGCCTTGAACTTGTGAAGAAGCTATCAAAAGCCCCACTTCCATCTTTATTCGTACATGCAAATGAAATGGTTGTTGGGTCGTTAACAAAAACCACTACCATGGTTGTTGTATGGAGCATAAATGGTGCTTTCTTACCTCAATACTTAACATTTTCAAAATTACCTTCAAAATTTACAATTTCAGTAACAACTTCAATTCTTTCAAATTGAATGGAAACAAATTAGTATATTACTGGTCATCAAAGTGTCCAAAACTTTGTGGTAGTCACAACCCTTAAAATCCATAGTACAGGTGAGCATGCATAAATTTTTAAGAAGGTTTAGGTATAAATATGAGAGCCTTTATTAATAGGTGAACTAGAACAAAGTTATTGATATTATTTTAGATCAGGCAAGAACTATAGAGAGCTCAAACTTGGATTCTAATTCAGCTTTCATATGTATGTGTGTCGGAAGTTTGGAAATATCACTTACTTTGGAAGCCAATCTATATGTGTCCAGAACCCATGGCTAACTTGTGTTGGAAGTATAGAAATATTTATATACATGTGTGGAGTGCCTCGTGAAGGTTGGCCTTGATCATTGAGCGTCTATGGGTTTAAACGTGGGATGTTTGGGCCTCATTCCAGATTGAAAATTAGCAAACTTGTGAGACCTTTTAATAGTTTGACTAGGGTATTTCATTGTCTGTTCAAGTTGGAAAGTAAGTGAACATTGGAGAAACACAAGAATATTTGATGAATCTTAATAGTTGAGGAAAATTAAGTTTGTTTCTGTCTGTAATGAATATGGGTATGAAATGTAAAAGAGGCTTTATTTCTATAATGAATATGGGCATAGGATGCAAAAGAGGCATAATAGATATGTATATATCACAAGCATTTGAACATTTTCCCTATGGGTTTTTTACATGGGGAAACCTGTAGTGGTAGATGTGGGAGTGGGGTTGAGTGGGGTTATATTGTAATAAAGTGTAACACATATTTCTGTTTTTCTTAAAACAATGAGGTGGGTTCCAATTCCCATTTAGAGCTTATTTCCCTTTGGGGTACTATTTTGTGCTATGAGAGAGGTCATAGATTGGATTTTAAAGTGATCATATTTTGATCTACATTGCTCATAAATTAGTTATAATTGATTAAGATGATCATGGGTTGTTTTACTGGACTAAATTTTTCTCATATATATATATATATGGAGCATAATAGTATGGTTGATTCACTTACAAAGAAAAAAGGGGGACACTCCTATGAGTCCAGGGAGATTTGTTACAAAGCTTACTGCAATGACATTTTGCAAGATTCAGAGAAAGTAAATATTGCTTAGTCGTTCCTGGCCTCCTAAATATGTTTCTTTTGCTTACTAGCTTATTGTCTTTACTTCGTAAGTTTTTTGTGATATGGGAACATAAATGGCGATATCCGATAGGGTACTATAAATGGGACAAATCATTATTTGGTTGGGGCATTTTTTCTATTTTGTGAACATAAAAAATAATGTTATTTGTTCCAATGTTGCACACATGCACAAGAGGTGAAAAATCTATTTTATTTTCATGATTGCTAGTAATGATTGGGGAATATCTCGTCATTTGCTATGTGTAACTTATTTTTGTTGTCATTTTTTTTCTTTTCTGAAAATAAACAAACAATTGGTAACAAAAGCTCCTCTGTGATGGAAAATCCACATGATCTAAACCTAAAACCCAATAAAATATCTCAGCACAATTTCAGACGTAAATACAATTGTCTCCAACTCATGTGATACCCAATAATTTTGACATAAATTTCCATTACAAAGAAAAATTGTACATGAAGGTAACAGCTTTCTATTTGAGCCATTTAAAAGAAGACTTGTTGGATTTCACATAATATCCGTTTTGTATTGTAGCAAATGTGTACTCTATAATCTCAACTGATGTGTTGTATCAAATGGGTGATCTCTGGAGGTGTTGTTAGTCTTAGACCTTTTTGTTGGATTCAAATGGGTGTTCTCCAACGAGGTTGTCTTCTAATAAGGGTTTCCTCATGTGAATGTTGTAGTGTGAGTTGTGAGATCTATCTTCTTCCAACTTCTCATCTTTATCTTTTTCCTTGCCCCACGTATAGTATAAAATCCCTCAATTATCAAAATTGTCACGGAAAATCAATATTGCTTAGTCGTTCTTTACCTCCTAAATCAAACTGCAGACGTGAGCGAAAGTTGAACCTTATGGAAAGATTGTTTAAGAAACAATACAAAATCAAGAAGAAATAGTAACCGAAATGAAGATTTGAAGAGAAAAAAACAAGGAGGACAAGCAAATAATACATAAACACTTCACGCTTCGTCAATATTATGAGCCAATTCATTAAGAGAAAAAAACAACATAATCATGCATGGTAGCTTCGACAGATCAATGTGGAAATGGAATGAGTCTAGGGTTTCTTCCACGTGATTCGAACTCATCAGCAATAGCTTTGAATTCTAGAGCAGATGCAAGGTGAGGGAGTGGTTGTAGACACAAAACGAACCACATCGACCAAATTAACCTCGTCTTGTCAAAATTACCAAATATTAATTTTCTCTTAATTATTAATCTCATGGCCTAAAGATTTTCAATCGTCGATCCAATGGTGCAGACAGTTACACGCCTTACGGCATAGTTATTAAAACAAATAATCTTATTTTGATTTTTCAAAACAACCATGGTATTTTAATTTTTCAAAATTGACATGATATAAAAATTACAATAATTCTGTCGGGTAGAAGATTCTTTCACTGCATGGGTCAAACATTGTTTCGGCATTGTTCCAGATCTGGTTAGGGTTGTTGATTGAGTTTACTGAGTTGGAAATATTTTTTTAAGTAAATATAATGTATCGGGCAAAAAACAGAGGATGTGGAATGTACCATTAAAACACTGATCGATCATGGAATGAGATTTTAAAACTGATTTATTAGTTTTGAGTGCACACAACTTATTCGATAAAAAGAGCAAAGGAAGCACATTGGAACGTTACAACGGCTGACAGATGCGTACTAAGATTTTCGGTCATAGAGTGAAATTTTTTATTGCCTCGAATTATTGCCTCGAATTATTTTATTAATTACCTGCAACTTGATGTAGGTTAGTGCATATCTACAGTATTATATTGTAGTCCATATTTAGACCGTTCGGTAGGGGAATGGTGGAGAGGTACGATAAGAATTTCAAATCTGAAATATATGTGAAATTTGATGGTTTGTGCAATTTTAATGTTTGTTTTGACATTTTAACAAAGGAAATCTTTTGACTGTACCAGTTGATCATTTTAACCATGAAAAAAAATAGTGATTGCCATGGATTCTTTTTTTGCTGTATTTCATATTTCAGGGACAAATTAGCGCACTACCCCAATTTACCCATCAAAGGAAAGTCATGTAGGTTGCTGTTAAATTAGAGATCAACCCCGCCTTCAAAAATCTTTAAATTTATATATATGCAAACGAAATACTACAGATCAATGAACGTACCTTACCCAAAATAATCCTTTGAGTCCACAAAAATGGCTGCTTATATTTAAACGAACGGAAGTTTTTAGGTTGTATATACTTACTATTGAATTTAGCTAAATAGATTATAAAAGGTTTGAATTTACAGCCCTTGTCCATATGTGGATTCTAGTCCATATGTGGATTCTAGGAATGGATCCTGGGTGCCTAGGCTAGATGTTGCTGAAGGCAACCAATATTTCTGGAGCTCTAACTTATTAATGTACGGGGCAAGATATTTATTAGATTTTATACTTAACTAAATTGATATATTGTTCATTACATTCTAAAAAAATTGATATATATATATTACCAACTACATTGAAGAAGCTATAGCTCCATAAATATTAATAACGACTAGGGCAACTAGAGACTTCCCAGCAAGCTGGATAATCCCTCTGCATATTAAATAGGGTTGCAGCCCCTAACTGGGCCACAATAGGCCTACACTAAGGACTACATTGAAAATTGTTTCGCCAATCGTAGGCACGTCTGCATTATTCCTCACAAACCCCTCACACACCTTAGGCGAAGTGGACACTGGAGGTATGCCTACCACCCATTCTCTGCTATCCTCGCTACCAACAACAAAAAGGTCCTGACGGCTGACAGAAAACTGGGTAAAGCCAAATCATCTCAGGAATCTCACCTACAAATCCAGCGGTACGTATTGTTCATAACTTTATATTTGGGAAACAAAATCATAGGGTAGGGAACAAATCTTAGGGGCAAAGGCCAGGGCAGTCGGAGGCAAATCCATCCTTTGACGCCGCAGCAGCGGGTCGTCCGACTCCCGAATTCTGATGTTCTGACCGGGCCGACCATCGACACCTGTATTGCTTTCACTACATAAGGTTTCGGCGACGCCTTCGGGCTCTTTTACCGCCGCTAACATCGGGTTATGGATGCCACGTGCGCACGAATATCGCTGTAAGGCCATCATGCATCATGCGTCTTATCCTCCAAAAAATTGGGTTGGCGCGTCCAGTTGCGGCATCACCATCATGTGACGGGTGGCCGTCGTCGCACAATATGAGCGCAGTTCGCCAAAGTAGGCGGGTCGGCTTGGTGGGCGACAGTGCCCAGAGAAGTTGGCTGAATAAATGAGATCGGGTACGCACGCTGGCGAGAACTCGGGTTTATTACCTCGCACGGAGTTTCGGTTTTCCTACTTGAGCGCATCATGGACGACATGTCAGCTCGACGTAAAGATGAAATGACACAATTGTTCGAAAGCGGAGTGCTTATATGCATATCACCGAACCGAGTGGAGGAGAGTACGTGGAAGCAGGCCTGGAAATTGACGTCCTGTGGGACGTATTTTTTATTTCAGAACGTATTTGACTGCCAATAAAAAATTATACACGTCAGGTTTGACGTGCCGTATACCTCTCCGACCTGTCAAAATGACCCCTAATTTCCCAATTAAAACGTAAAAATTAATAATACCCAATTTCATATATGTACACAACGCAATAGTATTCCAATTTAGTCTGACCGATTCTGCAATATCATTGTCTGTTCCCCAGTAAGGGTAATAGGGGAGTTTAGATTGATGGATGCAGCTGCTGCAACTTAACATTGGGCTAGGGGTGTAACGATGAGCATGAGACACAAACTGCCAAACAGTAAGAAATTTGGTGGTCCTGTGGCCATGATGGAGGATTTCTTCACACGGAAAATGTCAAATATCTTAATGTCAAACTTAAACTGCAATTACTCTTGTAAATTTTTTTAATATGCAACACAAAAAAAATTGACAATCATCAATTTACTGAAAACGTAAATTGACAGGCACAGAAAACACACACCCGTCTTCAAATTTTCAATTGACAGGCAAAATTTATTTGAAATTCCAGGCCTGCGTGGAAGTGCAGGGAACCAGGAACGGCTAGCTTTTTTTTCCAGTTCATTGGCCTATAAATGCATCGGGCAGGAAATGCTCACCGTCAAATTAAAGCGGCACATCATCAGATGGTGGTCATTTCCTGCCTCGGCGCATTTATGGGCCGATGGACTGGGAAATAAGGCTTGCCACTAAAAATAGGGACAAGAAGCAGTGGTCTTCACTGTGACTTTTTGCGGGAGGATTTTTTCGATTATTTTTTTAATAATTTGGCAGGGATTTATTGAAATCACAAGTTTGTTGTATATTTAAGCGTCTTAGGGGCTTTTAAGAATGCTGGACCTATATATACAATCAAAAAAACTATTTTGGATAACACAAATCAAGATTTCACCTCAAAGTTTTCTGCCAAATTGAAACACTGGAAACTCCAAAAAATAACACTAAAAACAATTCGAACAAAAAATCTTATTGCAAATTGGATAAGTTGCACGATCTAAAGATGAAGTAAAGAATGCAACTTGAATGCATAGTAAGACTGGGAACAATCTAATCTTATCTTTCTTTCTTTTATTTTTCTTTTTAAAATTCGGTGATAAATTTTTTTTTTAAATTATGAATTGATGCATTATGAAAATATAAATAGGTTTGGTGTTCCTAAAACTCCATGAAATACTTAATTTTTACCACTACAAAATTGAAACTTAAGATTCCATATTTGGGTTAACTGAGCTTGTGTGCACGTCGAGGTCACGGTGTAATGTATGAATGTGCTAAAATATTAAAGTCACCTGCTAGCCTTTGAGCAGGAAGAAAATGAGTACAGAGGCAGCAGCAACAGAGATTGAGTGTACAACACTATGTATTAAAGAAGAATGGGAAGAATCGTAAGGATGAAATCAATGTTGATGGGCCGCAGCCACAATTGCAAAGGAGAATTAATTTTTGTTATGGGCGTAGCCATTTTTGCAGTGGACTAAAGACTTTCGTAGCTCCAAACTACGGAAGAATAGAGTTCATTAAAAAAAGTCATTTCGGGCTTTTAAGCCCTCAACAACCAGAAATGAAGAAAATTGTTTAAACGGCGAAGTTCTTTAATCTTTTGAAAAGGCCTGACAAGTGGTCCCCACCACTTAAGTGCAAATCGGAATCACAAGTTTATTTTGCAGTGTCGTGTTGATGTGAAGAATCGCGATGCGATGCGATCACAATCGCAATCGCAAATCGCAACAAATATATATATTTCTCAAAGTCCGAGTGTCTTGTTAATATGGTAGAGTTCCGCAAGCAGAATGTTTTCATGTAATACATAACCTTATATTATAATCGCTCTCCACCATAGCCGAGGCCTGTGGGTCCACAGACCACGCGGCAGTTCAATATTCAATCGCAAAGTTTGAATCGCAACCACTTTTGTTTATGCCCCGATTGCACTTTGAAATTGGTGGACCCGATCTGCTTATTATGGTGGAGTTTTATGTGGGATCGCGTCCAATCCTCAATCGGAATCGGAACTCTTTTGTTGTATGCCCCGATCGCATTAACCAAAGGGCAGACCCAATGGAATTATGCGACGGAGTTTATTTTGGTCCATCGCATCCGACTTGCATTCGCAATCGGAACTTTTGTTTGGTGCATTTGTTTTATTGAAAATGCGGACTCGATGAATGTTTTAAAAAGATTTAAGTCGTGCGTTCAAAGCACATTGTAGTGGGCCCGAAGGTTTTATTTTAATAGATTAGATTTAAGTTTTAATATAGTTTGCAATGTTTTTTTATGTGCGGCATATAAAAGCCAAAAGGCTCAAGAGCCTGTGTATTGAATTTTTTTTTGTTTTGTTTTAACACAGCAGTGCGGGAAATGAAAAACACAACAACGTTGTTTTTTGAGACAGTTTCTTTTGTGAGAGACAGTGAAGTCTTGGGTGTGCACTGTGTTGTAGCAGCATTCACTATTTCTAATCCCTATGTTAGAGGAAGTACTTGTAACAGTTTTTGAAGAAATAGAAGTTTGTTTTCAGAGTTGAAACTCTGTCTCCTATCAAGAAATTTTAATATTTCCTCTGTGTTGAAGAGGGGAGTTTTATTCTCCATTTTATTGTTATGGAATTATCAGAAATTCCAATAGAATGGTATGATTCCAGGAGAGGGACAATTGCAACGGGTAGTTCTCTTGTAATGGTTGTTGGTTCTAATTCTTTGTAAACTCCTTGGATAATTTTACGGCTATTAGGCTAAATTGGGCCAGCCACAGATAAATCTGTTTGTGTTCATCTAATGTCATCAACAGTTAGCATCGGGTTGATTTTATGTTTAAGTGAAAACTATTGTAAATAAAGATTTAATTGAATGAAGTGTATGTAAAACTAACTTTTTTTCCATTTAAAATAAGGAAAGTTTACATAAGATTTTTTTAGTGATATCCTTCACACTAAGCACCTATTATCTAGAAATTAAAAATAAGGGAAAAAATTTGATATATGTAACTTTCATTTATGGACTTTCAAAAAATTACTAATCTATTTAGTATCGATCATGAATAATCTCAAAATTGAATCCTATAAATAAAATAAAAACTTTTGACCAAATATACATACAAGGATGAGTTCTCTATAGCACAAAAATGATAAAAAATTGAGAAGTGACTACCCTCATATCTCCATTTCTCTATTGCTTAGGAAAGTGAAATTTGTAAAGACATGGTAATATATCTTACCTAGGATCTCACTATAGCCTTCTTTTCATAACATATATGTTGCAACGTTTTGTTCTCTATATATGTGGGAGATAGATATCCTAGGAAAAGACAAAATCAGAGACCATCTTTATCATCCACTGTGAAAGGGGTGGTTAATTCACCCACTCAATGATCACCTTAGAATATCCAAACACATCAATTTCAAAAATGTCCAACCAATTGGAACCATAGAGGATACCCCAAAATGATAGTAACTATGCTATCATATTAGAACTGCTTCCGCTGTAAAATTTAAAATTATAGAAATCATGAGTCCATATGACAATCAACATCTCGCTACCAAGTGTCCTTAAAGATGATGCCCCATCAAATAAGTTGACTGGTAACCTGTTTCATATATCCTTCATAATTATTCATCTTCTTGATTCCTTATTGATATAGAGCCCTTCTCTAAAAAGAATGTTGAGATCTTAATGCTAATGACCCTCACGTCCTCCTCCTCGTCATTAAAAATCTTAGATTTTCTGACACTCCAAATGCCCCAAATGACATAAAAGGGGAGGGATCTATATTGCTTATGTTCCATGAACCACTTTGATAGCCTAGTGCCCAGTAAGGATTGATCCCACGTTGCATATATATGGATAACATCTAGGACCTCCTTTGAAAGGTCCCTATATTACTAGTGTAGTCCCTTATTATTCTTAGTGTATCCCCTTTATGGTTATTGTTGTACCCCCTATAGTCCCCATATTTTTATTATTGTGCCCCATAAAAGCCTACTATTGTTATTATTGGGCCCTTACATTATTATTGTTAGTTGAGCTAGGATTATATTGTGACTCCATGGACTCCTACTTAGAGAAAGGAGGTTTTGTCATCTATATCATCCAAGAATTTTTCATTTATGTAATGTAAATGAGGTTTGCCCCTCGAATAGGCTTATTTATAAGTCATTCATCTATATTTTCTTCTATTTCGTGATTTGGGTTCATAAAATTTGGTATGAGAGCTTTGGATACTAGAGTTTTGCTGCTTCAAACAGGACATCATGCAATTTTGGCTGTAACTTTTTTTCTATGAAGTTTAAGAAGTTAAAAAAAAACCCATTTGGGTCAAGATCCTGAGGAATGTTCTGTAAAAATTTCAGATCTTTGTTCGATATATTTTCAGTGATACGATCTGAGATATTTATGGTTTTTGCATACTCCAGAATTTATTCTCAAACAGATGGCCGAAGCAAAATCGTCATAACTTTAGTTTCAGAAATTGGATTCGAATTCTATAAAAAGTGGCTGAAATTTCACAGATTGCAGTTTCTGTTATATTGATCACAGAGCCAAAGGATGAAGTAGTGACAAGAGAAACACCATAAAATTTCACTCTATTGAATGTGTCCATAATTAGGTCATTGTGGGATATTGGACATAAATTTGCCTTGAAGAATCTAAATCAAGTCTGACTTGTGGCATTGGAAAGAGGACTTAGAGTGCTACTACATGAATGAAGTGAAAACATTGGGGATTTGAAATAATAGAGATATATTAGTATCAATTTTGAGCTTCTCAAAAGCAAGAAAAAGGTGTGTGTTTGTTTTTTTTAAATTACATAACTTGTGTTTGAAAAGTCAGTTTGAAGTGATTCCAAGGGCATATTGAAGCATAAATAGTAGTGTTGGGTTCTATAATGGATCATAAAAAGAAATCCATTCTTGTTAAGCCCTCAAAAAGCTCTACTATGATGCATGAAGATGAAGAAGTGCAACATCATATATCAAAATTATGAGACCAAGTGCAACAATTTTCATTCTTGCAAAAAGTAAGTAAAAATGAAATGGAAGCTAAGATGGATGGTTTGAAGAAACACATTGAAGCTAATATGGATGGTTTGAAGAGTGACATGGAAGCTAAGATGGATGGTGTTGGGTTTCCCATGTTCTGGCAGATTTGGCAATACCAAAAGATGAGACAACATCAAACCACTTTGGGGCCCTAGGATCTAGCCCTCCTGGACCCGGAGAGGGATCTCTCCAAATAGAGCATGAATGATATATCTTTGAAAGCTAAAATTGAGATATTAGGCTAGGTATGAAGCACAGATAGGGGGTTTAAATGATTTGGTTGGTTGGTTGCTGGGTTGGTTAGGAGACCATAAACTGAGAAGGTAATGGGAGAAGAGGAACAAGGCAGTAGGACATTTCAGCAAAGGGGATAGGCCAAGAAAGTGCCATCCATTGGGCTATGGAGTCATGAAAGGAAATTACTTGCGTCCACTAGCCAAGGCTTCCAAAGGGCAAGTCATCTAATAATAAAGGATCTTTTAGATTAGATGGTGGGATGGGACATTGAGGAGGAAAGTGAAAGAAGGAGAGTAACCCAATTTCTGTCTATAGATCAGGTCAGAGGTCATTTAAATCAAGACCTGCTTGGACGTACTCTAAGGCAGCTCTCAAAGAGGGACAAAGGGGCTGCTTATAGATCGGACCAAAGGTCATTTAACTCCAGGTCTGCTTTAGCAACTCCAAGGGAAAATAGAGATAAATTTGACAAAGAAACATCCAAGCAACAAACCCCAAGTTCATACATCAGCGAGCAGGCAATAACATCCACTGCACTGGTTAAACCACATGAATTCGCTCTTAGATAACACATAAAGCAGAAAACATTACAGGTAGGGAGAGCAGGAAACATAGGGCACCTAGCAAGGGTGAATCCTATGTTATACTTATGTTGCCTACCAGAAGAACATGAAATAGTATGAAAATGTAATAAACAGAGTTAGGAAAAACATCACCAATAGTAATAGACCAGGATCCTGTGAAAAGTGCTTTGATTAATTGATGCAAAACCAGTCATGTACACTGAGCTCAATGGCTAATACAGTCCAGACTTTCTCCTCCCAGCCTATTACATACAACTACTCTGCTACTCCCTCCCACGACTGTTCTAACAGTTAAGAATGAATCCCTCTAACAGTAACTGCCACAGCAAGGAAACAACAACAACAACAACAACCTTTACATTATGTTCTCGGGGATTATTATAGGAGAAGAGGAAGAAACAGAAGTAGGTGAACAATTAAATGAGTCTCATTAAGACGGAATGGTGGAGGAAACCGATTCCATTCTGCTTAATGGCGTCCAGCTGTACTCTGTCATCTGCTCTGGGAGACTCTGTCAGGCCAAGATCGACCTCTGATATGTTCTTTAAATTCTGATGGCGTCTGGAGCTCTGCGCAAGCCCTCTGAATCTGGTTAACTGGTTCAAAGTCTGTGGGCCTCTCCATACCTCCATTACTAATGCTCGGACAGTCTTTAATGAAGCTCTGTCAGTGCAATTTACTGCTTATGGGCTCGAGGCGGCATGGAAACTGCTGTAGGAAGGCGTACTTCTGGAAGAAACACGTTCTGTTGTTAGGTAGCGCAGTTATGACTTGCTAGTGCGCTCATTAGTCTTCAACTTGGATCTTAATCCATTGATCACGGGATTAGCACTTTAAATTTCCAATTACAGGCTCGAATCCCACAAATCTGTCTCTGGTGTCTCGTTTGGCCGCTGAATGGCCTCTCTGTGCTACATGCACGATGACATAAACCTGTTATGAACCTAGGTAGTGGTGGAGAACTGCTGTAGAGACCGGAGGAGTGGTGGCGGAATGACGAAAATGCAAACGGAGGGGTGAAAACTCACGAACAATATGGTCTAGTGATAAAATGCAGCGCAGGCCATTAGATCCTAGCCTGGGCGTGGAAATCGACGGCGGAGATCAGTCAGATGGATGGCCCTATGAAACATAACGGGACGCGGGACCTCCAATAGAAAACGCGAAACTTTGGTTATAAACCAAAATACAAAGTAATCGGGTGAAAAATTATGAAAAGGCGCGGGAGCGAATGTAAGAGTGGGACCCTGCGGAGGCGGAGGACGATTAGATTTTGACCGTTAGATTTTCACAGGAAACGGACAACGGAGATCTAATCGCAACAATCGCAATCGGAGGCCGGAGCGAGTGGCAATCGCAACGCACATTCCAAAAGTTCCAATTGTGATTTGGAGAGATGTTGCGATTAAACACCAACCGTCGGATCTGGGAGCAGATCGACGGTCCAAATTTAATCAGAGGGAGATGGAGAGGGGCAGCGGAGCGACGATGCGATTAGCGCTGAGCTGTTCGATCGGCTGGGAGATGGACGGCTGTGATGGAATCGGCGGATGGCCAAATCGAAGGATCGGAGGTCGGGGATGCGATCAATCGGAGATCGGAGAGACAGGCTTGCGATTGATCGAGGGTTACGACGTGAATGTTGTGATTGCGATCGCAGCGGCAGGTGTGATTAGGGCTGTACCGTCCGATCTGGTGGAGAGATCAACGGTGGAGAAGTGGATCGGAGGACTGTAATCGGGGTGGCACTGCTGAGACTTGCGATTGCGATCGGATGGGGGTTTGCGATTAGCGCTCCACCGTCGGATCAGAACAACAGATCGATGATGAATAATGCATCACGGGACTTATACAACAACACAATCGCATCAGAGCCTTTTGGATATTACAAAGGATTACCCCACCCGACTCTTCGATTGCGATTAGCTCCTAATGCTCTAAGCGCTTGGTCATAGCACACGGGCATGTGTGGGAAGTGGTTAGGGCTGACGGCAAAAGGGGCTAAGGCCTATTACAAAGTCGGAAAGTGGGTTTTAGCCCATTTCAATGTAATTCGAAGGTTGGGGAAGGGGAACGATAAAGAGGGAAAGGGAAAAAAGGCTTAAACAAAGGGTAAGCGTAGGATTTTAAGGGGATTTCGGGGAATTTGAAAGGTAAGAGGGGAAATGGAAGGGGAGACAAAATAGAAGCTAATTGGGGGTGAAATAAGAGGGAAAAGGAGGCCTCTGGGCATTTCTTCACAATAGAGAGGCTTTATAATGGGAATCAGCAGAGGGGATTTCCTCAAAGGACAAAAGGCACAAAGAGGCTTCAAGGAAGATGTGTTTGCAAGGGAAATGCATTCCTTGAAGTCTCAACAAAAATTTAGCCCCCTATTTGCTTGTCAAAAATTTCATAGGGGGGCTAACAGATGATATAGAAGGAAACATGTAAGATTTGAAGAAAGACATGGAAGGTTTGAAGGAAGGTTTAGCTAAGATGGATGGTATAGAAGGAAACATGGAATATTTGAAGAAATACATAGAAGGTTTTAGGTAAGGTTAGGCAACGTTGCTATAAGAAAAGCTTCCTAATGGTGAAAAGGTGGTAGAGGAAATCATTATGGGAACAAAATAAATGTTAATCGTGATTTCATAGACTCTAATGTTGTAATGAAGACCCACCATATTCCAAAGATCGACAGGAGGAATTTTTATGGCAAGGATCCCGTAACATGGATGCTATAGATGGAGTAATACTTTGATCTCTGTATAAGTTAAAATTATATAACAACATGTGATCATGTATGAAAAATGT